>OY720154.1:25690968-26988468 GCA_963082725.1 Pedicia rivosa
AAAAAAAAATAGAATTTTTTATCATTTGTCATTTCAAAAGTAATTTCATCATATTAAATCACGCTTAACCTTCGTTCTTTATTTTTAACTTCTTTTGTTTTTCATGGTTCAAACATGATGTCCTCTTCATAACTTAGTTTTTGCACTAATTTATCATTACATGCGAAAGCTCGTTGCTTCAGGTGGAAAGAAAAAAACACACACATAACAGAAAGATTCAGAAAAAAAAATGTATATAAGTATATATCTGTTGAAATGTTGAAAATCATCAAGTTTAAGATAAGTTTTTTTTTTCTTGTTCTATTTCTCTTTTCTTATTTTATAAGAACTTCAGAGACAGAGAATTATTTGTCGATTGAGATTCAGGATTACAGTTTTTTAACAAGAAAATATATACACATTGGAATTGGAAATATTTATCAATATTTTTACATCTATTATGAAAAAAATGATGATGAATTCATCTTCATCAATATAACATTTATAGAATCTAGTAAAATATGTATTGTGTCTTCATATTACGTTAAGAAAGAAACACAACTATGACTAGAAAAATAAACATTAATTATTGTCTGTAACTGCAATAAATTTGTTTAATTAATTTTTTTAAAAAAATATATATTTTAGAATTAAAGGAATTATTGTGTAGACTTATTTTTATAGTGAAACAAAATACTCAAGAGAGATTCTTCAATAATCTTCACAAAAAATAAAATTGTATAATTCTCACCTGATATTGCAAACATTTCATTTTATGCATGTTATAAATTTTAATAAAAATAAAAAAAAATAATGTTAACACATACTAACTTTGAAATAAGACACCCGTGGGGCATATAAAACTCTTTCATAAACCCGAACAAACAACAGTGACCATTTTTCAAAAAAAAAAATACGTAAAAAAGCGGAAAAAAAATAAATAAAATAAAAATAAATTGTTATAAACAACTGATACATTTTGTTGATTGATAATATTTTTAAGGATTCAAAAATAAATAAATAAAATAAAATATAAAATGTAGAAAAAAAAAAAAAAAAATAAAAGGACCCCTCTCCAAACTTCTACAACTGACTATTTATCATATATACGAAATGAAATTGAATTATACTTGTTGATTTTCCAAGAGAAAAACAATTTATTCATATAAAAAATTTATTTTGAAATATGAAACGCATTGAATTGCGGACTCGAAGTTAATCTTCTTCTACCATATAAAAGAAGTGGTTTCTATTTTATTCTTTTCTTTTCTTTTCTTTTCTTTTTTGTTTTAGTTATACAATATTTATTTTTATTTGAAAATCTCTGGTAAATAAAATTTTCATTTCATTTCTTTTTTTTTTTTTTAATTTCAAAAGAAGACAGATGAGAATAAGCGCTTCAAATAATTTATTCAAATATAGAGAAATTTTCTGTTTTCTAAAAATAGCTGCAGATACTTTAACATTTTATGAAATTTGTTGGTCATTGTGACTTTTTGTTCTTAATTTCATACAATTTAAATTATAATTTTGATTATTGTTTGCTGATTCCGCCTTCATAAATAAAATAAACATCCAGTTCTAAGAATTTCTGATTTAAATTTATTTCTGAAGTAATTTAATTCAAAACAGCCTTTTTTGCCTCGTTATTGTACAATTATTAATAAAAATATTTCTATAAGGTATAATTTATCCTTTCAAAAAAAAAAAAAGAAGTTGTACTAACTTTATAACTAAACCCACACATAACTTAACTAAAAATCTAAAATTTAAATAAAATATTTAATACTGAATAAATCATAGTATTACAGAAAGTATGAAAATTAAAATGCGAATCATGTACTAAAATATTATCAACACTTATATAAATGTATAAGTTCATGCACAGTATCACTCGTTAAAACTTTTCAAATATGTTTGATGATAACACACGTGGCCAAGCAAAGTCAAGCCACCCCCATATATGATATCATATACATTTATATATAAATAAGTAGATATATATGTATATACAATAGAATATATATAAAAACAAAAACAGGGTGTTATGTATTGGATTCCTATAAGATACCAATGTGATTTATTTGCTTTCAAGAAGTTAGGGCTAAGATTTTCGTAATCCAGAAATCGTTTTTTATTTTCACATTCTTTTTTTTATTTTATTTTTCTTCTTCTTGTTTTTATTTTGTTTTTTTTTTATAGGTTTCAATGTGACCTATAGTTGAACCCACAATCTAATGGTTAAAATAATCGAACTTTTACAGCAAGATCAAGACTATTATGATAATAATAATCTGAATTGAAAATAATAAACTTTATCGGTAATGTACATGCACTTAATACAGGTATATATTGATGTTTATGGAACAACCTGTATATCCGTATATTATACGTGTACAAATATTTCGAATAAATTTTCGTTCACATATAACTGAACTCATACTCGTTGTTGGAAACTTGGTTATGGTAGGAAATATTGTATATAGAGAAAACGGAAGAATATCGGACATCGGAAGTGTAAAGTGTTTGCTAAATAACGGTGTTTTATCACTTTTATGTTTGTTTATAAAATGAACTTTGTTACATACCATCCCACAACCTATCCCTTTATATTCTTCTGTACCCTTATATATCTACACGTGCTATGCAATTTCCTTTATTATATTTTATAGGAACAAAAAGATAACAAAATATAAACATACATACTTATGAGTATGACTTACATAATACTCAAATTATGAGTATCAACAACGATATGCAAAACAATATTTATATAAATTTTATTATTAGTTTTGTTAAGGATTGGATATTACCCCATGTTTATCAATTGTTAAATCAAAAATAATTGTATATAAAAAAATTATATATACGCTAATATATTGCTAAACACTATTTCAGTCAAATCAAATTGAAATGAAAAAGAAAAATCACAAGGTTATCAAATCATCAAAATTATACGTCTTCAATCCCCCTATTTCATAAATACAAATCCCAATAGTATAAAATTGTTCACATTGTAAAAATGTCCGGCTTCAGTTTTTGGATATAATAACATAAAAATAGAATATAATATAATATATATATATATATTTGTTGCATCAAAGCAAATCAATGCAACAAGTCTCCCACAGAACATGAACACAAACACCTGGTAGTATTGTACTTCAAATTGATTTAAATTAATTTATAATGAACATATCAGTTCAATATTATATGAATAATTATTGGTGGTTGTATGTGAGCGCTACATATGCATATAGATAAATATTTTATTATTTATATTAAATAATAATTATCATAAATAATATTGCACAATAATGGAGGAAAAATCCAAAATAGTAATTATGCATATGGTACATTAGCTACAATTAACAATATTTTGTATAACATACGTCAAACAAATGAAATAATTATTTTTGTTTCATCATATGTCACTGACATCAAATTAAATACCCAATCATCAATCATTAAATCATGACCAAACAAATCTGATATTGTTGTTTTCCAAAAAATTTAACAGAATATTATATTCGATGGTATAGAATTAATACACATCACATATAATATATCTATATAAAATTCATGTTCTCATTTCATCAAATCAAACCAAAACCGAAACAAACAGACCAAACCAAAAAAAAAAATTTATATATATAGCATAGAACAGAATGACGACGCAAACGACGAATTTTTTTTTGTTTTTGTTTTTGTTTTGATTTATATTTTTTAATATTACAAAAGACACATGAGACATATATGAAACTTTAATAAAACACCTTGGCATATTGACCATAAAACTTTTTTATATTTATATGATGAGATAAGATGTACGACTAACTTATTACATTATTCATGTGTTTATCCTAATTAAATACATAAAGACGTAGAAATATTGGCTTTCACTCATTTACTTATATACTTTGAATTTCATATCAAAAAGTTACTTTTATGACTTTAATTAAATGGTAAATATAAATATAACTTTTCCTTGAATATTCATTTGCAAAGTCACCATTAAAGAAGCAACAAAGTTTAACCAAACAAATTATGCCATTTCGGAAATTATTAAAAACATATTTTATGGTTTTGAAAAGCGTTTTAAATTTTAATACAAACATTTTATTACATTCCCGTGCTTTGATGTTACTTTAACTCTTGTGGAATAATAATTATTAAGATTAAATTTAAATTATGTAAAATCAAAATTATTCTTAATTTACTTTTGGTTTTATTCATTCAGTTTTATGTCAAAAATATTCGTCCTTCCTTATATACATAATATATATAATAATATAGTATCATAATTTAATCCTACATATTATATAATGTTTATATAATAAAGTTTATGCATGAAAACCTGTCTAATGGGACCATCGATTAAAATAATAATTTTGATCGGATTAAACAGTTGTCCACAAAAAACGTTGTATAATAGTATCACTCATTAAAATTAAGTCCAATTTGAATATGAGTCGAATTAGAGAGGTTCTTAATTATATTAAATAAATTGCATATGTTATATTTTTAACAAGAATTCTGAAAGTAACAAAATTTAAGTTTATTGTATTATCGACTAACTTCAAATTATATTTAATAAATCATGCACCAATATAAAATGTGAAACACCAAATATTACATAATATAAACCATTTTCATTATTATAGGTATGTAGGTTGGTATATGGGGGTTATTTTATATAAATATGTATAAATTTAGTTTTATGTACTTATAACACTAATACGGGAAGACCTCCACATAATATTCTTGTTGTTCTCAATTCTATCGTATGATAACAAAAGTGTTATTATATGTAAAAACATTTGAAATCGTTTTAAATAGCCAGTTATAATGTTGGAATAAATTTGCATTTATATTTTCTAAAACAAGGTAAATTATAATGATGGGCGCGAACTAGTTTACATGATCTAAAATCTACTCGTATAGGTTTTTTTTTAGAACAAATTGTTGGTAAATTTTTTGAGACAGAAAATAATAGATTTTAGTCAAAATAGCATGTTAAAAAGTTTTCCATTTATATATACCAACATAATCCATTCATATATATATATATATATACATACACACATAAATATATACATATATAATATACATATTGAGTAGGAAAAATTTAATATATAGAAATGTAAAATATATAAGTAGGTAATATTTAAATTCAAAATATGTATACATATAACGATACAACAACACTGTTATATATACAAGGTTATAATAGACAATAAATTCATTCAAATTAATTTTAATTTACATAATATATCATGTAGGTACCTAATTTATGTTAAATATTTTCACGTAATTTTGAGAAAGTTTTCACTCAATTATTCCAAATAATTGAATATTTCTAAAGCATTTACAATTGATTTTCTACTTCAACAGATAGTACACATAAATATGCTGCATACACACATACATATAATGCTCATCTCTAAAGTCTTCCGGGGAACGGAATTCCCAACATAATCTTGAAGTTATTGTGCTCTTTTCAAATGTCTGTAGGGTGTAGGAAAAAAAATATAAAAAGCTTACAGTAAAAACTGATTTTATAATAATAAAGAGTTGTTTGGTCTTTTAACGTTTTGAAAATCCCTTGTATTGAAATTTTTTTATTCATATTTTTTTCATTCTTTTTCTCTACTTTATGTTTCACTTATATAAAAAATGTTTTATTTATTTTTACCGTTAAGGTTAAAGATAAAGATTAAATCATTAATTTGATTATTATTATGACTATCACTAAATATGACTATTAGGTGTTATTATTTCATATTTATAAATACACATCTATATGCTTCATACATAATGAAGAAACTGTTTCACGCGTGTCTATTTGAAATATTCTATATTAGTTAGCCCTAAAGGAACTGCTGAAGTACAGTATGTGCTATATACGTCATACATATATATGACTGAATAATAAAGATTAATATAAAGCCACGAACATTTATTATGTGAAGCATTTAGAGTGTGAATTGTGTTCATGAAGTTTTCTAAAACCATTTCCCATTATACAATTATAATTATTATATGACTTTTCAATTTGTGTCAGTTCTTTTTTATGTTTTTTTTTTGTGTTTGGGTTCAATTTGATTAATTACCGTTTACTTCGAAACAGTTTATTAAAGTATAAAATTGTCCCTTTAAAATAAATCAAAAAAAAGGGTCTTCAAGTAAAGTGACTTGGCATTCTTTTTCTTAAATATTGAGATGTCAGTTAATATATAAATAAAAATTATAAAAGCTCAAAATGCAATTAAAATATTTTTACCAAAATTTAAAACAAAAAGTAAATTACCGAGGACTCCGTCGAAAATGATTCTATAAATTTATTATAAGTGATATTGTATAATTTGGCCACCTGTCAAATAGAATAAAATTCTTGGAAAAACATTTTGTGCTTTGTGGTCGGGTTTTAAAATATATGTCAATTCTAAATATACGGAAATTAAAATAAAATCAATAAAATCCTATTTAATATTTTCTTTATTCAATTATTATTTTTAAAGTATCGATTTTTCGTTTTAAATGTTAAATCTCGAAAAACATGTATTTGACTTTCAGTCAGCTCAGGCTCAGAATGTATTGAAATGTTGTCTAATTTAAAAAAAAATTCTTGTTATTTCAGTAATTGCTTTGTGACATAACTTAAAAAAAAAAGATAGAATGAATGAAAGAAAAAACGGCGAATAAAAAAAAATAGGGAACCACATTTTATTATGTATATTTAATCTATACACAAGAGGAATGAAAATGAAATCCAATTAAATTGTATATCACAAAATAGTATAAGTAAATACAAAATTTATATTTATGTAATGGAGATGGATAAAATCTCAGTACTTGAAAAAGTGGTATCCTCTCTTATTATTAAAATTGTAATTTAATTTAATGAGAATTCAAATTAATTGGTGTCCGTTTCTAATTATCTTTTGCACACACATCGTATCATAAATAACATTATCATGTGACATGAGCTATATAATACGTTAATATATAATAAATAATAATACTTATATATAAATAATTCAAATACATTAAAACATGCACAGCAAAACTTGTGTATGAGGACCATTGATTATAGTGACGAATATGATCCTATTAGATGGGTGGTCGATTTAGATAAAACCGTTTCCATGAACATATATTAAAAATATTTAATGAAATTCGATTCAATTTTGGAGGCGGCTTAATTTTACAGACTTGTAGTGTATATGTATTTATAGAATATCGTTGGGTTATACGTTATACCTATAAAATTTCTATATAAAAAATTCATTCAATTATACATAATATAAATTTGATTCGTCACAAAAGCCATTATTACAGATTACTTTTTTAAAATTATGATTTCATTATTTCTTCGAAAATAATCTAATATAAAAAAAAAAGAATAAAAAGAAAAATCAACAATCAAAAAAAATAAATAAAAGGAAAAGAAAAGAAAAGAAAAACGAAGAAGAAAAACTTATACATTATATTTTGTGAGAGAAACGACGTATACCTTTATCAAAATCCGACAGACACAAGTATTTCTTCATCTTTTTCCCCTACATTTGTGCGCTTATTCTTTTAACAATCGACTAACTTTAACTTTTACAAAACCTGACAGCTTTCTAGATCTGTTTTGATGATGGCAGGCAAGTTCTTGTTGATAAAAAAAAAAGAAAAAGAAAAAAAAATTGAAATGTTAAATTGAAGACAAAATATAAATAAAAAGTAAAGATGTTTTATTTATTCTTCTTTAAATTAAATAGAATTAAAAAAAAATGTACATAGAAAGAAAAAAAACTGTAATTTTTCTTAAATCTACTTAAGGAAAATTTGAGTTTTCTTTTTTTCCTTCCTTCCTCTTCCCTTCTTCCTCTCTTATTTTTTTTTTTTTTTATTTAATTTTCTAATTATATTTTAGGATTGGAATTTTTCAGCCATAAACACATTTGTGGAATATTTAAAAAAAAAAAATTAAAAGAAAAGAAAAGAAATCATAAATGGTTTATACAAAATATTACTGTATTCTCTTAAAAATTTTCTCTGAGTTTAAAGAAACGAAACAAAAATGTAATTAAAAGTCTTTGTATATAAGGAAAAGAAAAAAAAAAACGATGAAAAAAAAAGTACATAACAGTAAGATCTGTCAGATACTTTTGATAAGAAATTTTTAGCGTTTTTTACCACAGACCGTTGAAATTTTCTAAATGTGAATGTATAAAACATAAAATACAAATACATTTGCCAAGTATAAAAAAAAGAAAGAAAAAAAAGTGAAAAAGAAAAAACAGAAAGAAAAAGTAAAAGATGAAAATAAGGAAACATAGAATTGAACTGACAGAAAAATTAATTTCAATTATTGTTAAGTGGAAAATGATAAGAAAATGGTTCAAATTGAATGGCTGGATGATTTTTAAGATTTTTGAAATGAAAAAGTTATTTAGTTGATGTTTGATGTTAAATGAACAATCATTTACGAATCGAGAATATTACTATATTTGATATTTTTTGAATTAATATAAAGTATCGATCGATGTTTTCATTAACAAATAAAATATCGTATGTTCTTCAGAAACGGTAATTTTAAATGTTCATCAAAATAGCTGGCAATAAATATATTGTCTTTATGCGTTAAAAATTGCAACAACAAAATTTAATGTCTGCAAACTTTATTATTATGATTGTATGAGGTAGAAATATAATTTTCTGTATATTGTGGCGCCTCCACTTAATAGTTGATTTTTATAAATAACAATTTATTTTTAATCGACAGTTAAATCTAAATAAGTGTACAGAATATAAATAAATAATACATTTTCCAATATCTGTATCAGATTATATTATCTTTATCCTATTTAGAATTTATAATTCATTATATTATTCTTTACCTTTGAATTTAAAACGTTTTTGGTTTTTTCTTCTATAAAAGCCACGAAAATAATAAAGCAAATTTTCAGTTTTGTTTGAATCTACAATCTACTTTAACAGTCTAATTTTCTATCTCTTCATTTATAACATTATCATATGCAAATAAATCAGTTTATAAAATAGAAAAGAATTTTCTTATTCAACCATATTTTCGCTGTGCACGTGTCTTGTTATACCTTTATGTTACTTTGTTTGAGTTTAGGTCACATGGGAAATTCACTTTAATGCGTTTGTTGTTCACCAGAGTACTTGAATAATGGCATTTCATGTACTTTAAAGTGTATGTATGTGTATATGTATGACTATACAGAAGTAAAAAGAAAAAAGAAAAAAAACATCAAAATGGAATGTTCTTTGTGTTCATGAGATAGAGATGAGAAGAGATGAGATGAGTTGAGATGAAAATGTGAAAGTCTCAAAATATTTTGTTTAGAAAATTTTTGTTTTAAAATAACGACAATAATACGATGACGACGACGACGACGACGAGAAAAAGGTTTTTATAGTTTGCACGCTTTACATTTCAGATAAATTAACAAAAGAGGTATTCAGAATTAAAATTTTAATTATTTTTGGAATTTACTTACATAACATATATAATAATAAGAAATCAGAATATTTCTCTCTTTCTGTTATCTTATTATCTCGTTCTAATTTCTTAAATTTTTAATGAAAACCACTCACAATGTGCCGTCTAAAACCAACATCATTGTCTTTTATATTATATACGTACGAGATAATATTATATATTTTCCTTTCTCTTCTTTTCTCTCATTTTCTTCTTTACTTTATTCTTCTGGCATAATGCACTGTTCAAGTTAATTATGTGCAGATTCTGTCGACAAGTATTTGCTTTTTCATTCATCAGGTTACCCTTATACTTCTTTAAACCACCAGGGACGGAACAATTTTAAACTTTTTCCTTTCTGTTTTTTTTTAAATATTCATCAATTAATTTCCCTATCAAAAAAAAAACAGAAACAAGCCCAAAATCCTTAACCGTCAAACTTTATTTGAACACTGTTCTGATGCCAGCCAGACATATTTTTTATGTTTAAATATATAAAAAAAGATGTTTCATCTTTTGATGGTTTTGCTGTTTTGCTGTTGTTGTAAACTTGTAAATATATCTATATCCCCAATTCTACGCTGTCTTAAAAAAGTAAAAAATAAAAATAACGGACGGAATAGGTAATATAGGCGAAGAATAAGTAGATGAAGAAGAAAGAATAATAATATAAGATGAACAGATTCATCAACAGGTGCTGTGTTTTATTTCAGAGTAGCAAAATAAAACAACAGTCATGATAAATGTACAAGTTTCTTTTCTTCTTTTGTTTCGCTTTTTTCTGTTTTTTTGCTTTCTTTTTTTAGTGAAGTAAATCATGTCAGATGACGATGAGTAAGTTAGGTTTTTTAATATTCTGGTCGTGCTTTTAAATAAAATTCATTTCTTTAATTAAAAATATACGTTTACAGAAAAATAAAAAAAAAATACATAATAGAATATAGAATAGAATAGACTGGAGTAGAATGGAATAGAATAGAATAGAATAGAATAAAAGCTAGAATAGAATGAAAATAATACAAAAACAAAACAAAACAAAATAAAACAAACATAGAAGAAAGCGAACAACATAAACGCCATCAAGTCCAGTCGATAACAAAACAAAATATAAACTTCCATTTTCAAGTTTTGCAAAGTTGACGCTATCAGTTTATAGCAGACTTTTCTTGTCAATTCATATGGGAATTTTCGCATCATAAAATATGAATGATAAGAAGAAATAAAAATAAAAAAAAAAGAAGAAGAAAAAAAAGAAAAAAAAAGGAAAAGGAAAAATGGTGATATATAATTTCAGTTGTGAATGACCGCAGGGATTTATTTTCCTGTAGATAAATAAATAAGAAAAGTTAACTTTTGTGATTCGGAAAAGAATATTTTATTTCTTTTGTATTGATGTGCGTGTATTTGTGTTCTATGTATGTGTGTGTATGTTATGTATATATAAGTAAAATTTTAAGATAATTTATTGGCAATGATGATGAAAGAATATAAGAATAGAAATGGTGAAAAAATAAACATGCAATGTAGATAAATAATAAAACAGATTTTCTTATTTTATAATTGAGCGATTATGACTATAAATATGGAATATGTTCATTTTTTTTCTTTCAATGGAAATTTTTTTTTATTTTTAAAAAAAAAAATATAATAAAAGAATGTAAATATGTCTATCGGTGGTATGTATGTGCATGAATAAAACACATCCAAGCAATAAATCTTGGATTAAACTGTGCAGTATAAAGAGATAACTGTTATTACAAAAGTTTTCCATTTAACTTGTTTGATATTATCAGTCTTGTAAATTTGAATGTATTAAAAAAAAGAAAGAAATAGAAGCAGAATTTTTCTTTATTTTTTTCAGTTTTCCTTTTTGAAATTGAATCTTGCACAACAATGTTGTCATGGTACATTTAACGGTGTACCCGCGTCTTATACTAAAGAATAAATTCGTACATCAACAATTTCTGTGTGTCTGCAAAGTAAAAAAAAAAAAAAACAGAAACAAAATGAAAACGTGGATCTCATGGTAAAGTTCATAAACTACACATCCAGTTGATATGCTTCTGCGCTTAGAATCTACACCCTTTGTCAACCCCGATCTACTTAAGAAAAACTTTCTGATTGATCGTGTTCTCTTATAAAATTAACAGAAATGAACTTGTGTTGCAGTTTAATTCTCAAGAGGCGTTAAACTTAGTTTATATAAATTTTCTGTTGAATTTTTCTCCTAATAAAAAAAAAGAAAAAGAAAAAGGAAAAAAGAAGTAAAAAAATTCACAATAAAAAAGAAATGAACCGAAAAATTTGAATTATAAAAATAACTTTTCTGTATATAAAAAAATTCCACAAAAAATATCCAACCTGATTTTTCTATCATACATTTATGTTCTTTATGGTTATTTTATTATTTTTCATAAAAATAGTTGAGATTCTTCAAGTCCATAGCACAACCCTTCGAACAAAAGAAACTAATTTTAATAAAAATAAAATCGTTCTAACCCACACAAATACAAATACCCACACACATGTTAGCATTCACACACATTCACAATATATTAAAGAATAAGTTTTGCTTAAATAATTCAAGAATGTATCAATCCTTTGATTAAAATTTTAATAAAAAATAATCAAGAGCAGCATATGGTGTATACGTGCTAAGCAACCTTAGGATTCGAACCCGGACTCGAATTTTACAAGGATATAACACGTTATCCTCATTACTCTGAATTATTTTTTTAATTTTTCCACTTTTCATGATTCATTGAATTATTTAATAAATAAAGGCGCCATATTGATTCTTACAATGAAATTGTAATTTTTAATTCACAAAAACTTAAATTATTGAAATCCATTTTTAACAAAGGTTCTTCGAAATTTTTTATTCTTAACTTTATTTACGGCTTTATAAATTATTTATAGTTATTTTAGAGGAATCACAATTTCTTATTAATTAATATGGTTCATGACAATAGAATAATAATGACGAAAAGGCAAATACAAATTATATTTTGAGTTGGGACTTAAGTATATATTTTACCACTCATTTCATAACACTCTTTGAGGTGTTGAACTCAAACCATCGCACATATCCCCCCCCAATAAAAACAATTTATTTCAATTATATAATTATTCCGATAAATTTTTGCTTAACAAATTTCCTGTAAATAAACTTATTATGTATTTGTAAATAAATACAAGAAAATTAATAGACGACGGCTAGGAACAATCATTTCTTTTGTATTGGACATATAAATGGAGACAATTGTGAGCTATTGTTTGACTAATATGTGTGTTGTTAGTTTCTATAAAGCATTTTCCGGATTTTTGGCAAACTCAATCTATCGTCACACTCTTTTTCTTTGTCTTTTAATAATGTTATATTACATTATTTTATGTTGAGTGAATCATCTCCTTTTTATTTATTTGTGTTTTGTTTTTTTTTTTGTTTTTTTTTTTTATTCTTGGTATTGTATGTGTTGTTGTTATTTGACCATATTATTTGAATTATAATAATGTGAGAGAAACAAAACCGTATTTGGGAATTATGCCAATAATCTGTATATCATAAAATTGAATTAATTCTAAAGGACACATTATAAATGACCTTATATAAAAGGAGTTAACACTTTATCACCCCACATATGTAAAAAAAAAAAACATAAAAGAAGAAGAAGAAAATTTTGGAGAGTGAAGAAAGGGTAATTTGGTGTTAAAAGTGTTTTATTATGTTTCTTTATTTTGTATTTCTTTATTTTTGTATGTGTTATGTATATCAAAAATTTATTTTACTTCCTCTGTGTTTTTGTTATTTTTTTTGTTCTTCTTCTTCTTCTTTTTCCTTTCTTTTTTTTTTTACTTTTGTGATTTAAAAAACGTGTACAATCAAGAAAATAAATCTTATCCGAACTTCGTCTCGAGACTAGAACACGTACCTTTTGAGGAGTTTTATTCACATTTCCCTTCGCAACTAACGTATGTTTGGAATGTAAATGTATAAACAGAATAACGCACAAAACATGAGAAGATACAAAAACAAATTCCATTAAGGAAAAGAACAAAAAAAATATATATAAAATAAAATAAAATAAAATAGAGAAACAACAAGTCGCGAATTCCTCTGAGAATTCAGTGATTTGTTGAGACAGGTAAATGTGTGTGAGGTGATTATTTGTGTTCTTCGAATTGGAATTTTTATCAATTCCAAATTCTTTATATGTCAAGTTGAAAGATATATATTAATTGTATTTAGCCTGAAGTTTTGTTTTTATATTTGTTCTTTTTTTTTGTATACCATAAAAATGTACATATTTACCAATAAAAAGAAAATCTCACAAACATAATTTTTACTTCAAAGGATAATGGAATCAAATCAAATTATATACTCGTTGCCATCTGAAGAAAAAAATTAATTTATAATTCAGTATCATCAGACTGAATTTAAAACCAAAAACTCATTAAAAATTCTATCACTTTATGTTCGGCAATAATCCATTTAGATTTTCATCCACCGAGTATTAACATTAAAACCTTGCTAATACTGAGTACCCGTAGCCATAATACTATTAAATTACAATAATAATTTTCAATTTTACCAATTTTTATTTTATCCAATTTTTTTTTTATTTTTATCTTTTTTTTTATCATTTTTCAATATTTAAATTTACAATTTTTAAAACCATTCAATATCATTACATTTTTACAAGTACATAAATATTGTTTTTTAATACATAAACTAAACATTAACAAACATAATAATATATGGACCAATTTCAATCATGTACAAAAACACATTATAGAATGTTTATACTAACATAATGAGTTATATTTCAGTAGTTGTGTGTATATGAGTATGGGTGTGTGTATGTGTGTGTGTGTGTGTGTTAATGGCCAAACGGTTCCAATATATTTAAAAATGTATCCATTTTGAACCAATTGAATTATAAATAACAATATTAATGACTTTGTTATAAAATTTTCAGATGAAAAATAATACCATAATATCAAAGAGAGAGAGAGAGAGAGAGAGAGAGAGAGAGAGAGAGAAAGAGAGAGTGAGAGACAGAGACAGAGAGATACACAGAAAAGAAGAAACAGAAACAAGGTTTTTCTTAAATTTTTTATAATAAAAGTCAAAGAAAAAAAAAAATAAGAAAGAAGAATAAAGAAAGAACGAAACAACAAAAAACAAAAAACAAAAAAAAAAAAGAGGAAAAAAGTAAAAACAGATGGAAATATTAATTTCTATTAGTTCAAACCAATTTTCATTACTTTAAAACTTTTTCGTTCCTTTTTTCTTTCTTTCGTTTCTTATTTTTTAAATGTTCTTTTTTTTTCTGTAATTTAAATTTATTTTTATTTCATTTAAATGAAGTTTTGTGTTCTGGTAAAACGAAATTACTTTATTTAGAGAATTACAAAAGGATATTTTTCTGACATTTAGGTAAAACCATAAGGTCCAAAATGAGAATCTTAAAATTGTGTTTATTATAAATCAATAGTTAATTTCACTTGGTTTCTTACGATAATTGTTTAAGGCAAAAATTAATTTTTTTTTTCTTCCATTTATTTTCTTCGTTTTTGTAATTAAAAAAAATCTCTATTGTATAATTTTTAAAATTGGTTCAAACATTTTTCCTAACGTAATATTCCTTAATTTAAACTTACATGCAACAGTTCAGTGAATGCTCTATTAACATGCAACTAATGTATTTTGCATTTTATTCCAGAAATATTTCCCAAAATATTATATTTCGTGGGTACAAAAAAAATTACATGAAAATATAAAAGAATTTCAAAATTTAACTTAAAATCCATAAAAAGAGTTAACAAGAGGCAACAGCAAACATTCTTTATAATATAAATATAAAGTATATTAATTTGGAAACCAAGTGTGTTTTATGAAAAAAACATCTTTCATAATTTCCTTAATCAAACGTGTTTATAGGCAATTTACAATGTGTCTTACATAATTAAAAGAAAATTATTATTTTTTAATTTTTATATAGAATTTTTTTTGTTTTTATTTTTAATTTCTTTTTTTACAACAAAATTACTTCCTTCAACTTAATCATTGACTTATAACTTAACTTGAAGACATATCATCATTATCATCATCATCATGAAAATCATATTCATCAACATCATTATCATCATCATAATATCGTGTCAAGTAACAGTTTTACAATATAAAACATGATTGAAACTTTTGTACGACAGTTTGTTGTAATATAACTAATAAGTAGTTTGTAGTTTATAATTCCTTTTGTATAATGGAACTAATAAACGCAAGATATTTTTGCATTGTATATATAAAAGTTCTATGAACTTGATGGATTAGAATTCTAAGAACTTTTAACAATATACAACACATTATATAAAAGACTAATTGAAAACAATAGTTAATGATTTCACTTCGGGTGTTTAATGTTTTTATGATGTCTTTGAAGAAACGATATACACAAAAAGGGGTAAATTTTATTTTTCTTGTAATCTTACATAAAAAAATGAAAAAAAAAAACGCGTGACCATAATTTCCATTAAATTGTATAATCAATAAATAGTAATCTCACTTTCCTTTCATTTTCTGTTTTCCTTTTGTTTTTTTTTTTTTTGCTGTTTCATAAACATTTTCTGCTGTTTTACCAGACTTATATTTAGGGTAGATATTTAGGTAAGGTAGGTGTAAACGTACATAACAAAATCGTGACGCAGAATTTCATAAAGCGATTTAAATATACTTATTATATAGGTTTAAAATTGGTAATTTGAAATTGCTACTGTTGCCTATAGCAATGTTTACTTCAAATTATCTAAAGTTGATCCTATGATTTTTTTTTGTTCTTCTTCCCTTATTTTTTATTTATTTATTTTTATATTTTTTTGTGTTTTTTATTTTCAGTTTTCTGGTTTTTTCTTATTCCATAATTTTAAGTCTAAAATATTTATTTTTCGTTCAAGTAAATAAAAATTCCTTAAAAAAAAATTTACGAATTATTAAAATCATCGTCGTTTCTATAGAAAAAAATATACACCATTGATCATATACATGCATGCATACACATATGCACACATACATACATACTAAATACACAAACCAAATAACATTATATAACTCTATGTTAGCACAAACTTTTCATATTTAATTAATAACTGAATTAACGCTTTTGGTAATGAACTGACAAAATTTTGATAAAGTTTTTCATTTATTTTTTTTTTTTTTTAAACAAAAATAAATATTTTTCTCATTCAGTTATCGTGAACACACACACACACACACACATTCAAAATACACATAGGCAAAAGTACACAGAGTGAGAACAGATAGAAAAAGAAGAGTTATGATTATGTTCACTTCATGCAATTAAAAAAAAAATGGAAATGTTTATTCTATGGCAAAACTATTCATAAACTCTTCAACAATACGCGAGTATGTGCGATGTAACAGAACAAAAACAAAATGTCCCTGCACAGAAAAAATGTCCCCTGTACAAAAAAAAAGTTTTTTTTTTCTCTCTTTTGTTAACGAAATGAGCATTTTCCTTTTTGTGGAAAAAAGTTATTCGCAATCATAGTTTTTTAGTAAATTTTGAAATTTAAAAAAAATTACTTTTTTTTATTAAAATAATTTTCCTTTCTTAAAAGTTTAACCAAAAAGTTCAATTTAAACATTAATTTCATTCTTATTTTTCATTTTCTTTTTAATTTTTTTTAAAAAAACCATTTAAAGATATCTTTTAATTAATTTGTGTATACACAAAACGATAGACGACGAATAAACAAAAAAGTAACCGGGAAATAAGGAAAAGAGTAGAAAAAAAAATATGAGAGAAAAAATTGTTCTTGTTCCTTATTTTATTTACTCAAAAGATTAGTAATTTTTACTTGAATCTCAAATTCTCATGATGCTATTTGTATTTTCGTTTCCTGTATATATAAATACAACATGCAATGCGGAATTTTATTTATCTCTTAATTAAATCTATAAAATCACGTACATTGTATTTCTTATTTTTATTTTTATTTTTTATTTTATTTTCAAAAAAAAAAAAAAAAAAAAAAAATGAGAGAAAACTAGAGAGACTGCGAGAGAGAGAGAGAGAGAGGTGAATGGAAAAAAAGTGTAATTCATTGGAAAAATATGAATAAAAAAATATTTAATCTATCGATTCAATGCACGTTTTATTTGAAATTTAATAAATAATCACTAAGTTCGACTATGGTCAATGATCCGAATTTAATGTTTTCATTTACATTTTTTTTTTGTTTGTATAAATTTAATAAAAAAACATACTTTTTTTCTTTATTAAGGATTAACAGCTTTTGGAAATTTATAAAAAAAAAAATGAATGAGGCAAAAAAAATAAATAACGAAATACAAAATAAATAATCTCCTAGCACAGAAATAATATACTGGATTTACCATCAAAGAAAAATGCAAATCTAGTGTATCATTATAATCCTTGATGATGATCCTTTTTTTTCCTTTTCTTTCTTTTTCGTCTTTTACTTTTTATTTTTATCTTTTCTCATTTTCTTATAAAAACAGTAAACTTTGAGTTTTAGAATAATTATAGTGTTAAATCAGTAAATCAGCTTGAACAAATACTTAAGTAGGTTTTTATAAAAAACAAAAAAAAACAGGAAAACAGAAAAATGTTAACTTCTTATTTTATTTTTATATATTTTACGAACAAAAAAAAAAAAAATAAACAAATCAAGAATAGAAAAATAATGAAATTGTACAGATTATAAATTTTTATTATCAGAGCGGAGAGTCGCATGAAATTTTTTATTTATTTTGTTTGTTTTTTTATAATAAAAAAATATATAAATACAAGTTTCATATTTTAACAATTAAATTATTTTTTCTAAAAGTTAGTTAAGTAGTAGACATTTCGAGAGAGTAAACAAATGGACCACTATAATACTGTCAACATAAATATATCTGTAGATGTAGATAATACAGCACATGTATAAAATGTGTGTATCTTTTTTTCTTCCTTCTTATTTTTCTTCTTCTTCTTCTTCATTATATACATTTTTATTATTGTATTTGTACACATATATACTTTTTCGTCCATTTGTATTGTAATTTTTGTTCTAACAAACAGACAAACATCATACAATTTAGCGAAGCTATATTATATATTTTCAGTTCAGCCATGTATACAAGGATGATATGATAAGGGTAAAATCCTGTTAACGCACTGGAAGATAAGAGAACATATTGTTTGGAAATAACGTGCACAGAGACATAACTACTGTTTTCTGTGTTGTTGTATATTTCTATATATGATTAGATTATATATATTTATATACATTATAACGCATGTAATTCAAACTGGAAACTGTTGAAACTTATCTATCTCTCTTGTGTTGCTAATCGTTGCGGCTAAATTTTGTTTAGGACAATTTGTTGAAATCACTGATTTTATTTAGAGATACAACAATATTTATATATATAAATGTATGTCTATCTATGTATTTGTGTATGTAATATACATGGAGTATTATAGAAGTTAAGGATAGATGTATTAATTTAATTTTCAAACATTAAATAAATTTTTTCCTAAATATTTTAACATTTTCTATTAAAATATTTTTCCATAAAGTCTCTGAAAATAAGAGATTAAAGTTTGTTGTTCGGTTTTTTTTTTATTTGTTTCATTAAAAAAAAACATTTTAATTCGTTGATTAAATATTCGTAATAAACTGAAAAAACATCAAAACAAAAATGAAACACAAATTGTTTTTGAGTCAATATAAAAAAATAACAGAGAAAAAAAAGAATGGATGGTTTTGTATTTTTCAAAATAAAACGATTCGACAATCAATTCACTCTCAAATATATATAAATTGCAATCGATTTGGACCAAAACATGAAATTGACTATATTTTTGTATTATTATTACAGACATATTTTATAGTAGCGATTCCAAATAGAATCCAATTTTGTATTGTGAATGATATCTAGAAAGATCTCAATAAGATGTCGTCATATAAATAGCCTATTGGCCCATGAACCCAGCATCTTTTGTTACGATGTCCATGATAGCAAATTTGTGGAAAAGTTTCTTTTACCCTGTTGGAATTTTGTGATTTGTTTATTTGAAATTTAATCCAAAAGGGATTTTATATAGATGGATGTCAAATAGATCAAAGAAGTTCAAAATAACGTTACACATCGCATCATATATATATCAAACCAATAAAACTTTATACTATTTATATTTATACATACAGCCATACCTATATGTATGACTTTATTTTATGTATTATTTTTATTTTTTTTTAATTCCGAAAATCCGTATATGCTTCAGAATTATCAATTTCCTCTTTAAAAAATGAATAAGTTCTCTCCTACATCTCTCACTCTTTTACACATTCAATCTGTCTAAAATTTATTTATAGAGAACGAATACAATATTCTGTATTCTATTGATCTAAAATCAATTGTAATATTATTATTATTATTATTATTATTATTATTATTATTATTATTATTATTATTATTATTATTATTATTATTATTATTATTATTATTATTATTATTATTATTATTATTATTATTATTATTATTATTATTATTATTATTATTATTATTATTATTATTATTATTATTATTATTATTATTATTATTATTATTATTATTATTATTATTATTATTATTATTATTATTATTTGACATCTAGGGATGTCATAATGATATGTAATTAATGCCATAACCAGTGTCCTATTTATATGTTTTCAAACGTAGTCATTATTATGTATAATAAGAATTTCGATTAATTAGAACAAATTGATTTGGAAATCAATTTGATTGATGTAGCTTAATAATACAATCAACATATTCTTTGCTTCATTTTTAATTCTATTTCAATAAATACAAAGCATTCATCTAAAATAAATCTATAATTTGATATTTCATTGTACGGTATTAACCCATTTGTATACTTACTTACATTTCCATGTGGTTGTGTAAAGTAGTAACTCTGAAAAATTGAAAATTAAAGGGTATTATATTTTCTGATAATATTAGCAATGAAAATTAACAATTTCTTTCTTTAGATTTTAAGAGGTAAAGCGATACATGAACACTTTTATTGACAAACTTCACTGAAATTTAAACAAATAAACAATAAATACAAAATACAAAATACAAAATACAAAATAACAATATAGTAAAATGTTAAACAATTATGCTTTTTTTCCTTTATTTGTTATATATTTGGATTTTGATTCGATATTCATGTCATCATTTTCTATTCGCTATTCAGTATTTAGTTTACACAAATAGGACTTTACATCGTGTTTTTGGTATTTAATCTATTTTTTTTTTTCTATTTGGTTTGTTGAAACAAGATCACACGTAAACCACTATACTTATATATAGTATTTATTGTATATGGTTCTATATAAATATAATACATAATACTAAACAAATTTTTTGTTTTGAATGGAAATGGATGTTTTCCGCAATCAAGATTTGAGGGAAAAAAAAAGAAAAAATCGATTTGTTTTTCATTATGAAAAGTGGAGGCGCCAGTTTTTTTGTATTGTTGACTTATCTCGGTTTTCTTTTAACAACATTTTTTTTTGTTTTGTTTAAAAGAGTACAAATAAAATAGATGTTAAAAAAAAGAATTACAACATAAACAACAACAAACATAACATTTACAATACCAACAACAACAATACGAAACATACACAATAATAAATCTGACATTTAATCTTATTTTATATTAGAACATAAATGAAATAAATAACCATTAAAATTCCATATGCATTCTATCATAATGTACCATTATAATAGATTTTTGCAAACCAAATAAAACCTTTTTAGTGGCATAAGATCTTATTTAAATTACCCCAATTACCATCTACAATTGGCAATATAATCT
Organism: Pedicia rivosa; assembly: GCA_963082725.1. Taxonomy (NCBI): domain Eukaryota; kingdom Metazoa; phylum Arthropoda; class Insecta; order Diptera; family Pediciidae; genus Pedicia; species Pedicia rivosa. The sequence continues at coordinate 25,712,347 of OY720154.1, forward strand.
AAATTGAACGGTTATTCTTTTTTCTCATTTGTATTTTATGTAGTTATTATTTATATTCGACTGCATTTTATACACGAAAATATTTTGAAAATATTATAGATAATGATAATAGAGAAAGTCCATTTGGATGAAAGTCGATAGTGTAGATAAAGATATAGATATATTCTATATGGGTATATCAAAGCATTGTATTATATTGATCCATCTTTTACCAATATATATATATATATATATTATTGCAGTAAAGCTCAACTCAAATTTTAATAGGTTTATTTGATTAATGTTCTCATATAGAGTCGACCCAAGGTTAATGGAATGGAAATTTACCAACAATAAGAATAAAAAATTACCCGAGGCCATTATCATATGTATGAATGTATTTGAATTATATATAGAAAGAAAAAGTATATAATATAAGATATGATTTCTTAAAACTTCAATCGTATAGTTGAAAATAAATTATTTAGTCGGAAATTGTGGAAGAAAAAAAATTATTCTCACAAAACCGACATGAGAACAATTTTATGTTGCATCAATTGCCTTGAAGCACATTTTCGAGCCAAACCAATATCTGATAATTTTTCATTTTTATTGGCGTTATTTTTTTCTACGTTTTTTTCCGAAAACATAAATCTAAATTGGGAAGCCATTTGGTCGAAGTGGGTATTTAAGTTCTATATCATGACTTGCATTCATTTCCTTAATGTTCCATTGAATTGTTTTACTATAATATATAAAATAATATATAAAGACAGAAACAATAAAAAAAAGTTATTTTTGTGTCTGATTCTTGTTTATTGTAAGTTCAAGTTCAAATCAATGAATGACTCGGCCAATTTGTATTTACATTAAAAATAAATTAAATAAAAAAATAAAAACAACTAGGAAATATATTGTTATTGTAAATGCAATAGAATTATATTTATGTGCATACAAAATCCAAATCTAAACCTAGATACAAAGAAACATTAATAAAGTCTCATGTGTATCATTTCAAATAAAATAGATGCCATCAGTGAGGACAAAGTACTGCTATTGACCATTGTAACACCTTTGAGGATCACAATAAGCTACGCTATATAAAACCTTACTGGCTGGTCATTGTTACTCTTATATATCTATAAACTGTATATTATACTATTGTCAGAGAATCTCTAAAGACGTTGAAGCAGAAAAAGGTGATAATAAATGGGAGCAATATTGTTCTAATTTGTTACAAAACTTAAGTTGTAGTAACTTAATTGCATTGTGTGTCTATTTGGCTGAAAATCTAATAAATTTTAAAACCAAAATCTCTTATTTTACTTTTTTGCCTAAACATATAAAATAAAACTTTAAAAAACTTTTTGTCATTTAGTAAACCTCAAGTTGAAAAAGTTGTTTAAATATTCACCGCTGATACAATTTTGTACAAAATTAATTTGCACAACAAAACCATTTTCGTGAATATTTTTGCATAGGAAAACAAAATAGAACAAACATGAACTAATATTATACAAAAACATTTATCCCATCTCTTATGACAATCCAGAGATGCTCTAAATCTCGGTAACGGTATTAAGCATCCCCCGCAGCGTCAATTACACACATTATTAACTCCCACTGAAACCTCGTTTATGACTCTAACCCCAACACATTTCTCAGTAACATCTATATATGATTATATGTGAGCATATATATATATATATATCTATATTTCTTATAGAGGGACATTTAACGACGTGTCCAACATTCATTAACAGTAGGAAATCTGAATGTAACAACTAAGAAAACCTCATAGTAACGCCCAATTTCTTCACAATCAAAGCGTAAACGTTGATTCTACTTCTTCTTCCTCATCTCATCTCCTTTATCCTCCTTTTCTTATTTTTTTACTTTTATATTTATACGTCAACCTAAAGATATTCATTTATATGGAAATTTTCATTTTAATTTTAAAAGTAAAAGAAAAAGAGCAAAAATCTATTATTTTTCGAAAAGTGTATTTAACAAAATGTATTTTAAGAAAATAAATTATATTGTTTCACTCAATTTAAAACTCCTAAAATTTTATATAGAATTATAATCTTTTTTTTTATTGCTTATATATTTAAAGAAAATTGGTACACGATGTCTTAAAATACGTAATAAAATAATATAAATAATTCGCAATAATTCTTAATAAACGATAATAATTCCCGATTTTCTATAATAGCCAATATGCAATTATGAATATTTTCACAGAAACCAATTACTTTTGGTAACAATTGCGTTAAAATTTATGCAAATCACCTACCTTTTTCCCTTACTATATAAAACTCTATTATGTTCATGTACAAATATACAATTTATATTATATAAAATATGTATATAAAGATTCTATATACAGTATATATAGGTATAAAGCTTCTGAAGTCGCAACCCCTTTATATTTAAATATTATTTTCAAAAATATTCTTGATTTTGTCTTCTTCTCTCTGTGTTCTCAATAACTAATTGGAATAAATTTTGTTTTTCCCCAACATCTCTTTCTTCTTTTCTTTTTCTTGATAATATATATATATAAAAATACATATACATATATATACCCACCACCTATCTCTATATACACAAAGAACAATATATATATATATAAGTAAAAGTAAAAAGGAGACTAAAAGAACAAACTTCTAAATACAGATAGATGCAAATAAGTAATTTATAGGGCGGTATCTAGCCTATATCACAGTATTTTAAACATTTGTGAAATGTTTTAGAATCGAAATAGAAACTTATTGCTCAGTTTGAAAGTTTTTCAAAAGATGTAGAAGAGAACAAAAAAAAAAAGGAAGAAGAAAAATAAAAAAATTCCATGGTAAATTTTATATAATTTCTTAGAAATTGATGGATTAATAGACATGGGTTCAAATATTAAATATTAATTTTATTCAAACTTATAATCCCATTATGAATTATTTATTTTTAAACTTTTATTTAACATTTTCTTACCTACAAAAATTGAAGAACCCTTTACTTGTAAAATATTAATTTTTACACTTGTTTTAATTATAGTACATAATTTATAGTATAGCACCTATTTTATTTTTCATTCTTTCGTTCTTGAATTTTCAATTGAACATTCAATATTTTATATAATAAAAATTTAACTCCCAATTGTTAAGGAAAAGTGAAAATTCATTTCTATAATAAACATATTGCATTTTGGTTCTCAATATTATATTTAATTCAAAACCAATACTTTATATAAATTCAACTGAACTCATAATATTAATATGTTTGAAAATTTTATCGATATAGTCTACAAATTTATTACAATAACCATTCCATGCATTAATGATATAAATTCCATGGAGACTAGAAATATCTTGAGGACATTTTATGATGAAACTTAAACCATGTAGAAATCGTATTTGGTGTGAAACGATAAAGTTTTCAGTGTAATTGCTTGAATCATACAATTCGATTTTCTATTAAATAAATTCTTGCAACTCTAACAAAATTATACCTGAAGAAATTTTAAATATATTTATTTTATAATTTTATTTGATCAAAAATTAAATATAATTTTTTGATGATTTAAGTTGAATATAATTTAATTATAGTTAAAGGATTTTTATAACATTTATATCTATTACTGTCAGAAGTATCTAATTGTTTTTTTAGAATTAAAAAGCTAAGAAAAGAATTTATAAAATGTATATTTTCTGTTTCATTTCAACAATTGAACAAACCAAACTGTTCGTGTAAAAAAATTTTATAATATATAAAAAGAAATAAGCCGTAAAGTTAAACTTTAATTGTTTCAATCGCTTAAAAACCAAAAAAAAAAATGAAATAAAAGGAAGAAAAAAATTCAAGTCGTTGGACGACGATAATATTGTACTTATTGCACTTATTGCAGTTCTTCTAGAACAATTTAAAACAAAGTTTTTATATTTTTTTATATTTCAATGAAATTCTGTAAAGAATTTTCTTTCTTTCTTGTTTTTTTAATATTATAAAATTGTTCCGTGTATTTGTTTCATTAAAATAAAGTTTATACTTTTAGATTAAAACCAATTGATATAAATTAGAAAGTTTAAAATTGCGACTTGTATAAATATGAAATAAGAACAAAAAAAGTAAAAGAAAATATGAAGACATTTTATATTATTGATGATTTTTCCATTATAACGGAGTATTGTTTTTGTTTTAAGAAAAACCATATAAACGTAATTTACATTTCACTATAACTTGAAAAAGTTTTCTTCTTTATTATATCCAAACTCAAATATTTTGCTTTTTTTTTTTTCTCAACTTTTGTATTTCACCAACGATATACTTACTTACTAAATGTATTGTAGAAATAATAGTTTAGCCGAAATTTTTTACACATTCATTCATACACACACATTTTCTATTATATATACATAAACTTGTTAGATATACCAATACCATTACTCTTTCTCTATAAATGATTATCAATTTAAACTTGCTTGGGTTTATTTCTATTCTACAACATACATATGCTTGAAAGTATTTTCTTAAAAGAAATGTCTTCAATAAGGAACAAAAACTTGGATGTTCAATTGAGAATGAATTTATAAAAGCAAAGGAAGGTATCATTGAACTTTTTATTACATTTTATAAAATTTGAAAATGTTATACTAAAGTGTAGGAGGTGTTTTGGTTTGACTTTTTTTTTTTATTAAAAACGAAATATATAAAATTATATAATTTAATATTATTGATTCCTTTTTTTTATTGTAATAATTAAAAGCATGCAACTAGAGAATTGTATCGTGTTTGTAGGATGTCACAGTATATTGGTATTCACGTATGCTGAACAAACTGAATAAATTTGATTGAAATAAACGTGAGGCCACAGAGTAATTTTTCCGATATATATTACTACCTGTAACACGTACAAAATTTAGACAATCGCACTGATTATAAACTATTTGCTTGATACAATTAATAATCGCAGAATTGACTGTAAAACTTACATAATTTTAAATGTATTATAAACGATTGAAATAAAATATTTGTATCTAAAATTAATAAAAATGAGAACTAACTGGAAATCTAATAAAATTCATTAAATTTTTATGATACATTGTTTAACTCTGTATAAAAAAAATACTACGGAAAAGATTACATTGATTTTTCTGTTAACTAAAATTATCTTTTTGCTTCTCTATCGGTATCGATATTTATTTTAATTTTCGCTGTATCACATTGACTATATTTCCTATCGGTACAAAATAAATGATTCGTTAGAATTTTCGAATATAAAATTGAATGAAATTTTGTTTTGAATGTTTTTACAGTATGCGTTAGTTGAAGTTGCAGTAAGAAATTTTAATGAAGGCGTAACTTTAAACGAGTTGAAGTATGTTGTCATATTAATTAATTTCCGTAGAAAAAATAGAATATATATAAAAAACTTTTAATGTTTATTTATCGATTTCTGAAAGGTTTAGAACAAACAATTCTTCTTCACAGGAAAATTACGATGAAAAAGTAACACAATAAATTAAATGAATTAAAATTAAAATTAAATTGATTGAAATGAGAACTTTCGACTGACATGGTAGCTCTGAGGCAGAGAAATCGGCCGGAAACTGAAAGACCCGAGTTTTGAGTCTTCGGTTGGCTGGCATAGAAAGTTTTTTCTATCAATCAATTTTTCCTTAATAGCACTTTAATTGATAATAATTGACACATAAAATTATTTACAAAACTTCAAAATTATTGGTTTTTATAAAAAAAATTCAGTATTCAGTATTATTTCTGCATCTAAACAAATTTTCTACATTTATTTTCTTGCGGTCGCTAAAGTACAGCATAAATAACATTTGACAGTCAAAGATTAAAGAAAAATTAACCCTTTCTTGTTATTATTTATTTTGCTTGCATTCAAAGAATTACTAAAAAAATTGAGATTAAATTTTAAAAAGCCCTCTAGGCTTATCGCATTTCTGCAGAAGAACGAATTATTCACTTTAAATAAAAATTCGTAGAACAATAATAATTTTCTAATGTTTTACTTTTTTTGTTGTACTTTGTTTGTTGTGGTCCTGAATAATTTTCAATAAAATAACTACTGTGGTATAAAAGAACTTTTAAGATATAATTTTAACTAAATACTTGTGAAAATATTTTGTTAAATATTAACGATGAAATAATAAATCTTGTGATGATGAATGATCAATGACCATTATTGAAAATGGGTGACAACTTAAATTTTTTTGTTGAGTTAAATTCTATTTTATATATACCTTACAAAAATATATTATTGCATCTGTGTTTACCGTCATGGGAATCAATTTTAAAAATGATGTTTGTTAAAATTTATCGAAATGTGTCAGTAAATTTGTGGATTTTGTTCAAACGATTAGGGCGACGGGAAACAATTTTAAAATTTTTCAAATCAATGTTTTGAATTCAATTGAATATTTGATATACTTTTTATATCTTTCAGAAATTGTAGAAGCCAATGTCATTTTTGGATATATGAAATATTAAAATGGATTAAAAGATTCGCTAAATTCGTCTTATTATTTATATTTATTACAATTAAAAAGTTATTCGACAATGAAAAATAAATCTTAATAAAATATTAATGATTGCAAAAAATTCTATGAAGTTGTACCCCTTAGAAAAAAATGTCAATTCCGAATATTATATTTATATTTCTGATATAGTAAAAGTTTGTCTTTAGATGTATTTTTTTGACACTTTTGTGTAATTATCTGATATTGTTTTAAATTTAAATTATTTTCTATTTAAAATTGTTCTTTATTCTCTAACTATAAAACATTTGTATATAAAAAGAGTTGGCATTACAAAAGAAATTCGATTCAATGGGATACTACAATTATAACAATTCTTTGATTATCATCTAATCTCTAATGAAAGGCAAGAATTCAGAAATAATATAGTTTGAGTTGAAGTATAAAAATTTTAATATATATTCTGTTCTGTTCTATACATCGTACCACAAGGATTGGTTTTGAATTCGGATACAAAATCTATTTACAAAATTAATTTTATATATACAAAAAACCACGGCATTATAAGTAGTAAATCGTTAATCACAAATTTATCCATCAATTACTTTGTAATTAAATTTCTAGAATATATAAATTTTACCACTCGATTGATTCTATTTGAAAATATATAACCTTAATTAAAATTCCCATCAAATGTGCAACCTTTGGTATACACACTCGATTGTTTATTAATTCAAGTTACTTGACTCCATATATCAATCAAGTACCAAAAGAACGTTTTGATTTATTTCACAATCAATCAAAAATGTTTGGTCCCTCAGGTGACAAGTTTGGCCTTATAAATTAATTCAATTTGAGGGGACGATATGCGATAACATTAAATCAATAAATTGACTTGCGCCTTCTTGTTAGTGCTTCAATATTTTTCTGATTTGTTTTATATATTATCATCATGAAAAAGGTGACAGATCATGTCTGATCTAAAAATACAAGTCAGAATATATTAGTGATACTTTTCGATTTCTTTTATATATACACAATATTTTATCTGTATTTCAGAGATAATAATTTTTATTATCTTAGTAGAAAAAGAAGTCTCTTAAGATTACTGTACCAATAACTAAACTATAACACATAATTAACACAACCTAATTTAAATAGACATATGCATGTATCCACCACAATTCCAACTCCAATTATACCATTTATATCTAAAATAGAATAATAATTATTGAATTTTCCTGTACTTAAAATTTTCTCATTAGGTTTTATTGGTTTAGTTATCTATAAGGCTAAATAACAAAAAAAAAAAATAAACAATTTCGAATAAGCTTGTCTTAGTTCGAATATTCGATAGATAAATAAATGACACAATTAAATTAATTCAAAAGGATTATTGTCCCTCTCCTAAATAAAAGTTTGTTTGCAAACTATAAGTAGTATTATATAGATGCAGAAAATTCAAAATGCAACACAGACATATAGATGCCCTTAATGCCAGAAGCTGTGGTATTGAATTTATTTTTCATTGTGATAATTTATTTTTTTCATTCTTTTTATTATTTTTTATTCTTCTTATTTATATTTTCACTCGTAATTTGGTTTTAAACAAAACATAATAAAAACTGTTATACTTTACAAGAGAAACAAACATGAATTTGGTATTTGATTTAAAATAATTTTCTGTTATGTTTTTATTTTCTTAAAGAAACTTTTTTTTTATTATTATTTTTTAAATGTAAGTTCAAAGATGAAAAAACATTAAATGAAGATATAGACAAACTTTACATAGTTTTTTTTTTTTACATTGGATATAAAATGAAATAAGTTTGAATAAAGGTTTTTTATATATACTTTATATTTTTCTTAGAAATAAAAATTGTCAGGTAAGATGTTTCTTATAAATTTTATATTACCATTTTTTTTTTAGAAAAAATTCGCCAGTTATATAATATTGTTATTGGAATATCTATATTCTATACCATCTCAATCGACTAATTGGAATAGCTGTTCTCTCATGAACAAAAAGTTATATTTTCGGAATAACCCAAACCAGTGAAAAAAACAGAAAAATTAAAGAAAAAAAACTTTTATCCGTATTTATAGATATAATTTTTATCTCGTACACATCGAGACTTATTGTTTGTCGCAGAAAATATTTTTTTTAAGAAGAAAGACCTGATATAATTACAGTTCGGTTGGTGACACTGGGTTATATTTTTGTTTGTTACATATTATATATATTTTCACATTTTCACAAGTTGTTTGTAATTATATAAAACAACAAAATACGATTTTTATTAATTAATGTTATAAAAGTTAAGTGTAGTGTGTCTGTATCGCCAAGTTTTAATTAATATACTGATTAAATAGAAACTTACGATTATCAACTTTTATTAAAGAATTAAAGAAAGAAAAACAGAAGTAAAATATTATTATTCTTAATAATATGTTTGCCTTTGTGATTGATGATATATATTCAAAAGAATAGATATTATATAATTACAATAATTACATCATAAACATAACTCACGTGTAACTATGAACAGGAACAGCATCTTGCAGTATTATATACAAAACCACAATAACGAATGAGTTACGTTTTGGGAATTATTTGATGTGACAAATGTCACTGTAAAATATATACATGTAATATTTATATAATACGTATATATAGAATGGAATGATATGAAATGAAATCTGTTTGTCTATGACATATAAGTCACATGTACGAGAAAATAGAATATATTGATGTATAAAGAATAATGAGATGCCTTAAATTTCAGTTGCAGTCAGTGAATATCATATGAATATTATTATGTCTATAAATATAAATATATTTGGGCTACTAACTCACACTTTTTGAATTATATTATATATAATAAAATGTGACACTCGATCACTTGTCTAAGGAACGAAAATAAAAATAGTCTCATGAGATTTTATTATAAAATTTATAAAGTGTAACGAAGCTATACACTCACGTATATATAAAAAACGCGTATGTTTTATTAATTATTCTATAAATTTTTGTTAGAAGTTACAACTCGCAAAATAATTATGAAATATAAAATTTTCGTTAAGATTTAAATCTTGTAATTTTATTCATGTTTAAGACCAAAGTTTAAATTTATTATGTAAGTAAGAATTTTCTTTTTAGATATTAAACATGTGAAGAAAATTCTGGTTTATTTTGTTTTATATATTTTCTACACGGGAATCCTAAACGTCTTGAAAACCGCATTGAACATAAAAATATAATATATAATGAAACAAAATTTGTTCGTTAAAATATATAAATTGTACTGAAACAAACAAAGATAAAAATGGAATTTTACAAAAAGAACCCGTATCTTTTGTATATAATTGTTTAAAATTTTAAAATCATCATCACCTACAATAATTCACATCTCAACTTTTCACTATTCTAAAGAGATATTTGTCATTTTTACTTTGACATAAAAATCTCTGCTCAAACAACCTTACGGAAAAGCATTGTTATGTATAAAATTTATGCTCGTACCAAATTATATCTCAGAAGGATAATAATTTTAATTACATTTCTGAAGTACAGCAGTAGGTAGGTTGGTATAAGCAGAAAAACTCATAAAAAATTCATCAACAAGTTTTAATGTTGACTCGAGTGGTATTACGTAATGCATTACATTGTTCTGTTACTCATGTATATAAGGTTATCGTGTTCATCATTCATCCGTCCCTTCACCTTGTTTTTAAAACTTATACTTTTATATATGTAACACAGTTTATAAACAGGGGTTGTGTATCGTACCTTTTTGGGTACCTTTAGGGGTCATCAAGTTTCACACATAGTCAACAAAATATGTATATGCATACGTGCGAAGTAACAATTTTATTCTTTAACTTAATATTGATTAAATTTCAAATTTGAAATAAATTTAAACTTTTATTTTTTTTTTCATTCTTTAAAGTTTATCATCCCTGACAGGGTAATGCATTTATTTCAGGCGTAATAATGGCACCCGTGTGTCTGGCGACAGTTGCATAAATTTTTTAACATCAATCAATTGAAAGAAAGAAAAAAAAGGTAAAACAAAACACAAATAAAAATAAAATGAAATTATGTTTTTAAGTTTTTCAACAGAAATGAGGCCATTTTTTATAATATTTTAATACTTAATATTGAGTTTCTAAATCATATACATAATATACAAGTATAAGCAGCTCTATATGTAGGTGTATTGTTTTTATTACATCATGATAATTATTATATGAGGATTGAATTTTAAAAAATGACCCAACAGAATGCTTGAATGATTTTTTTTGTTATGATGTAACATAAAAAAAAATTATTGAATGAATTTTTTTCAACCCCTTTTTATTTTTGTTTAATTTTTGAATATCCAAATGGTATAATATATTTTTAATGGTTGAGAATTTCGATTAAATAATGTGTTTGTTGTCATTATACAGGAAATTTAAAAAAAAAGTCCATTCGATGGCCGATCCTGATTGGATTAAAAATAAAAATTAATTGGTTTTAGAAAGAAATTAAAAAAAAAATTTTAATGATGATTAAAAATATAAAAGTATTTCATAAAAACTATCTTCATTTGATAGAAAAATATTAATTATAGTAAAATGATCACTCGCTTAACACGCTAAAAACGTTTTTGCATTTCCACGCCCAATGAACCACCTACTTGATCGTTGATACACCCATATTTTCCAAGAGACGCCCACAACACCAAAAAGATGAAAAAAAAAATAACACAGAGGAAAATTCAGTCTTCTTATATATGTAAGCCAAAACTCAAGAAAATGTTTTGTTTCTTTTTTACTTTTTATACTGAAATTTTTCTTTCACAAAAAAACAAACTCGTGTCTTAAGAAATTTTTAGAAATCAAAACTTTAACAAATATTTGAAAATAAACTGATACAACGAATGATTAATCATAATAATTGTTTATTGTGTAATTATATAGTATTTGAAAGATTATAAAAAAACGAACGCAATTATATGTGAAAATTCTATAATTCTAGTAAACAAAACTAGAATTTTCTACATGTGCATAACACATTAAGTGTACTAAGTAAATCTTGTAGGATTTGTATACAAAAGAAATTATTATAAAAAATATTTTGTTTTTCATTTATTTTGTCTAGAATTCAAGTAATAAAGGTAACAACATGAATATAAAAAATTGTAGATGTAGAAAGGGTATGAACAAAAATATAGAAAAACTAGAGAAACGAAAGATAATTCAGGTTAGAGTTTTCATTGAAAGCTAACCTGAAACTCAATTATTCAATATGATATAAATACATATGTACAATATACATTTGTGTTTTTGTACCTTTGTATGTATATTTTGTTCATTTGAAAAAAGTAAAAATTAAACAAAAAAGCTCTCTCATTAAAATATAGATGCAAAACAAACGATAAAATTTTTAACATCTATGAAGTACAAATGACAACACCACAAAATGCGCACAGTAACAGCTTTTTTCAATTCAATTTTTTTTTATTTTATTTTATTTATATTTTTATTTTTTTACTTTTTTGTTGTTGTTTTTGCGTTGGATGAGGAACTGTTAGAGGGGGAAAAGAACATCACTGCATAGATTATTTTTATTGTATTAAATTTCCTCTTTCCCAGTCAGGACAGAAAAAAAAAGTTTATATACATGATTGTATTGTGTTGTATAGACATACTATCACTGTGCATTGTTTTCAATAAAATATGAATTTAATGTTTTTGTTTCATATATATATATATATATATATATATATATATATATACACAACACACATATAAATGTATGTACATATCTATATAATATGTAAAAACAAAAAAATAACAATAATAAAAAAAATCGTGCAAGTAAAGGCGCCTGGATTTTCTGTATATTGCGCGTTATATATTCATACTGATTTTGCTGTTGGGCAAAATTTATTGTCGGTTGTCGTCTATAAGTTTATGTTTTTTTTTTCTTCTTCATTTTTAAAAATCTCATACTGATCAAGAAATGACGATACAGTTTTATTTTTCTATATGCATCTTTTCTTAGATTTATAAAGAATGACATTATATTTTGCCAAAAATTGATTTTTCCCCTTTTGTTCATTTTTCTTTCTTTTTTTTTTCCTTCTTGAAACTTTTTTTTCTGATTATATTTATGTACTTCATATGAAAAAATTTAATCAAATATTTGAAACTTTTGGCTACCTTTATAATGTTTCTGTTTTAAGATTAATAAATAACAAGTATAGATAGAAACAAAATATTGAATAATCAATTATTAAATAGAATGTTTTTTACTCAGAAAAAATATGAAAAACTAAAATAAAATAAAAATTATATTTTCATATTTATTTTTTTAATTTTTTTTTTTTAAAAACAAAAAAAAAATCTCATACCTTTTCTTGTTCATTACGAGAGAGCATTGAAATTAAAAATCAATATTAATCAAAAAATAAATTTATGTTGGTACTGTGCCATAACATCCAATTCGTCGCGTTCATATTCCCCTTGATTCATTAGAGCGCAATTTATTAATTAAATTAATTTTCATGTACCAACTTTCTCTCCTATATTATTATTATATATACTCTCTGGTAATTTGATATCGTCCACTCTTCTGTACTTATTTCTAAATATAATTTTTAATTTGTTAATTGAACTTTTTGTATTCGCGTATATTAAATATGAGCTCAACGAAATTTTTTCCTTTATTTTTTTTTTATTTTTATTATTTTTGTATTTGTATATTTGTATATTTTTTTTATTTTATCATTCGTTTGACGCTATGTTTAAATATCTATACTTGTGTTTGTGTTGCTGATATGTTTATGTATGTATATATTTTTGTTTACAGCGTATTAGGTCTGCCGCTAATTAAATTGCTATCCAACGTTATTATGCGAATGAATAATTAAAGATATTACCTTTATATTTTCTTCTTCTTTTATATTAAAACATAAAATAAAATTTGATAAAGAAATTCTTACGCATAAATTAAGATAGACAAATATTTTCTGTAATTAACCAAAATATTTTTGTTTGCTTATTATTCTGTTATAACCAAAGTATATATATTTTTAAGAAGCTACACAAGAAAAAATATATACAAAACAATACAATCACAATTAAAAAGTCCTGACCAGAAAAAAACAACAAAAAAAAGGATAAAATAATTGGAATTTCTAATTAGAATTATCTTTGTTGGCGTGTCAGAAAGCTTTTCAAATATTTGTGACAGAAGAAATAAAAATAAAATACTATTTTTGATGGAATGACAATAAAACAGAAAATAAAAAGGATAATTTATTCACCTGATAAAACATCAGAATAAGGATCATCAGAGAATTGTATACATAAATTAAACCAAAAAGTGTATTATAGTAAATAATCTTAGTTACATAGAAACTGTTTTAATATTGACAGCTTTATTACTAGAAAAAGGTTTGACATATCCACCCACATTTCATTCAATATCAATGGGTTGTGAATATATTTATATATAAAAATATATGCGGCAGTTGATGGTAAGATGGTGTAAATTGTGAAATCGGACACCAAATGTCACTTTGAACGTCAAGTTAGTGTTCTAAGTTTCATAACATTTTATATAAAATATTATATTTTATATATTGTGTACAAGCACTTTATATTGAAGCAACAATAAAAGGATAAAAAGAATTTATTTTTCTTGCATTTTGTGATTTCAAATAATATTAAAATTTAAGTGTTTTTATATTGTATAGAAATCGTATTATGTATAATGTGACTAAAGGTATATTACAGAAGCGGATTTTTTAAGGCGCTATATAATAAGCTTTACACATGATATCATTGGTCTACATAATTATTTTGGATTGTAGGAAAACTTTTTTCTTCACTAAAATTTACTAAACTAAAATAAAATTTAATTCATTATTTTAAATTTAAAGTAACCTAAAAATTATTTTAGCCCAGGGCTAAAAGAATATAACACCATTCACCCCTGGCGTTATAGCGATTCTTAAAATACAATAAGAAGTTTTTTTCCTATATAACCAAGTGGATATTAAATAGCATAATATTAATTTCATGAATTCATGAAATGAAAATGTAAAAGAAAAAATAATTGTAAATTTGAAATGGAAGTAAACGTGAAATTGAGAAGGTTTTAAAGATAAAAATTTCTGTAAATTATGAAACCCAAAGCTGTTTTTTAATATTACATTTGACACCAATTTCTCGTAAAACAATATTATCTTTTCTCTTCTTTTGGCTATTTGCTTTTCCATTATTTCTTATCTAATGGACCTTCTATACGTTAAAATTTTATACTTTCAAAAAGTAATAATCATCTTTTATATAACTTTTTTTTGCATTCAATCGAAGAAATTTCAGTATATTGTAAATTTTTATAGAAATTTACAAAAATTACTTATCAGCTAGGCCGTTATAGGAAAATAAAAAATAAGGCAATTATTTTCTTTATATCTGTCGGTCCCCTACAATCTTTTTAATCTAATTTAATTTTTCATCAATCTATATTTGCTTTCATATCAATAATAATAATATACAATATTGTTTATATCTGTACGTTTATAAAAACAAAAATATCTTTTATTCATTTTTTTATCTATTGGGATGTGTGTGTATGTGTGTTTGTTATAATAATAAGAAAAGGCATTTCAAATGTTTCTTTATTCTATATCTAATAACAGAAAAGATACGTGACCGTACCAGAAACGATTTTATCATTTGACATTTATTGATATCATAATTTTCTAATAATTATTTTTCCCCTTTTCTTTTATAACACGTTCATAATATGATTTATCCGTTATCATTCAAACTTAATATTATAAACAATCTGTCTGTAATATTTCTTTATAAATATATAAATTTAACAAAAACCTAAAGCAAAAGACATGCCACATCAAACTGTTTTAATATTTAATAATCCACACGTAAAGCCAAATAAAACAAAAAGCAACAACAAAAAATATATCTTAAATTTAACTTGGAATATACATACAAAATATATATAATTTATTATTCTTATATGGATCCTATATATACTAGATATAAACATATTTATAAATATACACAAATAAAACACAAACAATTTTACTGGAATTTTATATTTTTAAAATATAAAACCATGAAAGAACCTTTCTACAGTAATAAAATTTGGTGTAATGCGATTCAACCACACCCGCATTTGGTTCAAATGCTTTTCTTCATTTAAATATTTTATAAAATTTTATATTGTCGAGTCCTTCTTGCACATAAATTTGAACAATTTAACCGATGACAATATTTCCTAATATTTTCTTCTTTTTCCACTAATTTTTGTCTTTTTTCTTGTTCTTTTGTTATGCTATTTAATTACATTTACAAAGTTTGAGTTTAAATTTTGTGTAATACAAAATTTGATGGAAAAATGATTTAAATTCCAAAAATTGTTCATTCTTCCTTGCAACCACAAAATGCACGCACTCATATTTAATTAAATTAAATTCCTTGTTCTGTTTTCAAATTGAATGTTTTTGTTTGAATTTCTTCATAAAAATCCAATGATGAGAAATATAATTAAATTCAATACAAATTGTTTTTTTTTTTGTTATTTTGTTTATTTATATAATTATTATTTCTATTATTATTTTTGTTACTCATTCTTTACATTCCATGGCTTTAATATGGTATTTGTAATAATTCATACAAAATGAATTAAAAAAATTTATATTAAAATTTAAAAGTTTTTAAATCTAATAAGTATTTTTAATGAGTGCGTTGTAACCATTCATTTGACGTTTCTCTAATGGTTATCATAAACACTGATATTGTAACGTTCCTCAATTAATATACTCAAGATTTGCATGAGCGTTTAGACTGTACAGTAATGCAACTCAGCCATTTATTTAAACAATCACTATGAAAATATAAAGGATTTCAGAAGATTGGAGTCGATTTAACTGTTGGTCAACTTTTTAAGGACACATATTTTGAAATTATTAATAAAGTCATAAAAAAAACTGCACGTAATAATTATCCCAATCAATTTGTTATTTATGTGTTTTTTTTCGTTATAATTCACTTTTAAAAATTTATTGAAAATAAATTAATTATAAGTTTTAATATTCTGTTTTTTAAATTAAAGTTAATGATTTCATTGTACAGAGACTATACATATAGATTAATTATAATTCATGCAAATAAATATTTACATGCTACCCAAAAATTAAATTAAAAATAATGAAATAAATTTTTAACCAAAATAGAACAAAAAAAAAATAGTAAAAAATTTTGTGACGCCAAAACGGTGTCCAAATATGAAATATTCACTAAATTATCATAATGTGTTCTTCATCAAATGACCATAGACGAAATACTATTTTGTTTTTAAGTAATTTTAAATTGGATAACTCAACTCAATTGATATTTATCTTTCAAACAGTTTTTCAATATTTGTATTATTTTATTTAAATTGAATGACCCAGAACATTGGTCTAGCCTGAACATACAAAGAGAAGTCCGATAAAAGCATTATAAATTCACCAAAGTCTAAGATGATTGAACTTGATTTTTTCTTTATTTGAAATTTATTTAAATATTATTTTATATTAATCATGAAACAAAAACTAAGGTGAAGCCTAATTACGTCACTGTATGCTGTTAAATATTCTGATATATGAAATATGTTATATTTTTTCAATTTATTTATAAATAATAAACATTGATTTGAATACACAACAAGCACTATGTAAATAATATAAAATACTGGTTCAAAGTTGAGTTTTCATTTATAAACATACAAATGTATCAATTTATACATGTGACCCATTGTACATGATTATTCAATTTAACTTTTAAATTCATATCCTACCATTTAAAGTGCTTTTAACATTGAACATTATTCAAATATTATATGATTAAAATTAAAAAAAAAAATAACTATTTAAGGTAAGACCGATAAAGGTTTCTCCAATTATTCCCAATTATTATTTAATCCAAATTGGAAAATTACAGAAATATAGGTATGAAATAAAAAATTCAAATTTTACGTTAATTTCCGCAACCGTAAATACTGAATATTCATGGTAACTAATTTTGAATTGAAATAACAATTTTTTTTTCTTCCAAGTTTAGTTTGATAACAAAGAATAAGCTTTTAATTTTAAATTTCTAATTTTCCATCTCATCTTATATTATTCGTATTATACATGATTTAGGTAAATTTATTCAAATTACTCAAATGTATTTGCATGTCTGTTTGAATTTTGGTTGAATTTTGTTAGTTAAATTGTTCGGAAGAGTGAAAGAGAGAGATAGATAAACAAAACAAATTAAAATTAAATCATCGGTCGATGTATGGATCAATGCACTATTTTATATAACATTTACCTAAATAGACAATATATAAATGGATATACATATAAGGTCATAGTAATTGTTAATTTCAAATTTGTTACCTGTTGTTAATCGACTGTTGCTGATTTCATTTAAATTACTCTTGGTAAAATAATTGACTTTCTTTTTAAGTTTATGGGCTTTTGTGATAATAAATTGATCATCAAATCCCTTTTAAGTTTAATTAAAACAAATTTTATGTATTGGCCTGCCAATCTTATATACAATTGAAAAAAGTATAAGATAGAACAGTCAAATTAAAATGTCTTTGTTTTAGAATTATAATATTAATTCTGTGAACTTCAAACAATTAATTAAAATGTCAAAAACTGACGATTGCTCATAATTATAAATATAAGAAATTACTAGGCTCTTACACCCTTCACTCTGTAAGACAATTATTCTTGTTTTTATTAAAAAAAATATAATTTCAATGAATTTTATTGAATTAAATTATTCAGTCATTTGTATCGGGTAGAGTGGTTAGACGAACATATACCTACATAATAATATTCCAAATTTATTTCCTATATAAACGCGTGGTTGAGTGTCGCAATTTTCTCTAGTTTAAATGCGTCAAACCATTGAAATATGTCATATTGTCACGTGATTTTATGAAAATATTCTGTTCCTATCACACATAGGAACGACAAATGTATTATATTTATGTGACACCATCCACCATCTATTATTATTATATGCCATATACACTATCAAACAGAAGCGAACTTCAAAAATTTAAATACTAGAATAAACTTTGCATATAGACAAATAATTGATGAAATTCTCGAAATAATAGGAAATAATATAAATCAAAATCTATAGACGAGTGAAAAATCTATTACATGTACATAATAAATAAATCAATCAATTGAATTATCAAAAAAAATGTGTTACTCGTGTTAATTTTTTCTTAATAAAATGTGTTAAAAGTCAATTTCATAGTAAAAAATTACAGTTTTAATTATTTCTTTTTCAAAACGGGTCCTTAATTAGAATGTGGAAACAGAAAATAAATAGATATAGAATTATTTTTCATCTTTAAATTTTTAGTTCAAAAAATAACTACCGTCTAATGAAAAATAGCACGAAAAATGTGTTTTCTTTTTCCTATATTCAGAAGATTTTCCAAAAACTGTCCGAAATGTAAAATAGTTACTACATTGCTCAATAGAACTCTATAACATTTTTGTACACAATTAAACGTCAAAATATCTAGTCAGAAGTAAAATGTCAAAATAATGGAATATTTAAATAATCAGATGAATGGCTTTATTTATTTTATTGAATAAAATTTACTTATAATTAATTTTAACGATTACTAAATTGTGAAACTTATACATGGAACCTGTGATTTAGAGTTATTGTAGACACCAATGTCATGAAGTTAAAATATGTACCAGCAGATTTATTAACTATATACAATATACATATGATTATTGACTCGGATGTGTTATCAACTCGCACCTCCATGATGGCTATAAAGTAAAAGTGTTGAGTCAAAACTTTTATGCAAACATTTGTTTACTTACATTAGCATTCAAAATAATATAGTATAGAAAATATAGAATTTTAAAATTAATAAAAAAATGTATGAATTAAAACAGTATTCCAATTTCACAAACTAATTCATGTAAAAAAAATATATTATAGATAAGATAAATAATATTCGAAATTCATTCAATAAAAAATTTGCACAACAAGAACCTTTAAATCGTTACTCATAAATATATAGGTACTAATACTCCAACACTTAAATTGGATATGAAAAACTAATGGAAAAAGCTTTATTGCGAATAAATGTTTCTATTTGAAAACACATAATAAAGAATATCCAACAAATTCAATAACAACATTAGCGGGCATCGTTTTATAACTATTTTCCAATTTAACCAATCAGTTTGGTAAATTTTTATTCAAATTTTATTCAATATTTTATAAATTCAATCCATTAAATTTCAAGCAGAAGAGTTCTAGAGATTTTTGATTGAGGTTATAAAAAAAAGGTTTTTAAGCTTATCAAGAAGTTGTAAAGTATAACGATTTTAAAGCCTAATTAAGTAGAGATGATTTTTTTTGAAGGAATAATTGGGTAAAACCAACAAAAAAAGCTCCTTCAAGAATTAACATATTTTTTTTCATTAAATATTCTTTTGGGTCTAGAACAACAAGTACGTAAATGGTGATTAATTACACAGAATTATAAAAGAAATTTAAAAAAAATGTCACCGATCGATTAAAAATTTTTCATTTTAAATTATTTAATTTTCTTCTCACAATTCTAATTTCACTATTTGCTTATGAAAATTTTATAAAAACTTTAGTCGTTAACATTATAATAAAATTATGTAATATTCTGTCTTTTATTCGCTTTGATTATTATTTTATTAATTAATTAAATTTTTTGTTTTTCCAAAATGAACTTCCCAACTCAACCTGACGTCTTCGTCCTTCGTCCACCGACGACGTCTTTATTCTATTTTATTTTAAAGAAATTTATGAATATTTGTACTAGATTAATTTATAAAGAGGAATAGAAGAAAATTTACTAAAATGAAACTGCGCGAAAATCGATTAATAAAATAACATAAGTTCATACCTACTTTTATTTGAAAATTCAAGGAAAAAAACATTTAATACAATGGAATTCATATCTACAAATATAAAAATTATTAATTGATAATTCAAAAGAATTAATTAAATTCAGAATGGTAAAACTAAAATAAAAAGCGACTTTTGGTCGGTTGTTATAATATATAAATTTTATTATCTCTAAGAATATATTGATGGATGTTATATTCGTGATAATGTTAGATACCGATACCTACCTATTTTATACGATTGTGATTCTTTTCCAATTCCATCCAAGTATTCCATTTGCAGATTAAATGTCACGGAGATGGCTATTGTGAATTGTAGGTATTATTATTATTATTATTATTTTGTATCTTCACCCCATATACTGATGCCAAAATATATAGGTAGGTATAGGTATATACATATAATTTTGATTTTCCTATTACATAATATACAAGTCAGTCATAATATACCTGACTATATATATAAATATATATATATATATATATATATATATATATATATATGTATTATGTTATATACATATTAGATTGAGTGAGATGCTTTATACAACATTTTAAATTTATGGTTGATAAATCAATTTGAAGAAATAGATAAAATATGTATATAGAGGTAGGTACATGGTTTATATTTTACACCATATTTATATATTATATATATATAAATATATATATATATATACGTATATATATACGTTGTGTTATATATAGTGATTAATTACATCACAGGATTTTCTATAATAATTAAGGAAAGTGTTGATTATCTAGTCAAATGATGTGAACAATACAGTAAGATTGATGTTGGGTTTTGCGAAAATTACATTCAAATAGCAAATAAATCCTTTTCGATGATAACGAATTTCTCACTTTGATTACAACATTTATTCTGTTCAAATTTATTACAATTTCATGTTTGAAATCAACTTCAAAATCAAATTGTTTGGATTTTATAATAAAAAATAAAAAAAAGGAGGAAAAAGGAAAAAATAACAAAAAAAAAACACATCACAATCATATAAATTGAAATCTGATGATTTTCGGAACGAATGCACGTTTGATTTGTCAACGTATTTTTTTTTTTTTTTTCTTTTTTTTTTTTTTTTATTTTCATTTTTGAATTGAATAGTATATATAAATTTAAACCGGAAGATGATAAAAGTGAATTTATAAATAAACATTGATTCTGTATCAACGCTTTTACCGACAAAAAAATATATGTGTAGTGCATATAGTATAGACATACATACATATATATATATATATATATATATATATATATATATGGCTCTGTTCTATTTGCCTTTTATTGTATTATATATGATTGAAAAGATTCTCTAATGCTTCGTTTGGCTTTATATATATGAAAGAAAGAAAGAATGAAAGAAAGAATTCAGGATGAAATTATTAAATTCGATTAGTCATCTCTTCTTATCTCTCATACCAAAAAGATTTTCTTTTAAATACACACATATAAACAAATAATCGTGACTCATCATAAATAGCTAATGAAATCTAATTATAACGTCTTTGGCGATAATTTGTTTAAGATTTCTCATCATCAGAATAATAATTTTACATTTTTTTTTCTTATCCATCCAATAATTTGTATCAGATGAAACCTTTTTTTCTTATTTCATTATTTTAAAAATTACTAAAGGGAAATTCGCATATTTTGCGGTAAGTATTTTTTTTTTTGTTGGATTATCTTCATGTTTCTCTACCAAAATAATCAGTAAGATAGCATTTTCTTAATATGACCTTTTTCTTAGTAAAAAAAAAAGAAAATTTAAGGCCTACGCTCCATTTAAAGCCGCTATAAATCAAATCCGCACTTATACAATTAGTATAGCCAAAATATACGAATATAATATCCGCAAATTTTATTCGTATTTTAATTTTTTTTAAAAACAAAATTAATAAAATTTTCAGTCGTATATTCTTAATCACCCTCATATTACCTGAATCCATCATCTTTATAATGTCCATTAAAAACAAAAACAGTTTATTTCACACCCACCACCATCATATCATCATAATAATTAATGCGAAAGCTTACATTTTCGCAATATTCCATTATTGTTTTGCTCTATTTTATTTCTCTTGAGAAATTAACATTGAGAAGAACCAAACACGGAACACCCTTTGTTTAAAATTATATATTTCTTTACATTTTTGTTTTTTTATTTTACCGTTCCCCTATCACTCGTTCTACCCCAATTTTTCTATTCGGCCCCCTTTTTTTTTTGTTATGTTTTGTTTTGTTTTTAAATAAATTTAATGTCGCTGGTAAAAAAAAAATTCTTCTTCTTATTTTTTTTTTGTTTCACATAAAATTTTCTCGTTTTGTATTCTTTTTTCTTCTTATTCCTCTTATTTTTCTTCCTCATTTTAGACAAGAAAGAGAAATAAAAGTAATCAAAATGGAAAATATGTTTGAAAGTCTTATGTATTATTATACTGTTGTATATATAAGATATGGTGGGTTGATTTTGACGGAACCAACAGTCTAATTAATTATTGTCAGAAAACACAAAATTGTGTTTATGGAAGTTAATTATAATGGCATTTTA
The DNA here is from genome assembly GCA_963082725.1 of Pedicia rivosa. Taxonomy (NCBI): domain Eukaryota; kingdom Metazoa; phylum Arthropoda; class Insecta; order Diptera; family Pediciidae; genus Pedicia; species Pedicia rivosa. The sequence goes on from OY720154.1 coordinate 25,735,375, forward strand.
TAAATTAATCTATATATTTCATATTTAAAATGTAAAATGATGTAATATGTATTCAGAAAATTAAATTCAAACAATAACAACAAAAACAATAAAAACAACAACAATAATAAAAAAAAAATAATAAAAGTATGTATATCATAAGTACAGAAAATATGGGTAAAAATTATATTTTGTTCGTCTCAGAAAACACCCGTTTCATATTTGTTATATTTTATAACAAAGTAAATTTGGTGGACAATTTAAATTAGAGAAAATTTTCATTTAAATTTATGAAAACAAACTTGAATATCTCTTTCTCTAACCATATTTTTACTTCTAATGAAGGGTTTCCCCAATTCCTTTATGTTACACCGTTTTATATTTTTATGATATATTGCACCATATTTTTAGCCCTGAAAAACCATTTCTGTTTTATAAAATATAAAATATAAAATATAAAATATAAAATATAAAATATAAATTTTAAAATTTTAAAATCATAAATATTTATGATAAATTAATTTTAATTAACAAAAACATTACTATTTGTAATTTTCAAAATATTTTAATTGTTTGATTTATAATACTTGGCATAAATGTTCGTCAAATTAACGAGAAAGTGAGGTGGTATTTTATATTTAATTCAATATAATTATTATTATTATTTTATAACAGGAACAGTGTGTATACATTTATTTTTTGAATTTAACAAACTATATAATAAATATATATATTTATATATATATATATGTTACAACATTTACCTATATTTATTTTCTATATAGAATTATATAAAAATACAAACCTTTAAATAAATACATTAAATAAATAATATTTTAATACAAAACATAAATATATTAAATGTAAAATTGCGACGTTTCTATTTCGTATTCCTCTGTTTTTGTTTCTTTGATTGTGAAAAGCCAAAAAATTGCGATTTTTATTTAAAAGTATTTTGTTTAAAAAAAATTTACCTAATCTCACTAACACACAAATTTTATTTGTGGTTATAAACAATTTCCATAAAATATATAAAAGACAATTTTAATATGTATCCATTTATTTCTTTAGAAGTTTTTCAATTTTCATACACATTTACCTTTCTATCGTTAATTTCATTTAAATATATTTTAATGTATATTAATGTATATTGGAATTTCTTTGAGACAAAATAAAAACCCATGAGCTAAGAACTATGCCATTTTAGACAGAGTTTAATAGTTATTATCATATGTGTATTCGTATTTTATTTAAATAAAACAAAAATTTGGTTTTTATAGAAATTCTTTTGCTCCACCCAGAAAAAAAAAATCTCAAAAAAATTTCACACCCACGACTGACCGCGTAAAAAAGAAATTTCTAATTCATTTGGTCTGTTTTATTATTTTCGACCATCATTTCAAATTTACAAAATTTAATTAAAAATCCTTTAATTATATTCTAAAAAGGACGCTTGAGATTTTATTTTGTGCTTTGTATTTTCTGTTTTTTATTTATTAAGTTATTTATTTATTTATTTTTTTGAGAGTCAACAAAATAATAATTTTTGGCTATAATATACATGAGGCTTACTTAATAAAATAACAAAATAATTTGTATATTATATTGAGACTACCAATAAAATACTTAGGCAAAACAGAGAAATTCATTTAAAATTATAATGTAGCGCACGAAATATTCGTTAAATCCAATCTTAATAAATTTAAATTCCCTTTAAAGGGATTTTGGGATTTTCTCGACTTGTCTGCTGTATTCACATTTGCATGACCACCTGAGACTCAACGACTGAATAGACTTAAGCGGTTTGACAGTTGATGGGTTTATATGATAGAAACAACGGTTACATTTTCTACCTTTTCAAATAAAATGAATAATTTAATTTATTTAGTTAGTTTTGTCATAACATATAACACGTGTATATATGTGTGGGAAAAATCAATTATTAACAGTTGAACAAGAGGAGGTAAGTATAGTGGAGGTTTGTATAATATTATGGTAAATTTAATACTCACCTTTGATTTTCCTTTTAAAACTTCGTAAGGTAAAAAAAAAAAGAAAATAACATAAATCTTCTTTTAACTCTCATATCTTAACTTAATCTAATTTTATTTCCTGCAGAAATTTTTCATGTTATCCACCGATAAACTGTTTTCTATTCTGTGAGTTGTTTTTTTTTTTATTTGTTTTTTATTTTATTCTTGTTTTTAAACTAAAAATACAAATAATATTACCAACCAACTAACAAACTACACACGTGATCAATAATAGCTTTCACCTTAACAAATTATTGTTAGTTGAAAGTTTATCAGAACATCTGCTTCTATATAGATATATAAATATAAATATAAATTTATATACAATTACAAAGTATTTAAGTTATATAATACGAATTACAATCAACTTACACAGTAATATATCACTAAAGTCCATTTATTTCTGTTAAACTTTCGCAAGTGGCCGTTTGCCACAAATCCTCTAAATTTTCTATATTTTATAATAATGCGATAGGAGCATGTCTATGCTGTTTGAATTTTTTCTTTTTCAGATTTTTTTTTTTGTTCTGTTATTTCTTGTTTTATATTTACGTACGTTTATTTGTTTTTTATTTATATTAAACATATACATACCTAAATTTTAATGTTTGCCTTTATCTGTCTATGTGTTTGCGGTTTAAACTTTTGTAAAATTTAGTTTAATTGATGTTAATGGAAAATGGATAAAACATTTGCGTTTGAATTACAAATTTTGTTTGTATATAAATATATGTAGGTATATAAATATGACCCTGCGATGTTTAAATGTTGATTCGTGCTAATGTTTTACAATCTTTGTTTCGGGCATTTTCATAAACATAAATATATACGTACTACTGAATTTTGCTACAATATTACTTATTGATTGTATAATTTATATACATATTTGAGAAGCTTTCAGTTGTGATTGTGGTTTTCAGACAAATATTAAGCTAATAGAAAGGTAGATAACTGATTTTGGTTTATAAAATATAATTTCAAATAATAAATTATTAATAGTTGTGAAGTATACAGGAAATAATACCAAAGCTTTTGTAAAAAAATTTCAATAAGAATGGACCAAAATCTTGGATAATAATTTTGAGGAATAATTTAAAATAAAAAATTTATTAAAAAATGAATAAAATATTCAATTGTTTGTAGAATTTAACCACATGTTTTTCTCTACAGAAATAAATCCTGTCTAATGTGCGCACAACTTGAATCAGAAAAATTCGCTGGCCTTTTCTTCAACGAAGGCATTTTGTATAATCAAAGTATTGGTTGATTTAATCCAAGTTTATTTGTAAAACTGATGATCACAGGTTCTACTTTACCATACTTTATTTAAATTTAAGTTGAAAAACAAACTAAAGACATTAAATGAAACAACAAAAGTTTATTCTTTATATAGGCATTTTAATACCCTTATTTATTGAAAGCTGTGCTGAAGCATAATCAAAATTTTGATATCATAAATTTATTATAAAAATAATCACTTAAATTAAACATTATTGTTTGATAATATATTATTCTATTTTATCAACAACCCAAAATTGAATGTCTTAGATTAGACATTAGACAAACAAAAAATAATTTTTTCATCATCAGGATCAAAATAAATTTCATCATCATTATACATTAAATATTTGTTATATATCTTTGTTTTATCTTACATTATTTTATTTATATACGCTTTATAAAACTGCGGTCATATCCTATATCCATATTCAAGAATATGACTTCAATTAATGATGTCACAAAACGCATTTTTATGTCTAAGAAAGAGAAAAATGTAATTTGTTTCACATAAAAGGATATAATGAGAAAATGTCATTTCCATAACAGATAAAAATAATAATAATCCAACGATGTATTTTAACTGTCAGAAAATAATCCGCAACAAAATGACATTGTAGATTATTTTCTATTATAATTCTACATTTTATGTTTATCCTTGACTGTCAGATGGTTATATAATGTGCGTATATGAATATAAACGTTTTCTTGTATTTATAATATAATTTATCTTATTATGATAAATCTCTTTTGTGTGTGTAGGTAACATTAAAAGATCATATTAATGTAGAAAAATGATGTTGAAAAAAAAAAATATAGAAAAGAAACGGAAAGCCTTACTTTTCTTTTGTGACATTTTTTTTTTAATTTTTTATATTCCCTAATTGTCCCCACAGACACAGCATGATAAACGAATAATTTATAATGTTGCATCTTTGACTGTTCGGAACCAACAACACAAAATAATAATAAAAATATCGCTTAGAAATTTAGGATCATATTCTTAAAAATTTATGTATGTAAGTGTATATGTGTATATATTTTTGTATGTCGAACGATAATATTGTACGTTTAAATCGCAGCGCGGATGATGAGCTTTAGAAGCTTTTATTGTATTGAGATTTTCCAAGTTGACAGAAAGGGATTTTAATGTCAGTTTTTTTGTTAGAAACGATGTTTCTGAAACGGGATTTTATAAATAAATGTATGTGTGTGTTTTCGAGTTTCAAAAACATATAAGTATATGTACATATTTACAAAACGTATGTGAATATATGTGCGTTTAATTTTTCTTTTTAAAAGAAAACGTTATCACGCGGAAATAAGATTTTATATTAGATTTTGTTGAAAATCCTCATTACTTTAATTAAAAATGAACATATTTCCCACCCACGAAAAGTTATATACATAGTATGTATATATGTGTATTGTATATGTATGTATTATTTAACGACTAGTCAAAATTTAAAGTTAAAATAAAACCAAATTTATCATAAAAGAAAACAAAAAATAGAGACAAAAATGTAAAAAAGAAAGGTTTTTTAGTTTCACAATAAAATAAAGATTCGAAAATTTTGTGGACGAACTATAATATATTTTTTTATACAATTTTAACCCTTTCCTTTCATTATATAAACATTTGTTTTGAAGGATTGTATGTCGTATCACATTTTAAATATATAGCGTGCATAAATCAAATTGTGGTTACAATAAATATTCCCTAATTGACTTTTAACGTAGACATTCAAATTTCAATCCAATTGATCCTTTATTTAAAAATTCTATCCACACACAAAAAAAAATATATAGAGAATTTATATAAAAAACATTTATAAAAAATAAACTTATAATATTTTCATATCTCATTTACTGATTAAAAGATGTGTCTGATTATTTGACTTTAATATTAATTTCTGTAATTAATTTCATTTTGTATTTACTTTGGCGATCGTCCATGAACTCATCATATTTGCCTTCTACTTATGTATTTGTATATATTTATATTATGTATAGGTATATATTTATATCAGTGTATGTGTGAGTGTGTGTATTATATATACAATTCATCATTTATGTGTACATAATGTCCCTTTGATGATGGATCGTTTGAATTAAATAAAATTTTGTATCCTTTTTACTTTTCTATTTGAAAAAAAAAACTATTTATATTATTTTAATATTGACATAAGATGAATACACACTCACACACACATTTTGTTATTTAAAATATGTAAAATCAATTATTTTTATTAAAATAATATTTAATAATATTTTACTTACAATTAATTTAAAAAAAAAATTGTAAATGTATTAACAACTAAATATATTTATATATTTTTGTAATATTTTTCAATTTATGTATTTATTTTTTAAATTTAAAATGTACATCCCTATATATTTTAAAATAAGACTATATATATATATATATATATATATTTAACTATTATATACAACAAGCAAAATGAAGAACATGAAAATTATTAAGTCAGTTTTAATTGCAGAATGATAATTTATTGCAAAAATATGCAAATCTGTGGTATAGACTACATTTCCTCTCCGAAGAATAAATTTTGATACATTTACAAAAGTTATTATAGAGTCCGTTTTAGTCATAGACATGAAGTGGGTATTGCATATTCATTGAGTTTACTTTATACTATATTCTCTTTTCTTTATGATTTTAAATATGAGTTTTTCTTTTATAGATGTTTAAAGAAACGTGCATTTAATTTATTTCAATTTTTACTTCTTCAAATATTCTACATAATATTGAATCAAAATTCTAATGAAAAAGAAATGAAACTAAAAACCCGAGAAGCTATTCATTTTCTCTGAAATGAAAGAGTATTATTCCTTTATTAAATTCAATTTTACCACATAGAATAATATCGCTTAGCATATAATCTCCTCACTTTAAATTGACTACGAAAAACATCATGTTACATATACAACACCACAAGGAATTTATAATTACAATCACCGCGTTGTGCCTCTTCTTGAAGGTGGTGGGTGCTTCTATCCATTGTATATAGAATAGATATATTATACGACTGCGAGTGTCGACAAGACAAAAACGATGTTTCATATAAAACTGACACAACACAAATTGAGCGAATAATGAAATTTATTTAAATTAACATTAACATAGTATAGCTTCTTGATATTATTATAATGGGGAGGATGAGGTCGTAAATTGCTACCTTCAAAGTAGGAAAAAAAAATACAAAAATTAACCAACATATATTTTTCTTTTATATAATATTTGTGCTCTTTATTTCTTATACTTTTGTTCTGCATAGTTTGAGTGCCCTTTTAATTTCCTTCAAGCGGTATTTTATTGCAATAACACAGACTTAATCATGAATTATTGCCAATTTCTTGTCTCCTTTGTGTATATATTATTTTGAATCTGTTTATGTATTTGTGTATTATTCGAGAGAGAATACAAAAACGTGTTCGAAATTAGTGACGTACGTGTTGTGTGCAAAAAGGATTTATATACGAAAACAAAACGATCGGAGTAATTTATTATTATTGTCTTCTAATTGATTTATATGTGAATTTATACTCGATGCAGGAAATTATAGTCGACATGAGTTAGTTTTCTCTATTCTTTTTTTTTTCTATTTTTTTTTTATTTTTCCCATTTCTAATTAAAAAAGAATTCTTGATTCGATTAGAATTGTATTATACAAGACTAAAAGATTAAATTTTAATTTCTATCGTACAGTGACATCTGGAATTGTCCTGTGTGTAGATTATACGATAATGAAAATTCTTAAGCTTAACAATTAACGTTTAAATGTAACCAACAGCGTGAAGACATAAAATTAAATAGTCAAAGTTCACAAAACTCATTCTAAATTATATTAAAGATAATTATTCCGCCTACACATTAATTGAAATCAAACAATATCCTTCTTATCATCTTATTAAAAAATCATTTTTTGCTCATTACTAAATTACTTCTGTTGTTTTTTATGTGTTTGTTTGTTTATTTGTTTGTTTGTATGTTATTAATATTATAATTATCATCTCTTTTTGCAATTTATTCTTATGGTTTGTGATATTCGTTAAAATTATATGATAATTTCATTATATTGATAAATTTACATCATATCACTCATCGCATACAACACACATTATAATTATTAATGTTTATTTTTTGTTTTTGTTTTTCGTTTGCCATCATACATTATAATGCGTGTATATTTACGTGCATGCATATAGTCGAATATTAACGTAATCAAATTAAAAGTTAAAAAAGTGTATAGGATATAAAAAAAATGAAAATAAAAAATCGTTATATTAAATGAAATTATCAAAATACCCCAAAAGGCATTGTCCAAAAAAACTTGATTAATGTATATCCACTAAAAAAATAGAAGCCGAACCTCGACACATATCTTTCTGATTTATGTTGTCAATTTATTTGTTTTAATTTGATAAATAATAATTTACGAGGTTTAATTCCAATTGTGTCATGGAAAATATTTTGTATTGCCGGTGTAAATTTTGTTGTTGTTTATTTTATTTTATTTTGTTGTTGTTATATTGCTAGTGTTTACTGTATGTTTTTTTCCCTTTTGGGGAAAAATATACATACATATTTGTATTATAAAATCATTGTAAAAATATATATGTGAAATAAAATTGAGTTTGAGGTTGAGTTTTTATTATTGTTGTTGTTCTTTTTGTTGTTCATATTTACATTGGTTCAACTGCAACCGGATTTTCTGTTCCGGAATAATATTCTGTTACAAGTGTTTTAAAACTGGTGAAGGAAATATTCTAAGGAAATGGAGTTTATATTTGTAGGTGAAGGAAAACAGGAAAATTGTTTTATGTTGTATTAAAATGATATATTTTTATTTTGGAAAAGATTCCATTACTCTTTTTTCTGTTTTTGTTTTTGTGTCACAATATTGTTAATATTTAATGGGAATATAAAAAAGTTTCTTTCTTTGTAACAAAAAATAAAAAGAGAAAAAGAATGAAAAACATTTAATATCAACTATAACTTGTCTCACCATATCCAGAATAAAATAATATAGGTATCATGTCATATGTTGAGCTACTATATATGTATATGTGTGTATATATTTCTTGTATCGAGGTTAATCTGGTTTTGTACGTGATATACAAATAGTAACATGAAAATCTAATGGAAAATTTGTCCTTAGGATATGTGAAAGATAAAATTTAATTCAAAATAACTCCGATTTCATAATATGTACATGTAACTAGTTTTTGAACTTACAATATTATTTTTATTTATATTTTACCTTTAGTATATAGATAGCAAGTATATATTATAGGTACATATAAATAAATATCAATTATAATTTAATTAATTTTATTTTATTTTTAATTTATAGTACTTCAACTATAGAGTTATTAGTACCAATTGAACTTTTTAAAGAAAATTTATCAGGTTTGTTGATTTTATGAAGTTAGTGAGTTTCGTGAGTAATCCAATGTGGTTTTCTAAGCATTAATTTAATTAATTTGTATGAAATGAAAATTTAAAGAAACATATTTAATGCGATTTTTATAGAAACTATTATAAACATAATATGCCCACAAAAAATCTGATACCAAACGAAAAAATATTTAATGCTCCATCAATCGATTGAAATTTACCCAAGAAGACAAAAGCAAATAAATATTTGTTTGTTTGTTTTTGTATTTTTCTTTATTTTCCTTTCTTTCTTTCTTTTTTTTTTTTTTCTTTTTTCTTTTTTCTTTTTTTTTTTGTGTTTTTGTCAGAGAGAACGATTTTCTTCCATGCGATAGAGAAAAACACAAATGTTTGTCTTTTGGTTAATAGAAAAAAAAAATTCAATAAAATCTTCTAAATCTTGTAAATATTTTCATGCGTTTTAAAAGCAATCCAATTTATAACAGAAAACAGACGTAACAAGGAGAAGAAAAAAAAATATAAAAAAAAAATAAGAGTTAGGGAAAAAAAACAAAAAAATAGACAAATAATACAAAAATAAAAGGCGCTTCAGGGAGGCGTTGATTGAAACAAAATAAATCTTTTCAAGTTGAAACGATTTTTCTTGATCCGCACACACATTTCTAGTTGAAACTGTATTTTCTTCTACTTCTTTTTATTTTCTTGGCCCGCGTCGTATATGAGAAAAGGTGCTTTACAATCTGTTAAAGTTTCATGCAGAAAACTTTTCTTCTGTTTTTTTTTTATTTTAAATAAAATCTTATTTCTGTTTGGGGTAGAATCAAATTAAATTGAGAGGAAATTTCGTTTTGATTTATTTGATTTTGCCTTTTGAATAAATTCAAAATAATTTTTTCTTTCATTCTTTCACATTTTAATTTTAAGCAAAAACAAGACGTGATTTGGGGAGGTTTTCTTTATACTTATGATGGTTATTTGTAGTAAGTATTGGTAAAGTATGAAACAAAGTAATAATAGAGACAGGTGCAAATGTCATTTAAGGGTATTTTGAGTTGACACACATTTATTTATTTTTTCTCGTTGCTTGATTGATTGTTACACATTTTTTCTTTAATAAAAACTTATATGACAACTTAATTGTTCATATAAAATACAGTACCATATTTAACTAACCGAATATCCTTTTTCATTTTTCCATTTAATTATAATTTTAAATCTATTAGAGTTTACTATTTATTTAGATATAATTATCTCAGTAACATAAGTTTCAAATTCAATTCTGATTTTCAACAGTTGTTTATTATTGTACTTGATGTGATCAATCTTAAATATAGATACGAATTTATATACATACATTCTATATTATTTTCCTAAATTTGCTCTTACTTAACATGCATACATCTCATGTAGTGAAATACTAAAAAAAATGCCGTCAGAGCAGAGGCCATCATTTACCTTCAACCGCAATATTGAATAATTTTCAATCAAATTTATATGACATGCGTCATGCGTTAAACTGTTAAAATCGAAGTTTATTTTTAACAGATTTTGTATTTAAAATAATTGATAAGTAACAAATTTTTTTCGCACTATTTGTTGTGTAAAATATAATCGTTATAATGTTCTAATAATTAAATATTAACACTGACAAACATGTAACCAAGGGATTACAAAGGATTAGTTTTAACTATTTTTGAATTGAATTTTATTTTTAATTTTAAGCAATTCTAGTGACCATTTCGTCGTTTTTAATTTTTTACTAGAATAAAATTAATTAATAATAAAATAAATATAAAAATGTACAGTCATACACTATAAGCATTAATATGTAGTACTAATAATAATCAAAGGATTAGAATGAAAATTGTAACAAACACGCAAATTCTTTGCATACTCAAACCATTATTTTTATTGTTTCGATTAAAGTAGAACGATCATGTCAAGTAAAGTATCATATCTCAAAAAAGGAATTCATATTACCTTAATAAAACTACAATTTGAAAGATAATTGTTGATCAAAATGTGAAATAATAATAAAAATAAAGATTACCAACTTAACTAATTTATTTATTTATTTAAACTGTCCATGAGCCATATGGCACTATACAGTTATATATAAGTAAACAAAGAGAAAGAAAGAAGTTTGGAGATTAACAAAAGAATAAAAGTATCCAATCAGTAAAAATTCAAAGACAAAAAAAAAAGAAAAAGTTAAATGAATGAATTAGTGGCTGCTTACTGTAATATTTTCTTGAATTTTGCCTTAAATTTACGATGTGGTAAATTTTGTATGCAATTTTATTGTTTCATTATATATTTGGATCGCTCCATGTTTCGCTTGTTTCTGTTTTAGTGCTGATTATTTTATAATTGAAGCCGATCATAACCCCAAATAAACAATATGGTCGAAAATACATCGCCATATTAGTTTATTCAGGTTTAAGTGGCATAACTAATGCTTACCAATAAAAATAAATTCAATAAAAGTATAAGCAAATGCTTTGAATTATAAACTAATTCGTAAATTAATTGGTAATAAAAGAACACATAAAAAATATAAGATTTACAATAATTAATATTTTCAGTAAAAATTGTTATCATTCATTTACTAAATTATTAAATCGAATTTAGTGCATTTACGCTTTAATTTCATTTAGATCCTCTAAAAATAATAAATACTGTTTCTTAAATCATGAAAAATATTTTCTGACCCAAGGAAAGTATTTCTGGAATCGAGAAACATAATCATGATCTTGCATTATGTAATAAAGAAATTGTTGCATTTAAAAAAAAATTAAGATAATAATTACTTGGTCTAAGAATAAAAATGCTAGGCTCAAATTCATGTGTTTTTTTTTTTTTGCTTGATATTAGCAGTTTTCCTTAATTTTTTCTCTCAGTGAACTTAACTCTTTTTACTTCATTCTTTTACTTTCTTTAGGATTCAACAAGAAAATATGTATACATACCAAGAAAAAGCATAGTGGTTAGAATATCCACGCCTATCATTCAAACCTCGAAGTGGCAAACAAAACTGGTTTTTAATAAGTAGAGTAACAATCGCAAAACATTAATCGGACAAATAACAAAAATACTGAATTACTTAGAAGTAGATTTTGTAAATTTGTACAATATAATATCAATACAATATATCAATACAATATAATCATATAATTCTTGAAATAATAATTCTCCAAATTATGGAATGGTAACATAATTTTTTCTATAATAAATATTTTTAGGGCAATCTAATTAATTTATAATTTTTTCATTAAAAAACTAAAATTAAGGGTTTCATTTAAAAACTTAATATAATGGGGGTTCATGTACTTTTCTCAATAGATTATTGATATCGATATGATGATCATTAAATTTGTGTTGTGAAAGTCGTCTACTGTATTAAATTTAACGATTATATAAACTTTCAATATTATGTGGCACTATACTTAGCAAATGTGTGTGAAAAGTGAAATTCAGTTATAAAACTTTAATTAACTTTATTTTAATTTTTATAGGAAAAATATAATTCAAAAGTTGTATAAAACAATTATTATAAAACTTCTATTTCTTTTGAAACTATTTTTAATTAATTTTGAAGAATTAAAATTTAAACTTTGTTTTTTTTTTGTTTTTCATAAAATTAAACTAAAATCCTTTTTTTTTTTTTTTAATTTCTTCATGTAAAAATTAATCTAAAATAAATTCTGTTTGACTACAAATATAAAACCGATAATTAAAATCAGCAATCATGATCAAATGTAATGAACAAAGAAAACCTTTCCAAATCATCATCATCATAAAAAAAAAAAATAATAAGAAAAAATTCCAATAAACTTACCGCACATAAAATTTTAATTGGCGCGCCAACCAAATCAATAAAACAGTGAAATTGCTTTCCTATCTATACAACTTTATACAAGTTTTAGATACTGTAAATATATCCTACGAGTCTAAGCCAGTAATTTATGTTATAACGAACGCAAATTGAGTTTAATTGAATGCGATTTCAATTGGTTATTTCGATACACAAAAAGTAAAAATGAATAAAAAGAAAGACAGTAGAAAAGAATATTGCTACGAAATGAAAATCGATTGTAAATTTATTTACTTTATTTAACCAGTAAAAAAGATAATTAAAATTTTCAAATGTAAAAAGAAATATATAAGTTAAATAGATCATTAAATTTAGATATTTTCGTTTCCAAATATACAGTCATACACACACATACACACATTTATATATATATAATACAATTCTCATATTCCAAATATCTAAATCCTACCATGAACGAAAATATATATACGGTTTTTTTTTTATTCTGTTTGAAAATTGAATTTTTTTTTTCTGTGGGAAATGGAAAAATAAAAAGAAAAAAAAGAACCTTTTAAAATGAAATGAAAACCAAAAACCAGAAACTAACTGTTTCGCTATGCAAATCCCTCAAAATGAGTTCAAGATTGGCGATGTTAGAAAATATTTGATCCTTTGAAATGAGTAAAGGATTGAAAGACTTTTGATCCTTTGAAATAGTAGAAGGATTATGTTTTCTCTTTTATTTGTCTCCTCTTTTCTTTATGTGGTACTTTTTATTTTAGTCTAAGACGTTTTTAATTGATTTTTTTTCTGCACCGATTTTTTTATATTCTTTTATTTTCATTCCTCTTAATTAGATGAATAATTTAAAAATACAGAATAGAAAAAAAAGGGATTCCGTAAAATAAACGGTGCGTTAAGGGTTGTTTATTTTCTTTTTTAATTCTTTTAAAGCTCTACAAATTAGAAAAGAATATTTAAATAATTAAACGTTTTCCTATGGAATGAATTTTAAAATCAATTTATTCCATTTTACTCTTTGAAAAATTATGAATGGTTGTATTAATACGTTATGAAAAATTATCTAAAAATACCTTTAAATAACCTATAAATATACAAGGTTTTTGACGTTTTTTATATTCGTAATGAAGAACAAAAATTTTAATTTAAAAGACTGAGACGAGACGAATATAAATTTTTCTTTCAATGAATAAAATAATTCATTATTTAAATCAATAAATATATTTAAATATTATAACAAAAATGTAAACATTTAATTAGTTGATAAAACCAATCGTTTGATATTTAATATGTACGTCAAATCACTTATGCAAACACATGTTATACATGTCAATATACATTTTATATAAATGTGTACAGTGTAGATATTCTAATTGAAAAGAAAAGTGCTTTTACTTCAAGTCAAAATATATAGAAAAAAAAATGTATATTGAACTTTATTCCACTTCATTGAAGCGAATAATTTATTTTCCATTATTTCACTTGCATTTCTGTATGATCACTTCTATATAATATTTTCCATCAGATAAAAATTTTCGTACAGCAATTATAGAAATTTAATAGAAAAAAAATGTCCTTATAAATTTTTAAATTAATATTTTATTAGTTTATGTTTTTTTTTTTGAAGAAATCGGTTGATTGAAAAATATTGGCAAAGAATTTTTTTTTATCAAAATTTAATTCTTCGCAAAAGAAAATATCGAACCGTTTTTTTATATATTTAGGAAATAAATTGAATTGGTGATGATTTTTGAGTAAAAATAGTTTCTTTTTTTTAACTTTGTTTTAAAATTGTGTCATTTTTGTTCACGTTCAGTCAAACAAAAAATTATAGCAAGAAGCCTCCAATAATAAGCTGTAAAATGTAAATTATTTTGATCTAAGGGAAAACATAAAATTAAAAACTATTGAACAAAATATTAAAAACCGTTTTTTTTCCTCAGAAATTTATTAAATAAAATTAAGATTTTACTTCAATAAAGCAATTTACTAGTACGATAAAATGGTTGAGCATAATTTGTGCATCAATTATAATGATTGGTAAAGTTATACTTTCTTAAAAAATACAAGAATAATATTCGAGTCAGTATAAGTAACCGGATATAAGATAATAATATTTATATACAATTATTATACCTATATAGAAGAAAATCCTTATTCGACCCTTTTCAACAATAATAATTCAAATTTATACAAATTATACATTCATAACTGATGAAATTTGTGTATATCACAAAATCCAATGGTAAATCATATAATCCCAATGGCTAAGTTGATCGCGTCTAATCGAAAATTTTGGGCTTTGCTAAATTTTCAATAATTTGATGTTAAATATATTCATAACCACCCACCAAACGGACACCCTGCTCTTCTTAGAAAATTTTGTAAAATATAATAATTGGGTTTACAATACAATTTTAATATTTATTTATAATAAAATCAAACTGAATTTTGATTTAAATTTGATCCCCTTCTAATAGACCATAAGTTAACACTTGAGATACCCATATTATATACATATATACATTTGATTCGTATATATATTTTACAACCCACCCCAAATTTTTCGTATATAACTTCCACCTACTTTGCATTTCTATACAATTTTCTCGTCCTCAGTTATTTGGCATAACATGGATATCCACAAATCAAGGCAAAATTTTGTTCAAAACGCGTGGTGACGGAATGAAATTTGTTGTTAGTTTTTTTTTTATACATACATATAAACTTCTTCTTTTTTATTTTGAATTTGGATACACAAGGATTTGTGAAGGGTTTGAGATCGAAATGGATTTAGAAACATAAGTGCGGGGATAAGGATTTTATAAATACGTTTCAAATTAAATGTCGTTGGTTGTGGAAGATTTTTCTTTCTTCAATTTTCCTTTTTCTATGATTTTTATACTGTAGCGAAATAAAAGTAAAGAAATGGAATCCATTTTGGTTTTTTTTTTCTTCTTTTTATTTTCTTCTTTTCTTTTTTATTCTTTTATTTTAAGTTGAATACAACACTCACGTAAAAATGCGTATATACGGTGAAAAATAGATGAAAAAGAAACAAACGCCACTAATATTGGGTACGTGACATTTTCTATAGCACATGGATACGTATAGCCACATGTGTATTTAAGTAGATAAATGATTGTTGCACGTGTTTACAATACATTTATCTTACAAATGTTAAACAGTTTACTTAAATAAACTTCTTTTTATTCTCTGCTGACTGAAGTTGTAAATTGTGATGTGAAGATGAAATTTGAATTACCGAATAGAAAATAAAAAGTAAAACAAAAATAATAGAAAATTTAGTAGAAAAAAAATTATAGCATTTTAATTATACAAATTGAAATGTACCTAATGTAATCGAATGGGGTGAATTTCATCTATTTTGATCAAACACATTTCCATGACAATCGTAGATTAAATCATGAGAGTTGAAATGGTCTCTTAAGAGAACATAGCTTATTGCTTCTATAAATAACATACAAAAAATTGAGACGAAAAAAAGGAGAGGAGATTTTTTTTTCATTCTTTTCTTCTTTTTAAATTCAAAGTTCTGAACGCATCTTTTTAACTCAATCCAAAAACTTTTCGTATTTATTTTCAATCCCTTAACTTACAGTATCTACCCCAAACACACACCCTTATATATACGTAAAAAAATCATGTCTTTCACGAAGCTGTCTCTGTAAAAAAAAAAGTTTTTCTTCTTTTTTTTTATGGCAAATAACAAAAATTGCGACACCCTCGAATATTGCTTTTGAAATCAAATGGCGAATAAAATCTTGAAAATCGCGATATACGCATGTACATGTACTATGTGTGAAAATATCACAAGAAAGAAAAAGGGAAAAAAAAAGAAAGAAAGTGTTTTATTTTTTTCATTCGATTTAAATTTAAATTTTATCCTGTGATTTTTGTCCCATACATTTCATTTCAACAAAAAAAAATAACACAAACTATAATACATATATTCTGACTCTTCTTCTGTCTGTAATCCCTTCAGTATACTGGAGACGAAGACGCAAATCTGTGAAATTTAGTAAAATAAAAAGAAAAGAAAAAATTGTGTCAACCAATTTGTTTAACAAAAAGAGGAAACAACAAAAAAAAAACAGTTGAAATTGAATTGAATTTTTATTTTCTTTCTCAAGGATTTTTACCTCATTCTTTACCATTCTTTGTTTTTTATTATATTAAAAAAACAAACTGAAAATGGACAATAAATTGATATTTGATGTTATAAAATCAAATGTTTTATGATATAATAAATCGGTAACATAAATAAATTTAAATATCTACCTTCTTTTCGCCTCGTTTCCTAGGGGTTTTTCTTTTTATGTTTAAACTGGGGGAAGTTAACAATCCTTCATTTGGTATATATATATATATATATATATATATATATATAGAGAAAAAATATAACTGTCTAAATAAAAATTATTGGCTGTTTTCGTTGTGGAATTGAGCTGAAGAAATTAAATTTCATTGGAGAGGTTTTTGGTTCGTTTGTTGCTTCAATTTATTTTTCTCAAATTGTTTTTTTTTTATTTCTTCTCAGATTGAAATATCCGAATTAATTGAGTTCAATTGCAATAACAGGAAAGATTATTGTGCTGATCATGAACAAGGTTTAAAAGTTCAATGAATCGTACTTATTTAGCACATAGTTAGTTTTTTATTATTTTTTTAAACAATCTCATTCTTATTTTCGATAATGAAATAAACTCTTCAATTAAAGCACAAATAATCAAACAAAAGCTAACAGAGGTTATTGTAAAAAAGCGAAATCAATTAAATATATTAATATCAAATCACAACAATTCAGTTTTGAAAACTCACTGTTTTAAAATATAATATTTTTAACAGAATAAACGCTCACATAATTTATTTCAATAAGTCAAATCATCAAAAATATTTTATTTCATAAAATTCTTTTGAAATTAAAAATTAGTTCAATTATATATGAGTTTGTTTTATATATACTGAATATAGAGCTAGTTGAATAATTGAGAGGACCAATAATAATTAATAATAGTCACAGATTCATATAGTTGCATGATTAGGTCAATAATTCGAGATATTTATTTCTTCGAATTTATCAAATAATTCAAATAAGTACAAGAATGGTAGCAATGGTTATTCACAATACTAATATCATTAATATAATTGTTAAATGAAAATTATTCTCACATTATCTAATATTGTTAAATTAAATTTGAGATTTGCCAAATTTCAGACAAGAATATTTATATATTATGTGTAATGTTTATATTATACTTAAATTTCCAACTAAGTGCTGACAAAAAAACAAGAATTACGACATTTATTCCACCCTGCAATATAATTAAACAAATTCTTAATTTTATTTCCTGTTAACTATTTTAACATTTCTCTTTTTAAAGAAAAACTACAATAAATATTTCGTAATTATTTCAATTAATCCTAATTATTTAACACAAAATTTTATTCGTAAAATAATAAATCAGACCTAAAAATACGAAAGCATAAATTCACACTTTCTCTCTGTTAGATATTTTTTAATCTGAATAAGTTAAAAACGTTTTAATTATTGATAGAAAATTTCTATAAAGTAATGTATTCCTAATAAATTATCAAAAATAATAAACCCTTACACACCCATTTTATTTTTGTTCATTTATATTTATATTTGTCAAATTAATACATTTACATTTAGTAAAAAAACTTCATTGTTTTTTTTTTTTCTTTAAATTTTTAATTCAAATAATTTCTTCATAATGTTGATTTGATTAGAAATATTTTACTGTTAATTAAAATTATAAGAACTCATTTTTATTTTATTTTAAATCATATGCATACATATATATTGTTTATAATATTTTACAATTGTGTGCAGTAAATAATAAATAATAAAACAAAGTTTTGACAAAAGTTGTTAAAATATTATTATTCTATGTTTGAATTTGAAATATATTTACACAAAAGTACTCTCTAGAGAGTAGTAAAACGAATATATATATATATATACCTAAGTTAAATGAAAATTCGATTTATAAGATAAAATATATAAAGCGATATAACCGAAAAATAAATTTACGATTATTGTATTTTTCATTTATAAATTTATTTTTTTTTTTTCACCATTCCCCAAAAATTTTAAGATTGAAAACTATAAACTATTCAGTTTTTCACTTTTTTTATTTACCCGCGCTTCAAAAATTGTGAATGTTTTATTTGTTGTAGAAAAAAAGTTTACATCGATTAAATTTTCTATTTGAATTTAATTTTAATTTTTTTAAATTATTTTTCTTACTTTGAAAATCAAAATTAATGTAATATTTCAGACTAATACAGTATTCAAGGCATGTATCCACCATCTCTGGGGATCATAAACCAATCATTTCTTTCATCGACTATCCAGCATACATAAATTTTTTATATGATGTTTTTTTACCATCAATTCAAGGTGTAAATCTTCTCAAAATGCCATTGCAAATATAGACGAACGAACACAAGAGAAGTGAAAATATAAGCTAACAAAAAAAAAAAAAATGAAAAGAAAAAAAATACCCCAAAAAGAATTTCATCCCTTCAATATTGCCACATTTTGAATAAAAATTAGTTTTTGCTTTACATATGATAAAATATTACAATTGGTGAGCTGGGGTTTAAAAGAAAATATTCACAATTTTTCATCATGAAAATATGTTTTCAATAATAAATTTTAAAACTTAATAAAAATTTGTTATTTTTGCCAAAAATTGAATTTTATTTATACTTATATTAATATATTTGAAGCTTACAACAAAGATGAAAATAGAATGAAAAACAAAATTTATTCAAAGTGACCAATTTCAGAAGATTGGGCGATAAAAATTCTATTTTACAGTTGAAAGAATTTGAACAATGTATCGCGAAATTTTGATACATAAAGTAAAACGTAGATAGATTTATTTAATTTAAACAATAAAAATATATTTTAGATTTATTTGATTAATAGTTCTCAGATTGTGTTGTTAAAAATTTCTTTAATATTACCATTCACGATGTTCAAAAATCAATTATCATATTTTTTGATATATATGACAGATATTTTACTTAATTTGTAACGCTAAATATACAATTGACCAATTATTTGTTTGCCACTTTTCATGCCCGAGTCTTCATTAATGTAAAAATATTAGTTATGTTTGAGCTGCAAATAGCAAAATTATACATAGTTTGATAACATAATATACAAACGTATTAAATTTGTTGTTCATATTCAAAAATAAAGACGAAATTAAAACAAAAAAAAAAATTTTAAATGAAGATAAACAACAGTAGAATTTTGCTTCAATCATCAGCGAAAACAAAATAAAATCTGCAGTAGTATAAAATATTGGGAATGTATTAAGTTATATTAATTATTCATTAATTGTTATACGCTCACCAATAAATTGCATTATATGTTAAGAATGAATAAAATTATAAATAATTGATATAAATATAAACTTACCTCCAGAGATTTCATGATTTAACAACTCAAAATTGCAATCTTGAAATAATAAAAGGTCTTCTTTCACTTTAATGTTTTACGAATAATAATATTAGTAATAATTATACCTACCTCGTTGAAAATTCACTCGTACTAATTCAGGCTCATAATTCAAATAAATTAAGAATTAATAATAAGACTGCTAAAAAAATTTAGACTTTAACAAAAGTCTATAAGAGCAACAAACAAGGAATCTTACTTTATTAAAAAAAGAGAAACTAATATCAAAAAGTGATAATAAAAAGTGTAACCAATTTAAAAAAAGCACAAATAGTGTTATACTTGGAATAACTTTATTTTATACACAAAAGGTCAAAACAAAAGGTTTAAAAAAGGAATTTTAATAACATTGAAGTTTTTTTGTCTTTTGACTGAAAACCGCGAAGAAAAAATAGGATGAAAAATCACAACTACCGTTTTATAAAATTTTCTTTTAACCATATTTTATATTTATGCATGTTTGTAATTTTGAACCTACGTACATAAAATAATAATAAAAGTTTATAATAAATTCTCATTACGATTATATGAAAAATAATAATAAACAATATTGGACTTTTTTAAACATTGTTTTCCTTGTAGAAAAATAAATATTGTTTATTATTATTGTTATAAAAATAATAATGAAAATAAATAAATTTTAATAAAATTAGGTTTGAACTACTAAGATCAAATATTCAACGTGTTATGTTGAGCTGAGGTTTACAGAAATCCGCTACCAATACTATGATACAAATAGTATATTGTATCATAGTATTGGTAGCGGATTTCTGTAAATTCATTTTTAACTCTATATATTCATTTTATACCTATACATATATTGTATGTATGTTCATTTAGTTATATAGCAAATGTAATATAAACCACATTTCTTTGCCTCATTCAATTAGCTATGCTGACGATGGTTGAAAATTTCTTTGCATTTCATCGTCACACGGTTAAATATATAAGAAATAAAAAGTTCAAATTTATTTTCAATCAAAATATGTTTATTTTAACAACATGAAACATCAGATAACAAGTAAATAAATATACATATATACTTACACCTATTTTTATATTAAATTAAATTTAAAGAAATAATATGTAACAGTGTATCCATTTTAACAATAAATGAATTTCAACTGCACCTTCTAAAATATATTTTGTATTACTATTTTTATCTCTATAATATTAATATATAGTTAGTTGTAAATAAAATAATCTTTAAATGTTAAGATGTGAAATCTTATCATGGTATCTTTTTTATTAATCAAAACATTTTTCCATGTTTTAAACAAAATCATTTATTTATTTGTATATTTTATATTTTTTCCACATTTTAAAATGAAATTATTTTGTTTAAAAATTAGGAAATATTTTTGGAATATCATCTGTAATAACTTCAACAATAATTATGAATATAAGAAAATTATAATGTGAAAATTCAATCATAGTTTTAGAATTTAGATCAACAAAAATCTAAATCAATTCTTTTTTGAAGTTATATCAGTAGATCAATTAATTCCAAATCCAACATTGATTTTATAATTTGTAAATCTAAGTCAGGGAATTTAAAAGTAATAATTTTTTTAATACAATATACATCATTTTGCAGTATTAAATATTTTTAATTATTCAGGAATGCATTATTTTTATTTTTATTTTACTGTTTGACATTTATTATTTATTTTTGAATTACATATATTGTGAAAAATATTTAGTAGTTTTAGTTTTTTTCACGAATCTCAATTAAAATTTTAAAGTTTTTCCAAAACAATTAATTTCAACACATTGAATATTCAAATTTTACGAAATTTCTTAAAACGCAGTTTAATAACATAACAGTTTTAGGTCTGATTGCAATATATACATTAATATAATTAATATTGATTTCAATATTCATAAATCTGATTAACTTTGGAAATGAAACTATAGAGTTTATAATGATAACATAGAAGATTAATGGTCCTATAGTTTTAAAATAGTAAATATAATGATGATACAAGACAGATACAGAAGAAATGACAGAAAATAAAATTCAAGAAAATGAATTGAAATGAAAAGAAATTCATCACAAGAAATAAAATATTTTAAATGTTAAAAAAATATTTTATAAAGGTTAGTTGGTATTTTTGTCTTTTATGAAGAATTTATATATCAGCTAAATAACATGCATATTTATATTATATAATATATATTGTTGATCTCTTTCAGATTATTTTTTTATAATGACACCTTTAGAAGTGGAACACAATCTTTTAACAACATAGCAATTGAATTTTTGTTTATTCCAATAAATCCATTCTTTTGTATTGGATAGTGACAAACAGCAAAACACAATCAAATCGAAAAAAAATTAATACTAAATGAAACGGAATCTAGTCAAACAACGCAGAAAAGATTGCGCCTTTGATATTTTAGAACAGTGGATTGTGTCTTTGTTAATTTATTTGGTTTATACATCAACTATATCTATTATAGGCTAAAATTTTATCGCATATATTCGAAATGGAAAATATTTCCATTTTTATTCTCTTTAATTTACGATTTTACACATATCTATAATGAATCAAGATTTAAAAGTGGGTGGTGATCGAATTTACCTTTTATAAACCATAGACAAATATAAAGCAACAAAAATGGATAAATTATGGCAAAAGAATTTATGCCTAACATTAATATAACAAATATTGCATAATAATAATATTAATAATAAAATGGAGCTTGGAGCATAACAGCTGGATAATTTCGAAGTGATTGAAAGCTCTATAAACAATAACTGTACTATAATAAATTTGGAAGATTTTAGAATTATTGAAGAAAATAATGAAAATGTGATACCAGCTGATCTTCAAAATTCTTTCAAAAATAATCTGATAAAAGATTACATATATGTAACATCCATATTTAAAGGTAATTTTCTCAAATAAAAAAAACCATATAACTATAATAATATAATAACTATATAATGTAATATATCCGTAAATTATTTTCTTTTCTGTTTAGAATTATCAATATCATGATGTTTTAAAATTAACATTAAAACACATTAAAAGTATTATTCCAAAATAATATTTTATTGTTCGAGTTAGACTAGAATCGGCCATTAAGGATATCAGCAATAAATCAGTATGTTTAAATTAAATATTATTAAAAACACAAATTTTTAATGGAAAATTCACTTCTACTTACAGCCAATTTGCAAACCAATACAGCAGAGATTTTGAAGGAATGGCTACTTTATTCTTACAGCCATAGAAATTGTTTGGTACAAATCAAACCAATGTCTATGGCTGTATCTATATTACATAACTACATCTTAGACAAGTTTAAGTACAACTTAAACCAATTCAGTCTTATATATAACAAGCGAAAATCGGTGGATGCCGTAAAAAAAAAGAAGCAATATTTCTCAATATTAATTGAAAAATCAAAATAAATCAGCTTTAAGCAACATAGTATGTATAGCGCAATAATTAGTAATAAACAATCCAAATATTTGTACGAGAGCTTCCTCATAAAATGTACAAATTAATAGGTGTTTTAGTGTTGATCATAACATTGACAAAAATCAATAGTCAAGCATGGGAAGGAGTTGTCACTGAAATGACTCAACAACCTTCTGATAGTAAAGTCAACACACAAAATCAAAAAAAAAATATTAATATAAACTCTAATGATTTAAATATTCATAGCTGGAAATTGATTTCAAATTTCAATTAATTTAAACAAGTGTGTCGTATTTTCAAATTGATCAAATTTTTGTGCTAAGGCCCCGAGAGCATATAAAGAAAATATTAAGAATTCTACGAATCTAGAAATTGTAAAAACAACTTGATAACGAAGATATGTTTGAAGGTAAGCTTTAACGCATTTAATTTCAAATCACAATATAATACACACAATACAATATTCCATTTCGTTCGATTTAAGAGGCCACCAATTTTTTACTTTTTAATTTGATTCATGCAATATTAGTACCAACATACAAAGTAAATAAGAGGAAGTCAGATGATCACAATCAATCATTTACTCCCAAGATTCTTTCTTCATTTAATTTCATCAAATGGAATTAAAAATAAGATCAACTCATAGGAAGTCTTATGTATATTTCGATATTAAAAAATACAGACTTTTCATGTTTATTGAAAGCAGTTGGTGTTTGCTTTAAGATTTTTCATATTTTTATTATTAAATATCCAAGAGTTAGGGAAAAAAATAATTTTATGTCTCACTTAAAATAAATTAATATTGATTTTTTATTAATGAATTAATTTAAAAATGTGAATAATTCATAATCAAAATCTTCATAATCTTTATAACAAAACCCTACATAAAAGAAAATGGAACTCTCACAGGCTTCGGTATTGAGTGTGTTTTTATTCTTAATATGAATTAATGACATAACAGAAACAATCAATTATCCGATGAAAACAGCATTATACGCTGACTTAATTATTTATTGCAGTGAAAATCATATGAATGAAATACAAAACTGTTTACAGCAATACTCATACTAGGAAACTTGTGCCAAACTAGCGGATTCAAATTCTCTAAAATTAAAACACAATGTATAAAGTTTTTCAAATGTCAAATTCCATGTCTAAACCCAACATTAAAATTATTGGCCAATAATTTATCATATACTGATGAATCACATATTTGAGTGTTTTATTCGACAAAAGACTAACATGGATTCCATATCTAAAACAAATGAAAGTGAATTGTAATCGAACCCTTAATCTTATAACTGGAACGCTGGTAAGCATTAATGACAATATTTAAAGCTATGTTACTATCTAAACTAGGGTACTATTTTGTCGGGAATAAATTGTAAGGTTTTCCAAATATTATAATTTGCTAAACCTATTTTCCACCCTTAGCAAGTATATACAAATATACCTTTTTGAAATTTAACATACGGATGGTCTGTTGCTGCGGAGTGTAAATGGACATCGTGACTATCCATTGAAATACGTCACATTTACGTTTGAGTAAGTTTTTATTGAATCATTCTCTTACTCTACAATTGGAAATCTTGTTGTATAACTCGATTGAAAATTAAAAAATATAAAAGATTTTACAAATAAATCAAATAATTAAAAAACCAGTGTAGAAGTATACCAATTTTTAGAAATTAATTTGAAAAGTTCTATTATTTTATTTAATTAAATTTTCAATATTTTATTTCCGATTCAATTAGATTTGGTTACCAGATCAAACAAGAATAAAAATTTCTCTGATTTTTATAGAAACTAACAATACAAAAACCGTGGAGTCATTAAATTGGTGAAGGGCAAAATGACAATCATGATTGAACGTGAACTCTCTTATTTACCGATATATTTTTTTTTCATAAACGTAAGTACAAAAATGTTTACATTTAGTTTTTATAAATACTAAATAGTTTCCCTGACTTAAGACTTTTTGTCAATCATAAAATATATGATTAATAATAATAGAAATTATTGTGAAAAATTGAAATTTTGTTCAGAAATTCTATAAACTTAAATTTTTTATTTCCTTTTTTCAACAAATTGGTCATCTTTCAATTGCTGTCTTCAATAACGTCAATGTCTTGTCTTCAAGTTATTGTACTCAGTTAAAAATTTCTCACACAATCAACTGTAAAAAAAATCTCATTCCATCAACATCTCCAAAATAAGTAAAAACAATTTTTAAAATTTCTTTAAATCGAAATTTCATTTTTGATTTTCTAAATTTAACGTAAAGATAATTTCGATAAATGATAATTGAATACACAACATTTTACAATACTAAGGAAATATTTAAAAGAATTTGAACTAACATAAAATTTGAAGAAACTTGAGACAAATCATCTTTAATAACTATTTCTTTTATTTTAAAGATAAAGTTTAAAAGTTAATATAAATTGTGAGAAATTAAAACTCTTAGAAAATTCATTCAAATGATTTAAACTCTTTTTTTGTGTAAAATAGTTTAAAAATTGAAAACAAATCAAAAAATCATCTGGTGAAATAAAATATATTCAGTATAATGTTTTTGTTTCAAGACTAAAGTTATTAAACAGTTAATCTTGATGGTGTGAATCAATTATTTTAAATTAAAGTCACATAATTAAGGCAACCTATAATGATTCAATGGAAGGATACAATTTTGTTGTTTAACTAATTATCGAGAAATAACAAAAACAACTGAAAATATTTGAATTATTTTGATAGAATTCCTTTTTATTCTGATTTAAATTATTTTGGTATAACGAACAAAACGAAATGGAAATTGAAAAATCAATTAAATATTGAAATTTTCATTATTACATTAAATTTTTGTCTTATTGTCACCATCAGACACAAAATCAAAATAATAAACAAATAAATAAATTATAACAAAATCAACATAATACACAAATAAATTAGTAAATTAGTTGTTGCAATTAAGTTTTAAGATATATAATGCAGTCATTGGTGTATCTTGAGTCTATATAATGAGGTCGGGAAACTACCACCAAAATACCACCTTTTATCTTTGAAATATGACTGCAGAGTGTTTGAAAATCAAGAATATTTGAACTACAAACTGGTCAATGTTAGAGCTTACATTATACATCGATTGACACAGTCCTGGAAGGTCAGAAATACTTAGAAACAACAAAGGTTTCACACGTTCTTTTACCTAATCCATACGGAAAATGTAATCAAAATTTCAATATGTACAACCAATACAAGAAATCCTGATGATTGTGAAAGGAGTAACCAATACAGAATTTATATGGATACCCTCTCATATTAGAATTAAAGGCAATTAAATCAGATTACTTAGCAAAACAGGCTGCAGAATCAAATTCTGAATCTATAAATATACATGCCCTTGATATTATGAATAATATAGTAATCGGGCAATAATATAGTAATCGGGCAGTGAATTGCTTACGTTTTTGAAAGTTAATTCGTTTTGAATTTACCAAAAGACAGCAGAACATTTCTGCAGACTCTTGAAATAAGATAAATTCTGAAAATTGATCACGGAGAATATATTCATGTTGGACTCAAGAGTGGATTAGATCTATTACTTGAACATTTGATCACATTACCAATGGAATTATGCTTAGATTTCAATATTGATGGTTTATTTTCAATTTTTTCAATATAAATTTTTATTGAACGTGATTAATATTAAAGAACAAAACTCAAAATGGATTCCAGTATTGAAATTGTAAGTTTTTAAATAGAATCATAAAAAGAGTAGATTTAAGATTGAAGGAATTGGACGCTTTTGGCAAACAATTAACATGAAGGGTTAGTAATAAAAATTTCGAGATATTTTAATCATTCAAACTTAAATTTTATTTTATTTTAGGCGGAAATATTCAGAAAAAAATAAAATAATTAAGAATGATGTACCTATGTGAAACAAAAAAGAGCATTGGTTCCAAAAAGTGATGCGGGTATACAGACGACTCAACATCATCAACGTTTGGTATACTAA
Organism: Pedicia rivosa; assembly: GCA_963082725.1. Classification (NCBI taxonomy): domain Eukaryota; kingdom Metazoa; phylum Arthropoda; class Insecta; order Diptera; family Pediciidae; genus Pedicia; species Pedicia rivosa. The sequence continues at coordinate 25,762,890 of OY720154.1, forward strand.
CGATGCACGTTCTTAGATGATTTTCTGTGAGCGAGAATTGCGACGCAACGTCTAACTCATTTAATAAAAAAAACCAAACATTTGTTCCTTACTCTGCACCAAAAATTTCAAAGGTGTCATTGGTTGGAAAATTAAATCTCTTTAATGACTTGACTCCTAACACTTTTGCTTCACCGCCAACACCAACATATGTCATTACTTTAGTCGGACTTGTGTCTGCAATGTAACTACACAAAAGTTGTCTCCACATGGGAACAACGTGGTCTTTTCTCGGGCACAAACTCCGAAATTGTTTGACGGGGTTGTTGTTGACATCTTAATGGAAAATAACAAAGATCGTTGGAAGAAATACGTGGGGGAAACTGATAATTATTGGCGTCTTTATCAATTATTAGCCCGTATGAAAATTTTTGATAACGTAATGTTTTTGCATGAATTCAATTGATATAATTCATAGTATTAATTGCGGAATAAGTTTAAATCATCTTGCAACAATGTAATAATATCTATTATATAATTTTTTTTTTTTTTTTATTTTAATGAAAAATAAAAATTGTAACAAATCGTTTACATATGAAGTAATTTGAAATGATCTTAAATCTTTATTCTTGAAGCGATGAATTAGTTGGGTATATAAAGGATATATTTTATTATGAATTTATCAGTATCATTAAAATAACTCGCCCGAGGGAAAAAATTAAAATGGTATGATTTAAACTTTTAATAATTTTTATTTTTTCTCTGAGCGGTACAATGTCGCTTTTTTTGATATTAAAAGAATGTAATCTGTATTCTAAATAAATAAATGTTTTATGAGAAAATTGTGGTTTTTAATTTTTATTGACGAAGTTTTTCTTTTGGTTTCGTTTTTTTTTTCGGATAGTTCAAAGTGCAGATGCATTTTTTCGCAAAAAATCTCCTATAAATTGATGAATTTTTAGGTTTGATTATAACAAGTCGTGTTTGCAAATCTGTCTGTGGTTTATTAAAAATGAGTCTCAACGATTATTTTTTAAACATGTTACGGGATGTGTTGGTGACAACAAACATCGAGTTAAAAAATAAGTTTTTAAGTTTTGTTGGACGGCAAAAAATTGAAAATCAAGTGGTTCAAAAAACAAAGGGAAAAAAACTGGTGATCAATTATAACAGTTTTAGGAGGGAGGCCATAAAAATATGTAAAAACATTAGATCTCCAATAACTAATTTCCATTGCAGTAATAAATGGATAAGAGGTGTTTGCCGAAGAAATAAAATAAGATCAAGAAAAATCACACATCAGAGTCAACAAGACAACTCTTCGGCAAATGAAATTAGAACTAAAATATATAATTTTATTACAACTATAATTCAAAAGACTGTAAAAATTTCGCAACGAAATTTAATATGGATGAAACACCATGCTATTTCAATATGACTTACGGTCGAATGCTTCATTTTCAAGTTGAAAAACCGTAGACGGTTTAGATACGGGACATTCTAAAAATCGGTTTACTATTGTTTTGTGTATTTCAGCGGCTGGCACAGTAGCTCGAACACAAATTATATTGAAAGGACTTAAAAATATTCCGAAAGTAAAGTTACCAAAAAATATTGATTTAGTTGTGAGTGATGGTGGATCCATGACGAGACGACTGATCTGATGATTAAGTGAAAAAAAAATTTGTGTCAGGGCACAATGTGATATTTTTAAACGAAAAAACTCATTTCTTGTAATGGACTCATACGGATGTCATTTAAAAGAGGAGGTTGTAGGAAATTTGGAAAAATATTGCAATGCGGAAACAATTATTATTCCACCAAAAACCACTTCATTTCTGCAACCGTTAGATGTTTCGATAAATTATCCATTTAAGAATTTACAAATAAAGGCTACCGAAAAAAACCGAGCTATTAAAATTTAGTGGACTTCACAGCTGCAGCGCTGGAACAAATTTCCCCACAAATCGTACAGCGTGCATTTGAATGTTGCAGAATTAGAGAAGGAGAAACAATCTCATTATGCAAACTAAATAGCAAATTGCAAGGCGTTCTTGCTGTGAACTAAGAAACACCAGGGATTAGTGATCAATACCATACTGAAAATCTGGTGTTGGAAGATGAAGAAGAAGATTTTGACGAAGATTTTGACGAAGATCTTGAGCTGGTTCTTCAGAAAGAATCCTCAATGTATGACTTATCGTCATCATCGGAAAGCATGACTGATAATGATTCATGTGAAACATGAATCAAATTAAGAATATTTGCATTTTTTTAGTGAACTATAATATTGAATTTATTTATTTTTTGTAATGTACGAAACGAATACCTAGTCTGAATTTGTGAATAGTCGATAATTTAGTCTATTCTTTGTGTTATATTTTTTTATTATTTATGCGAAGAAGCTGAATTAATCAATATTCATTTATTTAAAATATTTATTTTTTCGTTAATTTTTGCATTTTTACTGTTTATTTATTGTAATAGGTAAGCCAATTAGTGTACCTCGGTATACTATTTGGATTTAAAAAAAAAAACCCAAATGTTAGGATGTTCCATATAGTCTCCTATGGTATTATAATCGGCACTTTACGTTACAGAAGTTCTGCCAGTTGCACAAACACAAGAATTATTAAACACACAGCCTGCAGCCAACAAGTGCAGTGGTTAATTATATTAATAATTCTATAAATTCAATGAAATTATGTGAAGGGAAGAATCGATTTGGAAATCATAACCTGTGGATAAGATTTAAGAATCATTAACAGAGTCAGATTTGATGGAGTTTTCCCTCTTGACGATTATGACTACGTATGGCATCAGCAAATAGGTGAAGTAGGACATGGACCATTACAATTTAGTAATTTCAGGTCAAGTACAACATCTGCTTTAAGTGAATTTTTATAAAAGAATCTAAAATCAGGAATTGCTTCAATACTGTGTACTGGTATTTTAAATTTCTTCGTTCAGTGGAATGAATATGCCCCATCATTTATGATATACTAGATTTAGAATGAGTTTTCAGAGGCAAAACAGAATAATGTATGATGACTGCAAATAATGCAGTATAACCCAGTCCCTTGATATTATGCATAATATAGTAATGTAGCGGGTAGAAATTCAATTTTTAAAATTTAATAAAAAATGTTTAGAAATAATTTCTTTATAAAAATTCTCTTCATTGCATAACACTATAACAATGTATAACAATGTATGCAGAATTGGAGTGCATCTACAATATTTAGATATATAAGTTGAGGAAAGTCGCGGGTTCTGGAGCAATCTTGGATCTGGATCAAAATTTTAGTGTACTTTGTTGTTGTAATCGCAAAAAATCGCAAAAATTTACCCCCCACTTTTTCAATGTATTTTGTTGTTGTAAAAGTCGAAAACACCACAAAAACCACAAAACTGAAAAACACAAAAAAAAACACAAAAACATTATAGTAAATGTAGCTTTTTCGTGATAAATGTTTTTTACAAAATTTTCTAATTCCTTATCTCGTGAATTTTTTGTATTGTTTTATTTTTTAAATATATATATCCAAAGAAAATCTTCACTACAGAATGTAAAACATTCCGACGCATTTCTAGTAGAAAAAGTTCTTAAAAAAAAAAAAAAATTAATCTTTGTAAAGTGGTTAGGTTTTGAAAATGTTCACAATATAACAACAATATAATAATTAGTTAAATTTAAGAATTAATAGTATAGATGGACTAGAATGTTCAATTGTAATGGACCACTGTACCATATTTAATGATGACCTCCAAATAAATTTTTGTTATAATCAGGATGAAACAAATTTAGTGATTGTGAATATACTTTATCCAATTATTTTCTTTTGAATATTACTTTATGGGATGCGAACGCTCAGAACATGAGCGAATATAGAGCTCATTTACTATAAGATCGATTATGGATTAATGAGAGTATGATGGCGTGGATCATCCTATATAAAGTTACCTAAAAAAATTGAACTAAAACATGCTGTGATTAACGTTCAAAATAATGATAATGAATGCTTTGCATGGTCGGTTTTAGCACTATCAATCCAGTAGCAGCTCCTCAGCGAGTGTCATCATATTACCATTATTCAACATTATTAAATTTTAATGGAATAAATTTTCCAATGAAAATATTGGATATATGTATGTTTGAACAAATTAATCCTAATATAAGTATAAATGTTTATAGTTTAAATAAAACGGAAATAATTGATCCACTATATTTTTCTAAATCAAAACGTTTAAACCATATAAATTTATTGCTAATAGAAAAGGAAAATGATTCACATTATTGTTGGATAAAGAATCTGAGCAGATTAGTCGGATCTCAGATCACAAAAAAAAAGAAAAAAATGGTTTTGTGATGCCTCAGATTCTTTAAAGATCAATTAGATTTAAGTTACCATACCAAAAACTATTGTAACCATGATAAATTTATGGTTCCAACATTAAAAACCCATTTTATTAAATTTAAGAATATAAGTTATCAGTTGAAAGTACCCTTTGTTATATATCTAGATTTTGAGTCAATGCTCACAGCAATCGACACTTGTATACCCGATCCTAGTAAATCGTTTACTATAAATATTGATAAACATGAACCATTTAGTTTTGCCTATTATATTAAATGTAAATTTGATGATACCTTATCAAAATTTATTACTTATAGAGGATTGGACTGTGGGAAAGTATTTATCGAGTACATTTCCCGTGATATAGAGTCTATTGGTGTAAAATTATTTAACGAAATTCCAATGACACCATTAAATAATAAAGAAAATTTAGAATATAAAACGTCAACAAAAAGTTTCATATGTGAGGAATGTTTTTCATTAGATCTTTTTAAAATCAGAGATCATGGCCATTTAACTGGTAAATATCGTGGAGCGGCACACAATAAGTGTAATATTAAATATAAATTTCCAAAATGAGTACCGATAATATATCATAATTTAAGTGGATATGATGCACATTTTATTATTCGCAAATTAGGTTAAAATAATGAAAACACACAGCCCACACACAGCCCACAACCAACAAGTGCAGTGGTTAATTATATTAATAATTTTATAAATTCGATGAAATTATGTGAAGGGAAGAATCGATTTGGAAATCATAACCTGTGATCAGATTTATGAGTCATTCACAGAGTCAGATTTGATGGAGTTTTCCCCCTTGACGATTATGACTACGACGGCATCAGCAAATAGGCGATGTAGGACTTGGATCATTACAATTTAGTAATTTCAGTTCAAGTTCAACATCTGCTGTAAGTGAATTTTTATAAAAGAATCAAAAATCAGGAATTGCTTCAATACTGTGTACAATATAACAATATAACAACAATATAATCATTACTTAAAATTTAAGAATTAATAGTGTAGATGGACTAGAATGTTCAATTGTAATGGATCACTGTACCATATTTGATGATAACCTCCAAATAAATTTTTGTTATAATCAGGATGAAACAAATTTAGTGATTGTGAATATACTTTATCCAATTATTTTCTTTTGAATATTACTTTATGGGATGCGAACGCTCAGAACACGAGCGAATATAGAGCTCATTTACTACAAGATCGATTATGGATTAATGAGATTATGGTGGCGTGGATCATCCTATATAAAGTTACCTAAAAAAATTGAACTAAAACATGCTGTGATTAACGTTCAAAATGAATGCTTTGCATGTTCGGTTTTAGCAGCACTATCACATCCAGTAGCAGCTTCTCAGCCAGTGTCATTATATCAACATCATTCAACATTATGAAATTTTAATGGAATAAATTTTCCAATGAAAATATTGGATATATGTATGTTTGAACAAATTAATCCTAATATAAGTATAAATGTTTATGGTTTAAATAAAACGGAAATAATTGGTCCACTATATTTTTCTAAATCAAAACGTTTAAACCATATAAATTTATTGCTAATAGAAAAGGAAAATGATTCACATTATTGTTGGATAAAGAATCTGAGCAGATTAGTCGGATCTCAGATCACAAAAAAGAAGAAAAAAAATGGTTTTGTGATGACACTCGACGGCTGTTATTATTTTCACCTAGGCTATACGCCTAGGAATATTTACTATCTCGTGTAATTAAGTATTTTATTATAATAAATATATTGTGTTAACTTTAATGACTATTCTCTGTTTGACTACATTGGTGATTGCTCATTGTATTGATGACATAATTCACCACTACATTGATGACAGTGGGGATCACTACAATGGTATCATCTCAACTAAATCTGCTTGCCATAGGTCATTGATTCCCTTCACTATAACTTTCCTACGGATAAAATTTTTTCTAAGGGGTTTATGAAGTTCGTTAACAACATCTTGACGTATTTTATTCATATTTATTATATTCTCTATAATAATTGAGGACACCCCTCAATTATTTTTCCAAATTAACCATACATAATGTTGGATGAGATAAGAAAAAAGAAAAAAAAATTGAGATGGGGAGAATCGATTTGGAAATCACAACCTGTGGATAAGATTTAAGAATCATTCACAGAGTCAGATTTGATGGAGTTTTCCCTCTTGACGATTATGACTACGTACGGCATCAGAAAATAGGCGAAGTAGGACTTGGCCCATTACAATTTAGTAACTTCCGGTCAAGATGTTGCTGTAAGTGCATTTTTATAATATAATAAAAGTATCAAAAATCAGGAATTGCTTCAATACTGTGTACTGGTATTTTAGATTTCTTCGTTCAGTGGAATGAATATGGCACATCATTTATGGTATACTACGTTTAGAAAGAGTTTTCAGAGGCAAAACAGAATAATGTATGAATACTATGCAAACAATACAGTATAACCCAGTCCCTTGATATTATGCATAATACAGTAATGTAGCAGCACATCATCAGCAAGGATAAAATCAATACGTCATGCAGAATTACTGCGTGACATTCCAATAGAAATTAATTTGTGTATGCAGATATTTTTGGAAGAACTTTTAAGTAATCGAAGTAAACCAAATTATAGGGTAATTGTATTAATTAAATATATTTATTATTTTTATTCTAATTTATTTTATTACAGAAAATAAAAAGGGGCTTCGAATCAACAATGGCTCGTCAGAATATTGCAATGACAGATCCCTATGATTGGATGGTTACATAAGATATTGTTATATATATATAACTGTATATTATCATTTAATTTTATTATATTACTATTATTTATAATTATAATTATTCATAATTATATTTACTATTTAATTTTAATAATTAATTAGTAAAATAAAGAATTTTTCTACTATTACTACAATTTTTTTTATTTGCTTAAACCAAAATATATTATCTCTCTCTTTCTCTTTTTCTCTAAAAATTTCAGGGTTGTTCTTCTTCTTTACCTAAAAATTGAACAAATTTATTGTTGTTTCTCTTGTACATTTTAACACAACAAAAACAGAAAACTCACAACACACAACAATATAATAATCTAAATAATTCATTGAAATTGATTTTTTATCATGAAAATTATTATTATTATTATGATTTTCTTTGAATAACTGAATGAAATAACTGAATGAAAAAGTGTTACTCTACAGCATGTTTATATTATCAAAAAAAAAAAAAAAACAAAAAGTTAAATTTGAAAAAACCAAAGAAAAGAAAAAAAACTAATAATGTGCCTGCCTGTTGGATCAGTCTATATGGAATAAATTCAAGAAGATGAAGAGAATCTTTAAATCTTACAAATTGATTGATCAGGATCAGGAAGTTTTCTATTGGAAAACTCTTGTAATTATTAAATAATTATAAAATAGAAAATAGAAAAACAAATACACACACATAAAATCTAATTAAATTGTAAGACATTTTCATCCCACACAACCGCCGGCCCCCCAACTCCTTTTTAAATGTCGTCGTTATTCTTGTGTGTATATTTTTAAGATTTATTACACAATTTCCTTTTTTTTTTGTGTTGTTCCTTTATATTATACTTTCATCTGGAATAAGAAGAAACCCTTCATTGAACTTCAAATGAAAGTTAATACTAAAGATGAAATAAATAAATAACAAAAGAAAAAATATCGAGTAGGAAAATTTATTCTTATTAATCTAATTTTCTTTCAATACACACACACACACGATTTTTATATAAAACATTAAATTATTAAAACAATTTTCGAAAAATGAAACGCATATTAAAAAAAGCGAAAGACATTAAAAAAAAATTAAAAAAGTTGGTGAATCTTTTAGACATTAACAAGATTGAAAAAAAATTTATTGTGTCGAAGTGCTGTGGTAAGTGTTGATAAAGATTACAACGAGTTCGTGAATTATTAAATTAAGTGTATTTTCAGACCTCAAAATTGGGACATCTACTTTACAAAAATCGAAGCCAAGCGAAATTTGCAAAACCATTATTCCAGACCAATTATTTGCATATAGAGTACGCTTCGAATGGGCTCTCCATGAGTGGCAGATAAAAGAGGTAATATAATGTTTTTTTTTATTTTAAGTTAAACGAAAACACGATATAATGTAGTGCAATATAAAACGAAAACACGAGATTTCAATTTCAATCTACGCGAAAACCAGATAGAACATGATCACTTTTTATTTGATTGTGTTTTCTTTAATATTTATGTAATTATTCAGTCAGAATTAAACAAAAGTTGTTAATTAATAGTAAGTATTTTAATGTGTAATTGAATCATGTTACATTCAAATTGTAAAAAATTCATTACTCAATTATTATGTTTATTAGTTAATAAATATCGGTAAAAGTGAAAAATAATTATTTAAAACATTTTCAGGGAACAGCAAATTGTGAAGATTGCTTTTATTGTTCCTGCAGAGCAGACACGCTGTCAGTGACCAGTTCATTCTCGAGAGAAGTACAAAAAGTTATAAACGAAAATTAGTGCGTATGAGTTTAAGTGCTTATTATATATTATTAGTCGAAAATGAACTGTTTTTTATGCGACAATATTTTTGATAGTTTAGTTTTATTGTGTAGCCACTTCATTTCATTTCATGGTCTTAAATCTAATGATTATTTCACTTGCATCAATCAAAATTGTTCTCAAACTTTTCCAAATATCCATGCGTTTAAAAAACATTGCATCAGAAAGAAACATTTTTTATTAAAGAATCCAATACCAAGACCACAATGTAATAAGGTGCCGGATTATTCAGCTATAGACAATAGGAAGTTAAATGAAGATCTCAGTCAAAATAATATAAACAGTAGTAGCATAAATTTTCCAAATTTAAGCTCGAACGATGAAACCAAATTTAATAGTAATGAAACATATGTTTTTATCCAAGAATCAGCTTTAACGTTTACTATTAATTTGCTTCAAAATAATAATTTCACTACAAAAAATGTTTTAAATATTCAGCTTGAAATAAGTAAATATATAAGCACTGCAATGTTATCTGCAATTGATTTATATGCTTCTAAAATACTCGATGGAAAATCCTATGTTGAATTAAAAAATTTATTAAAGAATTTGATGGTCCATGCATTCACGTTTATACCTTGTCTAATAAACTCAAAGCAATCAGATTGAAAGAATACTATTAATACTTTTTTTTTTCTATAATTAAATTTAATGTTAAGTTAGAATAATAAGTAAAGTAATAGTAATAGGTATAATATAATAGGTTATTAAATAACAATAATAAAATGGAGCATAATATATTCAATATGGATAATTATGAAATTATTGAATCGGAAAACTCTATAAGCAATAACTGTGCTATAATAAATTTGGAAGACTTTGGAATTATTGAAGAAAACAATATAAATGTGATATCAGCTGAACTTGATCTTCTAAATTCCCTCAAAAATATTCTGCCAAAAGACTACATATATTTAACATCCATATTTAAAGGTAACTTTCTCAAATTTAACTTATAATAAAAAAAATGAATGATATATATAGTCGATAAATATTTTCTTTTTCTGTTTAGAATTATCAATGTCATTTTCTGATGTTTTGAAATTAACACCAGAACACATTAAAAGAACAATATTTTATTGTTCGAGTCAGACTTGAATCGGTTATTAAGGATATCAGCAATAAATCGGTATGTTTAAATTAAATATTAATAAAGACAATCAATTGCGATTTTAATCCCATTAAAATTTTGAATTTATTCACAGGATGTTTCAGATATTTTAAATAAATGCCCAAAAGTAAGATCGGTGGAAGCATATTTTAAAATAAATAACAGACTGAACGACATAATACGTAAAACTTTAATTCACGTGATTGCTGATTATTTTATCGATCATAATATTAAATTAACGTCAAATTTATGCGTGACTCAATTATCTCGTTATTTCCAAAGGAAGAAAAAGTATGTTTGAGTTCTATTAAAATTTGAAATAAATTATAACTTAATCTTTCTAGAAAAAAAGCATCGAAGGGAAAACTTTGGGACCGATATCAAAACCAGCTAAGAAAAATTAAAGAAAATGCTGTTCTCCAGAATCAAAAACTACAGAGCGTCGAACCACGTCTAGCAACACTAACTAGAGTTCAAGGTAGAATTTTAATGGTTATAAAAATTATTTTGTAAGAGTTTACTAATTAAATACAGATCCTTCATTCGATGAAGTCTTCACTTGGTTAAAAAACAATAAAGAGCCTTGGCCTGAAGTACTTGAAAAGTGGAGAAATACAACTGAGAAAGGAGAAACTCCATTACAGCCAATTTGCAAACCAGTACCGCTGAGATTTTGAAGGAATGGTCACTTTATTCTCACAGCTTTGGGTATTGTTTGGTACAAATCAAAACAAACATAGACAAATATTAATCAAAACACTAATCATTTAAATATTCATAGCTGGATATTGATTTCAAATACATTAATTTAAACAAATGTGACGTATTTTCAAATTGGTCAAGTTTCTGTGCTAAGGCCCCGACAGTATATAAAGAAAAAATTAAGGATGCTAGGAATCTAGAAATTGTAAAAAAACTTGATGACCAAGAAATGTTTGAGGGTAAGCTTTAACGTATTTCATTTCAAATAACAAAACCCTAACATTATTTTATTTTTTATTTATTTTATTTATTTATTTATTTATTTTTATTTTATTTTTTATTTTTCAATTTGCTTCATGCAATATTAGTGCCAACATATAAAGCAAATAAGAGGAAGTTAGATGGTAACAATCAGTCAAAAAAATTTACAATAAAGGATTCCCAAGATTCATTTTTCATAGTAGTGCATTCATCAAATGAAATCAAAAATAAAATAAACGTGTTGAAAGAAAATGCAAAGAAGAACGGAAGCACCATCCAACCGATAATAATCGTAATCGGTGATGAAAATTTAAACTTTACCGAGTTTTATGAATATTTCGATAATATAACATACAAACTTTTTAGTTTATTGAAAGCGATTGATGTTTGCTTTAAAATTTTTCATATTTTTAATATTAAGTATCCAAAAGAGTCAGAGTTAGTGTGGGAATTCATTCAAAAATTTTTTTATAAAATGACTACAAAATTTGATCAAAATAGCTCTAATATTTCAAGCCTTATGTCTGACTGGAAATAAATTAATATTGTTTTCTTATTAATGAACTAAATATGAATAATTCATACTTAATTTTGATAAACATTTTTTCTTACCATTATTTTTTTATTAGATTTAAGTGAATATGTGAATATATTATTCTTATTTTTTTTTATAAATATATGTATTAAATTTATACTCTGTTTTTTAAATTGTCCCCTACCCCCTTTCAGGTACAGTAATACAAAATCCATTTGGTTAATTTTACGAAATATTTAAAGTTTAATCCACTAAATAATTTTGTTTTTTTCACAAAATTAAATTAATAATTTTCACAAATATAATTTCGTAAAATTTACTAATTGAATTTTGTAAATATAACAATTTCAAAATTGTTGAATTTATAAAATTTAAAAGTTAAAAATTTACAGTAAATGTTTGTGAAACTTACAAAATATTCGTAGCTTATACTACACAAATCTTTTTGTAAAATTAACAAACTTATTCGTAGAAAACACGAAAATATATACACAAAATCAAATTTTGTAAAACTCACAAAATTCTCACAAAATAAATAGTTGACTGAAACACACGATTTATTTTGTTATAATAACCCCCATTATTCGTGAATTTTACCTACATTTTTCTCTCAGTGTAACATAAAAAGAGAACCAGAAAAATATTATAATTATGGCAATTACGCAAACGAATTAAAAATGAGATTACAAACATCTCATACTATCGCCAATCGGGAATTCCAAAAAAATAAAATTCGATCCAAAACATATTATGATAAATATACAAAACCATTTGAACCCAAATTAAACGATCAAGTTTTATTGAAAAACGAGACCAGAAAAAACAAATTACAACCTTTATGGTTAGGTCCGTATGAAGTAAAAACCATCAAATTTCCGCATAACACCGGAATTAAAATTAAACACGGTATAAAAATAGTGCAGATTAAGATTATTTAATTCATAAAAATAAAAATAATATTGTCATATGATAATCTTTTCATATACAAAAAAAAAATTCAAAAATACGTTTACAATTACAGGTAAAATAATGGGAGCATTCAAACCAATATTATATATAATTTTAATAAATCTCGCCAATGCAAAAGTAGAAAATGAATATGCATTGGTAACAGAATTAAATCCAAATCTTGGTATATATTTTAAACCGTCGGGGTCACTCCATTTTTATACCAACGAATGGAATCTAGTTACTTCTATTGACTTAGAATACCACGACGATTGTATACAAACATTAAATAAATTACGCAGTCGAATAAAAGAAATACGTGTAAAAAAATTTCCAATTGTAAAAAATGACCTGTGTAGCAAATTTACTATAGAAATAATAAAAATCAAACAGGAAATTGACAACAAACAAGACATAATTGATCATTACTTAAGCACAGACAATACTAAATTTAAACGATCACTTTTTAATGGAACAGGCAGAATTAGTAAATCGCTTTGGCGAGGTATATAAAGTGAAAGATCTGTGGCGGTACAATAAAACAAAACACGATCACAAAAGGTGATCGTATTAAAAGAAATCACGAACATAAATAATTACCACGATAAAAGAAACCACGATACGACACAAAGGATTTTGTGAATAGAGATTGACACTTGTCAAGAAAAGAGAATTAATTATGACTTCTCTGGCGACGGTCATTAGACCAACATTAATTAATTAAATAATTAATTAAAAGCAAACAAATAGTTTTAAGTATAGTGTAGTAATATATTAAGTTTCTGAGAATTTATTTATAATTAAATATTATAATAAATTTATTAATAAAATTATAATACTGTGTTTTATTCTGTGCCCGGTGAATGGAACGCCGTAAATAACACTTTCATAGATCTCTTCCTTGAGACGGATCTGGCCATGAAGGTGGAAGACAATCATAGAATGAATGTGGATTCTATTGAAATAGACATATTAAAAAACACCCAGGGAAATAAGCATATTTGCCAATATTACGTGTCCGGTGTTCAGAAAAATTGTACTTTTATAATAATTCAATTGGTTAGACCCAACATAAATAGTCTTTTGCAATTGCGCCGGGATCAGAAATTTTCCGTCAATACGACTGTTAGCCTCACAAACGAAAGCGCGATCACCTTTTTGCACTCAAATTGTAATCTGCACAATGATATCGAACCTGTAAGTATTCTATAAATTTTATATTTTTTTTTAATAAATTTTTACTATAATTATTTTTTTTTACAGTCGAATTTTGCGGTGGCCAGAGAAGGTTCAAATATATTTATTTTAGATTTTGGCCTCTCGACACGCTACAGAGATCTCAGGGGAAATGTTATTCCAGCAGTGAGTACTTCCTATTTTCGGGGAACTGTCCAGTATTTTTATTTTTTTTTATTTAAAATTTAAAATTAATTTTTTTTCTAGTTATGCTTCAGCAGATGTTTTGTGTAATCAGGAACCAACGAGAAACGATGATCTATGGTCGTTGTTCTATACAGCATTGGAATTTATTACAGTTCTGCCATGAAGCGGCGAGAGCCGAGAGTCTACGTGACTTTCAAGCGCGTCTTTTGCGTGAGAAATGCGTTATCAGCAAATTGCATTATTTCTCCTCTTGAAATAATGCACTGATATAATTGGTAGATGCGGTTATCCCTACCTTAATTTATGTTTGCTGGACTCCATGTATAAATAGTCTGGACATAGTAAAAACGGTCTGTTGTTATTCATTAAAATACACCAAAACCACGTCGGGCTGGTCTTTGGTTCGAAATCTCAAAATTATAATTAAGTTGTTTGTAAATTATTAAATATAAAGTTATTCTTAAATAACTTAAACAAAATAAAGGTATTAATTAAATAAAACCCTTTGCCTTTTACTGATTTTTAACCCGCGTTACGTTTTATCTATATCTACACTCAACAAATGGAACAGCCGGTAGGATAAAACGTCGCGACGCCGGTTTAAATTGAAAGTGAATTGTGAAGTGTTTGTGAAAAAAAAATATAAATATTTTTTATATATGTTATAAAAAGAAAAGAAGTGAAAAGAAGTAAAAAAAAAATATAAATATAAAAGAAATAGAAGAAATAAGATAAAATTAAGATCATTTTATTTCTTTTAAACAAAAGTTTTTTTATTAAAATATTCCTTGTCGACACTATATCTCGTTGGTGAAAAGTTCCAGATCCAAACGGAAAACACTGAAAATTTTATAAATATTGAAAAAATTAATACTAGCATGCCTTTCACCTTTACTCACGGTTCATCAGTTGTCCCTGAATTCTCCGGGAATTGACGGGACTTACATCGATTTATAACTTGTTGTGACATAGTATATAAAACTGTGGACACAGAAGTCGACAAAGTCGCGTTTATGGACCTTTTAAAAACGAAATTAATAGGTCTCGCATATGAAATCGTCAAATATGACGATATAGTCGACTTTCCCACTTTAAAACTGCAATTGCAGACACAATATTCAGAAAAACGGCCTTACGAATTAATACAGGCTGACCTCCGAGATGCCCGACAGTCTCCTCATGAAACTGTCTCGGAGTACGGTACGCGAATACAGCGATATCTGGCTCAGTTAAATGAGACCAGTATACATAAAATAAACGCCACAGGCGAAACGGCAAAAGGGTTGCGGGAAGTGAACGGCTCAGTAGCTCTACAAACTTTCCAATATAATTTAAGGGAACCGATGAGGACGATTGTAATATCAGGGCGATACCAGACCTTGGAAGCCTCTATTACAGCCGCCCTCCTCGAAGAATCAAGAACTAAAACATATACAAAAAGAAATACTCCCAATAAATATAATTCAAACAAAACAAATTATACGTCCGCAACACCTTCTTTTAATCCGCCGTATTGTAATAAATGTCACCGAACAGGTCACTACTCTAGACAGTGCCAAATTCGCACGGATATACACTGTTCAAACTGCAATAGAACAGGCCCTAGTAGTTCCACCTGTAATTTCCAACCTAACCCCATAACTAACCATAACGCACAGTCACCTATAATTAAACAAGAAAAATTAAATTCACAAAGTCTTTTAACTTGTAGCTATTGTCGTAGGTCGGGGCATCACATAAATGATTGCCGCCCAAAAATCAGAAATTACAATAACCAATATAATAATCCTCCGCGCAATTATCATACGAATACGCAAAGCCCACGGAGTCAAAATAGAAATCAAAGAACTGCCGAACCCCGAGCAGTAAATATGGGAAACGTGGAAGGACAGGTGTTGCATGCCGAAACTCCTGTCCATCAACAATCCCAATAAAAAATTCTTGTAAACCTACAGTCGAGTATCGAGTTAATAACGCCACAATAATTACTAATGAACTATCCTTTGTCGACCTAACATAACACAACAAATTGTCTAGTTGACACCGGGTCAGAGATAAGCATCCTCAAAAAACGGCATATTAAGGATGACTATGAAATAAAAATAAAGGGAATAATATTAGCAGAAAATGACTGCTCAATCCATACCCAGAGTCTAGTTATACGCACTAACTCTGTATTAAAGACTAAGAAAAACAATTATATCGACAATGTGGTAATGCTCCCTTACGAAAATATATATATAAATATAATAAACAAGACATAATTGATCATTACTTAAGCACAGACAATACTAAATTTAAACGATCACTTTTTAATGGAACAGGCAGAATTAGTAAATCGCTTTGGCGAGGTATATAAACTGAGAGATCTCTTCCTTGAGACGGATCTGGCCATGAAGGTGGAAGACAATCATAGAATGAATGTGGATTCTATTGAAATAGACATATTAAAAAACACCCAGGGAAATAAGCATATTTGCCAATATTACGTGTCCGGTGTTCAGAAAAATTGTACTTTTATAATAATGCAATTGGTTGGACCCAACATAAATAGTCTTTTGCAATTGCGCCGGGATAAGAAATTTTCCGTCAGTACGACTGTTAGCCTCACAAACGAAAGTGCGATCACCTTTTTGCACTCAAAGTGTAATCTACACAATGATATCGAACCTGTAAGTATTCTATAAATTTTATATTTTTTTTTAATAAATTTTTACTATAATTATTTTTTTTTACAGTCGAATTTTGCGGTGGCCAGAGAAGGTTCAAATATATTTATTTTAGATTTTGGCCTCTCGTCACGCTACAGAGATCTCAGGGGAAATCTTATTCCAGCAGCGAGTACTTCCTATTTTCGGGGAACTGTCCAGTATTTTTATTTTTTTTTTTTTTTAAATTTAAAATTAATTTTTTTTTTCTAGTTATGCTTCAACAGATGTTTTGTGTAATCGGGGACCAACGAGAAACGATGATCTATGGTCGTTGTTCTATACAGCATTGGAATTTATTACAGTTCTACCATGAAGCGGCGAGAGCCGAGAGTCTACGTGACTTTCAAGCGCGTCTTTTGCGTGAGAAATGCGTTATCAGCAAATTGCATTATTTCTCCTCTTGAAATAATGCACTGATATAATTGGTAGATGCGGTTATCCCTACCTTAATTTATGTTTGCATGGAGTCCAGTATAAATAGTCTGGACATAGTAAAAACGGTCTGTTGTTATTCATTAAAATACACCAAAACCACGTCGGGCTGGTCTTTGGTTCGAAATCTCAAAATTATAATTAAGTTGTTTGTAAATTATTAAATATAAAGTTATTCTTAAATAACTTAAACAAAATAAAGGTATTAATTAAATAAAACCCTTTGCCTTTTACTGATTTTTAACCCGCGTTACGTTTTATCTATATCTACACTCAACAAATGGAACAGCCGGTAGGATAAAACGTCGCGACGCCGGTTTAAATTGAAAGTGAATTGTGAAGTGTTTGTGAAAAAAATATATATATATATTTTTTATATATGTTATAAAAAGAAAAGAAGTGAAAAGAAGTAAAAAAAAAATATAAATATAAAAGAAATAGAAGAAATAAGATAAAATTAAGATCATTTTATTTCTTTTAAACAAAAGTTTTTTTATTAAAATATTCCTTGTCGAGAATATATCTCGTTGGTGAAAAGTTCCAGATCCAAACGGAAGACTCGAGCCCCGTTGGCGAGTTTTCGCAACCAATCCAGAACCAAACGGAAGATTCGAGCCCCGTTGGCGAATTTCCGCAACGTGAATGTGGGGGAAAAACCTTTTCGAGGTTCCAAAGAAGTCAGAAAATCCAGGAGTCGTGACAAGATCCAAATCAACGGTGGAATCCCCAAAATCAGCACAATCACCAAAATCAACTAAACCAACAACAACTACAACAACAACATCAACAACAACAGCTACAACAGCAACAACCACAACTACATCAATAGCATCAACCTCAACTGTAAAGGATAAAAATCTTAAGGGTAAGTGCCCAATTATTATTAATAACGAAACAAATACCAAAAATACCATACACACGGAAAACACTGAAAATTTTATAAATATTGAAAAAATTAATACTAGCATGCCTTTCACCTTTACTCACGGTTCATCAGTTGTCCCTGAATTCTCCGGGAATTGACGGGACTTACATCGATTTATAACTTGTTGTGACATAGTATATAAAACTGTGGACACAGAAGTCGACAAAGTCGCGTTTATGGACCTTTTAAAAACGAAATTAATAGGTCTCGCATATGAAATCGTCAAATATGACGATATAGTCGACTTTCCCACTTTAAAACTGCAATTGCAGACACAATATTCAGAAAAACGGCCTTACGAATTAATACAGGCTGACCTCCGAGATGCCCGACAGTCTCCTCATGAAACTGTCTCGGAGTACGGTACGCGAATACAGCGATATCTGGGTCAGTTAAATGAGACCAGTATACATAAAATAAACGCCACAGGCGAAACGGCAAAAGGGTTGCGGAAAGTGAACGGCTCAGTAGCTCTACAAACTTTCCAATATAATTTAAGGGAACCGATGAGGACGATTGTAATATCAGGGCGATACCAGACCTTGGAAGCCTCTATTACAGCCGCCCTCCTCGAAGAATCAAGAACTAAAACATATACAAAAAGAAATACTCCCAATAAATATAATTCAAACAAAACAAATTATACGTCCGCAACACCTTCTTTTAATCCGCCGTATTGTAATAAATGTCACCGAACAGGTCACTACTCTAGACAGTGCCAAATTCGCACGGATATACACTGTTCAAACTGCAATAGAACAGGCCCTAGTAGTTCCACCTGTAATTTCCAACCTAACCCCATAACTAACCATAACGCACAGTCACCTATAATTAAACAAGAAAAATTAAATTCACAAAGTCTTTTAACTTGTAGCTATTGTCGTAGGTCGGGGCATCACATAAATGATTGCCGCCCAAAAATCAGAAATTACAATAACCAATATAATAATCCTCCGCGCAATTATCATACGAATACGCAAAGCCCACGGAGTCAAAATAGAAATCAAAGAACTGCCGAACCCCGAGCAGTAAATATGGGAAACGTGGAAGGACAGGTGTTGCATGCCGAAACTCCTGTCCATCAACAATCCCAATAAAAAATTCTTGTAAACCTACAGTCGAGTATCGAGTTAATAACGCCACAATAATTACTAATGAACTATCCTTTGTCGACCTAACATAACACAACAAATTGTCTAGTTGACACCGGGTCAGAGATAAGCATCCTCAAAAAACGGCATATTAAGGATGACTATGAAATAAAAATAAAGGGAATAATATTAGCAGAAAATGACTGCTCAATCCATACCCAGAGTCTAGTTATACGCACTAACTCTGTATTAAAGACTAAGAAAAACAATTATATCGACAATGTGGTAATGCTCCCTTACGAAAATATATATATAAATATAATAAACAAGACATAATTGATCATTACTTAAGCACAGACAATACTAAATTTAAACGATCACTTTTTAATGGAACAGGCAGAATTAGTAAATCGCTTTGGCGAGGTATATAAACTGAGAGATCTCTTCCTTGAGACGGATCTGGCCATGAAGGTGGAAGACAATCATAGAATGAATGTGGATTCTATTGAAATAGACATATTAAAAAACACCCAGGGAAATAAGCATATTTGCCAATATTACGTGTCCGGTGTTCAGAAAAATTGTACTTTTATAATAATGCAATTGGTTGGACCCAACATAAATAGTCTTTTGCAATTGCGCCGGGATAAGAAATTTTCCGTCAGTACGACTGTTAGCCTCACAAACGAAAGTGCGATCACCTTTTTGCACTCAAAGTGTAATCTACACAATGATATCGAACCTGTAAGTATTCTATAAATTTTATATTTTTTTTTAATAAATTTTTACTATAATTATTTTTTTTTACAGTCGAATTTTGCGGTGGCCAGAGAAGGTTCAAATATATTTATTTTAGATTTTGGCCTCTCGTCACGCTACAGAGATCTCAGGGGAAATCTTATTCCAGCAGCGAGTACTTCCTATTTTCGGGGAACTGTCCAGTATTTTTATTTTTTTTTTTTTTTAAATTTAAAATTAATTTTTTTTTTCTAGTTATGCTTCAACAGATGTTTTGTGTAATCGGGGACCAACGAGAAACGATGATCTATGGTCGTTGTTCTATACAGCATTGGAATTTATTACAGTTCTACCATGAAGCGGCGAGAGCCGAGAGTCTACGTGACTTTCAAGCGCGTCTTTTGCGTGAGAAATGCGTTATCAGCAAATTGCATTATTTCTCCTCTTGAAATAATGCACTGATATAATTGGTAGATGCGGTTATCCCTACCTTAATTTATGTTTGCATGGAGTCCAGTATAAATAGTCTGGACATAGTAAAAACGGTCTGTTGTTATTCATTAAAATACACCAAAACCACGTCGGGCTGGTCTTTGGTTCGAAATCTCAAAATTATAATTAAGTTGTTTGTAAATTATTAAATATAAAGTTATTCTTAAATAACTTAAACAAAATAAAGGTATTAATTAAATAAAACCCTTTGCCTTTTACTGATTTTTAACCCGCGTTACGTTTTATCTATATCTACACTCAACAAATGGAACAGCCGGTAGGATAAAACGTCGCGACGCCGGTTTAAATTGAAAGTGAATTGTGAAGTGTTTGTGAAAAAAATATATATATATATTTTTTATATATGTTATAAAAAGAAAAGAAGTGAAAAGAAGTAAAAAAAAAATATAAATATAAAAGAAATAGAAGAAATAAGATAAAATTAAGATCATTTTATTTCTTTTAAACAAAAGTTTTTTTATTAAAATATTCCTTGTCGAGACTATATCTCGTTGGTGAAAAGTTCCAGATCCAAACGGAAGACTCGAGCCCCGTTGGCGAGTTTTCGCAACCAATCCAGAACCAAACGGAAGATTCGAGCCCCGTTGGCGAATTTCCGCAACGTGAATGTGGGGGAAAAACCTTTTCGAGGTTCCAAAGAAGTCAGAAAATCCAGGAGTCGTGACAAGATCCAAATCAACGGTGGAATCCCCAAAATCAGCACAATCACCAAAATCAACTAAACCAACAACAACTACAACAACAACATCAACAACAACAGCTACAACAGCAACAACCACAACTACATCAATAGCATCAACCTCAACTGTAAAGGATAAAAATCTTAAGGGTAAGTGCCCAATTATTATTAATAACGAAACAAATACCAAAAATACCATACACACGGAAAACACTGAAAATTTTATAAATATTGAAAAAATTAATACTAGCATGCCTTTCACCTTTACTCACGGTTCATCAGTTGTCCCTGAATTCTCCGGGAATTGACGGGACTTACATCGATTTATAACTTGTTGTGACATAGTATATAAAACTGTGGACACAGAAGTCGACAAAGTCGCGTTTATGGACCTTTTAAAAACGAAATTAATAGGTCTCGCATATGAAATCGTCAAATATGACGATATAGTCGACTTTCCCACTTTAAAACTGCAATTGCAGACACAATATTCAGAAAAACGGCCTTACGAATTAATACAGGCTGACCTCCGAGATGCCCGACAGTCTCCTCATGAAACTGTCTCGGAGTACGGTACGCGAATACAGCGATATCTGGGTCAGTTAAATGAGACCAGTATACATAAAATAAACGCCACAGGCGAAACGGCAAAAGGGTTGCGGGAAGTGAACGGCTCAGTAGCTCTACAAACTTTCCAATATAATTTAAGGGAACCGATGAGGACGATTGTAATATCAGGGCGATACCAGACCTTGGAAGCCTCTATTACAGCCGCCCTCCTCGAAGAATCAAGAACTAAAACATATACAAAAAGAAATACTCCCAATAAATATAATTCAAACAAAACAAATTATACGTCCGCAACACCTTCTTTTAATCCGCCGTATTGTAATAAATGTCACCGAACAGGTCACTACTCTAGACAGTGCCAAATTCGCACGGATATACACTGTTCAAACTGCAATAGAACAGGCCCTAGTAGTTCCACCTGTAATTTCCAACCTAACCCCATAACTAACCATAACGCACAGTCACCTATAATTAAACAAGAAAAATTAAATTCACAAAGTCTGGTAACTTGTAGCTATTGTCGTAGGTCGGGGCATCACATAAATAATTGCCGCCCAAAAATCAGAAATTACAATAACCAATATAATAATCCTCCGCGCAATTATCATACGAATACGCAAAGCCCACGGAGTCAAAATAGAAATCAAAGAACTGCCGAACCCCGAGCAGTAAATATGGGAAACGTGGAAGGACAGGTGTTGCATGCCGAAACTCCTGTCCATCAACAATCCCAATAAAAAATTCTTGTAAACCTAAAGTCGAGTATCGAGTTAATAACGCCACAATAATTACTAATGAACTATCCTTTGTCGACCTAACATAACACAACAAATTGTCTAGTTGACACCGGGTCAGAGATAAGCATCCTCAAAAAACGGCATATTAAGGATGACTATGAAATAAAAATAAAGGGAATAATATTAGCAGAAAATGACTGCTCAATCCATACCCAGAGTCTAGTTATACGCACTAACTCTGTATTAAAGACTAAGAAAAACAATTATATCGACAATGTGGTAATGCTCCCTTACGAAAATATATATATAAATATAATAAACAAGACATAATTGATCATTACTTAAGCACAGACAATACTAAATTTAAACGATCACTTTTTAATGGAACAGGCAGAATTAGTAAATTTAGATACTGAACAGAAATCAGTACATAATAATAACTTAACAACACATGACATTCATCAGTTTTCATCAATTTATTCGATAATATTTCTATTAATTATAATTATAATAATTTACCTAGTTAATAAGAAAAACTTATGTAATAAAATAAGAAAGAATTGTCAGCAAAATGATAATGCTCCTAACGTTGATGTAAATTTCAAAGCCAATAATCAAAATAACGACGAAAGGATCAAAATCGAAGCTAATACAAGATTCGATTATACAAATCAATAAAAAAAAAACAACCAATACAAATTGTAAATTTTTTTTTAAAAAAAAAAAATAAATAAATCAAGTTAAGATAAAAAAAAAACAACCAAATACATATTGTAAAAAATTTAGATGTAAAAAAAAATTTTTTTTTGTTTTAAACAAATCAAATTACATAAAAAATAAACCCAACAATTAAATAAATTTAACCAATTTTGTATACATAAACAAATTGTAATCGAGGCGATTGTTTGAATTAGTACTGATTGCAAGTTGAACCTGCTTACCTCGCAAGATAGATGTTCCAACTTTTTCTAAGGGGGATGGTGTTGTGTATGTACCAAACATTGTTGCATGCATACAATGTCATCCGTCCCTTCTCAGAAGGAAGGACCCTAGACAAAATCATTTTACGTACAACAAAATCGGCGACTCAAAAAATGCAATAATCTAGAATGTTAATTTAAATATTTTAATATTACAAAGTATTTTATTTTAAGTGTCACAATATGTGAACTACAAATTTGTATTTAACCCAAAACAACACAAAGTATTTAGGCCAATAAATTATATTTCAAGTGCCAACAATTATTACAAAATACAAAGTAGTATCATAATGCATTTCTCTAAGGGGAAGTTAAAAGAAACTCCCATGCATAATTAATCTAATTGGTGAACTGAAAATCCCCACCAATTAGTAGGGCGCAACCTAATTAAGTAATTATTGTATAAATAGGCTTAAGTTAAGATTAAGCTCCAGTAGTGAATAAACGGGGACATTGTAAATCGACGTAACACTTAAAACCTCTTAATAAATTCATTTTAAATTGAAATTTTCTATCTTTTACTTTTACCTACAACAAGACAGAATAGAAACCTTAATATCTGAACTTAATCTAGCTTGTAGTGAAAGTGAGGGTCCAGAAGTAGCAAACCATTTTAGATTATTACATTCGAAATTAGGTTTAAATAGTTTATATGAGGGATTAAATCCAAGAATTAAACAAGAAATTAGAAGCGACAATAGACACATAAGTACAACCTGTTAATATTGTAAGAAACAAGGACATAGAATAGAAAATTGTAGGAAACGAATGTAGAATGAAGAACAACGGAAAAAAATGAACAAAGTTTAGGTATTAACAGAACAGGAACGAGTAACGTACAATCTACGGGATACTCGCAAACCCCAGGATCCAAAATTTACTTCCACAACAGAAGTAATGTGCCAACAAATTTTGAATAATGTACAACATTTAAGTACAATTAGTTTACCCGTTAAAGAAGGTCTTTTTTTTTAGACTCCGGTGCAGTCATAAGTTTAATTAAAGTAAATGTATTAAAAATAGAAACGGAATACGATCCGAATAAGATAATTCAATTAAAAGGCATCACGGAAGAATGCATTTAGACACTAGAGTCTGAATTCTATATTGTATCGGAAAAATTTCCAATCACTAACGATGGATTAATAGGAGAAGATTTTATATTAAAAAGCAAAAGTAAGATAGATTACTCAAGAAACTGCTTAACATTTCAATCTAATTATAATGAAGAAATAAATATTAATTTTTTTAAAAATAATTCGATGAACTTTACCGCGAGAGGTGATTAATAAAAGTTAAAGTGCGGATGAATGTATTAGTTTAGCAAAAGAAATTGGAAACGGAATTTACTTATCTTATAATTATAATTTACTTATATATAAATAATTAAACCAGAAAAATTATGCGGTAGTCAGCATTTTAAATTCAAATTCGGTAGAATTAAATAATATTAAATTAAATATATTACCATTGTCAAATTTTTCGGTTAACAAATTTATAATCATAGAAATTATTAAAATCGCCAATACAGGTAAATGAATTAAACTCAGAAGAAGCAAATTAATAAACACACGACCAAATTGACTACCTGAATCGCAAAAATTAGAAATAAATAATCAAATAGAAGAAATGATAAAAGAAAATATAATAGAATCAAATTGGAGTCCATGGAACTCGCCGTTATTAGTAGTACCAAAGAAACCGGACGCGGATGGCAAAAAGAAATGGAGAGTCGTAATAGATTTCAGGAAATTATATGCAGTTACAATAGGAGTGCGTTTCCTTTACCAAATAATACGGAACCAATTAGGGAATTCGAAATATTGTGTAACCCTTCGACTTAGCATCAGGTGAATCTAAGCGAAAAGGACAAATCTAAAACAGCATTTAGCACTCCATACGGTCATTATCATTTTAATCGAATGCCGTTCGGATTAAAAGGGGCACCCGCGACGTTTCAAAGGTTAATAAATACAGTACTTACTTAAATGTTTCGTATATTTAGACAACATTGTAATTTATGGAAAAAGTATTCAAGATCATAATTCCAATTAATCGCAATATTTAATAATTTACGAAAATATAATCTGAAATAACAACCTAATAAATGTAGGTTCCTTAGAAAGGAAATAGTATATTTAGGGCACGTAACCTAGGCCTCACATAGAGAAGATTTTTTGTCGCGCGATAAAACAACATGTTTTGACACAAAACAAAACCATACAATTTAGATCAACACCTCACACAGAAAAGTCGGCCGACAAAATCAAAAAAATCTGTTTTTATCGGCCATAAGAGGCGCTAGTTGTACTCTTTTTCGCTTTCGCTTTGGTGCTGAAAATAAAAAAAAACTAACTTCATACTAGTGCTTATAAGATTTTATGACATTTGACGTCTTTAAATTTACTTAAAAAATAAAAAAAAATAAAAAATATTAAAAACAAGCAAAAAAATGTGGACTACGGAGAACATTGAAAAATTAATAAATAGTGTACAATTAAAAAACTGCATATACGATCTACGGTCACCAAATCATAAGGAGAGAAGGATTGTGGATAAAGCTTGGGAAACGGTTGAACTGGAAGTAGGAATTGGAGGTTAGTAATGAAATCATTTTAATTTAATAATTAATAATTAATTTTAATAGCAATATAAGTAACTATTATGAATTCTTTTTAGAGCAAAAGAATGCCAAAAGAAATGGGCCAATTTACGAACACAAAAATCGAGATTAGACAGAGGAAATACATCGAAATCTGGTGATGGATTACAAACAAAATATATAAAATGGGAATGGAACAAACAGTTAGAATTTTTGACCAGATGCGCATGATCCACATTCTTATTTTTGGAAAGACGTATCAAGATCTATGGATTTACTAAACGAGCAAGCTCTTTTAGAATTTAAAATAGAAGTTCAACAATTATTACTATGTAAAATAAAAGAAAAAAAAAATTTAAAATAAATGTGTTTATTAAATTTAATTAAAATTTGTAGGATTAATTTTATTTTGTTGCGAGATTTAATTCTCCGGTATAATAATCTTAACAAAATTAATTTTTCTAAATCCATAATTTTTTTTGTTTATAAAAATATTGTTCACAACAAAATATGTCAAATTTTGACAATAGTTGTCAATTCGCTTTAATGTTGTTTTATCGCGCGACAAAAAATCTTCTCTATGTGAGGCCTAGGTAAGAACCGGTCAAGGCATAAAACGTGATCCTCAGAAAATTATCGCAGTTTCAAATTTTCCAACACCATAAAACGTTAAAGACATAAAATCATTCTTAGGTTTAACAGGTTACTATAGAAAATTTATAGCAGATTTTTCGAAAATAGCACAACCTATGATTCGATTATTAAAAAAGGGTAAAAATTTTGAATGGGATGCTCATTGTGATGAGTCATTTGAAATAATGAAAAACAAATTAGTAAAACCTCCGATATTACAATATCCGGATTTGACGAAAGAATGTAGATTGACAACGTACACGAGTGACACTGCAATTGGCGCAGTTCTCTCTCAATTAAAAGAAGATTCAACAGGAAAAGAAGTAGATGATCTACCAATTGCTTACGCAAGTAGAACTCTGAATTCTGCTGAACGAAATTATTCGACAATTGAGAAAGAATTGTTAGCTGTAGTGTGGGCGGTAAACCATTTTCTTCCTTATGTGTATAGTAGGAAGTTTACGATTGTCACAGATCACAAACCATTAGTTTGGATTTAGAAGAATACGAGTAAGTAGAGGTAAGTGGCGGGTTCTGGAACAGTTTGGGATTGGGATCAAAATTTCAGTGTATTTTGTTGTTGTAATCGCAAAAAAGTGATAAAAATTACCCCCACTTTTTCTAATGTATTTCTTTTTTTAATTTATTTTGTTGTTGTAAAAAAAAAAAAAAAATGGAAATTTCTTATCTTTTTTTAATTTTTTGTTGTTGTTGTAAAAAACAAAAATTTACCCCCACTTTTTCCAATGTATTTTGTTGTTGAAAAAAAAAAACGGAAATTTCTTATCATGGTTTTTTTGTTTGTGCATTTGTTTATTTGTTATTATTGTTTTTTGTGTGTACATATATTTGTTTTGACTAATTTTGCAATTAATAAATAAAATGGTCGGTAATGATGGCCATTAAGAGTTTATAATCATATAATTAATTTGTGGTCTTATATAACATGATGCGAAATGAAAGATCATCTCTAAATATATTCTTATCTTTAAAAATTGAAATTACGTAAAAAGAAAGACAAAGTAATGAAGTAATTTTTAGACACGAAAAAACAACATGTTATAAAGGAAAAAATGCTTTTTTCAGAATTTTTATTAAAAAAAATCTATAAATACCAAGAAAGATTAATTAAATTTCATCAGATTATGTGTATCATTGGTTTAATGAATTAATTTTCTATACTAAAAAAAAATGTTTACTTGTTTAAAGTGTTTTCAAAGTTTTTCTATAAAATCTAATTTGACTCGTCATAATGAAATTCATAATGACGATCAATTATGTGATGTTTGTGGTATTTCTTGTAAAAATCGAAGAAGTCTACAATATCATAAAAAAACTATACATGATGTTAAAGTTGTTATTACTCCACTCAGTTCCCCAACAACAAAACGCAAAAACGAAGAAGAACAAACAATAAACAAAATAATTAAAATAAATGCACCAAGTGACTCAATAAAAAAATGTACTATTTGTAACAAGTCTGTTAAAAAATCGATATTTATCTCACATTTGAAATCAAATGAACATAAAAATAATATTGTAAAACAATATAATCTAAATTCAAACATTGATGTGATTGTGTCAGCGTTTAAAAATAGAATTATAAGTTGTAGAATTAAAGCGGCGAATGATTTTATAAACATAAAAGATTTTTTTAGTGAAATAAAAACAACAACAGTAAATTTATTACGGGAACAATTGGATATACATACTTTATTTAAAGTGAATTTTGAATTGTTTGGTGAATATATTAAAGAAAATAGTGACAATGTTATTTCATATGATATTAAATCATTTAATTCAATAAATCGTATAATAAATGATGGTGTTAATATTAGTGAATTATATGACGAGTTTATTCATTTAATTGAGTCACAAAGTGAAGATTTTCAAGAGCGTGATAGTGGATGGGCCTTAACAAAACTCTTATATTTAGAAATCAATCTTAATAAATATGATCCTTTACGTGGATCATCCTATATTAAGTTACATAAAAAAATTGAGCTAAAACATGCTGTGATTAACGTTCAAAATAATGATAATGCATGTTTTGCATGGTCAGTTTTAGCAGCACTATCACATCCAGTAGCAGCTCCTCAGCGAGTGACATCTTATCAACATTATTCAACATTATTAAATTTTGATGGAATAAATTTTCTAATGAAAATATTGGATATACGTAAGTTTGAAATAATTAATCCTAATATAAGTATAAATGTTTCTGGTTTAAATAAAACGGAAATAATTGGTCCATTATATTTTTCTAAGTTAAAACGTTTAAACCATATAAATTTATTGTTAATAGAAGAAGAAAATAATTCACATTATTGTTGGATAAAGAATTTGAGCAGATTAGTCTGATCTCAGATCACAAAAAAAAAAGAAAAAAAATGGTTTTGTGATGGCTGCCTCAGATTCTTTAAAGATCAATTAGATTTAAGTTACCATGTTAAAAATGATTGTAACCATGTTAAATGTATGGTTCCATCATTGAAAAACAATTTTATTAAATTTAAAAATATAAGTTATCAGTTGGAAGTACCCTTTGTTATATATCTAGATTTTGAGTCAATGCTTACACCAATCGACACTTGTATACCCGATCCTAGTAAATCATTCACTATAAATATTGATAAGCATGAACCATTTAGTTTTGCCTATTATATTAAATGTAAATTTGATGATAGCTTATCAAAATTTATTACTTATAGAGGATTAGACTGTGGGAAAGTATTTATCGAGTACATTTCTCGTGATATAGAGTCTATTGGTGAGAAATTATTTACCGAAATTTTAATGACACCATTAAATTATAAAGAAAATTTAGAATATGAAACGTCAAAAAAATGTTTCATATGTTCTGAATGTTTTTCATTAGATAATTTTAAAGTAAAAGATCATTGTCATTTAACTGGTAAATATCGTGGAGCGGTACACACAGAGTGTAATATTAAATATAAAGTTCCAAAATATGTACCGATAATATGCCATAATTTAAGTGGATATGATGCACATTTTATTATTCGCGAATTGGGTTACAATAATGAAAATCGATTTAATTGCCCAAAATAAAGAAAAATATGTATCATTTACAAAGCATTTCAGACTAGATGATGACAAAGTAATAAAATTACGATTCATTGATTCTTTCAAATTCATGGCAATCAGTTTACAGCAATTGGCTGATAACCTTAATTCCGATCAATTTTTAGAATCAAAGAAATTTTATCCAATTGATAAAGAATTTAAATTAATAATAAAAAAAGGAGTATTCCCCTATAATCACATAAAATCATATAATAATTTAAATGATGGTAGTTTACCTTCTAAAGAAAATTTTTACAATAAATTAATTGGTGGCAATATAAGTGATGGAGAATATCTTCATGCTTTAAATGTTTGGTCAACTTTTAAATGTGAAACTATAGGAGAATATTCTGACTTATATTTAAAAACAGACGTGCTCATACTAACTGATGTTTTCGAAAATTTTCGTAGAACATGTTACAATACGTATGGATTAGACGCGGCACACTATTTTACATTACCTGGATTAAGTTGGGATGCAATGCTCAAGTTTTCAAAAGTTAAATTAGAGTTACTAACCGACATTAATATGATTCATTTCATTAAACATGGCATTCGAGGTGGATTGGCTCAATGTAGTAATCGACACGCAAAAGCTAATAATAAATATATGACAAAATATGATTCTAGTAAGGATTCAACTTATTTAACGTATATCGATGTAAACAATTTATATGGACATTCAATGAGCCAACCATTGCCATACAAGAACTTAATGTGGTTGAATGAAAGTGAAATAAGTAAATTTGACATAACAAAAATTCTTGATGACAAAGACATAGGTTACATACTTGAAGTAGATTTAGATTATCCAGAAAACTTGCATGAATATCATAGTGATTACCCCTTTTGTGCTTTAAATATGATTCCCCCTAATAATATTTCTAAAGACAAAAAATTAATAATAAGTGTATTAAATAAAACAAAATATGTAATCTATCAAGATAATTTAGTACAATGTATTAAGCATGGCTTAGTATTAAAAAAAATTCATAGAATTTTAAAATTCAATCAAAAACCTTGGCTTAAAAGCTACATTGAATTAAATAGTGATTTAAGAAATAAAAGTGTTAATGCGTTTGAAAAAGATTTTTACAAATTAATGAATAACGCGAATTTTGGTAAGACAATTGAAGAAGTCGAAAAAAGGAGGGATGTTCGTCTTTTTACACATTGGGAGGATATCAAGAATAGGTTTGGGGCAAGTAGACTAATAAGTAAAGCAAATTTTCATTCATCGTCAGTATTTTCTGAAAATTTAGTATCGATTCAATTAAATAAAGTCAAGATTACTTATAATAAACCTATTTACGCCGGATTTTGTATTTTAGAACTGTCAAAGGTTTTAATGTACGAATTTCATTATGACTATCTGAAACCGAAATATTAAAATAATGTAATGTTAATGTATACAGACACGGACTCATTTATTTACAAAATAAAAACAAACGATTATTATGACGATATAAAGAACGACCTTTTACACTTTGAAACCGGGAAAGTATAATTGTAATGCCGATGCCTTAAGTCGAATAAATCATGAGACTGAAATAAATATAGCAACGCGATCGCAAACCTCGAATATAGACAATAATACAAATAAAGATCAAATTTAGAAAAGGAAAAAATTAATGTAAACGGTATAATAGAAATGCAAGAAAGAAAGGATATAGAACAAATATTATGGGAGTACCATAACACTCCATTCGGTGGACATCAAAGTTTGTTCAGAACATATAATAGAATTAAATTAAAATACAAATGGTCAGGAATGATAA
This sequence comes from Pedicia rivosa, assembly GCA_963082725.1. Classification (NCBI taxonomy): domain Eukaryota; kingdom Metazoa; phylum Arthropoda; class Insecta; order Diptera; family Pediciidae; genus Pedicia; species Pedicia rivosa. Next base: position 25,794,232 of record OY720154.1, read on the forward strand.
AAGACATTAAAAAATATATATTGAAATGTGATGATTGTCAAAAGAATAAAAATCTACAATACGAATAACAACCACGGCAGGAAAACCTTTTGAACACGTATTTTTAGATATAGTAGGTCCTGGGCAAACGGGCGGCCGCCCAGTTAAAAATTGTGATTTGCCCAGTCAGAAATATTGCAAACAATAATTTTTTTTGTCACCATTTTCATTGCGTAAACGCACCCAGTTTAAAAAGTCGTATAGATTTCCACACTAAATTCTGGGTTATTTGTTTGTTGGGTTATTTGTTCTAATATGTCTCAATTAGCAACATTGAAATTAAATGCCAATGTTCACTTTTTTTTAATTTAATAACTGTGAATGTCAAATTTAAAATTAAACGTAACTAAAAGATAACACCAAGATACCTTAGAAAAATAATAAATAAGTAAGTAATCTATAGTAAATTAAATTTGGCACTATATTTTTGATTATGTATTCTAATGTTGAGAAGGCTGTGATATTTATTTAAAAAATTTATTTAAAATGTAATCCTTTTATAGATTTATTATGTCAAAACGAAAACTAGATTGGTTAAATGAAATTGTGGAAACATGCGTCTCATCGTCAAATATTAAACAAAAAATTAAATTAGATGATATTTTTAATTATCAAATTGAAACCAATGATGTTCTTTGCAAAATATGTACCGAAGCAAAGGCTGAAAGTGAGTTTAAAAAAGGCAAAAAATGGACGAATTAGAAATTGTACTACTTAAAGAGGCATTTAAGTCAAAAAGTACATTTAGACTCGGTAATAAAATTACAAAATTGCAAAAAGGTGGAATTGTCGAAATGTTAACTTCCTCTACAGAAGATCGGCAGATACGTTAGAACGTAAAAAATCTAGTAAAAACGATACCAAAATTTTAATAGATAACGTTATTCTTGCAATAAAAATTAACACTTCGATGTCATCAGTACAGGAAATTCATGAGCATATGGAAACATATATATCTATTCCCAAAAGTTGGCGCAGCAAGAATTATGCATTCGAATTTGTTCAATGCATTAATTTTGTAATACAAAAACAGTTTCTGGATGTACTAGTTCCTTCATATTTGAAGCTATTGATGAATTTTATATAAAAAATAATATCAATATGCATACATTACAGAAGCCCCGCCTGATGTAAACATTACCATATTAGCTTAGTAAGAATAATGGTGTGACTGCATTGTTACGAATCCCTCATTTATCGCAGCAGCATTGTGTAGCACACAAGGAAGATTTAGGAATTAATGATGCTTGGAAACAAGTATCAATAATGCGTAATATTGAAACATTATTATACAGTATTTACAATGTTTAGTAGATCAACCGTAAAGAAACCAAGCTTTGAAGAATTGGCAAGCGTAACTGAATGTGATGCATTAGCATTTCGACCATTAAATGAAGTTAGATGGCTGTCAAAACATTTTGCAGTAAGAGCATTTATTTGTAATTACGATCTGTTGATAGAATACTGCACTGAGGAAGTAGTGAAATGTAACGATCCAATATGCAAATATTGCCTAAAACTTCTTAAGGTTCCAAAACATCGCCTTTCATTAATTGTTTTAAATGACGTTCTTGAAGAGTTGTCATCGCTTTGTAAAATATTTCAGAGGAGTTTGTTGACTGCATACATTATTGTCAACAAAATCGAAAACCAATATTTAGGAGAAATAGTTCATTGGAATAATGAGACAAAAGATCTAAATCCTGGTGTCGACACTTCAGCAATTTTACGAATTATCGAATTGTTAAAGAATAGGTTTTCAGAAGAAGAAGTAATGGATTGGCATGCATTTGATCATAATACTATAAAAAATTCAAAACATTTTAAAGATTTTAGTAAAGCTGGTTAAAAAATATAAAAATATAATTCCCGGATATGACGAACAAATTGGAACAGCAATTTTAAAACAATATAACGATTTTAAGTTTTTAATAATTGAAAAGATGAAAAGTAATTCCATAGCTAATTTTTTTGATTTAGTTAAGCTGGCTAATGCAGATACACAATTTAAGGAATTGACAATGCTTCTAGATATCTGTGCTACATTTCAGGCATCTAGTGCAGATTGCGAACGTGGTTTTAGCTTGATGAATGCTATAAAATCAAAATCACGAAACAGATTAAAGGCTAATAATTTAGATAACTGGATGCGAATAAAAACGTTTATCACATCAGGAGGCAATATTAATTTAGACAGTATTTATGAACATTGGGTTCTTAATAAAGATAGACGTGAAAAATACTAAATTATGATTTTATATTTTTTTATTTTTAATAGTTATATATTTTACCTTCCGAATTTAATATAGGTATATTATTTTTGTTTTCTATTTATAACTTTTCATTAAATTAATAATACATCTTGCTTGAATATAATATAATGCAAGCTATAATTTTTATTTTATTATTCATATAAATAAAATGATATTAAAAAAAAACAATTTTGGGATCTTTTTCTTTTAAATTTTGCCCGATTTTTTTTTTAATTCAATAGACTTGCCCACATTCCAGTTAACACCGCACACCAATTTTAAAAATTAGAGGGAACGTTGCCGATCAGTACAAGTTATAATAATAATCGATATATTCTTACCTTTCAAGATGATTTAACTAAATTTTCGGAAGCAACACCAATACCAAATCAAGAAGCTAATACAATAGCTTAAAATTTTGTAAAATCTATAATTTGTAAATACGGTGTTCCAAATTCTTTACTAACAGATCAAGGTGCTAATTTTATAGATCAAGTATTCAAAAGTGTATGTAAATTTTTAAAAATAAAGAAAATTCAACCAAGTGCGTATCATCCACAATCAAACGGCGCTTTAGTAAGATCACATCGAACGTTAGGTGATCAGAAAACTTACGAAAAATGGACACATCTATGCAATTATTGTTAAAAATGGTAGCTAATAATTATGAAAAACAAATATTAACGCATAGATATGATGAATTAAGTAATTTTATGACATTATCTTTAGATTCACATATTAGTAGACAAAATGATTTAATAAATGTAATCATATTGGCACAAAATAATAATTTCCATCCACATTTATTGTATCCAACTGAATTATTGAATTAGTTGAATAATATTCAAAGCAAAATATTTCCGAAAGTAAATTTTCTTTTTGAGATAGATAATTCAAGTATTTTATAAATTTATAAATTAATCTAAATAAAGACAAAATTTTTGAATGGAAAATTATTATTCGAAGTAAATGTACCACTGACAATTACAAACAATGAATTTAAATTGTATAAAATAACTAGTTTCCCTGTTAAGATCAATAACAATAATTACGCTTTAATTTCTATTACAAATTCTGTTGTCACCGGTAAATGGAAAACTACATCCGCCTTTATTAGCACCCTCTAAATTAAAAGCCGAATTGGGTAATATTATCCCATTATTAGATAACTCTGTTTATATACCATTAGACCACGTAAATTTATTATTTATTTATTTATTGATTTATTTATAACTAATAAACAAACAGAAGTTTCCTTCCAATCAATGAATACACTATTTTTTCCCCTTTTTTATAATATGAATTAAAACTAGAATAAATTAAAAATACTTATATAAACCTACAGAAAAATAACTAACCAACTAAAAATAATATAAAGATAAAAATTAGGTATATAAATTAAATTTACAAATTACGTCACTGTACATACCGTATAAAAATTTAGCCAGAAGGCAAACAAATAATTGTGGTAATCCCAATTTTAAAATGAATAGAAGTAAAAATTATAATAATCCTGGACATTATAATTTCCGTCCAATGGATGAAGCACGTGATTCCAGCCAAGCTGAAGGGTCATGGACAAGACCAGCAAATAGACCACCAAGGAAACTTTCAAATCGTAATATTGAAAGGGTGAATAGTTATCAAGAAAATAAAATCTCTGATTGGGCACAAGATGCTGATCGTCAGGAAAGATACGATAACTTAAAAACAAAGAAGATGACAAAAGTAAGACCAAGAGGTCCACCACCATCTAGAGTTATGCCAGATGAGAAAGAAACACCAGTGCAAGATATTTATAATATCGAATATTTTTCCGGTTGTACACCAATAAATGCACAGTACACACAAAATCTTGATTTTTAAATTTTCAACTTTTAGTTGAACAGAGTTGGGCTAATTTATTAGCTATTGATAATACAATAGATAGAAAGATGCCATTTGTATTATATCAACATGTTATATCAAATTAGTAATTTTGACGCAATTAAAATTAACAATAAAATTATGTTCAAGATAAAAATACGATTAATAAAGACTCAAGACTTCAACGCGTTTGACATGATCAGTATTCCGTTTAAGGTAAAAGAAAATTGATATGGTACAATACTTCCATCCGCAGAAATATTAATAGTTGATAAGATAAAAGAGCACTATTCGTTGCTTAATGAGAATACTTTTAGTAATTGTATGCATAAAAATATCTTATATATTTGTAAACAGCCGGTCCCTGTATTCATATCACATGGTTATGAGACATGTGAATTTAATATTTTTACAAATCTAAACACTAAAAAAATCCAAATTTGTAATTCAAGAATGACTAAAATACAGAATACCATGTGGATAAAAATTAAAAATAAATAAATAATGCATGGATATTCGTATGTCCAACAGTACAACCTATCAACGTTATATGTATACTAAGTCCTAAAACGTAGAAATAAAATTATCAAAAACAGAACTGATACAATTATTACCAAGTTGTGCAATACGTGAATACATCTGCGAACAGTATATTAAATACCACCAATGTTAAAGTCGAAACGAATAGTGTACCTGCTGTAGAACCTAATGATATTCATTTTAAGTTAAATTACGATAAATTAATGAAACTTGATGAATCAAAATTTAAATCTGACAAACCAAAAGTCATAGATCACAATGAAAAATTATCCAAATTAAGTCATGACATCCAAAAATGAGATATTGAGCAAAACTCAGTACAGATTAATAAATTAACAACACATGACAGAAAGTACCCAAAATACTGAAATTGGAACGTCAACTTTTTTACACCAAATTTGTGTGTTTTGCTTACCTAGTCTGTAATCAATGTTGCATGTTATCGGACAGCAACATATCATGTTCTATATGTATTAAAAGAGAACATATTTTTGAAAATGACGAGAATAGCAATTGCATCAACAAATTTATAAATTTTGTAGAATTGTACAAGCAACATTCAAAAAATATTCATTGCGTAGCCCATAATTTTAAGGGGTATGACAGTAAATTTATTATATTGGAGCTTGCAAATAGGAACCATCCAATAGTGCCTCTCCAATATTGCTGTCAGGATGTCAGTGAGGGATTTTGTAAGTTTATGGACGATTTCATAAAAATAGGTTCAATAAACCCCTTTATAGAAAGTATTACAATAGCACAAGCTGTTATGCTAATATTTAGAAAAAAAATTAATTCCCCAAACATTAGGTGTAATACCAAAAAATTTATATAAACCATACGGAAAAATGGAGTCGAGAAATTTTTCAAATAAATGAAGTAGTACATAAAATACCGTCTCCTCAACTGCCTCAACATCTCACATCTGTATTCCTCATGTTGCAAATTAAAAATAACACACGTTGAGTCATTGTTCTTTGCGTCCGATATTTTGGAATACGACTTGAAGGAGAAGTTTCAAGAAACTCCCCTTAACCTAATTAATTCCATTGGTTGACTTAGTTCCACCACTAATTGTAACAACTTCAATATTATAAATATTCTTTGTAGTTTAATTAATTAATTGTAGAACGACGCTTTAAATAAAACTTTATCAAAACTAAAACTCGTGCGTTTAACTTTATTCAAAACATGGAACACAACAAGCTCATATAAGTTGTTTCTCCAATACAGCAGTGGTGGTGTTCATTACCAAATAAAAGGAAGGTCATGAATAGCATATGCTAAACATATCCTGGCAAATACCGTATATAGTTACTTTAATCATCCGTGACCATATATTACATTCAAACTCCTGAGTGGTCTATGGTCTCAACGCAGGCGTCCGTGATTGACGACCTGCTATTTAATCTACACAACGAGCAACCCCCTGTGTCCGCCAGAGTGTGTTGTGCCTGAATTTCGGCAAACCAAAAGTTCATAAATTTAATAAAAGTAATAAAGTAGATTGTAAATGCATTTAGTCCGTAAAGCAAAATTAAAATACTTATAAAATTATAAAATAATAATGTGTGGCATATATATAGGAAGATATGATGCAACTTGAGTAAAACAGAAATGTGTGCGAAAGACATGGGTGAATGACCTAATAGTTATGTCGGAGTTTTAGTCATAAGAAGGGAATTAGGGAATTATTAATGTAAAATCGAATAGGTTCAAAGTGTCCAAGAGACTATGACTTTGGACTGATTTCTATTTAAAAGAATAATAATTATAGATCAATAAGAATATCGATAATGGTTAAAATAAGAATAATAATTTCAAATAAATAGTTATACAAAGATTAAAATTGCATCATCAACATTCGTATGTGTGTATCTCTGGCTCCATACTAGTTGTTCTGTTTGTTGTGATGGTTGGTAACTCTATATCTTGATTTCTTGTAGTTGTTATAATATTTATTTCCCTTGACCCGCCACGTTTGTTTGAATGTTTTATTCTTTTTAATCATTATCCAAACTAATAATGCCCCCCCCCCCCCCCCATTATTCCAATTACCGAGTAAGTTGTAATTTCTTGACCCTTATTGTATTTCATTACGAATTTATTCTCTTACGTTTGTCTGGACTTTTTAGTTCTTTCTATATCGTTACCTAGTTACGTTGACTGTTGTGTTATAAATATTTATATATAAAAAAAAATGAACGTTCTACGAATAAGAGTGACCTATCAGTGCTTTTATGAAGATGGTCCAGATAATGTAGCTGAAAAATTTTTTCTACAACGATTTAACGAACACTGCTGGGAGGTTCATGCGTCTACGACCGTCCACCACTATAAACTCCTCGACTGGTCTTTCCTAACCAGCCACGAGAGCGTCCTTGGTCCCCTGAAAGCGAAAGTCAACAGTATTTATCTCTTGGATGATGGATCTATTTGCCCAGCTGACTATCCTAATTTGTCTACGTGGAGTGAATTTCTGGGTGACACTAGTGTCATTCTACTGCATCATGCTAGTAATGACACGTTCGGATATAACTTAAATGCACGTCCAGCACCATCTGCACGCATATTCTACATGACCCGCCAAGGGTTACGAGCCAGCCCTCTCAGACAACCGGGCGGAAACATCATACATACTGCATACATATTATAAAAAAAAATTATAATCAATAAATATCAACAAAAAAAAATCATTATTATTTTTTTTCTTTTTTTTTTTCGTTAAATGTGTTATTCTGGTTTCCCCCTTTTGTTTATTTTGTTTGTTGTTTTCTTTTTCCTTTTATTTGTGATATTGAATTAACTTATGCATACCAAAAAATTTATATAAACCATATAAAAATCAATCATTTATTGCTGCGTGGTAGGAAAGAAATCGCATTTTGAGCCGGGTTATACGGAAAAATGGAGTCGAGAAAATTTTTCAAATAAATGAAGTAGTATATAAAATACCGTCTCCTCAACTGCCTCAACAGCCTCACATCTGTATTCCTCATGTTGCAAATTAAAAATAACACACGTTGAGTCATTGTTCTTTGCGTCCGATATTTTGGAATACGACTTGAAGGGGAAGTTTCAAGAAACTCCCCTTAACCTAATTAATTCCATTGGTTGACTTAGTTCCACCACTAATTGTAACAACTTCAATATTATAAATATTCTTTGTAGTTTAATTAATTAATTGTAGAACGACGCTTTAAATAAAACTTTATCAAAACTAAAACTCGTGCGTTTAACCTTATTCAAAACATGGAACACAACAAGCTCATATAAGTTGTTTCTCCAATACAGCAGTGGTGGTGTTCATTACCAAATAAAAGGAAGGTCATGAATAGCATATGCTAAACATATCCTGGCAAATATCGTATATAGTTACTTTAATCATCCGTGACCATATATTACATTCAAACTCCTGAGTGGTCTATGGTCTCAACGCAGGCGTCCGTGATTGACGACCTGCTATTTAATCTACACAACGAGCAACCCCCTGTGTCCGCCAGAGTGTGTTGTGCCTGAATTTCGGCAAACCAAAAGTTCATAAATTTAATAAAAGTAATAAAGTAGATTGTAAATGCATTTAGTCCGTAAAGCAAAATTAAAATACTTATAAAATTATAAAATAATAATGTGTGGCATATATATAGGAAGATATGATGCAACTTGAGTAAAACAGAAATGTGTGCGAAAGACATGGGTGAATGACCTAATAGTTATGTCGGTGTTTTAGTCATAAGAAGGGAATTAGGGAATTATTAATGTAAAATCGAATAGATTCAAAGTGTCCAAGAGACTATGACTTTGGACTGATTTCTATTTAAAAGAATAATAATTATAGATCAATAAGAATATCGATAATGGTTAAAATAAGAATAATAATTTCAAATAAATAGTTATACAAAGATTAAAATTGCATCATCAACATTCGTATGTGTGTATCTCTGGCTCCATACTAGTTGTTCTGTTTGTTGTGATGGTTGGTAACTCTATATCTTGATTTCTTGTAGTTGTTATAATATTTATTTCCCTTGACCCGCCACGTTTGTTTGAATGTTGTATTCTTTTTAATGCTTGTATCATTATCCAAACTAATAATGCCCCCCCCATTATTCCAATTACCGAGTAAGTTCTAATTTCTTGACCCTTATTGTATTTCATTACGATTTTATTCTCTTACGTTTGTCTGGACTTTTTAGTTCTTTCTATATCGTTACCTAGTTACGTTGACTGTTGTGTTATAAATATTTATATATAAAAAAAAATGAACGTTCTACGAAAAAGAGTGACCTATCAGTGCTTTTATGAAGATGGTCCAGATAATGTAACTGAAAATTTTTTTCTACAACGATTTAACGAACACTGCTGGGAGGTTCATGCGTCTACGACCGTCCACCACTATAAACTCCTCGACTGGTCTTTCCTAACCAGCCACGAGAGCGTCCTTGGTCCCCTGAAAGCGAAAGTCAACAGTATTTATCTCTTGGATGATGGATCTATTTGCCCAGCTGACTATCCTAATTTGTCTACGTGGAGTGAATTTCTGGGTGACACTAGTGTCATTCTACTGCATCATGCTAGTAATGACACGTTCGGATATAACTTAAATGCGCGTCCAGCACCATCTGCACGCATATTCTACATGACCCGCCATGGGTTACGAGCCAGCCCTCTCAGACAACCGGGCGGAAACATCATACATACTGCATACATATTATAAAAAAAAATTATAATCAATAAATATCAACAAAAAAAAATCATTATTATTTTTTTTCTTTTTTTTTTTCGTTAAATGTGTTATTCTGGTTTCCCCCTTTTGTTTATTTTGTTTGTTGTTTTCTTTTTCCTTTTATTTGTGATATTGAATTAACTTATGCATACCAAAAAATTTATATAAACCATATAAAAATCAATCATTTATTGCTTCGTTGTAGGAAAGAAATCGCATTTTGAGCCGGGCTATACGGAAAAATTGAGTCGAGAAATTTTTCAAATAAATGAAGTAGTACATAAAATACCGTCTCCTCAACTGCCTCAACAGCCTCACATCTGTATTCCTCATGTTGCAAATTAAAAATACAAAACGTTGAGTCATTGTTCTTTGCGTCCGATATTTTGGAATACGACTTGAAGGGGAAGTTTCAAGAAACTCCCCTTAACCTAATTAATTCCATTGGTTGACTTAGTTCCACCACTAATTGTAACAACTTCAATATTATAAATATTCTTTGTAGTTTAATTAATTAATTGTAGAACGACGCTTTAAATAAAACTTTATCAAAACTAAAACTCGTGCGTTTAACTTTATTCAAAACATGGAACACAACAAGCTCATATAAGTTGTTTCTCCAATACAGCAGTAGTGGTGTTCATTACCAAATAAAAGGAAGGTCATGAATAGCATATGCTAAACATATCCTGGCAAATACCGTATATAGTTACTTTAATCATCCGTGACCATATATTACATTCAAACTCCTGAGTGGTCTATGGTCTCAACGCAGGCGTCCGTGATTGACGACCTGCTATTTAATCTACACAACGAGCAACCCCCTGTGTCCGCCAGAGTGTGTTGTGCCTGAATTTCGGCAAACCAAAAGTTCATAAATTTAATAAAAGTAATAAAGTAGATTGTAAATGTATTTAGTCCGTAAAGCAAAATTAAAATACTTATAAAATTATAAAATAATAATGTGTGGCATATATATAGGAAGATATGATGCAACTTGAGTAAAACAGAAATGTGTGCGAAAGACATGGGTGAATGACCTAATAGTTATGTCGGTGTTTTAGTCATAAGAAGGGAATTAGGGAATTATTAATGTAAAATCGAATAGGTTCAAAGTGTCGAAGAGACTATGACTTTGGACTGATTTCTATTTAAAAGAATAATAATTATAGATCAATAAGAATATCGATAATGGTTAAAATAAGAATAATAATTTCAAATAAATAGTTATACAAAGATTAAAATTGCATCATCAACATTCGTATGTGTGTATCTCTGGCTCCATACTAGTTGTTCTGTTTGTTGTGATGGTTGGTAACTCTATATCTTGATTTCTTGTAGTTGTTATAATATTTATTTCCCTTGACCCGCCACGTTTGTTTGAATGTTGTATTCTTTTTAATGCTTGTATCATTATCCAAACTAATAATGCCCCCCCCCATTATTCCAATTACCGAGTAAGTTCTAATTTCTTGACCCTTATTGTATTTCATTACGATTTTATTCTCTTACGTTTGTCTGGACTTTTTAGTTCTTTCTATATCGTTACCTAGTTACGTTGACTGTTGTGTTATAAATATTTATATATAAAAAAAAATGAACGTTCTACGAAAAAGAGTGACCTATCAGTGCTTTTATGAAGATGGTCCAGATAATGTAACTGAAAATTTTTTTCTACAACGATTTAACGAACACTGCTGGGAGGTTCATGCGTCTACGACCGTCCACCACTATAAACTCCTCGACTGGTCTTTCCTAACCAGCCACGAGAGCGTCCTTGGTCCTCTGAAAGCGAAAGTCAACAGTATTTATCTCTTGGATGATGGATCTATTTGCCCAGCTGACTATCCTAATTTGTCTACGTGGAGTGAATTTCTGGGTGACACTAGTGTCATTCTACTGCATCATGCTAGTAATGACACGTTCGGATATAACTTAAATGCGCGTCCAGCACCATCTGCACGCATATTCTACATGACCCGCCTTGGGTTACGAGCCAGCCCTCTCAGACAACCGGGCGGAAACATCATACATACTGCATACATATTATAAAAAAAATTATAATCAATAAATATCAACAAAAAAAAATCATTATTATTTTTTTTCTTTTGTTTTTTTCGTTAAATGTGTTATTCTGGTTTCCCCCTTTTGTTTATTTTGTTTTTTGTTTTCTTTTTCCTTTTATTTGTGATATTGAATTAACTTATGCATTTTTTTTTTTTAGAAGTGTTATTCTGGTTTCCCGCTTTTGGGTTTTTCTTTTTTCTTTTATTTGTGATATTCTTGTTTTTAATATTGAACTTGAATTAATTAATGCATTTTTTAATCTATTATTATGAACTCTCTTCAATTTCTTTCCTATTTTTACCGAGGTATTTACTTCATTGATTATTGCTACTACCTCATATGGTCCAATCCAAATAGGTGCAAATTTATTTTGTCTAACCGGATTTTTTAAATATACCTGCTGTCCGATTTCGAAAATAGTTGTATTTGTTTTCCTATCGTAATATTTTTTTAAGATTAATTTATTTTTCTTAATATTCTCTTTAGCTATTTCATGCGCTCTTTGTAATTTGTACCGCAACTGATAAAAATAATTTTCATGGTTATATACGTGTTCTATTTTTCGCTTTAAGTTATTTTGCAATTCTGCGGTGAATCCAAATAAACAATCCATTGGGGTTAATTGGGTGGTCGTATGTTCCGTATTATTATGGACGTGCATAGCCTGCCTTAACCAATGATCCCACCCTGTTTGATCTTCTTCGACAAAATTTCTTAAATATTCTGCTAATGGTCGATGTGACCTTTCTAAAATGCCATTACTTTGGGGGTGATATGCCGTTGTCTGCAATTTTTTTATTTTCAACAATCTACACACCCTTGTGAACAAGTCGCTTGTGAAATTGGTGCCCTGATCGGTAACCAATTTTTTCGGAATTCTATAACTTGTGATAATTTCATCATAAAATATTCTTGCTACTGTGGCTGCTTCAGCATCCGGCATTGGATAACAATCCATAAACCTCGTCAAATCATCCTCAAAAGTCAAGATATATTTATTTCCTTGTGCCGTAGTTGGTAATGGTCCTACAATATCTAGATATACCTTTTCAAATGGTGCAGAAACTGCATCCGTAATTATCATTGGCATTTTATTGATCTTACTAATCTTGTTTTTGTTGCAATTATTACACCTTTTAATATATTGTGCGATGTCATTCATCATTCCTTTCCACGAATATCGTCTACGAATTCTTGCGTATGTCTTTTTAAACCCTAACGGTGAATCATGGTAATCTTTTATCACTTTTATTATTTCCTCTTTTTTCGGTAAACATTCACAGTTTATTACTTTATTTTATTTATTATTTTATAATTAAAACAAATAAAGTCATTGTGGGAAATGCATTTTCAGCATCTAAATTATTCCAGACGAGATTAAGTCAAATTCATAGAAATAAAAAGTAAGAAGAGATGAATTACTTGAATTATAAAAATGGTCACACGGAAAATGGATAAGGGTTAATGATCGAGAGAATATTAGAATGTGGGAAAGTTAAATTAAAGTACGTGACTGGGGAAATTGCCCAAACATGGCGAGGATTTTTGTTGATGTTGGACTTTTAATCCGAAGTAATAAATATGCCTGATTCACTTAGAATCAGTTAGTTTTTGACCACGAAAGTCGACAAGACTTAATAATTAAAAATTGTATACTTTAAAAAACTTTAAATAAATTTAATATTTAAAATTAAACTCTACGCATTTAATTTAAAACTCAAGTGCCTTCTTTTCCTTCTTTTGATATAAACCTAAACAAAACCGCGTGATTTTCCCTCGAAAGGAAAACCACGCACAACATAATTTTGGCGCAGCCGCGGTAAGATCAAATAAGGACATAAAGAACTTTGAGTTTAAAATCGCGAAATAATCGGACAAGTTAATTTATTCAGAATAATAAATCCCTTCGCACGGGTTGAATAAATCTTGAAAAACGAAAAGTAAAACGCGTAACGGTGAAAACAAGAAGTGTTTACAGAGCTAAATGTAATGGTCAATGTAAAATAAGATCAGCTAACCTCAAAAAAAGGAAGAAAAAAAGAAAATCGTGAAAAGTGAAAAAAAGGGGTTAATTAATAGCCAAAAGTGTTAGAGAAAAATAAAAAAAGAGAAAAAAAAAGAAAATAAAGAATATAAGTGCCAAGAGAAAAATAGAAAAAAAAGTTGAATAATATTTAACAGTGTAATAAAGAATATAAGTGCAAAGAGAAAAAATAGAAATAATTTAAATAATATCTAGCAGTGTGTGTATAAAAAAGAAGAGAAAAAAAAATTAAAAGAAAAGAAATAAGTGTAATAAAGAAACAAAAGTGAAACGTGAAAAAATTAAAAAAATAATATCTAACAGTGTGTGAATAAAAAAGAAGAGAAAAAAAAATTAAAAGAAAAGAAATAAGTGTAATAAAGAAAGAAAAGTGAAAAATTTTAAAAATTGAAAAAAAAAGCAGAGAAAAAAGTGAAAAAAAAAAGTGCAGATAATAACAAATTAATGTCCGAACGAGACACCAGTGCAGAAAATACATCAGGCTCAGAATATAGGCAAAGTACTTCTTACATCAGCGGAGACGACAGCAGCGATAGTGCCGACGGGGAAATAGCAGATCAGGAATTACTGGAATTGGAAATAGCCGAACAGCTTGAACACATCATCAAGGATCGCATCCTACGGTCAGGAAAGAAGGTTATAACACAAGTTCTAGACAAAACTAGAGAGGATCCAGGTACACGTAAATTAGTATTAAAGCAAATCAAAGATTGTATTAGGTTAAATCCAAATAATTGTATAAAAAATATATTAGAATTAGCGAGTCCCAATAATTTATTAGAAACGGTACAAGCGGAAATAGAAACTGTTGAACTTATAGTAGATCCTTTAAATCAACCTAGTTGTTCATATAAAAATTATAAAAAAAATTTGAATCCCGAAATTGTAGTGAATAATCCCGCAGTTGTACGGTACGATAACATCAAAACAAAAGTAGCGTTTGACGACCTCCGCACTAGACTCTCGTCAATAATAGAAAACATAAATAGGATATCTCGTGATTGCCAACTGAACGAAGATCCGACATCAGGTAATAATACCAACAGCCCCAACATGAGTCGTGTAAATTCACCCTTCAAAATAAATTCACCCGAACCATCAGAGAGCGAATATACAGAAGTAGACATTGTAAAGGTAAACGCATGTTTGGCACACGTACCCAATTTCGACGGAAAAGCAGAAAATCTAGAAAATGATTTAGAAATATTTTCCAATCTATTTCTTTCAGCTTATTATGCGTTAGAAAAAAAAACAAGATTATGCATTAAGAATGTATCCAGCAAAAATCATAGGAGAAGCTTATCAAAAAATTAAGCATAATAAATTTAACACAGTGGAATATCTATTAAAAATATTAGCAGAACAGTACGCACCAACAAACACGATAGAAGGATTGCAGGATAAATTAAGAGAATTGAAACAAAAGCGAAACGAAACAGTTAGTTCCTTCATTACCCGTATAGAAACAACCCGAAACGAATGTAATACCTGTGCAGAAAAAGTACTTCCTGGAGATGATCTAGTTCAATTGCACGAACGAATGGCCCTAAAGACACTACGAAACGGTCTACATAGTCCCATATTAAAACAACATATAATAAACATACAGCCATATAGAATAAAAATAAAATTTCATAAAAGATATCAAGAATATAATAGTTCAAGAATATAAGAATTCATAATATATATCAGGAATATTTGTATAAGTATATATACATAAGTATAAATTTAATTGGAAAAGACAACATTTAAATAATTTGTAATTATAATTATGTAGGGTAGAGGGGGGCACATTTGGCATCGGGGCACATTTGACTTTACCATTTGTAGGTCATCTGGTAACACCAAAATTTTCAAACTATTTATAAAGGTGTATTATAGTGACATGTTGGTCTCAACGCAGACGTCCGTGATTGACGACCTGCTACTTAATCTACACACCGTATTGGACTTAGATAAATTCGACTATATAACAATATAACAATTGTTATTTGATACTTTGTTTTTTATTTTGTCCGTTATCTTTCACTTTAATTTATTTCTGTTGTTTTGTTATTAATGAATTTTTTATGGCATTATATAACTCTTTCCTTATTATTCTTATTTCTTTCTTTTTCTCTTGTGTGAACATAGATTTTTTTTTTGTCCTTTAGATTCTGTCATGTTTTTATGATTTTTTATGATTTCTATTTATTTAGATATGATTATATTTTTTTGATGCCGTTTTTGGAGGTAACTTAAGGATATTATAAATTTAGGTTAATGTAAAAATTGAATTAATTGAACTAAGATCGAATAAATACATTTACTTTAAACCGAAATCTCGTAATATAAAAGAACGAAATTTCTTATGTAACAGGACCAAGAATCCCAAATGTCGTAAAATAAAATAAATTTCTACCTCAGAAGTTATCTAAAACATCATCAGTGGAAAAGAATGATCCACTGCTTATATATTCAGTCGTATATATAATCGTACGTCACAATGAGTAAACAGGACAGAGGATTATCTAAGTATATATCCAGTTCGATGTATCAATATTATTAATTTATCATTTCTTCATATTTATTTGCTAGAATTTTCTTTCTTACTTAAGGTTTACTATTAAAATTTTGTGTCCATTCTGCAATTTTTTAAATATAAATAGACTGAAATTTTAATCGGTAAATCAGTCAAATTCTTAAATTAGAAAGTTATTAAAAATGTTTTCTATTCAAAAAAAATACTCTTTGTACGGGTCCTTATGGACTAATCCTGGTGAGAATATATACATCAAACAATTGAGCAAACGTAGTTGGTACATACAGTCATCGGTAACATTACACTACGTCCAAATGAAACATTGCACCATTGTTTTAACACGATATCCGGTAATGGATGGCTTGGTGGCCATCTTAGGAAACATCTTGACTGATGCAGATTTGGACCTGGAGCAATACCAACCTTTACTGGAAGATGCCAGTGTAGTAGTATGGCATCGTCGCGGCGGTCACCTGTTTGAATACCCTACCAACGAGGATCCCCCCGTATCTTCGCGGGCGGTTCTACTGAATCGGAAAGGGATCCGCCATCTAAATTAGATGGAACTATGTATTTTACATTTAATAAAAAAAAATTTAAAATAAAAAAAAAAGAATTATCTTTTATTTCAATCACACTTCTCCCTTATAGTTTTTTTTTTTATCTTTTCTTTTGGTGGTGATTTTCTTTCCATTGTTAATGGTATTTTTTGTTCGTTTCTCGATGTTTTTCTATTTGCTGTTTTGGTTATATATTATGTCTTAGTTTTAGTTCAGATACGATGTATTTTTGAATGCTGATATGATTTCATATTTTTAACTAACGTCTGTGATGATTTTATGTTTTTCAGCTATATTCTTTGAATTTTATTTTCCATGGTTTTAGCTATTTGCTGCTACAATTTCATTTTATTATATTATATGATGAGTTTATTTTTTCTGCTATATTTTTTTTTTTAATTAAAAAATATGGTTTTACCGCAATCATGTACAGCCAAGAATATCATTTTATTTGTCAATAAACTCTAAAATTAATGCAAAACTTCTCACAGACAGGCTGGTGCGACGTGTAATCAAACATATATTACACTTACCTCACACAGTTTTATCTGAAATTAAATCACGGAGGGCTTGGCCTCCAAAAATTCTTAACACAAATACCACTCTTAAAAATAGCACAACAAAATAGAATGGTATTTTCAATGATCCAAAAATAGTCAATTTAGGATATTACACAAAATTGATAACAAACTGTTACAAATAGCTTGACAGAGACCAAAATCTGTTCAATTACAATGTAGAAAATAAAACAAGATGTGTACTTTCAAAGACTCACAAATTTTAGCAACACAAACCATGGTATGGGTAGTTCAGAAATCTAATGCGATAGGTTGAAAAATTTGTGGATTCATGGACAGAATACTACGTTGCGAGGTCGTGACTACATCAATTTGATCAAAGCGGGATGTAATAATCTCCCTGTACGCCTTAACATTCAAAGATGTAGAGAGGGCAAAGTGTGGTGTAGAATTTGTGGATAAAGAGTCACAAATACATGTACTACAGTCATGTAGAGGGTTAACAGTGCCGAGATTATGGAGAATTGCGATATAAAACATCGAAGAGAGAGATAGATAGTCCGAATTTCGGAAAAACGTTTGTCGGGTTATAAAAATATAACCTCACAAAATATGTAAACAAAAAAAATACTTCGATATAATCATAACACGAATAAAATTTCACGTGCTATCATGCGTTCGTTTTTCGAAATTTTTTATTAGGCATTAATTTTTTAATACACAAATCATTTTACTTCTTCGAATTTACGCACACACATGAAATTCAATACCAACTGATGAGGCACAGATATTATTAGCAAAAGACATGGCAATGTACTTAAAATAATAGGGAATGTTCGATAAAGAGTCACAAATACATGTACTAGAGTCATGTAGAGGGTTAACAGATATTATTAGCAAAAGACAGGGCAATGTACTTAAGATAATATGGAATGTTCTAAGAGAACACCATTTGGTTGTGAATCTCAAAGTGGAAAATAGATTTCATGATTCCGGTAAAACGCTTCATAAGCCCGACATAGTCGTCGAAACCGCGGATTCAGTTTATATCAGTGATCTTGCAATCACTTATGAGAAAGGAAATCACACGTTAGAACATTCTTACACATTTAAAGCAAATAAATATAAACCAACCAATAGTGTAGTTTCACAGAAATATAATAATAAACCAGTGCCGAGATTATGGAGAATTGCGATATAAAACATCGAAGAAAACTGCGATAAATAAATAAGCATGTCGAGTATTGATTAGAGAGAGATAGATAGTCCGAATTTCGGAAAAACGTTTGTCGGGTTCTCACAAAACATGTAAACAAAAAAAAATACTTCGATATAATCATAACACGAATAAAATTTCACGTGCTATCATGCGTTCGTTTTTCGAAATATTTTTTTAGGCATTAATTTTTTAATACACAAATCATTTTGCTTCTTCGAATTTACCCACACACATAAAATGCAATACCAACTGATGAGGCGTGTACGTACACATATTTCATCGATAATAACTACGTTAAAAACGACGATCGCACTCCATAATCCCGGCACTGTTCTCAATAAGGCAATCATTATTGGCGCAAGAGGTACTATGCCAAAAATTAATAAAGACTTCTTCAAAGTCTTTCATGTTACATATAAACAAAAACAGAAAATAGTATATAAAACTTTAGAAGGAACATTAAAGATTTTTTTCAGATTTATCGAAAAGATGAGAAACAAAAGAACAAAGATGGGTTGGCAATAACAATACTAACATAACATATTTAAGAGCTACAATAACTAAAAAATACTAACTACTTAGCTTAGGGAAAGTCTAGACTAATTGGGGAATATTGGATAGGAGTTAGATGCTATGCTTAGAATATCAGGGTCAACAATTTGTTTGAATAAGTAAATGATCTCCATCAAACATTCGCTTGACTTCCTGTTAGGTTGCTGATTCCTTGCAATTAAAATCCAAGACGACACTATTATTATGGTGTCGGAAGAATAAGGAGAAGATATAAAAAAAAAGGAATTGCACAAATTTTTGATTTGCAAAATATGACTAAAATAAATTATGAGAAAAAAAATGAACAAATAAAAAATGAAAAAGATTTAAATATAATTCCCAAATATTATATAAAACAGGAAATAACTTTAACAGATTTTCTAAACAGTTTTATTAAATATGTTGAACATGATATAAATTGAAATGTTCCCAATATAATTAAATCAAATACGGTTTTCATATTTTGCAAATCATTTTGATTTGGAGGCAAAATTTTTATAATTTTTTTATTTGCCCAAATGTATTTTATTTATTTCTCAGTATATCCACTGAGGCTTTCAAAGGTTTTTATTTGTTTTCCATTATTACTATCTTGTAATTCTTCTTCAGAATAGAAGAATACATTTTCATTTACCAATTTATATTTTGGCAGTACAAATATTTCAATAATTGTTAATATTTCTGGAAAATATTCCAAGAAATAATTTAATATTAAAGCCTGAATGTCAAATCATCAAAATCAGTGGTAATTCTTATTTTACCATAATTTATATGTCTAATTTGTTCATTGAAATTTATTCCAAGAACATTATTTAATTTTCTAATCACGGCATTAGTGAATATTTTTTCTTTATTTCTGTCTTTATAAATGTGAATTTTCTTTGAAGGCCTAAATATCCTTGATATTTTTCAGATTTTGGCCGATTTGCAAATAAAGCTTAACAACAAATTACAATGAAGAATAAAATGGACAACAATTAACAAGCAGTGGAGCAAGAAATAATTCAAAATACAGAAAATAACAGAGTACCACAACCAATAACATTCAAATGATTTCCAAATGAGGAACAATTCAATTTCTGAGAAACAAAAATCAAAAACAATCATGCAAATGATGAAATACTTTCAAATTATTATGATTTAATTGCGAAAATAAAATTGAAAATGGCTATAAGAAGTTACCATGTAAGTATATTACTCTCTATCATTTATATATATATATATATATATATATATATATATATTTAGAAATTATGAATTTTGTTTTTAAATTTTCAGATCATTACCAAAACTACTAAGCCAAGAAAGGTGGCACATTGTAGTGTGGACCACCACATATTTACATTTAAGATAAATAATATCAACATAATCCATAATATAAAACATAGTAATTGTATATTTCAACATTGTGTTACAATTAAGTTATGTCGACTTGCATTATTTGGTTTGACTTCAAGTAACGTAAGTCAAACCTCTTGAATACATAAATGCAAGATGTAATATTAAAACAGAAAGTAACAACCTCATAAATGCTGACACTTATAACCTACATTGTAACAATTAAAATTAACAAACCTTATAAATACTTATATATTATAATTAGGGTTTCCAACCCCGAGTACTCGGATACTCGACTACTTGACAAATTCATTAATTCATCGAGTTTTCGAATACCCGGTTAATGGAATCGACTACTCGAGTTTTAATTAAACTATTTTTTTCTGTAAAATATAACTAGAATTTGATGCATAACTTTAGGCATAGTTTTTTTTTGATTAGAGAAAATTCCCAACACCAGAGAACACTGCTAAAGAGCTTATTTTTTAAATTTAAAACTTGATTTTATTTGACATTTGACTACTCATGTGTCTCATTGTCTCATTGTTACATTGCCTTAAACAAGTAAAGATTTTTTTTATTATTATAATAACTTTATTTTATAAGGTTTCAATTTCAATAGTTTTTTTTATAAGGTTAAGGTCTAATAGTTTTATTAAATCGTTTTTTAACCAATTACTTACCCATAGGCATAATGAGTAAAAGAAAATCAGAAGTTTGGTATTATCTTCAAAAAGTAATCGCAAATGAAGCTAAATGCAATTAGTGCGGAAGAGTTCTAAGCCGTAAGGAAAGTTGTACTACTAGATTAATAAACCATTTGAAATTGCACGATTTGAATATTTCAAGAAATAGTAGTTGCAATGATATTGATTCTGAACCATCAACATCTAAAACAATGAAGTCATCTAATTCTTCAATTAAGAGTTTTTTTAAGTGTCAAATAAGTTTATCAGAAATTACATTTAGTGCTATAGTTAATTCTGAAGCTATTAGAGGCTATGTTACCAGCCATAATTTTAGCATGCCGAGAAGCTGTACTAGTATTCAAAAACATGTATTAAACTTTTTTGAAGAAAAAAAACAAGAGACCAAAACTGAATTAATAAGATTATTACATTCAAAAAAGAAATTTAGTATTGCAGTTGACGAGTGGACCGATGTTTTAATGCGGCGATTTTTGAATGTGACTTTGCGCTCTTCAATTCAGTCTATGGACTAGTTGCAATTAAAGAAAAATGTACTGCAGAAAAAAAAAGCGTTGGTGGAGAACGTTTTGAAAGAATTTGGAATAAATTTAGAAACGGATATTGTTGCCTCAACAAATGATGGAGCCAGTGTAATGGTGAAGTATTGTTTACTTATTGCCACAGAAAAACAATTATGCTTCAATCACGCAATTCACCTGGCTGTCCTTAAAATTTTGTATAAAACGGTTAATTTATATACTGTAGTTGAAGATGAAGACAAGACTGAATATGATGATGAAGAACTTTTATATGATGAAGATAATCAAGATGAAGAAAATCAAGATGAATATGACGGAAATTTAGTAATGGAAATGGAACAAAATTCGGAGTGTTACTTATTGGTTTCTGATATTAAACCAGCATTATACGCAATGCGAAAACTAATTAAATTTTTTAAAAATTCATCGGTTCGTACTGAAATTCTATTAAAGCATGTACGACAAAAAGAAGGCAAGAAGAACTTAAAATTCATATTAGATGTAAGAACTCGTTAGAACTCGTTCTAAAAAGCATATTGAACTAACGCTTGAATTAACGGAATACGAAAATTTACAAAATTGTATCCAAAATTTGACAAAATCTAAACAAGCTAAATACAATGAATTTAATATTGATAAAGAATTTAAAAATATTGAAGAAAATGGAGGGAAAAGAAGTGAAAATATGGATAGTTTGTATGATGCATTGTTGACTGTAAGTCCAACATCAACCTCTTGCGAAAGAGTATTTTCTGTGTCAGAAAACAAAATGACAAAAATATGTAGTCGACTAGGCATAGATACATTGAATGCCCTGGTATTTTTGAAATATTATTTCAATCAAAACAAATAATTAAGAATTAAGATTTTTTAACCAAAAATAGAATAACTAATTTTGTTTTTTTTTTTTTGCAATAAATTATTTCCATTTTATTTTGCTTTTGTTATAATTATAAACAACAATCAACTGTTTTTGTTTTTAAATAAATAAGTACTGTGTAATATTCAAATGTCTATTTAGCTTTTGGTTAGAAATTATTTTTCCTAAAAATTATTTCGAGTATACTAGAGTAACCGATTAATTAGAAAAAAGGAACTCGACTACTCGAGTAATTAAAACTCGAGTAAAATGGAAACCCTAATTTATAATCTACATTGTTAGAATTAAAATTACCAAATAATAAGATCAATAAACTGTAAAATGCTGATAAGTAGCATTTTTCCCCAATCAATAACCAATTACTAATCCTTTTCTCTCACTCTATTTTGGGAGGTAGGTTAATTCCAAATTGTAGTGAGTTGACTTAAAGATTTAATAAACACTTATTTTAAAACCGAATCTTTCGTTGTTTCTAATAATATAAAAGAAAGCAATTTCTTTTGTAACAACATCAAGAAAAATCAAAAAACAATCGTAAACGTTTTCGTTATGAATGATAATATTTATTTTAATTTTCTTTATCTACTTAATATAATAATACTTAAAACATATATGAATTACCATGTGATTAAAACTGAATTAAATGTGATTTTTATTTTTTTTTATTTAATAAATGAATAATTTATAATAAAAAATTAAATTTTTTTTTTAATTCATTGTCTTTATAATTCTCATTTTTTAAGCATTTGTTGTTATTATTTTAATTTAAAAAAAGATATTTTGCATTTTGCAAATGGAGAAGCAAAAAAATTTGTATCTTAATATTTTATAATATTTAAAGATATGCATTCAAATTATTTTTAAATATTATTATAATAATTATTATATATTATTACAAATGCAAAATTAATTATTTTACAAATTTTTATAGAAAAAATATCTTATTGAAAAAAAATCTAATAATTAAATTATCGCAAATGGAAGCAATTGTTGTTATATTTTGGTTTTAAAATAATTCTCTGTACAAAATATTTAAATAATTTATTTGCTTAAATTTGTTCTTCAATATTATATATGAATAAAGTTAGAAATTATATTATTTTTCCCTTTTTAAGGTCTTTGGAATTTTGGTTGTTTGTCTCCATCATAAAATTTGTTAAAAAGGGACCTAATGGCGACAGCAGAAGAGAACTTAGTGGTACCCACAGTTTCCAAATTACTCTGATGCCAGACGCCAACAGAAAACATTAAATATGTGTGCTACCACAAAATTAAATGGATGCCTTTCGTAATAGTGTTACCTGACTGGTAAAATTTGTATGCAACTTTCCAAATTTACAATATTATTAGTGCGACAAAAAAAAAGTGAAACAGTAATATTGTACTATAACATCAAATCCAAAAAATATTACCGTAGCATTGCAAAAATTAAAAAAAAACACTACACACATTTACTTGTTTCAGCGTTTGTTTGTAGATAAAAAACACTTGTCAAATTGTCAACCGAAGACGACACTATTAGGATGGTGTCCGAACGATAAGGAGAAGATAAAAAAAAAAGAAATTGACAGAAGGGCACCACCAGGAGTGGAGCCTGCGGATTAATTTGACTCAACACAATTAAATTAAACAAATAATAAGTTCAACAACCTATAAATGCTTACAAGTAGAATTTTTTCCTTTTTCAATAACCAAATATAATTGGTTATTCCTTCTCTTCCAGTCTGTTTTTGGTGGTAACTTTAGGTTATTATAAATTTAGGTTAATGTAAAAATTGAGTTAGTTGAACTAAGATTGAATAAATACACTTACTTTAAACCGAAATCTCGTAATGCAAAAGAACGAAATTTCTTATGTAGCAGGACCAAGAATCCCAAAAGGCGTAAAATCAAATAAATTTCTACCTGAGAAATTATCTAAAACATCATCAGTGGAAAAAAATGATCCACTGATTATATATTCAGTAATCATCGAAATGAACGGTGCAACACTCATCCAAAGAGCAAGGGCATTTTAAATAGATGACACTCAATACCTCCAAGCCGAACAATTTGTCACTAAAATAATATGTAAATATGGTACTCCAGAATCAATATTGACGGACCAAGGTTAGGGTTTCGGATACTCGACTACTCGACAAATTCATCAATTCATCGAGTTTTCGAATACCCGGTTAATGGAATCGAGTAGGGTAGAGGGGGGCACATTTGGCATCGGGGCACATTTGACTTTACCATTTGTAGGTCATCTGGTAACACCAAAATTTTCAAACTATTTATAAAGGTGTATTATAGTGACAGTGTACTGTATATGTAATTGGATAGTTGTAGGTTAAAATTTGATGAAATTAAACATGTTTTTGTATTTTTTGGAGATCCGATGTAACTTTTGACAGTAAGTAATTTTATTTTATTTTTGTTAAATTTTATTGTAGTGGTTTATTTTTTTGGCATCGCATTAACAAATAACTTATACGGTAGTTCTATTATCCCTATAATCGTAGGTCTAATTAGTGTATTTTTTTTCTGTCGATTTTCGTAAAATTGGTGCTTGGGGCACATATAACAATTTCAAACGGGGCACAATTAACACTTTGTCAAAACATTGTTTTTTTAAAACAATAATTAATACAACTTATTAATATTATTTTAGATAATAAAATGGTGCGAAACTATAAAAAAAAACAAACAGATGCAATATAAGTGAAATTAATATGAAAAAGGCAATTTCTGATGTTATTCGCAAATTAGAAACACATACTTCAGCTAGCAGAAAATATGACATTAACAGAACAACTTTAATACAAAGATTGAAAAAACAAAACAATGAACAACGAAATAGATTGGACGATTCTGGAAGATGATAATGTATACAATTCTAAATATAATTCAAAACAGGTTTTTACCAAAATGCAAGAAATTGAAATAGCAAAATATTTCAAACAATGTTCCAACTTGCATTATGGATTAACTTATGCCATTGCAAGACAGTTTGTATGGGACTATGCTAAAATTAATAATATAAAAGCACCACCTACTTGGGAAATAAGAAAACAGGCAGGTATTGATTGGCTAAAAGGTTTCATGATGCGTAATAAGGATTTAAGCTTAAGAAAACCGGAGAATACAAGTCTAGCAAGATCTACTGGTTTTAATAAGGAAGCTGTAATGATTTTTTATAAAAATTTAAAGTCTCTCTATGAAAAACATAATTTCTCAGCAAATGATATATATAACCTAGATGAAACGGGTGTAACAACTGTGATGAATTGTCCAAAGGTTATCTCAACTAAGGGACAGCGAACTGTCTCACAGGCGACGTCAGCTGAAAGAGGTTCTTTAATCACCATTGTTGGAGTAATTAATGCAGCCGGAAATCATTTACCACCAGCTTATATATTTCCTAGAATAAGATACAAAGATAATTTCATCAATGGTGGACCAACAGGATGCCTGGGATTGTGTAGTAAGAGTGGTTGGATGATTGTCGAAATATTTATAGACCTGTTGAGACATATTCAGCTTAATACAAACTGTTCTATTGACAATCCAATATTGCTCATTTTAGATAATCACATTTCACATTGCAGCTTAAATGCAATTTTGTTCTGTCGAGACAATGGCATTATAATGTCCACCACATACGTCAAATCGACTTCAACCTTTAGATATTTGTGTGTATGAACAAATTTAAACGTTACTGTATAGTTTCTTTCAACGATTATATGACAAGTAATCCAGGAAAAGCTATTACTATTTACGATGTTGCAAGTCTTACAAATACACCTTTTTACAGAGCTTTTACATCAGAAAATATCATTAAATCTTTCTTAACAGCAGGTATTTGGTTATTTAACCAATTGAAGTTTACAGATTCTGAATTTATGGCTGAAGTTTATCAATCTGTTGATCTAAAAGAGCCTTCAACTGAACTAATTGGAATAAAACAAACCCCAGAGCAAGTTCGGCCGTTACCGAAAAGGCAAGTAGCAGAAAATAAAATCAGAGATGCAAGAAAGGGGAAATCGCGAATTTATACCGATACGCTTGAAAAGGATAGAGTAGCAGATTTAATAAATAAAAAAATTGAGAAAGAAATTGAAAAAGATATTGTGAACAAAGAAAAAGTTCGAAAAAATTTAATCTTAGAACAAAAAAATATTTGGTCATCTGAAGAATCGGAGTCTGATAGTGATGTTATGGAGTTCAGAATATGTGATAATGATTTACTAGTAGTGCATGATTATGTTTTGGTTACGTTTGAGCTAAAAAAGGACAATCATTATTTCGTTGGAAAAATTATTGAAGTGTATGAGGATTTAAATTATGATGTCAAGTTTTTAAAAAAGAAACCTAACGCCTGGATTTTCTTTGAGCCTAATAAAGATGATATTTCAATCGTTGCAAGGAAGGATGTAATACTGAGACTTCCTTTTCCAATTAATCCAGCAGGGACTTCTAGAACGAAGACTACATTCATTTTTGATATAAATCTGAAAAATTTTAACGTGAAATAAATGAATTTTATACTTTGATGTATTTTTTTTTGTAATTTTTTTGAATAAAATAATTAATTAGTATGCCTACATTACTTGTTTAATTAATTTGAAACATTTGTATTAAGAAGACCTAATTGTCAAATGTGCCCCATATGTAAGTCAAATGTGCCCCTGGCTGGGGCATATATGACATATTGCAAGCATTTTCAAAAAAAATAAAAACATATATTAATTTTCCATTTACAAATTTTTCAAAAATTCCGAATGATAACTGTATATACCTTACAAACCTTTAACACTTTAATTTTGATCTTGATCTTGGGCTAGCAAATTCACCAAAAAAAAAGCGTCAAATGTGCCCCCCTCTACCCTACTTGAGTTTTAATAAAATAATTTTTTTCTGTAAAATATAACTTGAATTTGATGCATAATTGTGGGCATAGTTTTTTTAGATTAGGGAAAATTCCCAACACAAGAGAACACTGCTAAAGAGCTTATTTTGCGTTAGCTGTTCCTAGCATAGAAAAGGAATTTTTGAAGGAACTGGAAAAGTCATCGAAATTTTTTGATTGACCATTTTGCTAAAGCCAAAGACAGGCGGGCAGATGTTATTTTTAAATAATACTAGTTTTTTGAACAAATTAATTTTTTTGTATGTTTTTTGGTGAAATTTTTATTTCAAATTAGTTTTGTGAAAAAATTTAAAAATCGTTTAATTTTGGATTATTTTTAATTGTTATTTATTTCATTTTATTATTACTTGTTAAATAAATAATTTTTTTTAGTAAACAATTTTTTGGTAGTTTTTTTTTATATTTTCGAAAATTAAAAATAAATATTGGCCTCCGTAGTTTTTGCGACCACGAGTGCTTCTGATCACGTAATACATCAGTTACATGGTACCAGCGAAAATCAAAGCATTATAAGCTCTTTTAATAAGATCACTTCGTTTGCAGGTAATCTATTTGGTCCAAACTTATAAT
The DNA here is from genome assembly GCA_963082725.1 of Pedicia rivosa. Classification (NCBI taxonomy): domain Eukaryota; kingdom Metazoa; phylum Arthropoda; class Insecta; order Diptera; family Pediciidae; genus Pedicia; species Pedicia rivosa. The sequence continues at coordinate 25,822,064 of OY720154.1, forward strand.
GATACAAATTTCACGCTATATTATTAATAATAGTCGCTTTACTGTAGTTAATTTATTTATATTTCACTTTTTTTTTTGTTTATTTAAAAATTTTAGATGGTGGTGCAAAAGGTACAAAAGGTGGTGCTTATTTCAACAGAAAAGGGAGGCTTTCAATATTTATTGATTATGCTTGCACTGTTGTATAGTTGTGTATGTGAGCATACTTTGTTGCAGTTATACAATGATCATCCGGACCCTTGTCAGATTTAATGAAGACACATTGCATGGACCTTTCCGGTCAGCAAGTGTCCTATTTTAATTGGTTTAATAACTTAAATTCAAGTAAACTAAAACCCAAAATAAATTCAATGTAACCAAATCACAAAATAAACAAATAATATAATAGTCCCAAATAAACGAATAATGTAATAGTCCCAAATAAACAAATAATATAATAATGTCAAATAAACAAATAATATAATAAATTAAACATTGTCTCAACAGCACATGTTGCCAATTAAATAGAGCACAGGTTGAGACATTGTAGGTTACGTCCGTTAGTATGGAATGCGACTTAAAGGGGAAATTACAAGAACCGCCCCTTAACTTAATAAATTCCATCGGTTCCACCACTAATTGTGGCGTAACCACTTAAGTATTATAAATAGACTTAATTTTTTAGCTTAATCAATGAATTGTACCAACGTGACTTTAAAATAAACACTTCATCAAACTAAGCTCGTGCGTGTAGTTTCATTTAAAAAACCTAGAACCCAACATTTGGCGCAGCCGGTAGGATTCTTAAGATTCGCATATCTTAATGATTATCGAAAAAACGTGTAGGTAATTGTGAAGACTGCGACGCGAGTTTTAGTGGAAAGTGAAAACAAAAGTGAAAGTGCAGTTAATTCACCAAAATAAGAAAAAATAATTTTCGCATAAATTGTGTTTTTCTCTCCCTTATCTTTTAACAAATTCTTCGCACGGAATCTAAATAAAAGAGAAAATAATAAATATCCTTCATTTCCAAAAAGGGAATCCAACTTAAACAAAAAAAAAATATATAAAATATCTTTCATTTCCAAAAAAGGAATCCAATTTAAATAAAAAAAAAAAATAATAATAAATATCCTTCATTCCCAAAAAGGAATCCAACTTAAAAAAAAAAAAAAAAGAAAAAAAGAATAAAAAAGAATAAAAAAGAAAATCTAAAATAAAAATCTTACAATTCCAAATTCAACCTAAATAAGAAAAATATAATATTTAAATAAAAAATTATAAATATTAAAGAAAAAAAAATAAATATAAATAACAAAAAATAAAGAAACGCATTAATCAAATAAGAAAAGTAAAGATAATAATAAATTTATGATATAAAGTAAAAAACAAAATAAAATAATCAACCTGTGTAGCGATTCTGGAAAACAGTCTCGATAAATTTATCGGTATAGAAAAAACGTATGTCGTCACTTATTTGTGTTCGAGTTTTTCGATAATCAACAAATAAACGTACGTCGATTTTTAATAATATTTTGGTGTTGTATTTTTGGAGTTTCACATTTAGTGATTTAGTAACGTTTAGTGCGTATTGACGCATAGACGTTAGATTTTTTTATAGGATTTTCTGTCAATACAACACTAAAATTGGAATAAATTGGACATCTCTTAATTTAGATTTTCTTGTTTTTTTCTCCTAAATTATTTACTATTGTTAAAAAATTTTATTATTTAATAATAAATAAAATTAAATTAAAAATTTAATAATTTTATATTTATAATTAATTTCATTATTCAATCAATTATTATTATTGATTAAAATTGAAAAAAAAATTACTTTTATTTTGAAAATTTAGGGTTGTTATTTTTGTTGATTTTTTTGTCATGTAAATCATAACAAATATTTATCATCTTATAAAAAGATGGCGATAAAAATATGAAAAATGGCAGTGCGGCTGCGCTCGTTTATTAAACATAACTTCGAAACGAGAGAGTTCACTAATTCAATGTAGAAAACTTGCTTGTTGTGAGTAACGAAAAAACACAGGCAAAACTACGTATTGGTACACAACGTGACGTCACTTATCTCGATAAATATGTGTCGATAAATGTACAGAATCGCTACACTGGTAAAAGAAAAAAAAAATCCGAATCAACAAAAAAAAAAAATTTTTTAATACAAAGAAAAAAATTATAAAATAAGTGCATAAAGATATCAGTGTGTGAAAATAGAGAACCAAACGGAAGATTCGAGCCCCTTGGCGAATTTCCGCATCGTAGAAGCTTTATCAAAATTGATGCCTGGTATAGCAGTAAGGACAAAACCACATCGGTTGTAACCAGATCACAATCGAAATCCACACCAACAAGGACCACATCAACTACAACAACTCCAGTATCAACGCCAACAATATTAGTTCCAGTTTCATCGGCAACATTATTAACACATACACCAACAACGCCAGTAGAAAATCGGGGTGAGTCCATATTCAATTTTACTAATAATACGGAAACTGATGGCAAAAACATTAGACTTTAGTAGAGCAATGACAGTAATACCCGAATTCTCTGGAAAACATACAGAGTTACATAAATTTCTTACCTGTTGTGACATTATGTACGCTAATGTCACTTCAGAAGATGACAAAAAAACTTGTAGTGATATCCTTAAAATAAAACTGACGGGTCCAGCATACGAACTAATCAAATATAATCCTAATATACAATTTACTGAATTAAAAAAATTACTAAATAATCAATACTTAGAAAGAAAACCTTATGAAGCAATTCATTTGGAACTCTTAAGTACTAAACAAGAGATAAACGAATCTGTTGTGACGTTCTCAACCAGAATCGAATATCTGCTAACCGACCTTAATGATTCATGTATCGAACTCATGGTATCAGAATTACAATCTTCGCATGATTCAGATGCTTCTAAAACTATTCGTGCAGTAAATGAGGCAGTGGCATTAAACACTTTTAAATATAATCTAAGAGAACCCATAAAGACTCTGGTAATTGCTGGTAAATATAACACTTTACGAGAAGCAATTACCTCTGCAATCAAAGAAGAAGAACAAATAAAATCCCAAAACCAATTCGATCGCGCATTACCGTCATCTTCCAATAATACTAATAGATTCAGAAATTATACGAATAACCAATTACGTGTTTTATTTTGCACTTACTGTAAACGCAATGGACACACTATTAATCTATGTAGAACTAAAAACTCAGTATCATGTTCCACCTGTGGAAAACAAGAGCACACTAATAGATATTGTCAAATGAGACCACCTGTTTACTCGACGCTAAATATATAAGCCTATCGAATGAAATAAAAATAAAAATCGAAAAGCTATCAAACTTGGTCTTAACCAGGACATTTGGACAGAATCTATGACAATTACAAGTTATCTTGGATTATCTGTTCATTTTTTAGAAGACTTTGAGTTAAAATCTGTGGCCATAGGAGTTTTTGAGCATACAGCAGTTTATATAGCTCAAAAATTAAAAGAAGTATGTAACGAATGGAAAATCGATACTGAGAAGGTAATTTGTTTATAACGTTCATTTAATTAAAAACTATAGAAATAAAAATCTGTCAATAGGTTGTCGCTGTTGTCACAGATAATGCTGCTATTAAATTAATTGTCAATGAAAATAAGCATTTCGGTAGTTTTGCCCACACTATGAATTTAATCAGCCAAAATAGTGTAAATGGGGGCTTTGAATGAAATCATTACAAAAATAAAACGCATTGTCCAATTTTTCAAACAAAGTGTTAATGCAGGAGATTTATTAAGAAAAAAACAAAATTTAAAATTAATTCAAAGTTTCCCCACTCGTTGGAATTCTACATTTTACATGCTGGAACGATTCGTGTTGCTTAAAGACGATGTTAACACCATTTTATTTCATTCACAACACAGTCCACCAATGTTGTTGGCAGAAGAAATGGGTGCAACTGACAAAATCATTATGCTTCTAAAGCCACTGGAGGAAGTTACAAAAGAATTATCTGGCAAAAAATATGTGACAGCGTCAAAAATTATCCCAATAGTACATTGCTTAAAAACAAAAAATCAAAAAATTACATCTACCCAGAATCCAAAATTTTGAAAGAACAAATTTTAAAAAATATAAATCATTATTTTTTTAACGCCGCTGATTCTCATAAACAAATCGAGACAAAAATGTTGCTAACTATTGCTAGAATCCTGGATCCACGTTTTAAAATCAGCATTAAATGCATCGCATTGTATTTCTGGAATTAATAAAATTCTGAGAAATTCAGAAAAAGAAAATAGTAATAGTAATAATGTTTCTGAAGTTGTTGTGGAAAATACAACAAAAGGAATTTGGAGTGTCCATAATAAATTATTTCAACGCAAATTACACTATGAATCACATGGTTCATTTGAAAATAATTTTTCATATGAACTTAAAACCAATTTAAAAGAACAAAATATTTCAATTACATCTGACCCGCTGTTGTATTGGAAAAATAATTTAACTTTTCCTCGCTTACGTAGTGTGACCAGACGTCCTCTTTTAAGAGGACATGTCCTCTTTTCAATGCAAAAAAATATGTCCGGTATCTTTTTTTAAAATTAAGGCATTTGTCCTCTTTTTTAGAAATTCTTAAATTTCCCATTAGATGGCATATAAATATTTTTTTCCACAATTGGTTTAAGTTTAAACTAAAAGAAGATGTCTCTTAATTTGTAGTAAGCGATAGAAATCTATGTAGTAATCGATATTAGGTTGTAGGGGAATTTGTTGGTTTTGACATTTCAATTTCACAATTTATTTGACTTCGTTTTGCAGCGCAGATGAAAAATTTTATAATTTTAAATTTAACTGCTAAAAAAGTGAGTATTAAATAATATAATTCAAAAACACAAAAATTATTCTGTATTATTTATAATTGCTTAAAAAATTGTAGACTTATCGTCCAATATGCCGAAGCGAAAATGACGAATTAAAAATAAAATATCCTATGTTCACACAAAAAGAAAATAACACTCCTCATTTCGTATTCTGCGGTGTTTGTAGAGTGACTTTTTCTATAGCAAACAAGGGAAAATCAGATTTGGAGCAACATTTGCGAACTGAAAAACACAGTAAAGCAGTAAGAGGTACAAATTCGTCAAATAAATTATCGGATTATTTTGTTGAGAAATACACTAAATTGGACGACCAAGTTTCTGCAGCTGAGGGTGCTTTAGCATATCACACTGTTACACATCATTTCAGCTTTCGATCGACAGACTGTAGCCATAAATTTTTAAAACATATTTTACCTGATTCTAGCATTGCCAAACGAATTTCTTGTGCGCGGACTAAAACTGAATCAATAGTCGTTAATGTGTTGGCTCCGTTGTCAATAAACAATGTTTTTGAAGATATTGAACACACGAACTTTGTATCAATATTAACGGATGCTAGTAACCACGACAATCAAAAAATATTCCCCGCATTCATGTAAATTCAACTTCAAAGAATATTCTTGTTCACAATTTTATAATTATTTATTAAAAAAACCAAATATATTAAGAAAAATTTCATCAAATGAAAAATACGAAAAATAGGTAATATTTTCTGTTACTTATATAAAATTAAGATTAAATGTATTTTATCTTCTTTTTTAGAGATGGTATTACAAATATTCAAAAACTATTGAAGAATTTATTTAAAAACTATTGAAGAATTTAGAATCTAAAATAAAAATCATACCAAAAAATAAAGAAAAAATATATAATTTAATTTTTCCTAAAAAATATAAGTATTCCTTAAAAATAAGTAATGAATTTTGTGCAATGTATTATTATGTTGTTATGTTTAGTTTTATATTTTGAATTTTATTTTTGTTTGTTTTTTATTAATAAATATTTAATAACAACTATATTATGCATTAAAATTTAATATTTGTTCTGAGCTTGAAAATAAGTCAACTTTTCTGTTGAGTTTAAAAAATATTGGACACACCCCCTCCCAAAAAAAAATTGTCCTCTTTTTTGTAATGCTCGATCTGGTCACCCTACGCTTACGCATAATAGCCGAAAAATATTTACTCCTTATAGCGACATCTGTACCATATCAGAGCAACTTTTTTCTTTGGCCCGACTAATTGATAGTCCATTAAGAAAAAGATTATCGGCTGAAAGATTATCGTCGTTAATATTTTTAAATTCCTTAACACAAGAAGATTAGAAATTATAATCAATCAATATCTTTGTGATTTATTAATTTTATTCATTTTGTGATGTTTTATTTATTTAATTGATATTTCTTTTATCTGTGTTATTACTTTTTTTTTGTATTTAAAATGTTAATTTTTTGACAAAAAAAGCGATCGAATTATGCTTATTTATGTTTTATTATTTGAATTTAATTTTTCTTTATTATTTAATTATTTTCTAATAATAATATTTTTTTTTGTACCATTTGATAACAAATGAAATTTAATTATCAACACATATGTTTTTTTTAAAATTCAACTGCCATAAAAATTGAAAAAAAGAATCGATTTTTTCACGAATCGATTCTTTTCCTTCAATTTAAATTGCCAAGTCGATTTATTTGTGCGCACACCCCTATTTTTTTGTTTAAATGTTATTATAGATAAAATTGTTATTTTTTTGATACCCTATCGTTTTGCTGTTTCTTCATCTCTTGATTATTTAATTATCCTGCCTTAGCAGTCCGCTTTTATTTTTCTGTGGCTTGTTGGAGGTTCTTCTTGTTAGAGGACTCAATAAAAGAAGATTTGATTTTTTTATTCGTCAAAAAAAAAAGGTAGGTTTTTATTTAAAATAAAATGAATTTTGTGGGTTTTTGCTATTACATGTAATATTTTAAAATATTGTAATTTCTGTACTTCAAAGTGTATTGTTTTTGTCTTTGTAGTTTATAAAATGGAGCGCCAATCGTCTTAAAAATGGTTGGATGAAAGAGCAAAATATTTGCAAAAACTACATTTGAAAAATGTTTTCGTAGAAACATGAAATTACGAGAATGAAATAAAGCAAATTACGAGTTGTCGATTATTCAAAAAAAGCACTCGATTAATATATTCCGATTAATTAGACTAATCGAATACTAAATTTCGATTATTATAGTTCGATTAATTTTTTTTGACGTTTACGTTTAAGCTGGTGGAATCGTGTTTGTGTCTTATATCTTATTCAATACAATTCAAAGAAAATAATAAATAAAAAGGTAATTAAACAATATTTTGGTTTATATTTCTATGTTTATATATAGTAATATTTTTTATCTATTATATTCATCAAAAAGAATGCCTAGGAAATCCAATGTTTGGAAATATTTCGAAATCGATCAAAACAAAAAAAAATGCGAATGCAAAATTTGTGGAAAAATAATATCATCTTGTGGAAATACCATGTCAAATAAAGAAAACAAACGTAAGTTGAACAATTGTTTTTAATCATCATTAAAATCTTATTAATTTTTATTTAATTTTATGCAGGTACTTCCAGACTATTTTCCCGAAAAATCAACAACATCAAGCACTGACTTGTCTCATTCAGAAACATGCTTAACACCTATAACTAAAAATAATGAATTACGACAACCTTACATTAATTAAAAATGTTAATTCATTCTCTGGTAAGCAAAATCTATTAGGATTTTTGGCTAATTGATATTTCAATTATTTATGGTGTTTTTATTTATTTTATATTTACTTTATTTGTTTAAATTTATTTTATATTTATTTTATTTTTTAAATTTATTTTATATTATCATTATCAGTACATGAAGTAACTGAGTTGCATTTATTAAATGAATTTTTCATAATCTTCGTTAATTTTTTTTTATAATATATATAAATATTATATAATATAATATTGCTCCATATTGCATATTTATATTTTGAAATTTAAATTGTTTTATTTTTGAATTCTATAAAATAACATAAAAATAATATAGTACTATATTAATTTTTCAAATTCGATTGATATTCGATTAATAATCGATTAACTCTGAATGATTAATTGGCATAATCGATTAGTACCGGAATGAGTGGTCGATTAATCATTAATCGATTATTTTTTAAAAATTCCCATCACTATTTCTATTCCATCGTTTATTTTTGAGAATTGAAAGAAAAAAAATCCTTTCGTGATGAATTGGGTAAATGGGCTTTTGAATCTAATATTTCAAATAGTCATTGTATCTACCTGGTTAAGTGCATCAAAGGACAAAGTTTGGTAACCTAAAAATATAGCAAAAGCGTTGAAGCGGTTCGAATGAACACATACCCAGCAAACCATTGCGGAACTAGACTGCCGTTTGAACAGTCTGCTGCCGTCAAATAATGTATGGATAGTTCTATTGTAGTATTTATAAATAACTGTTTTTTTTTATTTTTCTGACAATACAGCTGTATACTGCTAACACTCAAAATAGTTACATTTTCGCAGTCAATATGCAGTACTATAAAACTGTTCTCCCAACAGCCTTGAACAGAAAAGGTGGTACAGTTATCATTTTCAGTTGATATACTTAATACATCCGAACGCATTTCAAATATAAACCAATAAGGAATTAGGAATTAACCACGTGATTTTTCAAACCAATCAAACCAATCGAGCTCGAGCACATCACAAGTTATTGCAGAGAAACAAAGTATAAGCTGAATAATAAAAATAATAAAATAATTAGTAGCATAGTCGTAAATAAATAGTGGAGAATAATAAATAAAGTGAGGTCAAGAATATAAATGATTATAATAAACACGTTTTCCAGAGTCAAAAGGTCATTAAAAACAAGGTGAGAAAAAGTCAAATTAAGTAATACGTGAGGTTATTATATAATTAAATGTTAGTTTTCCGCCAGTTAAAATTAGGAGACTGTTTTTATGTTTATATGCAGAAAATGAACTAAAATTATGTAATCATCAAAAAGATAGTATGCCAATTTTAGAGGTACCAATTCTTTCTGAATTTATTATAGAACTAAATACAGGCATACAAAATAAATCTGCTGACAATATTTCATACAAACTAGTAGAGGAATTAGATAAAGATTGTTTCCAAACTTCGCCTGATATAAATCTAAGAACAGAATTGGGGAAGTGGGCCGTAAAATTTAATATTGCAAATAATACTTTAAATGAATTACTTTTAATTTTAAATACACATTTCCCAAATGAAAATCTACCAATAGATGCTAGGGACGTTCAACACCGAGAAAATTAATTACAGATATAATTGATGTTGCCCCTGGGAAATATATACATTTTGATTTAAAATATTGTTTGAGTAATTTGGAAAAATTGGCTAAAAATGGCGAATTCGTTTTGGATATTGGAATAGATGGATTACCAATAGCACATAGCTCAAAGAATCAATGTTGGCCAATCTTGCGAATCTGAATAAATTCTGACAATTTAAAATTGGAAAGCCCTTTATTATAGGAGTATTTAAAAGTCAACATAGTAAACCTAACAGTGCAAATGATTTCTTAAACACCTGTGAGTTCGGGGCATTTCAACATATTCAGTATTGATGAATTAACAGAAGATCCAGAGGTGTATTCTACTGAAAATATAAACATGAAAATGTTCCTCATAAAAAATGAAAAAAACTGTAGTATTACCAATACTATATTTAAGTTAAAAATCCATAAATTATATGTCGTTTTGATTAGACGAGGTTAAATTATATAAATTTAATTGTATACATTATATGTTAGCTTTATTTTGTTGTAGAAATGTTTGCAGTTGTAACCAATGATGATTATTGTTGGTGTATGGTGGTGCCCCTAGGTTGGTTGAAGTCATGTCGCGAATTTGTTCTATTTCCAAAGAAGGAGCTAACCAAACACATTAAAAAAAGATCCAAACCTTTAGCTGATTGGTTGCAATGGAAATGCCGAGTATTGGGAGAATTTGGTAAACATTTTAATTATAAAAAATTATTTTTATTTAAGTAACGTATGATGAGGCAAAGCAGATGGAGCGAATCTTTGAAACACATTCAAATATACAGAGCGCAGCAGAAGAATTAATCCAAAAAACCGCTCGCGTTCGACAGAACAGTTATTCGATTCAGACGGTGATAAAGACGACTCAGATTCGCCTGTACGATCAAGTATGTACTATAATATTTTTTATTCCAAACAACATTACTCCAAATATCACTTAAAATTGCTTTAGACGAAGTCAGAAAAAAATGCATGATCTAGAAAATGTGGATACGTATTCATCACACACTAATGAAATTGTTTTACCGAGTCTAATAAGTATCTACACATATTTTTCTTACATTAACATAAGCCAAACATTAACTAGCCCAAACATATTTTTCTTTTTTTCTCTAGAAGATAGAGTCGAAATCGGTGTTGTTCCAGATCAAGCAGTATTCATACTGAGAAATGAACAAGGGCACGTACTGGAATCAATACCAGGTAGATTATAGCATATTATTTAAGAAATTTCATAATAAAATATTTATTCTATTATTTTCAGAAAATAATGTTGTTACACATTCGACGAACGAGTTTTGACTGCCCTTTCAATAGGATCTGGTATTATCTTTGCTATTCCTATATATATATAATATATATAAGTCATAATTCATCAATATTTTTTCTTATTTCAGATTCAAATTGTTCTTCAGAACTAGACACCAGATCATGCAATTGTGAGAAAAAGTTTGATATCATTAGCTTCTTCAAAAGCAAATTGGCATGGTTTACCAGATCTTGCAACGAGATGAAGAGCGACCTGCAAGATCTAAAACATTATTCAAAACAATGCCAAAAGTACCAATAGGATGCTACCTATTATTCGAACAATACAATAAAACTATTGACAGTAACGAGGAAGCTTACAAAGAATTGGTAAATATTATATTAATAGAATAACTAAATATGTGTTGTATTTGAAATTTTGTTTTTGTTTTTGTAGAAAACTTAGATAAAATAAATTGGTGGGAAAGATTCAAAACATTTAATTAAACGGTTCTTAAACCAATTGATAACGGTAGATGTGGCAAGCCAGTATCGATACACTGGGTTGAAGAAAAAATGCATTAAGAATTTTAACAGAATTCTTACATTGATTGGTAAGAAAATTAACTACTAATTATAATAATTATTTAAATCAAATTTGCTATTTTTCTTAAATTCACCATTGTGTTTTTGCTATTACAGAAGTGGCCCAAGAGATGTTCGGGTGCACTAAATCTGATCTAGAGAATATAATAAAAATATATTTTTATAAAACAATTAAGGTTGTTGTCGCAACAAAGTAAATACATTATATTTCCAAGAAGTTTTGATGTATTTTAATAAAATATGTATTTTTTTCGGTAATAATTCGGTATAATAAATGCAATAAAAATAAATTTAATTGTTATTATTGAACCTCCCTTTCGTATTGACCTTGTAGCAGAATTTGTGCACTAGAAATTTTCTACTTCCATGCTACTGCCAAAAAAAATTATATAGCAGTCCTTTGAGAAGTAAAATGACACTAAACAAGTGGAAGTGCTATATACCATTTTATTAAATAATTCTATAGGAATGCTAAAGTCGCACTACTGCCATATTATTATTTCAATACTTCAGAAACACTTCTAAATCAGCAGTGCTCTGAGAGTTCGATAAAGGCAGTGAAAATAGTGACTAAATAGTGACTAAAGGCAGTGAAAATAGCACTTGACTATCAAACACTCCACTGTTTGCGTGGCCGTTTTGCATATCTTCGGGCACTCTTATGATAGTAAAAGAGCAAGTGCTCTTTGAGTTATTGCAGTGTCAATTTACTGCTATTGTACTGAGTATGGTTTGCTGGGTAATAATCCAAATAATATAATAATAATAATAATAAATTTTCAAAAAAAAAAGGAAATATGCTTCTTCTAGTTCTGCGTCCTCCATCAATGAACACGATGCTTCATTGGTAATTATAGCAACTCCACCTAAAGAAGGTACGTTCAAAACAAATTTCTATTCTGTATTATATTTAAAAATCTTTTAAATTATTTTTCAGCTCAAAATAAAATTTCTGCTTACAATAAGTTGAAACAATCTAACGATTTAAAGAAGGCTGTACAATCACAACCAAATTTAGGGACTAGAACATCAAGAAACCTAAATAAGTTAGAGTATAATGGCAATAATGTACTATTAACTCCTCCTAAAGAAGGTACTTACGTTCAAAACAAATTTCCATTTTGTATGTTTAAAAATCTTTTAAATTATTTTTCAGTATATATGAAACTTATTTGTTTTAGTGTGAAGCAGTGAAAAAGGTAAGTGCTATGAGACTTCTTATTTTTAAGTATTATAGAAGTGAAAAAGTACACTGCCATGTAACTGTTAAAAATTTAGTGTTATAGCACAACTGCCACTGCTATAAGCGCAGTGCTGTGGGCATCCGTTTTTGTATGAACAAAACAAATCATAGGGAGCCGTTTTCCAGTTGCAATATTTTTACGACTGCCACAGTAGTCATTTTGGTATGCTGGGACTAGTGGGTCCTTCCCGGGAATTCCCGGAAACGAATTCCCGGGAAAATTGAGGATTTTTTCATTTCCCGATTCCCGGGATTTATCATTTTAAAACCGGGATTAAAAAATAATTTAATTTACTCAAATTTGCCATCTTCATTTGTCATCTTCAACGTATTTATAAGTCATTAATGACAATTAAACCAACATCGACCGAATCGGAGCGGGTTTTTTCAATTTGTGGAACAATAGTAACAAAAAAACCGGTGGGTCTATCAGACCATTCAATTGATGTTTTATGTTTTTTAAAAACTTATTTTAAAAACGAAGCTGAAAAGCCGATAAATTAAATTATGTTTTATTTTCGGTTTTATTAATGTTATGTTTTTTGGTTAAAAATAATGGATTCAAAATGTATTTTTTTTAATAAAAATAATGATATGAAAATATAAAATTTGTAAAATTCTTAATATTTGGAAAATTATTCCCGGGTCCCGGGTTTTCCCGGGATTTTGTAAATTATCATTCCCGAATCCCGGGATTGAAATAAAGTCGGTAAACAGCACCCACTAGCTGGGACGTCACAAGGAAAAAAAAAAAAATTTTAAACAAAAAATTAAGAAACAATGCACATCAAAGAGAAACATTGATCAGTGTGGAATCGAAGTGTTCCACACACAAATAGGTCCTATTTCATTAGGACCAATTACTATTTCGAGCCAGTTCAGTGATTTCATCGTCATAACAGAAGATCCTTTGTGCAATGATCTTGCCACAAATACCGTAGTATCGCATGCTGTAGCTGATTCACAGTTAGTTAATTTAAGAAACAATTGCAAAATAACGTTTATACAAAAACTTTACCTAATAACTTATAAATCTAATTTAGTTAATCACGAAATATGACAATGGCTAATATTGCCACGTTGGTGTAGTAAAGGGAAGAACCTTAAAGGAAAATATAACGGATTTCCGTGCAATTTATAGTAATTAATGTAAACACTGATGGATTACCATTTAGCAAAAGGTAATCCATGCAAATTCTAGCTTGGGCAAATAAAAAATATATATATCTATATTTATATATGTATATATATAAATTCATATGCGAGATATGATTATTTCGTGACTACTCGAAACCAAAAACATTTTTGGAATAGTTCAGTACAGAAATGAATGTTTTGATTAAAAATAGATTTACTTGGATGGGAAAGACATTTCCCATTGTAATTTATTGCTGCAACAAAAGAACATACAGCGGCTATTGAATCTAGCAAATGCACTGTTGAAGTAGAACATGTGTCGAACAGAATCTTTTCTTTTCATAAATTTTACTGAACGATCAGATAAAAGTTTTAAAAACCGCACTCAAGAAGAATACCCTAAAATAAAGCGTCATTATTGGAGAAACTTCCACTTTGAATGGTCTCAAAGTTTCCACTTTGTTACCTACATTTAATTCTTTTAGGCTTGATGAAAAAATTATTAAATCTCTGATAAAAGGGGCCTTTACACTGCAGATTAAGTAAAAATATGTTAGAAATGATGTCTACCCATTGAAGATAAAATATCACAGCCAATCAGAGAGCAGAATCAGACCACTGCAATAAGTTGGAAATTATAAAGGAACAGAGTTTCGAACATTTTTGTTATATGTTGGATGTTGATCCTGTTGTCCTCAAAAACATTTTTCCACGAAAATATTATAATCTTGTAATACATATTGCTATGAATACTTTAATTTTATTGTCGACATGGATGACAAATCATGCTATTTTTGAGGATATTGAAAACACTTTTGATCGCAGTTTAGTGAGATGTGGATCATATGGTTCTAAGTATTCGTCTTGATTACATCAACTATTATTATTCATTTGATATTGATCAATGTGAATTGCAAAATTACAAATTGATGATAGTTATGGTTATTCCTCTGAGTAGATCATTTTCATCCATGTTTGATAACAAACATTATTTTCTTTATGAATTTGAAGACAATGATTCTGAAGACAATTGTTTAAGTTCTATCTCCTTAAAGAAAACTTCATGCCTAATGAAAATTAAAAAGAGTATCATACAATCTCAGGATTCTTGTATGTCAGTATTATTTTTTGGAGGACCAATTAAGGATTATAAGAGCCAATGTAAGTTATTAACAAGATCTGTTCAAGAGTCTTATTGGTTGTCTCTCAATTCAACATCTTAGATTTATGCTGGGCCTCGAAACAAAATTAGGAAGGTATGCAATGGAATTAGTCAAAACATCAGCATATGAAATGATTTATACATCACTTATCTCTTGACTGTTCAACAGAAACAAGACTTCAAGAATTAACATCCCTCTTTTATTAACAATATGATTGATTGACCAGAGAATGTGTCAAACGGAAATCCATTGTGCTGGGGACTTGTGGAAATACTTTGTTCAAGAATTTGTGGGCATTTACGCTGAATACCTCATGAGTTACAACATAATAATAAATTATAATATTATATATTATATTTATTATTATAATAAATTATTTTATGAGTTTAAGAGTTTAATATTTATTCTATAAATCAACAAATCTTCGAAAAATTGTTAATTAAACTTAAAAATCGTATAAAAATATTTTAAAACATAAATGAGATTCGACTATACACAAAAATACTAAATAATCCAGTATTGAAAGAGCAAATATTCAATCTTAATGAAAACCCAAGAAAAATGACAAAAAATATATAAGTAAACGGAATTAACATATCTATCTCCACTTTTTTAAATATTTAAATTGTTAACTCCTTTAAAAGTGATTTTATTTTATTGTTTGGAGATCAAATTTTTTTAATAAATTAATGAATACAAAGGAACAAATATGTAATAAAATAATATAAATAATTCAAACCCCAAACTGCAAAACGTGAAATATTAAAAGAAGAACGAATTAACTGTTTGAATTTTGGTTTATTCAATGTATATTTTTGTAATAAATTCCTATTTATTTTAAATTTATTTTTTATAGATACCATTTCAAAGATTTCAGAGAATATTAAAATTTAAAATGACTGCTATCAATCAGTCAAAAAAACTATACCGTTTACTTAACTTTTAATGTAATATTAAAAAAGTACAAAAAACCATTTGATATTTACACATAATAAATGTAAACTAAATACGATTGACAAACAACATTCATAGTTATGCTTATTATTTTTAAGGTAGTATGTTTTATTTTAAATATGTTAGTATAATTAATTGTTTTGAAGTATACATGCAAATTTTTGTAAACAATTAGTTATAAAAAGATATTTAATTTAAAATCAAATTTAATTCATATTGTGTATATCTTCAAACTGGGAGGACTTAAATTCAATAATACTTTATTAAAACAAAAAAGCTCCTTATCTGGATAATGTTAGTGAGATATAATATCACTAAATGTTTAAAAAATAATTACAGCATGTCGACGCTTCCAAGTCAAGACTTAAACGACATTTGGCTATGGCTAATGTTAGGAACCTCGAAAAACGGCCGCGCAATTACTTTGCATTAAACACTCTGTAATTACTTGTTTAACATAAAGTCGATAGTTTAAAACAAAATGCATAGCAGAACATTATTGTGTCCTTTTGAGCAAAAATCTCAAAAAGGACTTTTAAGAAACAAAAACTAAGAATACCATTCTGAGCTGTATTCCTAACATATCTAAGTCATTTTTTGAATATTGGCGCTTGAGCCTTTTTGACTTGAACGCGTCGATATAATGAAATATTAGTTTCAGTTTTAGTTAATAATATGAGTTATTATTTAAAATAAATCATCATAATTGGTGGTTTTTGTAAAATCTAAATTATTATCTTCAATATTTTCACTTTTAACGTGAATTTTTGAAAGAGCTGATGTATTTTTAGAAAAATCTATTGAATTATCATGATTTTCTAGCTTAACGAAATCTTCTTCGTACGATTGCATGTACAAGGAAGAACCCGAATCAGAATTCGGTACTGATAGCTGTAAATTAATAACTGCAGAATTTGTTTCATCAATTTCCTTAATGTCAGTTATTTTTGTTGAATTAATTCTCTGTTTATTTTTCGATTTTCTATAATTTAAACACTTATGTTTTATGACATAATTATTAACAAAATAGTTTCTACTCACAGATCTGTATGTTGTTTTTTGTGTCGAATCAATGCAGAAGATTGATTAAATCTAGCTTCACAATGATCGCAAGAATATGGCTTTTCGCCCGTATGAATTCTAGAAAAAAAATAATTAATTTGATAAAAATATATCAATCACAAATACAAACCTAAAATGACATGTTAAATTTGAACTGTTTGCGAAATATTTTCCGCATTCCGTACATTTATGTTTCTTTTCACCAATATGAACAGCTTTCATGTGTACATTAACGTATGCAGTCTTATAGAATGCTTTGCCGCAAATTTTACATTTATGGTTTTTAATACCTTTATTAAAAATTTGAATTTAATTAAATTTTTAGTTTTTCACTAATATGTATTTTAAAACGTACCAGAATGTGTTCCTTCATGACTTGTTAATTCAGATTGTGAACGAAAAGCTCTCGGACAAATATAACAGGCATATTGACGAAGATCTGAATGAGTTTTTTGATGAGCGCTAAGATTACTGGATGTTGTAAACATTTTACTATAAAAAATATGTTATTTTAATAAAATACTTGTTATGCCGATATTTTTAAAAGTATTTTGCCGTTAGCTGCTGGTCAAGTAAATTTAATTACTATTGATGAAATTAAATGCTAAAAAATTTTTTCAAATAGTTTTTTTAATTTTTTTAAATATTTAACTTATTTGTAGTATTATTAATTGTATTTTTCTCAAACCAAAAAAAAAGTATGAAATTTCTAAAATACATTTAAAAAATGTCTGACCTCAGGAAACAAAGTCAAACTGCATTACATACCTACAAATTTCGCATTGATACGGTCTCTCGTTTGTGTGTGTTCTCATGTGTAAGTTTAAGTTGCCTCCTTGTGCAAATTTTCTGTGGCATACCTGTTAATGAAAACATACTTATAGAATTTGAAATCTTAGAATATCTATTATTAAAAAACAAGTTGTAATCAATGATAATTAATTAGTAAATTTCATTCAATTAAAAGTAAAAAATACATAATGTATCGAACCTCTTTAGAATTCTTATATCAATAATTATGCAAAATTATGAAATGAATTGTCAACACGGTGAAAAAACAATAAAAAAAATATACTATACATACATTGCACTGGAATGGTTTAACACCAGAATGGGTTCGTAAATGTGATTCTAAATATCCACTGTAGTTAAATGTTTTTCCACATTCAAAACACTGATCTGGCACTGATAAAAGAATTTTATCATCACAAATTTTGGTTTGTTCCTTAAGTTCCTCCTGAAATTGTATTTTTCATTGAACATATTAAAATATACAACCCTAATTAGGGCTACATACCTTTTCTTCTTTTTGTTTTTCTTTGTGCTTCGATAGCATGTGATTTAGATGAGAAGCTTTAAGTTTTGACTTATTCTTACGTTTTTTATTAATTTGATTATCTTCTGGTATTAACTCTTGAAATTGGTCTTCCACAACCATTTCATTTAAATCATGTTCCATTGTAATTTCATTTAGTTCATCAACATGTTGTTGTATGATTGTGGGATCATTTATTGTGCCAAGAATATCAACTGGAATTGTGCTTGAGTATGGATGTTCATCTGAAATAATGAGCAGAGTAGAGTAATTAATATTTAATTCCGAATTTATGCAAAATTATATTAATTACCTTGCAATATTTCTTCTACATTCGGGGAATCAGATAAAAAATTGCAAACATCACCCATAGCAGCATATATTTCATCATCTCTTGAACTAAAATAACTAATTTATTTATATAAAGCATTTAAATACTATTCTAGATGTCTACCAATCAATTCTTAAGGGATCTTTTACTTGATTGTCTATATCTATCTCCGGCAAATAATTACGCAGCCTTACATCGGAACTTTTAATTAAATTTTTAAATTGAAAAGCTATTTCTAAACGATATAGACAATTGTTACAAATTCCTTGCGGCAACCCATCATTTTCATCAAGCTAAAAATTATACAAAATTTAATTATGAATTTGTTATTTAATTTATTAAAATTTATACCTGGACAGTCGAGCAAATGTAAATTACCATGTCTTTGAATTTAAAAATTGGCAGTGATACCAGTTCTTCCTCTTCCAAACAAACTCGGCATATTTTATTTAAATCTACAAACGAGATTGATTCCATTGTAAACTTAAAATAGTTGTACACAATATTTTTATAATTTATTCACTTTATTTATTATATTTCAACACAATCCGTATATTCTTTTATTGTTTACATTAATGGCGACTGAAAGAAAGAAAGCAAAATTTGGCGTCATTTATACTTTATACGCATGCATAGCGTTGTTTTGACAATTCTATGGATATAATGGTCACATCACGTGATACAATCAGTAATATTTTTACAATCATAGGACTCTATCTAACGGCAAACACTTAAACTATTTATTTTTATAGTAGTAAATCCATACAATAACCATACATATTTGAAAACTTACGAGAAATGAAATTGATAAATTGATTTGAATAAATAAATAAAAATTATATATTTTTTTCTTTCCCTATCACACAACACAAAAAATTTCTTAATTTTTAAAATATTATTTGCAAAAATTAAAATTTAAATTGTTGATACATTTTGATTATTCCAAATAATAACATACATTTCAATGCATCGCAAGGGCTTTTTCAGCTTTTAATCCATCTTTAACATAATTTACAAAACCCACTCATCAAACTCAATTGTTAGATTAAAACACGTTAAATATTTCATCAAATTATAATTTTATTTGTTCATTCTAATTTCAAACATTTTAAAATTATAAATCAAGAATAAGACATCTTACAATATAAAAAACAATTTGTTGTTTTCTTACTGTATATTTCAATAAGAATAAAGATTATAACTGGAAGTAAGTTTAATTATTAATCAAGATCATCTTCTTGTAATTTAGTTTTGGGCACACCGCCCTTGCCTTTCATGTTCATCTGATCTAAAATGGAAAAAATACAATAAATTTTAAACAAAAGAAAACTATTTAACTAATTAACTTGTTATTACCTCCTGTAGCTTTATTTAAAGATTCAAACAATTTCATGAATTTTGGATTGTTCTTGTACTTGCTTAAGTTACTTGGATTTTTTGTAATATCTAAGAATGCAGCCATTAATTCAGGATCATTAAAATCTCCAAACATGTCACCCAAAGACGAAAACATATCTTCTGGCATGGCACTAGAACTCGCAGTCTTCTCAGGTGTTTTAGTTTTCTTTGCCTTTTTTGCTTGCTTCAATTTGTATTGTTCAAGCTTCTTAGCATTTGGTGTAACTTCACGAAGCCACTCATCAGCCTCTTCATCAAAGTCTAGCTTACAAGCTTGACGCAAATCTGAAGCGGCCGATTCCCAATTTCCAAGCAATCTATTTGCTTTACCA
Source organism: Pedicia rivosa (assembly GCA_963082725.1). NCBI lineage: Eukaryota > Metazoa > Arthropoda > Insecta > Diptera > Pediciidae > Pedicia > Pedicia rivosa. The sequence goes on from OY720154.1 coordinate 25,842,069, forward strand.
CGAAATTTATATGCCGCGGCCGAGTCACAATTAATTTCTAGTGCTTTGTTACAATCTTTCACTGAAGCATTTGGTTTAGATAGTTTTAAAAGCGCCTTAAAAAAATATTATTTCAGTACGTTAAATTTGAAAGTTAATTTTTAATTTACTTGAGCACGTTTAGTGAAATATGGGGCACTTCCTGGATTCAATTCGATTGCTTGAGTATATAATGCAATTGCTTCATCAAATTTCTGTTCAGAAAAGGCAGAAGCCGCTTTTGATCTTAAATCATCAGCTTGAGATATTTCATCTTCTGTGACTTCTTTATCTGGATCGCCCATATTTAATGGTTCATCGTGATCAGGTGAAACACATCCTATTAATATATTTACTGTTATAAATAACTTAGAAATAAATAAATTAAATTAACCTTCAGTATCTAACTCTGGTTCAGAATCAGATTCTTCTTCTTCTTCTGATTCGAATTTTTCTTCCTGTTTGGGTTCTGACGCAGATGGTGCTGCTGTTTCTGGCTTTGATTTTGCCGATTCTTTCGGGCTTTAAAAATAAAAATCATTGAAATATATAATATATAAATGAATAATTAAGTTTTTTCAGTCTTACGCAGATGGAATTGTACCACCAAGTTTGATAATGAATTTTCTAAAAAACTCTAATTGAGGAAGGTGCAATAATTGTGGCTGTTCGTTACACAAATCGATGAACATTTTAAATGCAGCTAAATTCTCCTGAATTTTTGAAAAATCCATTGTTCTAGAAAAATCCAAATAAATTTAAATAAAAAAAACCTTTTTTTGACATTGACCGGCATGTTATTTTACAATAAAAATAATGTAAATATTACTTACGCTTTGAGTTGAGAAAAGTTAAAAAAAAATTAATATAATCCAATCTTCTTTCTGTAAAATGCTAATTTTTTAATGGATTTAAATGGTTTGTTCGTTGATTCTATGTTTAATTCTTTCTAGACTTTCTTCTTTTATGTCTGCCTACCTTAGCCTTTTTAAACACACAAAAACCAAGAATTAAATACAATAAAAACTTGCAGTTTGCAGTATAATTTGGCTTTCTTCTGAGCTGACAAAAAATTGCTATAATTCTAGAAAAATCTACGTTTATACTGTCCTATAATTTTTTAGTCCGCACTAACTTGAGCATTGTCACAAACCCAACAGATGTGTCTCATATAAGTTGTATAATAACATAAATGATAAATAACATTTAAATGTTTAAAAAAACACATTTTCTAACATTTAGAAAATGTCTTAATGCTGTATTGTTTTGGTATTTGAGAATAGACTTCGCAAATTTTTACCAAAGAATGACCAATAGAAAAAAAATTATTATTGAATAGAAAAAGTCAACATAGTAGGTATATTAAAATGTGTTTAATTAATGAATTTACATTAAATTTATTGTCATAAACTATAAATATTCACAATTTTCTAATCTAACATTAAGCGATTATCATTTTATTACTACTATCATCGATTTCACTAAGTACATATCGAAATAAATAATACTCATTTGAATAATGAAATTGTCACTTAGAAATATAGGATTGGAAAATTAAAAAGTCATGTGAAAGGCTTTCGGATACAGCCTGAAGAAGCAAATGTCAAATATTTTAGTTTTATGTCAAAAATTAAATCTTATTTCATTTTTATTTTATCCTAAGCGTAATTACTAATTAGGAAATTAGAGTGATAAGGCAATATAGGTAGGTTTAGTATTAAGCATTAGTGATATATATAATTTATTATTTATTAGATTTTTTTTTTACAATCAAAAAAGAATTATAACAAACCAGTATATATAAATTATTTATTTTTAGATATGACTTCTTTTCGCCTTTGCGGAGTGTTTTCTCGTCAAATTTTAAAATATCAACGTAGTGGATGCTCTAAAATAAATATTGAAAGTTTACGGCAAGCCCAAGTCCAATTGAATACTTTAAATGTTATACCAATCATTGGTTATCAACAAAATCGAGGTTATAAAAATTTTGGACATAAGAAACTACAAGAACCAAAATTCACAAGATTTTTCCACTTTTTTATCGGTTTTACATTTTTGGCCATAACTTTAGACTGGAAGAGGTAAAAAAAAAAAAATAGTTATTTACCATGAGGCTAAAATATTTTTGATTATAGCTTAAAGAATGCAATCTTACCCATAGTTGATGCTGATACGGGAGTGAAACCACCCCCAGATATTTCTGGTGGGGGTGTGACAGACTTGAGTAAAGATGATGAAGAAGAACAACCAAGGAAAAAAGTCAGGAAAGAAAAAATTGGATTTAGAGATAGAAAGGTTTATATTCAATATAGATATATCGTTTTTTCTTTGTTAAATCAACCGATAAGACAAAATAATTGAATTTAAATAAATTATTCAAACAAATAGATTATGGAGTATGAAAACCGTATGCGTTCATTTTCAACACCTGATAAAATTTTTCGTTACTTTGCCACAATAAGAATTCTGTATGGTATGAATACTGAAGTTTTTATGACACCCGATGATTTTTTACGAGCTATAACGCCCGGAACCAAACAACCAGATGGTAAACTTTTGAATTTATTGACTAACTAACATGTTCAATATAGAACAATAACAAATCAATCAAAGATATAATTTTGTTAAATACGAATTCAAAGTCATTTGTTATTTATTAATTATGCTTGTTGTGTTCAGGTTTACCAATTTAAAAGTATATGTAAATTTATAACATTGTGTGTAAATGTATGTATTTTGAAGTATGAATTTCAATGAATCTAATTGTGGTTCAATCTTATCGCTTGATTAACAACATATAATAAGATAATATTGCCTAACAAATTACTAACAATTTAATAAATAGATTATCGAATATGAAAATAGAATCCGTCAGTATTCAACACCTGACAAAGTATTCCGTTATTTTGCTACCATTCAAGTACCAGGAACACATAGTGCTCATAGTGGAGATCACGAAGTTTATATGACTCCTCGTGACTTTTTAACCAGTATTACTCCAGGGCAAAAACAACCTGAGGGTATTGTACTTCTTTATATCGATTATTAAGTATTATTAGCGCATGCTTTTGTTAATAAATGCAGTGAAATCTTATATAAAAAATTAAATTATGAATTGTAGATTTGATTAATGATTGAATTCTACAATTGCTAAATAATTAAATAGTCACATTATTAAGAATCCACTGCACTAACCAAATATTAACTTTTGAATGTTTAGTAAAATAAGAATTAATTTTAATATATAATAGTAAATTAAATTAATTTTTATTTTAGGTCTTGGTCTAGATCAGTTCCGACGTTATGATCCGAGGGTAAGACCATTTTTTTTACAATTTTTAAGAAATAATTGGCAGTTAATTTAAGTTATTTTTCTTTTCTTTTGAAGAAATACTAACAAAGTGTTTTTACTGTATATACATATTTATAAATATTATTGATTATAATGTAATATTTATTTTTTACTTTTTTAATTATATCTCACAATTAATTATGAATTTTTTTTAATAATTTATGATCATAATCTGTTGCCTCTCTAACACAAATCACTTCTTCTATATTTTCAGAGTATTGATGAGGTATAAACAAATTGTCCCTAATTTTAGTCTTTTATTTAATTAATTCACTGCTTAGATGATTATTTAGCAAATAAATAAAAATTAATGAAAAAAAACAGCACTTAAATGAATATAATTATTTGACTCTCGTACATAAAAATTAGAAAAAAAAAATCTTTTTTTTTAGAAATTGATTTAAAGGCTTTTATTCTTTATTGACAGAATTAGTTTTTTTTTGGATTGATATAAAATTGCATGAGAATATTTTGAATGAATAATTATTCTCATTTTAGTTTTTTTTTTTTAATTTTTGATCATTTCTTCTTCTTATTATTATTATTATCCTTCTTCTTATTCTTCTTCTTCTTCTTCTTAAAATTATAATAAATATTCGATGCCTGATTTTAATATGGGTTAATCGAATTGTAAATAATTTCTTATTCATTTCCATTTTCTTATAAATAGAATGGAATGAAATATTTTTTAAATAATTTATGCATGTTCTCAGAAAAAAAAAAATAATTGACAAATGAAAAAAAAAAAAATAGAATTGAAGCTTAAGTTAAAATTTTTTGATAATATTATTATCGAAAAATTAAAGTCTAACATATATTTTTTTTTACTATTCTCCAAAAAAAGACTTTAATTTATTTATAATTATAATATTCAAAAAGTAATCTATATTTAATATTAATTAATGTTATTGTATAATGTATTCTGTTTATTTTTAATTGTAGACAGTTACATCACGTTTGGACCTTCATTTGGAAACAGACAGTATATTTTACAAACTGGGATCATATGGGTTAATTACATTTTCTGATTACATTTTTCTTCTAACTGTTTTATCGAGTGAGTCTAAATTAATTATTTTAGTTACATTTAATTTCTATCTATGAATTAGATTACAATTAGAATTTTATTGATATACAAAATATATTGCCAGTCAAAATAAATGTTTATGTTGGAATTAATGTTGAACAAATCATTTATTTGATCAATAATGTAATTTTCAACTTTTTTTTTATTTTTTTAATTATTTTTGAACCGTTTTGTAATGATTGATGAATTTAAAAAAATTCAAAAACAACAAACGAATTTTGAAAAAACAAATAAAAATCGCTAGAAAATTCAAGGTCGTCATAGTTTATGTGAGATAAAAAATTTAGACAAGAGGAAATTTAAAATTAATAGTAAATTACAGGTTTTTACATCATTCTACATTACTTTGAGTAACATCATTCTAAAATATCTAAATGGTGTAAAGCACATAAATTGTCAACTACGAAAAACCAAAAATATGTAAAAAATATTTTATTTGTCTTATTTTCGTAAATCAAAAAGTTTTTAGGTTGATATAAGAAATCTATAAAATATCAAAAAAGATTTGCTGTAGAAAAATAATAATAGACCTGAAATCATGACAATAATATTTTTTCAACAATAATTTGGACAACTCAAATGAAACAAATAAAATTCTCATTTATTTTTATTTTTTAATAAATTTTTACTCGGATACTTTTGTTATTCAATGAAAAAATTTTCTCCTACTATTTCCAATATATTGTTTCTTTTTTGTTTTTATTTTAAAATTGCTATTATGGGCTGGAACGATTAAAAGAAATTAATCTCCACTTATAAGTTTTTTCGTTTTGTTTTTTTTTTTTGATTTAAAATTAGAAATAAAAACAAATTTCAACTTTTTATTTTTTTTTTTTTATTACTCAGTCTGTTAAATATCATAATACATTAAATACATAATAAGGTACATTGTTGACAACACCACAGTTAAACATCAATATTTTTATAATAATAATTTAATAATAATACTTTTTTCTTTCTTTTATTTATTTTTTTTCTTCTTCTTATTGAATTTTAGGTAATATAATTTTACAAATACATAAATTATGTTAATTCACATTTCTAAGAGTTTTTTTTTTATATTATTATTTTTTAATCTTTTATTTTATTTTATTTTTTTTTTTTTGTGTTATTTTAGAAATATAATTCACATTTATCATTTTTTTTTTATTTTCTTTAAATTATTTTAGAATAAATCCAATAAAAATGACTTAATTTTTTCCTTTTTTTTTCTATTAATTTAGATTGTCTTTCGAATATAATTTATATTAATTTTTATGTAAAATAGATTGATATACAAATATTTTTATCTAATTAAAAAATATCGGAATTCTTTTGTTTTTTTTTTTTTTCTTTTTCATTTTTTTACCGATCACATTTTATCATTTTTTTTAGTTTTAGTTAATTTTTTCATTTTTTCATAAAAAAAAAATTAGTTTTAAAATAAAAAATTAAAAGAAGTCAATTTGATGTACTACATACATTTTTTTTTGTGTGCATGATGAAAAAGAAACTACATTATTTTCTTTACCCAATTTTTTCATCTATTATTATTCTGTTTATGTTAATTTTAATATGAATGGAAAAAGTAGTAAATTTTAATATAATCTATTATGAAAATGTGCTCTCTGAAATATATATTTATGTATTTATGTATGTACTATGTACGTTTATATGTACTATTTTTTTTTATTTTTTTATTTTTTTTTTCGTTGACTATAATCGTAAATTTGTGTATATTTTATAGTAAGAGGGGGTGGGTCGGGTTTTGGGAAAGGCGGACTATGTGGAGATCTGTTAAAAAGTTTTTCTTTTTTAATTAAATTAAAAATAAGAAAATATCAAGAATTTTTAATTTCTGCTTAAATTTGGCACAGAAACTCATAAAAAAGAGCTTACACTTCGTTTCGTTTTTTTTCTTCTTTTATAAAATCTAATCCGTAATTTTTGTTAATTAAGAAAAAAAAAAGTAATTTGTTTCTGTTTCAATTTTTTTTTTTAAATTAGAAAAAAATTAGTTTAAAACCGACCAAATTTTTACTAAAATAATTTCATTTAATTTTACTTATATATTTTTATAAGCGTCGATGGTATAATTATTAACTATTTTTTTTTTTAAAAAAAAAACATTATCACGTACACATATAGATTTAAAAATATTTCATTTTGAAATTTTTATATTTCTTCTTTTATATTTTTTTTTTTGTATTCAAAAAGAAAAGAGAAAAAAAAATTAAAAATAAAAATGAAAAAAAAAAAAAAAATTGTATAAAAATAATTTTGAAAAAAAACTGGTGGGAATTTTTTTTCTTCAATTCATTACTACGAGAGAAAAAAAGGGTTTTAAAAAAATCTACTAGCGCCAATTTTTTTTTGTATTCTTTTTTTAATTTCAGTCCAGAAAATATTGCTCTCTTACTTCTTACCTCTTATACATTTTCTTATGTTTTTTTTCCACCTGCATTTTACATATTCCATTTTTCTTGTTTCTTTCTATTTTTAATTTATAAAACAATTGAATTATTTGAAGGTTGAACATAATCATAATATTTGGTACTATTATATCCGAATAAAGCAAAATCAAGCTCATAAATTTTCAGTACATCTCTCAGAAGGTCTTCATTAATCTGAGCAAAATATCTAAAAGAGAATGAATAAAAATGAGCACATTGTAAATATTGGATGGTTGCCAAAAAACAAAAAATAAAAGAAAAAAAAAAAAAAAACAAAAAGCGTAAACGAAAACAAACAAAACAAAAAAAATAGTGTGTATTTTTTCATTCTTACTTTGGTATTAAACTTTTTGTATCACTTGTTGAACGATTTGATATTGTTTTGACTTTTTTTAATGGTAATTTATTGAGTAGTAGAGTTTCGAGTCCGGCTTGTCTTATTATATATTCTGTATCCCTTTGAAATGTTTCCACCTTTGCAATAAGAGTAAAATTTATACTACATGGTGTACAAAATTTGTAAATTGGAGTCCAATGTTCATCAAAATGATCACCGGTTTTATGATGATTTATTAAAAATAAAAGAAATTCTTTAAATGTTGGTCCAGATGGATTCTAAATAATTTTAAAGAGTTAGTAATTATTAATAAATCAATTTCATTCTGTTTTTTTTTTTTTACTTTTTTTCGTTTCTTCGAAATTTTTCTAAATTTTTGTACAATCTGTTTTCCTAATAATTTATAATATTTATTTCGGTTTCCTTCTAATTTGTTTCTATAAGCTGACAAAAGTCTTTCAAATGGATCGCGTACAGTCAAAAATGATATTGAATTTGCTAAGGCTTCGGATAGTTCAGAATTGCTTGGTCGTGGAAAACGTTTTCTAGCAAGTTCTAAGGGTGAAGTTTTTGTTCTCTGAAGAAATGGTATATTATATCCACCTAGATCAATTAATTATTATTTAGGAAAGATACATTTACGTTGTAAACACTATCGGAATTACTATAAACCATTAGAATATCTATATGTACTTTAGTTTAAGTTTATTTAAGAGAAAAAAAATTAAATTTACCTAAAATATTAAAATAATACATCCATGTACTGCTAGCAGCTTTAAATACATTACACCATGTTAAACCATGTCCAGGTGATATAAAAAATTCCCAAGCATTTGGTGGATATTTTCCAATAATTTGTTTTTTAATACATGTCTCCCAAAGTATTGCTTTTCTTTGATTAAAATCACGTTCTGCTGCTGTATTTAATTCTTCAGAATATTCATAAACAGGATTAATAGTTGATGTTAAATGTTTGTTGTTGTTGTTGTTGTTATATGATTGATTTTGTTCTTGTATAAATTTGGCGTTTGAAATATTTTGGAAGTATTTTCGATGATGCTTTTGTTCATTTTGATTTCGATGTGTCTCAAGTCTACTTGTTTTTGTTTTACCATCTTCCATTGACACCATTGAAGCTCTCAAAAGTATTAAAAAATATAATGTAAAAATTAAAATAATACCTAAAACTTTAATAAATGAATATATTCGTCTCTTTGTAAATGCCTTTGTTGCTGACATTTTCTTTTTTATTATTTAATTGATTGATTTCCACCAAATTACACATTATTAAATTTATTTAAAAAATTAAATGAAATATAAAATTTAGCACATCTTTTTATTAATATTAATTCGCAACACTGCATCATCTTTTATTAAAAACATTTTATTTAATAATTAATTACAATACAATTTTATTCTGATTTAAGAAAATTAAACTGTTCAATTTATTTTCTTGAATTTGAAAGACAAAAAAATAAATCAAATGTCGGAAATACACCTTGTTGAATGTGAATCCAATACTAGTGTATTTTTTCTACTAGCATGAATATAGAATTTTAAAAGCTTTTTAAAACTTTTCGTTTTATAGGAATTATTACATGAAAATATATTAATATATTTTCTATTTTATTTTTTGTTTATGTTTTCTAATATTCTTTTATAATAAACAAAAATAAATTTATATCAAGTTACAATCACATTTTTATTATTTAAACTAGGGAACAAAAAAATAATAGAAGTTTCAATGACGTTATATACTAAAAGTTTCAAACAGTGTGTGTGAGAAAGCGAGAGAGATAAAAACGGTGAGAAAGAGAGGGAGAAAGAAGTCAAAATCATAAACTATCGATTTGTCATGCGCATTTAAAAAAATTTCCTTGTGAACTTTCTATGTATTTCAAATAAAATTCTAAATTTATCCCTTCAAAATAATAAAAAAAAAATAAACAAGAATATGTTTATGCATTACTGATAAATATAGGTCAAGAAAAAAATCCACCTGTATCATATTTTGATTATAAATAAATATTTATATATTCATTATTAATTAAAAAACAAACATTTAAAAGCTTTTGTTTTTTTTTTTGCGTTTTTTAAATTCTACTTTTTTTCTTACAGCATCCAGACGACACTTTGAAATTGCTTTTCGTATGTTTGATTTGAATGGTGATGGTGACGTTGATTGTGAAGAATTTGAAAAAGTTGCAACACTTATTAGACAACAAACAAGTATAGGCAGTCGTCACAGAGATCATGCAAACACCGGAAATACATTCAAAGGTGTTAATTCGGCACTTGTTACGTATTTCTTTGGTCCAAATCTTGATGAAAAATTAACAATTGAAAAGTTTTTGGACTTCCAACATCAATTACAAAAGGAAATTTTAACATTAGAGTTTCTTAGAAAAAATCCCGATGAAAATGGAAATATTAGTGAAGCTGAATTTGGTGAATTACTTTTAGCTTATGCTGGGTATCCACAAAAAAAGAAAGCGAAAAAATTGAAACGCGTTAAAAAAATGTAAGATTTAATTAATATTAGTTTTGTTTTACAATAATCTTTTCCATTCCATAATTCAGGTTCCGTGATCATGGCAAAGGAATATCTCAACAGGATTATCTTGATTTTTTTCATTTCTTAAACAACATTAATGATGTTGATACCGCTTTAACTTTTTATCACATTGCTGGTGCCTCGATTGATCAAACTACGTTGAAACATGTTGCACAAACTGTTGCACATGTTGATTTGTCTGATCATGTGATTGATGTTGTTTTCACTATTTTCGATGATAATTGTAAAATTTTTAAATTATAAATTAAAATGAAATAATATTTAATATTTGAAATCTGTTTTAGTGGATGGACAATTGAGTAATCGCGAGTTTGTTGCAGTTATGAAAAATCGTCTCTTACGTGGATTGGAAAAACCTAAGGATACAGGCTTTGTCAAATTGATTCATTCCGTTTTAAAATGCGCCAAAGAATCTAAACCCGTATTGCTTGATTTATAAACATAAATAAATTTGTTATATTACGTTTCATTTTTAATTATATTTTGTACATATTATTTTATTATAATTATTTATAATCCGTAGCATAACAATTTTTATAATATTGTTGGAATTTTCGTGTTTTTCAAAATTAACTAACTTTTGCTTGTTTTCAGTACATTCAAATTAAAAGAAAAATTAAAACTTGAAGATATAAAAAAAAATTTACTTAATGATTGTAACAGTTAATAATGTATTTTTTTGAATATTATAAATATATTGCATTAAGTAAATTACGTTAGCTGTTGTTTTTTTTTTTTTTCTCCTACTAACTCAATATTTTATATTTACTAATAGTTTTGGTGATTTCAAATCAATGAGCAAAAATATAAAATATATCAATAACTGTAATAATTGTTTTATTATAGATTTAAACATTCAGTAAAAATAATTACCGATTTAGTAAAACAATAATAAATTAACGAAATCAACAAAAATTGTAACGACATAATAAACAATTTAAGCAAAAAAAAATTATGCGTTTTTTATTTATTTATTTGTTAAGGGGCTTTTGCTGTGCAATCAAACTCATAAGTTGATTTTTTTTTTTTGTGTTTATCTGGGTTGGTTATTAAAAACAGTATGTATATTTAGCCATCCAAAACTAAATTCAAATTACTACTAATATAATATACTACGTACTTATTTACTTTATGGAGCGCAGTTATTGCGCGCTTAGTGCGTGATAATCTTTATTCTGTTGTCCAAAAAAATTTATATAGCGTTTAAATTAAGCGCAATTTTTTGTTAAAAATGAGAGTTTTTTTCTGTAGACATCTACCTATATAAGTTGAAAGTTATTTTCTATGTTTGCCAAATGTCAAATCTATAATTTTTTTGTTGTTTTTGATTCCTCATTTTTGAATTCTTTGCATAATTTTTTATTCTTAAAAAAAACAATAATGAATAAGATATGTAATAAGTTAATTTCAACAATAAATAACCAAAACTTTCTGAAATGTTCCACAAAAATAAACAGACAATTTTGTTTTAAAAGTGATATTTGTCTAGAGAAATTATATCCTGCCAGTAAATTAAAGCTATATACTCCACCACCGGTAATTAAAATCGAATAGTTAGTTATTTGGTATTACTGGATTATAATCTCTAATTTATGTTTTTGTTTAATTAAGCCGCTTCAGACTGATGGTAAATTTACAGGATATATTCCAATGGATGAAATTAAGATAACATACAGTAGAAGCTCTGGTCCAGGAGGACAAAACGTTAATTGTGTTAACACTAAAGTAGATCTCAGATTTAATGTTTCAGCCGCCAGTTTTATTTCAGAATCAGTTAAAAATAATTTATTGGAAAAAGTATTATGAATTGTTTTTATCTCAAGTTCAGTACAATATTTTTTTTTTATCTTTTAGTATAAGAATCAAATTAATAAGGAAGGTTGTTTTGTTGTAAGAAGTGATACAACACGTTCGCAACAAATGAATTTAGCAGATGCTCTCGAAAAATTACGCTGTATAATACGTGAGGTAGAACAACCTAAATCAACTGAACCAACTCCCGAAACTATGGAAAAGATCAGAAAAATGTGAATTAAATTATTAATGTTTTATTTTTATTAAATATTAAGTTTCATAAAATTCCAGGCACGAGAAAAGTTCAAGGATAAGACTACAGATCAAAAGAGAGCGATCCAATATTAAACTAGATCGACAAGGAATTTAAAATAATGTATAATAAAATTAAAATAGTATATATTGTTGTTTGATACAATTTAATTGAAAATAAATTTAACAAAACTTGACTAAATTATATATATAAATAAGTCCTGAATCATTACAATTCTGACTAAAATATTCTAGTATCCATCAACGCGTGGAGGAGCAGCATAATGTTCTCCTTTTGGTCTTTCTCCCATGAAATATTGACGATGTCTCTCATTCCTCATTGTCTAAAAATAAAAAAATTACTTATTTAACTAGCACAAATAAAAAATTTCCTTACATGAAATCTCATAAGTTGCCTCTTCATGCCAGCACATTCCTGGAAATCTGTTATAAGATCTTGACATTTACGAAGTCCTCTATCCATTCCATAAGCTTCTAAGCAATCCATCATACTCATTTCCATTTCCCCACACTTATCATATTGCTGATGATTAATTAAGGAACCTGTTAGATCTGTGAACGGAGTACGTAAAAACGGTCCCAAAGACATCTGTTTTGTTTCAATAAGTTAAAGACAAATTAGATTTTATAAACAATATGATATAATGACGTAACAGAAAATTAGAATAAAGAATAACTTGTTTATTATCAATATATTAATATATAAAAGTATAAAACAAAATTCTCCTAAAAAACAACCGCAATTCTTATATTTATATTCAAATAATTGATTCTAACTTATTTATCACCTTAAAATTTTATTAGTTTTCAGCTCCAATTTCCAACTACAATTACAAATAAAATCGGAATATTAACCAAAGAACCTCTGTCAAAAGTCAAAACCATATGATTGTGTGTTGAATAAAAACCCAGCAGGGAAATCAGCGTTTATTCAGTGCTGAATGAGTGTTTATGCATAAATACCCAAGTGTTTACGATAAACGCTGACACTAATAGTGTTCAAGTGTTTATGTTTCATATAAGGTGAAGCCGTACGTAAACGGTATTTAAAAGCATTGATTCAGTGTTTACGAATAAACACTCTCGTCAGCACTGACTAGGACCTTCAACATAAGCTCTCTTTTAGTGTTCATTTACAAGTAGTAATAAAGGGGTTCATTTTTTTCTAAATTAAATGCAAATTTCTATTAAAAATACTAATTTATTTGTAAATATAATAGTTTTTTACATTCTTAAATTATAATAATTCATTGTAAATTCATTTTACAGCCATTTGTTACTATATCACTTATTTAATTAATTAATATAATTAATTAAATTAATTTATAAAAAAAATAATAATAATTCATATCACACCCTTTCAATTAGGGTTTTTGAGCGTATATATATATGTAAAGATATCATATATGTATGAAAAATAAATTACACCAATTTAAAATTATTGGTGTCCGTATGTTTTCGTTTATTGCGGAAGTTTTGCTGGTGGATCCTTTGTTTAATAGAATGGAATTGCGCTTTAATGATTATTTTATACTCATCGATCGTCTTTAAATTTGATCCTTTCCAAGATTCTGAAATTACGATTAAATTTTAAATAAAAATTAAATACATACTTAATTTACAGTTAAATAATCTCACCAAACAAAGTGTCGTTCAAATGAGTAAGAGCTCTGAAGGAAATCTTCCCCTGAGATCCATCCCAATTATATAAATTTGTTAGATCATCTGCCAATAATTTATTTAGTCCGCATGAATTTTTGTTCGTATTTACTGGTCTATAGGGTCGAAGCATCTTCGCCTGAAATGAAGAATGAATAGCATACATATTGTCTTCCAGTTTTCGAGAAAGTTATTCATACAAACTGTCCAGCAAATTCTCCTTCTTTGCATTTATTGTTAAGCTCGTTCAAATCATTGGGTGTTGTAATAGGTAGGTCTATATTGTCCATTGTTTCCTGTTCTTTGTTTTGAACAATGTCCAAAATTTTATGTTGAATATTTTTAATGAAATTAATGTTGACATCCATCTTTGCCAATTCTTTTAAAATTAGGTCTGAAATTTGTATAAATTTTTATTATTTACAATAAATATATTAAACAATAACACTTACCATAAGCTGTATTATTGTCTGTTTCATTATTAACGTCAACATCAATATTGGTTTCAGGTACTGTAAAGTGTAATTAATGAAAAAAAAATTAATAAAAATTATTGTACTTACAATGGACATGCTCTATATGGTTGTTCGATATCCTTTTATTTATGAAATCTAAGGAATTAGGGCTCTGGGTAAGAGAGTCATCAAATGACTGGTGATTTAATATATCAATTCTACTTTCATCTTGTGAATATGCTAAAATAAAATAAATGAATCATCTTTTTATAACCAGTATGTTATCTCCATGCTTGCTAATAATTACATTCACTAAATTCAGCTGGCGGCTCTTGAAAACGGTTTTCTATGTTTTCTGTAAAAGATAGACAAAGTTAAAATTTACAAATAAGAACTTTTTCTTAAGTTAGAACTTACTAGCATCATTTAATTTGAGAAATTGTTGTGTTTGAGGAGATTTTAATTTTGGTTGTTCAGTTATTATTTGTCCAGGCTTACTCACAACTATAAAAAAGTATATTTTTAATTATAATTTTTTTACTATTTAAATATTTTCTCACTTTGAATAGGGATAGTGTCTCCTTTATGTGTTTTGTAGAAACAAACTTGGCTCAGTGATAAACTCATTTTTTATATTACTCTAAATGTAAAATAGGAATTAGTATATATTTTTGATTATATGGTAAAGCCATGAATTTGTAATTTATATCAGTAATTTTGAATATTTCTTCAGTGTCAGATAAACAATCCACTGACATTATTCCAAAAGCTTTCAAAGAATCCAAAGGCTTCGTAAAAAAGCTTTCAATATTTAAAAATCTTTTACAAGAAACGAATTGAGAATCGTTTTTAGTAAAAATGTTAAATATTTTATATGGAATTGAATTAATTAAAAAAAAAGAATCTTTTTCTCCCTTATCAAAGTAAAATGAAGTAAAATCTGGTACTTCAGTAAGATCCTCTTCTATTGACCAGCTATCTTGAACTCGATTATAAATTTGTGCCAAAATATTCGTTGGCTTCTTTATTTTTCTTTTAAGGTCTTGCATGTAATTTTCAAATTTATAGCAACTGAAAGATTGCAGAAATCCAAAATTCTTTACACATTGTGTGATATGTAGAAGATTATGAACATTATAACTCAAATGTTGTTCTCCATAAAATGAAGAAAAATTTTCCACAAAAGTTTTCATCATGAAATCTGCTTGCTCTGCAAATGCCTGACACTGAGATTTACTACTGAGAATTCTGACTGCACAACTTAAATTGAGAAAATGTTCATACATGTCATCATTAAAAAATTCTTTCAATAAAATAATCCCTGTGTAGAGAACGAATAATCTAAATTCAGTTGCTTTAAATCTAGGAAGCTCATCAAAACTTCTTGGTTTTCTTGAAAATTCCTTCGGTATATATTGAGCCATCGCAATATATTCCTCGGACATAATATTTTTAATGTTTTTGTTAAATGTAAATACCAAGGATAATAACTTTTTAACTATTCCTAAGTCGATCAAATGCATTCCATCTAAAATAAATTGAGTCACCATTTTTATTCCAATTTGTTCCAAAGCAGTCGAATTATTTAATGAAGCAATTTGATGATAGCTTTTATCAGTTTTTTTTTTGAAACTATCATCCGTCCTGTAGGTAGAAGAAGTGCTGTTATAAACAGTTCTGTTATTTATTCTTTTCCCAATTTGTTCACATTTATGACAACCATTTAAAGCATTGTGGTGTTTTGTATTTGTGATGAATGCTTTGGCTGGAGAATCACAACTAAAAAGCCTAATACAAAATTTTTTTATTAATCGAGTTTTTGAAACCTGTACACCATTTTTATTTAATAAAGCGACTTCATTACAAAAATCCTTTAAAAACTCATCAGATGATTTGGGATGGCCTACTCCAAGGAAAATTCCAATAATAAATGGATAAATCTTGGGATGATCAGAATATGATCCTAAAATTGGCCAAATTCCCATCATCGAACTTTTATATAAAGGTAATCCATCTATTCCAATGTCAATTTTTATTTCTGAGCTTTCAATGATCTCCTTTACGTTACAATGGATAGTATTATTTTCAATACCAATATGTAAATATTCCCCATTATCAATTTTTCTAATTACAGATTTTTTGTTGTGTTGAGATTTTAAAAGTCCCTTCAATGTTTTAGGAAGTTCAATACCAAAGTCGCGTAATGCATTTAACAATTGTTCAGAAACAATTCTTGATACGTTATTTGTTATAAAAATTTTTTTCAATTTATTTGCCAATAATTTTTCTTTTGACTCATCTAAGAAGTCGTCTTCTCTCTCATCTTCAATGTTATTAAAAAAAAAATTTTCTTCATTCAAATAGCTGTCTTCAGCGATAATATTATTGTGTATATTAAAGTTCGAATGGTCATTATGTTCAGAGCTTTTTTTTGAATGGAAACTAGTTGGAGCTGTAAAATTAGCAGATTCTTTTTTTTTATTTAATAAATTCGCATATTCTTTGCAGAGTGCTTTTTTCTTTCTTGAAATTTGGCGTCGCAAATTTTGATTATTTAACTTTTTATTTAAATAATCCATTTC
This sequence comes from Pedicia rivosa, assembly GCA_963082725.1. NCBI lineage: Eukaryota > Metazoa > Arthropoda > Insecta > Diptera > Pediciidae > Pedicia > Pedicia rivosa. The sequence continues at coordinate 25,858,636 of OY720154.1, forward strand.
ACTAAATATAAATATTAATAGTTCCAATTAATTACCAAAATGTTGGACCTCAAAACACGACACCATATGGTATTGACATAAATAAAATCAAAATGTCATAACCAACACCACAGAATTAGTAAATTCTCATAAACACACACATGTAGACCTGTTTATGCGTAAAGTCTTTATAAGTGCTATAAAAGGTCTTTAAAATCATATACAATCGACGGTATAAGAACACACACCACAAATAATTTTTGTTTCACTCTTTCTCATTGAATTATTGTAGAACGTCTGTCTTTGCTTTCACCGTTTATAGAGTGTTTATTAATCTCTCGCTTACGATTTCTCTGCTGGGAAATTAAATACAAAAACATAGAATTTGATCGATGTTATTTTGTTGTTGTCAGAAATTATGTCAAAACTCGAACGTCATATTTGCGTTTTACGCGTGGAAATAATAACCAAAATAATAGCAAAAATTTTATTTCGCATATAATAAACTGTGATTTTCTTAAAAATCAGTATCTGAAGCTAGAAATGGAACTAGATAACTCTGACAAACAAACTATTGAAGAAGGCACAGCTACCATTCTAGGGAAAGGGAATGTTTTCTATAATCCAGTGCAACAGTTTAATCGTGATTTGAGTATATGTGTGTTAGCCACTTTTGCAGAATTGTATAAGAAAGAATTAAAGCCACATAAACCACGAAATAAAAATCCTGAAGGTGAAAATAATTGTATTTCACAACTAGAACAAACAGACGTAAGTATTTAATATATTTGTTTATTTGGTTTAAGACAGGATTTAAGTATTCCTTCTAGTATTACTTTCAAATAGTTTTGTAAGATTAATTTTCCTCTTTTATTTTACTGACGAAATCAAAGAGGAATTCTGAGTTCCACATTTTCTTTCAGTATGTAATTGAATAATTAGTCTCATTTTATTTCAAACAATAATATCTATTGCATTTGCAAAATGTATCTTTGATTTTTATTATTATTTTTTCAAATTTTTGAGCTATTATTTTAAATTGTATAACAATATATATTTATTTGAACTCATGTATATTTTAGGATGGTGATGGCCTGACTATTCTTGAAGCTTTATCAGCGACAGGTCTTAGAAGTGTAAGTATTTTATATATGTTTTTAAATAATTTTTTAACATAATTTTTGCATGAGCCAGATTCGCTATGCTAAAGAAGTACCAGGAATTAAACAAATTATAGCAAATGACATTTCACAACAAGCTGTTGAAGCAATTAATGTAAATTTAAAAATCAATAAAGTAGAACATATTGTTACTGCAAAAAATATGGACGCAAGCACTGTTATGTATTTAGCAACAGCTCCCCAAAATCGATTCACTGTAATTGATATAGATCCGTATGGTTGTCCAAGTAGATTTTTAGATGGTGCTGTACAATCACTTAAAGACGGCGGGCTATTATTAGTAACAGCGACTGATATGGCGGTGCTTGCTGGTAATAGTCCTGAATCATGTTATGTTAAATATGGAGCAATTCCATTAAAAACAAAAGCATGCCATGAAATGGCATTAAGAATTTTATTGAAATGTATTGAGACACATGCAACACGTTATGGTCGATATATTAAACCTTTACTAAGCATATCAGCAGATTTTTATATTAGAGTATTTGTTCAAATTTTTACTAGTCCTAAGGAATGTAAAAAAAGTACAAGGTAAGTTATAGTTGAATTTTATAAACAATTGAAGTATATTTTTTATTTCTTTTAGTAAGCAATCAACAGTATATTTATGTGCTGGTTGTGATACACTTACCTTCCAGCCTTTAGGTATTATAAAACCTAATCCAAGTGTAAAAAATCCACAACAAATAAAATATTGTTTACCTATTGGACCCTCAGTGAATACAAATTGTGAATTTTGCAAGCACAGGCACCATGTAAGTAATATTAATTAATAAATATCTTGAAAATTCGGTAGTTTTTTTTATTTTTGCACTAAAAGTTCAAATTTAATCACCATAATTCAAATTTTGTATTATTTTCAGATTGGTGGTCCCATTTGGACAGATCCTATACATAATTTGGATTTTGTTGCATCTATTATGGAAACTATAAAGAAGCCAGAATATTCAAAATTGGTAACTATTCGTCGAATGATTGGAATGCTTACAGTAGTTCAGGAAGAACTTCCAGACATACCACTTTATTATGCAATAGAAAACTTATGCTCAATTTTGAAATTGGAAACTATTCCGATTTTAAAATTACGATCTTCCCTTCTTCATGCTGGATATCGTGTATCGTTTTCCCATGCTTGTAAATCTTCAGTGAAAACTGATGCGTCTGCTTCTGTTTTATGGGATATTTTACGATGTTGGTCAAAAACTCATCCAGTAAAACCAGAACGGTTATTATATTCTATAACCAACACTATTTAAATAAAATATTATAAGTTTAATATTCTTTCAGTTTTATAGATGGGACTCCGTTAAAAGCAATTTTATCTAAAGAAAGCCCTGTTGAATACAATTTCGATGACATTCATCCATTAGCTAATCCTCCAAGTCGCAAAGATGCTTTAGCCAGATTTCCAGAAAATCCAGCCAGTCATTGGGGTCCAAGCACGAGAGCTACTTTATTGTAAAAATGTTTTTCAAATATTATCTATTTAAATACTTATTATTTATTGCAAATTACAGGATATTTTCAAATATGGGAGAAAACAAGTCAATGAAACAAATGAAAAATCAGAACAAAAAAAAAAGATGTAACAACAAGACCGAATCACAATCACCAGAACTCAAACAGGCCAAATTAGAATAAATTTATCTGTAAACATACTTTTAAAAACAACATAAAATAATAATATTGATATTATGTTTGTTAGTTGCTTACTAGCAACAAATATTTCATGTAAAAAAATAATCAAACGATTATTGATTAAATAAAAGTTTCATTTAACTATAAAGTAGACAATAAAAACAAAATAAAAAACAATACCTTTATAAAAAATTGTCAGTTTTTGTTGAATCTAATTAGTTAAATTGGTTTTTTATAATTGTATCATGTGTGAAATAACGAGAACTAGAAATTTTGGGTATTTACCATATATTGAGGAAGAAGGGGAGTTCGTGAAACAAATGCCTATACCTCCAGGATTAGAGGAAAAGAAATTATGGTTTGTTGGCTTAAAACCATTTGATCGAATGTTTTTTCATCAAACATTAAATTCAGCAAGGAGATTTTCTGGATTTAAAAGATTTTCGTGAGTGACAAATATGTTGTTGTGTGTCTTTTGCGCTATTAATTTAAAAAAATTTCAGAAAAATACCAGAATGTTCTTTAGATTTTATTTTATCTTCACAATATAATCATGGAAGCGGAAATGATTTTGCCAATAAAATTGATGTTGTCTTACAACACGAAACAATGAATAAGGCAACTTTTAGAAGAATTCGGAATACAAAGGATGAGAAAACTGAAAGAGAGATTGAATTAGGGCATCCGTTACAAATTACTGGAATATCTAAAAGAATTTCACCACATAATGTGAAATTAATGAATAGTGGGCATCACACGCCGCTCACAAATCCAGGATATTCCAGACAAACTGGAGATGGCAATTTTTATAGATATTAAATAGAGATGATTTTATTTTAAATTTGAATAAAAAAAAATTCATCTAGTACGTTTTTTTCTATGTTATTTCTCGATGTTAAAGACGAAATGCAGTCGTAAAATTTCGTATGAATGTTTTCAAACGTGCTTCTTTTTTGGTGTTGTGTGTTAAGTTTTGCTTGACATTTAATTTGACGTTTGTTTGGGTTATTTATTTTTATATTAATCGTGTTTGAAAGGTATTTAAGTTGTTAAAATATTAGATATCATATCTTTATTTATTTAATTATTATTTTAGAATGGCTGTTGTTATAGAAACAACAGTCGGAGATATAACTGTCGATTTATTTCTTCAAGAACGACCAAAAGCTTGCCTTAATTTTTTAAAACTGTGCAAATTGAAATATTACAATTATAATTTGTTTCATACAATTGAACATGGGTTTATTGCACAAACTGGAGATCCTTCAGGTTCTGGAACGGAAGGCTTATCTGTGTTCGGTGTTATTGAAGGTTTTCATAAAAGACTCTTCGAAGCTGAATATATACCAAAAATTCGCCACACTGAACCTGGATTGCTATCAATGGTTAGTACAGGGAAAAATATGATTGGATCCCAATTTTTTTTTACCTTAGGAACTGATTTAACATCTTTGGATGGTATACATTGTGTTATTGGAGAAATATCAGAAGGGCATGATGTATTAAGGAAAATCAATGAAGCTATTTGTGACGATAATCACAGACCTTATCAAGATATTCGAATTACACATACAATTGTTTTAGAAGATCCATTTGAAGATCCACGCGGCTTCAGGGAGCCAAGTCGTTCTCCATCTCCTAATCCTACACGCTTCCAAAATGGTCGTATTGCCGCAGATGAATTGATTGACGATACGGAAGGTAAAACGGGTGCAGAAATTCATGAAATGCTTGCAGAACGAGAAGCAAAAGCCCGTGCAACTATACTTGAAATCGTTGGAGATTTACCAGATGCTGAAATCGCACCACCAGAAAATGTATTATTTGTATGCAAATTAAATCCAGTTACAACAGATGATGACTTAGAAATTATCTTTAATCGATTTGGTAAAATAAAAAGTTGTGAAGTTATTCGAGATAAAATAACAGGAGATTCATTACAATACGCTTTTGTTGAATTCGAAGATAAAAAATCATGTGAAGATGCTTTTTTTAAAATGGATAATGTATTAATTGATGATAGAAGAATACATGTAGACTTCTCACAGTCTGTTGCAAAAGTTAAATGGATTGGAAAAGGTCGTGGTGTTATTTATCAGAATGAGGATGATGCCAATAAGAAATTAGACTTTACTTATGATCGTAAACAAAAATTTGGAAATAATAACAAAAACAATCCAAGAAGATTAGAATCTAATACTAATAATATGGAGAAGCAACGTATAAGATCACCGAGACGTAACCAAAGACGAGAGAGCCCATCAAGAAATCGACATTATGAAAGAAATAGGCACGCACCTTTGAAACGGAAAAGTAGAGATATTTCCCGATCACCTAAACGAAAAACAAGAAATCCATCACCAAGCAGAAGCTCAAATCAGCATAAAAACAAAAATCGTAGACGCAGTAATTCACGAGATAAACGTAGATCAAGAAGTCATGATCGCTCAAAACATAGTTCAAAAAAATCTAAAAAAAAAAGTAAAAGAAGTTCATCATGAAAAAAAAACATGAAAAGATTGCAATAAATATGAATTCTTATGAAAAACATAAAATAATAAATTATGAGATGCAATTTATCATAAAAAAAAATTTCAAGATGTCCACCTTCTACTCCAAATTTGGGCAGTAATTTCTCTGCTTGTTGAAAAACCGGTTTTATCTTGAAAAAAGGAGTTTGTTCTAAAATTATTGTCATCATAAAATAATATTCTGACCAAAAATAAAATTAAAATGATAAATCTGAAGAAAACAAGTTGACTAAATTATTCTTATTTTAATTCAATTATTAAATTTCACCTGTATTCTGCATTTTATTTTATAAAGTAGAATGCTCTTACCTCTTAATAATTTTTAGAATTAAATTACTTGACTGAAAATCTGTCTGAAAATATGAATGATTAAAAATAAATTCATTACTTAAAAAAACACTCAAAAAGTTGTTCAAGGTTTTTTAACTGGGGGTAGGGTTGATTTCTTTCTTTTAGTGCTGATGAAATCATAGAACATTACGTTGTCATAATATTTTATTTGCAACCATAGTTTTTGCTTGCCACCGGAAATAACTATTGAGTTTTTTAATCAAATTTTGAAAAGGATTGTAAAAAGATTGTAAATTAAAAAAGTAGAAAGAAAAAAATTTGTAAAATCATATCATTAGTCTAATTTTTATTATTAGAATAAAACAACTTTCAAATTTGGCGACACAAAAGAAACTAAAATTTATCAACATGAAAAAAAAAATAAACCAGCCAATATATTGAATAAGAAAAAATTTGCGTGGACATTTATAAACTTTATAAGAACGTGTCTGTCCTATAAATATTGCAAAAGAAAAAAGTGTTGTTATTATTTTAACTGATGTTACAACGGGTTTATTTTTCTTATTATTTATTTTTATTTTGCCACCAAAACAAATAGCAATAAAAATGATTAGACTGATTTTTTTTAAAAAAATTTACGTCATAAATAATTTTAAATTAGTTTTACAACGGTAGACGCAACGTGCGATTCAAATTTAATATTTATTTTTTATAATAATTAAAAATTTTAGTTTATTTTAATTGAATTTATTATGTTGCAATTTTTTTCTAAATATTAATCAATAAATCATGAAATAAATGTTTGAATTTTTGTCTAGAATTTAACGTTTTACAAAATAAGTAAAAATCAAGGAAAAACTTATTTTCTCTCATCGTCATGCATACGGCTTGTATAATATTATTATTTTTTTTTTGCAATCCAGATGGTCGTTTAAAATTATTCAATAAACAGAGATATAAAATAGAACAATTGTTATGTGTAAAAGAGACAGAGTTTAATGTAAATAAATTTTAAAGTAAATTTTTTTTACTTAATAATGAACAAAAAGTCGTTAAAAAACAACCAATTTATAAATTTGAATCAAAGTATGACCAGTAAAACGGGTCTTAAATCTAAGTAAGTATATGTAGATTCTGATGGTTTAAAATAAATTCAAACTACTACCTTGGTTCAATCCTTTTTTTTTTTTTTGAAAAATTGAAATCAAGTTTTTTGTGCTCTTCTTCGTGTTGGTGTCATCTTATTTATAAATATATAATTAATTTATGGTTGTTTGTACTTTATACACATCAGTGTGAATCGATTTATTTTTATTATTTATTTTTTATGTATTTATATTTGTAAAATAATTGAGAATTTATTAAAGTTGGGTCACTGGACAAACGGTTTTTTTTTACCTACCTACCGGCTATATATACTTACATACATTTATATTTTAATGCATTATTTAAAAAGACGAGAAGATGTTTCTTTTTTTTTTTTTTTAGATGTATGGAGTTCATCTGCGGTTAGTTTTTGTTTGAGTTTGTTACCTTAAAGTAGTAAGTAATTCTGTTGTTTTTTTTTCTTCTTTATTATATTACTGTTAATGGATGGTGTATAATCATAATAATATACAATTACAAATACTAGGAATCAAAGAAATGGATTGGTTTTGTTTTTTTTTTTTTATTGAACAAAGTTTGTTCTTGTCTCATGCAATAAATATGTTGTAATTCGTAAATATTTATTATTATGTTAGTATTGGTTAGAATCAAACAAATAATAATTAAAGAAATTATAAAATTGATTGATAAAATTTAATTATATTAATTATTTGTATGGAACACTATAATAAATTTGTTTTTTATCTTTTAACTTTCCTTCAATATTTTTTTTTGTTGACATACATAAAACAAATGTAAATTTAAGTAAATATTTATATTTATATTAAAGTTAAAACAGATTAAAAAGATTTTTAGAAATTTAGTTAAGTAAATTTTTATAACTTCTTTTATTTATTTTTTTAAATAAAAAAGAACACAAAATGTGTAAAGAAAATATCAGATTTTTTTCAACGCTCACACATAATAAAGACAGATGAGTCAAGTTTATGAATAAAAATAAAAAAAAAAAGTACGGAAAACTGGAATTAAGTAAAGAAAAAATAATCATATGTGATGAGTCAGTTAGGTAGGTAATATCACCTACAGACCAAAAAGAAATATATAATTTTTCAAGAGTTACAAATCTTATTTTTAGTCTTAAAATCCAGTGCCGTAAATTGTTTTTATAAGTAATAAGTATTAAAAAAAATGGTATGTATATCTAATTAATTATATTTGAAAAGGTTTATCGTTTAGGTAGTTTATCTACACCTAAATTTAACCTAATTTGTATTGAATTGATTTTTTTATTTTTGAAAATATTTAAATTTCTTAGGTAAATAAATAAAAGAAATCAAGCAATAAAAAAACGATCTTTCCATCTTCCTACATAATCAAAAGTTTGACTTAAATCTTATTTATTAGGAATATCTTTTAGTTTTTATTTTTTTTTATTATTCACAAAAAAAAACCACCAAATCGAATTAAATTCAAATCACAAAAATCGTTCCTTATTACTATATACATACTACTATATATATTTATGTAAGTAAATTTAATGAAATATATAATATAATAAATTAACTTGTGGTAATTGGCAACGTATAAGTAAAGTTAAAAGAGATACAGAGAGAGAGATGTATGTAATATACGTGAACGTGTCTCACTAATTATTATTAAATTTTATAAATATATTGAACACACGGCATTTACCTGAATACAAAAACCTATACATATAATGCTGATATATAGGTAGATTATTATGCTTACTTATATTATATATATATTTGTATTATAAAAACAAAAAAAAAACTAAATAAATATAATATATTGTATTTATAAAAAAAAACGCGAGTCTATCCTCTCCAACACCAATTTATATTAAATAAATACACTCACAATAAAAAATATTTTGTTTTTTTTTTTGTTTTATTTGAGTTTTAACGTTGAAGTATGGAGATTGAATGGAATGGAAGTGGAATGGTTATTCGTTAGTCACATACGGGCTCTCATTGCCATAACAACAATGCTTTGAGAACGTAACGCAAACAAAAAAAAAAAAAATAAGAAAGAAAAGAAAATTTATATTAATCGTAATACAGTGAAAAACTTACTTCTATTATTGAAATATTATTCGGTATTGTTATTTTTTCTATATACAATTTACATTTTGTATTAAAGAATATACCGTGTGATATGTAAAATAAATAGATAGAATATAAGAAAAAGTATGTTTCTTTTATAAGTTATATTCTATAATATTAAACTGTTAGGTACTGAAAAGTGTTTTCCATTTTAATTTAGATACTTTTTAACTTATCTATACTTTAAGTGGCAATTTATATACCTCTAAAGTTAATAGTTAGGTCATTTTATATATATATATTTATTTGGTTTAATAAGAATATAAATAATCAAATTAAAAAAGGTGTGTATACCTCCCTATATACATATGATCAAAGCAATAACTATACTTTAATATAAAAGTGCAACTTCCAAAAAAAATTAAAGATTATTGTTGCTTGTTTTGTTTGGATTTGTGTGACGTCAAAGAATATTTATTTTAAAGAAATAATAATAGACTTAAGTGAGAATTAAATTAACTTAACTGTGACAAATAAGAATCTTGTGAAATTCTGTTGGATTTGATTTCATAAATAGAAAGAAAAAAAACTAATCACATTTTTCTGGTAAGTGCTAAATTATATATTGTAATTTATAATTTAAATATAATTTAGATTTACAATTACAAATAAATAATAAAAGAGTGAAGGGCAAACATTTTGTCAAGGTCTTATTTATTTCCAATTTTAGTTTTTTTTCTTTTTTTTTCTTCGTCTTATAATTCCAAACGTCTGTCTCTCAACTCTCAGTTTGTTATTTCCATGATTTTTAAAATTTCTTGCCTTTTATATCACAATCTTTTTTTTTTTTTTTTAAATATAATTTCCGTAATCTTTTTCAAAATGAATATTTATTTATTTATTTTTTGTGTTTTGCACTTACTTTCGCTGTTTTTGCTTTTCGCTTGTTTTGTTTTTTTTTTTTCATATTTTAATTTATTTATTCAAATTTATTCAAATCTTATATATTGAATTTAAACTAGAAAAACGCATTTCACAAATACAAAAAAAACAACGAATTCTTAAGAAATTGATAAATAAAGAAAAAAAAAATATATGTAGAGTTTTTTGATAAAGTAAAATAACCGGTTTAAAGTTATATATCAGAATCACAAAAACAAAAACCTACCTATATATATTTATAAAAAACGATAAGAAAAAAAAAACGCCGCATTTTATTCAGGGTCCTTTTTATATACCTAACTTTTTAAACATTCTTTTTAAGAATCCCTTTTGTTCATCTCACCACTCACCAAGCCAAGGTCAACGTTTTTTAAGCTTCTGAAGGTTCTTTCGTCTTTTTGTTTCTCTTTCTCCCTCACTCTCTCCCGGTCTCTGTCTCTCTCTTACTCTCTACAATTTCAGTATAATGAATTAAACTAAAAACACAAAACTTGAAGTAAATGCAGACGTGATTTAACTTAACTTGTCTTTGGAATCGACAAAATCTAGATATTTTTTTTTAAATAATTATGAAAAAAAAAAACTTGTCTTGCATAAAGAATAAAGAGAATAATAATAAGCGACTTATGACCTCAATTATCATTTTAAATACTAACTAATAACTGTACCTCCTTATAGATAGCTCTATTTGCTTTGTTTCCAATTATAGAATTATGTTAAAATTTCAAAAATATAAAAAAAACTAATTTTACAATTATAATTAATTAAGCGAAAAAAAGTAGCATGTTTTTATTCATTTATATTTTTAACGTTTTTGAATTTTACAAAAAAAAAATAATAATAAACATTCTTTTATTTTGTATAAAATTATAAATTTAAATTGTTCAATTTTTGCTGAATCCAAAAAGATTTATTATTTTATTATGAAATTGATTTATTTTATTTATTGACAAACTATAAAAAAAAAACATAGTTAATGTACATAATTTTATAATAAAATTCTTAATGAGAAAACGAATCACCAATCAATAGCAAGCAAAAAAAAAAGATTCATTCAAAACTTAAAAAAATTACCATAAAAATTGAAAAAGAAATGAAAAAGAATTGGGGAAAAAAAACTCAAATTTAAAATTGGCAAACCGCAAATGTCAAATTAATCACAACAAAAAAAAAACAAAAACAGGCTTTTCCGAAACTCTGCAACTGAGCAAAAAAACATTCACATTTTTTTATACAAAGAAAAAAAAAAAGAAAGAAATGGAATATTCCAACTTTTTTTGCTTGAATTTAAAATTATTCAATTCCAACCCATTTATACCAAATTAAATAAATTTTTGAAATATTTTTCAAATACAAAAATTTTAAAACATAAATTAGGACAACGTTATAAGAGCTAAAAGTAAATAATGAAAATAAGTTAAATAATTTATATTTATTATGAATTTATACTTACCTTACTTTAATTTAAGAATTTTTTAGTTGCTCATATTATTCCATATTTTTGCACTTTATTACAATTAATTACAGCTTTTATATACTTTTAGTTTTGTTTTAATTCTACAAAAATTTTACTAATCCGAAAATAATAAAATGAATTTGTTTTTGCTTTGGGATTTACTTTTAAAAAAATTTATGTAACAAAATTATAAAGAAAATCATTTCCTATATAAAAAAATATATCTTCAATTTGATTATTACTTAATTAATAAATATTAATTTTTCATTCATATAGATGACAAATTCCATATAAAAATATGAATTAGTAAAAATTTCTTTATTTTAGTTTAAAATTGTATAATATGGATATTTGTGTTGTTTCTGTTTTGTTTTTATTATTTTTGTTTATTTTGAAGTGAAAATTTTTAGTAAAATATTATTAATAATTTTTTTTTTTTTTGAAAAATAAACAAGACGAAAGTTATTCATGTGAAAGATCGTATAAAAAAAATTCTTTAAATAAATATTCAAAAATAGCTCCTGTGAAATTTCATCATGTTCCCGTATATTTTTTTTTAGCTCCTTTACAAGTTGCAAATAAAATGGTATGCTTTTTTATTCACTTTACAAAATTTTCATTTTGAAATAATTCTTAAATAACTTTTAATTGGCTTTAAAAATTAAAACAAAAATGAGAAAGCCGAGAGCGTGAACAATTATAAAGAAGATTGATGGGAAATAAGATTGCACAATTCGTAACATTCAGTAAACACCCTCAAGTTTTTGTTGTTCATCCAAATCATTCCCTTTTATTTCCCCTTTATTTATAACTTCGATTTTAAGTGCTGAACAAATACACTTTACCTCTATACTCCACAATCACATTTAATGATTGTTTATGTTTATATAAATTTGATTTAAATAAACGAATATTTTGGCCTCGAGTTCGAGTCGATTGTATAGGTGTAATACCCAAATTATATTCTTGTGAACAATAATAATTTTATTTATCGATTAAAACCGGAAAATGGTAAATATAAATATTCCTACAATTTTTTTTTTTAAAAGAAAACGATTTTAAATGTCAGTAATAAAATTAAGACACAAATGAAACAGAAATAAAACAAGGATTAAAACTTACTTAAAAGATAATATATAGATAACGAATATTTTTCTAACTAAGTAAATAGTAAATGTCTCGTATTCTTTTACTCGGAATTTTTTTTTTCTTTCAAATAATGATGAAAAATTGTTTGCACAAAATAAATGTTGATAAAAAAATGATGGTAACAAACTTGCTGTGTAAAATCTCAATTTACTTATCCTGTGTAGATGCAGCAGAATGTCATAAAATAATTTCAAAAAACATGAAATACGAGTTAATTTATATTGAACTCAGAAAAATCAATTAAATTTAATTTATTATATTTTCTTCATTATATCTAAGTGCTTTGTGTTTAAAAGCCAAGATATATTTTCTATTTATTAATTATTGCTTTTAAATGATCTAATAATCTATAATGTAGATTATTTTAGTAAATATGTTAAACATAAAGGAAGGGACATATCGCATCACAATACATTATAGCTAGTTCGCCTCTGTAAAAAATTTAATAATGTAACTAAAATAACTACAACTTTTATGCTTATATAAAATGCGTACATACATAAATTGAATTTGTATTTGCTTTTATGGGTATATGTCATATGGTGCAATCACCTTTTAATAATTAATACTATCACAATTAATATTTATGTTGTATAGGAATAGAACGGAAGTAAGCTTCCCGGAACAATTACGTTTTTTTTTTTAAAAAAAACAATTTCATACTAAAATATTATTAACACTTTATTGAAAGATAAAATAAGTTCCATACTATTAATGGTCATAGCAGTGGTGTGCCGTGTCATTAAATAGCAGTAATAATTTTCCAAAAAAAAAAATTTTTTTTCACTTTTTCTGGAATAATAAAACGGATTAGATTACAATAACAATATTTAATTTGATAAAAACAGATGTTACAACCGACACAGTTCGCTAACACAAATTAGAAAAGAAAAATGTAACAGCAGTTCAAATTAAATATTTTTAGATTTAGTTTATTATTTTGTCTATTCTTTATTTGAAAAAAAATAATCATCTTTCTGACCAATAATTAGGGTATTTTTCATAATAATCGATAAATGGACAGTAGCGTCTAGTTCCAACTTTATAACTATACTACTATACATACAAAATTTACGGTATACGGAGTAGAAAGCCATACAAAACAAACTTTCCCTATTCTATTATGATACCAAATAAAAACTAGTTTATAAAATGAGAACCAAAAAAGTTCTAATTCTAAAATATTTTAAAATGTAGAGTATAAATGTGTTAATACAAAAAAAAAACACAAATTTTAGTTATGAGATGTTCTTTTCATGTCTTTATAATAAACTATAAGTAGATACTAAGTATCTGTTAAGCCCTTTTCAACTTTCTTTATTATAATGCGCTTATTACCATGAAATTAAAACAATTTACAACTATTTTTCTATTTTATTTGTTTTTTAAATTATAAAATTTCAAAGCTGATTATGAAACGTGACCTAAGTATAAAGTACCTCCCTAGAGTAGAGGTTACGGTCATTATATTTTCAAATAGAGACAAAATAATAAATGTTCTAATTCATTGATTGTTTCTTGTTTACACAAGATTTTCTTACTTCCTAATAAAATTATTTTGTGTACCAATTAATTAGGTTTACCTTTACAAAATTAATGAAAATCTTTACTGAAATAAAAATCTAGAGAAAATAAACACCTACTTACTTACCTGACCCCATTATATAAAAATTATATTTGCATATCTGAGATCAAACATCTTATTAAGGATAAAGATCAAATAACAGTTTGAATTATTTACCATTTTCAAAAAATTTCACTTTTTTAAGGGGTCGATTTTTTAAAAGTTCTTTAACGAACAGATAATACTGAACACAATAACAAGTACATATTCAATTTAATTGGTGTCTCAAGACAAAATACGGAACAAAACTATTTAGATCTAGTTATCTATAGAGCAGTGTTACTCATAATAAGTCTAAAGTAAACCGGACTCCATGGTATAATTCTCATTATCACTGCGTTGAAAATAATAAAAAAAAAAGTCAATAGACCCACAATACTTATTTACATTAACTAAACATTGTTTAGTTTATACACTATTAAATGCAGGGTTTCGTTGATTAAAACATCTGGTTCAAAATAAATAAAAAAAAAAAGAAAACAAAATGAAAGATCTTGATTAAACCAAATTGAATATAAGAAAATATATTGATTATATAATTTTTGAAAATTGAATACAAAATTCTATTCATTTTATAAATTTATAAAAATAATTGAATTTAATCAAATCTACAATTAATTAATTATTTAATGCTTTTGTAATTTTCATTACTGTATTAATTGTATAACATCTAAATGGAAATTACAATAATATTGAATTGAAAAAACTCGGTTCTCAATGGCAAAAATTATAATAAATGAAAAAAATTCAATAACATAATAATCTAAATTTGAACCCCTGGATCAAAATATAATCTGTATAGGTATACATTTTTTTCTAAAACTGCCTTGTTGAAATTGATTTTATTTCTTTTGCGAAAAAAAAGTGTAAAAGAAAACAAAAAATGTTTTTTTTTATCATTTTGAGTTGACCTTGAAGATTTATGGATTATAAGAATTCATTTTAAATGTTCGAAAAGTAACTTTTAGTGCATTTTAAGCAGTACTTAGCAGGGTTTCACCATCAATAATTTATTTTTTTGTTTATTTTCAGATAACAACACGCATTTATTTCTAATTAAATATTAGATTAGCGAACTAAACTAACAATTTCCAAAAATATAAATAATGACAAATATTGGCGCAAAAAACTAGTATACTTTTCTTATCAATCTTATCTAAAATCTAAATCCTGATAAAAAAAAATATTATAAATCATCGTACTTATAAAAAATCAATAAGAATTATTCAGGTGGGGTGCGATATCGATTGTGGAAAACACATTTATAAGAAGAAGAAAAAAAGAAAATCTTGTAGATTAAAAATAAAGTTCAAAATATAAGTAAATGAAAATAAGGAAAACAAAATGTCTGATTTTTGTGAATTTCAATGGAATAACCGCCATGAATACAAAATACGAGGATACACTGATAATAAAAAAAATAATATTAATTGGAATGAACCAACCGATCGCAGTTGTGCATTAATTGCATTAAAAGAACGTATTGGTGCAAGTATGGATTATGCACTTAAGGATAAATCATGTTGTCATGATGATGAATTTCTAATGAGATTTTTATTCGCAAGAAAATTTATTGTTGATGAAGCATTTCAATTGATTATTAATTATCATTCATATCGTCAAAAAAATAGTGGTATTTTGCAGAGATTGTCTGCGTTAGATGAGCCAATTCAGACAGCATTGCGTGATGGTTTTCCAGGTATACTAACACAAAGGGATCGACGTGGTAGGAAAATACTTGTCTTCTTCGCTGCTAATTGGGATCATTGTTCATATTCATTGATATCTGTATATCGTGCAATGCTTTTGTCATTAGAGAAATTGTTGGAGGATAAGCAAAATCAGGCTAACGGATTTGTTGCCATTGTTGACTGGACAAATTTTACATTAAGACAATCATCTCATCTAAATCCAAAAGTTTTAAAGTTAATGATTGAAGGCCTCCAGGTATAAAATTTTTTTAAATTCATTTATTTAATTTCTTTAATATTTTTTTGTTTTGTTTTGTAAAATTTCAGGATTGTTTTCCGGTACGATTTAAAGCAATTCATTTTATTGGTCAACCGTGGTATGTTGAAGCAGCATTAGCAGTAATTCGTCCATTTTTAAAAGAAAAAACGCGAGCCAGAATTAAATTGCACGGAAGTAATTTATCAACATTACACGAATGTGTCGCTAGAGATATTCTTCCAACTGATTTAGGTGGTGAAGGTCCATCTTTTAATCCATTGGATTGGTATCATACATTACTTGAATCAAGCCAAACAACACAAACACCACGTTCATACTGTATTACACAGACAGCTGTCTATTCTCAACCACCGCCAAACTATGTAAAGCCAATTAAGCCAGTACTTCCTGTTAATAATAAAAATAATAAAACAGGTGATCCAGCTAGAAATACACTATTAGGTTTAAACGATGACATGTGAGTATGCTTAGAATTGGTGTGTATGTACTTTGTGAATGCTTAATTAGATTTTATTTTAATATAAAATTATAAATTTACTTATTATTATATTGAATATTGAAAATTTTGTTATTAATTATTTTCTAATTTATTTACGAAAAAAAAAACGAAAATACTTGTGTTTGTAATTTGTATGCATGTTTGATTATATTCTTCATCATGGTGATATTATATTTTTTAATTATTATAAATATTACCAAGGTGTTTGAATTTACTATTGCTTTTATTAGATAATTTTTTAAAGAAAACAAGACAAATAATAAGAAGCAAAATTTGAAATTTAATTATGACAATAAATGAAAGAAATAAAAATTCCATAAAAATAAATGTACGATTTTAACTAATTTTGGTATTTGTTTAAAATATAAATTTCCTCTCGAAAATAAAAACACGATGTAAATAAAGAATTTTTGTATTTATGTAAGTAATTAAAGATATAATTAAATCCGTCCAATTATGTTTAAAATTGATAATTGTATTTAAAATTTAAAAAAAAAATTGTGATGATGAAATAAATATGTTCTTTTTTTCAAATTAAAATTGTATCTTTTTTTATTGACTCTATTTTCTAGTGTTACTGGTTTGTATTTCCGTCTATAAATGATAATGACTGTACGTGACTACTTCAGGTAATAATGACTTTTTATTATGAATTTAGAAAGAAGTTTTAAATTGTTTTTGTTGTTCTATTATTTTATGCTTTATTATAATAAAAGAAAGACAAAGAACAAAAAAAAAATGCCCAAAATGTTTGTAATTATTGAAGGAAAAAATTTAATTTGATTGATTGATAGATTTTTTTTTTTACATATAAACTACATATTGTTACAAAATAAGGTACGTTATTATAAAGTTCAAAAGAGTTCAAACAAGTTAATAGATTTGTTATTTCTTTCATATTTTTAATTTTCTTTTATATTTTTATACAAAATATATAATTTCTTTACACTTAATAATTCTATTTCTAAAATGAAATTGAATACATTTGTGCAAATACAAAACCACCCACAAAATATAAACAATAAGATAACTATAACCGATTTTTATAAACGTCTTTGGGACAAAAAAAAACAATAAAAGTTATAGAAGAGAAGAATAGGAAACCAATTGAAACAATCAAATTAATTTCAGAAATATTATATAAAATAAAACAATAATAAATAAAAAGAAGTGTCATCATGTATAAATCCGGTAATTTGTGAGAAAAAATACACAAAACATTTGTAATTCAATAAATTAATCACAAACGAAGCCATATTTAGGCTTAGGCATTAAGCGTAAAGTTCAGTAAGGCCCTCAAAAATTATTTTATTAAAAAATATATAAGGCAATAAACAATTCCACAATATTTTTTTTGTTTTGAAACAAAAAAGTAATTTTTGTGAGGTAAGAGGTAAAAAATATCCATGATATAATAAAATGAGGTTCCGTATCAAAGATTTTAAAAACGTATCTCTATAAAAAAAAAAGCAAAACAAAATCACTCTCTCCTCTCTGCAAAAACAATGTTTGTGTATGTTGTATTGCAATATAATAAGTGAGTCATGATTCTCTGAGTGATTATTTTCTTGACTTTTTATATATATTTTGTAAATTATGCCACTTGAAGGCTAACATTACCAAAAAATAAAATAAATTATTATTTTAATTGTAATTACCAAACAACAGGCACAACTATAAATATGGAAAAGATTAGTTCTGCTGGCTTTTTGTTTTAAACAATGAAATTTTTGATTGTGTATTTTAAATTGTTATCATTTGTATTTAATTTATTCAGCTTTGTCAAACGGCAAAATTTAAAATATAAAAGACAATTAATAATAGGTGTATTCTCATAGGTATAGAATTATTATAAATTCAATTGAATATGAAATTGATAATTTTAACATTTCTTTTTGTCCAAAAACCTTCTTAATAATATTTTGTTAGTATTCGTGTAACATGAAAGGGAAATTATAGTATCAAATTATTGAAAACAAAAACAAGTTATTTATTTTTCAAAAATTATCATAACGAAAACTTTCATCGATTTAAAAACATAAAAATGAAACTAAGCATAGAGTGGACCAATTATAATAAATCGTCATTAAACTGAGAAGTAAAATTCGTATAGTGTAGAAAAAACTCACTCTTAAAATCAATCATTTTATATTGCTGATAGCCTTCAATCGTAGATACTTGAAACTTTAAAAAAAAATCAATTTCAACATTAATCTGCAATGCAAGAAAAAACCACTACTCAAATTTAAGTTGTATTTAACGCCTGAATAAATAGTTATCTAGTTTATTAATATTTATATAAAAAAAACTATTGTTCTTTAAAACCTTATTCCTATATCAAATTCTTATATTATTCAAATCACGATCAAGTGATTTTAAATAATACATCAAGAATAAAAAATTATAATGATAAGATGCATAAATCAAACCCTTTCCGGAAAGATGTTAATTCAAAACACATATTTAACAAATTATATATTTATGTATATATGAATTAATAAAAATTATAATTTTTTTTTTTAAATAAACAATCGGAAATGATTTTTAAAGATGATTCACAAAGGAGGGATATTATTTTGAGTTCTGTTATGAGCAATAATTGAATAGTAATTTAAGTAATTTTTTTTTCTTTATTATATAATCTAAAATTTGTAACCATACAATCTTAAAAGTGGACTAATTTATAATTAATAATTAATAATTAATAATTTATACACTCCGTGCGTAATTATTTAACTTTCGTTTTCTTCTTCCTTTATACATGTATGATTTGCTGTTTTGTTTAGTAAAATTGGAATAAACATAATACATAAATTATAATAGGTTCTATGTTGCATATGTGTATTTCTTTTCACATTTGCAATTGACAGAAAATTATGATTACCACAAATTCGCTGAAATATTTCATGAAAAACCATTGTCAAAAAAAAAAGATAACTCAAAATATTTTATAATTATGAATAAATCATTTAACTATTTATTAGACTCTATGTTTTTTTTGTTTGTAATAATAAATTTGCAGCCGTCAAAGCATCTGGGAATAGTGAGTGGTAATTGACTAAAGGAACATACGCAGCTGTTATCATTCTGCCGGCAAACCATCGTCCATGTAACGAATTCACTGATAATACAGCTGTTGCAATGCTCGGACATTTGACATAAACATTACCCTGTGGGGAGGCTTTATCTACATAAACATGAAGTACTCCACCATGTTTATTACATTCCGATATAACATCATCTTGGATTTCAATTTCCCATGCAGAATTTGTCTCGGAAATGGGATCAAACATATTCGAAAGCATAAAACACTGCGTAGCAATTGGTGGTGCTACACTTTGAGGAATCGGAGGTGGTTGTGGAGCAGTAGCAAGAAGTGCGTTAGCAGCAGCCTGTGGCACAGCAAGTCCAGCGCCCTCAGCTAATTTAAACATCAGTTGTAGTCTGCCTGTTGCACCAAGATCAATACCACTTCGATCCATTTCATCTGTGTCAAGTGATGCATTTGTATTCATATCTAAACGCTCAGTCACATTTCCTACTTTCATTGGTCGACCCGCAAGCTCAAAACCATTTAACTGCTCAAGAGCTTTTTTGGCATCTTCCGCATTATGAAACTAAAATTTTATTGAATTATTATTTGAAAAAAAAAATTATATTTTAAAAACAAACCGTTATAAAACCATATCCTTTAGAACGGCCTGTTTCTGGGTCCATTATTAATTGAATACTATCAATTTTACCAAATGGCTCAAAAATACCTCTTAACATATCTTCTGTAATATTGAAATGCAAAGAACCAACATAGAGCCGCATAGGTCCTGTTTGATTTTTAGGTACTAAATTTGGCATAGAATTTGCCATACGATTTTTTTCTGCTTGTGTATGCTGTACACATATTGGGACACCAAGCAAACGCTGACCAGAAAGACCGAGAGCCTAATAAGAAATATGTTATATGTGTTAGAGTATATTTATAAATAATTAAATAAAATATTATTCCACAAAAATATCTTACCAGAGGTACTGATTCTGGATCTTTGAATTCAATATAAGCTATTCCTTTAAACCTTTTTGTTTTGTTACATGTAATCAACCGGACATCCCGAACCTTTCCAACACTAGAAAAAAATTCTTCTAAATCACGTGCACGAATTCTCTGGGAGAGTTGCATACAAAATACAGTTCGTGCGTCTCGCTCCTCAGGTGTCAGATCTTCAATTGGTGAGTGATTACCTAAACCATTTGGTGGAGTGCGACCACGACGAAATGGACGTGGAGACGGTGTTCGACGTCTGGGAATTGATTTTTGGGGTAATATGTTAGCTCGATTTTCTTTCATTGTGTTATACCTCCTTTCACGAGATTTACTACGAATTTTATCCTCGGGTACATTCCTTGATTTGTCCTTCGATCTGCTCCGACGTCTTTCTTTTGAACTACCTTTTCTCTTCTCCTTTGATTTACTACGCTGTCTTTTGTCTTTGGATCCACCTACTTTCTTATCTCTTGAACGGCTTCTTTTCTTTTCCTTTGATCGACTTCTTTTGCGATCTTGTTTTTTGTCCAGATCACGCGTACGTTGTTTTTTATCACGGTCTTTGTCCCGTGAACGAAGTTTTTCTCGTTCTGTTTCTTGATGTCGTTCCCTTCCATGACCATTTTTTGCACCAGATCGTCCAGTATCTCCCAAATCTCTTTCACTTGAACGAGCAACTTTCGATCTTGACCGACTACGACTGCGAATTTATAAAGAAATTAATCTAAGCTAAAGCATAATTCGCAAACAACTCACTGTGATGACTTCGGCTTTCCATTTACACGCTCCTTTCCTCTATGCGATTGGATCCCGGGCGATGGTGATGTATTAGCGTCATCCTAAATCAAACAGGCACAAACACATTGAGGTGAGATGTTGTCAGAGACGCATTTTCAATCACGTAGTGGTAGTAGAAGGTAGAGAGAAAAGCCAAACAGCAGGAACAAGACAGATATTGATTTATTAATTATTTTGAATTTTTCTTTCATATTTTTTAATTACGTAAAAATTATAATAACAAAATATTACAAACGAAAGCAATTACATAATTGCCCCCTGTTCAAAAACATTATTTGTAAAATTTGCACTCTTCTATGATTTTTTACTTATTTCCTGCATGTTGGCACACTTAATTTCCTCGTACACTATTTTTGCAAATAAAAAGGATTAAAGGATAGGGATAAGGTAGTTTTAAAGAAAAAAGAAAATGGCAATGAAAGTAGATTACCTTTTTCTTTCGTTTATATCATTAATATAAACTTATATTAAAAAAATATACATAAAAGGAATATTTAACGTCGTTTTTTTATTTTTTTTCGGGAGATACCAAACTTACCAGATATGATCCAGAGCCGAATAATAGAAGGGCCTTTTGTTCACAACAACGTACATTGCAAAATTGAGATAGTTAAAACGTACTTCTGCAAAAGATATACCCGTAAGAAAAGCCAAAAACTGTTTTACCAATTAACCCATCATCAATAAATATTTTATATTTTTTAATTAATTTTCAACCCGTTTAAAGCAATCAATTCATTACTTTTATCAATTTTTTTAACTTAATTAATTGTTCAAAAATTTAGTAAAATATAATATCATCATTAATGAATGTGTTACATTATTTAGAGTCGCTATGAAATCGTGAATTTTTCTTTTTTTTTACAAATAAATATTTCCAAGAAAATTGTTTTTTTTTTTGATGTTTTTCATGCGAACACATTTTAATTACCTTTGTTGTGTACTTCTACTTTAATAATTGGCCTTAGATGATTTCTCGAATCTATTTTGTATAAGAAAATAGATTTGATTAGTAAAAAAATAAGAGAACATCGAGATTTTATCGAGGTTTTATCGAAAGATAAAAGTTTTCTTTTTTTGCTACTTTTTTCAAAACGAGATAAATTTTTTTATAATCTAACTACTATTTAGTAGAGTAATTTCATCTAATTTTTTTGAAAAATATTGTTTGATCTATAAAACATCTGAACCGCGAAATTTTTTTTCCTGAATTTATTATTAAATAATAAATTGAAAAGTCTAAAAATTTAGCATTAATTTTCAATTTAAGTTGTACCTTAGCCGGCAAAACGGAAGCTAGAATTGTGATATAAAATCAAAATATCTCAAAAAGCGAAAATTAGTATTTTTTGAAAAAAAAAAAACTTTAAAAACACGTTTCTAGCGACAATAATTATTCAATTTTATGTTTTTTAAATTATTTAAAATTAATTTCCGTACATTCTACCATTTCTCATTTTAATCGTTTATTAGAGCTGAGAGGATGATGTTTACAGATGACCATAATTCCATTATTTATCTACCCAAACTTCAATAGGAGATTCGTAGTACAAATCGAGACATCGTTATTCAGTCATTCAACAATAAATGGGTTGAAACAAGTGCCCTGGGCAAACGGATATATCAATTTGAGATCAAATATTTCAAAAATAAATAAAAATATTTGAAGGAAATTAAATTGGAAAAGGATATTTTATAACAAAATTATATAATAAAAAGAGAATTAATGAAAATAATCAAATTAATAATTTGATTAATTTCAATATTTTACGATTTAAATATTCAATTAATCGATTCCCACCAATTGATTGAATTATTGCAGTCAATTATGTATAAAACTAAAAATGAAAAATGTTAAAAATTGATTTGGATTTAAATAAATTAATAAATAATTTGTTTTTTAATTTTATAGCATAATTGAAATACCTTGTAAAACTTACATTTCAATATTTCTGCATTTGGCAAAAAATTGAAAACTTTTTATTTTAATAAATGATGGGTTTTGGTAATGTATGGTTGTGTCTATAAAATAATAATTAAATGGAATCAGAGAATTCTTTTTAAGATTTTTTCAAAAATCACTTTTAAGTACCTCTGTGGATGTGCTGTTGACGCAGTTGCAGGATAATCAACAATGCTCTATAAATGTAGAAACGAGTGCAATTTTCAATATATGCATTTAAATATGCAAAAATGAATATCTTACTATTCAAAACAAATACAAAAATATAATCTAATTTAAATAAAATTACCCAGTTTTTTTCACTTACGTCTTTTTTATGTGTATATGGCGCTGTTGTTTCGACCTGAAAATAAAAGAAATAATTAATTTGGTTTAGATTTATAATATTTAAGAATGTTATCAATCTGTATTCATAAATATTCAATTTTAATAAAAACTTTTTTTATTACTTTATGTTCACGTTTCATTTCCAATTCCAGTAAATAGTATGCATAATCATCGGTTTCAGCGCCACCTGGTTTAACTTCATTATTCATCTGTAGGTAATAACAAGAAAAAAATTAAAAAATACGTCATATACGTATTTCACAACATCAATAAGTCTGATAAACCTAGTATTTCTAAAGTTATTTCATTGAATTAACACTTAAAATTTTTTAACCTTGATTATAAATTTAAGAAAAATTATCAAAAATAAAACTTCACCGCCATTGTTGCTTTATTGTATAAATTTTTTTATTATATCACAAAATCGATGTTTTTAAGCATTAAATATCTTGTTTTATTTACCCTATATAATGAATTTTTAATATTGTTAACTGTAATCTTCTAGAATTTTAACTCAAGATCAATTTCACATTAATCTGTAATTAAACTTTGATTTTTTATCCGCAACAACTTAAACAAATGAATTTTCAAACATCAAATTAAATATGGAGTACCAAAATTAATCAACGATAACGAGAACGAACATGAACGATGAAAGCGACCAACTTTTTTTTAGTTCAGTGGATAAATAATGTATTTGAAATTCCTGACATCTTGTGGAAAACATTTATAATAAATCATCTTCATCTTATTTATATTAGAAAGCAATTGTTTTTATTATATATTATATCATAATAAATAAAGAGCCGTTTTACTATTGTTTTACTTAGTCAAATTTTAGCATTTAAAAACTTACATTTCTTGTTGACAATTTAAGAAAGAAAATATAAAATAATAAAAAATAAATAAATAAATAAAAAGAAACATTTTGATCAAAGGCTTTTTTTATAAATCTATTATACAAAATTTTTTAATTTTAATCAACTAAATATTAAAAAAAAAACTTAAATAAAAAGAACCACCATACTTTTCATCCAAATCAAGTTTTTGGTGGCTTTAAAATTCCTTTTTTTCTTAGATATCTAACTATTATTGGAGCAATAATTAACGTCATACTTATTCTAACTGGTGCGAAAACTTTATGGATTGCATACGCAATAACAAAAGTACTTCCAGTTGCTACTTTGTCTGAGAGTGCTGTATTACCCCAACCAAAATATTCAAGTACAGAAACAACATCTAATCCGCTGAAAAATATAAAATAATTCGTGATTAGATTTTACAAGGAAGTTTACATATAAAATTAAAACAGTTAAAAAAAATATAATATAAATTAACTAAAAATAGAAATAAAATTATCCTCCTACGTTTTCAACCTATATTTTAATTGGCCTAAAGCCAACCAAAAATAAAAAATAAACTTTCACGCTTTCAACATATGATCATTATTTAAAAAAAAAACACATACCTCGATACTAAAACATAAAATGTTCCAAGCGAAATTAACGAAATTGAAACATGGAAAATAATAACTGTCGAACCATATTCTTTGAAAGCCTTTTTGAGCATATTTTTACGAGATATTTCTTTTAGTTGGTTATCATCATTTTTGGTATTAGTGATTTGTTTATTTAAATCATTTTTATGATCAATTTGCTTTTGAAAATTTTCAGATGTTAGTGAAAAATTTCTAGTAGTGTGATATTTGTTATAATTATTTGTTACAGAAGGCAGCGAAAAACTCTTAAATAAAGCTTGATTATTCATGCTTATTCTTAGAGTACCTTTTTTATTATCTGAAGTTGTTAGTGAATTGTGGTCATTATCACTCCAGTCCATTCTTACTTCTCTGCGTAGATTGGTGTAATGAGAAGACTGTAAGTCATTTGCCATGAATTTACTACCCTGTTCCCATTGTCCTCCAGGCATATTCAGATGGCTAAATTTATGCATTCCTCCAAAAGGATTGGGCACATTACTCTGCATTACTGAATTTAAACTAACAGCCCCATTGCAATCGTAAGAACCAACATGGGGATCTGTTATTGTATTATCTAAAGTAACATCAATAGCAAAGTATTGTGATTGATGAGACATTATTGCTGAGCCAGAAATATCACGTGCCCTTAGCGGTGAGAATCTTGTAGACTCATTTTGATCAATATTTGATGGCAAAGGCAAAGGTTCCGCTTGAGGATACTCATTTCTAGCAGTTACATGAAACGTATTTAAATTATGTCTCTTTTCGTTGGGTTTTACTGAAATTATAAAAAATTATTATTTGTAAAAAAAAATAAAAAAAAAACTTACTTTTTCTATCAAACCCCGGAAAAACACTACTCGATATTGGCCTTGCATGAGAAATTCCTCTCAACGAATTTTTTAAAATATGTTGCACTTGCATTGCCATTTTATTATTCGAGTACAACTTCTTTGTCCTGTTTTTGCAAACAAACTGAAACTCTAAATTTTTAATATATTCTTGTTCTTAATTTAATTATTCTTTCTTATTTCTGCACACGGAGAAAAATGTTTATACACAGAAACTATTAAACACTTTATACTAAATTTAAAAATGCTACTATAATTATATTAATATAAGCCAGAATATGCCCTTGAGTTGAAATTTTTTCTTCTACTTAAAACGGACATTGAACTTGATTACAAAGTCGACAAAGTATCACCGTTCATTGCATCAAACAATCATTTATTAATAGAGAAATTAAAAGAGTTGAGGTTGAACAACCAACAGGAAATTTTAATATTTTTAAATAAAATATTAAAGTATTTTTTTGTTTTAATAAAATATTATATTGTTATTTTGTGTTATGACGTTAGACTTTTGACAGCTCGTGTTTTCGTTTATGACGTAAATGAGAGATTAAATGTAATAGCTCAATTTTCAAAGCGTTAATTTTATTATTTATCTTATATTACACCAGGGCTCTGTTCGTAAATGTCACCTAAAAAGTAAGGTGATTTTACGTCAAGTGAAAAAAGTTACCGAAAAATGGCGCCCTAGGTGACTTTCGGTGAACTAGAAAACGAATGATTTTGGTAACAATTTTGGTGATCAAAAGTCAAAAAACACACAAAAAATAAAATATAATCAAGAACTCACAGAAAAATATAATTTTAATGATCAATTTAGAAAGAAAAAATTACTTTATTTCAGAAAATCTGTAATTAAAATATATTTTATTCTTTTCATTATCTAAATGAATCTCATTTTTATAATTTTAAATGTATTGATTTTTATTACTTTCACTAAAACCATAATTATCCATTTAAAAAATTTTGTATTGCTTTTAAACAGAAGTTATTATTTTTTGACAGTTCTTTGTTGACACTACAAAAACTCCGAGAATCACCTAAGTGAAATTCGGTGAAACAAAATATAATTTGGCGACATAAACGAACGCTCAAAGTAAGGCTATATTTTCACCTTTTTGCATTTATATGAATTTCAAGGTGAGGTTTGTCATTACAATATTTTGGACAAATAACGCATTGATACGGTAATTCGTTTTCTTTCATGAATAAGGCATTTAGATTTAGATATAAAAGCTTCAGGGCATAATTTACACTGAAACGGTTTTTCTCCTTAAAAAAACAGAGACAAATTAATATAGATGTGATTCCTTCCGAAGACAATTTTCATACCCGTATACATGTAATTAAATGTAATTTTCGGCTGTCTAATGAAACAAATTTTTTTTTACATATTTGGCATTCGTAACTTTTGTCACCTTAAAAATATGTAATTAATTTAGTAATTACAAAATAGACATACATTTGATTTGAATAGTTGTAACTAATGAAATTACCTGAAAAATCACGAGTGTGAAACATGTAATAGTCGTTTCTCTTCAAAAAATGTGCTAAAAGTACATTTATTAATCCAATGAGATTATTATATAATAATAAAATTTTAACTTATAATTCAATTAGAAAATTAAAATGAAATAAAAACAAAATATTATTAGAACGAATAAATATATTTAAAATTATATATATATTATGAATAAATATTAAGGGTTCTGTACCCTGATACCGGTAATTATTCCTCATTTGTAATTTCTTTAATTTGTTTTTTAATGTTTTTTTTATTATTTACAGACCAATGGAAAAGCGCAAAATTCCACCTGTTTGGATCAGTCAGACCAACGGATT
This sequence comes from Pedicia rivosa, assembly GCA_963082725.1. NCBI lineage: Eukaryota > Metazoa > Arthropoda > Insecta > Diptera > Pediciidae > Pedicia > Pedicia rivosa. Next base: position 25,886,367 of record OY720154.1, read on the forward strand.
GGGTAACAACGATGCATTAGGTGGACGTGGTGGTGCTGGACGTGGTAGAAGAGGAAGAAGACTTAACCTATATTAAGACTGACTTGGATTATTCATTACTACCATTGGTAATTAGTTATTAATTCTAACAATGTGTTGAATTATTAACTGAAATAATTTTTCCTGAATTGCAATTCTCACTAAAAATGTGAGTTAGCTGATTCTAGCCACACTTTTGACAGTAGCCATCCACACTTTTGACAGCTAGGGGAAATTGTATGGTGGAGTGGGGGAAATGATTTTTTCATGTTACCATACTATATTTATTATAAATATTTTAAAAAATTATTAAATAAATAATAAAAAGACAGTAATTTCAAAATAATTTGTTTTATTTATATTTTTAGTTCTTTCAGAAATGTTTTTTTTTACAGCAAATACATAACAAAATAATGTAAATGGATATGAAGAACTTTAATGCTTATCCGTGACCACTTTTCATAAGATTTTAATTTGTTTATAACTAAAGGCTGCACGGTAGATTTTATTATTTATATAGATTCCTAAAGTTCCAAGGAATACTCTAAAATATAGTTTGATTAAGTTCACATGTAGATCTCCACAAAATAAATCCAATTATGTCAGCATAACATTTTTCCGTGGATATTTTTTTTTTATAAACAATTCCATTTGTTAACAACTCAATTATGCACGGTGGGTTTTATTTATTCTATAGATGCACTGGAACTTCAGGAACACACTAAAAATAAAATTCTGGTCAGTTCATATTTTAAACTTAACAAATTAAATACTTTTATGACTGCAATGCATTTGACAGTTGCTTATCCGTGAAGAAAAAAAATTTATTAACAAATGAATTTGTTAAAAACAAAACAGTGCACGGTCTGTTTTATTATTTATATTTAGTCACTGGAACTTTAGGAACAAGACAAAAATATAGTTTTATTTAGATTACTTTAAATTCATAGACAATAAATCATTTTATTTCAACAATATTTTGACATATCGTTATACGTGCAAGACAAAAATTTAATAGTTTAATTTGTTATTAATTACGGTTTGCACGGTCGATTTTGTTAAATATTTTCAAATACTGTAACTTAAAGAACATACGAAAAATAATTAATAAATAAATAATGTTTAAAAAAAAATCAAAAAAAAATATTTTTTTAAAAATGTGTAGTAAAATTTTTTACTGCACAAAATTTAAATAATAAATAAAAATAATAAATAATTTATTAAAAATAAAAAAAAAAATTGTTCATCTTACTATTGTTATTGGGTGTGTATGGAATATCACACAATATTTCTTTGCATTGGCATAACAAAAAAAAATAACAACAATTCAAATTTTAATTTAAATTAAATATCATTTCAGTATAATTTGGTGATACATATACTTACCATTCCATTACTTACCACCCTATATGAATCCTTAGATATAAATCAAACAAGAAAAAAAATGCAAAACCAACAAATTTGTTTCAATAAAATTTATTTTATTAATTACATCGATAAAAAATGGTACAAAAAATCTTATTTTTATTTTGTCTGAATATCGTTTATACTTGCGCTCGGAAACGAGCCCTCCTGATGATTTGGAATTTAAATTCTAAATCATCAGGAGAGCTCGTTCTGAACGCCAACTACTTAATCTAAATATACTTAAAATTAAACTTAACTAATATTACATACATACACATATTCAATTATAGTTGGTTACACATACACATATTCAATTATAGTTGGTTAATTGAATATGTGTATGTACATAATAATCACTTAAAACTACTCTTACGTTGCCTTTGAAAATTTAAGGCACGAACATCTTATGAAAAGGTGGTACACAGATCTTTTAAAAGTCTTCCATCTTGTTCTCTTCTTTAGTTGAGAATCCGAACATTCTGCTTCAACATTTACTTCTTCCGTTATTTCTTCTGTATGACAAGGTTCTATTTCCAATGAATTAGAACAATGTCCTAAAGAGTCTTCGGATGCAATCGAATCAGAATCTGATGTTGTTGCACATCTGGACTTTAAATAATCAAAATACGTAAAAGCATCAAGAATTTCTTTTGAATTTTCAGCTACGTCGAATTGAACTAGTTTTCGTCCTTTAAAAGATCTGATAAAAGATTTTCTAACTGTTTTTCTAATAAGATCGTTTATTATTTCACGCACATTAACAAAACTTTCACTTTCACAAGGAACTATAATGTTATTTGCAGTGTTGATAATATCTTGAATTATTTCGCCAACAACTAAAACATCACACGGAAACATAATATTGCCGAACTCCATTCTTAAATTTTCAAATGACAACTGAAAATTAATATTTGTTTATTTACTTTTATAGACTTTTTTTTACTTAGCCTACTTTGATTTAATTTAGAAAAAAAAATTAAGAATAAAAATAAAAAACAAGGTGGTTTTCTTTCAAACAAAATAAAATAATGTTTAATTTTTAGTTTTAGGAAATCTGAGACTTCGAGAGTTTACAATTAATATCGTTAAGTCTTTTATTAAATTTAAAAAAATATTAATAGAACTTTTTGAAAATTAACCGGCGACATTATGTTTAAATATGTATAATTTGTTGCCATCTAGGCTTTCATACTCAAATTAAGTTTTAACGTGTTGAAATGTCAAAACTCAAAATATTATAAATTAAAATCGTAAATGTGAGGTTAAGATTTAAGAATATATTTATTTATAAATGTGTTCTGAAAATTTTAAATAAAAATTAAAAAATATATAAAAATGGAAGAAATTAATAGTGAAGTTAAAGTTTCGAATGATAATGAGAAAGTTTCAATAAATAACAAACGTTGTTTTGACGATGATCAATTTATACAAAAAAACAAAAACGTGATAATAAAAGAGGAAATCGAGGACAAAATAAGGTATAATCATCCAATCTACATAGATTAATGAAAATTAAACAATAATTATTTTATTTCAGTCACGTCCAAAACCTTTTAAGGAATCCCGAGATGTTAAATTGAGTAAAACATTGGTTGAAGGAGAAGAAAATGCTAAAAATTGTTCCTACAAGAACTGTATTTTTATTCATGATATTGAAACATATTTAAAAACAAAAGGAGAAGATATTGGGCCTTCATGTTGTATTTATTCAACGCGTGGTTATTGCCATTATGGATTAACTTGTCGTTTTGCACGTTCTCACATGGATGAAAATAATCATAACAAAGTCTTGGATACATATGATAAAAATACTAAAACTCAAACATTTAATCAGATTAGTTATGGTAAGTTGAGCAAAACCATATCATGACTATTATCTTACTTTATTTTTCTAGAGTTACAGATGAAGAAAGAAATCATACAATTTTGATATCTCTAAGAAACTAGTTGAAGAAATGGAACAAATTAGAATCAGTGAAAAGAAAACTGATAATGACGAACAGACAACAAATAATGATGACAAAGATTCTTCAGTTACAAAGTGTATTGGTTATTCTTCATACGCCGATATTATCAAAGATGAACATGAAAAGAAAAAAATTGATTTTCGAGAGAAACTTTTATTAAGTCCTTTAACAACAGTGGGCAATTTACCATTTCGGAGAATTTGTAAAGAATATGGTGCTGATGTTACATGTGGTGAAATGGCTTGTTCATGCCGCACAAGAATGGGCATTAACTAAAAAACATGTGTCAGAAGATATTTTTGGTGTACAAATCTGTGGACTTTATGTTGTGCTTTTGCTGCACAACTTTTAAATGAAAATGCAGAAATTGATTATATTGATTTAAATTTAGGATGCCCAATTGATTTAATATATCAACAGTCGAGTGCTTTGTTTCGTCGACTGAATATATTAGAAGTATTGATTAAAAGTTGTTCGATATTATTAGGTGATAAACAATTAAAACTGGTTAAAGAATTTATGCAAATGAAAGTGTTGCAGATGAATTGGTACCAAAGTTTGAGGAATGGGGGCAAGCATGGTTACAGTAAGTATCTTTACTTTTACAATTAATTAGCCACAAATTGCTTTTTATTTTTTGTTTCATAAATTCATTTGCAATTTTATATATTTTTGTTTATTGGAATTTATAGGTTCATGGTAGATCGAGAGAACAAAGATATTCGAAAACAGCGGATTATATACAAAAATTTGCTGAACAAGCTAAAAATATTCCAATTGGTAATAGTGATATTCTTAATGACGAAAATTATAATGAAGCAACAGTAAGTTCCTTCATTAATTCAAAATATATTTTTAAATTAATTCTAATTCTTTCAATATTTTTATCAATACAGAAAATTTCTTCCATTGTGTTTCTGGTGTGATTGGGCGTGGACCTTTAATAAAACCATGGTTATTTCAAGAAATAAAAGAACAAAAATCATTAGATCCATCCAGTAAAGAAAGATATGAAATGATGCAGAAATATGCTAATTATGGTCTTGAACATTGACGTAGCGATACTAATGGAGTTCAAATACAAGAAAGCAATTATTAAGTAAATTATATGTTAATAATAAAGCACAACAAAAACCATTACAATTAATACATGCATTAGTTCTTGACAGTAAACATACCGGCCAACAAACAATGGGTGCTGAAACAATTGTTGAAATGTATTTAGCTGATACAACAGATAATAGTCAGTAATGAAAATAAATGATAATTTACAAATGGATACAACTACAACAACAATAACTACTACAGAAACACAAGAAAATCAAGAAGAAATTCGTACAAATATGAATAAATATTTATTAGAAAATGGTTTAACAAATTTTGATATAACAAATTCAAATTTATTAGACGGTAGTGCATTAACATTTGATAATGATTTTTTTTAGTATCAATCCAAATATAGCAAATAAATATAATTTAGGTTTTAATATAAACGATTATATAAATGAAAATATAATTGAAGAGGTTGTTATAGAAGATCATAATCAAAATGGAAATTTAAATGATTTTATCATAAAAGATGTAACAAAAGAAAAACTTGATCATAATAAATTAGAAAATAATAAAATTCTAACAAATAATATAAGTAGTACAAAAGAAATAGAAAAACAGAATATTATGAAAAATATAAAACAAGAAAATATAGAAAAAACTGTAACAAATGGAATAACATTAAATGGTATAACAAAAGATATAAGTAAATTAATGTCATCATCGCTATTGTTATCATCATCAGCACAATCATTAAAAACTACTCCAACAAAACACATTAATAAGCCTAGATTGCTTAACTGTTTACCTGCAACAACAGCAACAACAACATCAACTACAACTTTTCCAATTATAAAAACAGGAACAGAAACAATATTACCAAAAGAAAATTTAACACCGATAGTGAAAAATTTAAAGAGACACTATAATATTGTACCAACATTACAAAAGATCTCAACATCAACATCAGCAGCAACATTTGAACGGATATTATTATCAAAAAATCAAATGATTAAAAAAAATGGACATATATTGTTGATCCAACACAAAAACAAAAAGGAAAACAAATGAGTTTATTAAAACCAAAAAGTTTATTAAAAACAATGAATAACAAAGATTTAATATCAATTAAAAATAATCATAATTATTTAACAAAATCAAATTTTGAACATACTGATCATGATTATGCGAAAAAAATTATGTATCATAAACAACAACAAATGAATCAATTAACTGATTCAGTAACTATTCCAAATAATATAAAAATTATTTACACAAATAAATTGGAACAAAAAACAAATAATAATAATAATAATACTAATAATAATTTATCAACAAAATTAATTGAAACAAAATCAATATTTCTATTAAAAAATAATAGATCAATGGTAAAGAAAACAATAATAAATTACCGTAAAATATTTGAGACAACAGGTAGAGCAGTCACCCGGATAGTGAAAGGTCCTGAGTTCGTGTCTCAGTTGTGGCATAGAAGGTTTTTTCAGTCCATCAATTTTTCCTTAAATAACTTTAATTTAAATTGAAAAATATTAATCATTATGATTAATATAGCCTAATGGTAAGGAGTAAATAAATGTTATATCTATTTACTTCTAAAAGAAATTTAATTTGAGACAATATTTTTAAAAATTGATTTTCTAAATGTACGTAATGGTGTTGAATATTTATTAAAAAAATTACCATTAATTAATTCATTAGCAAATGATCAATCATATCGTACAAATTTTCCATTTATTATTGAAACAAATGAACAATTTAATAAAATTACAAAATCAAAACAAATTTGTTATGAATGGTTTCGTGCAAAATTAATAAATCGTATGATAAAATTACATCCAATATTAAAAAAAAAATGATTTATGGACAACAAAAGAAATATTATTATATGCTAGAAAATTTGCGTATATACCATTAATAAAATTAAATCAAATAAATTCTAATATAATAAATAATGAGAATATTAAAGAAATTGTTGAAAATGAAATAAAAAGGGAAAAATTAAATAATATTACAACAACATTTAATCATGATATATATGAATTGACAAATGATATTATAATAAATAAAATGAATAATATAACAAAAATTGATGATATAATTGATGTTGAAAATGATGATGAACATAATGATGATAATGGTAAATATAATTATCATAATAGGGTGAAACAAAAAAATGTTGTAACAGAAATAAATAATAAAAGTAAATTACAAATACGGATTCCATTACCATATAGTATTGAAAAAGAAGGACAATTTATAGCTGAATTAACAGAAGATATTGGTATTAAATTAAAACCAGAAGAGATTATTTCAGGTGAGATTTTATTTATTTTATGTTTCTTCTTTTTTTTTCTTTGTTAATTCAATTCCTATGAAATCATTAAAATGTTTTCCTAAACAACTTAATTCAATAAAAACCCTTCAAATGTTTTCAAAATTTATTTTTGGTTATTATTTTTTTTTATGTATTTCTTTATTTCCAGACGTATTTTGTCCAGCTGCACAAAATATATTGGCCAATGTATTACAAAGTTTCACCGAAAACTTAATACGTCTTGCTTATGGAAGTAAAAGGTAATATATTTTCATATATTCTTTAACAGAAACTTTAAAATGTTTTTTTTCTTGTTTAGTTCATCGAATGAACAACCAATACAACCGGCTGATATAAAAAATGCAATTTTAAGTCGTCCAGAATTTGATTTTCTTACAAATAAACATATGGGTGTACCAATATTAAAAGACGATTACCAGGAACAATAAATACACACACGCAGATATAACAATGCAAAACAAAAATAATAAACAAATAGAATTAATTGGTGCTATTAAACTTTTATGTTTCTTTGTTTGTTTTTTTTTTCTTGTTTTTTCATTATCAAATGTTAATGCACTACCGTCTAATAAATTTGAATTTGTTATATCAAAATTTGTTAAACCATTTTCTAATAAATATTCATTCATATTTGTACGAATTTCTTCTTGATTTTCTTGTGTTTCTGTAGTAGTTATTGTTGTTGTAGTTGTATCCATTTGTAAATTATCATTTATTTTCATTACTGACTATTATCTGTTGTATCAGCTAAATACATTTCAACAATTGTTTCAGCACCCATTGTTTGTTGGCCGGTATGTTTACTGTCAAGAACTAATGCATGTATTAATTGTAATGGTTTTTGTTGTGCTTTATTATTAACATATAATTTTACTTAATAATTGCTTTCTTGTATTTGAACTCCATTAGTATCGCTACGTCAATGTTCAAGACCATAATTAGCATATTTCTGCATCATTTCATATCTTTCTTTACTGGATGGATCTAATGATTTTTGTTCTTTTATTTCTTGAAATAACCATGGTTTTATTAAAGGTCCACGCCCAATCACACCAGAAACACAATGGAAGAAATTTTCTGTATTGATAAAAATATTGAAAGAATTAGAATTAATTTAAAAATATATTTTGAATTAATGAAGGAACTTACTGTTGCTTCATTATAATTTTCGTCATTAAGAATATCACTATTACCAATTGGAATATTTTTAGCTTGTTCAGCAAATTTTTGTATATAATCCGCTGTTTTCGAATATCTTTGTTCTCTCGATCTACCATGAACCTATAAATTCCAATAAACAAAAATATATAAAATTGCAAATGAATTTATGAAACAAAAAATAAAAAGCAATTTGTGGCTAATTAATTGTAAAAGTAAAGATACTTACTGTAACCATGCTTGCCCCCATTCCTCAAACTTTGGTACCAATTCATCTGCAACACTTTCATTTGCATAAATTCTTTAACCAGTTTTAATTGTTTATCACCTAATAATATCGAACAACTTTTAATCAATACTTCTAATATATTCAGTCGACGAAACAAAGCACTCGACTGTTGATATATTAAATCAATTGGGCATCCTAAATTTAAATCAATATAATCAATTTCTGCATTTTCATTTAAAAGTTGTGCAGCAAAAGCACAACATAAAGTCCACAGATTTGTACACCAAAAATATCTTCTGACACATGTTTTTTAGTTAGTGCATATTCTTGTGCGGCATGAACAAGCCATTTCACCACATGTAACATCAGCACCATATTCTTTACAAATTCTCCGAAATGGTAAATTGCCCACTGTTGTTCAAGGACTTAATAAAAGTTTCTCTCGAAAATCAATTTTTTTCTTTTCATGTTCATCTTTGATAATATCGGCGTATGAAGAATAACCAATACACTTTGTAACTGAAGAATCTTTGTCATCATTATTTGTCGTCTGTTCGTCATTATCAGTTTTCTTTTCACTGATTCTAATTTGTTCCATTTCTTCAACTAGTTTCTTAGAGATATCAAAATTGTATGATTTCTTTCTTCATCTGTAACTCTAGAAAAATAAAGTAAGATAATAGTCATGATATGGTTTTGCTCAACTTACCATAACTAATCTGATTAAATGTTTGAGTTTTAGTATTTTTATCATATGTATCCAAGACTTTATTATGATTATTTTCATCCATGTGAGAACGTGCAAAACGACAAGTTAATCCATAATGGCAATAACCACGCGTTGAATAAATACAACATGAAGGCCCAATATCTTCTCCTTTTGTTTTTAAATATGTTTCAATATCATGAATAAAAATACAGTTCTTGTAGGAACAATTTTTAGCATTTTCTTCTCCTTCAACCAATGTTTTACTCAATTTAACATCTCGGGATTCCTTAAAAGGTTTTGGACGTGACTGAAATAAAATAATTATTGTTTAATTTTCATTAATCTATGTAGATTGGATGATTATACCTTATTTTGTCCTCGATTTCCTCTTTTATTATCACGTTTTTGTTTTTTTGTATAAATTGATCATCGTCAAAACAACGTTTGTTATTTATTGAAACTTTCTCATTATCATTCGAAACTTTAACTTCACTATTAATTTCTTCCATTTTTATATATTTTTTAATTTTTATTTAAAATTTTCAGAACACATTTATAAATAAATATATTCTTAAATTTTAACCTCACATTTACGATTTTAATTTATAATATTTTGAGTTTTGACATTTCAACACGTTAAAACTTAATTTGAGTATGAAAGCCTAGATGGCAACAAATTATACATATTTAAACATAATGTCGCCGGTTAATTTTCAAAAAGTTCTATTAATATTTTTTTAAATTTAATAAAAGACTTAACGATATTAATTGTAAACTCTCGAAGTCTCAGATTTCCTAAAACTAAAAATTAAACATTATTTTATTTTGTTTGAAAGAAAACCACCTTGTTTGTTATTTTTATTCTTAATTTTTTTTTTCTAAATTAAATCAAAGTAGGCTAAGTAAAAAAAAAGTCTATAAAAGTAAATAAACAAATATTAATTTTCAGTTGTCATTTGAAAATTTAAGAATGGAGTTCGGCAATATTATGTTTCCGTGTGATGTTTTAATTGTTGGCGAAATAATTCAAGATATTATCAACACTGCAAATAACATTATAGTTCCTTGTGAAAGTGAAAGTTTTGTTAATGTGCGTGAAATAATAAACGATCTTATTAGAAAAACAGTTAGAAAATCTTTTATCAGATCTTTTAAAGGACGAAAACTAGTTCAATTCGACGTAGCTGAAAATTCAAAAGAAATTCTTGATGCTTTTACGTATTTTGATTATTTAAAGTCCAGATGTGCAACAACATCAGATTCTGATTCGATTGCATCCGAAGACTCTTTAGGACATTGTTCTAATTCATTGGAAATAGAACCTTGTCATACAGAAGAAATAACGGAAGAAGCAAATGTTGAAGCAGAATGTTCGGATTCTCAACTAAAGAAGAGAACAAGATGGAAGACTTTTAAAAGATCTGTGTACCACCTTTTCATAAGATGTTCGTGCCTTAAATTTTCAAAGGCAACGTAAGAGTAGTTTTAAGTGATTATTATGTACATACACATATTCAATTAACCAACTATAATTGAATATGTGTATGTATGTAATATTAGTTAAGTTTAATTTTAAGTATATTTAGATTAAGTAGTTGGCGTTCAAAACGAGCTCTCCTGATGATTTAGAATTTAAATTCCAAATCATCAGGAGGGCTCGTTTCCGAGCGCAAGGATAAACGATATTCAGACAAAATAAAAATAAGATTTTTTGTACCATTTTTTATCGATGTAATTAATAAAATAAATTTTATTGAAACAAATTTGTTGGTTTTGCATTTTTTTTTCTTGTTTGATTTATATCTAAGGATTCATATAGGGTGGTAAGTAATGGAATGGTAAGTATATGTATCACCAAATTATACTGAAATGATATTTAATTTAAATTAAAATTTGAATTGTTGTTATTTTTTTTTTGTTATGCCAATGCAAAGAAATATTGTGTGATATTCCATACACACCCAATAACAATAGTAAGAACAATTTATTTTTTTATTTTTAATAAATTATTTATTATTTTTATGATTTTCATTTTACAAATAGAGCTCAATACGCAAAGTGGTTTTCCCTTAGCCCACACAAATGATAGCATAACATAATATAATATGTAATAAGTGCATTAAATCAAATAAAAAAAATAAATAAAAAAATATTTTATTGTTTTTATTCTGTCGTAGTTTAATTTAAAAAACTGTTATAGCATTTTTTTTCTACATTAATAAAAACCATGCAAGGCAGTGTGAAATTTGTGTCCATAAATTTAAAAGAAAATTGAATTTATAATAAAATAAATAACGAATTTATATATTATTTAAAACATAAAAAGTTATAAAACATATTTTATGTAATATAAAACATATGCATTAGTATCCATATTACAAAATAAAAATGTAGATGGCGTCATATAAGTTTGGTATATTGTATGGCCGCGCATTCAAAAATTTGGTTTGATATTTTTTTATATTAAATGATTAATTTTGAGATATTTTACCAACAAATAGTAGATTAAATGATGTAAATAAATTTGAATTAGTATAAGAATAGCCAATAAATTAATGTTAGTTAAAAAAATTTTTTTTTTAAGTGTTTAATTCAAATTTTGTGCAGTAAAAAATTTTACTACACATTTTTAAAAAAATATTTTTTTTTGATTTTTTTTTAAACATTAATTATTTATTAATTATTTTTCGTATGTTCTTTAAATTACAGTATTTGAAAATATTTAACAAAATCGACCGTACAAACCGTATTAATAACAAATTAAACTATTAAATTTTTGTCTTGCACGTATAACGATATGTCAAAATATTGTTGAAATAAAATGATTTATTGTCTATGAATTTAAAGTAATCTAAATAAAACTATATTTTTGTCTTGTTCCTAAAGTTCCAGTGACTAAATATAAATAATAAAACAGACCGTGCACTGTTTTGTTTTTAACAAATTCATTTGTTAATAAATTTTTTTTCTTCACGGATAAGCAACTGTCAAATGCATTGCAGTCATAAAAGTATTTAATTTGTTAAGTTTAAAATATGAACTGACCAGAATTTTATTTTTAGTGTGTTCCTGAAGTTCCAGTGCATCTATAGAATAAATAAAACCCACCGTGCATAATTTAGTTGTTAACAAATGGAATTGTTTATAAAAAAAAAATATCCACGGAAAAATGTTATCCTGACATAATTGGATTTATTTTGTGGAGATCTACATGTGAACTTAATCAAACTATATTTTAGAGTATTCCTTGGAACTTTAGGAATCTATATAAATAATAAAATCTACCGTGCAGCCTTTAGTTATAAACAAATTAAAATCTTATGAAAAGTGGTCACGGATAAGCAATAAAGTTCTTCATATCCATTTACATTATTTTGTTATGTATTTGCTGTGAAAAAAAAAATTCTGAAAGAACTAAAAATACAAATAAAACAAATTATTTTGAAATTACTGTCTTTTTATTATTTATTTAATAATTTTTTAAAATATTTATAATAAATATAGTATGGTAGCATGAAAAAATCATTTCCCCCACTCCACCATACAATTTCCCCTAGCTGTCAAAAGTGTGGATGGCTACTGTCAAAAGTGTGGCTAGAATCAGCTAACTAAAAATGTGTTATATGTTTATGTTTTATTATATTTTTTATGTTCCTTTAACTTTTTTTTACCTTCATTATTTTTAAGAATACAAACAGTTTTTTTTGAATTTACAAAAAAAATGTTTAAAAATAAAATATTTACAAAGTACAGAGTTGCTTTTTTTTTATTAATTTAGTTTTATTTTATATTGGTAAAATTAAAAAAACATTATTAAATATTAAATATTTTTTTTAAACCTTTTCCTCATCTTCTTCAAACTTATTCTGGAATTAAAGATTTTGGTATAATAAGTGAGTGTTGCTTTGAACGAAAGAATATTTCGAGAATTTTTGTTTTTATTAACAAAAAAAATTCTTTTTTTTTTCATTTATTTACTTGGTAAACTTGTTTAAAAATACATACCGGTAATTGTTTTTTCAATTTGGGTGACTTTACGGTGAAAAAGTTACCTAAATGACACTTACGAACAGACCCCATTCGAACAATAATTTGCGCTAGTGCAGCTCAAGTATAGTATTGTTCATAAAATAAATTTATACTACTTTTTGAAAATTTAATCAGTTTTGCAATATAATGGAAAACATCATGAAATGTAACAATTATAGATAAAATGTAAACAAACAATCTTCAAAAGTAGATAAGTAAATAATAAGAGTTTATAACTTAATATAGTTGAGAAAAATTATAAACAAATATAGGCTACCTAACGTGAAAAAAGTCTTCCATTAATTTCTCACCTGTTACTTATATATATATATATATATACATGGGTTAGTTTAATTTTTTCATAACAATCAATTGATGATAGACTCTAAAACTCAGTAAAAGCATTTATTATATTGTAGTTGTCCCAAAGAATTAATAGTTACATAAATAATAGGTATTATTTCCCAAATGTAACTTGGAATTCTCTCAGGGATTTTTCTTCAGTGTGATTTTTCTAACAGATCAATTAAATTAATGTAACAGTCTGTATAATAAAAATATTTGAATACTGAATATTTGTTACAGTAACTGCGACTTTTTTAATTCGAATATGGACACATTTATCTTATTTCTCTCGCTCCTCCGCACTTTACAAATATTTTAATTTTCTCCATTTTTAATAAGTTGACATAATAATTAATCATTTATTAAATTTCATTCTAATTTCTATTAAAACATGTTTTACTTAATAAATAAAAAATGAATTTCTTTAGCAAAATTTATTTAATTTTCTTTAAAATAAAGTACCTAATGGCCTTAATAAATAAATTATTGTTTTATTACTAAAACACAAATATATAAAAAAGCATTAAGAAAACCTAGAATATTTATAATGGTTTTATAAACATGTTATGAATATGAAACCAATTTTCTTATACTTTTGTAATATTGGAGGAGCTACGTAATTAATATAATAAGGGTATATAAAATGAAACATTAGAAATTCGATTAATGGTCTGCAGTATGATAGGAATCTTTGGGAACGAAAGATAAATTAAATAGTTTTGTCGTACAATAAATTCTTTGATATTCATAAATTGATTTTTATTGTTTCATTCGAATATGGATACAATCAGTATACTTCGTCCTGCTATTAGTATATTTCAACTAATTGGATTTTCTCCATTTTTATTAAATAAACAAAACGTTCCAACATCCAATAAATTTATGAAATCTTATACAATTGCCGTAATTTGTATCTCAGCTTTAATGGTTGCTTATGGCTTGTGTTTTAAAGAAGGAACCTTTAAAACGGATACGCTAGAAAGAAAAATTACTTTACTTTTGATTATAAGTATTCGTTTTACTTTCATTGTGTTACTTTTTGAATCTTTTTTTAAAAGTTCACAGCAAATTGTCCTGCTTAAAGCTTGTAAAGAAGTGAATGTGATGTTTCAAAGTCTTGAAATAATTTTAAAATCTAACAAATGCAAAACATTAATTCGCACATTTGGGTTAACAATTATTTACTTAATTTTAAACATTATAGATTATGGAACCTCTTATATTCTTTACAATGACCTTGATCTGTTTTATTGGTTTTTTTTTTTCGTCCCATATTTTTCATGTGATATTCGTTATCGTCAAATAATAATGTTGGTTAACTTAATTAATACAAAACTAGTTCTGGTTAACAAATTAATAAGCCAAATGCAACCAATTAATAACAAAGATTTACATAAATTCAGAATTATTAAAAATATTTACAATAAACTTTGGGAGATGATGAATCTAATTAATGATTGTTATGGATGGTCGTTGTCTTTTAATATTGCATTTAATTTTTTGGAAATAATTTCCAATTGGTATTACATATTTAAGGATATTCAACAAAATTCTCCTGGTATTAATTTATTAGGTCTGTATTTTTTATTTAAAATTTAAAAATTTATTTCTCCAAAATTTACAAGATTTTTATACCGTATTTCTCATTTTTCAGGAATACTATTGTCGACATTACCTTCATTTATCAATTTAATAACTATTACAACAGTCTGCAATAAAATAACTACAACTGTAAGTTAATCGTGTATTTTGATTTTCTATTAATTCTATTAGTTGAATTTTTTAGGCCAATCAGACATCCCTAGTCGTTAAAAGAGTAAGTTATGGTATCTCCAAAAATACACCAGAAGTAAGTAAATTGTAGAACTAAATTGTCGTTTTACTTTTACTAAATCATGAAAAATTACATTACAGATTGATCACTTTTCATTACAATTATTACATCAGCATTTTTTAATTTCAACTGGATTTTTTAATATAAATTTACGACTTCTCGCTACAGTAACTATGAAGAGTATATCGCCATTGAGAATATAATACATTTCACCTCTCTTTATGTCCACAGATCGCTTGGACTACGACCACATATCTTATCATATTATTACAGTTTGACATGATGCAATAAAATAATTCATTAAATATTTTGACTATTCAAGGTATACTTGATTTTTCTGATTATTTGATTGCTTTTTAATATTGATTTCGATTGTATTATATTTTTATGTACACTAAAGTACAATGACAAATTGGTCTGTTTTCTGTGAGATATTACAAAATAATTATAATATATCTCATTATAAAAAATATATTAAATTAACCCATTTATACAAATACATATTCAAATCAAAATTAATAGAAATTTTATTCTAATGACAATAATTTAAATTCAGGTATGTCTTCTTGATCTCTCAGCCACAATGGACTAGTTAACATTTGATCTTTAATATAATTAGATGATTTATAGCAATTGTTACTGCAAAAATGTTTTCGTTCTGTTATATCGTATACTTTGTTAGCAATAACAGATATATGAAATTGTTTACTGGGAATACTGAAAAACAAAAATACGTATATTATATTTTATATGCATTTGATATAATCTGTTCAAAAATATAATTTACTTTTTCAGTTTCTCTTTGCACATTGGATATCCACAAATTTTTATTATAGCTCTTTCTTCAACGATGTCTTGGTAATGACATTGATTTATATCTTTTAACTGTCAAACATTAATTTATTAAATGTTTTTCCACAATAAAATTATTAAATACATACTTGTGTCATAAATTCATGCGATTCCTCCACTGGATCTAATAACTTTTCTACGATATCTAATGCTTTAACGTTACATTCTTTTTTTTTCTTCATTGCATCTAATAGTTGCTTTTTGCTTTAAAAAATCCCAATAACAAAAATATCAAACAATACGAAAATATATATTTGAGAAAGACTATAAAAAAATACCTCATATTACGAGCTCGTCTAGGAATTTTATTGAGTTTTACTTGAGGAGTTTCAGATTCGTTTTCCATTTTCATTAATTATTATAAACTATCAAGAATTACAAATAGAAGTAAATAAACAAAAAGCCAAATGTCAGATAATTGAAAGAAAAAATGAAATTAGGCTGCGTTCAGAATTTAATCTTTCCAATTTTATTACATTAAGCCTGTGTTCTATTCGAACAAAAATTTGCGATAATGCTAAGTATTTTCAATAAACAATGTGTTTACTCTGGTTGAATTAAACTTTAGGAATTGGATAGGAAATTCTTCTTTAACAATCCCGATGTATCCGGGCCAGACATTTCTCTGTTAAAGAAGTTTGAATGATATAGACGATTTGACTTGATGTTGATAAGTGATTTTATTTATAAAAAATCTAAGTTTATATACATTAAAAATTGATTACATTGCATTTTAATTTCATGAGAACAATACAAAAATATGATAAAGAATTGTTATTCTCATATAAGAATGTATGATAAAGAATGAATGATAAAGAATTGTTATTCTTATATAAGAATGTATTATAAATATGCCCAAAAATGCATAATTGCAGAATACATGAAGATGTTTTCTGCGGTGCAATGATCTAATATAATTTGATATATTTGATTTTTAATGTATTTTGATGACACAATTATTTTGCGTCTGAGAATGACGCTGCGTTTACAACGCACCGTTTATTTTTTCATATTTATAAAATATGTGATTGAATATTCTGCGCCTTATGTCGCAATTTAAACCTCTGATGTCGGAAGATTTAGCTGTTCTGCATTCTAGGCTGCGGAACTGGTGATTGTATGATTTGAATTCTTGCTTTCTTTTTCCATGCTTTTAACTTTAATGTAACTATAAAAGCAATAACTATGACAAGTATCGTTAAGGTTATGTATGATACTGTATAGTGATGAACATCGTGATTGTTGATATTCTCTGGCAACTTTTCATTCTCTTTCAACTGTTTGATTGATTTCTGAAGATTTTCTAGGTCCATATCACTGTTTGCATTAAGCAGTGGAGGTGACAATTTAGTAAAATTCTTTAGATTTACAAAGTGTTGACTCAATTGAAGAGATGGTAGAAATGAGGAATTCTTCCTACTCGTGTATGTATTTTCTGCCGTAATTACCATATCTGAATACTTAAGTTGACAATCTGGTTGTATTTTGATGATTCCGTCGCCTATCAATTTAATTGGTTGAACATGGCTGTCACATATTATGTCAAAAGTAGTACTATTTATCATCACGTAGATCCAACTGTTTGGCTCATGAAGCTTTATCCAGACGTTTGACTGATGTGTTGTTCTTAGATTGCATGAGGATATAATTTGTTCATCATGCTGTAGTAAGTTGATTTCGCATTGGTTTTGATTTGACTTTAAGTTGTACACTGGATGTTGCGATCTGCATATGTATCTATTCTTCTTTGTTGATCATGGTACATTGTCTTAACTCATTTTCCGAGATCGGGTAGAAATGATCTCGATGCAGGCTGACGATTAAGTAATCCGTTGAAGGTTGAATGAAGATTAATTGCAGTTCATGTATTGTTGGAACTGCATGCAACTGCAATATCTGAAATGTTTCTGCTGTCGGAAGCGGTAGTTTTATACAAATTATCAGTTTTCCTGGTGTGAGTCTGGCTTTGGCTGTCATCAGGTTGTAAATCTGTAACAAGCCTTCACGATTAGTATCTCCTGGAATCATCACAGATCTTGGTAAATGCCTTCTGATGTTGCTTATCTCAGTTGCTCTGGAGTAAGTAATAATGGATGAATCTTGCCATGATGCGTCTGCATTATTATGTCGAGGAGCAATCCTTGAGCCTGTTGATAACCATTCATTACCAATATTGTATGCATTGCTATGGTTAAAAACACCAACTTCATATTTTGTCGTTCGGTTTCTTTTGTAATATTATTGATTGTGCTGTCCATTAATTCCAGATGTTCCAACAATTGGGAAAATTGTTTCTGTACTACTTCTCTGTTCAATTTAAGCACGTTAATCGTCGAATCAGCAATAGAAGTCTGATTTTTTATTAATTCTAATCAATCTGTTCATCATAGTGTGCTGCATCTCGTTCGTCTAGTACACCAAATAATTCGCTTGCAACTATGCCGACTGCATTTATTAAACCTCGTTTAAATCGTCCATTTTTTCTTCCTTTATCGTTACTTGTCTCAAGAAGTTTGTTCTGAGTTTCGATATTGCCTAATTGAATTTGAAACTGTGATAATATAGTATCACACGTGGGTTGGTCTAAATAATTCTTTGGATTTGTACATATTTGCTTCATATGTTTGATGCAGCTCCGAAAGTCCATTAGTTCTAACCAATAGTTGGACAAGTCATAATATATGATTATGTTCCACTCGTTGTTCACCAAGTTGACTCTTCCGATATCTTCAAAGTATATGCCTGGTTGCGTTTTAAATGGAAAAATCTCAAAATTAGTCTTTGAGATTTCTGCATAAGATTTTGGTATTAATATACACACCATACATAGCAACAACAGTTGTGCAAATCCTGGTTTTAATTTGGTTAATTTTGGTAAGGTGTTCCTTTAATTAATTTAATTAATTATGAAAACAATTTATAGATATTTTAGTGATATAGCATCTACATTGTAAATTTAAAACATAAGAAAAGAATATATAACTTATTAATTGACTAAGGTTGATATAAAATAATAACAACAATATTTTGAAGAGATAAACTGAAATGTTTTATTCAAAAATAATAACAATAAAAGTATAATATATTATTATCTATTAATCATTTTTATTAATACAATACAGAATATATTATTATAATAATTTGAAAGTTCACAAAGTTCGTTTCTAAAATTTATCTTATAATTTTATAATTTAACAAACCTTAAAAATATGTCCCAAAAAAAATGTCATCATTATTAAGGCAATTACATATGCACATTGTTTTGAAAATTGTTCTTATAATTGTATTGGTAGAGAATCCGATTAGATTTTCTTTTTTATCTTCAATTGTAAAATCTTCATTTTCTTTTCTGTAAAAAATGAATAAGTTAATTTTTTAGCATTTAATGTCGTTTTAATATCTATATTATTAATATTCATTTTAATTATTTCTTCAGTTTCATCCATATCAAACCTATTTCTCCTGAAATTTAGTTTTACCCTGTTTTCTTTTTGTATTTGTGATACCAAATCACGATATTTGAAATTACTAAGAAGGTTATCAAATTTATTTGGAAGCAATACTGTGTTACCCCCGTTGTGCTTATATATGGAATGAATTTAGTGTGTTCTTACAAAGGTAATAAAGTTAAAATATGGAAGAAAATATAGTAAAAATTCATAATTTTCTTATATTTCAAAAATCTCTTAAACCATGGAGAAAACATTTGAAAAAATATTATATATGCTTGACTGGATTTAAAAAGAATTTTTTATGGAAACTGAAAATAAAAAGTTAGATCAAAAGAAAATTATTTATTTAAATATTCCAACTAATTTTTGTATTCCAAGCATTTTCGGTTTTTCATTGGATATGACAATAATATAGCAGATGATAATTGCCTTAAAAATATTAAATTAAAGTTTTTCATGCATTTTGTAATTCCAATATTTTAATATTTTCATTTAGGGTTCCAGACAAATTAGCAAAACATACAAATTTAAAAGAACAATTGAATAATTGGGAAATTTTGATGAAACAAAATAATTTAACTGTAAATAGTTTTATTAAGGCGAGGATCTGGATTTGAAATGTGCCAGAGTTGACATGGACGCCAATTTGATTTTTTTTCCGTACTATAATGTAGTGTATATATTAGATAAATAAATATTATTGCCTAAATCAGATACTAGATACTCTTAGGGCCGAATTTATCGGAGTGGATTAAAATAATCCAGATCCACAGATTATGGAATCCTCGGATTATAAATTTGACAGTAGTCAAAGTTACCGGAATAGATTAAAAATGTTTTTAAAAATAAAATTTATAGTTCACTGCATTGTTTTGAATATTCGAACTTCTTTCGATATTCATTTTGATTGGTGAACTCGACTGTTAATATGATTTTTTTTATTTAATAAATTTTTTAAATACTATTTACATGTTTTATGTTACAATAGTTTTAATTCCAATAGAATATTAATGAAAATGACTTCGTCTTCCGCAGAGGAATCGAATTTTTCCATCAAACTTATAATTCCATAACTAATTTTAATCTAGGTTTAATAGAGCAAAGACCCTGTATTAAAAGTGTGGATTAATAAGTATCCGTGGAATAATTCGTTGTTTAATCGACTCCGATAAATACGAAACAAAGGATTAAACCTAGCTTATTTTTAATCTATTCCGATAAATTCGGGCCTTAAAGCCACTATTTTGTTATGTTGAACAATTAAATCTTTTTTCAATTTATATCATTATTTCGAGTTTTATTTTCGTCGCCGAAGAATGAGTCATTTTAGGTTCGGATTTTTTTGTTCGTGTTTATGAATTTTATTTTATATATTGTTGATTTTATTTTATATTTTGATTTTATTTTATAATTTTATTTTGATTTTATTTTATATTTTATTTTCGTCGCCGAAAATTGTAGGTTCGGATTTTTTTTCTTGTTCGTGAGCCGACAATTCCTTTTGCATTTTAGATATTTATTAATTTTTTGTTTTCCTTTTTGTTTTTTCTGCAATATTTTTTTTTTTGTAATATTTTGACTTTTTTGTTTTTGAGATTTTTTAAATTTTTTTCTTTTGTTTTTGTTTTAATAATATAAATAAAAAAATAATTTATTAATGAAATTTTTGTTTTCCTTTTTTTTTATTTTAAAATATTTTTTTTGGTAATATTTTTAATTCTTTTTTTTGAGATTTTTTAACTTTTCTTTTGAATAACATACATAAAAAAAAATACTTTATTAAAAAAAAAAATTAAATTTGACAAGCAATTTTTTACGTATTTAAATTTTTTTGCTACCAATTAATTGATTCGTATCCGGAGAGAAATTCACAATAATCGTATGAATATATAATCGTATAATGATTATATGAATATATAATCGTATAATGGTATGAAACTTCATACATCATAAGGTCGATAATTGCTTTTAACTTTTTAAAATTTAAAAACATTTATGTTTTAAAACTGATACAGATAAAATATTTAATACCGTCCCAATTATATAATTTAAATATAATATGCTCATAGGACTATGCACTCTTCTTTAGCTTTTTGTCAATCTTTACATACAAAAAAGTTATAAAATATTAACAATAATTTCGAATAAAATAAAACTATTTCATTCAATAGTTCTCCTATCTCCGTCACGCTTATTATAGAGAAGAATAACAAAATCCTTATGAAACAAGAAATACACACACTTTGATATGATATTATTCAATTATTATTTTGAATAAAATAAAACTATTTCATTCAAAAGTTCTTTTATCTCCTTCACGCTCCTTCTATAGAAGAAATAGATAATGCTGATGAGACGCTATAAAAAAAATTATTGAATAAGTATTCCCAGTGATTGTATAATAAAAGTCCAAACTTTCATAATCTACCTTTAATATTAATTTCTGACTAACCAGAAGCTCAAAATATTCGACTCGACACCATAGAAAATCGAAATTTCTCATCACCTCGTCTTAAAGAAGTCCATTATGTTGTTATAACAATTTTTGATCTCTTACGCGGTTATAGGCGCGTCTTACTTACCTTGCTTATTCTTTGCAGCAATTCTCAACTTATCATATAATTTAAACAGCCTTTAACTATTAATTACTTTTATTATAAACTTAGTTTTTTTACACTTCGATCTTAATTATCCGTCCGTCCTCGTGTTCTGTTATTTTTCTACTCCCTTCTTTCTTCAACTCTTTTCACTTCAGTTTCTCCTTTCCCAATCTCCCAACGTTGCCGCTTTCCTTTACCTTACTCCTCTGTTGACGCTTTTTATTACACTTCTTTAATCGATTAAAATGTACCACCTTATTTTTCCTGGTTTGATCGTCATATATCTCATAAACCACTTCTCCTATTTTGCGTACAATTTCATATGGTCCAGACCAAGGTCTCTTGAACTTATTGCTTTTACCTGGTATCACTCTCTCATTCATTAGCCAAACTTTATCCCCTTGCTGATAAGGTTCTCCATAACGCTTTTTGTCATACCTGAACTTTTGTTCCATTTCTTTCTTTTGATATTTCTCAAATTTCTCCTCATGTGTCTGTCTTTGTTCTATCAATAATTTTCTGAATTCATTTGTTGCCTTATTTTCTTCAGTTGTACTACTGTTATCTTCTCTATCTATTTGCCTCTGTCTCTCATAGTATTTGCTTGTTTCCTTTCCTGGTTCAACAATTTCTTGTACGATTGCCATTAAATTTCTTTTCCGCCATAACATTGGTATTTTCATCTCCGGAATTCTTATACTTCTTTCAGACATTAACACATTTATGTTATTTTTAATTAAAAATGTATTTCCTAAAATACAACCCAATGAAAAATCTTTAATGATCAGGAACTCAACACTCGTTATAAACGACTTAATTCTTATAGTAACTACGCTCTTCTCTAGGGACCTTATTGTTACCCCTTGCACCACCCCCGCAATATTCGTTGTCGCTGGTAATAATATACCGCCCCCACTTTCAATCCAGATTTCTTCATCTAACACGTTCACGGCCGCTCCAGTATCTACTAAACTTCTAATTTCTTTCTTTCCTTCTCCTACTTGAATCTCGACTTCCAATACTCCTCCTTCTGGTTTTTCTATTTTTGAATCAACAGTTTGACACGTATGTTGACCCATGGATGCACCTACTAATATTTCTCCACATCTATAGCAATGATTGTTTTAATGATATGGTTGTCCGTCATTTAGTACTTTGTCTCTTGTTTCTTCTACCGGACGATCCTGTAAGTATCTCATATTTGATCATCTTGCCTGACTATCAATTCTTTGATGAGACTGATAATCTGGTTGACGTACTTCTGTATTACCATTCCCATAACGATCAACTGGTCATTGTCTTCTCCAATTTCTGTCGTTGACTTGATAATTTCTATTTCTGTTCATCTGGCCATCACTTTCGGATATTTTAGTTATCGCCAATTTATCTTGTAATGCTTCCGATAATTTATTTGCTAATTCGTCCATTGCACACACTTCCAATCTTCCCGCTGTTGCTAGTCTTACTTTTTCCATTTCTATAATGGTTTGTTGATGAGTGGCCAATGTTAGTGCTGATTGAAGTGTTTCCGGTCTAGCCATCCGAACTGTCATTCTTATATTTCCATCGTAGATTGCTTCTAAAAATGCTTCCAAAACTAGATCTTCTCGCACCTGTGCTTCGATTCCTGCATATCCCTCGTCCATCAATGTCATGACTTCACCATATAACTTTCTTAATGAATCATTTTTAATTCAACAAAATAACTTATTATATTTCCACAAATTCTTAAATTTAATTTTGATTTATTTATTTCAAATAAACACGAAATAATTTCGTATATCATTCAAAATAAAATTAATGAAGGATATGACGACGTATTGGAACAGGAACTGGTCTACTCTCTGTATACGCTCGTCATAGCGGTGCGAAATCAATAATTGCTTGTGACATATCAGAGATTATGTGTGATATTTCAATGAAAGTGTTTACAGAAAATGGTCTTGAGACACCAGTACTCAAACTAGAAAATAAATCTTCTCTAGAATTAAATTATAAAAAAATTTTTCTTTGATTATATCAGAAATTTTAGATGTTGGAATATTTGGGGAAGGAATTCTGCAGACACTAATAGATGCTAAAAAACGTCTATTAAAACCTAATGGAAAAATAATACCTTCCAATGTGACAATATTATTTTCTGGATATGAGTCTCTAGAACTTACCTCATCAAAAATTATCCTCAATCCAATGTTTAATGCCGATTTTGGTCTTAATGATTTTAGTATAGAAGCAGAAAATGTATTATATGAATCCGAAAATTTAAAGGATATTGAAGATTTAAAATTTTTAACAACTATTGAAGAAGGGCTACAAGTTGATTTTAATAATCTTGATAATATGGAAAATATTTTTAATGAAAAACAACAGCAACCAATAAAATTATTATGTGAGGAGTCTGGATTATTAGATGGATTTTTAATTTGGTTTAATTTAAACTTAATGTTGATGAGACAAATATAATTAATACAAAGCCTCAAAGATGAATTGCTGGGATCAAGCAATTTTCAAATTTAATCAACGTGTTTCAGTTCAGAAAGGGGATTTTTTAGACTTTACAATGCTGTGTAGAAATGGACCTCTTCATTTGGAACATGGTTTTAATACTATAAATAAACCAAAACTTGAAGTGTCAACTCCAGTTATAAAATATATCAATGATGTTGAATTATTACAACAATTTAATTTTATTTCTGATAAAAAATTTGAGATTGCCATTGACACATCAAATTTTCATATTCATATTCAATATTGTCTATTTTATTTATTTTTTTAAGAAATCAAAAAACAAATATTTTTAATCATTATTCGTACTTTTTACCACCTAGAAAATAATAAAAGACAGCATATTATTAACAAAATGTCTTGTGTATTTTTTGGCACAATATAATTTTTTTATGTCTGCAATAAAAACTTTTAAATTTTAATTTTTAAATTTCTTTTATTCTCAATATCCGTTTTAATATCGTAAAGATAAGTATTTCGTGTTTGATTCATTTTTTACAATTATCAGAAAATTGGTAGAGAATTAATATATAATTGTTCTTATAAATCCGATTAGATTTTCTTAATACATAATAATAACATGAGTTGTAAAAGATGAGTTGAAGATTTTTTTATATTTTATCACTGATTTATTTGTTTGTTATTTCTCTCTTTTATATCAGACTATTTAATTGAATATTTTTTAAATACATCCTTTAAGCTTATAAAAATAGACGTTTATTTTCTTTTTATTATATTATTATTAATTAATTAATCACCTTCTGATTCAGGAATATTGCGAAGCCAAACAAGAGATGCTGATCTGAAATTGAACATTTATTTCCAAAATAAATTAAAAAATAAAAATGTACTGTAAATTTTCATCTGGTATATTAAGCGTTTCCTTCCATATTAAGAAACACTGACCATAATCTGATAGGGCATATAAAAATGAATTGAAACTGTATTTATTTATGATGATATAATTTAATAAATATTAAATAATAAGTTAAAGTTATTAATAGTAGTTTATTTAATTTATTTTTTTATCCACTCCTAAAACATCTGCTTTTGTTTGTACTTTGTAGTCGTTCGTCGTTCACTATTCACTTGTGTTTGCTGTCGTTGTTTATTGGGATATAAAATGAATGTTTTCTTTTATTTCCCCAGGAGTTAACTCGTGACACCCAGGTCAAAAATACTTCCTGTTTTCTATTAAACTCACTTAATGACTCCAGCATTCAATAGTTCTAATTAATTACTCTGTCAGTAGAAAATTAAACTATCCAATTAATAATAATTCCAATTCGTTTCATTTTACAATGATAAAGAAAATCCATTTGTTTATATTTATTAACAAATCTGCATATAACTAATACTTTAAAATTTAAAAATTCTAAAAGTTCATTCAAAATAAGGTTAAAATTTTTTCTTCTGTTCGTTTGAAAAAAAATCTCAATGCTGTTGAATATAAATTTTCATAAAGTTCTCCTTCTTCTTATACTTTAAGGACATGCGCAGATAAAGCTCTCCTTAAAAGCACGTATCTATGTGGAATAAAAATTGTATTTTATTCAGCAGACCGTGTGGCCTAATGGATAAGGCGTCGGACTTCGAATCCGAAGATTGCAAGTTCGAGTCTTGTCACGGTCGAAACAATTTTTTTTTTTAGATTTAAATTTTTAATTGAAAGAAGAAAAAGTTGATTTAAATTGCCGAATTCTTTTTCATTGAATTTTTATATTAAAAATATTGTTCTATTTTTTAATTTTTTTTTTAATGAATGATAATTTTTTATGAAACCAAAAGAAAACAACAAATGAGATTGTAGCGATATGAAATAACCTTGAAATTTATTGATAAGAAATTCAAGTGCATTAATATTCTAACATTATCACTAGATACACTTCAACTAACTTCTTATAGAGATTTAATTTAAGCTTGTTGCAAAAAATTTGACAAAATTTCTCATTGAAACAGCAACAGAATAATTACGTAATGGTATTAATTATTCAAATAAATAAAAATGTGAATCTTTTGATGTTGAAATATCCTATAAAATATAAAAGAACAGAAATTAAGTTATAGATTGATTAGAATTTATTCTTGAATTTTTATTCAGAATAACTTTTTTGCATTTTTCAAGAAAATAATTTGATCATAAATTAAAAATATGAATGGAAATGACTCAAAATTTGTTTTAAAAAAAAAAAAAAAGTAAGTGTGCAAAGTATATTTTGTGTCTCATTTCCTCAACTCAAGGTTTTTTAAATCAAAAATAATAAATAAAATAAATTTTTCATTCTCTAAATTAAACTAAAAAAAAAAAAAATATTCTGAATAAAATAATTTTAATTTTTAGTTTAGTTAAATATTTTTACACTATTTTATGTAATTGCTGCAAAATAATAACAATAACAACAACAACAACAAAAATAGAAACGCAAACATGCGTGGTTGAACATCTCTATATATATATATGAAATTAAATATATGAATTTTTTTAGATGATTTGATGATGAAAACACGAAACAAAAATAAAGACGAACAACAGAACATATGAATCAAAAAAAAAAAAGTCATGCTAAAAATATACAATTATTAATTTTTACTTTAATGTGTGCAGTTTTTTTTTCATATTTTCTCTATAAAACGCCGAAAATCTAATTGAATGAATTTTAATTTTCAATGTTTTAAATTATTGGTCAGTGAATTGATTCAGATCAATTTAAGAAAAAAAGTAGCAAAATAATTTTAATTAAATTCTACTTTTCAAAAGAAAAAAAAAGGTGGTTCAATGCGTTACATTTATAGAAGAATTATCCATTGAAAAATTTATCGGTTTTTCTTTTTATTAAAAAACACAAAAAAAAGAATTAAATTAAATTTAATTTTTGTGAGAAAATTTAATTTGTAAAGAGAACAAAAAAAGACATTAAGCGATGCAATTGTCATGCAACTAATTACAGCAACACAAAAACTAATAAGCCAATTCAAGGTTTGGAAAATTAAGTAACTTATTTGAAGAAAAGTCAAAAATAAAATCGTTTCGTTGTCGAAAATATTTCAAATGAAACAACCTTTTAATTTATTGAAGAAATTAAATAATGAAAGAAGCGAAAAGAAGAATTTTAATAGAGAAAGAAAAAGTAACGAGAAATTTTTGAAGCGCGTGTTTTTAATTTGATTGTGTCTGTATTTTTTTTAAACCTTTATGGCGGAATAACCGTCAGGTACGGTAATGTCCTTGATCTGCAAAACATATGATAATACTGGACCATTTGGACCTGGTTCCCATGACACAGATATCCTTGTATGATCAACAGCCACAGCTCTTACAATTGCTGGTTCCGATAATGGAACACCTGAATCTTGTGTACTTATTATTACACTTTGTTCCGAAACAAGAACTTCATCATGATTTGGGGATAACAGTAATGCAATCCAAAAGTGGGATAATTATATAATTATTAATAAATATTGGAAACATTTTCTAGATAATAAAGATCATACTCGATATTTTGTGTACGGTAATAAATTATCAACACGAACAGTTGAATTAACTCCCATACTTTGATTCCGACACAATTTCCAATCACCAGCAACTTCTTCATAACGCCATTGTACCAAATAACTTCAATTAATTAATTAATTTTATTGGAATTTCCCATTCTATGTTGCTGTTAATGTATCAGCGACTAATGCCGGTGCAGTTGGTGTACCAATTTCAGCTAAATTAATAAAAAAATGACAGGCAAGTATGGCTGTATGATTCGTCGAATGTTATGCGATAGTATTGTCATTTAATATAATAAAAAAAAATTATATGGGGGTGCTCCACCCTGTGGCCCGATCCCCCCTAAAATCAATATGGTTCTATGATGGACCAATAAAATACTAATCCCAAAATTTCATTGCAATCAGTTGTTGCAATCCTCGGGAATCTGATTTTTTCAAAAAGAATTGTATGGGGGGTGCTCCACCCCGTGCCCTGATCCCCCCTAAAATCAATATGGTTCTATGATGGACCAATAAAATACTAATCCCAAAATTTCATTGCAATCAGTTGTTGCAATCCTCGGGAATCTGATTTTTTCCAAAACAATTGTATGGGGGTGCTCCACTTCGTGCCCTGATCCCCCATAAAATCAATATGGTTCTATGATGGACCAATAAAATACTAATCCCAAAATTTCATTCCAATCCGTTGTCGCAATCCTCGAAAAACTGATTTTTTTCAAAACATTTGTATGGGGGTGCTCCACCCCATGTCCTGATCCCCCTAAAATCAATTTGGTTCTATGATGGACCAATAAAATACTAATCCCAAAATTTCATTGCAATCAGTTGTTGCAATCCTCGGGAATCTGATTTTTTCCAAAACAATTGTATGGAGGGTGCTCCACCCCGTGCCCCGATCCCCCCTAAAATCAATATGGTTCTATGATGGACCAATAAAATACTAATCCCAAAATTTCATTGCAATCCGTTCACATGTTCTTAAAAAACTGTATTTTCTTAAAAATTTGTATTGGGGTGCTCCACCCCGTCCCCGATCCCCCCTAAAATCAATATGGTTCTATGATGGACCAATAAAATACTAATCCCAAAATTTCATTGCAATCCGTTCACATGTTCTTAAAAAACTGTATTTTCTTAAAAATTTGTATGGGGGTGCTCCACCCCATGTCCTGATCCCCCTAAAATCAATATGGTTCTATGATGGACCAATAAAATACTAATCCCAAAATTTCATTCCAATCCGTTGTCGCAATCCTCGAAAAACTGATTTTTTTCAAAACATTTGTATGGGGGTGCTCCACTTCGTGCCCTGATCCCCCATAAAATCAATATGGTTCTATGATGGACCAATAAAATACTAATCCCAAAATTTCATTCCAATCCGTTGTCGCAATCCTCGAAAAACTGATTTTTTTCAAAACATTTGTATGGGGGTGCTCCACCCCATGTCCTGATCCCCCTAAAATCAATTTGGTTCTATGATGGACCAATAAAATACTATCCCAAAATTTCATTGCAATCCGTTCACATGTTCTTAAAAAACTGTATTTTCCAAAAAATTTGTATGGGGGGTGCTCCACTCCGTCCCCCGATCCCCCCTAAAATCAATATGGTTCTATGATGGAACAATAAAATACTAATCCCAAAATTTCATTGCAATCCGTTCACATGTTCTTAAAAAACTGTATTTTCTTAAAAATTTGTATAGGGGGTGCTCCACCCCGTCCCCCGATCCACCCTAAAATCAATATGGTTCTATGATTGACCAATAAAATACTAATCCCAAAATTTCATTGCAATCCGTTCACATGTTCTTAAAAAACTGTATTTTCCAAAAAATGTGTATGGGGGTGCTCCACACCGTGCCCCGATCCCCCCTTAAAATCAATATGGTTCTATGATGGACCAATAAAATACTAATCCCAAAATTTCATTGCAATCCGGTCACATGTTCTTAAAAAACTGTATTTTTTTAAAAATTTGTATGGGGGGTGCTCCACCCCGTCCCCCGATCCCCCCCAAAATCAAAAGGGTTCTATTGGGGATCAATAAAATACTAATCCCAAAATTTCATTGCAATCAGTTGTTGCAATCCTCGGGAAACTATTTTTTTCCAAAACAATTGTATGGGGGGTGCTTCACCCCGTTCCCCGAACCCTCTCAAAATCAATAGGGTTCTATTCGGGACCAAAATAATACTAATTCCAAAATTTTATTGAAATCACTTCACGCGTTTTTGCGTTATCGTGTAAACATACGGCGGACGGAGTCCGGACTGACAGGATTTTTTTGACCCCTTTTTTGGGGATAAAAGTTGCAATAACCACCAATTTGACCTTTTGTTAGTAAAAATAAGTTGCCCTAGGGTCATTCTATGTGAGAAAAAATTTTTTTTGGAAATTTTCTTTTAATTGTGTCTTTTAAAAATAAAAAAAGTTGAATTTGAAAATTTTCCATTACTAGGCTTAGTCGATTACGACGAAGCAACAAATGAATATTATAATGGTGGGTGATTTAGTTCATTATTATTATTTGCTATTGTTGTTGTTGTTGTAATGTTATTCATATAATTAACTTTATAAATATGAAACGAAAAGAATTGCAACTAAAACTGCGCGTGCTCATATTAATTATTATGCTAGCATATAATTTCATGTTAATGGAAGGGAATTGGATGTGCTTCTTCTTCTACTTCTTTATTTTAAATTCATTTTTAATTTAAGTTTTTTTTTTTTTTTGCAAATAGAATAAGTGTTATTTGTGCACTTGGATAAAATAAATTGTTAAATTCTAGAGAAAATACAAAAACATTAACAACTAAAAAGTTAAATGGAACAACAAATTTAGATTTTTTAGAATTTTGTTTCGGGTGTGACTAATTAAATTAGAAGTCCAAACATCTTATTAAATCTGTTATATTTATTCAATGTGACTAATAAATATTCAGATTAATTGCAACAATTCATTTTGACGTTAATTTCAATTCTAGATAAAATTCTAGTTAGAATTATTGAATGAAAATTACTGTGAAGAATCCGTTACAAATATGTCTCCCCCATCTTTGTGTTCTTTCACCTAAAAACTTTTGAAATTTATAAATTTATAGAAAGAAAGGAAGAAATTAAGAAATAATTAATTTCCACTTAAAATAAAAAAAAAAAACTCCGGAAGAGAAAATGAACTTCCCGTTGTATTATTTTTTTTTTGTTCCTAATTAAAATTCTGTTTTTCATTTTATTGTTCCTTTCGTATACAAAAAACACACGCTGTCCTCCTATATAAATTCCATATTCTTTTATATGAAGAATATCCTCTTAACCAAATAACATAACAAATATATAAATATCTCAATTACCCTACAACAATAAAAAAAAACAAAGAACTAATACAATAATTGTCTAATTTAAACAAATTTTCTTGTTTTATCTTCTTGTTCTTCTTGTATAAATATTTTTATCTCCTACAAAATTTCAAACATTAAAATAAAACAAAAAAAAAATCCAAGTAAAAATGGTAAAATATTATTCTTTCTATTTGATGCGTCTATAAAATGTGTGTCTGAGACATGAAGAGATTGAGATACAATTTCTGATTACGCGGGTTCATTTAAGTAAATATTTATAAATTTTCTTTTTTCTTTTTTTTTTGTAATTCGTTAAAATGGGGACGGGAGAAATCTTCTAATGACCTCTAGAATTTTTAGACAGGTCTTAGATTCGATTATTTATCAAAATAAAATGACTAAACTATAATTAAATTATTTGAAATTTGTTTCAGTGTACGCTTGGATGTAAATCATGGGAGGAAGCATTGCATATATCATGCCAAACTGTTTGTGTAAGTCAGATTCCATTTTGCTTCGTCGTAATCGACTAAGCCTTGTAATGGAAAATTTTCAAATTCAACTTTTTTTATTTTTAAAAGACACAATTAAAAGAAAATTTCCAAAAAAAATTTTTTCTAGTATTTTATTGGTCCATCATAGAACCATATTGATTTTAGGGGAAATCGGGGGACGGGGTGGAGCACCCCCCATACAATTTTTTTGGAAAATACAGTTTTTTAAGAACATGTGAACGGATTGCAATGAAATTTTGGGATTAGTATTTTATTGGTCCATCATAGAACCATATTGATTTTAGGGGGGATCGGAGCATGGGGTGAAGCACCTCTCATACAATTTTTTTGGAAAAAATCAGTTTTTTTAAGAACCCGTGAACTGGTTTCAATGAAATTTTGGGATTAGTGTTTTATTATATTAAATGATGGTTCCATGGAGGGGTTTTCAGAACTTGGGTATATTGTTATCCGTTCGTGTTAAATGCTGAAAATACTATTGCATAATATTCGACGAAGCATACAGCCATACTTGCCTGTCGTTTTTTTTTTTATTTGTTGTCTTAATTTTTATTTTCTTAAAGTTTTTTGTTGATCTGACTTGAACATGAAGTTTTATGATTTTGTGTTTTACAATTAATTGGATTTTAAATTAACAATACAAAATGATTAAATTTAATGTAATGCGAAATGCAATTAGTTTGTGTATTCGCGTGATTAGCAATACAAGGATTCAAATAATTTTCAAGTTAAAGTCGTTCCAATGAAGAGATTTTGAAGTTACAAATGGTATTTGTATTTTATAATGTATACTTTTATTGAAGCAGTAAAATTAATAATTGAAAATATGTCAGACCTTCCAATCTTTAATGAATTTTAATCTTGAATAATTCAGTTTACACCAATAGAACCACATTAACTTACAATAAATCTCCATAAATCTCTATTGAATTTCTCTTTCAAATTAAATTACAAAAATATTAAGATGAAGTTGAAACGTATAACTATATATAAAAAAATATATTTCTCTATTATATAATTACCTAAATAAAATTTTACAAAACAAAAATTTAACCATAAATATAAAATGAAGATAAAAACCACTACTGTCAATAAATAAATGCTAAATATAATAATTTTGATTAAATTAAACAAAAAGAAAACAACATACGAGAGTGATAGAGAGAGAGAGAGAGAGAGAGAGAGAGAAAGAGAGAGATAGAGAATAAATAAAATTAACAATAATAATAAGACAATTTTTTTTTTAATTCATTGAAGATGAAATAGCCAAAGGCAAGTGGTGTCCACCCTCGCTTTCCGGAATTAACATCACATCTCCTTATTTTTAACACATCACCATATTCAACATCGCTATAAATCATATTTTATAATTCAATTTAATGTTTCTTGTTGTTTTGTTTTGTTTTTTTTTATAGAAAATATTTAAGAAAAAAAGGAAAATACGAGATGAAAGACTAAAGAGAGATGAACGCAACAAATAACAAAATACAATTTTATTACGGTTTTGTTTTTCTTTTTTCATTTGATAAAAAAACAGAAGAAGAAGATGAAAAAAAAACGAATTGATTTCAATTCCAATTAAAATGTCGTTTAAATTTTAAAATTTATTCAATTGAAAATGTAAACTTCGATTAACTAAAGTTTTTTTTATCTGACTCATTTTTTCTGTTTTTTTTTTGTTTCTTTAAAAAATGATTTTTTTAAATTTTCAATGTTACTTTATTAAATTATTTGATTATGAAATTTATTTCTAAGGGTCAATGAGAATTGAGTGATGAACATAAAAATATAAAATGAATAGAATTTTAAAGAAATGTGAAGAAGTTAAAATCCAGGAACTTTAATCTAACAACTTTGTAAATAAAATTTACGTGAAGCTTTCTTAAAATATTAACGCGATGAAAGTAGAAATCACACAAGGTTTAAAATATTGAAAGAAATTGATTTTTTTTAAGATTGTTTACAAGATTACAGATAAGAGATCAGGATGATTGTATAAATAAAATAATTAAACCATTTTCCTATTCAGAAAGATTACTGTTCACTGGCTTCTGCATCTCTGACTTGACACAAAAATGGCAAGAAACAAAAATAAAAATGAAGAAAGACATTTTTTTTGTTTATAAATAAAAATAAAAATTTATAAATTCTTTAATTGTCAAGTAAGAAAATTAAAAACACATGAAAATGAATTTTGAAAATCAACAAAAACAATGAATAAATTGAATTACAGAAAAAAAGTTTAAAAAAGAGAAAAGTAACAAAAATATTTTTGATAAAAAAACTGATAAGAGATAAACGCAAGAGGCAAGAGGGTTACTATATTTTCCTTACACTAAATTCTGATGATACTCTTTTGAACTTTCTTATTTTATCGCATTTTTTTATTCTTTATTCGTTTTTGTTTTTTGCTTTTTATTAACGTATTTAACGAATTTTTGTTACAAATATTATGATGTGTGTGGATTATTGAATTTATATTTCTTAACCCTTTAAGTGTGACCCATAACTTTATCCCATGAATATGTTTAACTTTAAATAAATTATGATCCTTCCATAATGGTTCAATAGATGGACCACACTCTATTTTTATGGTCTACTTACAGTAGCTTCATATTACATTAAAA
Source organism: Pedicia rivosa (assembly GCA_963082725.1). Lineage (NCBI taxonomy): Eukaryota > Metazoa > Arthropoda > Insecta > Diptera > Pediciidae > Pedicia > Pedicia rivosa. The sequence continues at coordinate 25,920,864 of OY720154.1, forward strand.
AACTAAAAGCAATTCCAATAGACGCGTCAATTTCCAGCTGTTTTCTGTGTGCGTCAACCATTTTGTTTTTTTTTTTAAAAAACGTTGTTTTTGGCACGAACAAAATTTTAGTGTGCCTAATCGACTTTGTGAATTTACATATTTGTAGTTAATGTTGTTGTTGGTGTTTTTTTCTGTTTATAAATTGTGTTGTTGTTGTTGTTATATAATTGAAACATAATAATCTACTATCAAATTACCAATCGTATATAAGGGGTGTCAACTAATTTCCCTATAAGATCTACTTCGCGCACTAAAAATCCTCTGCGATCTACTTTTTCTAAAAATAAGAGTGAGAGGAGAAGGCAATATTTAGGGATCCAAATCCAACAAAATAAATAAAATATAGTAGAGCCATCTCTTATTTAATAGTTGCTTATTGTGATTTTTTGTACGTATTTAGTACAAATAGTTTTTGATTCTTGAAATTGAAAATGGCAACTTGGAAGGAAATAAATATCTGAAATATGAATATTTATTGCCGATCGACCTAAAATCATTACGCGATCGACCGGTAGATCGCGATCGACGTTAAAAATAATATACATAAGAATGATATCATATCATTCTTATGTATATTATTTTTCTGTTTTGTTTTTTGTTTTTTTTTTCTATACAAAAAAAAAATAAAATAAAAATATTTATAACAAAAATGATAATTATTTTATTTTTAAATAAAAATGAAAGGAAAACAAAATCAAAAAGAGGGGGAGAGAAAGAAAAAAAATATAAATAATAATAGAACAACAACAACAGAAAAACCTAAATATTTAAATTTTAGAAGAAAATAAAAACTAGAGAATTTATTTATTTGAAAAATTTCGATTAAAAATTTTTTTTTTATATTACATGAAATTAATAATAACAGAAAATAATAATATGGTTTAATCTTTCACAATAAAAAAATAGCAACAAAGAAAATATTATCATCTGTGCGCTTTAATTCAATATATACTTTTTGTTATTAAAAAGCTTATCTTTATGTTGTTGACAAATTAATTCTAGTTTCAGTAGGCCTACATTTTAAATTTGTCTTCTTCTTACGCAATTAGTTATAGCTTAAAACTATATATAATTTTTGTTATGATTATTTTTCATAAGAATTTTTTGGATAATTTGTGCCATTTGTGTCTTAAGATGCACAAATGGCACAAATTATTCGCTAAAAGGGTAAAATGATTTTTATTTTTTATTTTTTGGGTGTTTGTTCTTCTTTTTTTTTTCTTACAATTGTGGATGGGTCCAAATACTTAACGACCTTTACTATAATATTATTTAATAATTATTTACATGTTTGCAATTATGGAAAATAGAAACTGAACTTTATTCCCTGATTTCTTTTAAAAGTAAATGATGATTTTTTTTATTCATAATACTCTCAAGTTATTTGTTTTAATTTGTCATAGAATTTAAATTTTCTAAATATCAAAAGTATAAAATTTCTCTCTCTTATTTCACGAATATTAACGATTGTTGCCCTTTTCTAATAATGTTGTTGGGAAATTATTATCAGGAAGAAAAGATAGCGATTTCTTGTCGCGTTTAAAACCGCAAACCATTACGGTAGTTCTAAATAATAATAAAAAGAAGGAAGTACGCATCTCGAAAAATCATTCGATTAATCTGACCAGAAAAGAATGGGATCAATTCGTAATAATAGCTCAATTCATGAACTCAGTAATGCTTTATAATTCTCTTATTATTAAAGAAGTCCAGAATTATTTTAATACGTATATGGAGCTTTGTAAGAATAAAAACACCAATATGTTAACAACATCAGATTTCTTCATACCTGAACACAATACAGAGAATTGTTTCAACTATTGCAGAATATTTAATGAAATTCCACTGCTTTGTAAAGAGAAAATGAATGAGTATTTAAAAAATATTAATAATGATAACATTTAACAAAAAAAAATTATTATGAATTTAAATAAATAAATAAATATGCTTTATTAAAAAGAAAACTTTACCGATCTTTTAATTTTTTCATATTCCAACCATATCAAAAAAAAAAATTATGTGTGGGTTGGGGTGGTGGTGGTGGGGTGTGCCGCATTTGAGATTTGTCAAATGGGAGGTGATCAAATGGGAAATCTAAACGAGAGTTGGTTAAATGGGAAATCTAAATGAGGATTTGATAAAATGGAAAATCTAAATGAGGATTTGATAAAATGGGAAATCTAATTAATTAAAATCATAATTTTTTAATTTAAACATTTATTTTTTTACATTAAAAATTTTATTATTTTCTGTTGAAGTCATCATTATTTCTCCCTATATATTTTATAAAGAGATTCTCCGGCTTCAGGTGTGGTTCCAGATCAATCGCTTTCACTATTCTCTTTGGAAGAAAATAAGTGAAGTCTCCCAGATCAGCTAACAGCGCTCCTCCGAAAGGTCCGCTAATCGATTGAAAAAAAGTAATAGATTTCATATTCTTGCTTAAGTTCCAAATCATCAGCATTAACTCTCGGTTTAAATTCCAAACTATTAGACGCCAAATTCCACTACTTGATTAAATCATCTAAGGTAGGCTGTAAAAATTGATAATAATGATTTTAAATAAAAATCCATATAAATTAGTTTAAAATCTTACCATTTTTTTTTTCGTTTTATTTATTTTTAAACAATATTAAGAATAACTCAAGAATAACTCAAGTTTTATTTGAAGACTGGTGAAATATGAATAAAACTATGAGTATTTATATAAAATAAAAAAATTATGTTTTTAATTTTATAATAATGCTGATTAAATCTTCTGCGATTTCAATTAAAACTAATAATAATTTTGAGTGTGCATTAGGACCACGGTGTGTTACTTTTTGAAGGATAGCTTTAAGTCTGTCATCATCATTATTAAAAAATGATTCGATATTTTCAATCATAACATTCGTTAGTATTTTGCTTTCAACACACTTTTCTTTTACAATTTTATACTTGCATATGGATACAATATTTGAAATGTTATTAAAAATAATCAATCTGTGATTGTCGTCCATCTTTCTTTGTTTGATGAATTTTTTTTTAATTATGTATATATATAGTAAATCTTGTTATAATTATAAATTGTTTTGATTTAATTACATCCTTTGGTTTTAGATTAGATTTTTTTTCTTTTTTCTATTCTCATCCGATACATTTAGAAAAAATAATTGAGGAAACTGAGGAATATAATAAATATCGTTTTTATGAAAACGAACTACAGAATGTAAAACATTCCAACGCATTTCTAGTAGAAAAAGTTCTTTAAAAGAAAAAAAAAATTAATCTTTGTAAAGTGGTTAGGTTTTGAAAATGTTCACACCTCTTGGATTAAAAAATCAGATTTCATTTGAGTTCTTTATAGGGGTATCACACGTGAATTGTTAGCCAATTTAATTTTGGTTTCAATTCCAACTTGTCAAAAACCAATGAATATAAACGAGATAGAATGAAAAAAAAATGTGTATATCCGTCTCTTTTTTTAAATTCAAAAATTATGTCTACGCTTATTAATACCAACTTTATATCCATAAATAATAGCTACGCTCATGGAATTGAAAACCATTTACAATTCCCAAATTTTCATTAATTCTTTTCCAACGTAAAATATTATTTAATAATTATAAAAGTTTTTGGTTTTTTTGTGAAAAATGGTGTATTTTGTTTATAATAATTTCTTAAATTTAAGAATAAATAGTGCAGATGGACTAGAGTGTACAATTGTAATGGACCAAATATCCAATTAATATTCTCATGAATATTACGTTATAGGATGCGAACGCACAAAGCACTACAAGATGAACAACAATTATGGATTAATGATAGTTTGATATATGATTTGAATGCTGGAACCAGAATTATGATGCTTGGATTTTTCCTATAACAAATTTAGATTCTGGATATAATACTCCAGGTAATTTATATCTAAAGTTTTACCATTCAATATTTTAATTATTTTTATTTTTTATATGATGATGATGATGATTTGGATGAATTAATTGAGAATAACAAGGTTTTTAGTTTCGAGTTTATTTATTAACAAAAAAAGTTGAATAAATATCTTTATTAAAATAAAATTGAGTATGTACATGTTTTTATTTCTTCAAAAGAATTATAACAATTAAAATAATAATAAAAATATTTTTACTTAATAACAATTAATTTTATATAAAAATCAATTATTTGTGTTTAAATTTAATATTGCTTTATGCCCCCATGGAAGTGTTTGATTTGAACCAGGGATTACAAAACGTTTTTCGTCATAATTTTGTAAAACCGACCATGCAAAGCATTCATTATCATTATTTTGAACGTTAATCACAGCATGTTTTAGTTCAATTTTTTTAGATAACTTTATATAGGATGATCCACGCATAGGATCATATTTATTAAGATTGATTTCTAAATACAACAGTTTTGATAAGGCCCATCCACTATCACTCTCTTTAAAATCTTCACTTTGTGACTCAATTAAATGAATAAACTCGTCATATAGTTCACTAATATTAACATCATCATTTATTATAGTATTTATTGAATTAAATGATTTAATATCATATGAAATAACATTGTCACTATTTTCTTTTATATATTCACCAAACAATTCAAAATTCACTTTAAATAAAGCATGTATAGCCAATTGTTCACATAATAAATTTACTGTTGATGTTTTTATTTCACTAGAAAAATCTTTTATGTTGATAAAATCGTCCGTCGCTTTAATTCTAAAACTTATAATTCTATTTTTAAACGCTGACACAATCACATCAATGTTTGAATTTAGATTATATTGTTTTACAATATTATTTTTATGTCCGTTTGATTTCAAATGTGAGGTAAATATCGATTTTTTAACAAACTTGTTACAAATAGTACATTTTTTTATTGAGTCACTTGGTGCATTTATTTTAATTTTTTTGTTGATTGTTTGTTCTTCTTCGTTTTTGCGCTTTGTTGTTGTTGTTGGGGAACTGAGTGGAGTAATAACAACTTTAACATCATGCATAGTTTTCTTATGATATTGTAGACTTCTTTGATTTTTACAAGAAACACCACAAAGATCACATAATTGATTATGAATGAAATTCACATGACGAGTCAAATAAGATTTTGAAGAAAAAATTTTTAAACACTTTTCACAAGTAAACATTTTTTTAGTATAGAAAATTTATTCATTAAACCAATATTATTCATAATCTAATGAACATTTAATTAAACATTCTTGGTATTTATAGAATTTTTTATTAATAAAAATTCTGAAAAAAACATCAAAAATAATAAAAACCAACAAAAAAACAATGATAAGAAATTTTCGGTTTTTTACAACAAGAAAATACATTGGATTACAACAAAAAATACACTGAAAATGATAAGAAATTTTCAGTTTTTACAACAACAAAATACATTAGGAAAAAGTGGGGGTAAATTTTTGCGATTTTTTTGCGATTATACCAAACAAGAACATACACTGAAATTTTGTACCCAAACCCAAACTGTTTCAAAACTTCCCTCTACTAAAATAAAATTTAATTAGATTTTTTGTTTTGTCTTCTTAGGAAAAAGAAAAAGAAAATGTCTTTTAATTTGGATAAGATATTATAAATGGATTCTGTTGATCTGTAGTCTGTAAGTATGAGTAAATTCAATTGAGTGGGCACATATCTATATTGTTTTTTATAAGAATATTGCTTTAAAAGCATTTTATTTTCTATTTAAAATTAAATCTGGCAACAGTCTGATGAATATGAAAACAATATAATATTCATATATGACAGCTGAGTAAATGACACCCAATTTCTCGACACTTCAAAATGTTTATAGAGAAACGTGATATATTTATCTATTTATTAATTTCTTCATCGTTATTATTTTATGTTACAGCAAAGAAAATATTCAATAGTGATGTTTTTTGTTTAGATTATAATTAGAATGAAAACAATGCATTTTGCTATGTCAAAGGATTAGTAATAATCCATTGTTCCAAAATATATACACTAGCATTGGAATATCTGAAGTGTACCCTCTAATTAAAACTTGTCTTTGAAAGGTAATGAATTGATCTTTGTTCAAAGAATCAGTATGACAAGATTTCTGGGATAATCCAAACCAATCTTCAGTGATTCTCATTAAATATAATTTCATGTCAAGGCAATTCATAAAAAAAGAAATGGAGAAGGGAAGTAAAAAATGGATAGGGTTTTGAGTATTTTTCCAATAAACTAGAATTAATTTTTGATTTTTCTGTGTTTTTAAATATTTTTTAAAAAATCTGGTGATGTAGATATATCCAATTTAGTTAAAAAAAACTAAACATACCGAAACATTAGAATATCGGAATTTTTTTTTACGTTTATAGAATTTGCGTTTAAATAATTTTTAAAGACAAAATGCCTTTTGTGATAAAATTATTGTAGGGGTTGAATTTTGGGTGAGAACCAATAAATGCAAAATCATACACCATAGTTCATGAATGAATTAATAAATAAACATTCTATAAAAGGAAAACTTACCCGTTTAATATAGCAATCACTTCCGCATCCTACCTCTAAACGATCGGAATTATTTAGAATCTGAAAAATAGATTAAAAAAAATATTTTTTGTTTAAAGAAAAAGAAATATTGTTCGACCGTGACAAGACTCGAACTTGCAATCTTCGGATTCGAAGTCCGACGCCTTATCCATTAGGCCACACGGTCTGCTGAAGGATACACATTTTTTTTTCTATATAGACACGTGCTTTTAAGGATAAACTTTATCTGCGCATGTCCTTAAAATATAAGATGAAGAAAGAATACGAAGACGTCATATCAAAATCCTTAAACACCGCATACATGTATCAAATTTATATTCATCATTTGAATATTAATTTCAGTTGATTGTTTTCATTTCTAGTTTGCAACTTTAGTGGAATACGAGGAATCTATTAATGTGGAATCTCAAATGGAGTTAAACATGAAATTAAACCATTAGATATGATCCAAGGTGATAATTGAGGAGCCTTTACTGTTGACTATACCAAATTTCGTCTTATAGTTCCATTCCAAACTGAAAATACTGTGCATGCCGTGTCACTAAATGGCAGAGATCGTGAGGATATAAGAAAAAATACCCAAAATCCTAGATTTCATTCTGTAAAATCTTTAGCTGTAGCTAATGGATTATTTTACTGGACAAATGGAGAGGATGTACTTCTGGTAGAACATTTGTTACAGTATGCGTATATCTTCCATCCGCTCAGCCAATTCCAATTCGATTTAGTGGAATTGGAAGTAATGTTCAAGCACTTTTAAGTGCAAAAAAAGCAAAGGTTTCTTGGAAAATTCCACATCTTCTTGGAAATCAGGGAAAAGGTGTTTGGCAGGAATGGAATTATGTATTGGAAGTGACAGATCAAAATAAAGAACCTGAATTTTATAGAGATATTTGTGGAACAACATTTACTGTAAATAATTTACAGGAAGATACAAATTACAAATTTCGTGCTGCAGCATATACAAAAGATGTGCCAGGACCATGGAGGGGTGAATTCCACACAAAAACATTAAAATCTTCTGATGATCGAATTTTAATTTGGTCTAGTCTTACAACCGGATTATTAACAACACTTGTAGAATTAGATTCTGTTGAAGGTGTTGCAATTGATTGGATTGGAAAACATCTATAATGGTCAAATCCAGTACAAATGCTGGTAAGTTCCATCCTTTCATCAATTAATAGAACTATTATCTATAAACGATTTACTTTACAGAATACACGTGGTAATTTAAATGGTGATCAACAAGAACCACTTCCAATTTTAGCAGTTGCACTTGAATTAAAAATTGATTCCTTACGTGGTGATATATATTATTCAACAGGTCATACTGTTGAAACTTGCCATCTTAATGGAACAAATAAGAACTCATATTTTAATGATAAAAATTATTCAGAACAAGTTGTTGGTTTAACACTAGATCTTGACAATAAACGAGTATTTTGAATTGTTAGAAGTTATGAGGGATCTGGTTTATTTAGTGCACCATTAGCGGGAAGTTGGTCGGATAATGTTAGTGTTGAAAAAACATTATTAAAAGAAAGATCTTTATATGGACCGTTAACACATTTTAGTGATCGTCTTTATGACTTCAAGATAATGATACAGTGATCGTTGGTGACATGGGGGGACAAAATTTATCACATATAAAAAGTATTAAACTCAGATGTCTAAAGGCTTTATCAGTTATAGATCCAACTCATCGAATACCACCAAATGGTTCAATTAAAACTAACGTTATTCCAGAGCCAATAAATAGTGCTTCGATTTCAATAAGCGGAACATTTAGATATGATTTGATATTTCATGGGATCCTATTAAAACTGTAAACTATGGAGAAATATTTTATGAAATTCGTATTCATCATATTCATGGAAAAAAAGACGTTATAAAAGAGCTTAGTGTTCAACATTTTCGATTCTCATCTCACTCGTTGCCACCTTATACACATCTTGATATCACAGTTAGAAATTTTACATATTAGGGATCATCTCCAGATGCAAAAATTAATTTATATTCTCCAGGCGCCGCACCTTCTGCACCCACAAATCCAAGAATTTTTTTATCTCATTTACATGATCCATTACGAGGAGGTTTAAATATTGAACCAAATGGACCAATGCTTGGATACAAGTTTTACTGTTGGTACGAAGAGGAAGGAATAAAAAATCGCGTTTATGATGGACTTAAAATTGAAGCTAACAAAATGGATATGGTTGTTCTTAATCTTATTCAGAATGTTTCTTACTTTTTTGAAGTTGAAGCACTGACAGGAGTTGGAAGTGGTGAGAAAACATCACCATTAGGTATCCATACATATAAGAAAAACCCCGATCCAGAAGTTCCTGTCTCAAACTTAGATCATATTCAAAAGATTGATTTAGACTTGGAACAAACAACACTTGAAATTGCAACTGGACATCCAGTTGCACATATGGCTTATATTAATCGTGAAAAACGTTTATTCTGTATTAATGAAAATATTGAAATGATGTCTTATAATGGAACAGGAAAGATTAAGTTAGTTTCAAGTACAACAAGAGTATTATCATTAACAGTTGACTGGATTGCAAGAACACTTTATTGGTCACAAATTGAGAAAAGTGGAAGTTCAATTCATTAAATTAATTTAAATAGATATGAGAGTGGATGGCCAGCTATAGATGACATTGTAAGTAGATTTGCTCTCATCAATAAGTCTTCAAGTTTCACCTTCTCATTGAACTTTGTTTTGGGTTGAAATTCCATCATCACATGTGACTCAAAGTGAACTAATGTCACACATTTTAGATACTCAGACGACAGAAACCTTTTTTAAAAAATCAAATGAAACATGTTTAAATCGTACATCTGTGATGGTCAGTCGACCATTGTGTATAGATTCATCCGGTGAAATGAAAGTTGTTTGGAGTGAAAGTAAATCGGGAATATTTTCACCAGGAATTGATACACATCACTTGGACTTATTTTCAATCCAGATATGAAAAATATTGTGAAAGACAGTGGACGATCATATTGGATTACAAAAGATGTTGACCATGCAAGAAATAATTACAACAATTTTCAATATGAAATGAATGTAACATCAGCAACATCATTACTCGCATTTAATCATCAAAGTTATCCAACACAAAAATGTTTATATCCATTACAACGTCAAAAAGATAAAACTTATAAACCAATTTTAATAAAAAATACAAAGAATTCATTAACATTACAATTGCCAATATCAGAAGTTCATATTAGTTGTCGTCTAAGACCAACTGGAATTAAATATATAATTTTATATAAACATTTTCATAGTGGTGATGACAGATGTGATTTAATCACAATTGAATCATATGATCCAATTAAAATAATTGACGGTTTAAAACCATTTTCAAAATATCAATTTACAATTGGATTCAATAATTATTATGGCGGGATGTTACATCACAGAACAATTTTTGGTCCAACAGTTGTATTTTCAACAGCACCAGGAGGAAAGAGTTTTCATTTTATTTTTTCTTTGATTTGAAGAGGTCAAGCAGTGTCCAAACAACAAAAGTTGTTGTCTTTAGACAAAATTAATCATGTATTAGTTGTGGTAGTTTGTCCACTAGTTTGTAACAATAAATAATCCTTATTTCAATTCCTTTAAATAAATATTGTAGAAATTATCACAATAGAAAACTACATAGAACAAATCAACAAAAAAAAATTCATTAAAGAAAAACAATAAGACAAATGCGTTAAAGTTTTAATAAAAACAATTCAATTAAATCAATTTTTTTCTACTACAAAAGCTTTAAGAAATGAATTTAACCTTGAAAGTTTTTGTTGTAAATTTTATGATTTAATTCAAAATATTGAAATTTGTCAAATTAAAGCTACAAGCTTAAATTAAATCTCTATATGAAGTTAGTTGAAGTGTAGTGATAATGTTAGAATATTAATGCACTTGAATTTCTTATTAATAAATTCCAAGGTTATTTCATATGTCATATCGCCCCATTCTCATTTGTTGTTTTCTTTTGGTTTCATAAAAAATGATCATTCATTAAAAAAAAATTAAAAAATAGAACAATATTTTCAATAAAAAAATTCACGGCAATTTAAATCAATTTTTTCTTCTTTCAACTAAAAAAATTAAATCCAAAAAAAAAAAAAATTGTTTCGACCGTGACAAGACTCGAACTTGCAATCTTCGGATTCGAAGTCCGACGCCTTATCCATTAGGCCACACGGTCTGCTGAAGAATATACAATTTTTATTCTACATAATTACAGTAAACCTCTTTAATTCAAAGTTTCATGAGACAGAAAAATGTTTACTTCGAACTAATCTATATAAGAGTACTTCGGATTAACCAAAAATCAAAGAAAAATTCTATTTTTTTTCAAAAAAACTATTTTTTATTAATTGTATTATATGTATATACATATGAACATAATATTAAAAGAAAACAAAATAAATTCATACTGAAAAGAAAAAAAATTATTTTAAACTTAATTAAATTATTATCTACAAGAAATATTTAGTAATTCTAGAACAGTTTTATAATATAACATATACCTATAACCTAACAAATTAGGTTAATATAAACAGACCACTGAACGCTAAATATCGAATTAAAATAAGGCTCTGACAACTAGAAATTTTTAAAAAAAAGTGTATCAAACGGAAACTATGAAAATAGAAAAAAATTCGAATTAAACGAATATATTTCTATGAAATTTACTAAAACATTTCACTTCGAACTACAAAGTAGACAGGTTTCATTTCGGGGATAAAAAAACTTTGATATAATCAGTATTTCGTTTTAACCAAAGTACGAAATAAAGAGGTTATACTATACGTGCTTTTAAAGATGAGCTTTATCTGAGCTGTCCTTAAAAAAAAGTAAAATTAAAAAGTAAAATTAAAAAAAAAAATTAAAAATAAAATTAAAGTAAAAGTAGAATTTTTCTTTTCGGTAAAAAATTAATCTTGAAATTTAGTTTATCCCTGTTTTCATTTTGTATTTGTGATACCAAATCACGATATAAGATCAAATTTTATAAATCCATTTTGTTTACCTTCTTTATTTCCTGATTATTAGACAAAATAATAATAATTATTATTAATAATTAATATATAATACTATATATCTGTTTTCGCTTATAGCTGTATTCGCGTCTGCAACGTAAAGTTATTTTATTTACAAATTATATTCTATTTTTCGATGTCGTATAAACTGGGTCCATGTCGGGACTTGGATATTTTAAAACAATCTTTTTTTATTTAAACGAATATTTTAAAATAATGTTTTGTTCAATAGCGCGAAATTGCCTAAAACAAATTAAGAAAACACTCTCGCACGCTCATAATTCGAAAAATAATAAAAACCATTCTTATTTTAAAATTTTTATTTTAGTTCGTTTCCTTCATTTAACATGATTATATTATGTTTTTGCTTCTGATATTCAGCTTCTTTCTCATTATATTCCATTTCAATTTGACTTTCTTCAGGAAGCCATTCTCCACACAATTTCATGACATCTGGCTCTTTGCTTCTACTCTCAGCATCTTTCTGATTTTTTCAGCGAATTAATAACAAAGATGAGTAGTACACACAATACATAATAATTATATAAATTTAATTACGACTAAAATATACAATTAATATACAAGTATAAAATCAAAATATTGATAATTTTCATGCGACAAAACATTTTACGTAGTCAATTTAAAAAATTTATAATTATAATTTATATGAAAAATATTTTATATAACTCAGTTTTAAAAAAATTATATTATACCCAATACAGCAGAAATTTTAATAAAAATACAAGTAAGTAGTAGTTTAGATTTTTAAAATTGAAGTTAACAATAAACTAAATTGATTGCTCAATTTACAAATAATTCAAAAACAAATTATTATGAATACAAGAAAATTAATTTATACCTGTTTATCGGCATTGGCAAACCTATCGAACATTTTAGCATAAAGCTTCTTTTCTTGCTCATTGAAGTTTTTAATTTTTTGCTTGCAAATCGATATTTGATTAAGTGCGGCTTTATTATCAGGCTCTAATTCTTGGACCTAAAAATGTACAAATTGAATGAACGGTCAGAATTTAAAAATTGTTGTTGCTTTTACCTTATTGAAATCCGCCAAGGCATTTTCTATTTCTCCCAATAACAGATAACTCTGTCCACGACGATATAACGCCTTTATATTAGTTTTGTTAATCTCTAATACAACATTGCACTAAAAAATTAATATTATTTTGAAAATTAAATTTAAAATTTGAATGAAATAAAGTATTTACAGCTTTTTTAGCTTCGTAATGATCATTTAATTTCTGATGTGCTAAGGCGAGATTAAGAAAAACTGCCATTTTTATTTGTTTTGATTCATCACTATCTAAAATAGTTATTTAAATTAATAAATAATATATAAATGTTATTTTAAGTTTTAATAAACTTCTTATATTATTTCCATTTTTATAATAAATGATTATTTATTTTTATTAATAAATTTTAATGTGGAATGATTATTTGTAAAAAAGTTTTAATTAGAAGTTTTTTTTTAAATTATATTGGTCGACTAAACATAAATTGCTATATTCGATTTTTATCAAATTAATTTTTTTTAGTAAATATAAGTATAAAAAGCCACACTGAATCTTAACCACAATTTATCAATACTCACTACAATTCGAGAGATACGAATTACTTTTGTTATACAATTTAACACTTATTCTGTATTTATTCTCTTTTAAATACTTTGTTCCCTTCTCTTTATTCATTACGGCTTGCTCTAAGCTCTCTTCCTCATTTAGTTTCCAACTTGCGACCTCCTAAGGAATAAATTAGAAAAACTTTCTTTATAATATTAAAAACAGTTAAAACCTGTTCAATATCAATCAATGTGATGGTATATTCAACACTCGCATCTGCAGGAATCTTATATTCGTCACTTCCGTTGGGTCCAAATGCTTCAGTGGAATTAATGACCAACCTACCCAGTACCAAATTAAATATATTGAAAAATTAATCAGAATATATAAACAAACTTGGAAACTTCTCCTTGGCGCATAGTTTCAATAAATATTTCTACGTCTTCAGTAATATTATGTTCAGAACCTGATCCTAATGAGAATTCAATATTACGATCATCAAATGTACGATCTTCATATTTCCCCACAAGTTGAACTAAAAATTTTTTTTTAGAAAAATACTAATCAATAATTCAATCTAAAATGTTCCTACTTTTAATGGTATCTCCAATATTTGGTTTCTTTTTGTTTGCCTTGTTGTTTGATTTACGATCTTCCTCTTTCCATTCTAATAACTCTAACTATATAAAAAAAAAAATCAATAAATATAATATAAGTATATTTGAATATAAAAAAAGTGTTTTAGTTTGTATTAATGATTTTTAACCTCAAATTTTAGGGTTGAATTTGGAGGGATATTTGGTGGACTTCCTGTTTTTCCATATGCATAATCAGGAGCACATGTTAATATACACTTTTCACCTAATGTCATAGTCGACACTCCCATGTCAAATGCTTTAATAACCGATCCTAAATAATAAAAAATGTACATTCCGTCTCAAGCAAATATATTTAGAATTTTACCTCTCCCTAGTGTAAATTCGAATGGTTGATTTCTATCAACACTAGAATCAAATTTAGTTCCATCTAATAACGTGCCAGTATAATGAACAGATACTGTATGTCCGTTTGGTGGACGTTCTTCATTTCTACCTTGGGAAAGAATTTTTTTCAATACCCCTTGATCACCAGACAAATCAATTTCACCCTCTAAACTAGCCATTTCGATTTTTTTGATAATTTGTTTAAATTAAATGCACAACTTCAACAAAAGACGCCGACTGATTTAATATATTTTTATTAATTAAAAATACGTTTAAGGTTATGTTTCCAATATTTGAGTAATCAATGCAATCTATTGTATTTACTGTTTTTATAAATTCACTATAATTAAAATCAATAATAACTTTGAAACACACGTTTTCAACAAACTTTCTTTCGTGAATCAGTAGTGCAAACTGCAAACTAAAAACAGGAAAAATTCAACGAAAACAATTAAACGAAAAACCGCAACATGAAATTTTTATTGTTGTATTCTTTATATCTGTTTTTTCAGTTCATTGACTGGATCAGTTTTAAAATAAAGCGATTTTAGAACTCAGCTTCAATTCGAAAAACTATAATTAACAGTTACACCAAATTACATAAATTCAAAAATTAACATTTATTCATTTTGTAGAATTTTTAGGATATTTATTATAAAAATTACATAACTTAAAAAACAAATAAATATCAAATTCAATTCCAAAGTCTCACTGTTTTTGATATTATTGAGTGATAAATAAATATAAAACATTATTCAACAGCCATTTTTTCCTCTTCAATTGGTAGTTCAAGAATTTTTGGACCATACAACAACACATACGCACAATGCCAATCACCACCCCCAGATAATCGTAAAATATCTTCAGTCATTACAGGAGACACGACGTCATCATCAAATTTCATCCAAGTATCACCTTTGTGCCTAACCCAACCAACATAATGCCCAGAAGAGCTTGATCTACCTTGATGTGTTAGCACAGCCTGAAGTGTATAGAATCCACTATTGTTGCTTCCAATGTCTTAACATAAAAAATAAATAAATACTCTTCACTGATAATATTTTAAAAAATTGTACCGTCATCAAATGAATAAGGTTCCGCATTTGTTAATTTCTTTTCTTCCGGAATTTTCGATTTCTCCTTAACATTACCTGGTTTTTCCAAATTAGCATCTTCTATTTCCTACAAAAGATAAGATAACACATATAAAAAAAAAAAAAAGAGATGCAAAACTTACTTTAAATTTCAATCTCATTGGAGTTAATTTTTCTTGTAATGATGGAGTGCACAATTCGAATGCATCGAACTCTATCGGAAATTTAATATCCTTTAATACTTTTGCATTTATTCCCTCTTTTCCTTTATATTGAAATCTTACAAATTGCACAGTCATATAAGCTGGCAAACGACTAATTAGGGACTAAAAAATAAATAAATTTTTGATACCTAAAGATCTAAGAAAACAATAAATACCGTTTTAGTATATTCCGCATCCCTTCCTAAAGAAGGAGATAACTTTATCAATTGTTCTTGAAGTTTCTGTGAAAATAAAAATAAGTAAATATATGACATGATAAAATAATTTTAATTCTTACAGATTTCAGCCCACTATGCATGTACTTAACATCCTGAGATATAAAGCAACTAAGCTGTAGAAAATTTTCCTTACTAAAAGTTGAACTTTCTTCTGTTGCTTCTTTACACTTCATTTCGATATCCATAGTACCACCAAAGTATTGTTCAATAAAAGAACTTCGTGTCTTCCCTTCACCTTCGGCTGGTAACTTTTGCTGTAGCATTTTTAGCAGTTCAGACCAGCATTCATTCGCGTCTTGTTGTCGATAAGTTCCATTTTCACCAGTTTGGGCGAATTGAGGAAATGCAGTATGAAGTGTCTGAAGAAGTAAAATTGGTGTGACAGTACTATTTTTATCCATTCGAGCAAAAGTGTTTTTCATAACTGATGTTAAAGATTGGGATGATGCCATGCTATCTATTGAAAATTCTGTGCAAAAGATATATAGTTTAACTTAGATATTCTAATATGGATATTTCGAATGACAAAGACCTCCTTTAAATTCTTTAAGAGCTTCTCGAAGTTCTTTAACTGATTTTAGGCATTGTACTGTTGCATTCATATAACAAGTATTTCCTAGATTAGCTAATCCTGCGGGTAATTCCATCTGAAAATAATTCGCATATAACAAAAGCATTAACAAAAATTATAATATTTTTCTTTTCTTACAGCCGTAGCTAATTCGGATTCATTCATATCTTCGATGAATTTTGGCTTTTCAACGGGTTCTTGTGGCACTTCTTCTTTGGTCCCTAATAGTAATACAACGGACCCCTATTTTCAAATTAATATTATAAATAATTAAACAGCTACATTACAAATATTAATACAAAATCCTACATTTTTCATTTCAACATTCCATTCTTCATCCTTAAGAATAATACCCTTACACATAACCTTTTGCCTATCGGGTTGTACTCCAGTTAATGCATAAAGTTGAGCTTTAAATAAAATAGGCTCTTCATCAGTATTTACTTCGATATTGGGAAAACTGTCACGACCCCATTTCACTTTCACTGAAAAAATTATAAAATTATATGAGTTTATAAGAACATAACCTTGAATGACAAAGAAAAAAATATGAAATTTCATCGTTATCATTTCATATCAAATTAAATTTAATGGATATTAGAGCTTTATTTATTTTTTAATTATAAAAATATTTCAACAGCATTATTGAATATATATATTTATGTATAAAACATTAAAAAAAGATTAAATCAAACATAACCAAAAACACCGATTTTGAACACGTTTCCACTTCATAAAATACCTGTATAAGAAGGCATTTTGATGTAATTAACTTCAAATATATTTAGTTAGACTAAATTTTAACAAATAATTCATTCACTTATCTAATTAAAACTTAAAATATTGTTTCTTTTGATGACTATTATTTTTGATTTTTTTGAAAAGTCACTTTAAATCTTGTAACTTAACGAATCGTTTAGTTTTTTGTTGTTATAACAAGAAACTGTGCTGCGTTCAGCAACGCAAATATGCATAATTAAAAACAAATAATTATATTGTAGCGTTTTGGATACAAACACATACATAAAAATATTTTGTAGCAAAATAACTGTTCTACAGTTTTTATTGGCATAAAAAATCTGTAAACAAAAACTAATCGAAAATACAAGTGTGCAACATATTTTTTTATTTGACAAGCCAACAACTAAAACTAATTGAAATGTATGTATATTGTACGTAAATTTTTTCACAAAAGTGAATTTTTAAAAGGTGTTCATTTTGTTTTTATTACACTTCGTTCTTAAATATTTATTGGCAATGGAACAAAGTTAAACCTAAGTTTTGATTTGGATACAAATGATAATAATATGACAATCATGAGATACAAACAATTTTGTAACATTTATAAAATATAAAAAAAACACAAAATTTATACATTAAAATATATTAGTTAATTTGTTTAATAAAATAAAAGAGTTCTTTTAAAAAGAATACTAATTCATAATAGTTTTTAAGTGTTTAGGTTGAAAATTTGTGAATTTTCACCATGCAATAATATTTTTCAGCATTTATTATTTTGTTTCGATGTATTATAAGTTTTTTTTTTCATTTATAAAATTGAAAGAATTATATATTTATTGTCTATTAATTTTCTTAATGTTGAGAACACCGAACGAAGTTCCACCACTTTTATGACATTATATATAAAAATATTTATGCTTTATGTACTATGCAAAACATTGATATTATTGCAAATATTTAATTGTGTTTATTTTTGTGACTGTGTTGCGTAAATAATAAATTAAACAGAAAAGAGAGGAAAAGATGAGATAGGAACATTTTGAATGGAGCATACCAAATTCATTGTAAGTTTTTTTTAATTGATTTGTCAACATTTTGTTATTTTACTTAGTATTTTGCATGTGCTCATTATTTTATCAAATAAATTATTTACCTATAATTCAGGAGAAATTCAATCATTCCATACAAATTAATTCAACGGTGGGAAAATATTGTAAATGTTATTGCAATAAAAACCTTGTTTTAAATTGAATACACGAATTGTTTTGACATTAAGTAGTCTAATTTTATTTGTTGTTAATTTTTCTGATAAAAACAATTTTTAGATGATTCACATTTGCCATTAAAACAGAATTAATTTTAATAAGTAATCAAAATTTCATAATATCATGTTTTTATAATACAAATTAAGTGATAATTCAATCTTTTTTATTGATTAAGAATAACTTTATATCTAGGCTTAACAAAATTTAGCTCACGTCAGTTCATATTTTTGCGGGAAAAATTTGTTATACCTAAAAGATACAATTAACCTGCTTTTTGTTTTTGTTTTTCTTATGTAATTAATTTATCTATTTCTAAACAATTTTATTTTTCTTGAAGATTCTTTCTAATTATGGACGAACATGACTATTTATTAAGTGATTCAAGGATCACACAAATAAATGATGAAAATGATAATCCTGATGAAATGATAACAATACCAATAGAAACGGATTCGGAAGATGAAGATACCCAACCGTATTATTATAACAATGATACTAGCAATCATATTGGATTGGAGTTTGATTTAAAAGCAGAAAATTTATTTAGAATTAATGATTTATATAATTTAAATAATAATGTAGATTTTAGCAGAGAAACAATTATAAACGAAGATCATCAACATGATGATGATAATGATAATAATTTTGTGAATCCAATGGATGTAGATATTGATGATGTTATGATTAAAAATGAACCTTTGGTACATCAGGAAATCAACCAAGTTGAATCGTATATTTCGTATACTGTTAAAACTGAGGAACCAGTTTCATTTGATGTTATTTTAGATCATGGAACTTCTGAAAATTTGTCACAAATTTCAAATATTAGTTCTATTATGAATGATCATAGTTATCTATCACAACAAGAGGTTACAGATTTAATAAAAGAACAACCTAACATAAAGATTGTCGAAAATATTACACCAAATTCGGATGAACAAATAGAAAATTTATTAAAACTTTTAGAAAATAAGTTGAGTGAACAAACTACAGGTGTTATTTTAAAAGCAGGTGAACTTGAAGCTCCGTTTCATGTGATTAAACAATTATCGCAAACATTTGTGGGTGAGACAGATTCTAATGATCTTCTAATTGAATATATTAAAAAAGTGGAGCTGCAAACAAATTTGCTGAGAGATAAAATTAATGAAAAAAATAAAAGTAATGATTTGCAAATTACACATTTATCATCTACATCACCAACAACTGAGTCAGAATTTAAAAAAAATAATATTAATGATGTTAATGAATGTAACGATAAAAATGAAACAAGTAATGCGTTAGAAAATGAATTGGAAGCAAGTTCAAGTACACCTGCAGTGGAAACTTTAGAAGAAGAAAAACATCCAAATTTTAGAAATTTGAATATTCTGCGACAATTTGAATCTACTGGGAAGGAACTTTTAAGTATGAGTTCGACATTGAAATTAAAAATTGGTGATAAAAATTTAGAAGAAGCAACGGAGGAAATCAATAAAGCTATTTTGAAGGTAAAATTATTAATCTTTGTTGTTTTTATTTTATCAAATTTCTTTCTTTACATTTTAGTTTCAAGATAAGTTTCGACTTTTGTATTTAAACACACTCATTGACATTGATACACAAACGGATGAAATATTGTTGTCAACACAAGAAACAGCAAAAAAATTAAATGAAAAATGTAAGCAACGTCATTTAGCATCCTCGTCTTCAGATATGAGCGATGAAAATTCTGATGACAGTTATAGCATGAGAAGAGTTCGAAGGCATGTGAAAACTAAGAGGCTATCAACAAAGGAAAATGAAAAGGAAGAGAAGAAAAATTTAGTACATGATTTTAATGTTAATTCTCCTGTGCATCCACTTAAAACACCTGATATAACAATGATTAATGAAGAACATATTAATGACAATAACAGTGTTACTGATAATCTTATTTATTCAACTGATACAAGTTCTGATGACATGAAAAATAAAAAAGATGGTTTAGATGAATTTTTAGAGGTTAAAACTGGAGACTCAGACACTGATAAAACAAACTCTGAAAGAAGAGATTCAATGGAATCCATGAATGTAGATGAAAATTTAGAAATTATTTTTGAAGAAGATCCCGAAGATGAAGAAAATAATGAAATCGGAAGTATAATTGTTACGGACCATGATAAAAAAGGAGCACATACTTTGGAAGAATATAATGATATTTTAAGAGAAAAAGAAATTGATCGGTAAAAACATTAAAATTTAATAAAACAAAATTTACAAGCATTTTAATATTTTTAGATTAACAAATTTATCCACTTTGGAAATACGGCGATCTGACTATGATCATAATAAGTATGATACTGTGAAATCGACAAAAAAGAAAAAGGCAGACGAATTGATTGATATTTTGAAGAATGCGGAAAGAAAGGATGACAGTGATGACAGTTATAGTGATGTTAGAAGTTTTAAAAATTATAAATATTTTTCCCATTTAATTTGTTTCTTTTTGTAGAATGAAAATATAATAACCGAAGAACAGTTTCTTCATCAAAAAAATATGGAGTTTAAAGAAAGACTACTAAAATCTTCAAGCAGTGATTCCGAACAATCTGATCTTGAAGGATCAAAGGATCAAGCTAAGAATGATTACTCAACCGATGCAGAAGAATCTGATGATTCTACATTAATGACCAATTTTTTAGATACCATGATAAAAAAAAAAGTTCAGGACGAAATAAGAACGGATATGGAATCTTTAGAAACAGAAGCACTAAATGTGCATAGTCCGAACAATGATAATATGCCTGACGAAAATGATAAAGTTGAGAGTAAAAAAAATGATGCTATTCCTATAACCGACAAATTAACTAAAAATGTTGATAATGACGAAATTAAGGAAGTAATTGGAGAAGAAAAATTAGAAACTGCATCAGCGGTTTTAGATTCAAATCAGGAAAATAATGACAATGTTCGAACGGAATTTGATATGGCATTGGAAAATTTTTGGAAAGAAGGAACTGCGACCCAAGAAGAATTTCTTAAGGCTGTTATAGAAACTTGTGCAATTCATGATGAAATTGAAGAAACATTAACAGTAAAAGACTCAAAAACCAGTGAAAATCAGCCCAAAAAAAGAGAAAATGAAAAAGAAAATGAGATTAAAGCAATAGAAAATGTCTCGAAAAATAATGTAGAAACAATAGTTATTGATGAGAAGGAAACTGAAGCCGCCTTAGATGCTGAGGACAGCAATGATTCAAATTTAATAAAACCAAAACTTAAAATGGATAGTTTAGATAAACAAATTTTTAATAAAAAAATATTTGATATTATGAATGATGAATCAAGTATAGAAAAAGATAAAGATCAATCTCTAGATTCAAAAATAACTGCAGATGATGATTCTGATTGTGAAATTTTGGATGTTTCAATGTTTCAAACAAGGAAACCTACAAAAGATACTGATGTGGAAAAATTAATCGCAGTAAAAAAAACTAGAGTTCATGGAAAAACAGCAAATGATGATTGCATTAGTTTAAGTTCTGATAGTGAATTAGATTTGGATAGCGTTCAAGAGGAAGAGGAAGATGATAGAAAGCGAAATATTCGTGCAATGTTAAGTGAAGATCAATTAACTGTTGAAACAAAACAAGCCCAAAAAGAGGAGTCAGAACGTGTTAAACGATTGGAAAAGAAAAATGATTTAATGGCACAGTTGATTAAGAAAAGTAAAAATAAAGATGAACTTATTTTGGATTTTGATACGAAACGAAAAACAAATATTGTTGTCCATTCCGATATTGTTAAACAGCTTAAGAAACATCAAGTAATTATTATTTTAAAAATATACTTTTTTAGAGCTTACAAAATACTGAGAGTTTTTTTAAATTTATTATTCAATCGTTTGAAATTAATTGTTTTTCAGGTGGATGGTGTTAAATTCATGTATGATACTTGTTATGGCAGTGTAGATCACATTGAAAAATTTCCTGGTTCGGGTTGTATTCTAGCCCATTGTATGGGATTAGGAAAAACTTTACAATTAATTGCCCTACTTCATACTGTCATCAGCTATCCCCAATTAAAAACAAATAGAATATTAGTCATTTGTCCTAAAAGTACTGTTATGAATTGGGCTGAAGAAATTCAAAGGTGGTTAGGCCCAATTAAAGCAGGACCGCGATTAAAAGTATTTCATTTTCCTGACAATTCGTAAGTTTTCGTTCATATATTTTTTTATTAATACCTAAGTTTTTATTGAAATATAAAATATGTTTTTAGTGATATCAATGAGAAAATAAGAATATTAACTGAATGGCATCATTCAGGGTCGACAGGATACAGTAAATCAGGATGTTTATTAATTGGTTATGAAGCATTTAGAGCACTTGTTTTTTATCATTTATCAAAAAAAAAGAGTATTAATTTAATTCCACATCAGATTGATGTTATTGTAAAAAAGGTGGAAGATACTCTATTGAATCCAGGTAATATAATATAATATAATATAATATAATAATGCATAAATTTAAAACAATAGAAATAGATTTCAAATTTTCAAAACCCTTTTTAGGTGCTGATTTAATTATTTGTGATGAAGGACATGTTATTAAAAATCGTAAATCTGCTACAAATGTTGCGGTGTCTAAAGTAAAAACTCGTCGTAGAATTATACTTACTGGAACACCTATTCAAAACAATTTAAAAGAATGTAATAATTTTTTCTTACTTTTGTCATTTTTAAATATTTTTAAATAATAATTTTTTTATTTACCTTTTCCATAGATTATTGCATGGTTAATTTTATAAAACCATCATTTTTGGGAACCGAAAAAGAATTTGCTAATTTGTATGCAAATCCAATTAAAAATGGCCAGCATAAAGACAGTAGTAAATCTGAAATTAAATTTATGAAACAAAGATCATTTGTATTGCATAGAAAATTATCTAGGTTTGTACAAAGAAGGGAGGCTGCAATCTTAAAATCTTTTCTACCAGAAAAATTAGAATATGTTTTGTTTGTTCCGATGACCGATATTCAGGAAAGATTATATGAATATTTTTTAGAAAATAATCCTTTGAAAGAAAAATATGGAGGCAAAAGCTTAATTCCCGATTATACTTTTTTAAGAAAGGTAAAAATAATATATTATTATATTAAATATTTAATATATACTTAAAATAATTTTTTTAATAAATTTAAGATTTGGACACATCCAAAAGTATTAGAAAATGCTTGGCAAAATGCATTAAAACAAAAAGAAAAGCGTGACCTGAAGGCACGAAAGACAATGAATCAGTTTTCAGATGACGATCAGCCAGACGATTTATTAGACAGTCAAATAGGTAAAATGTCTGTCACAAGTGATTGGTGGCGTCAACATATTTTACCACAGGATCTAGAATCTTTGATGCCAAGTAATAAATTACGAGTAATGTTTGAGATTTTAAAACTTTGTCAAGAAAATGGAGAGAAATGGTTTGTTTTAATATATTATCATATAAATTTAATTTTATTCTTGAAAAATATTTTAGTTTAATTTTTTCTGCATTTGTGGCTGTGCTTAATGTAGTTGAGTTATTCATGAAAAAGATTCATGCGAAGGAGAGTTGTACCGGTGGCTTAGGTTTAGAACGTTTTTCTGGTCCTTGGATGAACGGACAAGATTATTACAGATTAGATGGAAAAACACCGAAATCAGTTCGTCACGCAATGATCACTAGATTCAATGATCCAATGAATACTCGAACAAAATGTTTTTTAATTTCATCAAAAGCTGGTGGTCAAGGCATAAATTTAATTGGTGCTAATAGAGTTATTATATTGGATACATCATGGAATCCGTCAAATGACCAACAAAATATATTTAGGATTTTTCGATTAGGTCAAAAAAGAAAATGTTTTATTTATAGACTTTTAGCGATGGTTAGTTTTATTTTATTAGATTTATTAGAACTTGGTCTTAATTAATTTAATTATTGTTTAGGGCACAATGGAAGAAAAGGTGTATTCACGATCAGTTACTAAACAAGCAATGAGCTTTAGAGTCGTTGATGAACAACAAATAGATCGACATTACAATATGGCAGAATTGGCCGAATTATATACGTAATGCAATAATAATTAGAACCTAAAATTATAATAAATTAAAATACAAAATTTTAGATTAACTAAGACTGATTACACACAACGACCTGTTCCTATCAGGCCGTTGGATGACATTCTCTCAAGTTTGTTACATAATTGCCCAGACATTGTGTATAAATATCACGAACATGATTCGTTACTGGAAAATAAGCCAGAACAAGATCTCAGTGAGGCGGATAAAGCTGAAGCTTGGGCGGCATATGAAAAGGATGTTAATATGCAGAGAAGTATTTATTTTGACTATAAATTTAGTTTATTTGTGTTTCTGATTTTTTTTTTTTTTTGTTAGCTGGCGTTTTGGATGTAAGTATTTAATTAGTTTTTTTTTCAGGTATAAATTTATTCTTTTATATTTCTATAATTGGCTTTTAAGGCATTTGGAATGGATAGTAATGGCTTACTAAATTCGCCACAAAACTACAGACCGGGAAATCCTACATTACCGGTAGGATTTGGAGGAGGTGGAATGCATCAGGCAATTAATTATAATGAAGAAATTTAAATAAAAAAACACTTATTGACATATCTTTATATTTTAAATTATAGCAAATGCGTCCGTATGGTGGAAATTTTGGAATTGTTAATAATGTTAATTATAACAACATTTTATCAAATTTCAACTATCCATTCCAGTCAAACTTAGGGCTTGGACAAGATGCCAATTTATTAAGATTGAATCGCATGTATCAGAACCCACCAACTCAGACATATACAAACCCTTATTCTATAAATCCATCATCGGCTCAAAGCGTTATGGGTTCAACACCGTATGGTGGTTCAACTAGTTCTGGATTAAGTTCTCTATTTTCAAGTGCATTAAGTGCTAATAGTCCCATGTATTACAAAACAGGTACAAATATGGCAAATAATATAATTCCAACACCGTCTACGTCCTCAACAATTCGTCCTATGTCTGGCAGTTTTGAGACATTGAGGGATATGGCAAATTATTTAGCTGTTCCCAGTCCAAGTACTCCTCCGAATATACCACCAATTTCATCACCAATGTCAACTTTACCAACCAATTCTTCCAGTTCAGTTTCATCCAGTTACTTAAGCAAGGAATTGGATACAGGATCCATGTGGAATTATCTTTCAAACGCTAATGCCCTTGAATATTTAGCCAGCGGATTATTTGGAAATACATCACAAAATATTCCAATTACAACACAAAATTATACTTTACCAACAGCAACAAATCCACTAACAACACAGAATTTACCTAAGCAGAATAAAATTAATGCGAACCCGAGTAAATATTCATCTTATCCTAAAGACATGACGGTCAATTCGTTAAATCATAATATAGCTCCACTAAAACAAATTACACAGCAGCCCAGTATTCCAACAAGTGTTATTACAAAAACAGCTAAACCTACACCACCTACACCTGTTAGTGAAAGTTTACCACCACCTTTAATGACATCGACTTACAATAATGTGGAAAGAAATAGTCCGAAAGCTCATACAATTATTAAACCTAAAAATACTAAAACAGTAAATGAGGCTAAGAATCCTCCATCGCCTTCTACAATGGTAAAAAATTTCAATATGGGAATTGTATATCCAGGTCAACGTGAAACTTCAAATAAGATATCCGTACCTACAGAAAAATCGAATTTTAATATTAAAAATATTGCAGCACATCAGCTTAGTAGTTTAGCACCAAAAAAATATGGAAACCAACAAAAAATCCCTGTAACTAAATCAATTACATACTCAGTTACACCACAAATGACGACAACAGCAATAAACACTTCTACTTCATCATCAAATATCACAGTTACACCAACAACAAATAGCAATAGTCTTCTGACAATAAATCAATCACACAATAAATCTAATTTAAGTGCAAAGTCTATGAATTCCCTAACTAAAAATAATACGAAATCATATCAAGTAGTTTCAGGCATTAATTTAAGTGAATTGTCAAAATCTGGTGGGCTTAGTATAACACCTGTAACAACTAGTAAGACATTGGTGCAAGGAGCAACAAATAAAGTTGGTACTGCAACTAATTTAAGTGGAGTAACGGTAAAACCAATTATGAATTCTAAGAATTCGGCGACATTAACTACAACAACAACAACAGCAAATAAATCACCAATAACCAATACACAACATAGTAATTCTATAATGAATATACTTCCAGCAAATGGTGCTAATGTTAGACGTGTCACTCCAAGTACTACTACTAGTGCTAATAATACAAATCAGGTAATACCTCATTTGGTAGCAGTTACTAAAGGGACACCTATTCTAAATAAAAGACAATCAGTCGTAAATTCAATTAAGAATGTTGTTGGACAACACCAGTCAGCTTTGAAGAGCAATGTCCTTTCAAATAAAGCACCACCACCTTTAGTACTCACAAGATCTCATAATCCAGCATCGAAACCAGTGCAGTATGCTCCCGCTAGTAAAGCAAAGTACTTATTACAAAATACAATAAATAAAACAAAAAAAAATAATTTTTTTATAATTTAAAGAATTACTCCAGTGAATGCAGCATCTGCCCCAAAAACTAATTTAACTCTCAATCAGACGAACAGCAACAATGTTATTAATAGTAGAAAAAGAAAATTAGCCCTAAATGATTTATCATCCAATAGTTCGTTAACAATAACTGAACTGAAAAAATCACAACCAATGACAAAAGCAATGGTAAGTGTAAAAAAAAACAATATTTTCCAAAATATCAAAAAATATATGATTCTGGTTAGTGTATATTTTTCATGTATTCCATGTCATAAAATATTTGAACTTTATTAAAATATTAAAAAATTTTTGTTCTGAATTGATTAAATAAAATGTTACTTACAATTTCAAATTGCTTGAGAAAAATTATATCTAAAAATAATTTAAAAAAAGTTCTATTTAAATATTTAACTTTCAGACGATTCAAAATTCAATAAAACGAATGAAGGGCTTTGACGGAATAACAATTGTTCCCCGACCTACACAGAATTCTAAAAAAGGTAAAAATTAATACAATATTAAAATAAAAATTAATATATTTTTATTTTAAGATAACATTATGGATGTAGTTGAATTGGATTAATTTAGTATTGGCCACTAATAAATAAAATAATTAAAAAATGTAAATAGGAAATTAAAATGGATATTTATTTCAGTTCAGTAAGCAAAATATTGTTTTCTTGTAAATATATATAAAATATATATATATATATATATATATATATCTAAACATATTTTATTTTTATAATACTATAATTAGGTTTATTAAAGTTTATAAAAATGGCACCATTTTCAATCAAATTTATATTGAATTTCATTAAAAACAATTAAAAATGGATTCGGCAAAAAAAGGGCACATAGATATTTTAAAATCCAGAATAATTGTAGAGCACAATTATATTATACAGGGATTAAAATATAAATAATTTTGCATTGTTATTGCCTCTCCATTTTTTTCATCTACATTACAAAATTTTGTTTTTCTTTATTAATTAATTAATTTTGTATTGATATTTATTAAGATTTTTTTTTTCATTAATGATTTTCAAATTAAAATATTACATGTAAAAAATGTAGATAAATTCGAAGAAATAAATGTTTTTAATAATTTTTGTCAATTTGTATTTAATTAATTGATAAGAAATAAAATGATAATAAAAGAATTATTCAATTTCTTTTTTTTTGTGTTTGTCATGCGAAAAAATAAAATATTATTCATTTGTTGTTCATCTATAAAAGGAAAACATTGAAATTCCCTAATGGTTATTTATTTATTTATACATAAATCAATATTTAAATCAATTTCAAGTTACTTATAATATTTTTATTTTGTTTTTTTCGAAGCAGTGGAAATTAAATAAATGATATATTTTCCAACAAAGGAAATAATGGATGGGGTGGGAACTATAGAAACTTTTAAAATAATGTAATTGTGTTTGTAGAGGATTTTTTTTTAATTTGATAATAATTAATAATATAAGGAAGAAAGTAAAATTTTGGAATTGACATAAAAACAAAAATTTTATTTAAGATTTTACTTTTATTAAATCAATACAAAACAATGTTTACAATGTTTCAGTTAATTTACTTTTAACCATATCTCCATATTTTTTAGCCCATTCATCATTTTCATCATATCCTGGTAATGATTTGCATCTCTCATACCAGGCTGACAAATTTGGATATCCACTAATATCAGCTCCAATACAAACAATTGAACTTACTGATGCTAAGAAAGCTAAATCAGCAATAGTAACATTGTCACCAGCAAACCACTCATGTCCCTCTAAGAAAATTTCCATTAAATCAAATGCAGCTTTTAATTGATTCCTTTTTTCTTCAGATATAGTTGTTTCACCCAAGAAAAGTGCGGGATACTAATTTGGATTAAAATTGATTATTTCATATTAAGATTTCATATTATAAGACTTATTTACTGCAACTGCGCGAATTCTTGGATATAAAGTTCCAGCATCGAAATATAGTCTTTGATCGACGATGGCTCGCAACTTACTATCAGTTGGATATAGTGAGTTTCCAGGGTCTTTCTCGTCAACCAAATAAGATAAAATTGCTTTCGATTCCCACAATATGAAACCATTATCATCAATCGTTGGAACTGTGTGTTGAGGATTAATTTCAAGAAATTCCGGTTTCAAATGTTCTTTAGCGAAAAGATTAACATTTTTGATCTGTCATTTAATAAAAATTATTTTAATTAAGATTTAAATAAGTAAATTTATTTTATTACACGCACCTCAACATCTAAGCTCAGATTTCTGATACCTAATAATGCTGATCTTGATGGAGCGCTAGGTCCGCAGTGATAGAAAATTAAAGGTGCCATTTTGTTCAATTAAATCTATTAACATAAATACAATACATTAAGATAAAAATTCGAATATCACCAAATAGACTTTTTAAAGTTAACGTAAAATTCACTTTTTGTAAAAATAATTTTGATACAAATCGGCAGTGATAAGTAAAGATAAGAAAAAAGAACAAAAATTAAGAATATTAAAGTTATAATATATTTACCTTCACAAGGCAAATGAACCAAACTCACTTAAATTCGAAACTTGAATGAATGAAAAAATAAACCTGAAAACTAAAACGCACTCCACCAACCAATACAATGTAAAAACGTTATAATAATGTTGGCCTTCAAATTTAATAAAGAAAGGCACGAATTAGGGAGAAAAGTATAATAATAATAATCTCTTTCGGAGAAATTTATTTAAAATTATTTATTAATACAAGTTAATCCCTCACTGTTATATCATTAAATAACAAAAACAGTCGATTGATTACTTTTTTTACTTCTAAATAATATATGTGCGTGTTTTGTTAGAATTATTATTAGGTATTTGAAGCTAACGTCTTTTTGTGTATTTATTTTATACGAATTTAAATAAAATATATATCTATTACTTGAAATCAATAATATCATATCAAAGATTAGATGATAGATTCTTATTATAATTACAATAATATTATTGAGTGCCGATCTGATAAAGAAATTAAAAATGATGTCACAATTTTTTTTTTCTACTTTCCCAAAATTCGATTTAAAGTCTACATCCCTGTAATAATATTTATTAGTTTTCAATAAAAATTTGTGTTTCGATTTGAATTCCAATAATTAAAAATGATCGTAAGATGTTTAACGCGAAATATTAAAAAAAATAATTCTAACATATTTTTTTAAATTTACTTTGATTTAAATTTCACATTGAAACTGTGAGTTATGTAATACAATAAACACTTAAGAAATTGCCGCTTAGAATTTAGAATTTAATCAATAATATTGCAAATAAATAGATAGAAAGTTAAATAATTGCGAACTGTAATTAACGTTATCAAATCCTTCTTTCAATAATACATAAATATAGATAAACTAAAGTGGCGAATCATGATGATGTGTAAATATTTTTTTCATAAATAAACAAAAAAAAAAAATTAAAATTGCGTTTCCAAATATACAATATTACAAACATCGGTTTTAAATGGAATTCTATTGACAATATGGGAATTTTGATTTTTTTTTTATAAAATTAAAAATTTAATCTTTTTCAGAAAAAAAAAAAATTAAAAAATATTTCAGATCTGGTTTGACGAAAAATATTGAAAAGAGGAGAGACACAACATAAATGAGTATAATATTTTGTTTAATTTCAAAATTACAAGAGAAATATTCTGATAGTGTGAATGTGAGTCATTATTTTTAGTTTATTAATATACAATGTTTTTATATCAAATAAAAGAGAGAATAATAAAAATCATTGGCGTAGAAATATTATTTGTTAAAATAGCGTCAACAATTTTATAAATTCAATATTTTTTGCTTCTAATTAAATGTAAGTATATATTAGTTATAAGTTTTTTAAGGACAAAAAAAAAGAACTCGAGTGTTGTAAATTTTTGTCAAATAAATTGAAAATTAATTTAAAAATCTTAAGAAACTGAAAATAATAAAAGAGTAAGTTATAAACTTGGAGGCTTCCACCTAATTCGTATAAGGCATCTCCACCTTAGTTCTATTTTAATTAAATTATTTTTCAGTTTTTCAGTAGGTAGATATAGTTTTTGTGTTGTGTGTTGAACGAAATTTTTTTATGATAACGATTGCATGCAATGACGATTATATACTACGGGTTTAATGCTAATATTACTTAGTAACACTAATATTCATAACACACAATAACTCAACAAAAAAAACACAAAAATAACGATATTATGATACAACAACATATTTTTTACTTAATCCAATTATTTTAACATAATTGCAAATTTTTCTTGAAAATATTATTGGATTAATATTGGGTAGATTCTATCTAACTTAACATTTAAAACAATTGTATTTACTACTTATATCTATAAATCGATTTATATTATTTATTAAAATTTTGTTCTAGAATTATTTGTTTTCACATAAATCAATTTAAAGTATACAATAAACGTTTTCTCTATTTCGTGTTTCAAAAACAAACGAAAAATACATTATTAAAATTTAAAATTTTCATTATATGAAACGATTGGTTTTAATAAGTATTATGTCTTTCATAATTTATAGATTAAAAGTACATAATTATAATATTTCAAAGTATTTGAAAAGCTAATAATAATAGGTTTGGACAACTGATGAAGAATCTATAGATTTACAAATTTTAAAATGATGTTAGTTTATTTAATTGATAATTAGTTTTCATGTTTGATAAATATTTCTATTATTGATTTCGTACCACTGCTTTGGCTTCTTGAAATATTTACAATGAAACTTTTTGAAAATTTTCTGTTAAAAATTCTTAAAATATAGACACTATAAAGTGAAAAGAAAAATAATTTATATTGATTGTTTATTTTGACTAAATGTACATTCTATTCTTGGTCGAACTTTATTTGTTGGTATTACACCAATGTACATTTTTACTTGTTGCAATGTGTCTACTATTCCACGAATGACATGTGTTTTGTTGTTTAATGCAAGATGTTAATTCAGGTTACAATAGAGTACCTGAAAAACTAAGATTGATTTTTTACTTGCTAATTAATAAATCGAACATAAAACCAAAACTGTTGTTTTTTATAATAAATAATTTTGATATTCGAATCCATATCAAAATTATTTAGTAAAATATTTTTATGAAAATTCTTATAAAAAATTATAAAAATAAAATGAAAATTGCAAGAACATAACAGTTTTCAAAATGAGTTCATGAATCAGCATTACAGTTTAATAAACCTATCTTGCAAAAAAAATTAAGTATACGCTAACAGATAAGCCTTTCGAAAAATTAAATGATCAATTATTGCAACTAAGTAAGTAATATTTTAAATTTTTTAAATTGATACGCATTTAATTTTAATTGTATTTATCCCAGCTCTAACTGTTGACCTAATAGAAAATTCGATAGAAAGACAAGCAATTGTTACGTCACTCATTTTAATGCAACAATGTTTTAATTTAAATAGATCCTAAATTAACTGCTAAAAAAGAAAATTTCTAAAATACTTGACAAATATCATAAACTGTTTAAATAATTTCTTAAATTATGCTATAGATGTTTTACTGAATATTATAAATGCTTCTTTAAATTTCAATAACCTTAAAATATATTTATAAATTTAACAAACACAATAAAGCATAAACGATAGTTTTAATTTGATTAAAATTCATATCAAAATCGATATTTTATCAAGAAATATTATTGATGGTCCACTATTAATTATTATGAGGTTCTCTTAATTTTTGTTAAAAAAAAATTACTTAAAATTTATTCACATTGAAGAGCTGTAAACAAT
This sequence comes from Pedicia rivosa, assembly GCA_963082725.1. Classification (NCBI taxonomy): domain Eukaryota; kingdom Metazoa; phylum Arthropoda; class Insecta; order Diptera; family Pediciidae; genus Pedicia; species Pedicia rivosa. The sequence continues at coordinate 25,953,550 of OY720154.1, forward strand.
TTTTATGTGGAATATAAAAGATGTTAAAGCGGAGTTAGAATATTGACTTTTTTTATAGAAAAGGAAATAATAATCTTTAAATTACATCCGTTAATAACATTTACTTTCCTTATATGTGCACGAGATAAAAAGAAGAAGGAAGAATAGGGGAAAACAACTGAATTTTTTATTTGATCGTTTTCTGTAACAAATCAATTCTGTTACGTTAAAATATCAAAATATGATAAAAGAAATTTCCGTTGAATAAATATATATACCTACACTTACTCAACCCACACTTAAGCACACACACACATTCGTGCACATATACTCTGCTACCTTCTATATTATTTACTTAGATTGAAATATCAAATCTGACAAGTCATAAATATTGTATTTTATGTACCTATTTTCATATGTTTGACAAAGACATCATCTATAAAGTAAATTTCAATTTGTATTCTTTTTTTATATTTTACTTTGTATATTCAAATAAAATTTAAAAATTAATTTATTATTGTTATTAATTCAATGAATGAATATCGGAAAAAGAAATTATTTAAAGTGTGACAAATTAATTATTTGATAACACTTTGACTTGTTTTGAAACGATTAACATTAAAAGGAAAAAAACACCTTTATGGAAATTATAATCGGAAGTCATATTATAAGACACAATTTGTTTACCACCTAATAAAAGATGAAAATTGGTATAATTATAAAGATAACATACTTTTATTTTCTTTTGGTATACATAATTAATTTGTACGTAAGGTACTTTATTTACAGTTTATTTTGGAGTAATTTTTATATTTAAATATAAACCTGTATAAATGGACTTTTTGAACATTATTAGTATTTACTACTACTTGGCTTTGATAGGATTCAAAGGTATTGATGGTTCTTTAATTTCTCATGAATAGCTTTTCAATATTTAATAAAATAATATTTTAATCAATTTTTTTAATAAACAATTAAAGTATAAGCTTATCTAATCAGAATTCTATTATGTGAAAATAATATCATATTATGGTGATATTTATCTTTTGATTATATTGATTAAATAGAGCAACTATACAATAACTTTATATAAATATTTTGTATGTTTACTTACGATATTATATCAATTCATTATCAGAACGATATAATACAAGTCCTTTATCTAACTGTCCTTTATCTAACTGTATAGTTGAAAGTACTTACTATTACATTTCTAGAGAAATTTCATGCCCTAGGGATACCAATTTGTAATAATAATAGAATAAATTTCAAAAAAGTTGATGACGCAGTCAAAAGGTAAAAGTTAGTCTTTATATATATTATGGCCCCAAACTATACAGCATAAAAAAGGGAGTTTCTTGTGACTTTTCTTGTTCTTCTACTATTTCTTCTTTTCCCAATTTAATGAGATTATTGCCTGAAGCTTCTGACGAGACTGATGAAGAAACTTTTCAAATATTGTTTGTATCAATGGAAACAATTGATTTTGTATTGTATAACATTTTTGTTTATTCCTTTCAACAAATGATTCTTGAAATTTTACTTTTGAATTTACGTAACTATTTTTATATTATTTCCTTTGAATATATTCAGATGCGTATCATTTGTAACGAATTGCTCAGAAATATGTGTTAATGTTAATGTTGGAATAAATATTATTCATGTTGTGATTTATTTGTGCGATATAAAATAAAAATAAGGAAAATAAACTGAATATGGCATTTTGTTTGCCCTTCAACTAAGTCACCATACACAACTCACTACCACAAAAGTGTTGAAAGTATAATTTAATCAATGTATAAGTTATTTTTATGTTCAAAGTTTTTTTTCATTCCTTGTTTTTTTTTTGCCATTCGAATGATTTGATTTTTACAAGATTTAAGATTATAAAACTTACGTTTGACAATTTTGTTTAGAAAAATAGGGAAAGTTTTTTCTATAATTAATTTAGTTTTTTCTCCATAATAAAATATTATGTTGTTAATCGAACAAAATTTGTAATCATCAGTTTTGAGTTGAGGTCGGTAATTTTTTTTATTCTAAAATTCAAACGTAATTTATTCGTTTTGAAAAAAAAAAAAATTAAAACATAATTAAAAGTATAAAATAAAACAATATCTAATATTATCACAGACACTCTAAAAATAATTTTTGGTAAAATAAAGTTCTCAACTTTATTTAATATGAAACAGAAATTTCTAAATGTAAGAAAAATGGGTACCTATATAATGTAAGGGTCCTACTGTTCTTTATAGAACATGATATTCTCCTTTTCAAACATAATAATAATAATAATAGTATTAATAATAATAATAATAATAAGAAGAATAATAATAATATATATTTCTTTATGATAAGAAATCTTTATTATATCACACAAGGTTCATAGTTCATCATCCATTTGAATGGCCTAATATAGCTCATTTTATTCCCGCGGGAACATCAACTTCAATTGCTATCAAACCTACGGCGTTTTACACATCATCTGACGTAAGAAGATTATCTCTTTCTTTTTTTGCAAATTGTAAAAGAAATGCGTATATGTGTAAGTAGTATTATATAGAAGGAAGTGCTACCTTGAAAAGGGATTTTTTCTTGTTTGTTGTTGAAAAAAAAAAATAGGCGAAAAGGGATGAAAATAAATGTAATTTGTTTTGCCGTCCTATAGAATAAAATATAGAAAAGATAAAAGAGAAAAAATGCCCATATTTTTGCGGCTCTATACTGCAGCACCTACACTATCACAAAACTGTTTCAGATTTATATTTTATTATTGTGCAATTTTTTATGTACAAATAAATATGACCAGATACGAAAATAAAGCTTACAATATTGCAATTTTGCACTTTCTAGATAATATTTTATTTTATGTCTTTTTGGAAGGAGTACGTTTTTTTTTGCAGGAAATGATAGAAGGTAATAAAATAAACTAATATGATAATTTATAGAATAGAATATTAGATAAATTATATGTTATTATATATTTATTCTACATGCAATTCATACACGATTATGGTTTATAAATATGAATCGATTATTTTGACATAATATTATATTCATATGTTGAATATAAAAAAATATAATAGGTACTTGTGTGTTTGTGCTGCCAGCAATATTGTATTTTATATTATGTGTCCCTTTTTTCTTCTTATTTTATACTTTGCCTTGATGTATCGGTATTTTCAATTATGAAAAAGCCAAACAACAAAATATAGAAAGTATTATGATGGTGTATTTTTTTTTACATTTCAGATGAGTAAAGTTAAATTTGAGCTTTATTTTTTTTTTCCAGATTATTATGTAAAAATTGCTTATGGGAAGGAAATTCAAAAACAAATTTATTATCGTAAATTTTCTTTTTATGTATTTTTGAAATTTGTATGAAATGCTTTTTATTTTATTTTTATTTGTATTTTTTTATATGTCTTTTTTTTTTGTTGAATCCAATCCAATTTTAGTATATTAAACGTTCAATACGTACGGATGGTTCATTTATATTGCGTATATTGGTACAAAATAGAACGGATGTTGTTTTTAGATGAATGGATTTAATGGGTTTTTATATTGATTGATTTTGATGGAATATCGTGTTTGGCTATTAATCAATGGATCATATAATGTATAAAGAATATTATAAATATATAAGACTAAATTTTTGCAATGCCTAGTATTTAGGTATTTAGATTAGGCTTATTTTATGATCAAAGTGTGATTTTCTACGAAGTTAAGTAATTGATTGTTGACAATATTATATACATGTTTGATGTCAAAATAAAATTTAATCTGTTATTAGTGCTTTCCAAGAAATTTTTCAATATTTTTCTATCATCATTCAGATTATATAAAGAAATAAAATTGAAGGACTGGTTTCAGGTGTTATTAATAAAATACTAAAATAATTTTGATTCCATTGAAAATATTATTATATAACTTATGAACTTATTTAATATACGTACCTACCCTTGACAATTAATCAATCAATCAATCAATCGATCAACTAATCCAGATGTAAGACGTTAAAATTGTAAACCTGAAGAATTATTTTTTATTTGTTAATATAAAAACACACATTCAATTTATTTTCTTTTTCATCATTTTATTTTTACATAATTTCTTCTTTTTTCCTCATCTTCTTCTTCTTGTTTTTTTTTTTGCTTTTTTAAATTTTCTTATTTCGAATAATTTCTAACAACTTATCCTAACAACAATATTATGATATAATGATATAAAGGATATGGTTTTGATCAATATCAATGTTTTTATTTTTATTTATTTATTTTTAATTAAGTTTTCTTGCTTAAATTTTTTAATTATTTTTTCATTTTCTTTAATGTTAATTAGTTGACATCACGTTTTTTTAATTAAAAACCCTCTTTTATTTTCTGCAGTATTTATTTCTAATGTTTCTTTGTTTTTTTTTTATTTTATGAATTATGAAAAGATGTAAAAAAAAACAATGAAATGAAAACACTTTTTTTTCTATTCTTCTTGGTAATCGCACCGTTTTTTTTTGTTTTTCTTTTTTTTTTGTTTTTAAAAAAAAGTTTATGTACAATAATGATCAAAAAAATTATATAAACAAAACTATACTAATTTTATTAAACTTATAATTTTTTGTATATTTTTTAAAATATGGTTTCAACTTATTTATTGTACAAAACAGCTCCTGGACACAGGAACATTCAGACCCAGATCCGAAAGATCCATTTTTCATTATACACACTGAACTAAGTTCTTGTTTTTTCTTTTATTTATTTTATTAATTAATTAATTATTTTAAGCACTTTTATAAATACCAAACATAATAAATAAAGACTTTCGTCTTGATTGTAAAAATTTGTTTTTTTTTTATCTAAATTTTTATTGTTCGTTTTTTTTTATATTTTGCTGTTTAAAATTTTCATTTTAGACACAACTTTCTGGTACTCTTGTTGTCATTAGCATATTTTTAATTGCATGTACATTAATGTCTAAATCTATGCTATTTGCTGCTACTTCTTTTGAATTGAAGTATGATCCTAAAATAAGATCCTGTGATGAGAGTCCACTTGGTGACGGTTTTATTTGTAAATCTTTCGGTCGATTCTCATGATTAAGTAATCGATCGGGCTGTAATTATATTAAAATTGATTTTATTGTTTGAAAATTTTATAAAACAACATTAAAAATTGGAACAATTGCAGGCTAGAGTAAAAAGAAAGTATGTATACGAAATTGCATTAAAAGGTTCAACTCTAAACATATGTAAATAAAAATAAAGAAATATAATAAATTAATTTTTGTCATAATGGAAAACGAACTAAAAAAATAATCATATTTATAGTTTATTCATATATTTTGTTGTTGCATTGTTTAAAATTTAACAAGCTTAAATTATGTACTCCATAAAACAAGATAAATCTATTGAATTAATCCTAAAAAGAAATTGTAAACGGTCCACTAAAAACTACTACTGCACACTTTCTTTTAAATTCTAAAGACCAGAATACGCTAAAAATACAAGGCCAATGTATACAATCCTTTAGAAATCAGCTTTAAAACAAATAGTTCACACGTATGAATATAAACGTTTTTAACAATTTCACTTTAGTAAAATGACCATTTTATGTGATTTTGTATGAATATTATAATTATTTAAGTCGGATAACAATAAAAATATAAAATTTGTAAAGAGTAAATAAATAGACGAAGGAGTTTAGAATTTTACCCCATTTTTAAATCCTTTGAAGAGGACAATGTCGTAAGGTCAGAAATTCTTGACAAAAATGTTTTTGTAAGCATGTCACTACCATAATATAATTAATGTAGTTAAGCATCCTTCTAAAATTTTAATCATAAAGTACAGAGTTGCTGATTAAAACTTCGGAATGTGTAATTAGTCCTTTTTTTTTTCAAATTAAATATAAAAACTTAAAATTGGGATGCTAAAGTTACTTATTACCAATCAGTGAATTGAAATTTTATTCGGATTAAAATTTTTTATAATTTCCATTTGGTTCTTAATTTGAGAATATTTAATTATTTAATAATGAAGAAGTCATTTTAACTTATTTTTGAAATTAACAAACTTACATAATTCCCATTCGTCCAGTGTATCGTGTAATTATTATCCACTTCACTAGATACTGAAATTAAAGAGACAGAAATAAAATTAGTTTTGTCTATGACTATAATTTGTTTCATCAATACTAATTATTAAAAAAATTATAGAATCAATAGAATGAATAAGAAAAAATCACAATATTAACCAAAATTACCATACTGGGCAGGTATAACATCAGGATCTCTTTCATCCTCTATTAGATCACCAGCAGTCTTTATCTCTTTATTTTTGGCTTCACTATGTTGCCATCTAGGGCTTGTTTTAACAGTTTTCTGAAAAAAAATATAATAATAATAAAAAATGGCATAAATTTTGAATACTTTTTTTAAATTTAAAAAATACAAAAGTTGGAAATTCAAATATAAATAATTCTCTTGAACAACCCCCATAAAAAGTTTCTTTATAATATTTAACACAAAAGTTAAGATGACGGACTAAACGTAAAAGAGTTTCAATTACAATTGAGTTATGTTTTTTCCTCATTAACATTTTATTTATTATTCGCAACACTGTTGAATTCTAAACAGCTTTTCTTCTTTTTTTTTATATTGTGTGAGAAAGAAGAATAAAAAAATATAACAAAAAATAAAATATTAAATTTCTTTAAAAATTCATCTTACCTTTGAAGAGGAATCTTGTTTACAGAGCAACGTGTTGGATTGTTTTGAATTACTTAAAGTATCATTACTTCTTGATCTTTTGGTTGAATATATTTTAACAACAATAAAACAACATAATATCAGTAAAGTTAATAATGTTCCTAATATAATGGGTGACACTTGAAATGAAGATTCTATTGAAACTGAAAATGAATTTTATATAAAAATATTATTAATTTTAAAACAATGAAAATTTTTTTTTTATATATTTACCAGTCCGATTTTCCATTCCTGTATTAACAAGAAAATCTTTTAAAATCATACCAGGACTTCTCCCCTTTTGATTAACAGCAAAAACAACTGCTTTTAATGAGTTATCTTCCATTGGATTAAATCCAATTAATGTATCTAATGCTTCGATAAGAAATAATGGTTCTTCTGAATTTGTCATATTATACCTGAAAATAAATTTATATAAATAATCTATATAATTATTATACAAAAACCATGTCTTGCACTTAGCCCTAATTGCCTTTTAATTACTCAACTCAATTAAAATTCAATTGTTCATACTTTACCTCAATTTTCCCGTTCTAGCTGAAATCAATTCAAGTACAAAGACTTGAGGTAAACCACCATCATATCCTGACAGACATTGCACTTCGATTGAGTGCTGTGTTTGATTGTTAATTGAACAGTTTTTCACGGCGGCTGGTAGACCTATCCTTGTATAGAGAAAATTTTTAAGAAATCTGTATATATATAAATATAAATCAATAATAAAAGTTTTGACTCTCTGCCATCAAAATCAAAATCTAATTTGTTAAAATGAAAATTAGATTCAATAAAATTTTGATTTTTGATTCTATATTTTTTTTTTTAATACAAAAAATAAAAATTTTATTATATAAAAATTTTGTTGTATAAATAAATATTATATAGATTTTGTAAGATTTTCAATAAGTTTGTTTTTGATTGTAACAGGGATTTTTTTTTTGTTCTCTGGAGATTTTCCTTTCATATTTCTTAAAATATATAGAAAATTTTGTTCAAGAAACTTTTCATCTTCGTCGAATTTATTTTTTCAATTTTCGTTTATTTATGAACGTATTTCGATTATAGGTTTTCCATTGAAAAGTGTTAAACATACCTGCCAGGACCATTTGATATAAACAAGGTGTTTGTTGTTCACCAACTTCATTTGAACCCCAACAGGATAATGTTCCATAATCCTTGAAATAATATTTTATGTAGTTAGAAAAGAAATCTAGAAATATAATCTACCAAATATTATTAAACTCACTTGATCTGATACTGGCGTATATTGTAAGACACTGAGAGAGCCATTCTTATGAAATCTTTCTTTACCAACATCCAGAGATTCACCAGAGTTATTGAATTTCCATCGAAATGATCTTTAATATTGTTTTTATCGTTATAATTATTTAATGAAGCTATAAAGTAAATATTCACCTTGGAGGTGGATCTGCTTGTACGGAGCAAACAATATTTAAATTTTCCCCTCGAAAGGCTCCAACAATAATAACTTTATCAGTAACACACAGTGGAGTGTCTTTTATAAAAACAAAAAACAAGCATATTATTTATTAACTAAATTGACCCATTTAATTCATTGAATTACAACACAGGAATAATTTACGATAATTTTTTCTCTGCCTTCCCTGTAGTAGCTAAACTCGATAACAATGACTTTTCCTAAACGTTTATTTTAAGATTTTTGTTTGTTTCAAGTTTTTTTTTTTTACCGTTAAATAAAAATAAAAAAGTACAACATGTTGAAGCAAAATTTTTTAATGTAATATAATTTCTGTAATAATGTAATTCAATGAATAAAATGTAATAATAATAAATTCATTACATTTAACTCGTAATATTAGATGATTGCTAACAGTCTCGCCTTCCTCATTAATAGCACTACAAGAATAATTCCCACTGGAATGCCTTGTGACTTTTTGTAATACTAAACTTTGATTGGAACGAACGACACGAGCAGTTGCATTATGTTTTAGTACAATTCCCTAGAAAATATTACATTCAGTAAGTATATATATAATGTTTGTATGTATAAAAGTATATATGTGTGTATGTATAGATTTTTTTTTATTATAAAAAAGAAGAAAAATAAATAAAAATAAAAATCAAAGCACTACTGTAGATCAGGGAGAGTAACATCTGACATCTCTCATATTTTTTTTTATATGACGTCATTTTATTAAAGTTAATAAAATAAATTGTATGGTGTAATTTTGTAGATTGGAAAAAGAAAACAGAAAAAAATATATGTGCATGTCCTTTTTCCAGTTTTTTCTTTTTTTTTTTTGTATTTTTGTTTGTTTGTTTACTTGTTTGTTTCTTCGTTTGTTTATTTGTTTGTTTGTTTGTTTTTTGTATATTTATTTATTGATGGACTTTGGTATATGGGAATATATGAGTTTGAGTTTTGAACTTAACTTTATATAATAATGTTTCTTTTAGGTAACTTTTTTTTTATTGCTTTATATTATAAATATGTATATATATATATATATATATAGCTATATACTTTCTAATATATATGTAAGGTAATTTGTGAATGTGATTTTTCAAATGGTTTTACGCACGATGATTGTTAATTTTGTGTCGTTAATTAAAATGTGTTAATAATTCGGATTTTATCTGTTGATCGTGATTATATTGATAACGATGCCGTGAGTTGTTGCCTTGTACCTAATTTGATTTTTATATTCCTGTGTATAAATTTAGAAGTTTATACAAGCAAAAAAAAACAGAATAAATAGAAGGAAAATGATAGAAAAACGTATTAAATTGTATTTTTATTATTTCCATATTTCATTTTTGATTTGAAAATGGCAACAAAAAATAAATTGGGTTATTAGTTTTTTTTTAACAATAAAAATTTGTAATTCAAAATACATAATCAATAATTTACGTTCAATTAATTTGTTTTACAAAAAAAAAAATTAAAGTAAAAAATTTCCGTTTGAAGTAATTTTAAATTGGTACACAAAAATTCTATACCTAACACTAATTCGCAATTCATGTCGATGATACACAATTAAATATACCTCATTGAACATTCAATTGTAAAAACATTTGGAAAATTCAATAAACAGTTCAATCAACAGAACAATCCTTTAACTAATATTTGTTTATCTAAATAAAAAATAAATATTGTATATAAAAACAAAGTTGAAATATTTACATCATGTAGCCAATATAATTTTCTCCATTGAGGATTTGCTTGTACGTGACATTCAAAATATACATCGTCACCCTCTTTTATGTCGTCAGCCGAAAGGGTTGAACCTAATCGAAGTGTGACTATCGGTGAGTCTGTAAGAATACAATACATATATAAATAAATATAAAACTAGTATTGTGTTCAATATTTATGCAAATAAATACGGACATATACACACACACACACAGATAGACAAAACAATTTTCATTTTATTTAGTGTTGACGTAGATAACGAAGAGCAGAGAATATAATAATAATTTTAGAATATAAGGAAAATAAAGGAGTATAGAAATAACGAGCAAGCAATTTGTCTACTTGATGACCATTTTGATGAAAAGGAAATATACATTATTTTTCATAACAATCATTCATCTACTCATTTATTTTTCTTATATATTCTTAATAGATATAGGTAGGTTTATAGAGATGAAAAACATACATATATGTATGCAGGTTGGTATATTTGTATGTATATGTACTTATATAAAAATACACAATCTATAACTATATGTTATGTTGTATTATGCTATATATACGAATATATCTTAGAATAATATTAAGATAAATATTTTCCCTATACTCAGTATACTAAAGTCCTCTTATATGTATCCTCTTTTTCTTCATCTTCTTCTTATTTTTATGTTTAAGTGTTTACATTTAGCAATATGAAAATGGAATTTTACTGATTATGAAAAATGATGTTTAACTTATATTCACCTATTTATACGATAAAACATAAAACAAAAATATTTCCCTAGAAATTTTTATAAAAATAGAAAAATAAAATTGTAATATTCTTAACTGAACGTATAAATATACGAGTATTAAAGGTAAAATGTGAGGAGAAAATAGTTTTTCCTGACAAATTGAAATGCATTTTCATGAGTTTAATGTTTTCTCAAATATACACTTTTTTTTAAAAAAAAAAAATATGACAGTGATAAATTTTTCATTTTTCTATAAAATGTCTTTAGTAGTTTTGATGTTAGATATTTTATATTAGCTCTGTGTAAAGTTGTTTTGATTATGCGAAGCTAGATGGAGGCGCCACAATATATTCATTTACTGTAATAATTTTTCTACCACCTTCGATGAAAATTCCGAATATGAAAGTAATAAAATAATGATTCATAATTTATAAGATACGCGAAATGTTTAACAGGTCAATGATGACATTTATCGGTATGTAATTTGTAGCGGTCAATTTATATTTATAAAAGCTCAGACGAAAAGAGAAAAAAATATTGATTTTATAAAAATAAGACGATGGGAATTTCATTTTTTTTCTTCTTATAAATTGAATATATACAAGAGTTATAGCACAGTTGTTATATATATTGGTTCATTTATGTTCCATTGAATTATTGAATCACTAAAAACATCATCATCAACCAATATTAATTTGTTTCGATTTATAATAAAAATTGATAAAAAATTTATTTATTGTTTTGTATTAAAAAAATTAAGAAAAAATAAGAGAGAATCACAAAAATCTACTAAGATATATGAATGTCTTAAATAAAATAATAATAATAATAATAATAATAATAATATTTCATTACTTACAAACAACATCAAGCTTCCATATTTTTTCTAAATATAGCCCAGTCACTTTAGGATTTTCAGCTCTACATGTTATGGATTTACTATCATCTTCAGTTGTTGGTACAAAACTTAATTCAGAACGAGTTGTATTATTCAGCGTTTCATCCTATATGTTTGTTTTTTTTTTTTTGTATATAGAGAAGAAAATTGATGAAATCAATTAATAATTTATTTATCAAATATTTATATGTGTGTGTATTGTATATATGTATATATACTGCTACAACTACAACTACGTATGTAACTATGTTTGTGCGTATATAAATGCGTGTGTATGTTTTTCATTTCTTAAAAAGATATAAGATGTGATTCGTCTAGATAGAAAAAAGAAAAACATTTGTGACAGGATACAAACATATATATATATATATATATATATACACACAGATACGCAATATACACAGAAAATGAAATAAAAAATAAAACGAAAATATATCTTTTTTTTTTCTTCTTGACATCAACAGTTAAGCTGAATGTCACAACTGTTGTTTGTGTGTTTTTCTTTGAAAAAAATAAAATATATATATTGCATAAGATAAAACACAATATCATACATTTATAAGTGGATTATTCACGTTTTTTTTTGGGGTGTGTGTGAGTCGATTTTTTCATTTCTGTGTTTTTTTTCTTCCTATTTTTTTTTTCAAGAGATGAAAAGTCCAAATTGGGCGTAGTTGTCTTATATAGAATTTTAATATTATAACATTGAGGTCCCAGGGAAAAAAAACGAGAAGAAAATGAAAATGAAGAAGAAGTTGAAAATAAAAACAATCGACTTCATTCTACATTTAAAAAAAAATAAAAATACAAAATCACCCAAGCAAATTGGATGACAATGGAATGAAAACAATTTACCCACCCAACACCCCATCGAATTATATGCAAATTGAATGTTATTTTAGCTTTTTAATGTTCACTAGTTGGGGCCAAAAGTAACAAAAAAAAAAAGAAAAAAAGAAGTAGAATGAAAAAAAATAAGGATAAAAGGAAAAAAATTTGCGAAACGCAAATAGAAGAGGAGGAAAAAAATAATAATCACTAACCTTAGTTCGTCGTAATTGTCTTTTTCCTTTATACCACGTTATAATAGCATTTGGCCTGGACCCTGTACTCTCACAAGAAACTTCATATCTTCGATCAGCAACTAATGGCGTCGGTGGAATCATTATTTCTATTGTAAGTGGTTTTACTATAAATAAAAGGGAAATAATATTTAATGTCTAACATAATAGTATATATTTTATAAAGTAGGTATTATGTTATGTGTGTATCTATGTATGTATATAGATGTCATGTGTATGTAACTGGAAACTACTACATAACTAATAGAAAAGTTATAATTTTATTTTTTATTATTGTAATTATTTTTTCGTGCTTTTTTTTTTACAGAAAAAAATGACCCTTAATTATACAAGCTTTATGATTTTCTGGAACAAAAATAATGGAGAAAAAAATCCTAAATCCATTTAATTTGAGGAAAATTACATTGAAATGTTTTTTTTTTACAAATGTTTAGATTTTTAATGTTGAGTTTTTTTTTATTTTTTTTTCTTGGTTGTTTGGTTGGCTGGGTGGTTTATTTATGTATGTATGTATGTTTCTGTTAATATAAAGTTATATATTGATGTGATGATGATGCTATGTTATAAAGAAAAAATTTTGATGTTTTTAAAAATGTTGGGATAATTGATTCAATGGATTTGAGTGTAGAGTTTATTTTTCATTATACAACAAAACGTTTCTAGGGGAACGGTTGAATGTTTGTTTACTGAACTATATGACAGGAAAATGACGTAAGTTCTGCGGATTATATAATTTTTGCTGTCCGGAGTTAAATTTAAATTTAAATTTCAAAACAAAAACAAAAAAAAAATGGTTTTTTGTTTAACTTAAGCAACAACAAAAAAATATAACCTTCGGAAATAAGCAAATTATAAAAATTGAGATAAAATTTCGGTAAAAAAAATATTCTCATCTCCTTGCTTTTGATCTTTTTTTTTTCTTTTTATGAAAGAACAACAAACAAATTTTAAATTAAATAATAAAAAATAATATCACACAAAAAAAAAAAAAAACGAAAAAAGAAAAAAAAAAATTCGTCTGACAGGCTGTCGTCCTTTCCACACTTCAACTGTATCATTTAATTTTAAGGCAGGCAGGAACAAAAAAACAAAAACAACAAAAAATAAAATAAAAAAGAAACGTTTTCTGATCAAATTACACGCGACAACTTTTCAAACTTTGTTATTTTCAATCCTGCCTAGAGTTATCAATTTTGAACGATAAACATCATCGTCAGGAGCTTTTGAAAGTAGAAGTATAAAAAAAAAATAACAAACAAACAAAACAAAAAAAAAAGAAAATAAAGAAGAAGAAAAGTTTATTTCATTTTCATGCATATTATACTAAAAAGAAAATCAGGGAAGAAAAAAAAAACACCGATCGCTGGATAAACAAACGGGAGATAAAACAGAATGGAAGAAAATTTCTTTGTTTTTTTTTTTTTTTTTGTAAAAAAGTTGCGATGCGGCTTTCGGCTTATAGTTGTGGATGAGTACATTGTTTTTTATATATTTATATTCGTTTTAGCATTGGATGAAGAAAAAAAAAGTAAGGTAATAAGACAAAAATTGATGGGGAATGACTTGTTTGTTTTAAAAGAAAAATCTTTTGTTTTTTTTTTTGTTTTTAATAAAAAAAATATAGAAGAAAAATAAACTAAATTTTATGCTTCAAACATGAAAACAGAAAAACAAAAACAACAAGAAAAAAGGGATTAAATATCCAATTAGAAAAGATTATGCATTGTACACGTTTAGATGCTTGAGTTAATTAAATTGAAAGGGTTGTCAGTAGAATATTTATTTTTCTTTTTGATTTCAAATGAAAAAGCGAAAACATGAAATTGATTCATCTTTCATATACTGAGCCCCAGAAACTTAATATAATTTTAAAAAGCTCCCTGCATGATGTCACATTTTCGATTAAATTGAAAATCAAAATGAAAAAAGAAAAAAGAAGAAAAAAAAAAAAAAAGAAAAGAAAAGAAGAAAAAAAATGTATATAAAAATAAAATCCAATCCAGAAACTGACATCAAAACTTTATTTATCCTTAGAATTGAGGATATTATGTTATACAATACATACATATATTGATTGTATGTTTGCAAGTATACATTATATATATACATGCATACATATATATTTGTATAATATAAAATACGTATACATAATAATATACTTACAATGCAAGTCTAAGACATAACTGCTTTCTTTTGGTTCAACCAGTTTTGTATTTACAGCCTGACAAGTGAACACAGAATTTAAATCTGTTCGTTGTACAGCAGGCCATGCTAGACGATTTTCAATTACATCACCAGTATTCTTTTCATATTGATCGTCAGCAAGAAGTCCATTTACTAACCATTTCACTTCTGGCTGAGGACGTCCTATAATAAAATTGAATAAAAGAATATTTTTTTTTCTTCATTCTTTTAATATCATGTTTATAGAGAGAAAGAAAGAATAAAAACGGAAAATATAAGGAAAAAGTGTTTATATTTTCTTATATAAATATTATAAGTAGATTTCATATTTTATATTTGAACATATTTTTGTATTTTTGTATATACATATGTATGTATAGAAGGCTGTCAGAAACATGTGACTATTAAAAACTTGTATATTGAGGTTTATTTTGTTGGCTTGTATTTCTTGTTTTGGTGTTAATTTTTGTTATAAGTTTGTATATATTTTTGGTTTTTATTTATTAAAACATACTACATAATACATATAAATATAATACATATAAAATATATAATGTGATTGATTGGTTATTTGTGATTTTATGATTTAAATTTTTTTAATATGCTATATAATATTAAATTGTTGAGTAAACTCTACATAATACAAGTATAGAATAAAAGTATGTATGGATTTGTATAAATTGAAACACATACAGATGTACATTCTTACATATATAAATACTAACATGTCAAAATTGTTTAGATTAGACATGCGATATTTGATTTTATATGTACACTTAAATTCCCTTTTATAAATAATGTAACATTTTATATACATATATGGTATGCAAACAAACATACATACATAGATAAATACATGCATACACACATCCTTGCAAACATATACGCATACATTGTATGCCTACTGAGAATTATTAAATTTGTGGATTGATCGTAACGTTCCATTGCAGTAAATTGATTTGATTAATGATTGAACCAAATGTACTGGCTTAAGTGTGTAAAATTTAGATTTGATGATTTTTAGGTGTCGATGAGAAATCAAAAATTAATAAATATTTCACATGGGAATAGTTATTGATTTTAGTTAGTTTATCGAATATATTGTAGTATATTGAGAAATATAAAATGATTTGTATATTCTTATGATTTTAAATTGAATTTGCCTGGTATTATTTATAGAATATATTTTGTTTATTTATAATATTTACATAAACAAAAATGTATCGATTTATATCGTAAACAGAAAAAAAATACAATTGTTTATAAAAATGTACTTTAATTATGTTTGCTCAGCATGGAATCCGTATGACCATACAAGTTTTCTTTTATAAAAAATGTAATATATTTTTCATTGTTTTTGTATCCTATTCATTTATTTTCGATTTTCATTTTATCCGATGATAACGTAAAGTTTATTATAAGTTTTTGTAAATCTTTTAGAATAAACTGAAACAATTTTTCTGTTTTGAAATTTTGAAATGATTGCAATTAATAAATTAAAGTGCAAGGATTTCTAGAATTGCATT
This sequence comes from Pedicia rivosa, assembly GCA_963082725.1. Taxonomy (NCBI): domain Eukaryota; kingdom Metazoa; phylum Arthropoda; class Insecta; order Diptera; family Pediciidae; genus Pedicia; species Pedicia rivosa. The sequence goes on from OY720154.1 coordinate 25,969,890, forward strand.
TCAAATTGATTTTAATGACATAAAAAAAAATTGTATACTATAAAAGATTGTATTCTTTAGTTACTCAATGCTGCAGGCATCAGGAAGAAATGAAAAAAAAAACCAATTAAAATATCTTTTCTTTAATTAAGAAATTTTATTGTGTTAGTGTACAACATCATTACTGAATACTACACTTAAATATATATATATATATATATAATTCTGTCTAATTGGTGGAGAAAACTTTGGTAATAAAATCTAATATTTTCACATTAATGTTTCTAGAATAAGACTTTTAAAACCAACATATTTTTTTAAAAATATTAATGCAACAAACAACAACGTTTTCAACCATCATAAGTTTTATTTTTTTTTTTCTTTAAATTTAATTTGGGGCTTGAAAGTTTCTTTTAATTCAACTTTTTGTAGATGCCAGAGAAAATACAAAAATTCTTCTTTATTTTAAATAGAGAGAAAATTCAAATGGTTTTCAATAATTATCCATAATTGAAAGTAAGTTATAGTTATTTCTCTCTAAAGTCTAAAGTATATATACATAGAATTGTAGAAATATACAGCAATTAGGGTATATTTCCATTAAGAAGTAAATTTTACCTCGTAGATTTTGATGAAGCGAAATTAATAATCGACATCCTAATTGAATAAGAAAAATGTTTGTAAAATGAATTTAAATGAAACTTCCTTCTATATAAATAATTTAAGGAAAGGTCTTTAGGTTTATTTTAATATCTTTGAAATTAGAATTTATATTCATAGTTAAATAAATATAATTTTTTATTTTAATGTTTTATATAAAAAAATAATATATATAATTGTTTGATTAAGTTAATTATAAAGTTTTGATATTGAGAGTTGAAAAAAAAAAAATCTGTCTCTAACAATTCAAAATATAAACCTAAATTGTGGTATCGTTATCATTATTTTTATAATAAATTTAAATTGACAATAACCAGGGCCACTAATTAATTAATTTAAAACACCTAATTGCTATACTTTGGAAAAATGTTGGTGCGGTGTTTAAAATAAAGTAAAATTAGATTATTCAGTGGAGACGCCTAGTTTAAAATTGCTCCGATCATTTAATCAGCTTAATTTGTTTGTATATAAATCCAGATAAGCGTGTTAAATTATTATTTTTTACTTCTCTTTTGAAATTAACAAAATAAATTGTTTTATATTTTCTGTTTTTTTTTTTTGTGTTTTTATAATGAAAAACTAAAAAGCAAATACAAACAGGGGAAGAAAATAGCCACAGAGAGGAAATAATATAGAAAAATATTGCATTTACACGAGACAAGCAACAATTAATCTTTTTAAAACTGTTTCTGTCATGCAAAATTTGTGTATTTTCTTCTTTCATTTCTCTGCTGTGTTGTTATAAAACAAAAGTTGTATACAATTTATCATCACGTAACACATACAGATTAAAATATTTTCTATATATGAAAAACTTTATTTTAAAGAAAAAAAAGAAAGAAGCGAAACAAATATAAGCGAGAGAAAAAAAAAACAGAAATTTAAATAACTTTTTATAATTTTTAATTTTCTTATATTTCCTGTAAGAAAACTTAATTCGATTGCCAATATCATTAATATTATTTACTTAATTTAGGTAATTTAAATTTTATAATTATTACAATAATTTTTCAAATATTAAATTAAGTTTTTTCTCTCTCAACTCTTCTGTTTTCAAAAGTTAAAACAATTAACCCAAATTATACAAGTTTAAGTTTTTGTGATATAAATATAACTAATTGTAGTGAATTTACTTTTAAACTAATAATATTATTTCATTCCATGTTTTTCAGACATTTAAAATTAAATCAAAAAAAAAAAAACATATTTAACAAAATTAAAAAAAAAGAAAAAACAAAACAAAAAAAATAAAATAAAAGCAAACAAAAAAAAAAATAATTGAAAATTAGTCAAAGGCTAAAATGGAAAATGTAAAAAAATAAAAAGCTGGTTGGGAATCAAAAGCTCTTGTATAAAATACATTTATACAAATTTATAATTAAAAATGATTTCAGAATGGTAAATTTAATAAAAATAACAACAAAAAATACATAACAATTTACAAAGTGTAAATTGGTTTTTATTTTTGGGTTAAATGAATCGATTAATAACATTATATTTTTGTCCGTTGAAGCGATTACTTGAAATTAAAATTTTTACGAGAGTTTTATTTTGTATTTTTTGTAGATTTGTAGATTTAAACATGAAAATAAGAACTGTTAAATGAGAATCTAAATTCAGAATTTAAAATCATTACTAAGCTTCTTGTTAGTTTATTATTCTACTGTTTCAGATTATAATTTAAAAGATTTTAAAAATAAATATTACAAAATAATATTAATTGTCAATTTTTTCTTTTAAAAATAAATATTATCACGTGTAAAATATTTTATCCAAATAACTTCAATATGAAGTTACTGGAGTTATTTTTAGGTAATATATAACAAGTTTAAAGTTTCAAGAGGTGGTAACTTTATATGTTAGATCGATTAATATTTATAAGACAATTGTTTCAAACTAAAACAATACTATTATTGAGAATTTATTTAAAGTAATAGAATCAATTATTATTCAAAGAAGCGTTATTGCGGAGTGTTCATTGTCATATTAGTCTATTCATGCATATATTGGATAAGCAATACTTGGAACATAATAACGACTATGAATGTTTTAATTTCTTTCTAAAAGAGCAATAATATATAATTAAATATTTTATGATAATGCTAAGACAGAAAATTCAATAAGAAAATACATATGGTGAATATTTGACTCTTTTAAATTTTAATAAATTAAAAAATTAAAGTATTTTAAATTTTAATATTTTATATATTAATGCACGCGCAATTTTTTCATATAATTGATTTACATTAAAATTGCATGCAACCAATTTAAATATTGTACAATTAAATTTTATTATTATTTGATTGGATTAGGTAATATATAACAAGTTTAAAGTTTCAAGAGGTGGTAACTTTATATGTTAGATCGATTAATCTTTATAAGACAATTGTTTCAAACTAAAACAATACTATTATTGAGAATTTATTTAAAGTAATAGAATCAATTATTATTCAAAGAAGCGTTATTGCGGAGTGTTCATTGTCATATTAGTCTATTCATGCATATATTGGATAAGCAATACTTGGAACATAATAACGACTATGAATGTTTTAATTTCTTTCTAAAAGAGCAATAATATATAATTAAATATTTTATGATAATGCTAAGACAGAAAATTCAATAAGAAAATACATATGGTGAATATTTGACTCTTTTAAATTTTAATAAATTAAAAAATTAAAGTATTTTAAATTTTAATATTTTATATATTAATGCACGCGCAATTTTTTCATATAATTGATTTACATTAAAATTGCATGCAACCAATTTAAATATTGTACAATTAAATTTTATTATTATTTGATTGAAATGAAATAATTTAAATGTAAATTTAACACGATTTTTATTATTATAAAAATTCATTCTATTTGTTATTTCTGTTTTTTTTTTGTTCGGGGTTGCTGTTGCTGATGATTTTATCCAATCCGCTTGTGATATTTTATAGATGAGTATATAATAGAAATATGTAGTCATAGTGTTGTGTTGTAAACACAAAATATAATAATATTATCGTGTGTGAGAACAACAAAAAATGAACAAAATTTTTTATCACAATTTTCCATCATAAAAATTTAACATGTGAGTGTAGGTAATATTTTTAGAGAGTTAATAAAAAAAAAAAAAGAGCGAATGAATATTTTTTTTTGTATAGTTGATGACAAAGTTTTTCTTCTTTTTGTAATAAAAAAATGAGATAAAAAGGGTTAATATATACATATTACAAGAGTTTATAGAGACATGAATAATAAAAAAAAAAGGAAAAAGAATAAAATGAAGTTAAAAAAAAGAAGAAAAAAAAGTAAAAATAAAAAATCTTGGCTTACCACCAACAACTCGACACGTTAATCCAATATCATCTCCCTCCTCCATTGGACCAAGTATAGTTCCATTCAATTGACGTCCCCAACGATTTAGAACCAATGGATGTTCCGGTGGAACTAAAAATATAAAGTAATCACTTGTATATTTTGTATTGATACATAAAAGTGTATGTATAGGGTATACGCTGTTTCAGTACATAAATGTATTATGTTTTTCTACCTATGCCATAACAAAAAAGAAAAAAAAACACATTTTGAAAATTGATAGTGGGCGACGAATAAGCAAACAAGAAGGAAAAATTATAATTCAATTGGGAAATTTTTGGTTTAAAAGAACATATTTCCCAGGAAAACAATTGTTTAGATTTACTATATGTATATATAAATTAATACTTTAAAATATAATATTCTATACATTAATTAAAAGCTAAACACAGAAGTTCGAGTATATATGTATATAAGTGGGTTGTATTATTACTGTATTTATAATAATGAATATAATGTTTTTTGAACAATCTATGTATGTGTATATAGTAGAAAATGTGTTGTTTTTACTTGACACATTATTCTAAAATAAAGGTTAAATTTTGATTGATTAAATAGGATAATGAATTAGACGTGAAGGCCGTTGCCCAATTACACTTGTATCAATATTATTTTAAATCGATGATTATAAGTTTATATAATTTATGTATATTTTGGTATATTTATGATTATTAGTTTATCCTTTATATTATTAGTTAGTTGGTGCATGCATGTGTGTTTGTATACATTTGTATGTTCATGTGTATAAATATAGAAATAATTTATATAAATATAAATAATAATAAAATACAATATTTGAATATCAATATCAAACTATATATTATTAAATTATCTTTCCGCAATAAAGCATTTGTGAAATTATTTTGAAACAAACAGAGGTCACGCGATGCAAAATCCACATGCAAATATTAAAGGATTTTTTACATAACAATAACTTCTTTTGTTTTATTCCCGCGTGCACACAAATAATTCATGCATGTGTTGTTTAGTTGTAATAATATGTATTTTATGGTATATTTATATGCCTAAATTAAATAATTTATATAATGGTTTTTATTTTATTTTCCAAAAAAAAAAGTACATAATTTTGACTACATCATTGACGATGCTGATGATGATGATGATGATGTGTTGAAAATTTAATGTAAAAAACAAATTTATGTATAAAAGGATGGATACATAATTATCACTCAAAAGGGATTAAAATAGGGATTAAATTCATCCTTGTACTTTGTGGTGTGTGAAATACAAGGTTTTTATTGAAAAATGAAAAAAACGTAAAATAGTTGAAAAATTATGAGTTTTTACACATTCTTATAATGCTGCTTTTTTTTTTTAACATTCAAGCGTTGTTTTAAATTTCATTTGTAATCTGTAATTTTTAAAAAATATGATACTAATTAAAACACCTTGGAATGCTTTTTTCAAATTAAACACACACGCACACATATAGCCACAGTAATACACAATTTAGACACCGCACACGCAAATGTGACAACAAAAGAAAATGATTAGGTATCAATATGAAAGGTATTTAAAATAGTCTTAATTTTTCAGTAGGTATGTATAGGAGTGACAAAAATCTTTACAATTTACATTTATTTTTGTTTTCCTTTTGAAACAAGCATTAAAAAAAGTTTACGATTTTTCTTCCTCAAAATGTATATACGATGATGATGATACGTTGTGAAATTCAACATCAAAGAAGCTTCTTTTCTTCTCTTATTGTCTGTTTCCTTCTTTTTTTCATATATCATCATATATAATGTTTTTTTTGCCATAAAGAATTTTTTACCATACAGTTTCTTTACCTTCTCAGGATCACTTTAATAGATTTCTTTCTTTTTTGAGTTGACAATAACAAAATCAGAAAAGAAAAATATAAACGACAAAATATAAAAATATAAAAATGTGGATTTCATTGTTTCAAAAAAAGAAAAAAAAATGAGGAAATAAACGAAGAATAAAAATAGAAAATAAGATGATAAAAATTCCTTTGGTAAAAATATATTATTATTATTATTTCTGTATTTTTAAATATAATTTGATAATAATAATACTAATAATAATAAAAATAATAATAATAATAATATTAATTTTGAATGAAGAAAAATATGATTTTATAGTAGATCATCAAGCATGATGAAGAATTTAATTAAACAATTTTTTTTTGTTGTATACTCAAGGAAGTAATACTTTTATATCTTTTTACTACGAAAAAAATGAATTTTTCTCCATTAAAGAAATAAATTTTATTTGACGAAAAATATGAGAATTTCATTTTTATGTTTGTAATTAAAGCACATTAAATTAAACAAAAAAAAAAAAAAGGAAAAAAAAAAATTATATGCTCAAAGGATAATATTATGTTGTTTTGTGTTATTTCTGATGTTTTTATTTGCGTTATAAAATTTTCGTCATTCTCGTTTATGCTTTTTTTTTTTGTTACGCTGATTTGTTTTTACACACTTTTGTGACTGGCATAAATATATTTGATATGCTTTTTTTTTTTAACGCAGCTTTCTGATAACATTTTTTTTTATTTTTGTGACATTTGACGGTTTTCTTTAAAATAAAATAATATTTATTATTTATTGCTGTAAAATCAAACAAAGATCATCTCACTCTAAAGTGTCGCTGGGTATATTTTAGAATGGTATTAAAAAATAATTCCTGATTTATTTTAAATCTGATGTAGAAATTGAAATATAAACATCAACCATAATTTTATATTGCATGTTACACTCCTAAATCATTCATTGGTTTTTTTTCATTTCTTTCTGCTTATATTTTATTTTTTGTTTTTGTTTTTGGTTTTCTTTTATTTTCGTTTTTTTCCTCTTTTTTTTTGTTATCAATAAAGATAGAATAAGATAATTAAGAATTGAAGGATAAATATATTCAGTCACGAAATAAGAGGCACGGCTTATTGATTAAATTTTATTTATTTTACTTTTGTTTTTTTTTCCTTTACTTAAATCTCAAACAAAGAAAAAAAGTACATTTTTGAGATATATTTACTAATTCTATTTTGATATTTTGAAATATAAAGTATAAAGTCTTTGACCATATAGAACAAGTACCTACTTGTAGCTACCTTTATACATTGTTATTAAAGTAGAAGTAGATTGGACTTTAACAGACGTCATTATTAATTCATTTAATTTTCCAATTAAATAAAATCAATACCAATTAAATTATAAATAGATTGAACAGGTCAAATTATTTTTGAAGTAGATATTTTACAATGAATTTTATTACATATTTATTTTTTATTTTTATTTAAAATTTAAATTGGGATTGATGACTGTGACAAACGAATATCATTATAAGATAAAAAAAAATTAACTATTAATAAGATATCAGATCCGTCCGTAGGCAAATAATTTAAAAATATCTTTTTGTTTTTTGCTCGTCAATAATAATTTCTGTAGCAATAATTAAATATTAATTTATGTAATAAAATATGTATTACTTAACTATTAAAAACACCTTCATACGTATACGTACATGTTATATAACTAAATTGGTAGGTAGATATATGTGATTATAAAATTCTGCTTTGAATATCACAACAAGAAAACTTTACTTTTATATTTATATTTTTAGAATTTACAAAAAAAAAAAACACTTTGTCATATATGATACATACCGATTTTTTCTACTTTGTTTGTATTTTATTTATATGTTTGTATAGTAAATCATAGAAAAAGGATGTCTGTCTCTTTTGAGGATGTAGAATATGTACGTATATATGTGATATAAATGTAATATAAAATCTATATGCAGGATAGAAAACTCAAATACCAAAGTTTGTATATAAACAAGTTTTTAGTTTAAAATTTGTATGCAAATGGGAAAAACATTTAAGTTGATACATTAATAATAAAAGGATATAATGTATGTACGTGCCTTCGTTGAGGACAAATTGTATTATATTTATATTATATTTTTTTTTACATATATCTGTAAATATAAATGTATGTACGTAACGTATATATATTTCTGCTATATTGGTATCTATAGTATTCATAAAAATATTAATAATCATTCCTACTTAAGAATTTAAAATTATTAAGAAACAAAACAGAGAAAAAAAAATATGTATAGTAATGGTACTTGTACTTTATCTAGCTCCTAAAACTATATAAAACGAATGTTTGAATGGTATGAGAACATGAAATGGTCCAACTTTTATATTTTTATATAACAATAATGACCGTAAAATTAGTTCGATTTATTTCCGTGTAACACGAAAGTAGAGAATATTAAAATTATAAAACAAAAAAATGTCGGTGATGATAATAAACCTCTTTTTTGTTTTAAATTGGTTTATCATTTTTTTTTTATATAATATAATTGGCTATGATTTGATTAATTTGAATTTTATAAACCGGATATGTGTGTGTATGTGTGAGTGTGTGTTTATACTATATTTACGAAAATTGGTTTAATATGTGTTTGATGTAAAATTGAAATTATACATATTTTTTTTTGCTTATTCGAAATAATATAATTATTATCTGTATTTTAATTATTATCAGTGAATAATTATTATGGTGTATTGATACAAACAAAAAACGAAAAATAAAAAATTAAAATCATTTTCGGGATAAAATTATTAATCCATGAAAATATATTTGAACATGAAAAATTTAAATTATTTTTGTTTTCCGGTTGAATATATTTTTAAGTGTTAATGACATGTACTCATCATTTTCATTTGTATTTCACATTAGAACCAACTTCTTAATCACAAAATATTTCACGTTTATACATATATTTGTCTTTTAGCTTTTTCATATCATATTTTGTATAATGTGCGTATTTATAATGTGTGTAAGAGTTAAATATTTGCCCCTATCTCAAAAAGTAAAACATCAAAAACTTGCAAATATTAATTACATGTAATAAATTAGAATGACAGTTATTTTCCTCTGTACAAATATAAATTCACATAACCTCCTCTTTTTCACCTCTCATACATTTTACTCATTTCAACTTTTCACTCACTCACCTTATACCAACTAAATATCTAAATCCTATATACTAGCTTAGCTGTATAGCAGTCAACATAGTGTTATGACTCTCTGGCACTTTAATATGTTTGTATTTTATTTATTATAACTTTTTTTTTTAGTGTGAATATATAGAAATATTATTAATGGCTTTTAATGTTTTAACATACATATAGAAAATATATTCGTTATATACATGCAATCAGATAAAATATATTTGTTAAGGATTTTTAAAGAACAAAAAATAAAAGAAAATAAATTTAAAAAGGATTATGATAATATTGATATTGATTGACTTAAATATTTACTTACTAATAATAGTCAGATTATAACGAAAACTTTGTGTTTGACTTGTCTTAAAGTCAACCCTACATCGATACACACCCTGATCATGTCGTTTGATATCCTTTTGTAATAAATAAAAAAATATAAAAAATTTCAAATGAAATATCAGTAAAAATTTAATTGTTTTGTATAATTAAATTTAATTTGTATACCTCTAATTCTAAACTAGCTGGATCTGTTTCAGCATTAAATTTTGCACGAGGACCAAATATTTCTGGTGCCGACCAATGTCGTGCTTCTGTTAATGATTTTCCACGAACATCAAAACTGAAAAAAAAAAGAAAGAATAAAATATAAAAAGAAAGAGAAAAATATAACATTTATTTTATACTAAATATAATTTTATAATTATAGGAAGGATATGGATTCAGTAGGTAACATAAATGCTTATATGTTCGTATAAAATATACTTTAAGCCTATATAGAGAAAAAAAGCAAACCACCCACCAATCAAATATTGCGTTCCATTTGAAAATTTGTATATAGATAAAGAATAAGATAACGTGTAGCGGCGGTAACGTAGATTTATTAAAAAATAAATATATAAATAAAGGTTATAATAATGTAAAGTTATTTATAATAGTTAGTTTGTATAGTTTGTAAAATATGTATATTTATATATTGTATATATATAGTTATCAAAGTTAATTTGATTTAAATCAAAATTTTTTGCAAAAAATAAAAAAAAAAAAAAAAGTGTATAAGAAAATTTCAACAAATTATAAAATAAGTTTAATTAAAGAAAATAAAGAAGAGAAGAAAATTTCTGTTGAACACTCTTAATCAATAATTACAAAATAATTGCCTCGCATTCTAACGCTATAATCAAAACGATCCATGTTTTTTTTTTGTATTTTTTTTCTCAATTGTTTTCGTTATTTTTTTTATACTTATACATATACTTAAAATAAAGATCTATATATTTAGGTTTATGTGTCTACATGTACATAACCTAAAAAAAAAATATCCCTTGTATACTAATTATATATCAATTACCATTTCTCATTCTCATTATTCTCATCATTTTTGTTGTTCTATTAAATCAAAATCAATTTTGTTTTTCTATTCAAATGTTGTACAAATATTCACCAAATTTATTTTTATTTTTTATCATAACAATTTTTTTTTTTATTATTATTATTTGGAATAATTTAACAATTATTCATGACAACAGGGGCACTGTCATTGCATGAAATATACAAAAAATAAAATAAAATAAAATGAAATTTAGGGATGCCTCATATATCCAAAATGTCCGCTTTTATTCATATTCCTGTCACATCTATGCAAATGATAATAAAATACAAAACCAATGAATTGAATGTTTTCTGTAATATCAGCTGAAAATTTAATAAAATAGAAAATCAATTTTATCTCTCAACTCAAAAAAAAAAAATAAAAAAAAGACGAGAAGGAGAGAAAAAAAATGGAACAGATTATTATATTTTTATGTTATTTCTCATTGAATATAAATTCGATTATTTTGTATTTTAAAAGTCTTTAAAAAAGTTGTTCACTGAAAGTATAAATTTATTTTTTAAATTATTTATTAGAAGATTAAAGCTGAATGTTTGTTGTTCGTACGTCCTAGTAAGTATCATGTAACTAATATTATTTACCCTCTAGTATCAAAATTTTATAATGTATGATGTAAAATAAAAAAAAAAAAACTTTATCACAGTTTTTCTTATTAAAAATTAACAGCAACAGCAACAACATCATAAAAATATTAATATTAAATTTTTGAGCAATTGTTTTCCATTATTTTAAAAGAATAAAAATTATTTAAATTTCGACCTAAGAGAAATTCAAATTGTATATCTAAGTTATTTATTTAAAGTAAATCAATAATTTATTATTTTAAAAGTAAACAATAAAATTATAATTATACTTAAAATTTATACTTTTGGGAAGAAATTAGTGAATAATTTTTTATAAAAATAAAATATCTGAAAAAAACTTTTTTCGTTGTTAAATAAATTTGGTGTATGTTAGTGTGGGATGTATATAGGCTTAAGGACAATTTTTATTTTTTCATGTTTAATATTTATTTATTTATCGATAGTAATTTCAATAAAATTTTTGTTTACATTCATATTAAAAAGAAAACCGTTTATTATTACCTGTCTCTGATAGTTATATACAATTTACAGGAACATTAAATAATTTTTATCATTTTAAAACATAATTTCCTTTCCAATAAGTTTTTTTTTTTGTTGGTTCAAATGTCATCTACATAAATGTATTTATTATACAATTCTATATCTATATTGAGTTTTCTTTTATTCTTTAAAGGAGTTTCTATTCAAAATAATGTACTGTACAAACAACTTTCAGTTGTTGTTTGTTACAAATTGATAAGAATACAATTTCTTTCCTATTCCCCGAACGTCAACGTGATTGTATTTTATTTATTTATTTTTTTCTTTTACATATTCTTCAATTTTTGTAGAAGAACGAAAATTTAATTTAGTTGAAAAATTGAAAATTCTTATATAGAAAATATATTTAAACGAAATAAGTAAATATGCGTTAAATCAAAAAAGTTTTAGAGCGTAAAATTGTAGTGATAAATTTATAATTTTGTTAAACTAGAAGATCGAAATTATTCCTTCCATTCTACTTTAATTCGTGCAATGTTAAATTTCTTTATATATATATATATAAACAGAAACTCCATTCCATATTATATATGGTAAACAATAATTGCAATTAAGTTTAAATGCTCATATAATTAAAATACAATTATATGCAGTCAAACCGTAATTTATACCACTTAGTTTGATTAGTTGGTGCGTTAACTTTTGAAAGCGGCATGAAATATTTTAGATAATATGCTTGATAAGCAATTTTCCACAAAATACATACATGTTATTATGTTAGAGTAGATAAAATGGTAAATATTAATATAAATAAATGGAAAACAGAAAATTTATAATATGTTCTCTCGCAGAAAATTGTTTACAGTTTTATCAGCAAAAATATATAACTTTTATTTTGTAAAGTTTTGTTTTGAATCCTTTTTAAAACTGTAAATTTTACAAAATATTTAAATTCAGTTTTATATAAATTATAACAATATAAATTTACCTGTATAATGGTATTCCAGCATCATCACGAAACCATAAAACCATATAGACTTTATCTCTTGTCCCTCCTGAAAGTGGACAAGCCAGTGACACTTTTTTACCCTCAACAGCTTGAATATCAATAGCACGAACTGAAAGTAAAATAAAAAAAAAATATACAAAAAATAAAAAATTTGGTCAGTGAAAATTGTTTAGTATTTTTTCTCTGTTTTTTTTGTTACAGTCCTCTTCTCGTTATACATTTTAAAGCTTTTCGAAAGTTTGTTTTTTTTTTTAAATGTGTCAAGGAGACCTTCCGATAGACAATCTTATTTGACATTGAATAATTTATTATCATTTTTTTTCTGTTGGATTTATTTAAGAAAAAAAAACAAGAAAAAAAAGAGAGAGAAAAATCCATACCTGAACTCAACCGTTGACGAAATTTATAAAAGGAAGTTGGGATGAAGATTATTTGAATATTTGAAAAATTCAATTTCTAATGAAATTAATTAGTTTTTTTTTTGTAAATTTTTTTTATTATTTATCATTGTCTTTGTTTGTATTGGGTCTCGCTTTTAATATAAAAAGACATTAATTTTCTTCGATTTGAATTACAAAAAGGCGATTCTTTTTGTCTATATTGACAGCCACAATTTTTCTATATATAAATATAATAAGGGGAAAAAGGGTTTATGTCCAAAATTCGTCCATTTTAAATCACTTTTTTTTTTGATTAATGATAATCGATTTCATTGAGATAATAGAATCTTAAAACAACTCAAGAGAAAATGTCACTGAAATTGTTTATATAGGAAATCAAGGTAATGTATCTTCGATGACGCCTCTTCAATTTCACAACAAACTATAAAATCCTTTTTTTTATTCTGAATTTAGAAAATAAAATTCGAATGTCGCCTTCGATTTTCTTATCAGATAAAAAATAGGTTGAATAAGAAAATAAACAAAAAAAAAAACCAATTCTATTATTAAAAATAGTTATCAACCTTTTGATCCTTTAAGATAGATTTAGGTTGGTCTCACCAATCACTCTAACCACTTATAAGATGGGAAACATGATAGGAAAACACTCAAGGATCAAAACCAAGACAGAAACTATGTAATTTGACGTTGATTCTTCATTGGTATTGCTACATTGTTATGTAATACTTTATACATGTTATATACAAAAAAAAAAAAAAAGGAAAAATAGGATGAGATGAGAATTGAAAACAAAATAACTACAAATAATGATATAACCTGACTTTTCTTAAATTATTTTTCTCCCGTAAAATACAGAAAATGATAAAAGAAGAAAAAAAAAAGAAAAAATAGAGAAAAAAGAATTCGTAACAAGAAGAAAACAGAATATAACAATTGTAGTACAATATTACCTCGAATAACAATATTAGTTTTCTTTACAAATCTGTTTTAAGTAAATAAGTCAAGAAGACGAAGACAGAACAGAACTTCATATTTATATTTTTAGAAAAAGAAAATGGACTTTGATAAATTAAATTCAACGACTGATGTTTTCTTATGAAAGAAAATATTAAAATATAAGAATAAGGATGTACGTATTCTTTTAAGTTTTAGTGCACTAAGAGTAAATTATATTTAAATGTTGTTAATATTTTCTTATTGTTTTTTTTTTTCTTATCCTAAAACAAATTTAATATTAGGCTAAAAGAGATGATTCAAAAAAATTAAAGCTTTTATAAAAATATCAAAAAAAAAGAAAAATAGAGAAAAAATCTTTGGTATGTCAGCATTTTTTTTAAAGCAATCTTCATTAAAAGCATTTTAATGTCGCAAGTAGGTTGGTACAATGGACATTATTCTTATACCGAATTTTTATTTGCGATAAAAAAAAATATATATCCCATGGGAAATTATTTCTTAAGATTTAATGTTTTTTTTCTTTTTTTTTTTCAAAAGTAATAAATTTGTTTTTCTGTACAAAAGGATAATCACAGTTTGATATATGTTTTTAACTAGATTATTGATAAATCTATTATTTTGTTTAAAAAATTTTTTTATACAAAAAAATTTGTAATGAATGAACAATATACGTGTTCGTTTCACATATGTTGAACTTTTTTTTTTGTAACAATTTTATTAATGCTGACGAATATTAGCAGACAGAGGAAAAGTGATTTTTATTTTTTGAATTAAAATTTTGTTTTGCCATTTGAATTTAATTTTACAAAGGATTGTTTTTGAAAATTTTCCGCACAGACATTATTCTTAAACATTCAAACTTTCAAGAACAACAACTTCTTCTCCAAAAGGATAACAGATAGGGTACGTTGAGATAAAACGATTTTCTTATTGTTTAAGCTTTAGATTTTTCTTTGTAAAAAATAACATGTCTGCTCATCTTATTTAGAATTATTTTTAAAGAAATATACGTGAAAAAAAAATAAACAAGAATACGATAAGAATAAACCATATATAAAACTTTTAGCTTAAAGAAAGTATAAATGATGAGTTAAAGAGATCAATCCTTTACTTGTATTATATATTAAGCCATTTTATAGAAAGTCATCAACAAATAATTAAACTTAAAGTTACTTGTTTGATGGAAGGCACAAACATACTTCACACATTTAATACCGACCTTTTACCTACATTCACTTGACTTTGTAAACATTATTCTAAACCGTATATACATAAATGTGTATACTAGAAATTTTTAAACAAAAGAGTAAACAAATTTAAAGGAAACAATAAATAACAGAGAAATTTTCCCAAAAAGTTATTTTGCATACCAAAATGGCGTTTATCACTTCCACAAAATGGGTATAATTTAAAATAATATTCTTCCACGGCTTTTTGATTACATTCACCTAATGATGTATGATCACAAATTAATGTACCTCAAAAACCTCAGGCATTTATTATGTTTCATCTCAATTCAACTGCGAAGATCTTTCTAACCACCATTACATTAGAATAGAGAGAATGAAAATAAAAATAAAAGAAAAAAAAATATAAAGAAAATAAAAGAAAATAAAATTATTATGGAATTTCGTTTTAAACAGCCAAGCATCCTGAAGTAATTTATACATAATAATCGAATACATTAAGAGTCTTGATATGTATATAGCTAGCTATGTACTCACATAAATACATATATACAGATTGAATATTTTGTTACCTTGAAAATTAGTGGTTGAATGTTATATAAGGGAGGCCTAACTTTAACTTTTCTAACGGAATTTAATTTACTAAATTATAAAAGTTTTAATGGAAACACGCGGTGGGAGTGATTAGTTGCTTTGAATTTTTACAGGTGAAAGTTGAATCAAGATGTTTTCTAGAAAAATGAGATCTTATTTAATAGGTGAACTGATCATGTCTTATATAATTTAGTTTAATTTAGAATATCTTTTATAATCAGTTTAATGATCAATATATTCATTGGCTACGTTTAATCGTATTAAAATTAGTGTATATTGATTTTCAATTCAATGGAAAACTATTCGTTTTTTTCCTGTACCAACACGAAAATATTAAAACCATAAGTAACATATTAGTAACTGTTTTTAATCGAAAATAAAGGGTGTTGTACTATATTAAGAGAAATGGTATAGATAGTAGGGAATTTCGAGCTTTCGGGGCAAAGAAGTTCTTATTTATTCAAATTTTAATGAAGATCAGTAATAAAGAATTTTTTTTTCCTTGATATAGAACAATATAAAATAATATCTTCGTTGTCGATATTTTAAATATGGGATTTAGTTAATAACCCCAATGGCAATTCAACCCTGTAGTTTAATCGTATTGATTATGATTATGAAAATTTTGGAAAATTGGTATTTGAAAATATATACGTTTATTACTCGTATAATGTTCATTTACAACAGAACTACTAAAGCGTTATAATACATTTTTATAATATTAACTATTTCAATAAAATTTTATAGATCCGCTTTTTTGTATATAGTTAAAACCAATATAATTAAAATCAATTTAAAATTTAAAAAAAAAAATATGAAAATAAATAAATAAATATGGTACAAAAGCACACAAAAAATATACAAATAAAAAAGAAAAACACAAAATAAAAGAAGTAAAATGAACGCATATTTTTATTTGTTAATTCAAAAGGATAAATACTTCTTTTTTATTTTATTTTATTTTATTTTATTTTATTTTATTTTATGTACATGTTTATTCAGAAATGGGTGAATAATGGGGTGGAAATCGTAGAAATATTATTTGTACCTACAAATATATTGTATATATCGTGGATGAATGTCTGTATGTCGTCTTTATGTATATGTATATATATATATATATATATATATATATATATATTTCTGTTTATTGAGTTATGATAATAACAATAAAAGAAAAGAATGAAAAAGAAATTGGTATATACGAGAAAGAACAACAACAACAAAAATATTTTCCAATATTAAAGAAGAAATTGTTTTCTTTTTTCTTTTTGGTTTTATTTATTTTCCTTTTTTATGTAAATTATTGAATGAAAATATTAAATTTTGTATAAACAAGTAGATAGGAAAGGCCGGTCCTGGACCCTCCTCCTCCTCAATATTTTGAGGAGTGGTTGATGTCTCTGATATTTTACCACAAAGGATTGAGTCTGAGATATTTAAAATAACGGATTAATATCCAAGACACAATTATCCATAAGTTTGATAAGCTAGGGGATGGAGAGGGGGTCGGGGGGCTAAGTGAGGTGAGGTAAATAGTGTAATAATTGTTAAAAACATTAACAACTGGTGGTGTTGATGGTACTTGTGTTATCTAATACACAATTATCCAACAGTTTTTGGATCTAGAGGGGGGTGAGGTGAGTGGTGAAGTAATTATTACAGATATTAATAATGGGTGGAGCTGGTGGGTGAGTTGTATAGCTAAGATATTTGTGAGGTGAATTGTGAGTTAATTATTAAAAATATTAATAATAGGTGGTGCCTACAAGTGAGTTGTTTTACATAGATATATAAAAAAATCAATTCTAAATATTCAAGACATCGTTTTATGGTTTAAGCATTCGCTTTATCGATTAAGGTTATTGACTAATATGCAAATAAATTCATTAAAAATGTGTACAAATTTATTGTTTTTTTTTTTTACGATATTATGAAAGTTCTTTTAAAAAAAGATATTTTGATAATACACAAATAAATATATTAAATCTATTTAATTCAATTAAAAACATGCATCGGTTTATAGATCACTGTTTAAAAATTTTTACGTGTTTAATTTGTACAAGACCTAAATGTGAAACAGCAAACAAACAAATATTTTCTTTATATATATTTTAAACTTCTCTGATTTCTTTTACTACATTATATTCTTACTCTATATGTGTGTTTTATACTTTTTTTTTTATAACACTTGATGTATGCATCTTATAATTTATTATATATGAATTTCATATAAATAGAACGATAGAACGATGTATGATAGAAAATGTTTCAGTTTATTCACCCGTTCACATTAATAATTGCTGGTCCTAGTGGTTCCGGTAAAACAACATTCATACATAAACTAATAAAAAATATTGATAATTTGATAACTACGGAAAAATATCTTAAAGTAGAAAAAGTTGTTTGGTGTAATACTAATAGAAATGCTGTACCAAAAAATCTTAATGTTGAATTTAATCAAGGAATGCCAGATGACAATATGTTACAAAACGATTCTCACATATCAACTCTTATAATACTTGATGATCTCATGACCGAAGCATATAATAAAAAGATTTGTGAATTATTTACAAAAGGTTCACATCACAGAAATCTATCAGTAATTTTAATTACACAAAACATATTCTATCAGGGTAAAAATTGTCGCGACATTTCTTTAAATGCCAAATATTTAGTTTTATTTAAAAATCCTCGTGATCAATCACAAATTTTTCCGCTTGCTCGTCAATTGAATCCAAAAAATTCCAATCAAATATTAAAGGTATATAATGAAGCAACAGCTAAACCATTCGGTTATTTACTATTTGATTTAACACAAAACATCAACGAATTATTTCGTTATCGAACAAACATATTCCAAGAAGGCGTTTTTGAATGTTATTGTAATCGTGATTTATTAACTTCATGTGATCAAAATGAAACGATTGAAGGCAAACAAGTATATGTTACAAGTACTTCACAAAGCTAAACCAAAACTCAGAAAAGCTATCATTAAACACTCCGATGATGAATTAATTAAAACTATATGTGAGATAGCTAAAAACACGTTAAATGGTAATTCAGAATTAGGAAAAAAATGTAAGCTAAAACTTTGCAAGTATAAAAAAGAATTACGTTCATTAATATCTCACAAATTACCTTTGAAGAAGAAGAGACATATACTTGTTCAGAGCGGAGGTTTTTTACCAGTTTTAATTGGTTCCATTTTGACAGGAGTTATAAGTAAAATTCTAGAATCAGTTTAAATGAGTAATTTACAGCGAATGATTGTTATATCTCCTGAACTATATCAAAAATGTGAAGAGATTTTATCAGAAGATAAACAATTATCAAATCTCGATAAAAAAATGAAGAAAATTTTACAAAACAAGAAATTAGGAGAAATTGATAAATGGTATCTCTACCGTCAACAATTGATTTTAAAACCATCAACCAAAAATTATGTATCAAACTCATCATCATCATCATCATCATTATCTTCATCATTATCATCATCTTCATCTCCTGAAAAACCAATAATTTCTTCAGAAACAGACAAACGACTTTCTGAGTTAAATAATAAAATAAATAACAAATCAAACATGGAGGTATTGCCAATATGGCAGCATACACAGACTCCGAAAATAAAAGAACGGATAATCGTTCATGAACCAAATGATGATTTTAATCAAAATGTTTTTAGTGAAAATCATACAAACTATTTCAATGATAAAAACTCAGATATAAATATTATAAAAGTTAAAAATAGACTTGAAGACCAGGCGAATAAATCATTATTAGATGAAAAACTTTTACAAAAAGCTCGGTTATTAGCTTCAACTCCTAACATAAATTTAAGACGAATTTCTTTGTCTGGAACTGACTGTCAAACATATGTTGAAGAAGAAACAGGAAATGTTGTTACTTCATGTTTATCATCTGAAGAGGAAGATGAGTTTTCTCCTATTAAAACAAGAAACCAAAGAGCTGACTTAAAGAGGAAAAGACTTGATACGTCATTTAATGATGATGTTATTAGTAAGAGAGTGAGAGAGCAAAAATGGGAAAAATATTAAAATTTTAAAAACATAATGTACTTATGTAAATGTATATATTAAATTACAGAATTAAATTTAAAAAAAAACTATATATATAAGTGTATCTCTTATCTTTTAGTAATGAATATCATATCATATCATAATGAATGAACAAGATTTTTATGTGTGCTGTTTGAGTAATAGTTCATTAAATTATTATCCTAAAAATGTTCTTTCTGCTTTTACTAATTTATTAAAAAAACCATGTCAACTAGATGAGCATTGGGTTGTTGGACTTTCAGAAATTTCCTTTAATCATTTTAATGGAGAAGTATCTAAGAGTAAACGATCTGTTACACATCAAATCGAAATCCATATTGAGAATACAAATTTGGAAATGAAAATAATTGAATCAGATTTACATAAATATGAATTTAAACCATTTTTTATATATTTTCACAAATTCCTTGAATTTTTACAAAATTATGAATTTCCGTACAATAATTTAAATAATAATATTACTGCAATTATTTCAGAAATATTAAGCACTGAAGATTGGTTAAATTTACCAACAATTTCGCACGTGAGACATGTTCAAGAGTTCGCGCTTATAATTCCCAACTTAAACTCGAATGATTCAGAAAAAGTTATTTTAAAATATAAAAAATACGATACCGTGAGAGGTTTTTTAACAGAAATTATCACACAACTACCAAGAGAGAAAAGAAATTTAGATTATTTGAATAATATCTTTAATATCCCACAATTCAAAATAATAATAGCTGATAATGATGAAATGATGGAAGAACCCATCCGTACTATTGTTAATGGTGTACCAACAATGATTATTCCAAAAGAAATGAGATATATGATCCCAAAAATGCATTCGAAACAAGAAAAATTTCTTATCAATTCAGATAACTTACAAAATATGTTTATGTTTCCAAATGAACTTCTCCCACATGAAAATAAAAAAAACGATATTAAAATAAAAAAGAACACAGATGAGTTATTTTATGTGTATACAGATATTATTAAACCTAGATTAATTGGGGATATTCAAACAAGAATTTTACGAATATTACCAATCACATCAGATAAACGACATTTCAGATTTAGTCATATTGAATACTGTCCTTTAGACAAATCTAATATAGATAGTATCTCAATTCTGATAACGGATGGTCAAGGAAATCAAATAAATTTTAATGAAAGCACATGTCCAACTTATGTTACGCTACATTTTAAAAAAAAAATCAAAGGTTAAGAATTTAATATAAATACAAGTGTTCGAGTCATTATAAGATCATTTATTCATGCACTTATTACTATGACTAATTACATTCGTTACTATTCAAATCAATGTGGAAGTGGGTTAACGGATATTGGTGAGATATACCATACTCCACTTATTCGGCAGAGTGGTAGAGGAGGAATTGGTAACTTCTTCAGTGGATTAATAAAACATTTAAGACCACTATTATCATCAGGGCTAAATGCGATAAAAGAAGAAACACTTAAATCGGGAAGTTCTCTTTTAAGTGAGATAGGCAACAAACCTTTTAATGAAATTTTAAAGGAACACGGAAATATTACAATTGAAAATCTTAAAAAGAGAGGTATTAAAAAGTTGAATAAAATGCAGAGTGGAATGGGGTGTTGTCAGAGTTTTAGTATAAAGAGAGATCATTCCAATAATCGATCCCAGTTACAACAGAAACGTTTAAAACCGAATCCAAAAAAAATTATTAAGAAAAAAAAAACTAAAATAAAGATAAAAAAAAGTTTAAAGAAGAAAAAAAACAATAATAAACAAAGTAGGAAACTTGATATATTTGATAATTAAATAAACATATGTATAATATAATGCAATAGATGAAATAATAAGGAAATGTTTACATAATGTATGATATGTAAATAAATTTATGATTTCTTAACAATATTAAGTATTTTTTTCATAAATCTAATTAATGAGGTATTTGAGATGTTATAATATTTATAAATAGACCATGAAAAAATATATATAGAGGTTGAAATGAACAATCCACCACAGTTTAACTTGAAACGTATAAAACTAAGTATAATAAATCTATTATCATTTTAAATTTTAGAAATAAAAATGTCATTAAAATATAAAGAATGTATGAAATCTGAATTAGATCTTTTTACCACCCCATCAATTCAAACAAGTATTTTAAAAACAGAGGAGATACCATTTAAGCCCACCACCTCAGTAGAAAAAGCTACAGTTCTTGAATTCAGATCGTTAGGATATGGAGATACTTATCGTGATTTATCAAGTTCATATATTAGATTAAAGATCCGAATTTTAAAAGATGACAAAAAAACAATGCATGATGATAATTCAACTGGAGTCATCAACAATGTTTTACATTCACTAATACGACAATGTACAGTTACTTTGAACGGAAAATCTATTTCACAAGTAGATACAAATTATCACTATAGGTCATACATAGAAAATCTCTTGAATTATGGAAAAGATGCAGCAACAACACATTTAGAAACAGTCGGTTGGAAAATAGATAAAGGTGAACTAGATTTAATTGAAGATACAAAAAATAGCGGTTTGGATAGTAGAAAAACAGTTTTTGGTAAAAGTGGAATTGTAGAACTTGAGGGTAAAATTCATGCTGATATGTTCAATCAACATAAATATTTAATGAACAATGTGGATCTTCGTGTTGCACTATTTCTTGAGAAACCCGAATTCTATATGTTAGAAGCTGATGAGAAAACCTCTCAAATTGAAATTTTGGATGCAACATTATATATTAATCACGTAACAGTTAATCCAGATATTCTGTTGGCTCACCAAGCAGTTTTAGAGAAAAAGAACTGTGTTTATCAATATAAACGTGTTGAAGTTAAAACTTATACAGTATCTAAGGGAAATCAGTCATTATCACTTGATAATATTGTGGGTGGACAACTACCAAATTTAATAATTTTTGGTATGATAGATAACGAATCTTATACAGGAAAACGATCGAAAAATCCATTCAATTTTAAACACAATCATATCTCACAATTTAATTTATCTGTAAACGGTGTTCAAGTACCAAACGAACCATTGGAATTTGATTATTCTCAGAAACCATATATCAGTACTCGTGGATATTTATCTTTATTTAAAAATACAGGAATACATTACTTTGATAGAGGACATCAAATAACAAAAGATTTTTTTGATCATGGGTGTTTTCTTTTAGCATTTGATTTAACGAATGACTTTTCGTACAATAATTCTTGCGCTAATTTATTAAATAAAGGAAGTATACGTATCGAAGCTCGATTTTCTAAACCTTTACCACATACCATCACCTGTCTGGTTTATGCAGAGTATGATGCACAATTAGAAATCAATAAAGATAGAAACGTTTATACAAACTTTTAGTTATTTTATACATATTTTGATACAATGAACACTTTAGAATTAATTGAAAGTTTAAAAAACAACCCAATTACTAAAAAACATTTCAAAGGTGTATTTTCGTGTGATAATTTACCATTAAAAATTCGAAAGCCTGCATTTGTTGTTGCGAATACAGATTCTGCTAATAAAGAAGGAGAACATTGGATCTGTTTTTATCTACCTAAATGTGGACTTCCCGAGTATTTTGATTCATCTGGAAATAGACCCACGAATAAATATTTTAAGCAATTTTTAAAAAGAAATTCATTAAACAATAATTTTTTACGAAACATGAAGCGGTTACAAGGAGATTTTACTGCAACTTGTGGTCAATACTGCTGTGTTTATATATATTTTCGTTGTGTTGGTAGAAGTATGAATGAATTTTTAAAAATATTTTCCTCAAGAGATTTTTATTTAAATGATAAAAATATAGTTAAAATGTATAATAAATACTTCAAGAAATTACAATTGGGTGGTAAATATTTCAATCAAATTTGTAAATGTATTAGTGTAAACTAAAAGTATAAATTCAAGATGAAACATATTTATAAGTCAGTATAATTATCATCAATCACGATGGATCAAAAAAAGATAAGAAAAAAAAGTATGAAAAAAATTAATAAAAGTGAAAATAAAAACTGTGTTTTACCTGAACTATTACTGGCTTATACATATTTTTTAAATGAGGAGCACACTTGTTATATTATACTGGGATTTGATACGAATACTTTTGAATCTAAATTATTAATATTCAAAAATTCCTGCTTCATTTCTTTGACTGGTGACGATTGGATTAATATTCTTCAGAGATTAAAAAACTGTACATCTTGTATGTTTTCTTCAAATTCTGAGAACAATGAAT
This sequence comes from Pedicia rivosa, assembly GCA_963082725.1. NCBI lineage: Eukaryota > Metazoa > Arthropoda > Insecta > Diptera > Pediciidae > Pedicia > Pedicia rivosa. The sequence continues at coordinate 25,993,827 of OY720154.1, forward strand.
TATCTACGAGCAGATACGAAATAAAATTAACCTGTTCCGAAAACGCAGAAAAAGGAGCAACTATATCATCAGAAAGGGAAGTTGTCATCTTGTCAGAAATTGAATTGAGAAGATTAATTTCGCTATCTGAATTCTTACTACTTGTTTTAAAATGGAATAACAAAATCCCAAAAGATATAGAAAATTTCTATAGTTTATATTTTCAAAAGTGTATAACACAAAATGTATTTAATTTAGAAGCATCTGATTTCTTTTTACCATTAAATGTTTATAATTATTCTTGTAATTATTCAAGATTGTTTTATGAATTATCTACTTTGTGTAGAAATAAATTAAATATTGATTATTATAATCATATTTGTAAGAATCTACAATAAATATTTTAAAGATTAAAAAATACACAAATCTTTTTTTTTTTTCTATAGGTTTTTTATTAACTATTCTCATTATTCGACACTTGCCACAGTTCTTATATTAAATGAAATTTCATTATAAAAACTCTAATAAAAAAAAAATATATATATATATATATATATAAACACATAAGGAATTAGGTAGAAACAATTAAAATAATTTTTTTTATTATTTTATATATTTTTATTGCATATACTAATCCCAATTCTCGGGATTGATCTTAAGACTTTTTTCCAAATATAATAACAAACCTAATACATTTTTTAATGGACATTGATAATATATACAATTTTTTATTGGACAATTCACATCTCGATTAGGTAATATCGACCATGTCCACCCTGTACTAAACACATCAATAATTGTTGCTTGAGGTAAAATGGTCATCATCAAACGTCTCTTGAAACTGCCCATAACAAAAATCTCATAAAATTCGTAATTGTATGATGATAGAATTTCATGTAAATCATCATATCTTAGTTCTCCATCATTCCATCGGCTATTACCTTTTTGTACTTGGAAGGGTGGGTAATACGGAGGCTTAAACAAGAAGCTTTTGGCTGTTAATGATCCAGTAGGTATAAATGCTAGTTCCTTAACGAAGACCGATTTATGATCTCGAATGTAAGTGAAATCAATGATAATAGTCTTCCCAATCGTGGCTTGTAACATCTTTCAAAACAAAACACATAAAAATTATTTTCAGATTGGAAAAATAAAATAATGTTAGAAAAATACCTTTTTTCTTTCTTCTTGTGTTTTACAAAAATTAACAGCACAATTAAAAAATGATTCAAAACTAAGAGACTAATTTAAAATTATTCTTATTTATATAGTTTATATTGGTCACAAAAATTTGATAATTGATAACTATATCCCATCAAAGAAAAAAATGTGCTGACTAAAAATTTTATTAACCTTGAAAATTTTTATAGAATTATTTTTTATATATTAGAAAATATTCAGAAAAATTATTTGTTTTTAGTTTTAATTGAAATATAATATTTTCATTTAAATAATTTTCATCTTTATTCTCTTCTTCTTTGTTTATTTGTTTTTACGTACAGTGGAAAAAATGTGCTGACTGAAAATTTTATTAACCTTGAATATTTTTATAGAATTATTTTTTATATATTAGAAAATATTCAGAAAAATTATTTGTCTTTAGTTTTAATTGAAATATAATATTTTCATTTTAATAATTTTCATCTTTATTCTCTTCTTCTTTGTTTATTTGTTTTTACGTACAGTGGAAAAAATGTGCTGACTGAAAATTTTATTAACCTTGAAAATTTTTATAGAATTATTTTTTATATATTAGAAAATATTCAGAAAAATTATTTGTCTTTAGTTTTAATTGAAATATAATATTTTCATTTTAATAATTTTCATCTTTATTCTCTTCTTCTTTGTTTATTTGTTTTTACGTACAGTGGAAAAAATGTGCTGACTGAAAATTTTATTAACCTTGAATATTTTTATAGAATTATTTTTTTGTTACCAGACAAACAACAACGTATTTTAACAAGTGATCGGTTTCATGTTCATTTCCGTTTGAAAAATTTTATTAATAAATAAAATATATTAATTTTTATCTTGTTTTATCGTGTTATTTTTTTTTAAAAAAGAAAAAAAATTTGATGACCTAAAGTATTTGAAAACATTTTCCCATATACCTTAAATCCCCACCCCCCTCCTATACATTAGTTTTTGTATATAAATTGGAAAACAATTCAAATTAAATTAATTACGAAAAGTTAATCTATATTTATAGTGGTATTATAATTGCTAGAGGAAAAAAAATTTAAAAAAAGTTTAAAAAATGGTAAGTTATCAAAAAAAAAAAAAAAAAAAAATAAAATAACTTAAAATAAATAATTTAATAAAAATTTATTTTATCTAAATTTCAGGATTTTTTAAATCAGTTAAACAACATTGGAGCAGCCCAAACATTTTTACCGTTAGTCAGATTTGACGAATTGGCGCTGAATAAAATTTACCCTATAAGAAGACTAAGAAGGGTTACAACTAGATTTGGACCGAGGATCATAATCGACATGGAAGAAACGAGCACATTTCTGCCAAGTAAATTTGGCGAAATGATTTCCCAAGATGAGGTGGATAAATTTAATCCAGACCATCTTCTAACAATGAAGATAACGGGGGTCGAAAAAACAATTTCATTTGAGTTTCAAAATAGAGAACCTCTATAAAGAGGTGTGTAAATAAAAGTTTTTGTAAAATTTAATAATAAAAAAATTTTATAAAATAATTTCTCTTTCAAGTTTATTTATTTTCTACTCATTTTAACATTTAAATGTGAATTATATTGGATATCATATTTAAAAATGATTCACTAATATCAATCAATATTTCAACAAATTTGGCATAGGCATTTGGTCCTCGGTGTGTAATTTTTTCCAACAATAATTGCAACTTTACATCTTCAATCATTGATTTTTTTTCAATATTGCTGATCATAACATCAGTAACAACGTTTATGTTTAAACATTTTTTTTTTAAAACTTCAAATTTTATTAATTCCATTAGTTTTGGAATGTTATCAATAATCAATAATCTATGTTTATCATTCATGCTTCGCACTTTAATTTAAACTGACTTATATCCAGGAAGTAGAATCATATACACTTAAAATACACCTGAAAATATGATAAGAAAATGCGCGAAAAAAAAATTAAATTATTTGTATTAATTAAAAGTTTATATATGTACTATAATTGAAATATTATTTAGAGAGAAATTCTATGTGTTGGTAGAAAAAAAAATTTATAAGGTGAAACAAAATCATAATAAATATTTGTTTTAAATAATTTTTTATGAATTAAAAAAAAAGAAGGAAACAGAAATTTTGTAATTCCTGTTCATATATTAACGAGCATATGTTTACTTAAAAAAAGTATTTGCATATAATTCGCCTACCTACTTATAAATTATATAAATAGTTGTACAGATGAGCACAAAGTAGTAGAACTACTACAATGAGTAGAAAGGACATTGTACAAGAACTTCATAAACCCGTACGAAAAAATTTCATTCGAAGACATGTAATAATTAAAGGTTTTGATGATTTATGACAAGCAGACTTAGTTGAAATGATTCCTTATTCTAAAGAAAATCAAAATATGAAATATATACTTACCGTGATTGATACCTTTTCTAAATATGCATGGGCAAAGCCTATAGAAAAAAAAAAATCAAAATTTGTTGTTCAAGCTATGTCTGAAATCTTCAAAAAAAATAATCGTGTTCCTCAAAATTTACAAACTGACAATGGAAAAGAGTTTTTCAATAAAGACTTTCAAAATCTTATGAAGCAAAAGAAAATTAATCACTACCATACTTACAGTGTAATGAAAGCTAGTATAGTTGAAAGATTTAATCGAACATTAAAAGAAAAAATGTTTAAAATGTTTAGTATGAATGGATCATATAAATATATTAATTATTTGGACTTACTTGTTGAAGATTACAACAAAACTAAACATCGTACAATAAAAATGAAACCGATAGATGTGACCAAAAAGCAGGAAAAATATCTTATGAGAACAGTTTATAATCAAAATAATGCAACAAAATTAGTGAAAAGTAAATTTAAAATTGGTGATCATGTACGAATAAGTAAATATAAAACAGTTTTTGAAAAGGGATATACACCAAATTGGACAACAGAAATATTTGTAATTACTCACGTAAACAACAAGTTTCCAGTAACATATTTATTAAAAGATAGTCAAAATGAAGATATACGAGGACGATTTTATGAAGAAGAACTACAAGAAGTTAAACATCCGAATATATATTTAATCGAGAAAATATTAAAGAAAAAAAATGATCAATATTTAGTGAAATGGTTAGGATTTAAGGACTCATTCAACTCATACATAGATAAAAATAGTTTAGTTTAATTTAAGATCACATTTATTATGTTTTTTTTTATTATTTTAAAAATACATCTTTACATAATATAATATATAATATAATAAACAAATTTTTTTTTGTTTAATCATCATAATTTTCATTTATTTTATAATGTCCCCATGCTAATGTATCTGTAGAGTTTGATATTAAATATCGTTTATCGTCCTGTCCACTTAAAACTATTTTATTTATATTTATTGTAAATACAATATGTTTTATTGATTTAAATCTAATCATGGATTTAATTAATAATTCATTGGTGTTTAGTTTACTTAAATAATCATTAAAATTAAAATTATCTACTACCGATTTATTGACACCTTTTGCTTTTTTTATTATTTTATTCTCTACTATCATAGAATACATTTTCGATCTGAGTCCAACAAATTCTAATAATATAGACCCAGCATTTTCATCTTTCATTAATCCTAAAACCTTATTATTTACTAAAGGTAAATGAAACCTATTATCAATTGGATAGTTACTAGTATCAAATTTATTTAAATCAGATTGTATATCTTTATAAAAATCATCAGTCTTTATATCATATACAAGAGAATCGGTATCAGTATATAATAATTTTGCACAATTTTTATACTTTTGAATTATATAATTATAATGAAAATCATACATTAAATTTTTTGATAATTCTAATACAGTGAAACCTAAAAATATTGGTTTATCATAACAAACTTTAATTCGATTCATTTGAATCGCAACAAAGTTCTCATTAAATATGGTTGAACTATGGAAATTTGGTTTGGCTATTAATTTTTCAGCTCCTAATCGTTTTCCAATATTTTTCCATCGATTAACTAATCTTACATCTACACGTTTATCAACATTTTCCATTGTTTTTCCATAAATTGAATTATTCATTAATTTAAAAAAATCTTTTTCAAAATCATTTTTAGCTTGTTGACGTTTTGTTGTATTCAAATCAATGTATGATTTTAACCAAGGAGCTTGATTAAACTGAAGTATTCTATTAATGGATTTTAATCTAAGGCCGGCTTTCATGCATTGTTTTAAATTTAAGCAATTAATTATGTATTTCGTTTTAGATTTAAGATTCGGTATTAATTTTGATTGTGAATTATTTGGAGGTGAAATATTCTCAGCACAAAATGGTAAATCGTTATGAACATCATGTAGACTAGATGGATATTCTAAGTCAACTTCTAAGACATATCCAATATTATCATTATCAGTAACATTATATGGATTGAATTTTTTAATTTCTGTTTCATCCATCCAACGGAAACCACCATATGGTAAATATTTTGACATAGCCCAACCGTAAAGATTATTAGCGTCAAGATAAATAAGATAATTTGAATCCTTAGATTCATCGTAACCATCTATATATTTATTATTTGCTTTACCGTATCTATTTGAACATTGACTTATTCCACCTCTAATTCCCATTTTAAAAAAATTAACCATATCAATGTCACACAACTGTTCAATTTTTATTTGTGTTAATTTTAGCATTGCATCCCAACTTAATCCCGGTGCTGTATAATAGTGACATGGATCTAAATTATATATTCCCATACAAATTGATCGAAAATTTTCGAAGATATCTGTTAATAATAATACATCCGTTTTCAAATAAAAATCTGAATATTCACCTAAGTTACGAATTTTAAAATTTGTCCACACGTTTTGTGCGTGCTCATATTCAGATATCCTAATGTTTTTATTTTGAACTTTACTGAAAAAACATTCAATTGATGGTAAAGATTCATTTCCAAATTTTTCCCAAGTATCTATAAAATCGTATGGAAAAACTCCTTTACGTGTTATTAAATTAATATGATTGTCATTAAATATTTTCCTCAGTTCAATAAACTGCGTAGAGTTTAAACCAGCAGATAAATTATCGATACTTGTTGACATAAACCGAAATGAATCCAGAAATCTCATTTCAATAAAAACCGATTTAGAATTTATTTTATCAACAAATATCTTCTGACTAAAAGAAACATATTTTTCTTTATTATTAGGGATCACATTTACTTCATCATTAAAATATTTGGCTAGCTCGGAAATAAATAAGTGTGAATCGTAACCACTCAGATTGTGAAAAAAAATCGGTATAAAATTGGGAACTTTTAAATTTAAATTACATGAATTATGTGCACTTCCACGAAATTTACCAGTTAGATGACAATGGTCCGGAACTTTGTCATACAAATCTAGATCTTTATTACAAATATGACATTTTTTAGAATACAAATAATGTTCTTTTTCCTCAACGGTTAAAGGTAACATAGCAACTATTGGTTTTAGATATGTATGATATATAGTTTTAACATCCGATCTTAAATTTTTAACAAACGTTTCAACACAGTCGGGATTTCGATAACTTACATATTTCGACAATGATTGATTATATTCACACTTAATATAGTAACCGAAACTACAGGGTTCATGACGTTGGATAGTAGTTGTTGATGAATTTTGGGGATTTGGAATGCATGTGCTAATTGGTCTTAAGATCGATTCAAAGTCCGCGTAAACGACGAATGGTACTTTGAATTGTTTATAATGATTTTTAAATTCAATTATATCACCTTGTGATGGTAAATCCGTTTTTATTTTATTGCAATTATTTTGATGTGATAATAATCCATTTTCTGAATTAAAAAATAGAAGACATCCATCACAAATCCACTTCCTATGTTGAGTTTTTGATAACTGATATCCAATTAATTTCGATAAATCTTTGATCCAACAATAATGGGATCTTTCTCCATCTTCAACGTAGAGTAAATTTATATGCACATCTTTTTTAGTTTTAGTATAATGTAGCGGTCCAATAACTTCATGAACCCTTAATTTATGATTAAATTCTAATCCAAATATATTTATACTTATATTGTTTAATAGTTCTATTTTATGCACATCTATTAGTTTAACCGGAAACTCAACACCACTAAAGTTTAAAATTTCACTAAAATGTGGATAAGATGAAACACGATTAATATGTTGTGTTGCTGGTCTAAGTGCAGATACTATTGACCAAGCAAAACATTTATTATCATGATTCACTATATTCACACATGCATGTTTTTTTTCAATATTTTTGGGAAGTTCAATAAAAGATGAACCCCTCAGTGGATTATATTTATTGATATTAACTTCCAAATGTAAAATATTCAACAAACTCCATCCACTTTTACGTTCTTGAAATTCTTGAACTTTATTGTTTATCATAGAACACATTTCATCATAAATTGTATTGATGTTCGATGACTTTGTAATCACTTGGTTTTTCGTGATGAAAGATTTAATGTCCACTTCATTTGTTGTTGGAATAGAATAAAGGGAGAATAGTTCTAGATGACATTTAATTGTATTATGAATATTTAATTGATCACTAAGCAATGGAAGAACAATGTTTTTTATAAACTGTAGAAATTCAATAGGATTTAGTAATTTTTCATTAGTGTTTTTTATTTTGTATGAAGCAATTCTACATTTAAATGCATGTTCTATTAATTCAACATTACTATTGAAACTTTTACAACAATTTGCTTTGTGTGTATTAGTTCGCAAATGAGCTGAGAATTTAAATATAGGAACATCAATTTGACACTGTAAACACTTTTTATTATTAACACTATATTGGGCTCCAGATGTAGATGGCATTGGATTAGATATTGTTGGATCAGATGTTGATGGTACATGATTGGATGTAGATGCCATTGAATTACTAACGGAGCCCTTACCATTGTGATTCACTATATGTCTTTTTAAATTATCATTTCTACTAAAACTTTTCTTACACAGATCACACGAAAATATAACAGATTCACTAGTCATATGTCTTTTCATATGTCTAGTTAAATTATCTTTTCTACTAAATTCTTTTACACACACTTGACACTTAAACATTATTATGTTTTATTATGGTATTTTTATATAATGAAAATAAAACTTATATATTCAGTAAGAGATTTTTAAATAATGAACGAAATCAGAGAAGTTAAAAATATATAAGCCAAACAAATATTTGTTTGTTTGCTTTTTCACATTTAGGTCTTGTACAAATTAAACACGTAAAAATTTTTAAACAGTGATCTATAAACCGATGCATGTTTTTAATTGAATTAAATAGATTTAATATATTTATTTGTGTATTATCAAAATATCTTTTTTTAAAAGAACTTTCATAATATCACAAAAAAAAAAAACAATAAATTTGTATACATTTTTAATGAATTTATTTGTATATTAGTCAATAACCTTAATCGATAAAGCGAATGCTTAAACCATAAAACGGTGTGTTGAATATTAAGAATGGATTTTTTTATATATCTATGAAAACAACTCACCTGTAGGCACCACCTATTATTAATATTTTTTAAAAATTAACTCACAATTCACCTCATAAATATCTTAGCTATACAACACACCCACCAGCTCCACCCATTATTAATGTCTGTAATAATTACTTCACCAGTCACCTCACCCCCTCTAGATCCAAAAACTGTTGGATAATTGTGTATTAGATAACACAAGTACCATCAACACCACCAGTTGTTAATGTTTTTAACAATTATTACACTATTTACCTCACCTCACTTAGCCCCCCGACCCCCTCTCCATCCCCTAGCTTATCAAACTTATGGATAATTGTGTCTTGGATATTAATCCGTTATTTTAAATATCTCAGACTCAATCCTTTGTGGTAAAATATCAGAGACATCAACCACTCCTCAAAATATTGAGGAGGAGGAGGGTCCAGGACCGGCCTTTCCTATCTACTATCACATATTGTTTATTATATACAAAATAGGGATAACTGAACTGAAACCAGGAAATGAAGAAAAATGATGAAAAAAAAAATTATTTTTTTTTATAAAAACAAAAATACAAAAAAAAAAAAAGGTTTAAATAATACAAACATGGAACTTTTATTTGGGTTTTCCTATTTAGAAAACTTATTCAAGAATTTTAATTTTGTTTCAAATTTTAACCATTAAAAACTCAATTTATTTGTTTGTCGGAATTTATTAATTTACATTCGTTTTTATTTTTTTCTTGTATTGATTTTAAATAAAGTTTAATTTAAATTTCTTGAATATTTTAAGTTGGAATTTTCTATTAATTATAAATAATTATAATCACAATTGGTGATATGAATAAAAATGTAAAAATAAAAACGTAGAAAAGTAAACATTGCCATTCATGCAATTGTAATCCCTAAACAATAATATTAATAATTTTAGAACATTCAACCAATCATGTAATAAAAAGTAATTTCATGTAGAAAAAAATTCTCAATTTTTATTATTAAAAAAAATAATAATAATTTTCATTTTTTCTTTAAAACATAAACGCGGGAATGTGTATCTGGAGGGCAGTTTATGTGGAATATTCGTTAAAGTTATAAAAATATTTATTATTAATTTTTTTGTATAAAGAAAATTTTCTAAAATAATAAATAAATGAAAAAAAAAAAATATATAAATGAATGAGAATTTCATAATATTTCTTTTTATTAAAAAATAAGTAATAAATTGTTCATTTGACATGACTTTGAGATTTATTTTCTGGAGAATGGTGTTTGGGGATATGTAAATTTCTGGGTTGCTATATTGGAAGACTATATAGACTGGTGGCGTGATGATATTAATACGGCGTCAAAGTTTTTCAATTCAGACTAGATATTTACTAGTTTTAGTTTTTATTTTTTTTTTTTGCTCAATTGATTTCAATTTTTTTTTATTCCATTTTATTTGTATTCAACTCACAAGAAATCATATAAAATTAGCTTATTTTTTTTTATTCCAAGAAACAATTTAGTATTATTTTTATAGTTCATTTTCATGGGTTCATATAATTTTTACACACACAAAAATGGGGTACTCACTTGATGTTAACGCCATCTGTTATCGTTTCCAACAATCACTATTTTATATCCCCCTTGATGGTCATATGTTTTCAATTCTTCTTGCGTTATGTTCCTTCGCACATTTATGTGCTAAAACTAAGATTATATTCTGGATGTATGTATGTATGTATATATTATAATATACATGCAAATATGCATATATATACATACAATCATATAGATATGAAAATATTTTATATTTTTATATTTACGTGAATTATATTTTGTTTGAATTTTATTTGTTGGAAATTATTATTATATATTTATGACGTTGAACAAAAAGAAAAGATCTATACGAAATTATATTTTTACTTTTGATTATCGGTTAGTATAAAATACAAGTCATGAATTTTTGTTAACCAACTTTTCTTCCTATTTCTTTTTTTTTGTACTTTTTTACTTTCTTTTGTTATAAACAAACTCGTAGTCAACACAATACGATATCAATAACAGTACAAAAACAAAAATAATACAATACAATACAACAATAATAATACAATACAATGCCTACCCATAAAAATGAAAAATATTTTTGAAAATTTCATTTTCACGCATGATATTTGACGGCACTCCAAAGAGCAGTCTTTTTTTATGTTCATAAAGATTATACAAAAAAATATCAGGCGAGAATTATACAACAACAACAATAGTAGTTAGTAACCTAGTAACAACAACAACAATATCAACAACAACAAAAACAAGAAAAACTGTAATAAATAAGTATGACAGTGCCAAAAGAAAACATCTACCACAACGCTTTGCCAACGGGTTTTCTAGTCGTCGTCGTTGTCGTCGTCTCCTTGTATAATGGCTTTTGTTATATTGGTCGACATTTTTGTTGTTGTGTTTTTCTTCTTTTTTTTTGATTATAGTTTTTCTTTTTGTATCCAAGTTTAATGTCTCTAAGTGATATGGGAAACGTGACCGACAGATGACGGTGACCACAACTATATAGATTATACACACTACACATGCTAGCAATATTAATATTATTCTTTTATTTATATATTTATTATTATATTATTATTATTATTATTATATTTTATATAAAATAAAATGACAATAAACGGTGCAAAAAAAAAAAAAAAATAAAAGTCATAATCATAAATAATACTGATAAAATTTTTCCCTGAAATATTGTCTGCAATTGCTCTGTCTATTATTCTGTGACAATATTAACGGATCACAAAGCAACAAGCCAGAGGCTGATATAAAACCCCAAAATGTTTATACATGAATATGAATAAAATACTTATATGTATGTATGCATTTTACATATAAACATACAATGCTTTTACACCCAACACCGGGGGTTTATCAAATGTATTTTCCGTAATCCGTATAGTAATATTAGCCTGAATGAATGATATTGTATGATGTTCATATAATCTGAATTTTCTATTCTATTCTCTATACTATAAAATATACAGATCTATATACATATACATACATATATGGCTCTATGTATGGTCTCTTTTGTAATGATTATGGTAAAACGGGCTAACCTAATTGTGGTTTGCCAATTAATTTTATTTGATTCTTTTTTTTTTTCCTGTATTTTGTTGATATATATTTGATTTGAAATTTTATTCTTTAGTGCATAGAAAATTTCCAGGAATGGAATGCTTTTTACTGGTTTACTTGTTTTGAATAAAAAAAAAAAAGAATGAACTAAAAAAAAAAAGGAAGAAGAAAAGAAAAACAGAAAAATAAATTATACATAAATAAATGTGTAATCTAAAAACCAAATAAGCTGTAATTTTTCTGAAAAAGAACAGGACCATCTGATGTTGGCGTATATATTCGTTATAATACGGAATGCAAAAATACATTAAGATAAAACTTTAAATTATATTTCCGTAAGAACAAGGGAAAATTATTATTCGAAACGGCTCGGGTAAAATAAATATAATCTTAAGACCGCAAGAATATACAATATTATTGATGATTTATAAATAATGTAAAAGGATATTTTTATAAATAAAACAGGAGATAGCTGGAATACAATAGTACATATATATATACATATAAAGAGAGGAGGGATCTATATTCGTCAATTTTTTATGACTTCACACATTCAGGCGTATATACATAAAGCTCATGTTTATATGTAAGTTCTTTCAAAGAATATATTGATATCGATAAGTAGATTCAAATCGTGTTTTTCATAAATTTTGTTTCTGGTAAAAATCCATTGTGGAAAATATATTTTATGTGTGTCTGTGTATATATTATTTATTGAGAAATATTTAGAAAAATAAAAAACTTTCAACATTGTTTTTTTTTGTGTACAGCGAACATAAATTCTAGCTGTTATTGGATTGCAACTATATCATCATTTTGTAAATTGACATACTTTTGATAACAAACTGTACTCTGAAATATGAATATATGATGCATATACCATTTTTCATGAATGCAATTCATATGAAACAATATTTCGTTTTATGACACAATTCATCTTTGTAAATATATATTACTGCATCCAAATTTTGTAGCGAATATTTTCTCACTCAGATATGTAATTATTAAATGTATTTATTGTTCTAGTGAGTTGTAGTTTTTTAGTTAGGTACTTCGGGAAAAATATTTTTATGCAATCAGCCTTCTTGTTTTTTTAAGCAAAATCTTTGACAACACTCAGAATGCCTTTTAAATCCGTTATATCAAAGCCTATTATTTTACAACTCCTTTGAAGTAGTGCTTGGGGAATTTTACATTTATTTATTAAATAAAACAATATTATCGAGAGTATGTGTAAATTCCGAAGCAAATAATTTGTGTGTCCTTAATTTCTTGCTATCTTCTACCCTAATGTAGAACAAGAAATAATTTCTAAAAATGTTTCAATTATTGATATGAACAAAACTAAATTAAAATGATTCCTATGATAAAACAATAAAATATATTTGTAAAGTAGACAAATAGGAAATTACATTCAGATGGTTTTATTATATTTCTCTTTTGTTAATTTTCTGATCTTTTGACCATTGGAAATGTAAATGAATTATTTTGTATCAATACTTCACGTAATAATAGAAAAACATAATGAAACTGAATTGAATTTATAATCAAATATATGATTATAGTTTAAGCAAATTCTTAATTATTTTATTGATAATTTCTATATTTATTTTCAAAATAACAATTAATTATCAATAGTAATTAATCATATCCATTCGTTTTTTTGTTTTGTGTTTTTTTTTTTAATGTCGGCATTCAAATTAATAATTTAACAAATGTGTATGTATGTAGTGTATTCAAAGGTATTCATCAATTTGACAAAAAAAAACACAAAAAAACAAAAAAAAAAAGTGGAAAAAGAGGGAAGAATATAAATTGTATTTTTTTTTTCTATTTAGTTAAGTGTATGCACGTAGGTATATAGCGTGTTTTATATTGTATCCTTTTATATATTATGCCGTCAACAATTCAATTTTTCTTAATTAAAATGAGTGAAAGTATTAATTCATTTTGTATATTATTATTTTTTAATTAAATTTTAAATGATTGATTTTTTTATTTTATGAAACATAAAAAAGAAAATCATTCTATAATTTGTACAACAACAGAAATATCTTGATTTTACATCCTCAATCATTTATTTTTTAATATTCATGGTCGGTTCACATTAATCTCTCATCCTTCATAAATGGATCTGTTTCTATGAATGAGAAAAAAACGACATAATATATAAATAGAAAATTATATAAATAAAATATGTAAATATATAAATATATATACATACATAGAGACTATATCATTGATTTCAATTTTTTCAATGTGAATTGAAATCATCGAAGCTTCATCCTATGGATGAATATTATATTATATTTATATGTATTGTGTGTCTGTATAAATATAATATAAGTATTTTATTATATATTCGTTATATACAAGAATCAACCGTACCAAAAAACGATTATACGGTTTCCTATAATCCAATATAATCCACCCTTATATTAAACTTTTTTAAGGGTAAGAATAAAAAGTCACCTAAGTCAGTTGTTGTGATGTTGTCTACATTCCATTATAGTAGAATCCTTGTTGTATTTATATACTATATATACGCAAAATAATTCGTGTGGCAAGTAATGATGATTATTATATTGAGGGAAAATTGAAAATTTTAATTCATTGTGATTAAACACATATCAAAAAAAAAAAGTGGAAAAATAAAAGAAAGAGACAAAGAAAGAAAGAAAAAAAAGTAGAATGAAAATTTTATCCAGTAAATTGGGGTTGTTTAGGTCGAAACAAATTTGTTTTGGTTTTAAAGATATTAATCAGAGAATGTTGGAGTAAATAGATTTGTTTTCTTAGAAAATTTGTTAAAATATACGAATATATATATTTATATATACATATACATACTTTATAAGAAGGTGTTCTTATGATAACAAAACAGGATCCTTGTCATGACAATGAATAATGAGACTTTCATTTCCCTTTCGTTACGGTTCGAATATTCTCTAATCAGATAATCAATTTTTCTTTTACATTAGGCAATTTAGTTATGCTACGGAAAAATGGATTGAGTATGAATGGGTAAGAGAAGAAGGTGATGGCTCCAATTCATATCTCATTTTATCAGTTATGATCTGAGAATCGTCACTTCATTTATAAGATTTTGTGTAAATTATTTTCTTTTAATCAAAATTCATCGCCAATCTAAATCCAATTTCGCAATTCCAAAAAACCAATTTATATTTATTTTTTTTTCTCTTTTCTTTTCTTTTCTTTTTCATTTATTTTTCTTCTTTGTTTTTGATTATATGGTTATAGTAACAAATAATAAATTGTTTTGTTCATTTTTAATGTTTTTGCTTCTTTCTTCTTATAGCAAAAAAAAAAAAAAATAAATAAAACAATCAGATTATATTTAGATAGTTTTATTTTATATAATCAGAAAACAAGATCTGAAGCTGGCATAAGTTATCTGTCTGAATAGAAATAACCAACTTAAATTGAGATTAAAATAAGATTCCATTGCGGCAACTTAACTTTTATTTTTTGAATGCGGAATTTTATTTCTTTATTTCGTTTGTTATTTTGTTTGTTTGTTGATTTTTCCTATTGTTTTTCTATTTTTCTTCTATTTTTGTAATTTGGTCTTGTATTTTTTATTTATGATTTTAAATGTATGAGACCGAATCTCTAATTTGGTCGTGTACTGCATGCGGCAACAGAAAACCACAAAAGAGCAATTAACTAACCACGTGATTGTTTTTTGTAAACACAATTTTATATAATCTAATAAAGAGCCGGTGAAATTGTCTTTAAATTACTGAAATCAAAATAAAAACAGCATCAATTTGTTTTAATAACAATTTAAAAAAAAATCTGAATATTTCTCTTATAAAATTGGGTCCAGTTAAATATGATAATATGCTTCGTTTAATCCTTCTTTTATTTTACTTTCTGACTTTTTTCTGTTTTTTTTTTAACTTTCATCTAATTTTAATTAATTCATAGAAGACAGGAGAAAAAAAAGTTTCGATGAAAAAGTTTATAAGCTCAAATTAAGAAAATGTAACTGATTTTTAATTAATGTTGTTATTAATTGAAATTTAACCGGCTTCCTTTTCAGAGATTGGTATTATAATCGATCATTTATCTGACAATATATTTTACACTGTTGATATTGTGTTTTTCTTTTAAATTTTTTTTCCCGATTGATTATAATAATTGAGGATTTACATCATATTTCAAAAGCTTAACAAATTTGTATTAATATTGTGTTGTTGTTTTCTTTTCCTCATATTTAAAGTTTATAAATAAAACAGTGTGAGATCAATATTTTATTCACTTTACTTACATTATAATTTTCTTCTATAATATTCCTAAATTACTTTATGAAACTCAAAACCTTTCCGGATTTAACATAAGTCTTGCAAACACCATCCTACAATTAATACTTCGTCAACATAATTATACTTATATACAACAATCACTCTATATATATTATATACTAAAATACTGTCATATATATTCACTCATATAAACACACACACACACACGTAAGGATACACGGCCATATAAAAATATGTATATATATGTGTTCATATAAAGAAACCCATTTTTAACTGATCCTTTTGTTTCTTCATTCGTTATCGTTACATATACTGAAAGATTTTCATTATATGATTATGATTGAGCTTCAAGTTAGAAAATAAAATTAAAATAGGAAAAAGAAAAACAAAGAAAAAAAACTTTACCATATATATTTAGGAAAAACGACTGTTACTGACATATTATGAATGATGAATTTTCCGAATGACAATTAAATATATATAATAATAATATTACACTTTTTCCATTTAATATTGAATATAATGGGAATGGTAAAATATCGCATAAAATATTTTTACATATCATAATAAAATATAAAGAAAGTCGGTTGTTATAAAACCAATAATAAAACAAGAAAAAGAAATAATATAAAATGGATGAAAATATAATATTTTTATTATCTGAGAGAATCATTGAATATTTTATTTTTTTTTTCTTTTTTAGTTTTTTTTTTATTCCATAGTTTGATGTTTTATTAAAAAATAAAACAAAAAAAAAAAAATAAACAGGAAAATTTCTCATTTGAAAATATTCACGATACTTTCATAGGAGGCTGCATCGTGTTGATAACAACAACTAAAAAAATAAAATAATGTAAAATGTTAAATGGAAAATGGAAAGGGAGTTTGTGTGGAACATAAAAAAAAAATGGTATAAATGTTCCCCAATGGAATCTCATAATTCCTCCGTGTCTCCACAACTAATTTTCAGCTAATGCTGTTTTATATTCTTTTTGTATGTTTTTCATATATTGTATATAATAAAAATGTAGGTATGTAGTATGTACCTATATAGCAATACTGTTTACTTAGTATACATTTATACAAACATGTAAATATATATATATATACATATACATATATATATATATATATACATATTTTTGTACATTTAAACGTATATATTATTCTATATATATAATGTGAATTGAGTTGAGTTGCATATTGTGTTTATAAAATATGGTCGATATTTTTAGTTGTTTTAGATCAAAAATTTTGTATTTTACTTTTGGAAAATTTATAATTTAAATCTTTTCTATATTTATATTTGTTAAGAAATATTTACGTTTAATTTTCTTGTTAGAGTTTTTGAGAAATGCCTTAAATTTTATAATCAAGTCTTAATCCAAAAATTATATTTTCACTTAAAAGAACTTTTTATCGCACTTGAGCTTATTTGTTAAAAAATTCTATTAAATCAAAGTTTAATAAAACAAATTAAATATGTTTTCATATTTAAATATTATGACGGGTTCTTTATTAAAAATAAAGCTGTATTAATAGTGTATAGCATCGATTATAAACATTAAAAATTTATAATCAATAATTATAAATGCAAAACTATAATACATACTTACTATTTATAATTTGTTTCATTCTATTAATGACGTCACTCACTGCTTATATAAATTATTTAAATAACCTAGAAAATAGTGAATTTTTCTAGAACTTAATAATTTATTTTATTTTATTTTCCCAATAAACAAAATAAATCCCTAATATTTTTTAAAATTTATCTTGTATGTCATATTCGAGAATGTAATTAAAAATATGAATAATATTTTTATATAATTAGAAAAATTAAAAAAAAATTTCTAAAATTCTATTTTTTTTATAACATTTTTAAAGTTCTCATATTGTTTGAAGTATACGCTCGTGCTGATTTATAATAACCGCTACTGTAAACAGTTTGTTAAGTTTGAAAATCAAACACAAAACTAAATTCTGATTTCATTGTGTTGGTGGGTTTAGCTTTTAGTTGATATAAGAAGGGTTGGTAAGAGGTAGGAGTATATATTATTATATAAATATATGTATACAATACATGTACTCACTCATCCCTTATGAGCTATATTATTATATATTTTGTAATGTTTGATGAGAATATATGTGAGGTAGATATATTTTATTTTCGACCATTTTCAGACTAGAAACGGCCGCAGATTTTCAATTAGAACATAGCCCTGGGTGATTTGACGAATATAAACAGAAAGACATGGGTTCTCACTATATATTATATAAATATGATTTTCTTTATCTATTTATGTGCATGTGTGTTTAAGTTATAAAATAATATATAAAGAAAAAAAAAATATGAATATTATTATTTGCTTGAAATAATATTTTATAAAAAAATATTCATCGAAAATCCTTCTTATATAATAGAAAAGAAAAGAAAATATAGCGTGAAATTGTTCAATATGCCTGAAGCCTGAAACCATATTTTCTATTCAAACATCAGGACCGACTAACAAAAGGTATCTGTGAACTTTATGGATTATAATAAAATGATATAAACTGACCAACACATTCTCTCTTCAATAATATTATATATATTATATATTATATATTATATACAATATACATACGCCTATGGATAAATGCCACCCAATTTAATATATTCTAATCCTTTAGAAATTCATCACCCAAAATGCTAACCAAATTCTATTTAGTTTAACTTTCTCCATGTACAAGTCTTTGTTTTATAAGATAACAAAAGTCCTATTTTGATTTGATTTGTAACAGGTACAAAAGGATACATATATTATAATAAAATAATATATAAAGTAAAGCTGTGATTCTAACAATTTTACACATACATATATATATATATATATTTATTATTTCACCCACTACCAAAATTAAAAAAAATATGCATTTTTTTTTGTTCAGTTCTTTATGTGATTTTGCAGATAAAAAATTCATCAATAGAACTTTGTTTCATTTATTTATTTTTCAAAAGAAAAAATGAAGATTTATATTTCACGAAGTAATCTCTTCAACAGAAGTTGCAGTTGAATCTAAAAGTTTAACAAATTCAAACTACATACATATACTAGACAATGCTCAACTAATTACTGACTTTGTTAGCAACACTGGATTATCAGAACCCTGGGATTAGATATCTTCTTATATCTTCGACTTCTTCAACAACTATTAATACGTATACCATGATTTTTTTCTTTTATTTTTATATAATGATGTATATAACATCTAAACAAAATGTATTTAGTTTTTGAATGAATTAATTATATATTTGTTGAAAACTCAAATTGGTTTTTAAAGAAATAATAATTTTAAAATTAATAAAAAAAAAAATAAATATAATAAAATCGAATCACTTCAATAAAGTTGATAATATAAATCAATTCGTTAAATTATTTATGCAATTTTTTATTCTTCTAAATATCCAACAAATAATAATAATGAAACTATTTTAATTTGATTTGTTTAATTATAAGACACTTTATTCTAAATTCCTATAATTAGAAACAGTGGAGTTGAAAGTAATCGGTAAAAAATGCATTATGCGAAATATTGTTAATCTCTTTTTTTTCACGTGCGCGCTCGCATTGCATACCGTTCGCTTGTCTGTTTTAAGTATTTCAATATTTACCATTTTCCATTGCAAACAAATTTATTGTTTTAATATTGAAAACCATATATTAATTATATATTTGTTGAAAACTCAAATTGGTTTTTAAAGAAATAATAATTTTAAAATTAATAAAAAAAATCATAAATATAATAAAATCGAATCACTTCAATAAATTTGATAATATAAATCAATTCGTTAAATTATTTATACAATTTTTTATTCTTCTAAATATCCAACAAATAATAATAATGAAACTATTTTAATTTGATTTGTTTAATTATAAGGCACTTTATTCTAAATTCCTATAATTAGAAAGAGTGGAGTTGAAAGTAATCGGTAAAAAATTCATTATGCTAAATATTGTTAATCTCTTTTTTTTCAGGTGCGCGCATACCGTTCGCTTGTCTGTTTTAAGTATTTCAATATTTACCATTTTCCATTGCAAACAAATTTATTGTTTTAATATTGAAAACCATTTATTACAAATTGTAGCCATCATTGTATGTAGGTAATACAAAGATTGTAGGGTCAAATCAAATTCTAGTGCAACTTATTTTTTTGGGTTTACCATAAAATCACAATATCTTTAATTATGTATTTGTAATATCAATATTTTTACTTTATAACAAATTCATTTTTTATTATTATCTGCCTATAATATTCTTCAAATTACTGAAATAAAATAAAAAAAGGGAAAGAAAAAGAAAAAGAAGAAGATTCTATTCCATATATACTTTGACCTGAACCTCTTTTAAAATAATAATGACCGTTGGAGCGATATAAAAGTCACAAAGCATGTTTCCGTTATGCGGCCATTGGTATGTTTCCAAAATGTTGTATTTTATTTCCCAAAGGGTATCTGTTTTCTACCCAATCGTGGACTTCTAAATATAGTATACAGATTTTATTTATTTAAAAGAAACAAAGAATGGAGTTTCGTATAAATACATAATTTGAAGGTTTAAGATTAATCAAGACATTGTTGTAGGTTTTTATTATTCCTAAACACGGTTTTACTTTTCTTTTCTTTTGTTTTTTTTTTGTTTAAAAAAAAAGCAAAAATTGTCGCCAAACTTTTATTGGACAGAACAAAAGAGAATAATGGTATCAACTTTTTTTTCTCTTTTACTAGCAATCAGGCAACTGCTTTCAACAAGACATTTAAAAGAGAAAAAAGTATAAAACTATGGCAATTTGTCATGAGAACTAGCAATATTAGAGGCCATTGTGTGCGCTGACATCTAAGGAAACATTTAGCAGGTGGTTGAGTTGCTGTTATTTATATGTCAAACTTTGGTAATTATGAAATGAAGGTTCTTTTTTTTTTTGTTTGTGAAAAGAAAAACAAAATAACAAGAAAACAATTGTTCTACCTACGTTACCCTGGCTAATAACAGAAGGAATACTCTGTTTCTGTTCAATAAATTACAATTCAATGAATTTGACATAAGGGTTGGTTTGTTAGAATTCAAATTAAAGTGTATGGAGAATACACTAGGCTATTTTAATATCTATACACTAAATAGTTACTATATGTATTATGGAGTTTAACCCTCCATAACTTGGTTTTTTCATGAATCAAAAATAATATGTATGAAAAGCATTCTTTTTTATTTAAAGAAAGTTTGTTTTTTTCTTTACTGTAGAATGAAATAAAAAAGCGAAAAAAAACTTATGATTTTTTTTTCTTTATTTTCTTTGTATGATTTGTGTTACAGGTAAAGCAAAAGATTGCGAGTCATTCCGCCACGTGGATGGTTCTCAAACTCAAGTCAGATTGTAATTTATGAATACAAAAAGAAAAAAGCACTTTCAAAAAGTTCTTTTATATTAAAGTCTTATACCTACCATTACTGTACACAAAAAAAAATATAAAAATAAAAATCTACTTGTACTCGTATATAATAAAACTGCAGGAAAATGTGTATCTAAATAAAAAAAATAAAGAAAAAAAGAATAAAAATGAAAAAAATACGAAACTAAATTAAAACCGAATATTTTTGCGAAATCATGTTATAGAAACTCGTATTAGGTACATATACATACTTTTATGTTTAGAGGCCACATTAAAAATATCTCAACTCGATGATTGAATTATTCTATAACTGGTTATTTGGTTATACAAACACAGTCAAGTCACAGTGGGTGGATTCTTGTTTGAATATTTAAGTAATTTTGTTTTTCTTTTTATTTTTTTCCCTTGTAATCGAACTTTGTTATCAATGAGTATTGCGTCATTTTTAATGGAATAAAAAAGGGACTGAACAGAATTTTTTGGTTCGAAAAGTAATTATTAATTAAAGTACATTAAACTCAAAAGTTTAATTTTGAATCTTGTTACAAATAATCTTTTGGTGATTAAATTTTTTTTATCTTATCATTTATAAAGCCTATAAATATCTAAAAACATACATCCATATTTTATGCATTCGCCATAATATATGGAAGAAAACTAATCGTATTCGAATAGCATCGTAATCTATCAACATAAATGAAAGAAATGAATATAAAAGTAGAGTAATAAAAAGGTTAAAGTTTATGTACAACTCTTAACGCCTTTATTATATTGATATTTTCTAAGAAATCAATAAATACAATGAAAGCTTTCATTAGAACCATTATCATAAACTTTGAAGGCGTAAAGAAAAATATATTTTTTTTTATACAACATTAAGTTTATTATGTTACGTTTACTTCATTTTATTTATAAGTAAAGGTTTTTCTTACTTTGTATACAAAGTCTCTCTCTTTTTTTATATATTTTTTTTTTATATGCTTATAATACAAATCTATATATATATATACATACCAAATACATAATTTTTGAGCTTTATTTAATTTCCGATTGACTGAAATTGAAATTATCAAACGAAAAATAGGAAAGAAAAAAAAAAAAACACAGAAGAAGCAACTAAAAAAAAAAAGGTTAAGAAACGATTTAGTGAAATGGAAAAGAAAAAGATTTATCTTTAGAAGTCACGAAACAGAACAAAAAAATAACTAGGCTAAAAAGACAATCATAAAAGAAAACAAAGTGTGATTTATTTCTGATTTTTTTTTTCTTCCGGATTCGCACCTCATTGAGTCATGTGGCTTGTGGTTTTTTTTTTGTTCTTCCGTAAATAAAAGAAGAAACAATTTATCGTTGCTCACTTCACCAAAAACCATAATTTTCATTCAACATGAAAGATATCAAGTATAATCGATATTTAATGTTCTTTCACTGTAGTAAAATCGTTGACAGAAAAGGCAATGATTTGCAAAAATCCACAAAACCTAATGATGCAATGAATTAATCGTAATTTTCGTTTTTTTTTTCGGGCGATATTTCTCAAAATTGTGGTTTGATTATAATAGCTAAAAGGGAAACTATGACTTTCAATTTATACGATTAAAAAGAAACCAAAAAATAAAGGGGGAGTAATAATAAGTTTAGTCACCTGATTGAAAAAAACGGATCGTACACAAACACAATAAAGTAAGTGCATAACATTGGATTTAATTAAAAGTTAAACAATTTAAAAAAAAAAAAACAAGAACAAAAACAAAAAGAACGAAACTTAATTTTCTCTTTCGAGATAATATAAAAGTGATTAACTCAAATTTTAAAATTTTTAATCTATCATCAATCTTAATCTTCTATATTATATGTGAATACATTTTTGAGCCAATTATCTTTTGCATTTGAAAAACTTGTAACACTTAATAAATTATTCATTCATGTAACATCACATCATATGTGGTTCATGTAACTGTGCAGTACCCCTGCAAATCCACACCTTTCATTTCAGACATTTTGTATTCAGAATTTTAATCTTCTATATTAGTGGTTATTTTGTTCAATGTATTCAAAACGTGGCATGATTAATGATAAATTGATGAGATTAAATTCATACAACACAGCACTTGGGGATTTTTGATAATATATATATATATAAGATATATGTATGTATGTATTTTATATATATACTGGATACTGTAAACTCTTATATTATATACAACATATATAAAATATAGATATAAATTGAGTATAAACATTACTTTTTAGAGAGTAAATTTATCATAGGATTTCTTGACGTCTTGTTAAATAAACTGGAATATTACTATCAATTTTAGTATTAAATTATCACATTTTGAAAAAGTTTAAAAACTCATGGAAGAAATCAAATATAAAATAACAATTTTACGTAGGTTTTATATTTCATAGAAATTATATTCATGAAGCATCATGTGTTTAAATTTTGTTAATTTTTAAGTAAATAATATCAATCATTTTTGCTTGTACATAAGACGAGCATGTATTTTGTATATAGCAATTAATAATAATTGATCTTAGGTTTGTTTATATATTATATATACGTGTGTAACAATTGTCAGAATATAATAATATATAATAAATATTTTGTAAAATGTTAAATTATTGTTAGAATATTTTGCATTAAAATAAAATATTATAATCAATAATAAATCTCAATAAAATCCCTAACGTATTTTGTTGTCATTTTCGTATTAATTATAAATTTTAAATATTACATAATATTATTTATGATTGCGCCTTTTGCATAAACATAAATAACATAAATACGTATAGTCTACATATTGTATAACAAATGTTAAGGAATAAGATGTTAATCAGCTGCATAAATATGATACATTCATGTTCGGCCGCAGGAATAATTATTCAGATTTTATGTTTTGTGATGTAAAGCTTATTATTATAAAGTTTTACAAATTTTCATACATTATTATATGTAAATTTATAAGAAGTTGTTTGACACTTTACTATACTTTAGAAACACATTTTAATAAAGACTAATTTTGAATATATACGATAATCATATTTTTACTTGCAATAAATTGAAGGAATTTATAAGTTTGTACTGTTTGATTTAAAAAAAAAAAATTTCTGTTAAGGCAATAAATTTGAAAATCAAAAAAAAAAAATCATACTGGTAATTCTAAGCCAACAATGATTTCATAACAATAATTTTTTAATAACAATTTCTTGTCAATTATTTTATTCAAAATATTACATCATTTAATAATATTTTTAAAATTTTAATTTTATTTAAAATTGTTGTAATTCTTTTATATTCCACTCATTCTAATATTAATCGATTCTGGTCCAATGCGTGGAACGCCTGAATCTTCTTCAACATTAGCAGATCTATTCATTATTGGTCTCTCTCTGTAATCTTCAATTTTATTTTTTGATGTTTTAAGATATTGACGAGCTCTAGCAAGAATTAATTTCTTATTAAATATTGTTGATACCTCAAAAAGAATTCCAGAATCAATTTGTCTTGCATTCAATATGTTACTGTAAAAGTCGTCTAGATGTAATTTATCGGTTACCAACATTCGAACTAACTCTAGAGGATTTCCAGATATTCTAGTAACATTATTTTTTAATAATAATAGAGTTGAATTGTTACTATCACGCACTAATTCCGCTAATACTTCTTTCAGTAATTTAACTTCCATAAGGAGTGGTTCTGTTTTGTCAATAAGAATAGCCAATTGACTTGAAGTCTCATTTAGTTGAGCAGACATTGCTTCTAATTGTGCTGCATAATTATTATTTCCTTGGCTCTGAGACGGTGGTGGCAAAAATGGCATAAATTCTTGGGGATGTTGATGAGGATGTTGGTGATGAAATTGATGGGCATGTTCATGTGGGTGCTGAAACGGGTTCTGATGATGGGATTCTAATTCACTAGTTGGATGCATGAAGTTTGGTTTCAGTGTTTCATTTAATAGTCCTATATTATTAATAAGAGTTTTATTTATTATCATATCATATATTGTTATTTAGCTATATACAAACTTCGAACAACGAATCTCTGATTATCCTTTCTGAAGCCCAAGTTATTATACTGCACAAACAACCAGTAATGTATAACGTCACCGATTTCAAGTGTTACATCTTTGTCATAAACTACTAGACGACCATTAACTGGTTCACTTGTGGATTTATCAGTGGGACTAGATTCTGCCGGTATTGGTTGCTGATTTTTGCTTCCATGGAAAGCAAACATCCTTACTCCATTTTCATAAGGAATTGATACACGCAAACCATTATTTTTAAAAGGCTCGATGAGTGGTGCAGGAATATTATATGTTTCATGTGAATGGTGTCCATCAACAGAGGCCCAAATTAAAATAAATAAAATATTAATGCAAAACTTCATTTTCTTAAAAAATATTGATTTTGCATTTCTAAAAATTCTTTGAATAAATTAATTTTTTTCACTTTATCTCACAAAAATTAATCAAAATATTCACTGATATATTTTTACACTTCTTCTTATACTGAGTGTTACTGTTTGACTAATAAAATGTTTTCTTTTAATATTTCTTATCACTTTTAGTTCTATTCGACGATTTTAAGGTTATCAGTAAATAAATTATTATTGTATTTGTATAAAATTGAGCAAAAACACACACTAAACTTAGGGAAGTTTGTGTTATTCCAAAGATTGTTAAATAATTAATTACGTTAAATTTCAAAATTTAATGCTGTTCATTAGAAATTTAGGTACAAATGGTTGACTGATTTATCGATGAATAGATTAACTGAAGTTCTTTTGAAACCGGTTATACTTAACCAAAGATTTATAAATAAACTGGGTATATTAAATTTATACTGTTGAATAAAGTTCGTCTTTGTATTTGTTTTGATTTTTTAAGAATTTTTGATTAAATGTAAGTTTTTGTTGTTGCTGCTGCTTTTTATTATTTATTAAATTAAAAAAAAATTCGCATTTGAATTGGAAATACAGAAATGTTGATTGTTAAATGTTCGTGTTTTTTTATTGTAACTTTTTCTTTATCTTTTTCTCTTAATTCTTTTTCTTCATTTTTTGACGACTTTGAAATTCAAAAGTCTGTCAAATATTAACAATTTATTATTTATTTTATCTTCTTTCATTATTTATAATAATAATGTTGTTTATGTATTGTGAATTAGTATTGGTATGTCAAGATCAAATCATATTATTTTATTCTTTTTTTTTTTGTGTGCGTTATACGTAAATATTTAAAAAAAAAAACGAGTGAAGGTCGTTTGATTTCAGGTCATTTAATCTTATGGCCGTTTAATTTTCCAGTTTTTTCTAATATAACTTTTTGTTTTTGTTTGAAATTGTCTAAGGAACATATTTTTTAAGTTTTTTTTTTTCAGGAAGAAAATACAACAAACAAAACATTAAATAAAACTCAGAACATTCTATATTGAAATAATATTTTCTTGTTTTTTTTTTTGTTTAAAATTTTTCCTATAAAATTTTCTTGCTTGTCGTGCAGCATATAAGATCAATCAAAACTTTATTTGAATGAAATATTTTTCTGATGAGAGTGCAAAGTTAAACTTTTTAACCACTTTTTTTTTTATTTTAAATATATATATAAATATTTCGTAGTATTCATATTTGTATTACATTATACCGCATCACACTAATAAAATATAAAACTTCAAATGAGTCACATAAAAAAAAAACTTGAGACAAAAATAATTTAAACAAAATTAATAGTTTCTATGTATCCAGTTCCAACTATAAAATATTTTATTAGTGAAAATATTCTAATAAATTTATATGACTTTAATTTTGTTCGTTAAATTGAACAACTTTGTTAAAATAAAACTATCATGTTTCGTTCATGATTTAGCTACAAATGTCACAAAACAAAGAAGAACTTGTTTCAATTCCATTCTTTTGGTTACAAAAGAAAAGTTCAACTTTTAAAGAACACTCTGGTCAAAAATATTGATACTAGTTAAGTACAAAGAGAAGAAGAACAAAAATGCGATTAGAAATTGATGTAATAAAAAGATAATTGTTCCATACTGATTGATGAATAACTAAAATATTTAATAATAGTCATTACAATTACTAAGTTTACCATTTCTTAAAGTTAAAAGCTAAATTATTTTACTGTACAGTTTCTGGTTTTTTTAAAGAAATTAGTATTCAAAATTACTGATTAAGTATAATCATTTTTAAACCAATAATATTTTAAATTGTACCAAACAATTTTTCAACGTTTTCTAAAAATACAAGTCCACTTATGATTTGTTCGAAAATAATATTTTGATAAACCTAACGTTCTTTTATTAGGAGTTTTATATAAATGGCGTCATGAGGTTGTAAAAAAAATATATATTTTTAAGTCGTATTGTTTTCTATATGCGTAAAGAATTAGCCATTAGAAATTTTACATAAGGACCAATTGAGATCCAAAATATCGAAAAACAAACATCGTTTTATGGACAATCCCTACTTATGTATATTTTATGTAATTTCTTTATTTCGACTTATTATGATTATTGTTATTATCATTATTATTATTATTATTATTCTTAAATGCAAACCTACTTATACATTTGAAAATGATGATGAAAAATATATAAAAAAAAGGATATTTTCTTTTTATATATACACAATTGGTCTCTTGACGATACTTGAAAAATATTTCTAGAATGTTAGTGAATCAGTGAATAACAATCTAGGTTCTAAAATAAAGAAAAATATGAGTAGAAATATATACAATAAAAAAATGTTATCGATTTTAATTTGCATACATAGAAAAATGAATAAAATTAAATTTAGAAAAAGGGAAAAGAAAAAATTAAAATTCAAATAAAATTTTCCGCACGTCTTTAAACAAAGCAGTGAAAATGTTTTTCAATCAAGAAAAGATCTCAATTGTGTTCTTTACGTGACCAAAAAAGTTTTGACATCAATTGACAGATCGAAGTGGATTTTTTTTTCTTTTATTTTTTCTGCTCTTTTTCTTTTCATTTCTTTTCTTTTCTTTTCTCTACATTATTTTTCTTTTTTTTATTGATTGTAAAAGTTTGGACATAAACTGAAACGGAAAATTTCATAAGTCGAAATTCTTCTAAAAGCTACTTACTAAAAATTATAACGAAAAATCAAGTTTCTAATAAGTCAATTTTCCGTAAAATTTAAAAATCAAAATGGAAAAAATATTTTATAAAATATGTATTGGTATAAATAATAACGTAAGGTTATAAATATTTGGATTTCATTTAGTTTTATATAATTCTATTATCATTTTCATTGAATTAATTTAGTTTTCTTATACATTATGTGACGAGACTAAGATCCTTCGTCTATATCAATTAAATCTAATCCCGAAGGAATGAGGCGTGTTTGTTTATTAGAATCCAAAGTGTTTCTCTTTCATATATAAGGATACGTTATTATATACACGTGTGTATAGAAATATATAGATTAGTATTGTATAGGTATATATAATGTATCAATGTATGATCATGTATAAATTATTATATAAGATGGACGAACGGACAAAGCAAGACATGATTGATTTTATGTAAAATTGAAATTGAATATTTTTGATAAGAAAAATTATTTCTACACATACATAATATCTGTAATATTATAAAATATCTACACAACATTTTTGTTTCTTTTGATATTTGTTAGAAGATTTTTAATATAAAAGTTAGCGCATTACAGAATTCAATTAATAAAATGTTTTCAAATTTTACTTATAAGTTAACTTATTAAATTTGTTCAGTTATTAAATCTTTCAATATAAGATGTTAGATATCTGACATATAGATAAAACATTTGTGCAATAAGAAAACTTAAATGTTCCGTTTCCAATTGAAATTGTTGAGAATAGAATAAATGAATTTTGGGGTTAGAAAGTTTTAGTGATTATTATTGAAATTAGATTTATGGATTTAACTTCTCAACTTAATGAATGTTTTTTTTATTAATAAATAACTAATATTTTTCAGTATTTTGAGATTGCAGAAGAATTTATCCAATTTTGTTTTTAATTAAAATTTAGTATTATTTAATTTTGTGAATTTATGTTTCTTGTGCTTATCAACTAAAATTAAATTTAAAAATGCACAAACTTATGTTTTATTTTTTTTGTAAATTTCTAATATTTATATAATTAATTTATGTTAAGTTTTTCTTAATAATTAATAATTTTTGGATAAATATTACTGTTCTGTAAAACTGTACATACTAAATGGTGCCAGCCCAAAATTGTAAAATTGTTATTATTAAATTTCTTTGAAATAAATTAAACAATTTGTTATTTACGTTAAAAGCTCATGATTACTTGAAGTTTAAAAGGTTTGATATACATAAATCTCTTAATTTTTTTTTTGTTTTATTTCTCAAACAATTTCAATTCTTTATTACAGCGTTTTACGATGTTCAGTGAGATGCTGAATAATTTTTTGTTGAATTCTTTATATAGCAACTTTAAATTGCTTTCGTGGTTTTTAATTCTCAAGAATTATGGACGATTAGAACTTAAAATTTATTTATTATTAAATAGTTGAAGGACTAACACAAAAATGAAACAATTGTTTAGTTTTTTATGAAATTTGATAAAACTATAAAAAGAAATTGAAGTTTGTGTTTAAGTGATATTTTTTTTATTAATTTATTTTATGTATTTTTTTTTTAATAATAATAAATAGCTGCGGCACATTACAGAAATCAATTAATAAAACGTTTTTCGAATTGAACTGAAGTTAAAGTCTTTTTACTCATCAAATCATTCTAAGTATCTTGAGAATAATAGCATCAATAAACACAATTGGATATAAAAAAAAAACATCATGGTCCAATACATTATATATGTGATATATGTATACGTATTATATAGTATGTGTTTTGTGTTTATATAAAGCGGTAGCATTATCTTCTCATTGCTTTCAGAACTAAACAATTTTATCGTAAAAGAGACCGCCCAATCATCAATCGCAAATAACAGATTTTTCTCGTCAAACTAAAATTTATCAAATCGAAATCACTCCTTATGTTATTGTATTTTAGTTCTTGTATGAAAACCATATATAAGATTCTTTTTTAACAAAAAAACATTAAATCCGATTTCTGTTACATGAAAAGCAGTAAACCGTATCCAAACATTCTTTTTCAATAAAAATATGTCAGCACAATTTTTGTTTTTTTTTTTTTTGCTGCTGCTATAAGACTCGTTTCTTGTTTATCGAAGCAGACCTCACCTCACATCTAAATATCACGTAGTTTAGCCAATGTTTTCGTGACGAGGATAAAAACCTAAATTGGAAATCAATTGTAATGATGATCTTGACTCTTGACTCTAACTCAACATTTCCTGAATGATGTTTGTACGTGATCACAATCATACCTGTATAGAAGATAATATTATATATATATAAAACAAAAATTAGTTATGTATAGAAACTTGAATGCAAATTTAATTAAATATTAATGAGAAGAACACAACAACCAAACACTCAGATGTGTAGAGTTCTAATTTGTAAACTTTTATCCATCAACAAATCTCATTCTGTTATTCCCTCTGTTTTTTTTTTCTTTTTGCTTTTCTCTCAAAATAACTGGCCTCAGGGTTTCCGTTATCCTAAACCACTGTCAATCTGTTGGCTGCTGATTTGTGTGTGAGTTTTTTTTTTGTTTGATTGAAGTTTTCTCCAATCTGACAAAAGCAGAAGAACAAAAAAAAAGTTGAAAAAAGTTAATGAGGAAAAAAAAAAGTTGTTAGATTTACCTTTCGTGGTTCGAACGAGGTAGTGGAAAATAGATGTTCTCAATTGTGTAAATGATGGTCATTTGATGAGTGGGTTTCGTAGATTTGAAAAAAAATTATATATATATATATAAAATAGAATATGCGGACATTTTTCATTAGATGGTTTTTTATTTTCTACTGAAAACAAATATTTATCCGTTTGCTGAGTTTTAATGAAAATTGTTATTGTCCATACAATTGAAAAAGAAAAAAATAGAAAATAGGGTCACACAACTGGAATTATTTTTATGTTTGGGACAGATAATATATATAGAACATATATATTTTATAATATGCCTTGTGTACATGTATGTATGATGTTTTAAAAATAATTATCTCAATATGGTTTAAAATTATTTTCACAATGAAATAAATAACAGGAAGAAAAAGGTTACGTAGATATATAACTTCTTCCTTATTCTCATTTTCAATATTTATGCGTCAATCCATGACTATTTCTTGTTATACGCAAACAGTAGTTACCAGCCGCCTCCATTATATGAATATCTTATTTACATATCAAGCATATCAAACAAATCATATCAAAGTATTGAACCTCCATCATAAAATCAAATTGAATTTCGTTCTTCTTGTGCACAGGTGATAGAAATGGCACAGTAAAACATTTTTGAAATTTCATTTCGTAGTCTTCTTGAGTTGTTATAAGGTATAGAAAGAACAGTTGAGGTTTATTGGCCCCAAACAAAATTGTTTTTATAGTATTTTTCACATATGGAAAATTTTATAAATACAAACACACTTACGAACGTACATATATACTATACACGTATACATGTACGTACACGTAAATACAATTTCATTTATTTTTTTTTATCTGGGGGAAACAACAACATTATCTCTTTTTTAAACTTAAAAAAGATCAAGATGGTAATCACAAATAACAATCAGATTGTGTAGTTAAGTAAACAAAACTGCTATTTTTTTTATACATGATTAAAAGTTTTAGACACTAAGCCTAATAAATGCGCTTCTTAACAATATAAATACTCTTAAAAGAGAAACAACACGAAGTTAAGTATTTTGTATATATATATATATATACATATATATTTGTTTGAATATACTTATATATAATTGAACATCAAATCTCACTTTCTAATGAAAAACTTTTCACTTGTAGAACATGACAGACAGACAGAAAGACAGACAACTAAGATCAATTCTTTTTTTCCCATTTTATATTTAACTTTTTGTTTTTTTTTTCTTTCTTTCTTCGGTTTGGTTTGGTTTGGTTTTGGTTTGGGACAAGTGAAAAGTCACACAAAAATATAAGAAAAAAAAGTATTACTAAAGTTTTTTTCTTCTTATTTTTCTTCTTCTTCTTCTTCTTTAATCAAGTTTCACTTCTGAGATTATTACATGAAAAATATTTTTCGTCTTCTTTTAACTTATTTGAGTTTCAGTATATAGCGTCAAATTTTCTGGTTCTATTCACATACCATCATATATAAAGTCTCTAGAGTTTATCCCTACTTTACTACAAATACATAGATAAAAGAAAAGAAAATAGGTGTCCTTTACCTATATACATATATCTACATTTATATAACTGTATATACATATATGTGCTATATATAGATATATAAGAAGCTATAACCCAAAAAATTACATTGGTACAGTATAAAATAATATCATCTCTTGACCAACTTTATATGACTTCAAATATATATATAAAGATAATAAAATGTTCGATTCTATGTTGAAATTTTGAA
Source organism: Pedicia rivosa (assembly GCA_963082725.1). Lineage (NCBI taxonomy): Eukaryota > Metazoa > Arthropoda > Insecta > Diptera > Pediciidae > Pedicia > Pedicia rivosa. The sequence goes on from OY720154.1 coordinate 26,026,857, forward strand.
TAAAACATAGAAAAGGTTTCAGAAAAAAGTTTCCTTTTTACTGGGAAATAGAGTTATTTCAGAATATTAGAATATAAATAATGCAATATTTAACACTCGGACCAAACTTTTTATGAGACGAGATGAAGGTTATTCTGGGTTTATGCGGGGATGAGGATATCTGATTGTTTGATTTTTAGAGTGAAACCAATAAAATATTTTGTGGCAATTTTTGGTTATGTGTCCTAAAGGTGTAAACTTTTTTTTTTTTTTTGCGATGCGAAATAAAGGTTCATTTTTATGTGTCTTTTTTTCTTTTTTTTTTCGCCTTATTTTTTTTTTTTTTTTGTAGAAAGGATTGAAGGTTTACAATTTTTAGTACCCGTTATTTTATATTCAAAATTTAAAATTTTTGTTTTATTGTTATGGCAGTGAATATAAAATCGATTTTTTTTTTATGATAATGACTCTAGAAACAAAATAAACAATTCCCTTTTCGTAAGTATCTTCTTTTTCATCCATAAGACTGTGTGTGGGTAAAATTGGAACATTAAAAAAAAGGAATAAATCGTGCATGTAAAAGTTTTACTGATAAATATATTTATAGTAATTTCTTCCACTTGATTGAAAAAAATATGTGGCGTGGCTTTGGCGTTTATTTTTATTACTTTTTATTGAAAGTTATTTTTTATTATAAAGTTGAGATTTTTTTTCCTCCTCAAATATTCATAATTGAAATATTTCTTTGAAATTTGTTATACTATTTATTGAAATCATAATAATAATAATGTAAAAGTGTTTTGGTAATTTATTCAAAAATATTATTCTTTCAAATACTTTTGACACAATTTCAAAGATAATAAAAACAAAGAACTTTTTGTCCAATGTTTTCTTCTTAGTAATGAAAATATTAATTTTTTATAGGAAAGCATTTAATTATAATTGTCCATGGATTTGTGTAATTACGAACAACAACATTTTACATAGTCAAACAGTTTTAAAATTTTAATTATTATTAACGGATTCAATAATTAATAATTCTTAAAAAAGAAAACAGTGAAGCAACACTGTAATCATTCCAAAATTTCGATATTATATTACTCTTGTTTATGTTTGACTTAATTTTTGATCAGTTACAAAAAAAAAATGTGCGTAATTAAAATTTAGAATAACGAGTTATAAGAAAATAATAACACATCTTTAACAGTACATTTGTACTGTGGTACTTATGTAGAATCTGAATTTCTACTTGTTCCATATGTAAGAAAAATTAAATTTTAAGAATGATTAATTTATTAATTTCTTCTTTAAAATATTTTTAATTTTATTTTATATGAAGAATTGACAAACATCATCGAATATTGGAGCATTTATTTAAGTGAAATGAATACCTAAGACTAAATGAATAGATTTTCTTGTAGTAAGACTTTATTTAAATGGTTCTTTAGATTTTATTTTAAAAGTAGAATAATGCGATTAATTAATTTCTATAAAAATGCTTTCTATTTTTATTGCTCATTGACTAGTCATAATTAAACTATCCATTCCAATATATTAATAAATAATAGTTAAGAAATGAATATTTTCAACAGTCATATCTTCTTTTATCAAAATCACAATATTTTGCTGTGATTTTTGATAATTTATAGTTAAAATTTAAAAGAATTTTTATATTCTCAAGTATTTATGTCTATCTATTTAATTCAATTTAAATTTTCCAATTGGAAAAAATATATATATATTTGTGTATCTGTTCTGAAATTTGTATATTTTTTTTTATCATTTGTGTTCAATACAATGAACAGCAAATATAAACACTGCAGTGTAAACCCAGCCCAGACGTATCAGCTTACCAGCAATTGATAAGACAATTATAATAATATTAAAGAATTCATGTATTATGCAATTATGCATATTACCAGCACTTGATAAGACAATTATAATAATATTAAAGAATTCATGTATTATGCAATTATGCATAAAATTAATATTATTAGAATTCTGTTAAGATTAATAATATTAAAGAATTCATGTATTATGCAATTATGCATTAAATTAATATTATTAGAATTGTGTTAAGAATCATAATATTTTAGTAAATGTATTATGCTGATGATGCATTTAATTTAGTATAAGAGACCTAAAAAATTGTAAATAAACTCAGTATCAATAATAAGCTACCAGTGACCTGATACATAGGCTTAGAGCAATCTAGACTGGTTTTACCAAAGCTTAAAAATAAAGTTGTAATTATTTTAAATTAAAATAAAATTAAAAGTAAAAATATAAATAAAAAGTATTATATTTAAACCACTTGAGTCGGACAACAACAGACTTATTTAACTTAAACAACTTGGAGTCGAACAACAACAGACTCTACATACACTTATCAATCGAACAACAACGTAGATTGAACATGGTCCTTCGAGCCTAAGCAGAACAGGCGCAACAATATCAACTATAACAACAAGTTGAAGATCAACAGCCGATAACTGACGCTTAAATCTCTGATCTTACAAATCAGATATTCAAGTAAATACTGACTGTACGAAGAGCACCAGCAGAAAAACTTTCCAATTTCATTCCTTGAACCTTTTTCATTTAAAATATTACTCAGCAGAAGAATATTCTGGCCCGTTAGGGAATCTGTGTAATATTTCCTTTCAAAAATTAAAACAAAGATTATCATTTTGGCAGAGGAATACTCTGGCCTTTACCGGAATCCAAATTGATTTCTTTGTATTCCAACTATTAAAGCAAAAGATTTTTTCGGCAGAGCAATACTCTGGCCTTTTTTGGAATCCGAATTAATAATTTGCTTCTCAATCCACACATAAATCTGCTTTAAAAATGGAAGACACCGTCAAAGAACAACGAGCTTTGGTAGAAAACATCATCAAAATGAAGACGAACTACTCAAAGGACGGACAAAGCAGAAAAGCCAAACCCGGCTATTATGAGGACAAATTGCAGAAGCTGGATGAAATTTGGAAAGAATTTGACACCCGTGATGCTCAAATAAAAGAGTATTTTCTCTTTACGGATGATAACCATAACTATTTCAAGAACAACGAACATAGTCAAGCATATAAAATAATGATTGAATTCAAACAAAGACTAAGGTCGGATTCAAAAATCGATCCAACTATCTTGTTTGAAGAAATAACTGAATCACAACAGAATTTATCAAAAAATATGCAAACTTTGATAAATTCAATAAAACAAAACATAGATACAGTTGAAAAAGAAGATTTGCAAGAAAAATCGACAGAATTGGACAAAATGTGGATAGAATTTAAGCAAAACCAACAGCAAATTTGTGGATTTGGGGCAGAAGTCATATCGAACCAACATCCATATTTCACAAATAATTTCTTTGAAAAAGTCCAAGATTATTATCTAAAAAATCGTGACGAATTAAGAAACAAATACGACGAACTAAACAACAAACCAGTATTTGAATCTACAGAAAATGATAAAAAGCCAACAGAACAATTGCAATATCACAATGATAGTTTCATATTTAAAAACGATCCAGAAGAACAGGAAAAAAGAATAAAATTGCAAATGTCACGCTCAGATGTAATTAGAAATTTCATTAACAACATTGAGATAACATTACAAAATGTAAAAAATAAGCCTGAGGCTTATTACAAACAAAAAATCATAAGTTTAAAAGAGAAATGGACGAATTTCTCCAACACACATGAGACAATCATCTCTTGTGATGACAATTATGAAATAGAACAAACAAACTATTTCAAAAATCAAGTATTTGAAAGTATCGAGGAGCTTTATGAAGAAACAGTAATATCACTACAGCAAGAACTCGATAATAAATGCAGCACATCTTCAAGGGACAGTCATCATAACAACAGATATGGATCCACCTATCCAGAACTTCGGCTACCATCTCTAGACATCCCAAAATTCTCAGGAAAATATCATGAATGGACCGCATTTAATGATATCTACAAGAAGCTAATACACAATAACAACAGTTTAAGCGATGCACAAAAAATGCAATATTTAAAAACCTGTGTTAAAGATGAAGCTGCAAAACTGATTCAACATTTAAATATCTCAGACAGTAACTACAACTCTGCCTGGGAATTATTGATCAGCAGATATCAAAATAAAAGGGTACTAGTAACAACACAAATAGATGCTTTGTTACGTCAACCATACCTATCTACGGAATCTGCGATTGGAATTCGGCATATGCTCGACACAACAAGAGAATGTCTTCACGCCATCAATAATCTAGATGTACCAACTGCTACGTGGGATCCATTAATAATTCACATAATGGTAAAGAAATTGGATCCAGAAAGTCATAAAATCTACGAGCAGACATTAGATTCTCCAAAAGAAATACAAAAATTGGAAGAATTCTATAAATTTTTAGAGTCCAGATTTAATACTCTAGAAGCCTTGAACAACAAGACCAACAAGTTAAGAAATATCAACAACACACCATACAAGGCTCCAGAATGGAAGAAGTGGCCTAGCAGCACAAGAAACACAGCCAATTCCGGAACAAATAAAAATAGTCATAATCTCAACAATTTCCATGTCATGTCGAAAGTAAAATGCACTTATTGCTGCGAACAACACACAATAGACAAGTGCAAATACTTTTTAGCAATGGCGTTGGAACAAAGAAACAGACTAGTGATAGAAAAGAAAATGTGTCCATACTGTTTAGCTTCTGATCATCCAGCAATGTACTGCAAAACGACAACAACCTGCAAATTTTGCAACCAAAGACACCACTCGCTGTTACACCTCAGTCTAGAGAACAGGAACATTAATAAAACTAATCAAAATAACAACATGCAAACCAGCAAGACAAATGGCAGCTATCAAGTTCAAAATCATCTTTCTGAGACTTCAAAAGGTCCTAGAAACATTATATTAGGAACTGCGCTAATAACTACAACGTCAGCTGATGGCCAAGAACATCTTCTTAGGCTATTGTTGGATCCAGGGTCTCAAGCAACATTTATAACTGAAGAGGCTACAAGAAAACTCCAGCTAACACGAATGCCTACAAATGTTAGAGTAACCGGAATGGGAGTAACTGATGCCGGGCACTCAAAAGGAATGGCTGAATTATTAATCAGACCTCGCTTTTCGTCAAAATTCTCCTTAAAATTAAAAGCATTAATATTCAACAAATTAACTCAAAGCCTTCCAGAGCAAACTTTTGATGGTTGGAAATGGCAGCATTTAAATAACTTGATATGGGCAGATCCAACATATTATCAACAAGGACCGATCGACATCATACTTGGTGCAGACAACTACAGTGAGATTATACTCGAACACGTAATAAAAGGAGACAAGGGTGAACCAATGGCTCAAGAAACAGAATTCGGATGGATCATCTTAGGAAACGCATCAGAAGAAACGCGTCAAGAAACTCTAAGCATGATCACAAATATTGACATCGACAACCAACTGAAAAAATTCTGGGAAATTGAAGAAACACAACAAGAGAGGCAAATAACAGAAGAAGACAAACAATGTGAGAATTTATTTGAACATGACCATAGCCGCACAAAAGATGGTAGATACATGGTACGAATACCATTCAAAATTAATGATAGTGAAAAAGATGACAACCTGGGAGCATCCAAACGGATGGCGTTAGCTAGACTACTGCAAATGGAGAAAAAGCTAAGCCACAATTCTGAACTCAGAAAACAGTACCAAGATTTCATGGACGAGTACCTCAAATTAGGTCACATGGAAGAAGCACCACCCACGAACAGCACGGTCTACTACCTTCCACATCATGCCGTCATCAAAGACATTAGCACAACTACGAAGTTACGAGTCGTATTTGATGCTTCAGCTAAAAGTAGCAGTGGAGTCAGCCTCAACGACAAAATGATGACAGGACCAACCCTGCAACAGGATCTAATCTCTATAGTTCTAAGATGGAGAAAACCACGTTACGTTTACACTGCCGATATTGAAAAGATGTTCAGGCAGATTATAATGGATCCAAGGGATCGAGATTTCCAGCGAATCCTATGGCGAAAAAGCCCAGCCGAAACAATTAAAGAATATAGACTAAACACAGTCACCTATGGTACTGCAGCTGCAACATATTTAGCAGTAAGAAGCTTAAGACAACTGGCAATAGATGACGAAAAGCAGTATCCGTTAGCATCAAAAATCATATTAAACGATTTTTACGTAGACGACTTGATGTCGGGTAGTGATACAATTGCTGATGGCATAGTTATTCAAAAACAATTAATAAAAATGCTGAAAGGAGGGGGATTTAATCTTCGAAAATGGGCAAGCAATCACGAAGAACTAATTAAAAACATCCCTATAGAAGCACGAGTATGTGGGGAATTGCAAATTATGCCAGATGACAACATAAAGACTTTAGGCATCTTTTGGAACCCAACCTCAGACACATTCTCATTTAAGGTTAATTTACCAAAAGAAAATGGCCAAATTACAAAAAGACAGATATTATCAGATGCTTCAAAACTTTTTGATCCTCTTGGATGGTTAGCACCAACAATCATCAAGGCAAAATTACTTCTGCAAGAATTATGGAAAGCTGGATTAGATTGGGATCAACAACTTCCAAATGATATAGCTGAAAAATGGAAAAGTTATAGAAATGCGCTGAAATCGTTAGAAGAAATTAAAATCAAAAGATGGATTGGCTCAATTGAAACAGAAGAAAACATTGAGCTTCACGGATTCTGTGACGCTTCAGAAGATGCATACGCAGCAGTAATATATAGTAAAATAATAGACAATAAGGGTCAAGCTGTAATAAAGCTGCTGACGTCAAAAACAAAGGTCGCACCAGTTAAGTCTAAATTAACGATACCACGATTAGAACTGTGTGGAGCATCACTATTGGCAAAGTTATTAAGGTGTACCTTACAAACCATGAAATTCAAAAACGTAAAATGTTTTGCTTGGACAGACTCATCCATAACATTAGCTTGGATTCGAGGCGATCTCAACAGATGGAAGACTTTTGTAGCCAACAGAGTATCACAAATAGCAGAAATACTTGAACCACATCAATGGAGGCACGTAAAATCAGAAGACAACCCTGCTGATTCTGCTTCAAGAGGAATCAGCCCAGAAAAACTTGCTGAACAGTCCCTCTGGTGGAATGGACCAACATGGCTGAAACTATCACAAGTTAATTGGCCAAAATCCTTATATGAACATAGTGATCTTATTGAACAACAGAAGTTGGTTGAATCAAAAAACAAAGTCAAGGCAATGAAGGTAGACGCTTATCTCTCTCAGCAGAAAGACACAGGATTAAGCATTTTATCAACATATTCTTGCTTAACAAGACTGAAACGAGTAATCGCTTACGTGAGGAGATTTCTACAAAACGCAAGGCTCCCAAAAGAAAGAAGAATAGCTTCAAGCTTAACAACAGTCGAATTACATGAGTCGATGAATTGTATAATTAAACTATCACAACTAGAAGCATTTTATAACGAAGTGAGACAACTAAAGCAGAACCAACAAATAGATGCCAAAAGCAAACTAATAACTTTAAACCCATTTCTTGATAACAACAATATCATCCGAGTTGGAGGAAGACTACAACAATCCGATCTCTCATACAACCGCAAGCATCCGATAATAATATCAAATAGATGTCCTCTTTCCAAATTATTAATAAATTGGGCACATAAATCCACAATCCACGGAGGAAATCAGCTTACATTGTCATTTCTTCGTAATCAATTTTGGATCATAAAAGCAAAGGACTTAACACGATTTACACTCCATAAATGCATTACATGTCACAGATACAAACAACAGTCACATGATCAACTAATGGGAGTTTTACCAAAGGCCAGGGTCACTCCATCAAGACCGTTCAGCCATACAGGCGTCGATTATGCTGGTCCAATCCAGCTAAGAGTATCAAAGGGAAGAGGAAATAAATCCTACAAAGGCTACATTTGCGTTTTCGTATGTTTAACTACAAAGGCATTTCATCTCGAAGCAGTTTCCGACTTAACAGCTCAAGGATTTTTGGCTGCATTTAAACGTTTCACCGCAAGACGAGGACTCTGCGCTCACATATACAGCGATAACGGAACTAATTTTGTTGGAGCAAAAACGGAGCTAGAAAAAGAACTTAGAAATGCCATAAGAAAACAATCACAAGAAATTGTAGAAACGATTGCGAATAATGGGGTCACATGGCATTTTATCCCACCACTTTCACCTCATTTTGGAGGATTATGGGAGGCTGGGGTTAAATCAACCAAATATCACTTAAAAAGAGTAATAGGAGATTCAACTTTAACATTCGAAGAATTAACAACATTGCTCACTCAAATTGAAGCATGTTTGAATTCCAGACCATTGTACGCTTTAAGCGAAGACCCTAATGATTACGACGTATTAACGCCTGGTCATTTTCTCGTGGGCGCAGCTCTGCTTGAACCACCAGCAGAAAATGTTTTAGACATGAAAATATCACAACTGACACGCTGGCAGCTAATCAAACAGATGCAACAAAGCTTCTGGAAGACATGGAACTCTGAATATTTAACTCAATTACAGCAGAGGTACAAGTGGGAAGAAGAAAAAATGAGCATCAACAAGGGTAATATGGTGCTTCTGAAAGATGAACAACTTCCACCCTGTAAATGGGCACTTGCCAGAATCGAGGAAACACATGCTGGTAAAGACGGAATTACAAGAGTCGTTACTGTGCGCAGCCGCAACAACATATTAAAAAGGCCAATCTCAAAAATTTGTCTTCTACCAATTGACGAGAATTTTGATGAACTACCATCAAAGAAAAAAAGCAATAAAAACTTTTCAAAAGCGCTCATAATTACAATGTTAGCGCTAGCCACAATTGGTGGAGTGAAAGCAAGGCCAGAAGATCCGTACGAGATAACAGCATTCAGATCTTCACCGGGCATTTATTTCGAAGAAATTGGGAGAATGAATTGGATTAACAACGCATGGAAACTGGTTGTTTATTATAACATGGAAAACTACCACGCAGAACTTGAAGGATTCAGACAATGTGTCCAAAAAATAAACAGTTTCTGCAAGAGGTCACATGAAAAGGGCGTAGACTCCAACATGTGTGCTATAATTTCATCACAGTTCATCCATAAATTAAACGAGATCGAGCATGCAGAAGAATTATTGAAGAATACTAACAATGTTAAAAAAGGACGAAATAGAAGCTCTAGGGCTTTATTTAATGGCGTTGGAAACGTAATGAACTCATTATTTGGCGTTTTAGACCAAGATTCAGCTGACTATTACGAAGACCAGATTCAACAAACGAGAGAAAATGAAGACCATCTTCTTCAATTAATTAAAAACCAAACGCTGATAGTCGAAGCAACACACAACATTTTGAAGAAGAGCAAAGACATGATACAACAACAATTCGACACAATCCAATACGTAATATCAAAGTTACAAATGCAGCAAACCAGTACAGCCGAACAAAATGAAGCAAAACTTGAATTTCTATCAGCAAGCATACAGGGTCTTTTAATTGTTTCATCATATCAAAGAACTCAGGATATGTTATTGGACGTCATCATGGATACACACCATGGACGGGTTAACCCATTCATTTTGACACCAGAACAATTAAAAAGGCAGATAAATTTAATACAGATAAATCTGCCGTTTGGCCTCGCTTTACCGATTCATGACAACAACGAATTAACTCAACTATACAAGTTGATGTTGGTGAACACAAGGATAACGAAGCACAACATAATATTCACTATCGACATTCCTTTGATCAATAAAGAGGAATTCCAGCTGTACAAATTAATTTCATTGGCAACTACATATCAGGGGAAACATGTGTTCATTGTACCCTCTTCAGAATATTTGATTGTAAGTTTAGACCGTGATCAATATTACCCACTAGAGATGGAAGAAATTAAAGCCTGCCAGCATGATGAGACACAACAACTATTATGTACACAAAAGCGGCCGTTACATAACCAGAAGTCGAACGCCAGCAAATGCGAAATGGAAATGCTAAGACATACCTCAGGCATATCCAATATGTGCCAGATACGATCCTCAGAGTCAACTGATGTTTGGATCCAGCTATCTCACCATAACAACTGGATATATTCCCTGGAAGAAGCCCAGACCATGGATATAATATGTAATAAAGAAATATTTACTATTACCCTAGTAAATAGTGGAACAATTAAGATAGCAGCATATTGCAGCTTAAAAGGAAAAACAGTGACGATAACCGGATACAATTCATATTCTAGTGAACTAAACGCTTCTTTCCTACCTTCAACCAACTTAACTGAAGAGTTCCAAAAGCAGAAAAAAAACAACATTAGTGTACCTATCCTGGAGTTCAATATTGATAAAGAAGTAGAAGAACTCAAAACTGCAATACAACAGCAGAAGGAACGAGAAAGCTTACCAACAATAACAAATCACGATATTCATCAATACGTGGTTTCATATACTGCAATCGGAGTAATCATGCTGCTTTGCATGGCGTACCTAATAAGATGGATGAATTCTCAAAAACGTATACTTGGAAACACTATGGCAGCAGAACAACCAGCACCAGGTCCATTTGTTTTCAGTCCAGAACCAAACTAATGGATCTTTAGGCGCCCGGGAGTATGTTCAATACAATGAACAGCAAATATAAACACTGCAGTGTAAACCCAGCCCAGACGTATCAGCTTACCAGCAATTGATAAGACAATTATAATAATATTAAAGAATTCATGTATTATGCAATTATGCATATTACCAGCACTTGATAAGACAATTATAATAATATTAAAGAATTCATGTATTATGCAATTATGCATAAAATTAATATTATTAGAATTCTGTTAAGATTAATAATATTAAAGAATTCATGTATTATGCAATTATGCATTAAATTAATATTATTAGAATTGTGTTAAGAATCATAATATTTTAGTAAATGTATTATGCTGATGATGCATTTAATTTAGTATAAGAGACCTAAAAAATTGTAAATAAACTCAGTATCAATAATAAGCTACCAGTGACCTGATACATAGGCTTAGAGCAATCTAGACTGGTTTTACCAAAGCTTAAAAATAAAGTTGTAATTATTTTAAATTAAAATAAAATTAAAAGTAAAAATATAAATAAAAAGTATTATATTTAAACCACTTGAGTCGGACAACAACAGACTTATTTAACTTAAACAACTTGGAGTCGAACAACAACAGACTCTACATACACTTATCAATCGAACAACAACGTAGATTGAACAATTTGCTTTGTATAAAATTCAATTATATTTCCGGAATTTGTGTCAGTCAAATTTTAGAAAATATTTGGAATAAAATATTTGTAGAGAAAAGGAACTATAAATTTAAAAATAAAATAAACGATTGCAGAAAAATGCATTCTTGCATTTTCATTTCCTTTAACTTGACAAACAAAATCTTATTTTCTATCGATACAAAACCAAGTTTTTGTTTCTGAATCTCCTTTTCAAAATGTATATGTATACTATATATGCATATTATTTCTTCCTACTTTTCTTTTTTTTTTTTATCCTTTTGAATATTTATTATAAAGCAAAGAATCAAAATGTATATAAATAAAGACGTTATTCTATATGGAAAAAAAGTAAAAGAAAAAAGAAAAATTGATAAAGAAAAGATAAAACTGAAAAGAAATGTCTTATGTAAACATTTTCATGTTGTCATCTACAGAAAAACTATTTTCTTTAAAAGAAAATAACTGATTGAATGACTGAGAAGGAATAAAGAAAAAACTATATGCTTTTCTTTTTCCTTTTTCATTTTTTTAGGTTGTTGTAAGTTTCAATATTTTTTTGAATTTTTATTCAATAACCAAAAAAAAAAACAAGAATAATAGAATTTATTCATTTATTTGACTTTGAAGGAAAAACAAAACGAATATAAAAAGAAATTTTCAATTTTACAAATTGCTATAAAATAAAATTTGTTTGTTTCAATTCAATCATAATGATTACTGTGAAAATAAATTTTACTACTAATTTTTGTCATTACATAACAAATAAATATAATTTTTTTTTTGCTTGTATAAAATAAAAAACTGAATACGTCAATAAAATATGTACATAGAATATTTAGTACATATTCATTGAAATAATTGAATCAATAAAATTTTTTCAAAAAAATAAATATCCAATACCATAGTATAAAATTTTCTAAATGAAACTAATAATATTTTATTAATATTATTTGTATTAAAATAACTTACAGCAGTCGACCATGATTTCTGTAAATTTTTCTCTTATATTCCAATTTATTTTCTATAACTAAAATTCGTTATGTTTACTTTCGATAAATAATATTATACTGCACAAAACTAAAAGTCAGTACGGCAAAATGCCACATTTAACTTTGATCTTTTCACAAAGATTGTATTTTGTATTATAAATAAATGTATATACAGAAAATATAACAGACTGTTTTGTTGTATTATTCTCATGTTCGGTATATTATCTCGTTTTTCGTTTCGTTCTTCTGATGAAAGGAAAATTCAACATCTCTTTACTCTACACTAATGATTTATATTTGTTGATTTCATTTAAGTTAATGCATGCTTTCAAAGGTTTGGTTTTTTCTTTTTCCTTTCTTCTGAGATATACATTTTTACTCTGGTTTTTTCTCTGTTTTTCTTTTTATCTTATTTTATTCAAAATCCTTTTATTTATTTTTATACATTATTATTTACGTTTATCAAATGACGTTCTTGTAAATACGGAATAAAATGAAGATACCATTTAACTAGCTAATTGTATAAATAAGTTGACTTTTGTCATGAAATATAAAAAGTGTCCTTATAACATAAAGATGAATATTTATAGTAAAGAGATTTATTTCTTTGTGAAAAAAGAAACGAATAAAATATCTACTAGAAAATTGTTTTTGAAGTAAAACTTTTTGTTGAAAATTATAGAGACTATAACGAGTAGGTATTTTTCTTCAAAACGTTTTTCCTGTTACTTAAATTTTTACAAATAATGAAGTGTCTAATTTTGTATTGCTTTTTCTTTATGAAACTTCAAAAATTATAATTGTAATAAAGTTATTCAAAGTTTTGTTATGGGAACATATTGTTATGGGATTGATTGATTTTTAAGTATGAAAAGAAAAAACTATAATTATTAAATTATTTGATTTTCAATTTAAATATTTATCTAAATACTTTTCGAACTGAACGTAAATTTAGTATTATATTTGCATATTTTTCTGCTTGAATCTCTACATATATCCTAATACTCAAATGAGAGAATCACTTTGAATATTTAATAAGATGTAATTCACCGAATCAAACTCATGAATTTCAAAAATTATACATTGGAGTCTATAGTAGACTATATAAACTGTCATTCTATGTTTTAAAATTAACTCATATAAATTTACATTGAAGATTGAAGTGAAATTGGTAGAAGTATATGATTTGTCATTGTATAAAGTATATATAGGTATGTTGTACTTGTACCTATATATATATATATAATTTATCTTAATTATTTTATGTTAATTATGTGAAATAAAATAAAATTATATAATTTATAGAATTTCCTAAATTTTTGTTAAATTAAAGGATAGATTAAATTTTTTTTTAAATATTTAAATTTGAAATAGAAAGCATCCATTTGATATTGAAAATTTCAGGGACCATTTCGGGATTGAAACATTTATTTGGATCAAATTATATATTTTTGGAATCATTTGCAGAATCTTCTTTTGAAGCATTTTGTGTTTCAACAATTTAAGAATTTTTATTTGTTAAAAAGAAAGCTAAGTCTTAATTGGAAGTTGTAACTTTTTTCCTACGATCAGCAAGCATTCTTTTCTGCATTATCAAATTTTTAAAAAATATAAAATTTGCTCATAAAAACGTAAGAATTTTCCATCTTATAATTTTATTGCATATAGAAAGGTCTCATAAAACTATTTCAATGTAAATTGAAGTATTCGGTTAGGGCCATAACATTATTTTGAATTGGCAATTCCAAATTAATTCCAACTGGAATGTTTCCAAATAAATCCGGGTAATTCTAAAATAAATCCTACTAATTTGTAATTTTTTTAAGAATTTAAAGTAAAAAATAAAGTTTAAAAATAAAGTAATTCTTGTAATTGAAATAATTCGAAAAAATAATTCAAATTCTCTTTGCACAAATATTATTATAAAATTCCGAGAGTGACTTTGTGAATCATTTGTTTCGGTTCATATTAATGTTGTGCGATAGACGAAATATCCAATTCATATCGGAATATTTTTCCTATTTCAAAAAATGTATAAACAAATCTATACAAAAAATAGTTTATTAGAATTTACCTATAGATATATTATCGTTCAATTTATTTAGTATGATATAATATTGAGTCTTGTAGCAATGAAAATAATTTAATTTTTGTATTTCCCAATTATTCAGTTGGATTATCAAAATTTAATTTTTTTTTTAAGTTGAAACGTTGTCGAATTCCTGGATTTTTAGCCTGAAAATAAGGATAAGTAAAATAGTAAGGGTTTCAGTTGGTTTTCTAGTTTAGAGAAACTTTTAGATATTAATAAATAATATTTAATCAATTTGGTATATTTCCTATTTGAAATTGAAAGTATCTAAAAAATGTAGTCGATGATATTTAATATATATAAATATAATATACCTTCTTAACTAGAATCAACCTACGTATATAAAACCATTTTAAATATAAATAGTAAACCATAATATAATATTGGCAAGGTGCCTTGGAAAAGAAATAGATTAACTAACTATAATATAATAGTTTCTAATTCATTTTGTCTTTTAAATATTAATATTATTGAAAAATGTATTTAAAACAAACACAAAATTTATATTTAATCAGTAAAGTTAAAGTAGTTAGAAAAATTATAAAAAAAACATACTGTTACCAACTTTTAAAAGAAAAATATTTTGTATTTTCTTATCAAAATATTTATATTTTTTTTGTTGATAAAAATTAAAATGACAAAAAAAATTCCCGCTGTCACACTTGTGGATATTTAAATAAATTAAATTTACCCAACAGGGTTATTTCAACCTCATCACCCATTTGTGGTTGATGTAATAACAGCAACAGCAAAAGCAACAACAATATAGCACAATAGCAACGACCGCTATTGGTTTGGTTTGTGTTTTTGACAAGCAGATGTCACTTCACGTTTACGTGTGACAGGTAAAACCCCTTGTCTCCCTGCCTTTATTGTCCCCCTTTTTAAACTAAACTAGACGCAAACCAAAATTGTATATCAAATAGAATGGTTTTAATGGTATGAGTAGGTAGATTGGGTATATGAGGTGGTTGTCATATATGTACGCGAGTCTCACTTTTGATATGACATTTTTATTCAAATTTTATCACACATACAACCCGTCCTTTTCATTCATTTTTACAACACAGTTGAAAAACATCAACGAAGTGAATTTTTTTTTCCTTTCTTCTTCTTCTTTTTTTATTTTTATTTTTTTTATACTCATATCACTTGGATGCTTGGAATATAACAAGAAATTTTATGCTTGGTTCAACACTTGCTTCGAGAATATATATGAAATTATGTATGAAAACATCATACACGGTTCTAATATTGGCAAAGGGCTCGAAAGTTGTTAAACGAAACATAATTTTCTTTTCTTCGCTTCTTTTTATTCCCATTTTTTCCATATTTTTTTCTTTTCTTCTTTTTTTCCTTCTTCTTATTCTTTTTCTGAAGCTATAAACGCTTTTGAAGTAGAAAAATTTGTCGTATATAAGAAAAAGAAGAAGAAAAAGATCATATGTAATGGACATATTATTATTCATATGAAAATGGAAGAAAAAGGAGAAGAGAATAGAAGAAAAGAAGAAAGAATAAAGAAAAAAAAAACGTAAAACAAAACACGTGTCATTTAATGATGTAACATGAAAAATATTTTAGATATAAGGTATAATATGTCATCAAAAGACTAAGCTAAGGTGAAACTTGAGAAGAGTGGAAAAATAACAGAAACAACAACAACAACAACAACGAATGAAAAGAAAAGAAAAAGAGGAAGAAAATATAAAGCTCAAAGACAATATTATATTTTTGAACTATAATTTACGATATGTACGAGAGGCTTTGTACAAATGGTATTTTAAGGGAGTTGAAACATTTTTTTTTGCCGTTTTTTTTTTTTGGTATATGGTGGAAATTACGCATCCTCTGCACGATATAGACAAATTTAACTGAATTTAAAATTTAAGCCACACACAGAAAAATAAAAAGAAAAAAAAGTATAGAATAAAATTATGATCTTGAAGCATTTTTTAGTATGTTTGGTAGCAGGTGAAAAAAATACCACGAATTTGTAATAAAAGGATACATTTGTTAGTTTTCTCACCCACAAAAATTATCATTAATATATTTTTTTTTTTCAAATTAAAAGTTTACGAATTTTTGTGTTCAAAGTTATTGATGCCAATCAACCATTTTATAATTAAATTTATTTTAATTGCGGTTTCTATATTAAATATTATTATTATGAATATTTTACATTATTGCTGTTTGGTCGCTCCATAACAATTGTAAATAAATATATACTATTTGTTCTGGTTTTTATAAAAATCAAATGAACTTTTTTATGTCAACCAATTGAATTATATTTAAAATTTGTGTTGAAACTTAATGATCGAAATAAATGTGAAAATCCGAGTTAACATATTTTTATTATTATTTATATTTGAATTTTGTACAAACATTGATTCATTCACTTCTAATTTTATCTAAATATTTCACATATTTAAGCAACAGACAAAATTATATTTCAGATGGAAACAATACAACTTAATATCAGATTATCAGTTTCGTATTTCTTTCTTTTGTACATATTTGTTTACAAACAATTTATTTAAATATTAGATTTTCTTAATTTTCTTTTAATTAAGAATTCGTAGCGATATAGGAGACACAAATAAATATTTTTGTAATTTTATTTTCCTTTTCTTTCATCAGTTCCTTTTTTGGTGTCAGGGTTTGGAATGGCAAATCTTTCTTATATTCACACGTAAATACACAATAATAAAAAACAGTTGAACCATATATTAAAAATTATGAATGTTCTAGAATATTTGAAAACCCTCAAAGAAAAATCCGAATCTGAAGAAATCAGAAAGTGTTTTAAACTTCGATTTTTAAACAGATCCAGTCATAGCGGGTTTTTGAAACTCAATTAAAAAATTATTGTAAAGCTTTAGTAAATATTTGTTCAAATAATTTAATTGATTGTGAATAGTTTTATGCATTTAAGAATCGGTTGACAAAAAAAAATTGGACTAGAATTCAAATTTTGTGTTTTTAAATTCTCCCGGCGGTAAAAAGTCAAAATAAACCCATATAGAAAAGGTGTCAATAATATATGTAGGTTTGTTTACTCCATTTTCAGTTACAATCACAAAGTTAAAACACTAATGAAATTTTTTATTAATGATTTACATAGAATACAATAAATAATGTTGTTCAAAGACACGTATAAAAAATAAAACAAAAAACAAAAAAAAAAAAAAAATTAAACAAAACTTTTGGTATTAGATAATTTTTCATCGTAAATTGAAAAACTAACAAACATAAAATAAAGCGTCCCAAGTACCAAAATAATACCATTTTAATTAATCTTTTTTAATGAATATTTTAATTATTGTTAATTTTAATTAAATAGTTTTCTCTGTACCTACCTAAATTGGTTTATTTTCAAATATAATATTTTATAAAAGTACCCGGTAATTTCGGTTTATAAATTTTCATAATAATTTTAAAAAAAAAAGAAGTTATTTTCTTCTACTTTTTATTTTTTTTTTGTTTTTACTTTTATAAAAATATATTTTAAGGAGCGATTTATCATTTTCCATTGAATATTTGTAAATAAATCGTTATCAATCGTTATCCGTTACAAAATGTCAAACTTTTTTTGTGATAGTTTTGTCTCTGAACAAAACAAGTAAAGGAAAAGTTCTACCATCGATCATTCCCTTGTCGTTTTATTTAGAATAAAATACAAAAATGGTATTTTTATTTTTGGTTTTTAAAAGAATTGAATTTCTTAAGTGAATTTTTTTTCGTTCAGACAAAATAAATATCTTCCATTTCTATATTAACAAATATATAATGGACACACAATATATAACATTTAAGTGTATTGGTTTTAATTATAAAAAATAACAAGTTGAAATTGTGGGAAAACACTTTAGTTCTGACTGAGAAGTTTTTATATATGGTTGGAGATTTTTTAGATATTTTACTGGAGTCTATCAACAATATTTTATTATAAATAATGTTAAGTAATAAAGAAATAAAAACATGTTTATAATACATAAACTAGAATATAAATTATTTTGTAATTTTAATAATGTAGTCCGTAATGTTTTAATGAAAATTTATTTATAAAACCAAATAAAATCTTGAAAATAGTTTACATATTTATGTCCCCTAAATTTCTTTGACTAATTATGGAATTTTCTAAAGCTTTCACAATAAATTGGTATTTGAATTTCTAAAGTTGAAAAGGATATGTCTAATTAACCTTAATAAACGTCCTATATAGCATAATATAGACATATATAGTAAAATATACAGAGTTGGATGTAAAGATGATAATATTTTATCAACAGAAATTTTAATTCTATTTTAATTATTCTCTCTAAAAAAATGTAGTTGTCAATAGTAGTAATTTTCTGTAATACTTTATTGCCAAGATTTATTCATATCATGAATTCACTTCTAGTTTTTTTAGAGGTGGTTTTAATGTGGTCACATTATAATATAATATTGTAGAATTCGTGACTGTATTTTGTTAGGATTTTCTTTATAAAACTGTTTTAAGCATTATTGACTGTGCGCAATTTAATTTCTGGCAAAAATTAAAAAAAAAAACAAAAAACTACAAGAAACAAGAAACGTAAAAGGTTAATCATGCGTTTTATGTTTTATGTTTTATATGAATATGAATAACAATAATTAACTTTAGGAATTTACAAATAAAAATAAAACAAAATAGAAAAAAGTTTTCTAAGAGCATCATATAAAATATTTAAAAAGTTTGAAATGAATTGCTTTACTCTATTCATCAAATATTAATTCAAAGACAACCAACGAGAAAAAAAAAAAAGAAAAAGAAAACAAATAATGTAGAATAACTAACGATATAAAAATTTAATTTTTTTTTTTTCATTTTAAATAAATTGTCAAACATTTTTTTGTTTATACTTTTTCTTTTTTCTTCCTTTTTTTGTTTTATTATTACTATTGATATTGACAGGAAAGAAAAGAAAAAAAAAAGGATAATTGCTATAAAAAAAAAAAATGAATGGAAAAAATATAAATATATTTGCCGTAAGGTTTTTTTTTTCTTCTTCATGCAAAATAATTTAATACAAATATTTAGAATACAAGAGTTTGTAAAATTTAGAAAATGATATCAATTTACTTGAGGCAAAAACACTTCAAAAGAAAACGTAAAATAACGAATATATTATAAAATTTAATGTTGTGCGTTGAATTTTATATAATATGACGAAATATGTATATATATATATATATATATATATATATATATATATATATATATATACGTGTAAATATTATTATTTATTAACAACAACAAAAATAAAAATAAATAAAATATTTCCATATTTTATAAAAAAAAAAACACACACACACACAAACACACATAACTGAAGAATATTATAAATATTGATTATTCAATTTTGAAAATATAATTGCACAAATTTCTCTATGTGCGTGTAATATTATACTTTTACTGATGATTTAACTATAATAAATATTTTTCTGTTTTCTCTCCAGTTGAAATTATTGGAATAGATAAATTTGAAACACATACGAGAAATTAAATTAATTATTATCCTAAATAATAATTCGTCCTAAAACAATTTAATTGTTTTCAAACAAAATAATATTATGTCTGTAATTCTCACTGATCCATGTGGTTATTTTCGCACAAACTCATTTTATTAAAATTGAACACGAAAATAATTGCGTTTAAATATAAATACGAATACACTTATATAATTATGATTCCATTCTAATCACTGATTTAAACCCTTTCAGTCCTGTATTTACACTTTATTTATTAATTAAAAAAAAAAAAGAAAAGAAAGCAAAGCGAAAAAGTTTAGAAAATCTTAGATAACACTTTTTTTTTTAATGAAATTAATATTTACATTTTACCTTTAGGAGATGATTATCTCTCTAAAAAATCTTTTTGACTGAAAGGGTTAATATTATGACCAAATATTGTCTAAAATAATATGGCTTTGTACAAATAAAGTATATAAACAATCATTTGTTAGTCTCGTACAATTATATAAATTATAGAAATTCTGTAAGCATAGCCTTATGTTATTAAAATTATTAAAATTATTATTGTTACTATTTATTTGTGTAGCAAAGTTTAAATTAATAATTTACATATTGAATATTAATATTTAAAATTAGTCTTATAAATTATTGTTGTATTATTGAATTGAAATTCTAAATGAATAATAAAATGTATATACGAGTATATTGCTAATGTCCATTGATGATAAAATATAAGGAAATTGTGACATTAGTTTAGTACAGTAACAATGATTGGACATATTCATTATTGTTTAATATATTTCTATTCTATAAATTCATTGTCATTTTGGTACATTAAATTTTAATGACATCAAATGCGATGTCACAAAGAGAACACAAGCACACAAACAATATAAACGTTTTTATATATGTGTTCACTTAATTTAATATATAAATATATACATACATTTTACATACATACATTCGTACATACATATTATATATTAAATACAAAACAAATAATAATAATGGAAAAACTATTATATCCAACAATATCATAGTCGAACAATGGTGAACGCACGACGACATTCAAATTTTGTACAATAGATGAATTTAAATAGTACCAGGCGGCTCCATCGAAACTAAACTAATTTCCTTTCAATAAAATCAATCTAAAATAATAATTTATTTTGTAGTTTTGAACAAAATACTTTTATAATTATTTATATTAACACCAATTTCCATTGTATATAAATATGACTTTCATTTTATTAAAGTAATAATGTGTGTCACAGAAAATGTTAAATTTTACCTAAATAAAAAAAAAAAATCAAGTATGTAAATAATATTATTTAATATATATAAGACATTAATTGTGTATACAATGTCATTTATTTGCTTATATATTTAGTTAGTTATATAAATACATTTACATTAATACGTGAACATAACTTCTCTCTGTTGCGCTATTGTTTTGAATGATTAATTGATATAAAGTTATGAATACCAAGAGGAGTTGGACGTTATAGTTTACTATAATACAGATCTACTAAAATTATACATATTCAGATTCGGACTAGAGAATATGCATTAATAATTCTATTTATATATATTCTTAAACAAAAACAACAACAATAATAAAACCCGTATATAATATAAGGACTGTTAAGGGTTTATACTTAGTTTTAATTCTAATATATTTATGTATGTATGTATGTTTTATATAAAATCAAATCTGTTTAATGATTTGTGGTTTGTACTAAATTCTCAGAAAAGGATAATTCATGCGGTTTTCATGAGGTCAAATGTGTGTCATGTTAGTGAATAACATTTTCTTCTTTCGTATAGTTTTTTTTTTTCCTATACGTTACATAAAATACCTATATTTGTGTGAAGGGCTATGTAGGCACATATATTCTTATCCTACTTATGGTTTTTACTTTTTTGTTTTCTACAACACCTTTATTATATACTCTACGATAAATACACAATTTCCTTTGTTTAAATGTAGTTGTTTTTTCCTTTCCTTTCATTTTCTTTTTTTTTTTTTAATTCAATTTCATTTTCGAATATGTAAACCAACCTATACCACTACATTATAATAAACAGAGTAATATACTATTTCAAATGATTTTAAAATAAAATAATTCTGACCAAATGCTTAAAGGTATATATTTTTTTATAACTAACCATTTAACCATATTTAATATCCGGTCTGAATTTATGATTTCTGATATTTTATAAAGTAAATTGAAAATATGGAAAATATAGAAAATGGTTTAAACAGAAATCGTGTATGTATTATAAATATATACGTATCAATACAAATTAAAATTATTATTATTTCTTTTTCTTAGAATTTCAACATTGAGTTTAAACTGGCTTACATTTCATTCCAAGTAATTGAAAATTCATAAACGAATAATTGAACATTTAAATATAGGAAATCTATACATTAAACTCTTTGTTTCAGAATCATAATGATTCCTACAATTCCTTTGTTACATTATTTCAGTTTTCAATTCATAGTATTTGCTGATAATAATTCTGTTCTTGAATATCAAATAGGTAAATGTAATGATAATGACTATACAGTTTTTTAATTCTGTCAATTGATTTAAAACAATTATAACTTTGTTTTCTATTTCATATTAATGTTTTCTATTAAAAACTTTTTTTTTATTAATTTTGTAATCAATCAAGATACTGTTAATGTTAATATTAAAATTAATTTAATTTTCTAAATTTAAAACGTAAAAATTATTTACATCTCAAATAAATTTAATTCGAATTTTCTTAAGGTGGTCGATAGTACTCATAGCTAACCAAAAATTAATTTCTGTCAGAAAAAGTGACAAAATTTTGAAAACAATATTTACTTTAACAAAGAAGTGCAATAGATTCTTTTTTCATAATAATGAAAGATTACACTAACATCTCTATGATCTTGAATTGCTTTAATTTCATCATCTCAAGGTAAAATTAAACAGAAGAATTAATTCTACAATAATGTTTTTTTTTTTTAAAAATGTCATCAATTAGAATTTATAGATAAACATACGAAAATGTATAATATGAAGTATTAACACTAATGTAAAATCACTGCTAGTGAAAAATCTCATCAAAAATACATATTAAAAAAAATCGTCTTTATAACATCATTGTTCCATAGAAATATTATTAAGTTTTCTGAATAATATAAACCTTAAGGTTATAAAACTTATTATACACAAAATCTACTCATGTTACATTTTTGTTACATAAGTTTGAGTATCAAAGATGAAAGAAATTACCCAAAACAATGTAATGAAGAAAACATCGAATATATTCTACTCAAATATACATTAATTATTATTATAATTTAACCCTTTCGGTCACACATCGTATTTATATTATATATTATACTGTATTTCATGTTTTAATGCAATATATAATATTGTTTAGCTAATTTCATCCATTATAGGCTTTAACTTTATTATACCAGAATAATACTTTTTTTTTTTATTTTACTCTATTTTCTTTTGTCTACTCCATCGCATATTGTAAAATTAGGTCAAACATATTATTCAAACTGTAATTGTACTTTAATTACATTTTTACATTATTATTATTATTATTATTATTATTATTATTATTGTTGTTATTATTGTTATTATGTGTTATCGGCAAATGATCACAAGGTTATAGGTTATCAATATAAGCGCATAATATGCATTGAAATAAATAAAAGTTTTTTATTCAATAAAATTTCTAATCAAATCAATATCATAAAACTGAATCGTTGTTCTTTTTTACGTGACTGAAAATGTTTGCTTCAAATTTTCACTTACATCTAAAAGAAAATTCTCATTAGTTTTTTTTTTCATATATATCGAGCTTTCAAATTTATAAATGAAATGTCTGCATATTCATAAATGTGCATGAATAAATGACAACTCTATTGGTGAATAGAAATTATTTTGAAAAGAAAATTTTGTTTTGGCACGGAAAAAAAATACAAAATGAGAAGATTAAAAATTGTCTATTGAAAATCTAAATAGTTTTAGATATCAAAATATTTCTATATATAATATGAATAAATAATCTTTTAAATAATTTTGAATCGTTTAATGTTATTTAATTTTTTCATCTTATAAATTTTGTGCTGTATGTATTTATAAAATAAATCTCAAATTTTTACTAGAAAAAAAAAAATTCCATTTTTTTTTATCACAATATAAATAAAATTTTCTAAGATGCGATTATTTTTTTTTTGATGACAAACAAATCTGATTTCAACATAGAAAATCTCGTTATATCTTCATCAAAAAAATATATTATATAATATTATATTTGTAAGCAATTCAGATCAATTTGGAATATAATACGATGACCACATACGGTCTAATGATCATAGAAGGATATTATAGGTTTTTTTCCTATATTCTTCTTCTTCATCTTCCTTCTATATTTTTCCTTTTTATTTTCCATGTTTTTTTTTTTTTTTTTGCACAGAATTTAATATATTTTGCAACAAATATAATTGAATCGAATGGTATTCCTATACCTTCATAGGGAGAAGTGGTTTAATGACGATATAGTCAAATAAAAATGTAGGCAAGTTGTTGTTGAGGGATGGAATAAAGTAGATGAATACAGATAAATATGAGTTTCAGTTTTGTCATTTTTTTTTTGTTGGTAATTATTCTCTGTTATTTCATTAGTAAAAAAAAAATATATATATATATAATAATGATATTTTTATACTGTTTATTTATCAATTATAATCATTTGAATGATTCATTCTGTTTCAATGATTAAATAATTTAAATTATTATATAAAATATAGAATCATTGGTTTTTTTTTTGGAAATAATAATAATTATTATTATTATGTAAATTGTCTGAATAGAATATGAAAATGGTAAACCAAAAATTAGTAAATAATCAGGTTTTTATATTATTTTAATTTTTATGTTCTCTTGATTGAAATTAATTCAGTTAATTGATTATGTTTCTTGTTTTTTTTTTGTTTTCTAAATATAAAAATATTGCTGCAAATAAAATATTTATTTCAATTCAATTTGGTTGTGGATTTTATTTATAAAATATGTAATTAAAAATATAAGTATGGTACATAATAGTAAATTCAAGACTAAGTTTTGTGTCGACTGTAAAATCATTTTGGCCTGAGTTAAATTACAGATTAAAAATGAATAATTATGTGAAGTATATACCCAAAATTCATGAATTAAAAATAAAATAGACTAATGTTTAAGATATGCAGATCTCATTAATAGAAATAAAAAAAAAACATATTTATAAAGAAACCTAAAATTGAGAATATTCAATTTTGTTTACATAACAGAAGTCATAAAACTTCATTCTTATATTTGTGAAAATTTTAAGTACTACAATGAAACATGTAAATTATTAACTCACATTTTGGGAGTAAAAATTGCATTACAATTGGATTTATTTATTCTAACTTTGTACACTTAATTCTTTAATTTAAATTTATTAATGAACTTTAATTTTTTGAAATAAATAAAATATTAACATTTTAAAAATTTTATTAAACTTTACCTTAACATAAAAATATTTTGTAGGTTTCTTAGCAAAATAATTAAACGTTCTAATGATTAAAATAATAAAGTATTATCATTAATCATGATTAATCAGGGTTCAACAAAACTTAAATCTTTTCTATAAAAAAAAGAACACAATATAAAAAAAAGACAATATCAGACACCAAAAAGAAGTGCTAGACTACAAAAAGTTAATATTTTTTCATTATGAGAAAGACATATTGGATTGGTTGATTCACAACACGAACATAACTAGCTTAAGATTCTCAGGTAATTTTTGTATTGATTTAGAAACAAATCTTATATTCTTATTATTGAAAATGGTAATCTTAGGTAGGGTAAATTCAATTTTCCAATTTCTCGGAAATACTACAATGGAGATAGCTTTTTAATGATTATTATTTTTTATAAAATAAATGAAAATTGAAAAAAACCTTTCAATTTTTTCTTTATTTTTCGTAAAGAAAATTATACAACGATCGTTGAATTTTATTATTTTGAAAGATGATTTTATACATGTGTTGACACAAAATATTAATAAATAAACCTCGGGTCATTTTCTTTTGTGAAATTTAAAAAAGAAAATTGTGATATTTCAATGAAACAATTTTTTGCTATTCATTTTGTTGCTTGAACGATAAATCAAATGGAATTTTCATTGAATTATATTTAAATGATAAACAAAAAGGACAATCGAATATTGTAATTCAAAAATTGCTACACCAGATTTGAAAAATCAAGTCAGCAGTTACTATTAAACAGTGATTGGCAACATTTATATTACATTTGTATTGTTAATTTGTTTGGAAAAACATTGAATAAAAGCTTTTATTTTATTTTTGTATTCTTGTTTTGAATGAAATTGTATTTCTCTCTTTTCTTAAACATTTGACAACCTTTTTGTTCTCGTTAATCGAAATTCTATGTTTCTTGTGTAAGGGAACCACAAGCTCAGTGAACCAAAAATATTCGTTGCTTACAAATAAACTCAAAAATATAAATACATATAGACAAAGAAGATATGAAGAGACGAGGAAAAAGAAAATATGAAAAAATAACGAAGAAAAAGTAATTTTAGTCTTATAGAAAAGCTTATATCTGACATGTTTTGTTTTAATATAAAGAAGCAAAGAAAGAAGAGACGAAAAAAAGGAAAAGAAAAAAAAATATAAATATAAAAAAAAGTGGTACTAGAAAATTCAAAGATTTGTATTCAAAATAGAAGAAAAAAAATTCTATTCAAGAAAGTACATGATCCACTCCCACAGCATGAATCAAAATATATAAAAATGGATTTTTATGGAATGCATCTATTCATATATTTACATATACAATATATATATATATATATATATATATATATATATATATATATATATATATATATATATATATATATATATATATATATATATATATAAATGCAAGAATAATAAATATGTACATACGTGTATATATATATATATATATATATATATATATATATATATATATATATATATATATATATATTGGGAGTCATATACATATATTTATATATTTGTGAATAATATTATGTGTGTATATGTTTGTATATTACACATAAAAAACATACCTTACAGTATTGATATACACGTCAAAATACTAAGTGCATTCATACCTTTTATGTGTTACCATAAAAGTTGTGACATTTTTCGTCTTAAAAGCATCTTTCTAGAAAGGCAAAGGTAAATATGACTATTTTATATTATGGAGGTATGTATATACATAGTTAGTGGTATGAATATATATGTGAAGTCGTGTATATTCTATTAGCTTTATGAAAAGTTCAACTATATCTGTTTTTTTTTTCATAAAGACCCAAAAAAGGAAAAAAAATTGCATTGTCAAATTCATTACAGCATGACATGAATGAAAATCTTTTTCTTCTTCTATACGTATTGAAGACGTTTCTAAAAAAAAAATGAAAATACGATTCACTCGTATTTAAGTATGTACAAATAGAAATGGGTCGGGGATACTGAAACTGATATATAGACGAGGGAGACTATTATTATTTTGTATTGAGACTAAGAACAGTGTTAACTTGTTATTGACTAAAATATTAACACATTTTGAATTTGATTAAATTAGCGAAAATAATAAACTATCGCGCAATTAAGTTGTTTCTATAATTATTTTTGAGTTCAAAAATAAATGTTTTTTCCATAATATTTATAAAATTGCTTCAAAACTTTAAATTTCTCTCAAACCTTTCGTATATTTTTTAAGAATTATAAAAATATTTTAGTTGTTGTTATGTAAAGTCATACATAGAGAGTATTTATCCTTACTTCTTTCAGACTTGGTTATGTGCATCAAACATCAAATTTATGCAGAAATTCGTTTAAAGTTTGAATGTATAAATTTTAATGGTAGTTACACATTTCTATATAAAATTTTTGCAGTTTGAAAAATAAATAGATTGTATAATTGGTTTTTGCCTTTGAAAGACTTTAATGTTTTGGTGTGGTAAAAATATGTATATAAAAACTAAGAATAAATTTACAAAATATTACATATTTGCACATCACATTTATTTATAATTGTATATATGAATGTAGAAAGTAAGTAACTTTTTTTTTTCATTTATTGTAAAATTTGGTTTTGGGTTGAGATGAAAGATGGAATAAAGATGAAGACGAATATAATATAATATATAAGTTAAATATTCAATATTTAAACTTTCCACAAATCGACTTATATATACAATATTAGATTTTATTTGTTTTTATATTTACTTAAACTATCTGACATGCATATGTAAATAAAATTTTCTGTATATATGACTTTCTTGTATATTATTTTCATTTGTGGTTTTCTTTTCCTTATCTTTTATTTTATATATTTTTGTCCTTTATACATAAGCATGTATATGTAAGGATTATACATAATATGTTGTATGGTGCAAGTCAAGAAACAAAGACAAAAAAAAAGAAGAAGACGAAGAAGAAGAAAAATATAGAGTTAGGCGTATATAGAAAAGAAAAAGATAAAGTACAGATCTTGCATACAAAAATCATACTATTAATAATTTATATTCTATTCTAAAGTAAATCTGTCTGAGTTTCTTTATATGGTTATAAAATATAATATATGATGTGTGTGTGTCTCAAATATATTTGTAGGTTTTACATACATATAGACAAATATTACTGTGTGTATATTTTGTAACGAAGTTTTATATACTATTTGTTAAGAAATTAAACTTTTTTTTTAAGACGAAATGCAAAAAAAAAAAAAAAAAGAAAAAAGTGTAGAATAAGAAAATAAAACATCAAACAAATTTTGGAGATGAATTTTTTTTAATCAAATCAATTTGAAATACGATATTTCATCTCACGTATTAAATTCAAATCGTGCGTGTAATACTCAATTTTTGATCAATGCTTTACATAATACCAGAAAGTCTTCTTTATTATAAGATTTTTTTCACATTTTCTTCCTGTTTTATATATTTACAAAAAATAAAGAAGAAAATAACAAAATATAAAGACAGGAGGAAAGGAGAGGGAGAGAGAGAAAAAAAAACATAATATAGGATATTGACACTTCAGTCAGACACGTGGTATGATGCGACTGTTCGATATCATCCCCTATAAAACCCTAAACAAATATCTGTCTGAATGCTACTTCCATATTGGATTTCCTTTGTCAACCAACCTGTATTACATTCTGACATTATTATTATTATTTTTAGTTATCCCTCCCTCTCAAAACATATACACCATAAGGGTGATGAAAGTTTTCAATCTCCTAAATAAGAATCAAACATTTTTTTTCGTTTTTCTTATTTATAAAAAAATAAAAAAGGGAAATTGAATATTTATCTCTATTTTTAAAAAAATTTCAATATTGTATTCATGATTCTCGTGTCTTGACATATATTTCGTATCGCTTTTTTTCTTTTTTTGCTTCTTCCAATTTTAGGGCGTATTCAAAAAAAATTGTCTTTATACACATCATATATAGAAGTCTTAAGACTTGAGTTTATTTTACAAATCTCTTTTTTTTTCTTTATCATTGTATAATAAAGACGGTTAAACTTTTTTTGAAATGAAATTTTTCAAATTATTATAATTGAAAAGTTTCGTTTTATATAATGACCACCTTTGTTAGTATAAGACATTCATAAACTAAGTATCATCATAATAATAAATAATAAAAAAGATATAGAAATAAACAGACGTCATTCAATAACATTAATATTTGAAAATCACAATTGAAATTTTATTTCATTTATTTCTATTCTATTTTATTCTATTCCATTATTATAAGATTTGAGTGTTCATCTTTAATTTTTCCCTTTCATCGAAATTCAAATTAAAAATTATACAATAAAATACTTAAGTAGAAATGAAAAGTGGGTTGGTTAGAAAATATATAATATTTTAAGTTAAATTTTATAATCGCAGTAAAAATTAATATATTTTAATAATCGGCTTTTATATTATAATTTACGTTTTTCTTTTTATAATTTTCAGATGAGAAAATTATGGTTACCAACTTTATATAATATATAATACCTATTGCTCTGTATACATGTATAGATTATTATGATGTGCCATCAATTTCTATTGAATTTTCAATTTGGTAACAGAAACTTGGTCGTTGTTTTCTTTATTTTTTTTTTTTTTTTCGTTTTTCATTTTAGGAAAAAAACTGATTGGATGCTTTTTCTTTTTCTTTTTACGTGTAAAAGTAAAAGAGATGATAAAAAAAGAAAAAAAGAAAGAAAGAAGAAGAAGAATAAGTAGAAAAAAAGAGACATCTGTTGATGATATTTTATATTTATATATATCGAAAAATGTTAAAAGAAAATAAAAATAGAAGACGAAAAGGTGAAAGAGTTTTTATATATCGTATAACCAGATAGATATAAAATCAAGTGAATTGAGAGAAATTTTTATGTGAAGGTTTTTTATAGCATTAAATATATACGCATAATAAAAAGTGTGAATGAAAGTGGCGAATGCAATAAATTCAGTGATGTAATGAAATATACTTAAATGAAAAAAGAAGAAGAAGAAGAAAATGAAGAAGAAGAAGAAGTCGAAAAAAAAATGTTTTATTATTGATAATTGAATTTCATTTCATATCACTTTTTCTTTTACTTTTACCTTTAGATATAACGTAAAACTGAAAATTATATTGAATATATAATATTTTTGTAGGTATGTGCGAATGAATAAGAAAAATATATAACGATGACGAAGAAGTAGAAAAACAATTTTTCTTTATCGGTTATAAAAATAAAAATTGATCTTTCTTTCTCTTATATTTATATTTATATATACATAAACAGGTTTCGCCATTTTTGTGGGGTAGTAAAGATTTCATTGCGTTTCGATATCATTAATTTATCATTAAATTATCTATTAACGGAAAAATAAAAAGAAAATGAACAGAACCAATAGAATACAACAGAACCAATACGAAACGGATAACAATGACTTTTTTCTTCTTTTTTTCTTGGCTTTGCGTGAATGAATAAGAAGAAAAATCTACAAAGTCAACAAGTTGTTCTTTATATAAATATATTTATGTATATATATATATATATATATATATATATATATATATATATATATATATATATATATATATATATATATATATATATATATATATAGTATATATATATATATATATATATATATATATATATATATATATATATATATATATATATATATATATATATATATATATATAAATATATAGAGCGAGAGAGCAACCAACTTAGTTGATATTCTGTGCAAAAATTTGGGGGGTTTGTCTCCTTTTCGAAATTGAAAATTAATAAGTGACAACTACAAGGGTGAGTCTCATCTTCTCATTATATGCATTACGTAAACAGTTTTCTTTTTTTTTTTTTTTCTTCCTCTTTTTGAGGTTATTGAATTCATGTAATACAATTTGAATATTCTTTAATAGAAAATATTTATAGTTTACTACATGCATATAGAGTTTCATGTGAAACTCATTTGATAATCGACTTTTGGAATCGTCTCCCTAAATTTAATTTTTGATTAAATTACTTCTGATAATAAGAGTTTCTTAACGTATATCTTAATAGACATATGGATATATTTATATAAACATATACATCTATATATATATATATTAGGGTTGCCACCCGTCCTCGTCTCGCGAGGATTGTCTTCGTTTGACATTTTTTTCCTCGCGTCCTCGCCATGATTAAAAAATCCTCGCATCATTAAAATTATAGTACAAATTATTAATTTCAAAAAACTCAAAAATATAATTTATACATATTATTCTATTACATTTTGTATTTCTATTACATACTTATGTTTCAAAATAGATGGCTCTATTTGCATTTTTTCAATGTTCTTTACGTTGGTAGCCATTTCTCTTGTACATTTTAGCGCATATAAATACACTTATTACGCCGCTCACTCTTAGCTCTGATACCTACGTGTAAGAAGGGTACAGCAATATATTATGCATGCACAGAAATGAACCACAGTCGTTTGATCAGAAGATATAATTCTGATTGATATATGATAGAGAAATAAATATATATAATTGTAATATAGTTTTTCAAGTGTTTACATTTTAAGTATTTAAATTTTCAATAATGTCAAAAGATCCAAAAAAACTAAAACGTGCTACAAATTTTAATGATTCTTGGCTGGTCACTAAGAGCTGGTTAAGTAAAATCTCTAATGAAAAAGGTTTCTGTAATCTGTGCAGAACTGAGATTTCAGTTTCCAATAAGGGATTTCGTGCATTGGAAGATCATGAGGGATCACAAAATCATAAAAAAAATTTAACTGCTGCAGGCTGTAGTAAAGCAATAACTACATTTTTTAGTCAAAAAAATACTGCAGATGAAGATTTAACAACAGCAGGAGAACTGGCTCATATTTATCATTGCATTAAACATAATCAGTCATATAACTCTCTCGATTGCAGTCTCAAATTGTTAAAAGCAACTCACTTTGATTCTAAAATTGGAAATAAAATGAATTGTGGCCGAACCAAAGCTGAAGCTATTGTAATGGAAGTACTAGCTCCTAAGGAAATAGAGAATATTTTAACTGATATTATTTCTAAGAAAATTTGCTTCTCGTTGCAAGTCGATGCATCGAACCACAAAAATAGAAAATTTTTCCCATTAGTGCTGCAATATTTTACCATTGAAAATGGGATTCAAAATAAATTACTAGATTTTTTTGAAAATGCTGATGAAACAGCAACCGGCATGTTTATTGCTGTTAATGACTCAATGACCAAATTAGGATTAAGCTTAAAAAACATTGTTAGCTTCAGCGCAGATAACACAAATTCAAACTTTGGTTGTCGGAATTCACTTTATATGAAACTAAAAAATGAAAATACAAACATCTTAAAGGCTAATTGTTATGCCCATACATTACACAATTGTTTTAAAAAGTGCTTAAACCAACTGTCAATTGATTTTGACAACATCATTATGAAAATTTTTCATTTCTTTGCTAAATCGGCAAAGCGTCGAGAAAGTTTAATATCTTTTCATAAATTCTGTGATTTGGAGTTTAGAGAACTGATAAAGCATTGTCCGACTAGATGGCTTTCCTTACTTCCTGCTGTCGAAAGAATTTTAGAATCTTGGCCAGCATTGAAAGAGTATTTTGAGGATTTGTCGCAAAAAAATGAATTGCCAAAGTTTTATGACAATATATTTAATATTGAAAATCACAAAATTAACGAATCCATAGAGATTTATTTTGATTTTGTTCAACATTTTGCTCGCATTTTTCAAGACACGATTAAAAATTTAGAATCAAATAAAACCACTATTTTAAATCTCTTTAAAATTTTAACGGATTTTATTCAAAAATTAGAAGAACATAAATCGCAAAAATTTTATGGAAATGAAGTTAGAATACGACTTATTAAAAAATTGGAACTAAAAGAAAAACTTGAAATGGAATTTGATGAGTTTATTGATGCCGGTCTTACTTATATTAAAGAAAAAATTGAACAGAACATTACATTAAATTTATTAAATAAATTAGATGTTTTTAGTTTAAATTATGATTTCCCTTCTTTCAATAACTTTGTAGATTTAATTGAGTCCCTAAATTTAACTTCTTTTACAGATATTAACATTGATTTACTTTTTAATGAAGTTGTATCTTGTGAAGCAATTTTTAAAATTACAAAATTAACAGAAAATTTTCAAAAAATGTCAACAAATGAAAAATGGTCCAATATTTTACAATTAAATGAGTTTCCATTTCTGGTTCGCTTTATTTCCATTTTTTTAAGTATCCCAAGTAGTTCCGCGTATTCAGAACGTGTATTCAGCGTCATGAATATTAAGTGGCGAGATGAAAGAAATAGAGCACTTCCAGGATTAATAAGAGCAGAGTTATTAGTTTATTTTAACAATACTCTAAATTGTCAAGTATTAAGAAAAATAAAGTTTTATTGCATTGCGCGAAAAGTAATGAAAAGTATATATTTAAGAAGTAATGTTTTGATTTTATTATAATAAAATTTGTGATAGTCATGAAGACTGTTTTTGTAATTAATTTTTTTGTTATTGTAATTAATTTTTTTTAAGTATTTACTAAATGTTTTAGTAAATATTGTTATTGAAGACTATTTGTATTGAATATTATATGCATTATTTTTATTTGTATGCATTTTTATTTTTGTTTTTTACAAAATAAATTATGTTTATTATTTGAACTATTACTTAAAAAATACCAATATTTCAAGAAAAATGTCCTCGTACCGCAATTTGAAAAGGTGGCAACCCTAATATATATATATATATATATATATATATATATATATATATAAATATATAGATGAATATATATATATATATATATATATATATATATATATATATATATATATATATATATATATATATATATATATATATTCACCTATATGTATTATACATATATAGAACTTTATTATATAAATTCCCAAAGAAGTTCTAGACGAAAATTAACGCAATTTCAATTAACGTCAATCCTAATTATGTCTTTTCTTGATTGTTTCTTCTGTCCTTTTTAGATCACGTTCTTATATTAGTTTTCTTCGTTTTCCTTTATTACTTTAATTGACTAAACTTCCATATGAAATTTTCCATAATGTGTTTATATAAGGAATAAGAAAATTTTCATTGTATATGGTAATTTTATTAGAAATAATAAAATTTGTTACATTTTGAGAAATGTATCTCATCTAATTCTCATTGTAAAACAGAGTTAAAAAACATTAAATTTCAATATAATTTTATATAATCCATTATAATTACGAGCAAAATAAGACTTTTGAGTGTGCTTCAATGAAATTTTGTTTTAAGTGTAAGACTAAGAATTATAACATCATCGTACATATATATATATATTTTAAGAATATGGAACGTATATATATTTATATACCATACGCACATGTATATAATGACTGATATAATATAAGATGGAATCGTCGTATAATATAATATAAAAGCATATACATATATCCACATATACTATATACCTATTTATATATATATATACATATTTTATGTACAAACATCCTTATATACAAATAAAAGCAAAGTTTTCTTAAGTTCATTTGATCCGATGGTAATTTGCTATAAGTCGGAATTAATGAGCGGTGTATTATTGACTATGTTTGTATTTCTATTTATATAAAATAATATTTGATTTCACTAGAATTATTATTTTTCATTTTTTATTTATATAAAAGAAAAAAGGAAGAAGAGAAGAAAAAGGAAAAAATAAAATTCCTTTTCCAAATTTGATGTATAATTTTTTTTTTTTTGAGTTGAAAATAATTATTATAGAGAAAAAATATTGTCGTTCACAAAAGTATATCTGTTTTTGAATAATGTTTTTATTTTTTAAAAAGAAAACCATACACAGTTCGTTGAACTCATTTAATAAAATGACATTAAATTCTTCCAACCAAATTAGTAATTTAGATAATACGAATTAGTAAAGTAAAAAAAAAAAAATATTTCAGAAGGATTTTTTTTTGATTATTGACAAAAATACGTATACCTAAAATTAATTAATTAAATTTAATAATTTTCTATTCCATTAGAAAGGGATTGATGAAGTAAATAACGTAACAAAAGCTGAATTCTGTTCCGTTGTGTAGTATAATAAAAAACAACATACAAATTTTCGTTTTATTCTCAATTCCGGTCTAAAGATAATTCCGGTTCCGGTTTCAATTCCGATTCACTGATTCAAAGCCGTAAAGTCAATAGAGTCCAGTTCAGTCTATACATGTTGTTACTTCATTTTTGCATTTATTTTTGTTATTTTCAAACAATAAAATCTCATAAAATATTCACTATCTAATTTAATTATTTATTTTAATGATAATTTAATTGCCCTTAATTTGAAGACCATTTAAAAATCTCCCCAACATACATTATTGATAGTATTTAGGAATAAAGTAATAATTGAACGCATTATTACTAATATTAGTTGGCTGTATTGAAATAGATGGAGGCGCCATGATAACAGTGAAAATTAAAACTTTTAATTTGTATTCTAATTTAACGTAACTATAAAACGCATTATCAACAACGGGAGTTGGGGATTAATGTCTGGATCGTCGTCTTAATTTCCGTAGACCAATTGTCTATATAATACAACTAAATAATTAAGGCAAGTGCTATCACCACATCGAAGATTTTTAACTAAAACAGTGTTTATTCTGGAACAGATTTAACACCATACTGATACTATGACTGATTAACATATACGATGAGTGAAATTCAATTTGGTTTAGTTTCGAATAGAAATAATTTTAAAACAACCCCTAAACAAAAAGTCCATGAAATAAAATAAAACCTTAAGCGTAACAAATAAGATAATAACTTTAACTGCCATTGTGAATGAGGTGTTAAAAAACATTTTACATGTTAAATAAAGCTATTGGTACCCATCTATCATGATTTTAAGGGTTTTTAACTATATTATCATTGTCAGTAACCGACATCACGATCAATACGTTTCTATTTTCTATTGGATATTGAATTTATATTCAATTAGAAATGATTGAAGTGTGACACATTCAATCAGACATTTTACATTTAAAATATATTCAAACATACAAATAAATGTTTAAGTATTTATCTATTTCATTTATACACAATGATAAAATACGTTAAATTAATTCAATTTGAGAGACAATACAAATAAAAAAACAAGAAACTTTCTCATTTCAATTATACAATTATTACGCATTATGTTTGTATTATCTACTATTTAATATTATTGATTATTGAGCCGCAAAATAATGACATTCGTAGTATTATATTATTACTATTGTGTTATTATTATTATTATTATTATTATTATTATTATTATTATTATTATTATTACTATTATTACTATTATTATTATTATTATTATTATTACTATTATTACTATTATTAGGATATAATTCAATATACTAATATTATTATATAACTGTGGTTTGTGTAAGGGAAATTAATTTATTTTATAATTAAATATTAGGTACATATAATTAAATTCAACGAAAATCTGCAGTGCACCATGTTTGATTTATTAAACTATGATTATTATCATTATCATCATCATCATCATCGTCATAGTCATAGCTATTTATCTATTATATTAGAATAATTTAAGCTCAATTCTACAATTTTCGTTGATTGTATCTAAGATTAATTCACGCAAATTGTTTCTGTTAATTTTTTTTTTTAAATTTTTTAATTAAAATTTGAACGATTCAAGGAAAATGAGACTTTTCCTTCCGTTTATAATTAATTTTATTTTTTAACCTCAATAAAGGCTTTATTAGGACTTAAAGTTACGTTTTAAAATTAATGGAAGTGTAGAAAAAATCGGCTCTCAAATTTATAAATAGAATCGAGATTTGTTGAATTTATTTTAATTAAAAAATTAAAAGATATTCATGAATTATTTGGTAAAATAATATTTATCAGTGATTTGACACAAAATAATGCATTTAGAATTTCATCAATGATAAAATTAAATTAGTTGAATTTCTGTTTCATACTTCTTAGTATTAAGATCTAAACTGTTTACATTTCACCATTTCGTTATTTGTAAAAATGTTTTTTTGTTCAAAAATTTATATTGTTATTAATTACATGTAACCATTAAAATTATTTAAATAGAAAATGTACATGCATAACATTAAATAAAATGAAAACATTTTCTCTCAATTTTTTATTTAATTCGATTAATTGTTTTATAAACCATTTATTATTATTATTATTATTATCATTATTGTTGTACCAAAATGTAAAAACAAAATTTCAATTTCCTTTTCGATAATTTGTTTTTTTGGTTGCTTCATATTTTTTTTTTTTACATTTTTCTAAATATTTGCCTTTAAATTTTATATTAAATAATAAACTTTAGGTGTTTAGGTAGAGTCAAAAAAAAAAAAAAGGAAAAAACGAAAGACAAATGAAAATAAAGTCACATCTCGCTTACCTTCTATATTTATTGAGAACCAATATACCTACACGATGAGTGAACAGTAGAGTCAAGAGAAAAAATAAAAAAACAGAAAAGAAGAAAAATTAAATTTCCTAAAGCAATTTTATTATAATTTCATTTTCACATTGAAGGAAAGTAGAAGAAGAAGAAGAAGAAGAACAAAAAAAAAGAAGAAGAAAAATAATGACGGTTTGATTAAATAATAAAATATTCGTGTCTCGTTCTTATATCATCTTCAGTATTATCCCTAAGAAAGAAAGGAAGCGCTGATGGTATAAATATAAGACGAAAATTGAAGTTGTCGCGTCAAATAAATATGTAAATTTGTTGAAATTTCTTTTGATCAAAAACTGAGGAGCAAAAAGAATGAGAAGAACAAAAAAATAATAGAGGAAGAAATAGAATGAGAAAACAATATAAAAAAAAGGATACAAATTTACTAATTTACTATTATTGGGGCGTAAATAAAAATACTTTTATACAATATTATATGTTCTTTTGTTTTTGTTTTTATTTTGTTGTTGTGAAAGTGTTTTTCTTAGTTAGTAAAATATAACGTCTATAAACAAATATTTGAATGGCTTTCTATATGTAGTTATATATAGAAATGTATTTATGTGTGTGTGTGTGTGTATGTATGTGTGTCATTGGTCTGACTTTGATAATATTATTATCTCCAGTTCAGATGAAACGTGGATTACATTTAGTATTCTTTAGCCTAATGAACTGAAATGGGTATAATAGGGTAGTAAGCATTTTGGTCTACAATAATAGGCTTAGTTGAGTTTATATACACAATACATCAGAATGAAAAAATAAATAAAAGAATATTGTATTATATATCTCTAAACTATAACATTATAAATATACACAACATTCATAAAATGCTCTAGATTTTAATGTGGAATTGACACAAAATAACTTAAAGTCTAAAAAAATTAAATCACAAAAAAAGGGAGCGTTTTTTTATTAACTTAATCAATTAAAATGAAAAAAATTAATGTTTTTGTAATGGAAAAAAATGGAAGAGTATTTTTCCAAAAATTCTATTATTACGATGTTTTAATTAACTAAATTCGGCGTCTCTATGGAAAAAGTGGAATAAAAATACTATGTAATTAATAAAATGATGTGAAACAGAAGAACTATAACGATAAATTTAACAATCTTTTATTTTCTTTCCATATAATTAAGTTTTCTTTTTTTTTCTTCTTAACAATTAAGATCTAAATAATTTGTATTATTATGTACAGTTAAATACAATAATAATATTGTAAGGTTTTTGTATATACATACATACATACATACATATATATTAACAATAAAAAGTATATAGACTTCATATATATATAATGTATATACGTTTGACTATAATTTAATTAATTAAAACAAACACAGGAAGGGTTTTAGTTTCAGTTCATAGGAAAGGAAGGAAAATTTGTAAGTATAAGGACAACAAACGAGTATAAGTTTATGGAAGATACCCTTTGGACAGGAAAACAAATATGAGTTAGAAGAAGGATTAACAAAAGAAAGGTTGAAAGATTTGGACAAATAGAAATGAGAAATAAGGGTACATACACACAGATATATATATATATATATATATATATATTACTTGTTCTTAAGAATTCTAATTTTCACATAAAGGAACTTAAAAAGAGAACAAAATTATTTAGTAATTTATATTATTTGCATGGTTTAAATAATTAGGTTTAGGTATTATTTTGACATTGAATTTATCCCATTACTGCCCAGTACACATTTATATTTTCTCTTTTATTTCACCAAAATTATACGATGTAACTTTATTGTCATTAAAAAATAAAATAAAAAACAAAAAGGAGGAAAATAAAAATATATAAAAGAGAAACAAAATTCAAATTAAAAAGTAAAATTTCAAAGTTTAATCACAAAGCTTAGTTTCGTTTTTTATTTCAAAGGATGACAAAGGCTGTATTCAATCTACAACATTTATTCCGTTTCATTCTCACAAAGTTCGGTTATTATACTATAAATTTATATTATAAGTCCGCTTATGTATAACATTCTTTATAATATTTATCAACCAACAAAATGTTAGGAAAAAAATATAGAGTAGACCATTCAATATATTGTAGATGTTCCCATGTAATTTCAATCATCTTTGATCTTCTTTATTTTCAATTTTAAATCTGTTTAAAGAAAAAAAAAATACATACCTAAGTAGGTACCTTTTCTCTTGTGAATTTTGAATGTCTATTTTAAATCAGTAAATCATATTCATGTTAGAATATATACTTACTTACTACTAAGATTTGTCAAAGAGCTTTTGGTTTTATTTCTTTTTCTTTTTCTTATTTTATATTTTACCTTTTGTTAACTTAATAATTTTCCATCATTGTCTTTGTTTTTAGTTTTATTATGTTATTCTTCTTGTTTCAAGAATTTAATCTAATAATAATAATTGTCAAGTAATAACAATTATTTAAAGTATTTTGCTATTCGCTGCCTACAACATTTCCATTTTAATACGATTCTCGAGTTTGGTTTTTCTCAAGAAAAAAATACTTAATTTTTGTTTATTTTCTCAGAATTGTTATAAATTTTCATTCTTCAAATAAAGAATAATTCTTAAAAGTATCTAAAAAAAAAAACGAAAATTTTTGACAAAAGAAAACATATTCTCTTTTTTTCTAAGACGATTTGAAGAAGCACAACAACTGCATGATTGGAGGCTATAAAAATAAAAACTTTTCATTTGTATACCTACAAAGAAATATATAAAGGAAATGGGGAAAAAAAATATTTTGTGGGATGGTCTTTGACCAAACAGAATGGACTTGGAATTGCCAAGGTAATATCTTTTAACTGTTTATCATGTACAGAAAAATTCTTGAAGCGTCCTTCAGCATAATATTTTGAGTTTTATAATATTGAACAAAGGAACATTACCTACCATTTTTTTTTCTTTCTTTCTTTCTTCTTTTTCTTTATCAAATTAAACCTTATTCTGATTAATTTTTTTTTCTTCTTTTTTTCAACATAATGATTTTTAAATTGATAAAAATGACTTTTTGTATATGTATATGCCTTGCCTTTAATATTATTCTCAGCCCAAACACGTCAACATGTTATTCTAGAAATAGTATTTATAATTCATATTCCAATATTTTATTCCGGATTATTGTATTTTGCTTGCATATTTTTTCATTTAAACCAAAATAAAATACAGAAAGCGGAAACAATAAAATTAACTTTTAAACCGAAAGCTTTATTTTTTTTTTCTTTATTTTTAGATGTACACCAACCATATTTTTTTTGTCAACATTAATAGTGCCAAATGGAACTGCGTAAGAAAATATTATTATTTTTTTCTTTCTTTCTTTTATACCTTCACGTCTTCGTCCTTTCTTATTGAAATTAATATCACAGCTTTCTGTAACATTTATCTCAATTTCGAACTTGGACAATATTTCACTCAAGCAATTTATAGTCTTGTGTGTTCTATTTTGTATACACACGAAAATGAATCGAAAGAAGAAAAAAAAACAGTGTGGTGTGTTAGTGAAGGGGTGTATGGGGAGGAGGCATGTGAACAAATATATTGTGTATGTTTACGTCTTCATATAAAGAGAGAGAAAAAAAAAGAAAACTTTTGTCGTCTGTCAACGAGTCAACAAGGTGACGAAGAAAAAAAAAGTATGTTTTAATATTACAAAATAAAATATTTACTTTGAGTAAAAGCTTTAAACGAATTTCAAAACGTGTATTATGTGTATACAATGTACGCATACATATATACACTCATACACATTTCTATATCTATCTATTTTATATTAAAAATATATAAAAGGTAACGTCACCCTTCAATACAAACTTCAAATTCCTTATTTTTTTTTCTTCTTCTTATTCTTGTGATTCCTTTTATTTTTCTTTTAACTTACATTGACTGAAAATCCAGGAAAATTTACAAAAAATTGCGGTTTATTGTTTGAAAATCTATAATACAGATATTCACCTATATTTTTTTTTTCTTTTTTTTTTTTTTGTATTTTTATAACGGTCAACGAACAAATTATAGGGTTATTATTATATACGTTTTTATTACAAATACGTGTAAATTGAAAATGTATTAGATAATATTGTATTCACCAAACAATATCAGTATACGCAAACAATCAATAGAGGGTCGAGAAAAAACAATCTACCAAAAATTGGAAAATAAGTGGACATACAGGAGGGTACCGTTGTTGGCCGTCACTTCAAATGTCAAGTTGGGTCTAATCCCTCGAGACTTTGAAACGAAAATAAAATATATACATACATACACATACGTATATTTATATATATATTTTTCTATACAATTTCTACACAATTTCTACACACACAAACACACACAAATACACTCGGCCATATAAACATATAGTATGGACGTTAAGGGATAAAATAGAGAAGAAAAAAGGGAAAAAAAATAGAAAAGATTTTCATGGATAGAAAAAAGAAAGATAGTAATACAAATGTATATTTGTGTGTATATTTATTTATTTCTTATTTTTTTTTTTTTGTATGTTGGGAAAATGAAATGCAATTTTGTGATGGACAGAACAACCCACAGGTCGAATTTAAAGTTTTGCAAGTATTTTGTGAAATTGTTATAGGAAAAGTATATATAAAAAGACAATAAAAGTTTAGAGTGTCATTGTTAAACTTGTCTTATTTCTATTTTATTTTATCGTTTTAATGGTTTATTTGTCCAAAAAGAAAGGAAAAGAAAAAAGAAAAAAGACAAAAAAAGAAAAAAAGGAAAAAGAAAAAAGGAAAGCAAATGAAAAGTATCTTTATATTTGTCTGTATATTCATTTTATTTATTTGTGATGTGTGTATTGTGTGTATATATGTGCGTGTGATTTTGTGTATTTTTTGGCGATCTGATGAGGGTTGGACTTTCAAAACTTTAGAGTAAAATTCTGTTTTATATTATATATGTTTGTATGTGGTCACTTTTCCTATGCCTTTGGGGAGGGATCAGAATGTTTAATTAACTTCTTTTTGGGTTGGCAGTTTGACCAATCATTTTCAAAAA
Source organism: Pedicia rivosa (assembly GCA_963082725.1). Classification (NCBI taxonomy): domain Eukaryota; kingdom Metazoa; phylum Arthropoda; class Insecta; order Diptera; family Pediciidae; genus Pedicia; species Pedicia rivosa. The sequence continues at coordinate 26,069,840 of OY720154.1, forward strand.
TTGATTATTCAATTTTATAAATTTTTAAAAAGCAACAATAACAACAACAAATATTATAGAAAAATTTATATGTAAAAATATTAACATTGAATTAATATTTTATGGTGTCGCCAATATATTTCCACTTTTTTCTTTTCTTCTGTTTTTCATATTTTTTTTTCTGTTTGCACAATTTGGTGAAACAAATTTCCTCCTTTTCTTTTTCTTTTTATTTTTATTTTTATTTTCTTTCTCTATATTAATGCAAATATTCTTTTATGAATATTAATGTTTTACGAAAATAATGTTTAACATTTTTATTACATTTTCATAATATGAAACTCACCCCTTATATAGACACATATACATACACACACACATACACATACACACTCATATATATTTGGGATATAATTTTTTTTTTTCTTAAAGAAAAAAGAAAAAAAGAAAATCTTTTCTGTATGTTGCTTTTCTTAATACATTCCCCATTTGATGCGTAGCATAAAAACAGTTATTTGATCCGTCTAAAAGATTGATAGCACCAGATGAAAAGATGAAGTACAAGATGGAGAGGAAAGTAAAAAGTTTTAGGATGATTTTATGAATATTCAGCTAGAGAGGAAATTTCTTTTTTTTTTCCTTCATTTTTTTTCTTCTTTCCTTTTGCTTCATTTTTTTTTATCTAAACAATATAAAGACGAAATAAGAAAAAAATCACTTTCACACATGTGAACGGTGATTTAGATATCTTATAAGACGAAAGAGCTGCTAGCAATATGTGTCGTTCTGCTAGAGGGTGGGACATATATATCGAATGTTATGTGCTGTAACTGTATGTATGTATGTATATATATATTTGGATGGATTGAAGGACTTATGTGAAAGATTTGTTTTTCTTTTTTCTTTTTTGGTTCGCTTCCGTTTTATGTTTGTTGAAGGATCTGTAATAAATGACATTGCCCTCTAACATTAACTGGCTTCAATTGAGAAAAATATTTCAATTTAGAAAATGAAAATGTTTTTAAATAAAAATCCTTTCTCAAATCCTGATCACCTTAATTTAATCAAAGACATATGCCAATTTATATTTTATTACAACAACAAAAATAAAAAATAAAAATAAAAGAAAGGAAAATTCTTACAGAAAATGAAGAATTATTTCCTCTTCAGTGGTCACAATTTAGAGGTGTTTTACCTTTTAAATGTTTTTTTCTTTTGTTTTCCTTTTCCTTTAAAATCATGATCATGAATATTTTATGTTTATAAGAATGAATATTGGTAATTTTGAAAGCAATCTACAAAAATTCAATCTTCTTACTACTACAAAGTTATATTGGTTTCCATTCTATTACACTTGAAGTCACTGAGAAATAATAGAACTAACAATACGCTGACGCATTCAACATTATAAATATAAACGTAAGAAATGGTGATATTGCTCGGAAATTGAAATCAACGATAAAAATATAAATATAGAAAGCAGAGGAGAAAAAAATATGACAAGGATGGATATTTAAATCTTTGATAAAGAAGTTCACATTTTTCTGTTTTCTTTTTTTTTTTTTCTTCTTTTTTATTTTTTTATTTTTTATTTTTCCCTTATATTCGGGTGGGTTAGGCATTAAATTTATGTTCCTATCTCCGTTTTAAATAAATGATATTCAAAAAATATGTATGTATTTTTTTTTTATAGAAAGAGTGAGAGAGAGAGAGAGAGATAAAAAAAAGTCGATATGAGGTGTTATCTATCTATAAAGATGACGGCTATTTAATAAAATTTATGATGTGTTTCAACAAATTCTTTCATTTTTTCACATTATTTTATTTTCTATTTGAATTTCACCAAAAATAAACTCATATCACCTCAATGCATAATAATTTATTGTTGTGACAACTATGTTTCTCATATTAAAATATGATAATTAAAAGAACAAAAACAAAAAAAAAAAAAAACTAAAAAGGGATACAATAGTCTGCATCCATATTTCCAAATATGGAATAATATAAACCAACCATTATAAAGTAATAATATTTGTATGTACGTTATTATTACATAGTTTATTATTTTAGTTTTACTTGTATTTTAACAATGGTCTAAACTTGCTATTGTATTATATGAAATATTCTGGGACTAAAAACAAAAACAAATAAAAAAAAAAACTCACATACAACAATTGTATAATTGTAATTGTAAAATTGTCAAAAACCATAAAACTTTATATTGTATATTCCCACTATCATCGTCATATATGTTCATATATTATCTAGGTTCTAGGAATATCCATACGTGTATACAAAGTGTACAATTATACGAAGAATTTTATATTATCAATCTGATTTTTATATTTCCATTAAAATATTTTCTGTTATTTTACCACAAACAATCATAAATAAAAATTATATTTCCAATTTTGTTATCATTTTTAACTACAACAGCAACAATCATAATAACAAACAAAAAATACAAATTCACATATGGAGTATTTTTTTTTTATTTTCTTTTTAATCTAAATTGTTGTATTAATATTTTCACATTACGAGTTACGTTTCTTTTTATAGATAAATTTTTTTGTGAATATATTATTGTGTGTATGAATGTGTGTGTGTGTGTTTGTATATCTAAAAAAAAAGAGGATTATTTCTTATTCATTGTCAAATGAAGTTCAATCGGAAAAAGAAAATAAAAAGACAAAAAAAAATTAAAACCCATAGGATTTTAATAGAGAGCTTTTAATGGAGAGCTTAAAACTTCAAACTTTCATTAAATTTGAAATGTTATAGAATATAACGTCCAATCGAATTTTGCCAAAATACTTTTTTTTTTCGTTATACTGGGTGGTGGGGGTAGGTATACTTATATGTATTATTTACTTAAATTTTAAGTCCAATGGGAATATCAATTTTCTTCGTATTACATTATCAATTTTCTAAAATGTCTCATCTATTGATTTGCATAATTTTATCCTATAACATCACACCATATCGAATTCTATGGTTGAGTAAAATTTAAAGATAATTTTATTTATTATTACATCAACAAGCAAAATATACACACACATCTATGGACACAAAATTTATAGATATACACATTTTCACATATACGTAGATGAGGAGAGAGGTCATACAATACATCAGATCAGTCCAACATCGTATATAATTTAACTACATTCAAGGCTATGAAAATAAGGGTTGAAAACTTGATTATTAAGTTACCATAGTTTAAGGTTTCAAAAAGTGAGGCAGATAGAAACTAGATATGTGAAAAATACATATATGTACATGAATATATACTTGCAAGAAAGTTTAAGATACGTGTATAAAGAGTTGTATATATAGGCAAAAAGGAACACATATAATAATATATAAATGTAGGACAAAAAGAAGAAAATATAAGAGAGACTTGTATTACAAACACCCACGACGACCATTTGATGGGTTCGTAATATAACCACGTTTTTGGTTGTGTCGATCGAAACACTATGTATACACTCTTATAGGTCTTAGGATTGTAGAACTGGTGGGGAGGTTTTATATATGGTAGATGGATGGACCAAAACTTCGTTAAGTACATGTAGAACAAAATTAATCAAGTAGTTTCGTATATAAGAGAAATAATTGGATATAGTGTCACAAAGTCTCTTTTGGGAAATATAGTAAAGGAAAATTTTGTGTCAAGTCATATGGGATTTACGATGATGTTATATATGTATAATGGTACATATACAGGTAGACATTTTATTTATTGATTTGTTGAAAACAATAGAGATGATTAATTATTTGAATTTCAATCATATTTTATATGAATTCAATAATTATTCCAAAACATTAAGCTCTATCAGCATCACATTAATAAAATTATTACCAATTAATATTTATTGGATTATGAGAAAAGCTAAAATCCCTTATTCTTGCGTTATAAATTATAATATTTATTACTCTTATACGATTATTATTATTATTCGAGTATATGTATGAATAAATGGTTTTATTTTAAAGAATATTTTTTACACTTCATCATCATACATCGTTAATATACGATAATTAAAATCTTTATTAGTGCAGACAGTTTATTCAAAAAATTCATTATAGAAAAAAAAAACTGTTAAAAACATTAAAAGTATTATTATTATTTTTGTAATAATGCATTTAATATTTAATAAACAAAGATAATAATAACATAAAACATATTTTTTAATAATGCAATATTTTTTTCTCTTCCATATATACATAAATACATTATTCGTGTATATTTTTTCTTACACTATTTTTAGTACCGCAATATAAATATGAATAATTCATGATTCAGCAATTATGAGATTTTGATGAGTATTTCTCATGTCGTTTTTTCTCTACATATATGCAATATATAATAATAATAATAATCATAATAATACAACACCATATATTTATGTATCTAAAGATGAATATGTGTCATTGCTTTTATATATGATAAAAAAAATAATAGAATTTATGATTTTAATGAAACAAATGAACAAAAACAAAAAATCATATATAATAGTAATGGTGTGTCCATAATAAACTTTATTATACTAACATTTAAGGGTAGGGGTTGGTGTTAGTTTTAGACAATTTGGGCAAAAAAAAAAAAAACAATATTACTATAGGGCAGAAGAAGAAAAATCTAATAAAATCGTGATGATATTAGAAATCATTGTGGATATAAAACAAACAAAAAAAAAAACACACACACAATATTATATTGACATTAAAGAAAAACCATTAAACTTATGTGATCGATATAAATACATGATAGAATCTTACTGTTGTATGAAGACTTTTTTTGTTGGTTCAAAATTTTATGTATTTAGTGCAATTTGTTTAGGTCAAGTTAAAATAAAAAAAAGTAAAAAAAAGAAAAGGAAATTTTGCACAATGAACTTAAATGTAAGAATTTTCTTTTCCTCTATCACAAGGTACAACCATTGTATACCTACAGCAAAGTTAGCTATATAGAAACGATTACCATTCAAAATCATCTCGCTTCCTTGACTTGCATCTTTTGCCATTCAATTTTCTGCATCTAACCGCGACCTCAATTTTATCCATTCAATTATTTGTTATAAAAAAAATGGTAAAATTGAGATTGAAAAAGGGAAGGAAATTTTGTTGAAATACCAAACATAATTTGATGTTATGTCATTTTGAATTTATTACATTTTTCCGCTAGATAGCATCGGAATTGCTATTAGTATTTTGTTGTATATAAGCTGACGGCATCTGCAATTAAATGACGGTTATAAAAGCGAAACAAATGGCTAGATGATAATTTGCTGTACGTTCATGTAATTAATTTTCATAAATTTATACACAACATATAATTTTGTTTTGGCTCTAATAAAAACACAAAAACAAAAACAAAACAGATATATAGAAAAAAATTGGCTGTGGTTTTTGGGTGTGGTTTTAGTTGGGGTTTCTATATTTTTTATACCGGAGGTTTATTTATTCTTTTTTCATTTTTATTTTTATTTTTTCTTTTGGGCAACGAAAACCTTTATCAAATTAAAAACCCATAAATATATCCAAAAACATATTGGCTGGGTAAATCAACAGATTGCATTTTTATTCAGTTTCCCTATCATGAGTTTCTTTCCAATTTTTTCTTTCTCCCTTCTTTTTCTACTTCTTCGCCTTTTCGTTATAATTTTCTTTTCATTTTTCTCTATTTTTTTTTTTGGTTTTTTTCTCACACTTTCATACTCACAGATCAAAATTTCTTATCTTACTGGACCAAAAGCTATATTTTTTTTCTCTCTTTTGGCTATGAAATTGGAATCATATAATACAAAACTATGATGGTGTTCCCATATTGCTTTTCCATTACATAATACATATATAAATATTATACATATACTAGAATTCGAATTCAGTATACATATACATATTACATAGTTATGTATTTATGTATATATGGGGGAAAAATTGTGTATATGAAAATGGATATATATCGTAATATATTTTTACCCAGTTTTCGTCGATTCAATATTTTTATTTGGTTTGATAATGAAAAAAATAAAAATAAATAATAATAATGTGAGATGACGACTGAATAGACTTTTTTAATGTTAGATTCTTTCATTATATGGACTTATATATATTTTTTTTCTTTTTGTCTACGGTTTAATCAGAATAATAAAAATAAAATAAAAAAGATGAAGAAGAAAATATATTAATAGTGTAATATAAAGACGCATACTAAACACATAATGGCACCATAAAGTAAACAATTCATCAAATAATTGAGTATATTCTATCTTTTATCTAAACTAAAAGCATCCAAAATAGTGATTGAGTTAAATATATTTTGTATATATATATATATATAATCTTGGTCTGAAATGTATATTGTCTGTATGTTATACATTCTACTGAATGCGCTTTATATAAACCAAAATTGTTAATTGAAACAATTCTTATTAAATTGTTTCATGTACAGTAATAATCTTAAGCATTGTTTAAATAAAATGCATTGAAGTAGAAAATGTGAATATATAAATTTATTAAACAGATCCAACCAATTTCATAAATTAAGTAGAATAAAATTTAATGAATTAATTTTAATTAAAAGTATTGGAGAAGAATGTGGGTATAGGTATAATTTAATGTTTAATGCATACATATTTACCATTATACCATTATATATAATGTAAGTAAAAAATCAAATATGTAAATGGAAAAACAGAGTAAAATCTTTCACCGATAATTAAAAAAAAAAAGAGAAAAAAATCGTCCAACTTTCTTATGTTTGAATCAAGAAAACCATAAAAAATTTGTAAGCTTTTAATTAATGTATGCTACGCCCTCGTCTTTATCACATATTATAAATAAAGTTGTCTCTAATGTAAATCCCCACGGTATCTAATAGCAAAGTAAAACGAACAAAATGTTATAAAAGTCAACATATTATATGGTTTATTTATTTATTATTTAGATAATCTCCTTTACGTCAAAGAAATCACGATCTATAAGACTAAGTGGTTGTAGGCAATTCTTTAAATATTAAATATCAGATTAATCTAAAATTATATGGATATATAATATACATTGGAGTTTATATGTACACTTTGCTTATAATTGGGTTCAGAATAAAAATCACTTAAACTTTAATTATCTCAACTGCAATATAAGCAACATTATTATTTTTATACACCAACACCATAATATACCACTTAATTTTCTTAATCAATTAATAGGGCATTAGATTCTGTTAAAAATTATGTCGCTTTCATTTTTAATTTATACAAAAATATAAAAACCTGAACATTAAATAGATAATACAAAATAGATAATACTTACTGTCACATTTTTTAATTATGAATTTTTTTATTTTTCGATTTGATTAGAATTTAATCAATATGGATGCCAACAAATTAAATAAAAGAATTATAAAGAAAAATATTTCCATTAAATATTTCGAAAGAATGTAGTACAGGATGTTATTGCATCAATAATATAATTTTAAATATCGCAATGTGACCAAAGGAAAATAAAATATCCAACAGCAAACAATTTCAGTTATACCGTCTAGCCACAGGTTTTTTTGTAGAAGACAAACATGAAGTTAAGTTCAGAATTCCGAAGTTTTTCAATGCCTATTTGAGTAGCGCCGCCATTTATAAACTTTATTCTTTAGAGTTGATTATTACTAATTTGTAGCGTTTTCTCCCGTTATATATCGTCCTTTAATATACATATATTTAAAAATTTAAATATTAAGGTCGAGATTTTCGAAATTAGTCAAGGTACTAATTTGATTTTAAAAAGGTGAGCGCACCTACAGTACATCCTCTGTACCAACCTTTAGTTTTAGCTGGCTTGAATGTCATTGCCTGTAACTCATCCCGTCAGTTTTACGCAAACGACACTAAAATATAATAAAGTTATTTCCCTGTTTATTAGTAGTTCCTTTCAATGGAATGCCAAATATATTAATGGAAAAATGCAGTATCAGATGATTGACCAATTTTTCTCCGTTGTTTTTAATTCAATTTGTCAAAACAATTAAAATTGATAAAATATACAATTCATCGATTTTAATTGTAATCTTTTTTATTTTTAACCAATTGATTTTCAAAAAAATATAATAATGAATAAATAAATAAAAAAATTTATATTATAGCAAAGGGAAATTATTGATGTTCCTCATAGAAATTATGGCTAGAAAAAGGAAGACATGGTAAAAAATACGGTAAATTTTCACGATTGCTAACAGATATCCAAACTCAATTATTTTAAATTTTTATATAATTATTTCAGATATTTATTTTGATAAAAATAATAAAAAAAATATAACTTACTTGTGTAAGTTGTTTGCGTTAAATTAATTATATTTAGTTGGTATAGTGTAGTGCTTCAAGTTATACAAGCTTATTAAAAAAAAAACTGGCGAATTTTTTATTCTGTTGAACTAATAATAATTTTAATTAATTAGAATTTTTAAGTTTTTGAATGATATTTTAACATGAAAAAAATCCCATCATTATAAAAGTACCTTCGTATTTTCTTTTTCCTACAATTTTCCATGTATATTGCATAATAATGAGAATTAAGAAATTATGTTTGATGCAATTATGGATGAGGTTAGTTTATATGGTTGTAAAAAAAAATGTTTTAAATACTCTTGAATGATGAATAGAGTATGCTAGGTTTGTATTTGCTATAATATTATAGGTACATAGATATACGTATGTAATAATATAAATATCTGTGCGTGTTTATCTTTTAAAAGGTTGGCTCTATATTGGTTGTATACACAAATAATTTTCACGATTTATTTCTATGATGTTCATGGCTTAAACAAATAGTTAGATAGTGATAATGTGTATACAGTTGATATTATAATTCAATAGATCTACAAGAAATAATATTTTATTTATTTCAAAAAAGTAACAAAAAAAAAAAAGAAAAGAAAATGGCAAACATAATTATTTTAACTTTATTTATTTTGAAGAAAATTATTTAGATGTTTATGCCTAGAATTAACCCATATACTATAGTGACATTGATTTATTATTTGTTGTGTCTACCAAACATCCATATTCTGTCACTATTTTACATATTATATTATATATACCAAAAACAAAAGTAACATACGAATCCATGATAAATTTACCAGGTGCCTGAAATTGTTTGAAACATATTCCTATATTATAAACCTGCCTATATGTTTAACATTCTAATTAGTACACTACATTATGGAACTGTTTATATAACATAATTATCTTCAATTTATTCAGGACATGTTATACAAAAGGAAAACTAAATAATATTAATTTGAATTTTAGTTAGTTGATCATAGAAATGTTATGTTTTAAGTTAAACAGTAAAAGTCTTCAATATCAACGTGATATTATTACAAAGAAATTGATTAAATTATAAATTATATTATAATAATTATAATTTATATAATATTCATAAATTTTCTATTTATGTAAATATATATATATATATATATGTACTAGGGTTGCCACCCGTCCTCGTCTCGCGAGGATTGTCTTCGTTTGACATTTTTTTCCTCGCGTCCTCGCCATGATTAAAAAATCCTCGCATCATTAAAATTATAGTACAAATTATTAATTTCAAAAAACTCAAAAATATAATTTATACATATTATTCTATTACATTTTGTATTTCTATTACATACTTATGTTTCAAAATAGATGGCTCTATTTGCATTTTTTCAATGTTCTTTACGTTGGTAGCCATTTCTCTTGTACATTTTAGCGCATATAAATACACTTATTATGCCGCTCACTCTTAGCTCTGATACCTACGTGTAAGAAGGGTACAGCAATATATTATGCATGCACAGAAATGAACCACAGTCGTTTGATCAGAAGATATAATTCTGATTGATATATGATAGAGAAATAAATATATATAATTGTAATATAGTTTTTCAAGTGTTTACATTTTAAGTATTTAAATTTTCAATAATGTCAAAAGATCCAAAAAAACTAAAACGTGCTACAAATTTTAATGATTCTTGGCTGGTCACTAAGAGCTGGTTAAGTAAAATCTCTAATGAAAAAGGTTTCTGTAATCTGTGCAGAACTGAGATTTCAGTTTCCAATAAGGGATTTCGTGCATTGGAAGATCATGAGGGATCACAAAATCATAAAAAAAATTTAACTGCTGCAGGCTGTAGTAAAGCAATAACTACATTTTTTAGTCAAAAAAATACTGCAGATGAAGATTTAACAACAGCAGGAGAACTGGCTCATATTTATCATTGCATTAAACATAATCAGTCATATAACTCTCTCGATTGCAGTCTCAAATTGTTAAAAGCAACTCACTTTGATTCTAAAATTGGAAATAAAATGAATTGTGGCCGAACCAAAGCTGAAGCTATTGTAATGGAAGTACTAGCTCCTAAGGAAATAGAGAATATTTTAACTGATATTATTTCTAAGAAAATTTGCTTCTCGTTGCAAGTCGATGCATCGAACCACAAAAATAGAAAATTTTTCCCATTAGTGCTGCAATATTTTACCATTGAAAATGGGATTCAAAATAAATTACTAGATTTTTTTGAAAATGCTGATGAAACAGCAACCGGCATGTTTATTGCTGTTAATGACTCAATGACCAAATTAGGATTAAGCTTAAAAAACATTGTTAGCTTCAGCGCAGATAACACAAATTCAAACTTTGGTTGTCGGAATTCACTTTATATGAAACTAAAAAATGAAAATACAAACATCTTAAAGGCTAATTGTTATGCCCATACATTACACAATTGTTTTAAAAAGTGCTTAAACCAACTGTCAATTGATTTTGACAACATCATTATGAAAATTTTTCATTTCTTTGCTAAATCGGCAAAGCGTCGAGAAAGTTTAATATCTTTTCATAAATTCTGTGATTTGGAGTTTAGAGAACTGATAAAGCATTGTCCGACTAGATGGCTTTCCTTACTTCCTGCTGTCGAAAGAATTTTAGAATCTTGGCCAGCATTGAAAGAGTATTTTGAGGATTTGTCGCAAAAAAATGAATTGCCAAAGTTTTATGACAATATATTTAATATTGAAAATCACAAAATTAACGAATCCATAGAGATTTATTTTGATTTTGTTCAACATTTTGCTCGCATTTTTCAAGACACGATTAAAAATTTAGAATCAAATAAAACCACTATTTTAAATCTCTTTAAAATTTTAACGGATTTTATTCAAAAATTAGAAGAACATAAATCGCAAAAATTTTATGGAAATGAAGTTAGAATACGACTTATTAAAAAATTGGAACTAAAAGAAAAACTTGAAATGGAATTTGATGAGTTTATTGATGCCGGTCTTACTTATATTAAAGAAAAAATTGAACAGAACATTACATTAAATTTATTAAATAAATTAGATGTTTTTAGTTTAAATTATGATTTCCCTTCTTTCAATAACTTTGTAGATTTAATTGAGTCCCTAAATTTAACTTCTTTTACAGATATTAACATTGATTTACTTTTTAATGAAGTTGTATCTTGTGAAGCAATTTTTAAAATTACAAAATTAACAGAAAATTTTCAAAAAATGTCAACAAATGAAAAATGGTCCAATATTTTACAATTAAATGAGTTTCCATTTCTGGTTCGCTTTATTTCCATTTTTTTAAGTATCCCAAGTAGTTCCGCGTATTCAGAACGTGTATTCAGCGTCATGAATATTAAGTGGCGAGATGAAAGAAATAGAGCACTTCCAGGATTAATAAGAGCAGAGTTATTAGTTTATTTTAACAATACTCTAAATTGTCAAGTATTAAGAAAAATAAAGTTTTATTGCATTGCGCGAAAAGTAATGAAAAGTATATATTTAAGAAGTAATGTTTTGATTTTATTATAATAAAATTTGTGATAGTCATGAAGACTGTTTTTGTAATTAATTTTTTTGTTATTGTAATTAATTTTTTTTAAGTATTTACTAAATGTTTTAGTAAATATTGTTATTGAAGACTATTTGTATTGAATATTATATGCATTATTTTTATTTGTATGCATTTTTATTTTTGTTTTTTACAAAATAAATTATGTTTATTATTTGAACTATTACTTAAAAAATACCAATATTTCAAGAAAAATGTCCTCGTACCGCAATTTGAAAAGGTGGCAACCCTAATATGTACACACAATCGCATATAAATACTCACACATGCATATATACATACATACAATATTACAGTGTTAATGGGTGTATAAAATAAAATTTAGAAAATAAATTGTTTTTTGACATAATTAAACAACAATTTAATTTTTCCTCGAGTTAATAATTAGATTTTCATCCATTTGATAATATCATATAATAAAATAATGCATAATAAATACAAATTATATATTTTATCAGGATTTCCCAATCATGGTATTAGAGAAAATATATAAATAGACACGTATTGGGGTGCGTGGAATTAAATAAAAATTGTTGTATTGAAAGGATTCATTTTTGGTTTGTATTTTTTTGTTTTTAGTTTGTATATTTATTAAATCTAATTATGTGTTTTAATATTAATTTTACATTTTTAGATAAAACAACAAAACAAAATTTAATTTTTATTAAATATTAATTATTGATATAATAATCTGTAATATTTGTTTTTGTTTTACTCAAAATAAAATTTATAATTAAAACACGAATATTTACTTTATTTCGAACTATTTGAAATAATATTGTAGAATATTATTCTATAGTCTTGAAACACTTTTGTTGACATATTTAATTTTAAATAATCATTGTGATCTTTTAATTTAGAATGATTGTTCCTGTTGTTATTTGGAAATTTATTAAATTTATTAAAATTCACATAGAAAATATGAGTACTTAGAATGATATACTTTAAGATGAATATATTTTTTTTAATATAATACCAACTGCTTTAGCTGGAAGTAATTCAATCATAAATACAATATTTATAATGTTTAATATTTACATGAGCAAATATTACATCAAGATGTATGAGATTATCTTATCCATATCAAGAATTTAATATTTGCTCATATAATTTAATGGAATTTTTTTTTTCTTTTTTTTTTATATGAAATTTTTATATTGAAATTTACAATTCATCTTTATTAAAATTTCTCAAGAAATAAAATGCTATAAGGTTAAATATTTCTTAAAATTATTTATTATTATTACGGCAATATTGAAGTTTTACTTTTAATAACTTTATAAAAAAAGTTTTACATAATTTTTAACTTCACTTGACTATTGGATATTCTGTTTTTTTTTCATCTAACTAATTGAAAGAAAATTTTTACATCAGAAAATACTGTTATAAGAATATTACTTATATTTTGAGTTCGGGAAGTGAAAGAAAAGAATTTTTTATCAGAAATCAAAAAGATTTTAAGAAATAATACTATGATAGTTGAACAAAAAAAGAGAAAGATTTAAGCAACATTTAGAATTGTTAGAAATCAATATTAAATCAATTGAAAAGATTCAAATGGTTTTGGAGTGCACTGAACACAATTACTCTATAGAAAACTTTGTTGGTAAACTTTCAGACTCAATTGTTTCCCGAAACTCATAATTAATGATCGAGTTTTATAAAAAGTATTTTTCTACAGATATCTTCACAACTTATAAAATATAAAATTTCATGACAACTATGGATTATCTGATTCTCTAAATCAAAACACAACAAACTTAAACAAATTCATTATTAATTTGTTCAACATTTGAGGGTATCTTAAAAAATTGGTCATACAGTTACATATTTCATAGAGTATTATTAACATTTTCTAAAATTTGCATAAATTGAATTTTAGAAATAGTAACGCGTAGTATATGAAAAAAATTAATTAAAACCCGTTCAATACATCCGTGAGTTATTCGTTTATTGAATTTTTTGCAAATTTTTCTTTCCATAAATAAAATTAATATAAGGAAGGCAAATTATTATTTATTTTTATTTTTTATTTATTATTTATTTATTTATTTTATTTATTTATTTATTTATTTTTATTTATTTTTTTTATAGATATATAATAATAATAATAATAACAACAGATTCTAAGAAAGTTAAACTCTCAAAGTTAACACTTTATCACCATAAGATGATAATTAATTATATTTTATATATTCATGTAATATTTTACAAGAATAATATTATTGTATAAAATTTTAGAATATTATTTTTAATTAATTAAGAATTCTTTAGGGAATTTCTCTACCTATATTATATAGATATAAACGTGATAAGAATTAATTATACATTGATTAAAAGTGCAAGTGTAATATTTAATATTATAATTTATTTGTATATAAAAAGTACCATTACCTACATAGATCAAAGTTTCTTTTTTGTAAAATAATTTTACATTGTTTAAGTACTTGCGAAACATAATAATGTAAATATAAATACCATGTCTATTTCTTTTGTTTTTTTTTATTTTAATTTAGTTACTGTATCTACAACTATTTACTTATATATTTAAAGCTTTTGTATAATCATCAGCTTTGTTCTAAGAGACATTATTTACCAATAATGTCTGATGTCAACATGAATTTTGTATTCAATGATGAATTTGTCTATTTGACCACATTTTGACAGATGTTATTCAGTATTTAATGGTTTGACATAAACTATGGAGTATATTGAATAAGTAAATGGACTTAACATTTTTTTTTCACCATTCCTTCTTTTTTTCACTTAAATCTAGCAATTTTTCTTATTTTAATTTTATTCTGTATACAATTTTTTTTTTTGTTCTTCCCTTAAATTTTTTTTCAACATAAAGTTACAAAATTAAAATATAAAACATAAAATAAATAAACAGTGTTTGCTTTTGTCTGTGCATACAAATGAATTTCGTGTATAACAACATATAATTAAATAAACATTACAATTAGTCAAATCTGTTTTTTTTTTCTTTCATTCTGTCAGTTACTTAATCACCGGTGCGTGTACTGGCTTATTGCGTGATTAAAGTAATCTGTCGAAATATAAAACCTGAACCAATGGATCTAAATGATAGTCCCAAGGTGGTTTGACTTCCTGGTAACTTAAAATCACTGGTACAAATTTCTTTTCTGGTTTAACTATATTTTATGTAATATCTTCCTTAGGGTTTTATTTTTCTTTAGTTGTTTTGCATAATACAGAAATTTCTTTTTCTTTAACTTTCTCAATTAAATAATAGAAAGAAAAAAACATAAAAATAAAATTAAAGCGACTGAATAATGTGTTAATATTTTAATACTAAAATCACGCTTAAAATCAACGCTTTTCTTTTATAAATAGAATTATAACCATCACAAATCGGATTTTGAAATCATAATTAAAAGAAACATTAAAATTTAACAAAAAAGGAAGCAATCCATCAACTCGAAGTACATTTTTTTATGAATTTGAGGACAAAACAAAAATAAAATTCCTTTTTATATTTCTGTTCTTCTTTTTTTATATTTTCATTTTTATTATTTTTAAAAGGCGAATTTATATACAATTTATATGAATGAATAATGATTTATAGTGAGACACGCAATAAAAATCGCGTTTATTCTTTCTTTTTAATTTAAGTGTTTACTGATATGATATGATAATTTCAGTAAGCTTTGAATTAAAGAATAGATAATTCTAAAAACAAAGTAATGATATTAAATGGAATGAGTTTGTATTCAAACTGCATAAAAAATAATGAGACACAGGTCTCCCAAATTATAGTTATTGTTTAAGGGTTTAAATTATTCATTAAATGTTACATTAAATGTGTAGGTAATCAGGTGAATTCAAACAAAGCAATGTCAGTATAGAAACATACATATTACGGTGTTATGTTCAAACTTAGAAAGAATGTTTTGTATCTAATTATAATAGTAGATTCCATGCCAATATTTAGCACTTAATTCAAGCCAATAATATCTCAAACCAATCATTGGATTTTTCATTGGTTTGAGTTGTTATTGGCCCCATTTCAAGCAATTCTATCATAGATACAGTCTTATAATTTCATATTCATTGTAATGTTTTTGATTAAAGTAAAATTGATATTTGTATTCTATTTAAAATATTAAAAAATAATAATAGCAATAATGCGTAATAATATGTAATAATAATAATAATGTAAATAATCAGATACAAATTACATACAGTTGTAGTAGATTATGATGAGATGATAATAATAATGGTCAACGATGTTTAATGTATATAAATAATAATCAGTTTAAATGGAATAAAATAATACTAAAAAATATTTTATCTAGAATATTTGATCAATAATCATTTTATTATTATTATAATAATATTATATATTTTTTTACTAATCATAAAATAAATGAATCAAATTAAATAATATCAACACGTGTGATATGAAAAGCATGATAAAAATTGTAGAATAATCATAAATTAGGTACTAAGTATATAAATATATAAGAAGAAGAAGAATAAATAATAATAATAATAATAATAATTCGAAGAATAATAATTTATGTGAATAAATTTATTAAGTATTAGGATATTGAATTTGTATTTGTGTGAATATGTTTATATTGATTAATAAAGATTTATTTCTAATATAAAACGTAAGAAGTGTGACTTTATTTATTAGAACAAATAAAAAAACACATATATTTTCTTAATTTCCATAACATTTTTTATTATTATTTCGGTAATAATTTCTGTAAGAATAAATTTATGATTATGACAATACTGATATGTTTTGACCCACAATCTATGAATATTTCTATTAAAGTTGAATCAAATTTCTATTCTATTATATGTAATTTTTATACATAATCCAACATCTTATTCTTATAAAATATTTTTATATATAAATACAATTACTTACTGATATCCATATCCATATATGACTCTCTATATTTATACATCTGCATTGATATGTTTGTGTGTATGTATATAAGACAAATACTATCCAAATATTTCTTATCCCTTATTTTAGTAAAATGTATTAAAGAAGACTTTCTGATATCATTTGACCCTTTTGTTATTAAATTTATTGAATGATACCCCATGCCTATTTATTAACAAATCTATGACTATATATATATATATGTACTCTGTATATGGAATTGTATGTATATCCATTATATAGATTGTTTGTTTGTATATGTGTTAATAATATCAAAATAGAAAAATAAAAGAAAATTATGTATATGATCATACCACTTCGTAAATAGATTTTAAATGAAAGAAAATTGTATACATAATATGTAAATGAAAATACATAAAATAGAGAATTTATGTTATCAATAATTATGTAAATTACATAAACGCTATTTATTTTTTTATATTAAAAGAATACAAGCTCGTTAAATACTGTACTACCCAGTTATTAGTTCCATTTTCCACACATATTCTATATGATTCACGATAATAAAGTTAATAGTAAGTAGGGTCCTGCGTTCAAACTTTGACTAGAAGAAGAATAAAATACACGACATAAAAGTTTTCTCGTAGAATATTTTAATTGTTTTAGTTGCTTGCTATGTGAAAAAATTATGTTGTCCTCTTGATTAATACATAATAAAGTTGAATTAAAATCGTTAGATGCGGGAAAAAGTAACTGCAAATTGCTAAGAAAACAAAAAAAAAACACTTATATTTTTTTGCTGTAAATAAACTATAAACCTTTCTTTTGAGAAAAATATGACGAAATAAATTTTTAATTAAAAACTATATATTGTTGATAGTTCTGTTGTTGTTTTGTCTATTTTTGTGCCAGAAGTAATTTCGAATTTCAAAAGGAAAATAAATTGAAGTTTTTTCTTCCTTTTTTTTTTTGTTAAAACTTTAAACAAAAATACTGTATAATTTGACATCGCTTGAGAGAGTGTTATTGTTCTATATATAAACTCTTTTGCTATGTACAATTTTATAGAATTTCAAAGATTTTCATTTATATAAAACGTTCTTTATTTTCTAAAAACGAAGAAAAATAAAAAAACATAAAAAAAAAATGTTAAAAGCTGAATGTCGTAAAAGTGTCAATCCCTTGGACAAAAAATCTTCTTCATTTTATATTTGTAATTATCTTTCTTAGTGTAAATAGTTTTTCTCTGTAATCAAGTTTCATCATTAGATCACGTTCAATATTAAGTATTTTCAGTGTTCGCTTTTTCCCCCAAAAACAAATTTTCACTCATATAATATAATATATATGTATGTATATAAATGTATGTATATATAAAATAGCGTACAACTCATAATCAGTTAACCTCGTCTAGTCAACCTGATCGTATATATAAAAGATACTTTCGAAGATTTTGTTCTAGTTTTAATTAAAAACATTATACCATCATGTTATACCTATATATAAAAAGTAAAATATATTTTATACAGAATTTCTATATTGAATCTATACCTTCCTACTAATACTAACTATACTACATATAATCAACGATAAACTATATACAACCAACGTTATCCTAATGTTCATAAACATAATTTTCCATAATAATAATTTAATATTATATACGATGGTATTCGATCAGCAATATAATTATTATAAGTTTAGATTAGAATATAGGAATTAGATATATAATTACAAAATTAAACTAACCTAATTAAATATAACATCGAATTAAAAATATATCTAAAATAGATAAAAAAAGGAACACAAGAACAGGAATGAAATATTCTATATAAATACTTTAATTTGAATAAAAATTAAAAAAAAAAAAGGTTTTAAAACAACCAACACGAAATAAGAATTATTTATTATTTTTGTTTCTTTGTTTTTTGTGTTTCTATTCATAAGCGTGTATGTCGATTTTAGGCCACGATTATGAAATTTATATTAGAAATATTTTCAATATAGAATATCCTATCCATACATATCGTACTCTATAGATTAATGAAAGTTTCTTAAAACAATTACCTTTAATAATACATAAACGTAAAGTTTTATTTTAAAAAAATATTCCTTTTTATAATTATTAGGTAAATTTTTTAATTATTCAACTTTAATTCAGTTTATTTAATTCAAAATAATGGAAATAAAATTTAATTTCACTTCTATAAAAAAAAAACAATAAGAAATAACTTTCATTTCTGCTATGTGACAAGTGTGGATTATTTTAGAATTTATATTACAGAGAGAGAGAGAGAGAGAGAGAGAGAGAGAGAGAGAGAGAGAGATAGAGAGCGAGGCAATCGTTATTATGTCAGAAGCAAAATATAGTATGCATCTGGATTTGACTTATAACCTTCATAAACAGTATTATACCTATGTATATAAATATATATTATGTATCACGCAATTTTTTATAATACATACTTAACACTTATTAAAAACCATTAGACGTTTTAACAATTGTTAATTACCTTCTAGAATTAATAAGATTATATAAATATTTTGCAATTAGACTCAAGTTAAATTTCTTTGTTGATAACAAAATCTTTATTTGTCTGTTTTTGTTTAAGTGCGTGTTGTTTTTGACGCATTTAGATGTTTTGATTACACTATATACAAATACAAAATAAGCTAAAGTTAATTAATATGATCATACAAATCCAGATGTCTGACAATAATTATAACCAATAATTAAAATCATTAGTTTCATTTTATCTTATATCTTATTTCCATACCAATCCTAATGAAAATCATCCCCTCTCATTTGCTTTTATTATTATTTTTCTTTTTCTTGTTTTCTTTTTTAATACGACCCTGATCAATCATCAATCTTTTTTCATCTTTTATTTTGTTTTTTAATACAAGAATAAATTCCAAAAATAAACTTATGTACAATAGCTTCTGTTATATATATGTGTGTGTGCGTTTGTGCGTGCGTGTGTATTTATGTGTGTATATATGTATGTACATAAATATATAAATATATGTTTTGGGGAGTATTAAATTTAAATTCGTAAACTTTTGAATTTTCTTCGCCCATTGTTTGTTGTTATTCTTGAGTATCATTGAGTCTTAAACCTACATACAGAGCATACATCAATTTTGTTTCCATTTCTAAAATACACACATCAAAATATATATATACACATACACACACATTCTCCTATATTTTGTATATATTTTGTGACATTATTTACTTTATAATTATTATCATTTATAATTCTATACATTTTAAATTTAGACGCTAATTCATAATTAGTATTCGTCGAAATGTTTTCTAACAAAATTTCATTGTTTGTATAAACATTGAAGTGGGTCACGGTTTATCTTTCCAGAAACAGAGAAAATGTTTTGAGATTTTTAAAATTTTACCACCTAACCTTTCAAAGAGTGTTGTGGTTTTATTTTATTTGTTTATTTTAATTAAAACATGTGCTTTTGTTTATTTTCTAAAAACAAAAAAATAAACAATTGTATTTTGTGGTTGTTGAGGAATAAAAAAATTTAGTTTTTATTAAAAAGAAAAAAAAAATTAATTGTAAATTTAAAACAAAAACTGAAAAAGAAAAAAATGAAAATTATTTAGATTTTAAATTAAATCCTTGTTTTATTTGTTATTAGTTTAAAATTATATTTTGTTGAAATTGTATAATTTTCGTAAGCCCCTCCAGGTTTATATCAATTACTCATCCTATTAATTTCACTTCATTTAGTTCAATATAATTGTCCTTGGGCTACCAAAATAAATATAAATATATAGATGAGTGAGATGAGATACTGAATTTAATGTACCTACATAATTATATTAGTTGGAAATAGGATTGAATGTATGTATATGCAATATTTGAGTAAAATATCTACTTTGACAATTTTTATTGTATTAATTAAATTGAAAGGTAAACTATAGAAATGTTTTACTATTCTAGAATGTATAAATTTTTGGATTTTCTTCTGAATTTTAAAATCTATAGAATAAGATTATTATTTGCCATAAATTTGAATTGATTTTATTAAAAAGTAAATCGTAAAATAAAAATAAAAAATGTTAAATAACATAAAATTTTAAATATAAAAACTAAAATGTATTTTGCGTACTTTGACACTCAAACCCTCCCTGTGTGGACACACCACGTGTGTGTGAAAACAGACTTTAAGAATTATTATTCAATAAATGTAAAAAACTAAATTCATAAGTCGAATTTATTAAAAGATTATGAACCTACACATTTTTGCATAGTTGTAATTCAATAATATGAAAAATGTTCGTTAGTATGGAAACAAAAATAATTTCCATACCTACAAAAAAGAAAAAAGTTTTACTGATCCTGATATATTTTTTCTTTCGTTATTTTTCAAAAAACGTTCTAGAAGCAAATGTTTTTAAAAATGTTGATATGGCGGAAAATAAATTAATTGATATTAAGAAACAAAATAAAAAAACATTAATTGCATACGGAGATGGGAAAATAGGAAATGCATGAAGGGATTACATTTAAAGAACTATATTTGACGCTATTAAGGAAGAAGAATAGATGTAGTTTTCTCTTTACAAAGGAATGGAGAAGAAAAATAATGTTCGAAGTGCCGCAATTCGTGTCTGACGTCAAGAAGTCCACATCATTTTCAAGTGTGTCAAAACTCTAAAGTGAGACATCAATAGAACGATGAATATCCAACACAACTAAACTCAACTCACTGAAAATTAGATTATGAGCTCAAGATAAATGTATGTAGTTATAATTAATAACCATAAGGTAATTTTAGTTGTTAATTATAATTATTGTTTGAGTGTGTTGTTGATTATTTTATACTTATTATAACTCATCCTCACCACAAGTAAACAATATGGTTCAAGTTTAACTGGGTTTTAAGTCAAAACACAAAAAGTCAAAACCATACTTACAGCTTACAGAAATTTTAATTCTTTAATTTTTAAGAATTAGTGACAGTCAATACTAGAAAAACTACGCTTTGCAATAATTAAAAGTAATTTTGATAAATTAAATTATATTTTTTCTGTGGACTGAAAAGTGAAAACATCATTTTGTTTGGTATGATGATTGTTTAGTTTGGTAAAGTTTTGTAAAATCTTTACAATAATAATAATATTACATTTTTATTAATAAATTTAAGTCATTTTAGTAGACATTGCCTCTTAAAAAACATAAATTTAGTTTTTTTAAATTACATAAAGGTAACAGAAGGAGTTTGTAAGACGACCACGAATCTTCTCAAACCTTATTTTATGTTTTTTTGCAATAAAAATAAAGACCCCAAAGACTTTTAATTTAAATATTTTGAATATAAAATTAATGACTAAAAGAAAACCATTTTGTGTTATTAAATGGTCATTAGTGGATACAAGGACGAATAATTTGCCTATTTAAAAAAAAAAATTTTTTGATGTCTGTATCTGTTGCTTTTATTTTAAGGTTGAATAATTTCGAATTGTCTATTCACCAGAAGCTGTTGTTGTCAGTCATTATTAATAATTTTAATAATAATTTAGCAAAACACAAAAACTGTTTTGTTTTTCTTATTGCAATTTTCCTACCAATTCTGATGAATTTTTTTTTGAGTTTAAATATTTTTTATTGATTTTGGTTATACAATTTCAAATGTTTACAATTAAAACTATATCATTCGTCAACCAACCGAGTATTTCTAAATAAATTTGTGTTAACATGACACTGACGTGTAATTTTCAGTACACATGATGGCTTCTATTAGAACGAAGCTTAACCACTTTTTCAGTTAGCAATGATTAGTAAGTCGGACATGATTTCATTCATTAAATAATAAATACAAGCTACTTCTTATTAAAAGAATAAATTCTTACTTTAAATCATCATTATAAATATTTTTCACATATAATTGATGTCTTTATATAAAATGAAATGTATCTACATGAGAAAAATGTTATGAAGGTAGGCCATACTATTTTCATTTTTTGTATTAAGGAAATATATTCTAATAAATGTTAATAATTATCACGAAACTAAAAATATTTTTAGTTATTTGATTCACGTAATATTCTGCTACAATTAATTACAAATAATTAAGATAAGTTTGAAGGCAAATATTTGACTTTTAACGTTAGAAAATGAAGAAAAGTTTATTTCGGTACAATAAATATATTCTGAAATGGTTTTAAAAATATTAATGTTCATATTTCGCATACATAATAAAGTATTTATTAATATTGCTTTTCTTATTTTCCAAATTGGTACGCTATTGTTATTCAATTGATTCAATTTTTGTTGAGTACATCTCTATAAATAATTCACCTTGAAACTCTAATCATTCATCAATTCCATTAAAATCTTCAGTACTTTTATATTTATGAATGTATTTTTAGTTTGTTTATCTCTAAAAATACATTGAATTGAATTCATATAAATATTATTATATAGAAGAAAAATGTCCATTAATATTAATCAAATTATATTTATGTATGACAAAAATAATATGAAATGTTTTATAAAAAGAAAAACGTGTCAAAACACAAAATACAAGAATTCCATTTTTATAATAATAAAATAATAATAATAATAATATGAAATTGTCTTTTCTTTTTCTTTTTTCTTTCCTTTTTTTTTTTGTACAAAATCGTTTTATTTCGCTTTCATATTATTTTCTTCTTTTATTTTCTGTTTTCTTTATTTTTGGTGTTGTTGTTACTGTAACATTCTATGTTTTGTCCTTTTTACATGAACAAATGTCACCACACCAAAATACAAAAATAGACCGTCATATAAACCTAAAAGTTAATATTGTTTTATGTTCAATATGAGTTATGTTCTTATTAGATAATGTTTTACTATTATTCTCATTTCTTTTATTTATTTCTATATTCTTTTTTCATAATACCTACATATTGCAATATTGCTTCTTTTTCTTTAATATGTTATAATGTCTTGACGTAAAACAAGTTTACGTCACAAACTTATACACTTTATGAACTTTGTTAACTGAAGATATCAATTTTATTCAAATTTTCATTACAGAAGTCATTTCGATATTTCGATAAACCTTACAAAAAATATTGTCTGAATTTATTTACATTGCTTTGAAAAATCATGGTTTGATCTAAATTGATTTTTAAACAGAGATTTGAACTAGGGCACCTTTCGATATTCAGTCGAATACTCTTCCAACATTTTTATCAAATCAAAAATCACTTTATGATATTTTTTATATTACGCAACAGTTCTCAAATCAAATTTCACAAAAGATATAAATGTATAGAAGAAATAAAAAAGAATATATGTATTGTATAGAATTCAATGTTCAATATGTATGTAAAAAAAATTACTTCAAAGACTTACACATTATAAACTTGATTAAGTGAAGACATAAATTTTAATTAAATATTCATAATGTTTTGGTTTCCTATATTTAAATTCACATTTGTGTATTTATTTATTTAACACGACTACAGTGGATAGCCCATGGAATACATAATTATGTTTAATTTACATTTAACTTCCATCTAAAGAAAATTGTATAGAATGAACTAAATTAATATCAACAATTATTATAGATTACAAAAATTTATGATAAAATAGAAACAACATTATATAGTAGCGAGAAAATTTGTTCTAATTTATAATTGAAGCTTACATATTCGATTATGGGTAGACTACATCAAATGTTTGTAAGAAATAATTTTTTTATGAACAACACAAATTGTGTGAAGATTTTGTTTCATTTATTTTATTTGTTTAAGACGAATTAAATATCCAAAAATTCATCACATAATATTGTTGTGTTTTTCTTTCATAATAATGTTATAGATTAAAAAATATATAAATCACGTCGTCATATATTTCTCAATTATTTGGCCGTAGAATGTAATGCTAAGATTCTATTGTAACTGAATTACGTATATTTCACCGATCAATCCACATAAAAAAATATAATTTTAGTCTGCTATTCTTAGTCAACGGAATTTTCTGGTAATAGATTTGATATACCATAATTCGTAAGTTTGTATAAATTTACTACAGTTGGAAAATCTACAACTATAAACTTGGTAGCTCTAAGCTCTAAGGAATATTTAATGTTAATTCTGAATGTAAAAATTTTTATTTACGTCAGAAACATTTAGTACATAATACAAAAATATTGTTGATGTTTCTCATTTCTATAATAATTTTTTTTTTGTATTCCTTTTCTTTTTCTTATCGTTATAATATTTTCTATTTTCTAAAAATATAACTTTTAAGTTCTTAACGAATATTTTTATTATAAAAGAGACAAATATTACACAGACAAAATGAAAACATCCACTTTATACTTTCATGCGACTGTGATGAAAACGTGCTCAAGTGATTTACTGTGTGAAATGAAAGCAAAAAAGAAGATATATAAAAAAAAAACGAAGAGATAATAATAATTTTAAGGACATTTCATTTTTAAGTTTTGTTTGTTTTCAGAATGAAAAAAAAAAATTTTGTAACTAACAAAAAAAAAATACTTCCATTTTTTTTTATATCAATTGAATGTTGTTGGTAAAATATAGAGTATTTTGAGTGTGTACACTTCTCATAATATATAAAAGGAGTTGAAAAGAAATATATGAGAATCTCTAAAGGATCATCTCAAGAATGAAAGAATGAAAGAAATGAACAAAAATGAAAAGAAAATGCTTTCTTTTCTATAAATAATATTTTTTTTCTTTTCTTTTTTTTTAAAGAAGAACTCCAAATGAAATAAAAGCGACATCTAGATATTAATTAAATAAAGTCAATGGCCTTTGGGCGGTTAGATATGAAATATTGTTTAGTGTTATTTTTAGTGTGTTAGTATTATGTTGCATGTAGCTGATGGCTATATGGTTTACATTTAACTAAAAAACAAAATCCTTTGAGTGCCTTGAAGAACTTTTAGAAACCTTTACTAGATGCCTACGTATATATACATTTCATGATGTGACATGACAATGACAATCTGATGATAGCAGGCATATATAGATATAAGAAAAAAAATTGTATATAAAACATTACAGCTGTCATCGCATGTTTGTTAGACATGAACGTTTGTGCGTTCAGTTCATTATAGGTCAATTTACATTTTTTTACATTATTTATTTACGTACACATTTTTTGTCTCTCACTTTTCAACATATATATATAT
Organism: Pedicia rivosa; assembly: GCA_963082725.1. NCBI lineage: Eukaryota > Metazoa > Arthropoda > Insecta > Diptera > Pediciidae > Pedicia > Pedicia rivosa. The sequence continues at coordinate 26,095,782 of OY720154.1, forward strand.
ATATGTTGAATATAACTTTTTTTATATATATTCAAAGTTTAAAGGTCATTATTATGTAATCTAATATATAAACTTTTAAGGTAGAAATTAACGTATATCAAGAGTTATTTTTATATTAGCAAATTTATTAAGTTTACTTTTCATCTTTTATATAAAATACAAAAATATAATTAAATAATAGAAAATCCCTGATGCTTTTTCTTCGTTCCTTTCTCAATTGATATTTCTCGTTTCTTTTTTCATATTTTTACATTTTTGTTTTTTTTTTTTTGGAAAATTTCCATTTCTTAGTTAAACTTATTTTTACTAATATAATTTGAAAACAGCAACAACAAAATACACAACAACAACAACAATAACAACAGGAACGTTAAAAAATAAAAGTTTGTGCGGAGAAGAAAAAAACGTTAACACTGTAAATATAAGTAAAAATGCTTTCGAAAAGGAAAAAAATAAAAAGGAAAACGAAGGATGGAAAAAAAGAAAAAAAAAAACGAAAAAAAGTTTGTTATATTTTAAAAGTTTTATAAGGAGATTTAACAAAACTTTTATTTTATATTTAAAATTGGAACAAAAATGCATGTTAAAATATTTAAAATAAAAAAAAAAAAGGAAAAAGAAGAAGAAGGAAAGAAAAAATTACAAAAGGGTAGAAAACGAGTTTTTTAAAGGAAGCTGAAGAAAGACTATTGAAAAAGTTTCCTTGTAAAAAAAATAAAAATAAAATAATATATTTATACATATACAAACACACATACACATACACATATATATTTATGCTTATATCCACACGCATAACATATACACATGTATTATGTAACACAGTTATAACAAAAGTTCTGTGAAGCGGCTGTATATTCAATATGCGTAATAATCTATTAGTAATTTGAATATTTTAGATTCAATGTTTCTTTAGATTATCAGTCTTAAAATTTCAATTTCAATTCAAGGAAATTGTCCTTTAAGGATTAAATCAATAACTATAAATTGTCTAGTATTTAAAGCATATAAACTTCAATGTTTTCAAATGAAATTCTATATCTCTCATTTTATATTTCTCTTTCACACTTAATAGATTTTCAACATTCCTTTCATTTCATTTCTGTTTGGTATGTACTTAATTACTACTAAGAATACGAAACAAGATTCTTCATTACATTTTCACATTTTCTTTTCTGTTTTCTTCTTTTCATTTCTTGATATCAAATACATAATATTAATAATCTAAAGAAGAAAAGGATTATCGTTAATAATAATAAAAAAAAATAAAAAAAAAGTAAACAAAGGAAGAAAAGGGATACAAAAACTTCAAAAGTTCGTTAAAAAAACAAAATAATAACAGCAAAACGAATGAAAAATAAAACAAATAAACAAATTTTTTTCTTTTTTGTTTTGTTTTTAAGCCACAAAAATTTTATTAAAGAAGAAATTTTCATAGTAAAATTAAAGGATGTTAAAGAATGATGAAAGCAAAAGGTTTTATACAAAAATTATTCTACAAACCTCAGAGAATGTTTTTCCTAAATTTTGTTCACAACACAATTTTTGAAATTATCTTTTCTGCAATAAAGAAAATGTTTATCACAATATTTTACCATATGTATGTATATGTGGGTGTGTGTGTGTGATTGTATCTGCACTTCTATTTCCGTTGCTGAAATTTCTAAAAATAATCATTGATTGTTGTTCTTATTTTTCTAATTAAAGAAAATCTTTCTCTTAAAGTGCAAAATGTAAATGACTTTGAGTGTCAAGTTACTTTCAATAAATTTTGTGTGAAGTAGAATCAACTCAATTAAAATTTAGACCAAATGCAGTTGTTACAATTTGTAGATTCTCTAACAGGGATCTGAGTTTGTTGTAATACAATCTTCTATGGAATCAAATACCAATAAGTAAGAATAGATGGCTATAAAATTTAACAATATTTGTGGTAGGTATAGAGTATAAAAATGAAATACTTACACAATCAGAATAATGTGTTGTATGACTAAGAACTGAATTAGCGTGAAATTTCTAATAAAAAAAAAGTTCAACTTTTTATTTTGTTTCTGTTTCTGTATTTTTTTTTTTTTTTGTGTTTTTTAAAGAAACAAAATTATATATTCTAATTTTGCATCTTTTACTGTCACACATAAATAATAAAAAAAAAATGAACAAACATAATATGATAACAGAGGGAGAGATAGAGAGAGAGAGAGAAAGAGAAGAATATACAAAAAAAAAAACACGAAATGGAATTTATTCTAATTTTTATTTATTTATTTTTATTATGCTTTTACATATTTACAATAAAGCTTTTTTTTTTTTATCTTCTTATCATAATTTACATGAATAAGGAATCGTGTGCTTTTTTAAATGTATTTTATTATACAATATTTTGTTCGTCTTCTTCTTCATCATTTCTTTTTTCATTCTTTTATTTATTTATTTTTTTTTTTTGTCATCCATTTATTAAAAATTTTCTTCGTTATTTTTTTTTTGTTATAATTTTTTTTTTTTTTTGTTATAAGTTGTTATTCTTTCCTTTTCCTTTTCCACATTTTTCTGTTTTGTTAAAATAATTGTATAACTCTTTTTTTTTTTTTTTTTGTTTAAATTTTTTTTTGTTCATTTATTATAACTCTCATTGTAACTTCTTATTCTAACTACCTTTACAATTTTTTTTTTGTTTAATTAAATTTTGTCTCGTCCCTTTTTTTTTGTTTTTTTTTTTTAAGTCTTTTTCTTTTTTTTTTTCCTTTAATTTTTTTTTTCTCTGTAAATTATTTTCTTTTTCAATTTTTTTTTTTTTTTTTTTTAATTCTGGGTTTTCTTTCTTCTTTTCTTATAAGAAAATATAAATCAGGCAAATGAACAAAAAAAAAAGAAAAAAATTGAGAAAAAAATTATGAAAATTATCATTGTTTTTCAGTCGACGTTTAAATGGTGAATGGAGGCGCCCGGTATAAAGAGCCAAAAAAAACAAAATCTCTTTTATTTTTGTTTCTTTTTATTTGGTACTTGCGTTTCGTAGAATTTTTTTTTAAAGAGATCTTATTTACTTCAATATTAGTCAGCTATTTAGATTTTACGAAATTTAAAAAAAAAAAAAAATTCTGGGAAAAAAAACCAAAAATTGTAATGAAATCATTTTTATTCCTTAATTTGCCTTTCCTTAATAAAATATTTTTCATCTGTTGGTCATTTTTTTAATGTAAAATTTTTAACAATTTTCTTTTTTTTTTGTCTGAATCGCTTTTTGGTTTATTGTTGTTGTTGTTACTGTTGCAAAAGAAAAATTAATAAAATTATTTCCACTTGATTAAATGAAGAAAAATATTTAAAAAGGAAAAAAATAAATTAATTCTCATTATTTGTATGTTGCCGTAAAAATAATTGAAATGATAAAATTGAAAAACACTCCGATGATTTTACTAATTTGTGATTCAAATATGGATCATAAAGAAAAAAAAAATAAAATACTTATCAACTATTGTAGAGTGATAAAATGAGACAATTAAACAAAACAATGACAAAATTCACAAATTTACAACTTTTGTTTTTTTTTTGTATCTCCACTTTTTAGTTAGTTTTCAGTTCAGAGCCATAAAATTTTAATCTTTAATATAAGTTTGTTTTGTTTTCATTTTTAATTTTGGTTTTCAATTATTTATAGTTTAATATTTAATATTTAATAATATTTTAATATTTAATTGTTTTTTTTTTTTAATTTTAATTATTTTTAATTTTGGTTTTTTTTTTTAGTTTTTTTTTTTTTAGTTTTTTTGTTTTATATTTTTTTTTTTTTTTGGTTTTGTTTTTTTTTTTTTTGGTTTTGTTTTTAATATAAAAATACACAAATATATTTTATTTATATTGTTGTTCATTTTTTTTTTTTTTTTGTTTTTAGATAATTTTTCATTTTTCCTTCACTTTACAATTTTTTCTTTTAAATTTTCATTTAATAATTTTTTTTTTTTTTGTTCTCTTTATTTTTAATAATAATTTTTTTTCTTTCTTTTAAATTTTCTCTTTATCATAATTAATAATTTTAATATTCATATTTACAAAAAAAAAATTAAAACGAACACAAAATAACAGAAAAAAAAATGTAATTATTTTATTTATTTATTGTTCAATGGGGAAATTTAATTAGTTATTTATTTTAATTAATTGAATATTTGAAAATAATTTTTGTTTACCATTTTTTTGTTTTTTGTTTCTTTTTTCCCATTTTTTCCACATTTTCCATTTTTTTTTTTTGTTTTTCAATTTTCATTTTTTTTTTTGAAGTAAATTGTTTTATTTTGTTTTGTTTTTTTTTTGTTTAAAGTTTTAATTTAATTTTTCTTTTTTGTGGAATTTGAAATTTAATTTTCTTTTTTTTTTAATCAAAAACAAAAAAAAATCAATAAAAAATGTTGCTCTGTTTTTGGAAGATTGACCGAGTTTTATTAAAATTAAAATATATAATTTTCTTTGATATAATTAAATAATGTAAAAATATTGAAATTTTTCATGCAACTTCTGTGACGCCAAGTTTTGCAAGATTTGCTAATGTTGTTGGATCGCCAGGTTGTAATCTGAGTGCTTCTTTGTAGCTAACAGCTGCTTCAATTGGTCGACCTAATAAATGTAGTATTGCACCAAGATTTGTATAAGCTCTGGCATCATCCGGTCGCAATTGTACCGCCTGAATAATTGATAATATTTTTTTCAATTTTCTAAAAAGCTTTTCCTTTATTTTATTTTTTTCTTACAACAAAGAAACAAACAAAATAAATAATAACAAATATTAATCATTTTTATTATGGTTGTTTTTGTTGTGGTTGTTGTTGTTGTTCATATATTTTTATTGTTAAATTATTGTTATAAATTTAATTAAAATTCTTTTACCTTTCTATACCATTTTTCAGCTTCTATTTTTCTATCCATAAGTCTTAAAGCGGTTGCAGCAGATACCACAAGTGAATAATCTTTTGGTGACAATTCAGCTGCTCGAATTCTTTGTTCACAAGCTTCTTTGTGACGTGACGCCGAACTCAAAAATTCAGCTAGATTAAAAAGAAAAACGAAAGAAAGAAAATGGAAAAATATAGAGAAAAACAGAAAAAAACTTTTCAATTACTTTTATGTTTAATCCTAATGAAAAAAAAAAAAAAACGAAAAGAACTCAAATTCATTGCAATGTCAATGATTTCTAACAATAAAAGAAAAAAATAGATTTTTCTTTTAATTTGGACATCATCACTATTCTGTACCTCTGAAATAATTACTTTTTCTTTACTTGTACAAGTAAAAGAGAAACTGTCATTATCACACACTTTTTATTTAAAAAATGACGTATAGTAATTATAATTAATATTCGATTAAACATAACTGAAAGTATCATAAAATATGAAATTCTATTCACAATAATACCTTTCAACAAACAACAATCAAATAAATAATTGTGTTTATTTGTTTTGTTTATTTATTATTTGATTGTGGCGGGAAACCAAATTTTTTTTTTATAGATATGTATTGATAGATACCTTTATATTATTATTAAGTAAGAAAAGTAAATAAACAGAAAGTATCACATCATATTCCCAGTCAGTCTCAATTGGTAAACTCAATTACGAGGTACCTGAGTATATAGATAGAAGCAACGATTTTTTTTTATTTCCACTTCTTTTTCCTTTATCTTTTGCTTTTTGCTATATTTTTCTTCTTATTTTCTTGGTAGATAGAAAAAAGATGAAGAAGAAAATGATAAAAAAAAAAAATGACGGAACAAAGAGATAATATTTTGTTAAAGCAAATAGCAGATGCTGTCCAATGGGAAATATAAATATATATATATATATATATATATATATATATATTGAGAGTGGAAGATGTATATCTATACGTTTATTAAATTAGATTAGAAGGACATAATAGTGTGGATGTCTTGAAGGAGAGACACTTGTGAAAAGTTTAAGTAAATTGATTGGAAGGTGATCTCTGAGTTAGATGTTTTTTTTTTGTTAAAGAAAATTGATTTTAAATTTCTTTTATTTAATAAAAAAAATATACAACGTTAATTTTTTTTTTTTTTCACTTCATAATAAAAGTTCAAGTCAAAATACTTAGAAAAGTGACACAAAACATTTATAAAATATTTTTGTTTTTTTTTTTTTCTTTTTTGGCATGTCATCACATTAATTTGTCATTTTGTGTGTTCGTTTGCTGTAATATAAGTAGGTATATTACACGTTTTTCATTTTTGTGTGACTTGTGGCTTTTTTTTTTTATTTTAAATCACGTAATGTAATGCGATGCAATCATATTAAATTATATAAAGCTTTTGTTAATGTTATACCAGCGATAGCAACACAGTATAGAAACTTCAGTCGTGTGTACATAAATAAAAAAAAAAGTCGGAAATTCAAGAGAAGAGAAAAGAAGTTAGAATATGATGAAAATAGAAGTTCACAAGTGGATATAATTTTCCCTTTATTAATTAGGTTAGTATATAAGAAAGACATTTTCTATTTTTTTTTTCTTTTTCTTAAATGTCTCGTAATTAATGAATTATTAATTAAATAAATAATTAGCGTAAAGAAGAAGCAGTAGAAGAATAAAAAAAAAATGGTTGTATAAAAAAAAAGAGAAGAAATTAAAATAAAGCCTGAATATATTCTCATTAATTTAAAAACCATAATTTAATTATATTAAATCCTTTATCATTGTATAGAGTGAAATTAGATTATACAAATATCTTGAGGGTTATCTGAAACAGAATCCTCTCTTTCTCTATATGATGATGGTGATGATGATTATGATGAAGATGATGATGATGATCATCATCATGATAAGAATGGTAAAGGTTTTTTTTTCCTCTTTCCTTACGAAAAGTAAAATCTAAGAGTCTTGAAAATATCACATATTTATTATGATAAAAATCTCAAAAGGAAAATTTGCAATGGACCGTATCTTTATGAATATTACTCTTATATAAAAAAAATATCTTGTGTATATTTTCTATGGCTGTTTGTATGTGTCTATACGTGTGCGTGTGTTTGTATGTATGTGTGTATATGCGTGTTTTTCTTTTTATTACATATTTTCAGAGAACGGATATACTGTATGAATACAGGAAATTAGGTTTTTTTTTCGTCTTGTGGGTAAGTTTAGTCGCAAATGAGACTTTTGGAATTTGTCTTCTTAATATTATATTTTTTGACATGGAAAAATTTTTAGCAAAAAAAAAATAGGAGAAGAAATGTCAAATTTTTAAGTTGTCTTGCATTAAAAAATTGCTGTCATATTCTGGTCTATTCTTGTCTTTATTTTTATTTTTGCTTTTCTTTGCCATTATGAAATTTAATTTAATTTTTTCCTCTTTTTTTAATGCTTCTTTTACTCTTGAATTATAAATGAATATTTGAAAAGATTTGTTTTGAAATTTTTAAAAGATAAAAAAGATAGAAAGGTGATGAAAGTTAAACAGGAATGTTAAAATTTAATTGAAACTTACCATAATGATGATAGACACTAGAGTCAGAGGGCGCCAATCTAAGAGCCCTTCTAAACCATTGCTCAGCCTCTGAAGCTCTACTACTCTGTTGATTGAAAAAAAATTCCAAATTATTAGTAACATTATAAATTTCAGAAAAGAAGAAAACTCTTACATTTCTAGCTAACATTGATCCATATGACAAGTGTGCCGCTATATGATCCGGCTGTGCTTCTAGTGCAGCTCGATGAAATCTTTCAGCTTCTGACCACTGATGCAACCGTGCCAATATATCTCCTAATCTATGATAAATGCTCTGGAATAATAAAAAAAATTGATTCAAAATATGGTCAACCAAATTTTGATTTGCTACAATTTAATCATAATCATGCCTAAAAAATTGTCAGTACAAAGGAATCATTATAACTTGTAAGAATATGATTTACACGCGCCATATGAAACACTAAAATTAATGATTATTAAAAAAGTAATATACATTATGTTCGTTGAAATTTTTTTTAGCAACTGTTGAAACTCTCATTGGGAACATACCGTCTGAAAACTAGAAAACTTTTCATACAATAAAATCAAATAATGTAGAATTTAAAATGAACTTCATATTACAAAAAATATACAGCAGAAAATAATAATAGATGCGACCAATTCGTTTGATTATTATTTTATTCAAAAATTGAGCTGACGACACAATGTTTAATAGACAGGTAAAAATTTGAATATTTTATTAAAGATTTTTTTTATATTTCTAATTAACGTCTTTGACCCGAAAATACATCTTAAAAATTTTTGACTGATGAAATTAAATTCCATTATGAATATTTAGGATTAAATGAAAAATTTTCTAGATAATATTTTATTCTTTTTATATCCGGTAATAGTAACTAAATTAAATACGATATTATATATAATACATAATATGTATGTATGTATTTATATGAGAATATTATATTACATACAATGAGTAATTTACGATATACACTTATCATATCATATATCATGATGAATAGCTTTTAATAAAATAACATTATAACGTTTTAAGTTTCACGCTTAATAACAATTGAAACAATTCAATTTCAAAAGTATTTACACTCAATACCATAGAAACATACATTAATATTGTTTATATTTTTTATGAGATACATTCATTTTCTTTTACTTTTTGGTTATATTAAACCTATAAAAAAAAAGTGATAAAAATAAATGAATTATATTTAGAAGAAAGAAATTCATGTTAGACATACAATGTATTCTTAAATTTGGAATATTATTGTATACTAAATTCAGTTTGGGGTATTTTTCTAACAAATGTAATGTAATTAGTTTTTAATTTAGTCGATGGACTAAGATGCCAATCTTTGTAGAATTTTTTCAATTCACTTAGTCATGCAATATGCAACTTTTTTATAATAATAAATAATTTATTTTAAACACAAACTTTACAATTGAGATTAATTATTTATGTGAGATTTAAATGTGAGTCAAATTAACGACATTTTATGTTAAACGTAACCTAAACTAATCAGTAGAATTATATAATTGATTAAAATCTTTTGATTGAAGACGATAGAACAATTTTCCCGCTGAGACAATTTTCTTTATAAATATTTATGTCAAAATCAAAATCAAGAAAAAAGAAACAAAATTGAAGGATTTCTTTGCAAAAAGTTATAAAAGAAAAAAAATAAAAATAAAAATGGAAATGGAATTTTTTCAAAATCTACCAACTCATACATTATTTAATTTCTAATGGATTAAGTTAAAATCGCTTTATGGTTTACCTAAAGCAAAAAAAAAAACGTAAGAAAAATCAGAATCAAAATCAAAATTTTCAACATCCTAAAGTTCATATCCTCTCTTTCTCTCGCTCTCTCTCTCTCTCTTTTTCGCTCTCTCTAATAGTATATTAAAAATTCTAACATCAATATAAAGAAGCAACAGATTAAATTTTGGATCATGCGCTTTAAACGAAACCGATCTCAGTCACCCTCAAACCACTCATAATTAAAATCACCTTTGTGCTTTTGTACAAAAAAAAACAAAACGAAAGAAAAAACTGAAAAAAATGGGGAGGAAAAAAAAGAGAAAAGAAGAAAAATTAAAAAATGTCAAATAGAAACACACAGTTACATTTTAATGATATATTATCAGGTGTTGTCAAACCGCATGCGGTTCTTTTTTGTTGTTATTATTATTTGTGTTGTTGGTATTGTGTGGTTGACAAAAAAGCAAAACAAAACAAAACAAACCAAAACAAAAAAATAAACTAAACACAACAAAATAAAACAAAGGAAATAAGAATGACACAAAGAACAAGTTTTAATATTGACTTAGTAAATAAATGTCATAATGCAAATCAAAATTATTCTTTCAAATTTATAATTTATAAAATAATAAAAAGGAAAAAAAAAAACATTTGGAAAACTTTCAAATGAATTATTTGTACGGAAAATAATTAATTACGTCGACTGTTTTTTTTTTTACTTTTAGAGAGAAATTTAACTTAAAGCTCAACGAATTTTCAACAATTAAAAATAAATAAAAACCTAAAATTATGTCCTAAAGAACATAATATTTTTTTGCCCAAATAATCCTTAGGTTTGACTACCCTTGTTTATATAAATTATGTGCTTTTTGTTTGTGTTTTTTTTTTGCGCTGATAATATAACTTTTTTTTTTCCCTAAATCAACAGTATTATACGTACACACTGACCGTACTTTTAAAATGTTATATTCTAATGTAAAAAGACAAGGACGAACACCTTTAACTTAAAATTGTTGTCGTATCTTTTAGGCAAAAGTATGAACAATGAAAAAAAAAAAATAATAATAAATAAAATAAAAAATAATAAAATAATGAATAAAAAAAAAATAAAACAAAATGATTGATTGTTGAAGAACCTTTCAAAACACCCGTAAGTAGAGCTTTGATCGATTCTATGGGAAAAAAAAAATTTCCCTTCAAATAATAAAAAATGAAAAAATAAAAATCCAATTTTAAACAATAAAAAAAAAATGTATAAGAGAAAAGAGAAAATAAAAATACGATGCGGTATTTTTTTTTTCTTTTTTTCTGCTTCTTCTTTTTTTTTTTTTTTTGATGCCATTGAATGAAAAATATTAAAATTATTTATTTATGTGTAATGGGAAATTTTGTAATCGTGACTCATGGGAAATTATTGCTTTCATCAATTGTTGATTGAAATAAGTCAAATAAGGGGAAAATTTTTGAGATTGGAAATTAATAATGCAAATTTTCATATCAAACATATTTTATATAATTCAAAAAATATGTCAAATGTGTTGTATATTTTGTATATGTGTAGTACATGTGTGTGTCTATGTAATTATTATGTTGATTACATGAGTAAGAAGAAATATAAAAACCAAATTGAATAATATTTCTGTGGTCTCCTAAATCCGATTACCAAATATATTTATGTATTTTTATTTTGATTGATTTTGGATTGAACAAATTTAATTGGACATTTGAGCTTAAATATACATATTACATCAAATATTGGAATGTTTTCGTTCAAATCTAAAATTATATGTGTGTAAAAAAAATATTTTTGATTGGGAAATATTTACTGTTCACTTGAGTGCGGAATGACGTACGTAATATATGTACAAAAGGGGATTTTTTTTTTCACTGAAAAGAATTTAAATTAAAAGTTGATTATTGAAAGTTTGCATATCAAATTTTAGTGAGAATCCATTTTCAATGGATTTATAATAACCGACAGGTTTTACTGATGGTTTTTTTTGTGGATATAAATTTTATATTTTGGTGAACGTCAAAACCGGAATGATTGATTATACCAGAAAACAAATTTGTATTTGAAATTAAAGCAGAACAGTAAAAATTTAATTAAAATGAGAAATACTAAAAAAAGAAAAAAAAAGAAGAAAACTGTCATTAAAAAATGATAAATTTAAAAAATGAAGAACTTGAAAAAAAAAACCAAGCATGGAAAACCTTTTCAGAAGTCAAAAAGTAAAACGCATTGAAATATGAAAGTACAGAGATTATTTTGTAATTTTAAACTGTTGACACCTTTTTTTAAATGTATATACTCGCTCTTTTGTCTACAATGAAATAAATTATTCTTTGACTTTTGAAATATATTTCTTTACTTTAATTTTTTTTTGTTCTTAAAAGAAAACTAAACTTCATGTATAAAATCACAACATCAAATAAATTTACATATATGTTAACCAGTAGAGTACTTTGGAAAACAAATACATTGAAATGAATTTTCATAAACTAAGTTCTTTTTATGTTTAAAGAAAGGCTCTTACCTTATTTAATATGTTTGTAAGCCAGATAAATCTGAATTTAATTAAATGTAAATTATGACATACATATTATATATCACAGAGTTAAGTAATCTTTAAGTGGGATACTAGAAGAATTAAAATGTTCACGAATATCAATCAATAATGTCAATAATGCTCCAATTCAAAGGTGACGATGATGATAAGTAAAATATAATAAATGCACTTTTTATTGTCGTGTTATTGGAGCTCATAAAATGTTCAAAGATGTCAAACATTCTAAATAATTATTAAAATATGCTCACACAAAAGGAATACAAAGATTTAATAAACAATGTATAGACTTTTAATCAATAACTATTATTTTACTTAAAGTGTAATAAATCTAGAACGAATAGAATGTTAAATCTGATTGAAGAAAATTATGAGTAAAATATTTAATAGATAAAAAACGGAACTTTAAATTTATCTTTCCTCTATCAATAAAGTTTTTTTCTTATATAAACTCACTGTTCATTATTTATTAACTTTCTTTAAATATTTATGAATACAAAACATTCCTAAGTTTTTAATAACATAACCATAGTCATCTAACTGTAACTAATTTTGCTTCACTTGAGACATATACTTCAGACTTCATAAAAGTTTCAACTTTAATATTATTTTAAACAATATTTTTCAACGTAATTTTTCATATTATTAGTCAAAAAATTCATAGATTTTTTTTTTGCCTTCGTCTTGCACGCTTTTCTTTTTTCATTTTATAATAATTTTCTAGATCCAATTTATTAAATTACGTGACATACAGCAGAAAGTCCTTTTTATAAATATAAAAGTACAGAACTTATAAATCCGTATTAAAAGGTCTTTCTACCAGACATACATAAATCAAAATTGTGTGAAATATATAGAACGAGGGACTAAATAATAAACATAAAAAAAAACAAGAAAATTGTCCTCCTTTTTCTTTATAGAAAAAATATTTATACGATATAAACATTAACATGTACACTTCTTTTTTTTTCTCTTTTTGTTTAGATTTTTTCCTCCTGTTTGTTGTATTTTGTAAGAAGACTTTTTTTTTTGTTTTTTTTTTTTGTTATCATCAGATAGAGTAAATTTATAAATTTTATGAGAGAATCCTTTTAACAAAATTTTACTTATTAAATGACGTATAAAAGGTTACGCGTGTATATCTATTTATATTTATATACAAACACATATGGATCTGTGTGAGTATGTGTGTGTAGATATATATTTTTCATTACTCTATGTTTGCATGTGTGTATATGTATGTATGTATTTGAGCATGTGTCTTCTTCTCCTACGTTAAAAATGAATTTAATCTTTTGCCATCGCAAATGTATAAAGACGAAAAGTGCTAGGAAGAAGGATCTAAAAAGAGAAATAATAATGATATGGGCAATGAAATCCCTTGAAATTGGTGTAAAAGTAAATGCTGCATTATGCTAGATACTAAAAGCTTCAGTTAGGTGAAAACCTCAGGTTATACCTATATATAGATATATATGTACAGGTACACAGACACATAGAAATTTCTATACATAAAAAAAATGTATAAGTACATATGTATGTATTTGAACGCAACCATATTCATATATTAAGCATAACTGCTGTTGGTATAATATTAGGGGAAAGAATCTGTTTTCAAAATGCAAAAAAAAAAAAGAACAATAAAAAATAAAAAGAAAATATTTAATTTTTGATTTTTTAACTAGGAACTAAAATAATTTGACCTAAAATTTAATCTAACTTCTCTTCTAAGCTGATTTATTTTTTGCTCCCCATTATGCTTTGAAATGAGTATAATTATTTTTTTCATTTTTTTCTGAAGATGTTATACGTCAAAACATTTACCCTTTTTACCAAATTTTTTAAGACTTTAATCGATGGTGAAAATTTCATTTTCATTTTTTTTTCCTCAAAAAAAAAACAAGGAAATTTCAGAAAATATAAATCAAGAAAATTATTTAATTAATTGCAATTAGAAGAAGAAAATTACCTTGATTTTTAATATAATTTCTTAAAAAATAGAATTAATACCTAACATCAGTTTAAATTTTCATTTGTGCTCATCTCATCATAAATATAAAACATAAAATATAAGACATAATATATAACGATATATGAGAAAATGTTTATATGAACAAAAAGATGAAGAAAATGAAGAAAGTGTAAAGGAGGAAGAAGAGGAAGAATATTGAAGTATATTTCAGTGAAATCAATTAAAAATAATGATCAATTAAACGTTATATATAAACTTCTTAACCATTGTATTAATACATACATTGTACACACACAAATACAAATATATTCTCTACTAGTCATCGTCATCATAATCATCATCCATTTTTATCATCATCACCTACAATCATCACATATAATAATCATCATATTGTATACACACACCAATGAACAATTCCAACTGAATTTTGATATTGTGTGTCGTGTTAAGTGCTTCTGGTAATACAAGCTAAAAAAAAAAGAAAAGAAACGAAGGAAAGAGGGAAAGAAAAGAATGAAAAGAAGGAAAAACGGTTGCGGTTAATATTACTATACAAAAGTGAGAAGAAGAAGAATAACAACAACAACAACTGTTATATATACAAAAAATAAAAGAAAGATGGAATGGAAGTGACTGGTGAATGTATTAAATATAATAGGGTGGAGGGGAAATCTTTAAAGTAATAGCTCACCCAAGTGGAATTATCTTAGACTGAACAGATTTTAGAATATTGTAGCATTTAAAATAAACACATTCAACCACTACATGCTATATATTCATACACATACACACATACAAATATTGTTCAGCCATGAACATAAAATTATAGAGAGAGAGAGAGACACACAAATACAAATTCACATCACACACACATATTACATAAATATAAGGTACCTAAGCAATTTTCATTTAAGGTAAAGGTACAGTACAGGTGTAACCCACACATAAAATTAAACAGGAGGTAAAAAAAAATGGTAAAAAAGAAGAAAGAAAGAAAGAAAGAAAATAGCATAATAATTAATTCAGAAAAGACGACTACGCTATGTAGTAAGTTTTCTTTTTGTAATTTTTTTTTCTCTATTATACAATATTATTATCCTAATTTTAGGGTAAAAAATCAAAAGAAAAAGAAAACCTCTAAAGGAAAATATCAGATTTTCTATAGCGAGAAAAAATAAAAGGAAATAAAACTTGCCGTTTTTTTTTACCTTGAAAATTGCGTAAATAAGATTTTCAACTTAAATTCTTAAATTATAATTGAACTTAATTTTGTAAAAAAAAAAAAAACTTTATATACAGAATGAATGATAATTTAGTACATAGATTTAATATTGTAGGTATTCGAAGATAATTTTCTTAAACTTCGAGTGCATACAATAATTTATTTATAAAAAAAATTTAAAACTTTAATACAAAATATACGGCGCCTCCATTTTAATATTTTTTTTTTTGGTGATAAGTTTTTTTTTTCCCTTTAAAATTTTATCTTCATTTTGTGTTTAATTTATTTTGTTAAATTTAAAAATTAAAAAAAAAATGTGTAATCAAAAGCAGATTAGAGATTGCTTTAGAAAAAATTTTAAAAGGAACGAAAGAAAACATACAATTCAGCAGTTTTTGTTTGCTTTGAAGCAGTAGACCTGTAGACACTGATAATTTACTCTTTTTCTCTTTGATGATGTGAGAAAAAAAATAGTTGGAGTAATTAATATGAAATTGCAACGTTGCTCTTTTTATTTTATATAAGAATTTTTATCAAGACGCGACTTTAATATCATTTTTTTCTGTACAATAATTGAGTTAGTTTAAGATCATTCGGTCTAATGCGTTGTTTCCTACTGTCCACAATTCTTTCAATCAACTAGTTGTTTAAATATTTTCTAGGTGTTTATATAGTGAATATATAAAATTCACTAAGTCTGATAAACCATGTCATGAACTCAGTATAAACCCGGAATAAGTTTTAAGAGATTTTTAAAAACAAGAGAATTATTTATAATAATTTCAGGAAAATAAATAAATAAATTAGTTTCTGTTTTAGTGATTACATTTTTTTTTTCTCTCTTTTTATAAATAATATTAAAGATAAGGATAAGGATAAAATATATTTCAAAGGACGATAATGTAATTTGTCCATTAACGTTGAAAGAAATAAGAGAGTGATGAAGAAAAAAATAATAATATAATCTTACTGAAAAAAAAAGGATACAGAAAAAAAAAATGATGAGTGTATATTTGCAATAATATCTTTATATGAGTGTCTACACTACATAGAATTCGCATGCGTCTTACTAGATATATACATTTGAGCTTATGTGTGTGTGTACGGGTGTTTGTATATATAGCACATTTATATATAATTGAAGCAACATGACAATTTCATTTAAGAAATAGAAACAAAAACAGAAGTAGAATATAGAGAGAAAATTTTATATAGTAACCCATAAGAAAAACTAGTACCTTTAACAGCTTCTGAGTAAAGAGAAAAAGAAAACAAGAAAAAAAAAACTGAAAAGACGAAAATTCACTTTATTCTGTTGTTGCTTGCTTTTGCTTGTTAACGAATATTGGAAGGGGTAATGTCATTTTAGTTCAAGTATGTTTAGAAAAAGATAGCGTTAAGGTTTATTTTAGGGAATATATATATATATATATATATATATATATATATATATATATATCAACATGTATATTGTATATATACACAACCAGAAAGCATCAGAGTAAGAAAAGAAAAAATGTTTTTCAAGGCAAAAGTAATGGAATATAATAAAAGTTGTTTAGAGCAACAACAAGAAAGAAAAGAAAGAAGAAGAAAAAGAACCCCCGAATGGATAAATAATTTCTTTGAGGTCTGGATGTGTAAATTGGATCATTTTGACGGTTATGGTTGGCTCGGCTTTTGTGATGTAATTGGATCACAGTTTTCTGAAGAAATTTATACCTTATAATCTAACTAACTTTTTCTTCTTTCTTACTTTTTTTTTTCTTTATCAAACTAATGAGATGATTGTTGTTTTTTTTTTGTTTTAGATTTTCTTAATTATATACTCTTATGTATAGTTCTCTTCAATTACATTCAATTACATTATTATAATTTCTAAAGAGGAAGTTTTCTTTGTTATTATTTAGTAATTAATTTAATTTACAATTTTTAAACATAAAAATTAATTAATTATTTAAATTTGATTTTCTATTTTCTTGTTAAATTTAAATGTGTGTGACTGATAAAATATATTTTCGCATATCCATCCTAACGAATTAGAAGTCATCTGTAATTTGCGCAAAAAATTTGCTAATAAATTTGACGAGAGTTGATAATTTTAGAAATATTTAACACGATTAGCAGGAAGTTTATCCAAACATTAGTAAATCCCTTTACTAATACGAGTTTTCATAATTATAAAATCCCGTTACATTGATACAGTAATGCCTTTGGTGTTCCTAATGCACATGTGAATTTAGTCTTAAATATATTTCAATTATTCAATTGAAATTCTTCAATTTTTATTTAAAATGAAAGAAGATAAAATTTTAACTTTTATATACAATGGATGTTACTTTTTTGTGTGCCTACGTACAAACGATAAATTGAAATATTTTCACACCATTTAGATTAAGTATATGTAAATGTATAAGCCTTTATTTTCTTCTTCATATTTTATTTTACTTTTTGTTCTTTTTTTTTCAACAAAATAAAATATACGAAGAATAGTGATTTAAATCAATCCTTTTCAAATTCAATTCAAACAACAAATCACGTCTATACACCCCTCTATATATAAACAACATACAATACTCAATGTTCATCTCATGCTCATCTCACAGAAAAAAAATAAGAAGAATAAAAGTAAAATAAAATATAAATATAATTTAAATTCAATTTTATGCAGAACACATAATACGACAATCTGTTCATAACTCTGTGTATAGATTTTCTGTTCTTTTTTTTTGAATGATTTTCTTTTTCTTTTTCTCTTTTTCTTCGTGTACACAAAAATGTTATGGTACATTTACCTTCAATGGAAAATATTCAGTTATCTGCATGAAACACTAAACATCATTTATATATATAAAATGTATATTATGTATGCATATTATGTATGTATGTATGTATGTTTATAATATGTATCTTCGTGTGACATCTTATATAATTTACGATTGTGGAAAAGATGATAATAATAATTGAATTTCTTTTCTCCTTTTTTTTATTTTATTTTTAATCTTAGTTTTGTCGGATTTTTAGAATACAGTACATTATTTTTTTTGATTAAATAAAATTGTAATTTGTATTTTAAATAATATGAATTGTGCATTTGATTTGATTTCTCATTGAACAAATATTATAATTAACGATCTTTTGAAATTCTATACGATTAATTGTAGGTCGAGAATTAATAATGATTGTTAACTGAATCTTTGTCAACTTTAACTATGTACCTACACTTTAATTAATGGTTTTATGTTTCATGTTTATGTTAAAGTTTAATTTACGTTCTATAATTAAACCCTTTTTGATATATGAAGGAAACAATATTATACAAAATAGTTTATTTTTATTGTTTAATATATTTAAAAGAAAAAGTTTTTATTTAATTCCAACATAAAACAAAAACAAATAAAAATAATTGAATTATTTTGTTTAAATTAACTTTAAATTAAATAATTGAAATATGTGTGCAAATGTATTTACCTTGAGGCAATCAATAAAAACTTTGATGTCAAAAAGCACTACAAAACAAATCAGTTAACATTCTTCATTTTTTTAATCGAGGACAAATATTTGGAAATAACAAAAAAATATACCAGAGACAGATATAAAATTTTCAAACTGTGGTAGTGTATAAGCTCTATTGGCATTCCTTATGTTCAACTTAAGAAATAAATTGACTTAAAAAAATATGTTTTCTTTGGGTTAGTGATGAAAATGAAAAATGTATGAAACAATTTAATTAATTAAATCAAATATTTGTTATTATCGAGTGTTAAATGATAACCTCTTCGATGTAAATAACCTCAATTATACTAAGCCCGTTAGACAAGGTATTTTATTTTGAAAACAAAATAAATCCTTGTAATAATAATTCGGCTGACAAAAGAGAACAACGAAAATTTGAATAACAACAATATTCTACACCATCTAATTATACATAAATTGTGTTCTTGTCTTTTTTTGCGTTTTTTATGCAAGCTCTTGTTATGTTCACAAAAAAATTCTACCGCATAAATAAATGTTCTTTGAAGTACATCCATATAATTGAAATGTAATATTTTGTCTAATATGGGCAACATGTTACTAATTATATATATTTGATTATTTGTATACTTTTGTTTGATATTTCAAATCAAATTACAGAATCAAAATCAAAATGGATATAACTGTTAAGCTTTATCCATAGATCTTTTTTTTTTCATTTAATAAAAATTATGAGAATATTTTATTTTAATGGAACACAAAAATAACATTTAATTAAATTTTCTTTTTGAAAAATAATTGTATTAAATTAAATTCTTGTTAATTAAAAATTAACAAGATTTATTGGTTTTTTCAACACTCTTGATGTTATTGTTATTAACAAGAGTACACACTTGCTATCAAATAACATTTTTAATTTCCAATAAATTATTTAGTTTTTCATTTATAACTTTTACAAATCATTAAATATAAATTAATTAAACATTTTTCGGAAAACAATAATTACGTGATGAATTTTCATGAATATTAAATTATAACAAAATTGCACATAAAGTGTACTCCATGAATTTTGGTTAAATAATTCTTCGTGACTGAATATTGACAACTTATTATCTATAATTGTGTATGGCTGTATTATTTTTTGTATCGTGGTTTAATTGAAAATATTGTTCGTACACAAATATATAACTGAGTTGAAAAAAAATGCAATTAGTACATAAATTGAAAGGAATATAAACCACAAGTTCAAAAATCTAATTCAACAAAAACCATTTTTAAACATTTATTTTTACATCTTTAGCTTCTTTCTAACTGAATACACATTTTAATCAATCAGAGTTTCAAAATTGTTTCAATTATATTTCCTTTACAATCTACTTCTTATTTTTCTCATTCATAATTATTGTGGTGACGTTGGATTATTTTTATTTCATTTTATATCCTATTCAATTTTTCAAAGAATTTTTATATTCAAGTTTTTCATCTAAATGCATGACATAACAAAACTTTACTTTTCTAAATTTGAATCGATTTTTATTTGATTTTTTTTTAAACTTTTTCTAAAATGCATATATAGAGACAACATTTTATTTCATAAGACACATACACACACACACACATAAATGTATTAGAATATAAAAGTATTACACTTACACAAATTATATTGAGAAAACCAATGTAAAAACAGAACTTTACCCTTAGAATATTTTTGAAATCATACAAAAGTTTCTTCTAAACGGCCTTATGGTCCCATGAAAATGTTCAATCGTTATCGTTATTTATTCCATGGTATTTTCAAACGAAGTAAAACTTTCCAAAAAAAAAAAAAAGAAAAATAAGAAAGAAAAAAGGAAAACCAAAGTCTTATTCTATTTCTCTATCTTTTACATTACTAAATTTACGTTATGCTTTCTTACGGCAGTTGATAAATTTAATGACAAGTAAAATTTGTTAGGTTTGCTTCATAAGCTTTTATGTTGAAGCAAAAAAAAAAAAAACAAGAAGAAAAAAATGTATATATATAGAAAAGGTCATTTCTTGTTTGGTTTGAAGTTGATTAAGAAAAAGAGGAAGAAAAAAAAAACAAAACAAAACAAAAATAACAAAAATAGATGATGATGGGTCATGACCGTGATCATTGTTATTTTTATTTTACTTTCATATAATTAAAGACATTTAGTAAAACAATTATGTAAAAAAAAATAAATAAAGGATTGCTTAATTTAACGTGAAAATAGAGAGCATCAAATTATTTAATTTTTTTTTAAAGTGAACAAGGTAGAAACCCCATCAGAAAAAATAAAGGACAAACAAATTTGACTCTAATTTTCTTTTCACTAAAAAAAATGCCAAAATATCGTCTTATAATTATTAACAAACTTTTTCTTTCACAAGTAAATATTTATATACAAAGATTCTTTAACTGTATAGAATTTTATTGAATAATCAATATAATATTTTCGATAATAAATTCTATAAAAGAGCATTACAACAAATACATTTATATACACATATATTTATGTATATATATGTTATGGCGATCTTAGAGTACATTATATATGTATTATGTATTATGTATATGTATACATATTATTATATATTTATTAACCTATTAATTGAGAAACCCAATCTTCAAATTAACCCATAGAGTAAAATTACAGTTTAATTGCTTTTGCGTGATTTATTTGAGGGTGGTACAGTGGTTTGAAGAAAAATAAGAAAAAAAACGGAAGGAAATATAAAAATATAACACTATCTTTTCGAGTCAGAAGAAGTTTATAAAATTTTGTATTAATTTGATGTCGTTTCGTTTATATTTTATGTAAAATTCAAAATTAATTTGTTTTAATTTTACTTTTTTTTTTTGTAATATACAACTTTTATAGTTATCATTAATAGTCTCCAAAGTTTCTTCCACATTTTTTTTAAGAGCAGAAAAAAAAAAAAGGAAAACAAACTTTTCCGTCGCTGATGTTTTTTATGTTTTTTTAAATATTTTTTTTTTTATAATTCGACATATGAACGATTCTAAGTTATGACTTCCCATATAAAGCGTTTAACCATAATTCATTTAATTTAATTAAATTCAATTGTTTATTTCTTTCATACTTCTCGAAATATTGTTTATAAATATTTTCTGTGAAATATATGATTGAAATTTGACGTTTAATTGAATGATTTGAATAATTAAAAAACAACCATACTTTAAGCATTTTTAGAAACGCGAAGGTATAATCAAAAGTCTAGTACCAAGTTTCAAAACAATTATAAGTGACTTTTAATTATAAAAGAGAAGAGAAGTCAACAATTATGAGAACATTTTAAATAAGAGCCAAAATAATTTCACATCAATTTAACAACTATTTTGAGATTCCGACAAAAGTCTTCTATAAATATATACGAATACTTTCCAACTATTATTTCAAAAGATCTGTTAAGACAATATCATAACTTATATTTATATATTTTTTTGTAGGTTTTATATATTATATATGTACTTATTATTATATTCTGCAGTTGGATGTTATACAAAGAGATGTAGGTTGATTTCCGGCACCGCATCCGGCGATAATTTGTGACCGGAAGGAAGTTATCGAAGCGAATACAACAACAAGAATATAAAGATAAAAATAATAAAAAAACAAAAGTTCGACCAAAAAAAAAACGAGCAGAAATATAGGAAAGATCAAAAAAATAAAATAAAACTGGAAAGAAGGATAAAGGAAGAAAATGGGTGATTGTGACACGAACCGGAAATAAGAAAAATACTTGTAGCTTGTTAATCATTCGAGTGATGAAAAAAATAAAGGAAAAGAAAAGAAAATCTTTGATACAAAATTGATTGATAATTATTTAGTGATTTATCCATACCTGTGGTGGATATCTTTCAGGTAATGTATGAAGCGCTTCTCTATATACTGCTAAAGCTCGTTGTAATTTTCCTTGATCAGCATATAATCCTCCTAATTGTAATAGTGATGATATACGTGCATTCTCATGAGCATTACGATCTCTTAACCCTGTTCCATCTAATTTTGAACCATCACGTAACACTGAAGCTGCTTCCTGACATCGACCCAATGCTATCAGTGAAGTTCCTAGATTCAAATAAGCTACTGAAATTATAAAAATAAAAACATATTGTTTCCATTAATATTTAAAGTTATAGAGAAGATTATTTATTGTACTATATTGATAAAAATATTCAAATATTTAACACAAAAAGAATCGAATTTCAAATATATAAGGGGTGGAAGATTGTAAATACACACCTACACCTATAACCTATATGTATCTAATGGTAGCGGTAGGTATATAAATTTTTGTATATATAACCGCGCTCAGTGTTTTTTTATTCAACCCTAAGTATAAATAAGAACCCTACCTAAACGATGATTTGATTTTGATTTTTTATTTATTGATATCAAAACTAAAAGTATATTACTTTCTCATTTTATTTCGAATAAATACGCAATATATTACATAATATAATGACACCATTTTGTCCAAAAATTATCCATGTAATAACGTTAATCAAATAGATTAAATAATATTTATACATTTTATTGAATTACTGTAGAGAATAATTGTAGATACATTATAGATTATAATTTCTATAGTTTTTTTTTTTAATAATTTATTTCTGGAAATGATTGTTATGATTATGATTATTATTTAATGAACTTAATTTAATCTATAATTCTTTTATTGTAAATGTAAATATCGTCTCGTCTTCTCTGTGAATATTTAATACCAAAAAAAAATTCTTTTTTGTCCCGTTCTTCATATCTTTTATTTTTCACAATCGTTTCAATATTTTCAATATTTCATCAATGTTCAGATTCATTCATATATTTATATGTATTATGATACTCTCTACTCTATACAGTCAATTTTATATAAAAAGCAATATTCCATTTACGAGAGTAACTCTTATATTCAATGAACTGCGCAAAATGAGCAATAATCTATATATTACAAAAAAAAAAAAGGAAGAAAAGAAAAGAAATAAAATGCGAATAATAAGAGCAAGCAAATCAAAAAATATAAACAAAAAGATCAATCATAAAAAGCAGAAAAATAAAGCAAAAGAAAATCAAATTGTAGCAATATTTTATGTGATTTGCAATCGTTTCTGCTTAAGATTATGATTATAGAGCTGATAGCATGTGAACTAACAATCACAAGAAAAAAAAAATAAGAAGAACAAGAAGAAGAGAAGAAACAGGGGGAAAAAACAAACTTTCAACCCAAAAAACAAAAAAAAAATAAAGAGGAAAAATCAAAATCAAAATAAAAAAAAAAATAACAACGCAACAATTCGTTTCCAATTCTCGACTTTTATTCTTAATGTTTTTTTATTTCTCTACTTTCTCTTTCTTAATCTTCTCTTCTTTATTTTTTTTTTAACTTGATTCTATGTCATTGTCCTTATGTCCAAAACATGTTCGGTGACTAAAAGCACCGCCATGACTTTTACGAAAAATGGGGCTAATCGGAAATGATGCGTATAATCGAAATAAATACGTTAAGTTGTGAAAACTTGCTGTTTGTGAATAAATGTTTGCTATAGAAAAATGTATTTTTAGGTAAAATTATATTAATAGAAGGGAAGAAAAAATTGGAAATGTCTCAAGTAATAAATTATACTTTTTTTTTTATGTTGGATAGAATTTCTGTATATGGTTGAGTTGATTCAGCTTCTAGGTAATTTGGTTTTTTTTATTTTCTTTTTTTTTTTTCGTCTTTTTCTTTTTCTTCTTCGTATTTTTCCTTTTCTTCGTCTTCTTTTTTATAATACAAAGGATATAATGAAATTAGTCAAAAAATGTGAAATTGTAAGGCGGGGTTTTTTGTAATTAGAATCATAATCAAAATAAATTACGGAGTTTAATATGAGGGTACAAAATGTGCGGAAAAATTATAAAAGAAGAAAAGATGGGAAAAAAAGACAGAAAAAATTAGAGAAATTAAAGAGGATTGAATATGTTTTTTCTTTTTGTTCTATAAATAATGATGTAGTTTTTCGGATTTTATAAATCGATAAAAAGCAGATGAAGGTAGTTTGTGTTTCATGGTCTGAAGAATGTGATAAAGCTAATGTAATGTGAAAGTTTGTAAAAGTATTTTGACCTATCAGTAAATAGCTTATTTGCTAATATACAGTTTTAATGTTTTTACCAAAATAGGCAGAGTTAGTATATATAAATTGGCACTAACATACAAAAATTTGACATCTTGTCAACAATTAATACTGAAGAATAATCTCCAACTAGATTTCTCAGTATTCAACTACATATGCACATACATAGCCGATATTTTCTATACACATACTCATCCATACTCATACAAAAATATATATATAATTCACCTCAAGATCAATCTCATAAATTCAGGTGTAAAAACCTTACGGTCAAGATTCAACATAATAAATTGTAGGTGAAATGAAAACAACCTTAAAAATTTAGGAGTTATAATATATATGGTCCTAAGACTTGATCTAAAATATACCCTCGGTGAATTATTATAACGCCAATTAAGAAAAAAACAACAACAAAAACAACAGGAAAAAAATAAATATATATTCATTTCTAGAGATATGAGGATTGCTTCCATGTTAGGGTTAATTTTCCCAACACAAAAGATTTTCCCCAAGTGGTTTGAGAAAGATTAATGATAAACTTTCCAGAGATACATTAAGACAAATTTAATGAAATTTTAAATTGGAATCATTGTGTATTGTTCAAATTTTCACAAACAAAAAATGCAGTTTAATCTGTGTTATATATGACCATTGATTTTACAATGAAAGTTGATCGGATTATGCAGGTGATCGATGGTACTTATGAAAAATATTCAATTAAATGTAATTTAATTGGAGATGTGGTCCGATTAAATGAAGTTAAATTAAATATAATTTTTTTCATATTTTTCTAGGCTTTTTTTTTTGTTAGTAAAATATTAATTTAATTAGATTTAAAATCTCTTGAAATATATTTATATTGCTTTGAATTTTTATACACATAAAACAAAAAGAGAAAAATGGTTGGAGAAAAAAAACCCCCCTCAAGAAAATAAAATATAAAATCCCAGAAAAACAATGAAAAACCACCAACCGGAATTGTGAAATCTTTTAATAGGATTATTATGAGTTTTTATGCAATGAGAGATTTCCGAACTTTTTTCATTTTGTTTTTTTTTTTTTTTTAAAAAAATAAAATAAAAGGATGTAGAAAACAAAGAGAAGATTATTTTAAATAATTAAAAATAAACACAATAAATTTTCAAAAAAAAAAAAAATCAAAAGACAAAACTTTTAAATTAAAATATTTTTATATCTTGTTCCTACTTTTTTCTTTTCTTCTTCCTTTTTTTTTTTAAAAAAACAAAAAAAAAAGCACAGAGAAAAAAAATTAAATATTAATCTACAATAATGCATCTTAAAATGGACATGAATCTTTTGTAGTAGATTTGTGGTGAATTATGACAAAGCGACTATATAGATAAAATATAAAACAGAAAATAGAAAATCGCAATTTTTATTTTTCTCCACCTTCATCACCGCCAACCATCTTCTTTTTTTTTCATCTTTCGTTTTTCTTTTTCTTTTTCTTTTTTTTTTCCTTTTTTCTTTTTTTTTTTTTTTTTTTTTTCCTTTTACATTGGAACATTTATATACATATAAATATATTTGGATAAAAGTGGGACTCAAGATTTATAAAACTCTTGGGATAACTTTGTGAAAAGCAAGGAGAAAAAATAATAAAAAAGATGAAGAAGAAGAAAAGATGAAGAAAGAAAAAATGAGTAAAAGAGAGAAGAAAGAAAAAACTTGTGATAATAAAAAAGTAAAAGAAAAATTTCAAAAGGCCAAGAGTCAAGTTCTAAGGAGAATTTATTGAACGTGTGAACGTCCGGAATTGTTTTTAATGATGTGATTTTTTAAGGGAGTAATTTTAGGTTCTTATTTTAAAAAGTTTTCTTATTCTTATTCTTGTTTTTCTTTTTTGTTCTTTTTTTTTTACTTTTTCTTCTTCTTCTTCTTCTTGTTTTTCAATAATACTTTAAACAAAAGTTTTGTATTCAAAATATTTATTTGAAAACTATAAATATAATTAATTTATCATCAAATGTTTTTTTTTTGGGTTAAATCTTTTCAAAATGGATTTTGTTGTTTTTGATGTTTTGTTATTTTTGGTACTGATAGTGTTCCTATTTACTAGTTTAATTGTTATTGTTATTATTTTATTTGAATAACGTCTACACAAATTTAAAGATTTCAATGGAATCTGTTAGATATTATAAGCAATTGTGGAATAAGTTTGGGTTTCACCAATACTTTAAATTAAAGTAAAATATTAAAATTTAAAGAAATATTTGGAAATAAATTTTTTGTCCCTAATTTATTAATCATTATAATTTACAAAAATTAAATAAATTTATGATCATTTTTAATCATTCGGAAGTCAAAGTGTAAAATTAAAATTCAACAATTTTTAAAATCAGTAAATTTAGAGCAAAAATTAATTAAATATTTTTATTAAAGTAAACAAACAAAGCACCAAAATAACGTTTATCCAAAAACTATTAATTTTCAAAATTCATAAAGAATTTTTTTATTCTGCTGAAGTTTTTAGAAAAAGCTCCTAAAATCTGGTAAAAGTTTTCTTTTTCAAAATTGAAAAAGATTTTTTTTAATCCTGATCCAATTTTTAGAAAAATGGTAAAAATTATTTATTTTTTTGCTATTCATTAGATTTCTGCGAAATTCAGGACGAACCTCGGTGAAAAGTGGAATTAAAACAATTCACAAATTGGTTAAAAGCATCCAATTCTGTTATTGTGTATGAGATCCATTAAATATTTTTTAAATAGAGAGAATCAAATTATTTTTGTAATTTTGAAGAGATTAATAAGAATTCTATCTTTGTGTTTCAAACCCATTTTCATTTCAACTATTTTTGTTCGATTCAATATTACATTATTATTTATTTTCTTCCATTTTGTAATTAATTAAGAGTTAATTAAATATATTGTGAAACCAAATATTAATACTTTTACTATTTTTGAAGAAAAAAGTTGAAACCAAATTTAATAAATATAAAATTGTGTTTCCTTCTTATAATTTTATCTGTTTTTTTAAATAAACTTTAAAAAAAATATAATTTAATAAAAAATACCTTAATGGTAGAAGACTAGGAAATTGAGAATAACAAAAAAAAAAGAGTACGACATCAAGGAAGAAAAAAGTTGTAAACTGTAAAGATTTATGTCTAACATAATAGGTACCTTTGCTTATTTTTTTTTTTATTCAAGAAAAATAGGGAAGATACAAAACGTCTCAGTCAACATTTTTTTCTTGTATCTTTTCTCAACTTTTAGCTGCTTTTTTATTTTCCTTAGTTTTATATTCCATACTATTTTATTCTTAACGACAGTGCAGAGTCATCATGCACCAAATTGTTAGAATATTTAATAAAAATTGGTTTAAATTTTACAAGAGGATTTCGTTGGATTTTTTTTCAATAAAAAAGAAAAAAACAAACATTTTGAATTTTATTCGTCCATTTTGCTTTGTGGTCGTATAAAATATTTTTTCGTGTATTATGTATATAGGGCATTTAAAAAAATCCCTTCTATTTTTTTTCTGTGAATAGTTGGAATATGAAATTGTATAATTTAGAAATTTAAGTTAAAACAATTATTATTAAGAAAATAGGAGTATTTTTAACACATCATTCAGATTTATAACGATATAAATTACACACATTATGTGAAATTAGATTCCAATTTAATATTAAATAATTGTGTTTGTATACATAATCAGAATCAGTCGATACAGATGTTTGGGAAAACAATTAAAATACATTTGTATTTCGAGCATTTAGATTTTAGACAATACTCCCAATACATAATATCTCTTGAAAATGCATTAGCAAAATCTATGTACATACCTACTTATGTATGAAAATATTTTTCATTTGCTTTTGTTATGTAAATATCAATTCTTCTTACTAGAACAGATAGAAATGTTTTGGTCACCATTACTGTCACTACTAATATGTATCGAAAAATTTCAAAAATGTAATTCTGATCAAACAAAATAATCGTATTATTTATTTGAAAATAGAATTAATTAAATGTATTGTCATAAGCAAATATTTTAAAAATATTTATTAATTACTATAACAAACTCAGAACTTTATGAACTTTTTTTTTCTTTGTAATTTTATGCGAAATCACATATAATTGTTTCAGTTATTGTAAATTAACTCTAATAGAAACCGATTGGCCACATGTTGTGTAATTCTTGATTTTCAAACAGAGATAATTGATCAGAATTTTTAATTTGTAATGTTAACTTTTTTAAAACAAATTTACCATAAGTTTTTATTAGTAAATCTAGTAAATTAGTAAATTGAAAATGACGTAAATGTAAATGTATTTGCTAAATTTTACTTAAAATTTAGACTCTCATAAAAACTTTGTCACAATAAAGTATTTGTGAACTTAGTTATCTTATCAAAGATATTTGATAATGTATACATTATTAATAATGAATATAAAGAACCCATTTAAAACCGAATAAGGGATATACTTTCAACACATTTCGAAATAAGCTTTGTATATAGGTTAAATTAAATAAATAGTAAATAAATTTATGAATTATTAAGTATAAGTTGTTTAAGTAGATTTAAAATTCAAAATGGCGTTATCAAATACTTAGAAATTTTGTCATTTAGTCATGGACGACCAAAGGAACACTCTATAAATTTGTTTAGGGCAAATATAACTTTTTTTTTTAATGTCTTGTTATTACATAACATAAGTTTTCATTTTAATTATATAATTGCTTTAATTTCATGGTGTTTTATTCACTTGTTACTTTTGTAATGAATTTCTGAATTAGTATTGGTATTTATCCAAAGCATTAGCATTATTGGTAACATTTACTCTATTTTCAATAATTCTCTTACAATTTATTTTGTTATTTATTACGGATAGAATTATTGTACTTCCGCAAGTGCATTTTATTAAAAAACAAACAATTAAAATAGAATAAATGCTTCAACAGGAATTTCTTGTTTTTATTATTCGTTACATAAACTAAAATCTAAAATTGAGCTTTGTTTAAAAATCGAAATGAATAAAATTTTCAAAGAGATTCAACTATAATTGATAAATTTAACATTGAACACGATCAAAAGTTTTATAGAAATCAACTCTTTTTTTCTATACTAGAAATATAATAATGGAAATATAAATAGAATGCAGTAACTTTTAATTGTAAATAATTTAAATTATATTAATTAAAAAGGTTTATGATTAAATTTTCATAATTCTAAAATTACTTTTCAATCAAATTTATTACAAAATATCGTTAATTAATTTTTCTTCAATAACATATTCAATTCATTGTTAGTTCCAAATCAATTTTATAGACACTCTAGAAATAAATAATAAAATGTTCGGTAATAAAAGTTTTCATTTATCTATTGTTGTCACTTTGAATTTAAATGTACTTTAGCATAATGATGCTGGTATTTGTCAAAATTCATCTTTAAGTTTGATTTAAAAAATAAGAATTGTTTTTATTAAAAATGAATTTATCAAAATTGAAAAATCATTTACAAAATTAAAAAGGGCAACTCTGTAAATCTGGTGGCTCATTTGATTTTATTTTATTGATTTTGAAGACTTTTTTTTTCTTCTTCTTCTGTTAAATGTATAGAGATTATAATCCAAACGATTTATTTTATCGTATATATATATGGAAGAAGATGTGGTGTGAGCTCATAATAATCGATTGTGTGGCAATCATGGGAAGTAAACACTTTGCCACTGAGTTGAGGTTTTTCTATATAGATTGTTACCAGTTTTAAATTAAATTTAAATGTATCACTTAACTCTTAACATTTTAGAAATCGCAGACGTGCATTGATCGATTTTTCAATTTTTTATATTTTCTTTTTACAGGGGTTATTTTTTCCCCATCGTAAAAAAAGTAAAAGAAAAAAAAACAGAAGAAAAATCGGAAAGTATGAAAATATAAAAAGTAAAAATCTTAACGTATTCATTTAAACGATTATTGAAAACTAATTTATCAAAAAAGAAAGAAAAAAAAAACAGAAATTTTGGTTAAAAAGAAAAACCAACATAATAAATATATGTAGACAAATAAAATATAAGTAAGGGTATAAAAACGACAGAAATTGATTGATAAGATTTTTATGTATTTAATGTAAATGTGTCCATGTATTATATTATTATATGTATCTGTCCGTGTTTGTTGTAATTTTGGTATATGTATATGTATGTGTGTACGCACCATATATATATGTATATATGTATATATATGAATCTCGATAACTTATGTCATTTGTGCGTGTTCAATAAAACTAATGAACGTGATAAAATACATGAAAAATAACGAAATTGGTTTTTGATGTAATAGTAATAAATTTTCTTTCTAAAAAGGTCATTTTTTTTCTTGTTTCTCCTGTGCACACGGCCGAATTTAATTTGAAAGAAATTGATTTCTATTTGTTGGGACTGTTGGGGAAAATCTCTCTAGAGAAATTACCTTTTGTCCTTTTATTATGTTTATTGTTTTGTGTCTCTCTTGTGAACATTATTATTTATTTATTATATTAGATTGACGAATATAATAATAGAATAGTAATTAGATTTTATATATATTTTTTATAACCATTAACTGATTGGATTTTATAGTCAATTCGATTATTTGAATTGGTTCTTACAAAAAAGGAATTTTCGAATGACTATTTTCATATTTTTTATCTTTTTTTCTGCTTAGAAGAAAGAATAAGATAAGAATTAGGATTATTGCCTGTAAGTTTTATCTTATTCTTATAATACTATTTTTTTAAACAAAAAAGTTTCACATCTGGATGTACCACGAGTACCAAAGAGTATCCTTCTTTACCCACTGTTTCCGGGAGTTATATTATAAAAAAAAAATCTTTTGGTTAAATCAAAAAATATAAAATTCGTTTTGCGCAAATTTTCATATTTTGTTAGTAAAGTCAAATTAAAGTTTTATTTAAATTTGTTTGTTTTTTTTTTGTTGTATTTTATTTATTTTTTATTTTTCCTTCATTTTAAAAAAAATAAATATATAACTCGATTTTTTCTGCTCGTTTTTGTTTTCCTTATTCATTTTTTTTCCTTATTTACTTTCTTTCTTTCTTTTAAATAAACTTATATGCAAAAGTAATTTTAAATTGGGTTGAGACAGAGTTTGAGATATGAAAATAAAGAAGAAGAAGAAGAAGAAAAAAAAAGTTAAATAAAATGAAAAATAAAAGACGTACAAATACAGTATTTTGTGTAAGTACAATAAAATTCCAAAGCAAGATGAACGAGTTTCGCATGTGAAAGTAGATGACGTTTGATAAAACGTTACTGTTTTGTTTGTTGTTATATATGTATATTTGTGTGCATATAATATGTGTGTATATGTAAAAAGTTTTAGGCAACCCAACCAAGATGAAATTTATGACAAGACGAAACAAAATTAACTTTCTTCAATAAACTAACGTTTTTTTTTTGTTCTTTTTTTTTTTTTTCTTTCTTTTTGGAATGAAATATTAAAATAATTAATTCTGGAAAACAAATTCCGCTAGGACTCAAACTTGAAAGCAAAATATACGGCTTGTAACCTCTGCCATGAATTATTTAGGACTATGCATATTGTGTTTTTCTTCTGTCTTAGACGAGTTTTTTCTTCCTTTATCTTGGGATTCTTCTTTTCTTTTTTTGTTTTTTGTTGTAATAAAGTATGGGCAACATACGTGACTGCAATATCTTATAAATGAACGATTACAATACAAGAAAGCTAAAAGAATGATTTAAATATTATATACAAGAAAAATCATGATTAATAAACAGGATTTCATATTTTTTTATTTTATTTTGGCTACTTGAAATCTATGGAGTAATAACAACAGTGCAGAAAATAAAACTAAAAAATATAAATATAACCAAATGACTAATTTTTAAAAAGAAAAAGAAAAAAAAAAAGCATAAAAAATCTGACAAAAAAATAAAAACAGGGTGAAAATTTGTGGAATGGCAAATCGAATTTCGAGGGCAAATATATATAAAATTGTACAACATTCTAAAGTTTCAATTGGAAAATTCCAATAACGCCGTAAGGCATTGAAAATATGTGTCCGACAGTTTGTATTGAGATGACACACATTTTTCTGATCACACTTTATTTTTTATTTTTATTTTTTTTTTTGCTTTTTCAACATATATTTCCTTCATTTCCACAAAAACTATATACGTGTGTGTGTGTCTGTTTGTTTGTGTGTGTGTATCTGAATAAGTATGTATATGGATGTGTAAGTTTATAGGTATTTATGTATTTATATATAGTGAAGCAACATATGTGTATTGTTGTGTCTATAGTACGCAAGCAGAACTTTTAATGTGGTCACGCAGAAATTTCACCCAACAAATTTTAGCTGTCAAAACTTTAGCATAGCTCACATATTATATTTCACATTATATATTTTCTGTTTTCCTTTTCTCATTTCTCTTTTCTCTTTTCTCTTTTGTCTTTTCTCTTTTCTCTTTTCTCTTTTCTCTTTTCTCTTTTCTCTTTTCTCTTTTCTCTTTTCTCTTTTCTCTTTTCTCTTTTCTCTTTTCTCTTTTCTCTTTTCTCTTTTCTCTTTTCTCTTTTCTCTTTTCTCTTTTCTCTTTTCTCTTTTCTCTTTTTCTCTTTTCTCTTTTCTCTTTTCTCTTTTCTCTTTTCTCTTTTCTCTTTTCTCTTTTCTCTTTTCTCTTTTTCTCATTTCCCTTTTACAGGAAAGTGTCTTTCTAATATATGATTTACAGATTTTGCCATATAACAAATATGATTTATGATAGATCCTGTCGTATGGATAATAAAAATAAATTTATTTTGTTTCAACTATATTATTTATTTATTTATTTATTTGACGTCATTTTCTTCAGTGGAACTTAATTGCTCAATTTGGACAAAATATTGTTTTTCTTTAACTGTTTATTTGTATTACAATTAATAGTTAATTAAATCAAAATTAAAGGAAAAACTTATATACCTTTTTTATTTTAGTTGTAACGAATGTTCAAACAATTAGCTAATTTCCATTAGTCAATTTTCACTAGCTTATATTATTATACAAATACTACATAACACACAACATTGCTTTTGTTAGTCTTTTGAAGTAATTCTTCATTTATCTTTTACCATGTTTTTTTTTTGTGTTTTTGTTTTTGTTTTTTATTCAAACATTATTTGTTGGAATGTAAATTATAACGAAAAGTATCTATATATACAGTTTACACTATATATACTGAGGGAAACAAAACAAAAATATAAAAAAAAGAAAAAAGAAAAACGAAAAAAGAAAAGGAACAACACACACAAAAAAAAAAGAGCATATTCAGATAGAAGCCAGGGTTGGAGTGATTTACCGATGTAGCACACGACCCGTAGGGGGACAAAAATCGTATAAATAACTTCTACAACACTATTTTGCTTGTTTATGTGAACAATACAACAATAAGGATACATATAGAGAGAGGCAACACAAAAAAAAACCAAAAAAAGGAACAAAAAAGGAAAGGGGAGAGTTGGTATCATTAGATGGAAGTGGGCCATAAAAATATATTATATTTTATTTTTGTTTAAATGGTAAAACTTACAATAAAGAAAAAATAATAATAAGAAGAAGAAGAAGAAGATAAAGTAAAAGAAGGAGTAGGATGGTAAATAATAAAGGAATATTATTCAGTGAAATTTGTCGACACTTTATACACATTATTATTACATAATGTTGAAAGGCATTGTTATTGAAAATTAAATGTTTGAAATTAACTTCAAATCGGATTATTTAGGAACAAAAAGTTTACATAAGAGAGTGGCAACAATTTACTTCCTTCTTTTTCCATTCTTTTATTATTTTTATTTTTATTATTATTCTATTTACACACACACACATACATACACATATAGAAATATACACAAATGTTACGTTATATAACTAAAGAATTTGAATAACATCACAGAATTATTATTCACTTTTTGATTTCTTACATTTTATTCAAAAAAAAAATAAGAAAAAAAGTAAGATGAAGAAGAAGAAAAAAAATTTGAATTTTAAACAACAATAGAAAGTATAGAAAACCAAATTCAAAACAATGTTCTTTTCAACAACTTTTATTTTGTTTCTATGTTTTCTTTCTTTTTCCTGAAATTTTTTTTTTACTCTCATATAAACACGAATATTTTTTTTTGTCCTTGTCAACTTTTTTCCCCATTTTCTTCTTTTTCTTCTTTTTTTTTTTTTTAAACATACTCCCATCTACATACACACATACAATCACATAGACATAAACCTTCATAAAATATATGCAATAGAATACAATCGTCTTTGAAAAAACTTTAAATTTTTTTTTAACTTTTTCCGTATATTTTTATTTTATATGTTTGTCTGTAAAATTTTCTTGGGGCAGAATTGTTTAGGTTTTTTTTTTTTTTACTTTTGTGTTTTTTCTCTTTCTCTCTCTGACTCACACTTTACATTACATGTCAGTATGTATATGTGTATGTACGTGCATATATATTTGTCTGTTTGTTGGGGTCTATACTCATAATGATTTACATTATAATAACAACAATATCATCAACAATAAAGCCTTATGAGAGCGAATGGGTTGTCCTTTCCAGACATCCTGGCAAAAAAGAAGCAGAAGAAAAAAAAAAGAAATGAAAAAACTTTCACATTATGGAAGATAAATTTTCAGAGTGCATATCCTATATGTTTTTGTTGTAGTTGTAGTTGTTATTGTTGTTGCGTTGGCATATTTATATAAATATATAACAACAAACATATATAGGTTATATATCTAAACAAATGCTACAATAGTAAAGTAAGGTAGAAGATGTGTTTGGTGGTATTTTTACTCGTGTGACAGAATATTTTATAATATTTTTTAATGCATTTCATAAAGAAATATATAAAACTATAAACATTTGGCGAAAAGTGTGAAACTTCATTTTTTTCATAGTGTTTTATTGCCTGCAAGCTTTTCTTCTTTAGAATTTTTATAAAATTTTATTTCAACAATTTCATAAATTCATGATTTTTTTTAAAGGTAATCGAACAGTTTTGCATGGGAGTATATAAATTTTTATATTTTTTCACAGGAACACAATAGTCGAATTATTATTTACCATCTACAATTTCTGACTGTTCCATCTGACCAACTGAAAAAAAATTCTCCCAATTATACCATTTTCTTTGATACTTTTATACTGTGATACTGCGGTATATGGTATACTGGTATACTGATTGTACACACTGGTATACTGAATATAATTAATATTCCACAAGTTCCGTGAAACAACGTAAGAAATATTTATAGTTACAATTTACAGATTCCTAGAATATAATTCTGTAGAAATGTCAGATATTATGTTTACATCATAGTTTCTTTTAGAGAACATTATTATTGTTGACATAATTTTTAATCTACTTAAAACATTTTATTTTTGAGCAATTAAAATTATTCTCGAAATGAAAGTAAACAAAAGTTCATAGTTCAACTAACTCAAATGATAAATTAAATTTATAGTCTTGTTCTCTTGTTACAAGAAGAAAATGAAATAACATGAAAAAAAAATTATTCTTATTTTTCTTATTCATCAAAACCTTAACTAATTTTTTAAAAACTATTTTAATTATTCATTTTATACTAATAACATAATTTGATTAAACTCATTTTTCCATTTACAGCGTACAATTTCTATTCATAGAAAACGAGAAATAAACTTAAAATAAAAAAAAAAAATAAAAATCAAGCTTTAAAACGGTTATCCAATTAACATTTTTCTTTTGTTTTCTTCTTTTTGTACTTTTCCTCTCTTTTTTGTAAAAAAAAAAAAAAGAGAAAAACACAAATATAAAATAAAAGAATAAAAAAAAAATACCATTTCGCTGACATGTAATTTACGTTTACCCTCTTCAGACTATGTGAAATTGTGCATAATAGACAAAAAAAAAAAATAAAAATAAAATGAATTGTCTGTGGAGGAAAATATTATTCAAACTGATAATATATAAGGAATGTTTTTTATATATAAATAAAATATTTTTTAAAGTCCCATTATTTATTTAATAAAAAAGAAAAAAGCTAAATAGAGAATACGAAAATTTGAATAAGTATAATTACTATATTTAATTAAGTAATCATAGTAACAAGGTAATGTCAATACTAAAAATAAAAAAGTTAATTAAACTCATTGAAAGTTAAATATATGGAAGACTGCCTTGTATGGAACAACATTTTTAATCGTTACTTTCAGCATTCTATATGGAATATAAATTTGAAGGCAATTACTCGGAAATCGAAACATGTTTACACAAATAAATTCAACAATTCTTGGTAAAATTTCCCTTCCATCCATTATTAATTAAATTAAAACAAATAAAACACGGAATAAAGCTTTAGCGCATATCCATCAATATTCAATCAAAGACTGTGTTCCATCATAGAATTATCTGAACTCAGAACTGTTGTAACAATGAACGTATTATTTTCTGTACCACTTTCGTTTATTTTTGTTCATTAGAATAAATAACTATAAATATTTATAAAAATTCTGTATTACTACGAAAAAATTCTGCATACGAATACGACAAATCACATTTACAAAATTATTAGTAAAATTATTCCTAAAATATATGAATTTGCGCCATAACTAATTATTTTATTAATTACCTAATTTTATATTTTGTTTGAAGTTCGTTAACATTACTATGTGAAATTGTGTAAATATGGAATATGGATTTTAAAACATATAATGATACTTCATAAATCAATCAATCAATTTCAGTTTAAATATTTTTATTCAATTCTTTATAAATTTTATTGAGCGAAGAAGCTTTAGCCATATTATTTAAGTCTGCAAAATTCAATTTGAAAATACATAAAATTTTATATTTTTTTTTCTAGTAAAATAATTATGATTAATATTTTCTTTTTACATAAAATATACTATTTTGATATATTATCATTTGAAGTAACGTGAAAACTATTGAGCATCTTATTTCCATAAATTAAATTAAATTTTACACTAAACGTATTTTATAAAAAGAAAAAAATAAAAATGATGAATGTCTATATTTTGTCTTTTCTTATATACTGAAAATACGTTTTGTCTTGTGCCAAAGTTATTATAGTACGTAAATATAAGCCAATTGCTTAATAAAAAATGTTTTTTCATTGTTTTCTTAAGAAAATAAACAGAGAAAATATATCGTTATCTAATAAATGACAAAATTTATTTTAATTAGTTTAGTAGAGAGACAAAGTCCTCTCTGTAGTCGTAAAATTGACATAAAAACTTATTTTATTATTTTTATTAAGTTTATATATATATATATATATATATATATATATATATATATATATATATATATATATATATATATATATATATATATATATATATATATATATTAAATTACTAGTGTATAGGATAATATTGTGGAAATAGGAGAATAATTTTTTTATTCCATTTTCTTCTTATATTATACATAATAAAAGATGATAAGACTTCCAATGTATATATAAATAAATGTATATACTTTTATAAATATATGTTGACATTAAAATAAATACACATACATAATATAATATAGACTTAATTTTAACCAAAAATAAACTCAATTAGAGAACTGGAGTTAACGGAAACTTTACATTACAAAATATTAAAGCATATAAATATTAACAACATATAAATATATGTAGCTCTATGGACAAAATAAAATAAACATCCACTAATTTAATGAGAAATATTTACTTACTTAATTAAAAGCTTCATTATAATAAATTAATTTATTATTTTTATTTTGAAATTTAACAGATTAATATTTTGTGCTTGAATAGCAAATAGCAATAAGAAAAAAAATGTTAACTTACTAAAAATTGTTGGTTCATTTTAGGTTTTTTTTTAATTTTCTCTAAACATTTTTAGTGTAACAAGCTTTTGTAATTATGTATACACAACATTTAAAGCATAAATAAGTGAATTTTTCAATATTTAAGAATAAAATTTTCGGTTTCACAATAATTTAAAGTTGTTTTTTAAATTATTACTTGTCTAAATAATTAGAAATTATTGTGACGCCCGTCATAAATGATTCTTTTTTATTCCAAATGAATTATTTTGATTTCTAGAAGATAGTGCTCTGGTTTTTCATAGCAAATTCTGATTCTTGTTTTTTTATATTTGTTGTTTCGAAACCGGTTATTACCCAACGCATATTTACCATATATAAATTCATATATATAAGATACCTATAGATATGTTATGTATATAGAAGTTCATTGAACCAAATAATATCAACAAACCAATGAGTCAACTGTAAGATGAGCTTATTCAATTGTAAACAAGTCAATTCTCTTCATACCCTAAATAATTCTGGGTATATTCAACCAACCAACCAATCGGTTTCAATGTTTTCTATATATAAACGCAAAGTAACAAAGGGATTTTATCAATAAAAAAAAACTTTAGTCAATTAAATATTACAATTTAGTTTAGTGCTTTAGTTCTCAGTCGTAACAATTTATCGAGTGTATAATGGAAACCGTGCAAGTCGTTTGTCGAGTAACCATTGTGAAACTCATATATTATTGTCATTGATCAAATGCTATAAAGTATATAATAAAGTATATTATAGTACAATATGTACTATATATATATTCAGATATATTATATACATTTACTTGTGTGTGTGTATGTGAAATCTTATAGACATTTTATATGGAAAAAGAAATACGTTAAATCGAATTTTCTGAAATCACAAAAATTATTTCTAATGATTTGACTTTTGTGATTTTTTTTTTAAAAGAAATTATAGTAAATTTTTAGTTTGAAACTTTAATTCGTTATACAATGTTCACAAATGAATATAAATCTAAAAGTTTTTTTAACTTTAATTATCCATGTTCAAGAAATTAAGTTTTTAATGTCAATAAATATTCTTTGTAATTCTTTTTTCTTTTTTTTTTATTAGTGTTGTCATGTCTGAAACTTTAAATAACAATATAATAATTAAATATTATTATTTAAACAAACATTTTATGTTTATAGTGTTTCCCGAATGTTTCTTAAGAATTTGATTTAGATTTTTGTAAAATAAAAATAAAATTCTATGGAGTAAATATAATCTAAAGACCTATCGCTAACCAACAAAAAATAATACACTGAGTAAAAAATTATAGCAAACCATTTATTTTATGGCAATATAATAAAAACAAATAAAATGTGGAATAAAATATAAAAATAAAAATAAACAGTAAATAAATGTTTTTAAAAATAATTGTTATTGTTTTTATCACATGGTTAAAAGTAATATTTATAGGTTTTTTTTTATAACCTTCTATTTTATAATAATTTTTAATTTGTTTCAATATTAATTATAATTTCTAACATTCAGTATTACATTCTGATTTCTAGTTTAGAGTTATTTGTTCTGCACACATTTGCTTTCCCACATTTGCTTTCCAACTTCTATATAATGAATCGCATTTAAAGTTTTTTTAAATTAAATATATAACTGTTAGATATTCGTAATGTTAATGGTGTCTGTCATTGCTCAATGTAATAACCATAAAGTATTATCTACCTACAGCATGTAGTAAATGACGATGACCGGTCATTATCATATGTCTCACCGTCACCAGCATAATTCACTTTTGTCTTTCATTCAATACTGTTATAAAGGCAAAATAAAAAGTTAGAAAAAAGTTTTTGTACCACAATGATAATTGTACATCACCAAATATTTTTATTCATTGAACCAATTGGAAGGTTCAGAATATATAATTATATTCAAAAATAAACATCAGTTGAGAGAAATTTAACATTAACCAAAAAAATAAATCTACTATTATGATCGGGACATAACAGTAGCTAGAGCTTGAAATAACTGATGCTATAATTGTGAATCATTCACTCTGAGACCGCCTTCAATTATAAATATTGCAAAGTAGTGGAAGTGGATTAAAATAAAGGGAATAATATTCTATGAATGGGGTTAGATTTGAAGAGATCATTCGATTTTCATTTCACTAAAAATTGTGAAGCTTTTTAAAACTTCTCTTATGGAAATAAATGAAATTAAGTGAATACAAATCAATTTGTTTTTAAAAATCAATAATGAAATTTTGTTGAAATATTCATCGAGGTAAAAGTGGATTTTTTTTTTGCTTGATTAAAAAATCCTTTTGGCTCCGTATTTATTTCTAGCACAATCAATATTGAGCCTTAAATTCATGCATGACACAAACGAAAAAAACTTTAATCATGTTGAAGAATAAGTTACATTTTATATATATTTGAATTTCTTTTGCCATTTTACATGTATTTAAATCTCATGTTTCATGTCACTTAGTTTAGTATAATACAAACATATCTTTTAATTCTTTCGCTATCAGCCTATGCAATTTTCTAAATTTTCTTTTAACGATTGTACAAAATTTGAAATGAAGAGAAAAATATACATTTTAAAAAAAGCTTACAGAATTATGAATGTCATTGAATGCATGATGAATTTTTATTTATTATCATATTCTGCAAGTTAAAACTATCAAATCTGTAATCGTTAGAGCAAAAACTAAATAATAATAATTTGTCATTACATTAGAAATTTATTCAGACACACATGCATGAATCAAGCAAACACTATAAAATAGGTCACTGCACAGACATTTTGACAATACAAAAAAGAATCAACGCTTCTCATTTTATTTATTTCAGTTTTTCTTTCTTTTTTTCAGATGCAAATTTTAAATTGATTAAGTGAGATATTATTTGAAATTCTATTTAGATATTTATATACATACAAATTTATTTTTTGTATAAAAAAAATTCTCTGAATGTGTGTGTGTGTGTATATATATTTTGTTATTTATTATAGCATTCAAAGTGGACGTATAAATTGAAAATCGATTGAACTGATTTTTGATTTGCGACTATTGAAAGCAAATTTAATTTAAAAAAGAAAAAAGGGAAAGAAAAATGTTGTAATCGAAGCTTAAATTGCTGAGAAGGAGAAAAGAAAATCCAATAGCGTTGTCAATTTTTTCTTTTTTTTTTGTGGAAAAAAATAT
This sequence comes from Pedicia rivosa, assembly GCA_963082725.1. Taxonomy (NCBI): domain Eukaryota; kingdom Metazoa; phylum Arthropoda; class Insecta; order Diptera; family Pediciidae; genus Pedicia; species Pedicia rivosa. Next base: position 26,137,440 of record OY720154.1, read on the forward strand.
CATTTTCACATAAATTTTCATATTTTTCTTTTTATTTTTTCTTATTTTTTGAAATTATGTTTTAATAATTTGTTATTTATTAAATTATGTACAAGTGGGTAGGATTGGTGTGGAATATCTAAGAAAAATAATAAAATACAATCTATGGAAAATTATATTCTATATATAAATAATAATATCTAAAACCATAATCTAATATAATATTTATGTGTATGAATGTGTGTAAGATATTTATGTATATAAACACGTACAGTATCATTTGACAAGCAATTAAAACCACTTTACATGACATTTCTGTGAATATAGCCCGGAAGCAGTTACACATATCATATCCCTCTTTTCACTTTATATAAAATATAGGCATTGTATTTGGATTATATATGTGTGCACTATTATGTATATAGATACACACTACACCACATGCAAACATACACATACATATATCAACTATGTACGCAAAATCAAGTTGAATTATGTATTAATAATAATCAAAAATATATATGAAGGTGTTTTACAATAAAATGATAGAGGTAGGCACGCAGAAGTTGACGCAAAATAAGTTGTAGTGATGGAGTAGAATTTCTTTTCTTTTAATGTATAAATTTCTGTTTAGAAATAACGATTGAACGACTTTATTCTAATCGGCACTTCAAACAAATTTTGATATTGAGAAAATTTAATTTCTTTTTAAATTTCATCTTTTCTTACCCTTTTATTGATACTACCTATAAAATATTTTGCGTCAATAACTAACTGTTTACGCATTATATCAATAGGGGTACATATTTATTACATACATATAAATATTTTATGAAATTCCCTTGTGTTGTATATAAGTACAATTGATATTATTCTGTTATTGAAGAAAAATTATGAACTTATTTGTAGGGTAAAAAAAAAACGAAAAAGAAAATCATTTCTTTCTTATACTTTGATTTATTGGACCGATGCAAGAAATCTTTTACAATATAAAAGAAAAAAAATGCGAAGAGAGTGAGAGTAAAATATATACATTAATTGAGGGTAAATTTAGGGTATTTCCAAAAAATTGACCAATCTTCTATTTATCAATATATTATATATTATTTATTAAGTATATATATTATATATTATGCGTATATATTTAATACGTATGAATGGACTTGTTAGGGTCTAAGATGCTTTATATAAATTGTATATAGAAATATTCCTTTATATGTTTTATATATACCTATGTACTAAAAAAAAATATGTATAAGAAAAACTGCTTTTATATAGAAAAAATGTTGGAGAGATTAGAAAAATAGTAATTCATAATCGTTAATATTACTTCATAAACAGTAGGCTGACTTTGATAAAACAAATTAAGATATGGGGATTTTTTTTTGGTGGAAGTCAGTATGAGTGTGTGGCAGAAAAATAATTTAAAAAGTTCATTTATAAAAATTAGGTATACTTGTAATAACACATTTAAGTGTATGACGGCGTCAAATAAAGTAATTATTTTAATGCGTTAAAGTAATCGTTACATGAAAACAAAAACATCACGAAAAGAGGCAATTTATAATATTAAAAAATTTGATTGTTGTTGCTTTTGTAAGAGCAATGTAATAGAAAACGCATTTGTTTATTAATTTAATCATATTTTAAAACTTCCCTGTTTACATGTGGAGGCGCCATAATTTTGTTTGTTTTTGCTCGTAACTCACGTATATGTTAATTATTATTATTGCTCTGTAATTGGAAAATGTATTCTTCCATAAATTAAGCATTGGAATTAATAGAAACTAATCGTGCTCTGTTCTGATACAATTATGTTAAACCACAGATAAACATTACGTATCGGATCCGACCTATTATAATTGAGCAAAATGTACGCATAAATCATGTTTTACAAAAAGATTTTATTTTTCTAAAGAATTCAAAAAATATAAATAAAATATATTTTCTATGCAAGTTCAGTAATCTGTACTGAGAAAAAAAACTAATGAGCAGATGCATTATATCCTTATTATGCCCATAATATAAGTTTTTGTATAATCAATCAACATTCATTATGTTCTTTTGTAAACACCAATCATAATTTTTGACACTTTTTTTTATGATATTGATAAAAAAAATGTATACACAGAAATTATTTGATTGAGATTAAAACTGATCATTCAATAAACGAGAGAAAAATGAAAAAGGAAAAAAAAATATATATAAAATAAAACGAGGAAAATGTTACCAAATGATTGCCAATTACAATTCATACCACACAAAACCATATAATGTTTTCAATGGATTCCCTTTTTGTGATTGCTAACTCAATATTATGTGGAAATATATACATATATATATATATATATATATGCACACAAACATATATCCCTTATATATCCATCCAAATAGACTTTTCATAGATATTTATATAAGCACATTATATGCACACCTATATATTTATATATACCATATAAAATATACAATATACAATATATATATATATATATATATATATATATATATATATATATATATATATATATATATATATATATATATATATATATATATATAAGTATACATACATAAATGTTATGTTCAATTTGTATTTTATGTGGTATGTAAATGAATTTTGGTCAATTGACGATTTGTTTTGTGTAGAACCTCAAACGCAAACCTATTTTGTTATAATATAATTGCGTATAAAAGGAAAATTAAATTCTTTGTAGAATTTCCGATATAGAATCCCCATATATTTATTTTTGTACAAAAATAAAGAGAATGCATTATTTTAAGCAGCTTTTTGGTAATTTGTAGAACCGATTTTCATTTTAAATCCTGCAAATCTTTATTTTATATTTGAAAAAAAAATTTAAATCGAATTGTTTTCATTTGATATAAACTTTGATAATGTGCTTTTTTTTTTTAGTTGAATTACATTCACGAAAACAAACATACGAGAAACCAATTTACTTTGTCTGTCACTGAATGTCTTTTGGGCAAATAAAATATACGAAAACTAGTTATTTCCTTTATTTCAATTTCATTTCTGGTTTTATTTAGAAAAAAAAAAACAAAGTAAAAATAATAGAATCTGAAGTTAATTATTTTATATAAATGAAAAGTCAATGTTTTAGTTTCACCAAAAAATACATATTGAAATTACGGAAAAGAGTAAAACAAAAAATCCAAATGCAATATTTGTTCAATTGAATAAACTATACCAAACCTTGATTGATTTTCTACTAAATTTTACGCGGCCAATAATCTATAAGTAAATTAAACTCATTGGTCAGTCACCCGATTTAAATTGAAAACAAAACCAAAACCCAATTTAGAATAATTAGTTGTATTTTGGATAAATAGAATAGAATTAAATTTTAATTTTGTTTTAAGTTCGAATTAATGATGGTGGTTGAAAATTTGTTTTTACAAAATAATAAACCAGAATGCATTATGAGTTTGGTCTGTGCAAAATCACAATTTTTTCTTTTTTTTTGGCAAAAAATTGTAAAAATTGTAATTGGAAAATAAAATATTTCCAATTATAATTTTTATATCACCTACAAAAATATTTTAAAAATTTTTAATAATTAACTAACAACGAATACTTATAATTTCGGATAAATGAAAAAAAATATTAAAATTTCATTCACCTTTCACAAAGGCGAAATAACTCTAATTATTCAACTTAAAATTTAAAAAAAAAAACAACAAATAGTTAAAATCTTTGAATTCGATTTTAGAACCATTATGGGTTATGTAGGAGCATAATCCATAATCATTCATTCTACCTTAAGTAAATGATGAATAGATTAACAAAAATTGAACTATTTTGAATAAATTAAGTAAAAACTCACAACGTAATGAGTCTGATGTATTTAAATGTTCTGAATAATAATCAAAATAAAAGAAACGTATAAAAAGAAAGACTTGAAAGTTCTTTTATAATAACTTGCGGCTTTAGTTTTTAATTTCCGTGTGATTGTGTTATTGATATAAACAAACAGGAAGTTGTCATTGTCAGGCGATTTGTATACAACAAAATTGTTGTATAGGAGAATGGAATTCAGCTGTCTCTTAATTCAACAATGAAATATTCTGCTTGAGGCAATGCATTATTTTTTTTTTCTTCTATGTTTTTTTTCATTCTTTTTTTTTTTTTTTTTGTAAAATTTTGCTTAAGGCATACTTCAACAGTTTAAATCTTTCAGAGACGATGAAGTGTCATTCTAATGATAAGAATAATAAAATTATAGAATTTCTTAGTATTATTTTTCCAGACATAATAAGTAAGACACTTCAAAATGGAGACAAAAGCTTTTCTATATAAATATTATTAGAAAATCGTGAATAAATTAATATTAGTGACTTCAGTGACAACATCTTATATTGTAGATGGGAGCTATTAATTGAATAGAATTCATACGTTTCAACAAAATATATAATTATTTTAGTTCTATTTTAATGATAATCCAAATTATCTTAATAAAAAAAAAAAGGTTACTTAAAGAATTATATTAAATTAATTATTTGCCATAGGTTCAATGCAAAATGTTATTCTTTTGACTATGATTTTTAACCATAACGTGTTCCTTTATTGTAGTCAATTGTTTCTGATATTTCCAGTAAATGAGGTGCATATAATTATGAACAGAAAACATTTCTATTCATTTTAATTATCTTCACAATATATATGAAACATAGGTGGCCTAGGACATAACACAAATGTTTCAAAAAAAGAAAATGTAATTTTGAATTTGTGAAAATTTATACAGTCTCCAGAATTAATTTAAATCGTGTCTTTATCACTCGTTCGTCTCAAAAAAAATTTGGTTTGCTTCGACAATATTTTATATCCCGCCACAATATGAACTGGCCTATATGATCCAGTTATATTTGACATTTAATTTGGATGTACGAACAAGAACAAGAACACGCAATAGTGTGCACCAGTATTTTTTATGGAATATAAATGCTAAACTTTTTCTGACAAATTAATCAGAAGCTTAAAAAAAATATTGTTATAAGATAAGTCGTTCCACTGTTTGACTGTTTCTAGTGGAGTTTTTAGTAGGAAAGAACAAGTTAATTGAAAATATTAGCTTTCCTATGCTTTCATATATACATATTATAATATTTACTTTATCTGGGAAACAACAGGAGCTATTCAAACAATATTAAAATGCTTGTAAAATGTAAAGTTTAATTTAAAAATTCTTAAATACTTACATGCCAGTGATGGTCGAAAATGAATAGCTTTTTGAAAGCTTTCTACAGCTTCTTTATAGTCTTGTTGATTTTGATGTAATACTCCTCTGAAAATAGAATGAAAAAAGGAAACAAGTCAATATCGTATAATCCTTTCTATTCTTCTTTTATTTTTATTTTTTTCTATTTATTTTTTTTTCCTTTGAAAACATGTAAAATTCTTGAGTTAAATTTTTTTATTTATTTAAAAAAATATATATAATAAAGAAATTGCTTATAAAGGAAGATTAAATTAGCATACAAATGTTTATATGTATCTAAAAGCTTAAAGCTTCAAAGTATGTCTTTTGTGTTGTATTTTCTAGATAAAAAATATATTTTCATATTTTGTTGTTGTAGTTGTTGTTTAAACTTAAATGGACAATTTAACCAATACGTGTTTGTTAGAAAACAATAGAATTTATACAATAATAATAATATAAAGAACGAGACAAAGTCTTATCGTTGAAGAAAAAAAGATTTTCAATAAAATCTTTTTGTTTTTAGTATTTTGTTTTATATAAAATTAGTATTGTAGAATTATCCCATATTGATAAGCTTTTTCCCTTTTGAAAACATTTATAGAAAACTATAGGTACATAAAAATATGTTAACCTGAAATCTATTAACTGAAAGTCATATCCATAAACTTTTGGTTTAGTTCTAATATTTTGAAAACAACCAGAAGTTGAATTCTTGATAGTACAAAAACAAATGGTAAAATGTGAAATTTCATATCTCTCGATAATACGGTAATTTTGGAAGCAAAGAGAAAATAAGTTATCATTTAGGCAGAAATAACTCTGACAGACACAGAATTTAGAAAGTCATTAATCCATTACTTTAAATAGATTTCTCAGGACTAGAAAATCTGATTAAAAAATAGTAGAACTATGCATAATTCAAATGAAATATTTTTCGGAGAACACTATGGAAAATTTTGGGAACAAATTATAAAATTTAATCAATTGAACGTAAAGCAGAATAATTCAAAAATAATTTTAATTGAGAAATTAAAAAAGGAAAAGTGGATGTTGGAAGCCATTATACAATATTATAAAATTAATGATGATCTTGGATGAGTTGAAATTATTTAAAAGGTATAAATGTAAAATATTTGAATTTAAAAAAAATATTTATAAGCAGACGTAATAGGAAAATCAATGAAAACACTTTACAAAATTTACGACTTGATAAAGTAAAAAAAGACATTTTAATTAAAATAAAGAACATAATTATTAACCAATTTTTCCATTTGTATATTTTATAGTTTTTTTTTGTGTTTTAATTTTCCTTAACACAATAATGTTAATTATTTATTTAAATGGGCAAAACTTATGGTTAAAGATTATACAAATAATATTGTATAAAATAAAGTTTCATTTAACTATTCAATTTGTACAGCCGATGGTGTTTCAGTTGGGAAAGATTATGTGTGGTTTATATGGTTTTCATATCCGGTTTTGTTGAGAGCACGGAATTTAATGCTTTCACTTCTATATACAAGATGTAGTTGTATATATAATATTATTGTTGTATATATATATATATATATATATATATATATATATATATATATATATATATATATATATATATATATATATATATATATATATATAAACTTACTTATGTGATTCAATGTGAATGTGAATGTATATAACTATAATATATGATATTTCCGCTGTACAATTATTTGACTGAAAACACGAACGTTTTATAATCCTACGAATGATGTATACAATTTTATACTTCTTATAGAAAAGTAAAAGAACTAAAAAGAAGAAGAAGAAGAAGTTGAGAGGAAAAATGTTTGTAGTATTGTAAATAGTTCTGTTGAATAAAATGTACAAACGAGTTCAACCATAATAAGTATACATTCATAGATTTCGTGATGATTGAAGTAACGATTTCTTTTAACTTTGTACAGAAATTGTCGTTGTCTCGTCTCTGTTTAAAATTTAAACTTTACTATTTGATTTTTGCTGATGGGTGGTTTATTTTCTATTGTATTTATTCAATTGTTTTACTAGTTATTGTATACCATAAATTGATATTGTTTTGTAAGTAATTAAAAAAAAATCATTTAATAAATTATTTTTCTTATGAATTGCGTAAATTTCATAATACTTTTGCAATCTAATTGTCGTATTAAGCTACAGACATTATATCCAATTGCTTTCGCGTTGATTAAAATAAAGTGATCATCTATTAGTGTCAATTTCAAAATAATTAATGGAATTATATAAAATATATTATTTAAGTTTGATTTTTATAAATCAGAAGGATGATGATTTCCCGTACTTTATTAACTTTATTAATTTCCCCGATACTAAACTTAACAAATTCAAACAAAGAAAATAATTTTTGGTTACAAAAATTGAAAAAAAGAAAATTTAAATATTAAATCTTGAATGGAAACAAATATACATAAAATTGAGTTAGACAAACATTATAAAAGTAACTTTTTTTCGTATATTTAAATTTCTTTTATGTGTGAAAATAAAAGAGAAATAAAAATAAATATTGTTTATTTTCTGTCAGTCCCATCATTTATTTTATTCCATTCAAGAAACATAATAAAATACATATTATTACATTTTTCAATTTTTAGAATCAAAGTATAATTTGTTTAAATATTTTATAAAATAATTTCTTTCTGTTTATTTTTTCTTATCATTTTTTTTATTTATAAAAAGAAAAAAACATATTTCACTATAGATGCCAGACCCTAATAAATAATTTCCATTCACACCAAAAACCATATTATTAAATTCAAATCTCTCTATAATATTAGACTATGATGGTCATATATTTCAAGACGTTTTATAACATATTCGTTGTAATATTATATAAATATATACTATAAAGATTCCCAACTGATGCATCTGGACATTGGCCAAATTATTGCAATCTATCATTTTCACGATGAAAATAAAAGAATAAAACAAACAAAAAAATGGGAAAAATACATTTTTTATTATATTACTTTCAATATAATATAAGATGGTTTTCAGCAGTCATAATAATCTGACCGACGAAGACCTATCATATAAACCATTTTCAAGTTTCTAAAAGTTATCCTATTTTCAAATACATAAATAAAGAAATATATTGAAATGATTTTTATTGAAACTGAAGGAAACTGAATAAAAATTCAATCATTTTTCTTGTTGTTTTTATTTGGTTTTTTTTTTATAAATTATACAAAATAATTAATGATTGCGTGATTGATAATTTATTTATGTTTAGAGAAAATTTTGTTGAAATTGCAATAAATGAAAATATTAATTGAAATTAATTTCTGATTTAATAATTTTTTAATAAACAAAATAAACTTTTCATATAAAATGTTGTAAAAATATGAAACTAATTTATTTCAATAAATTAATTGCAACAAAATAACATAAAATTCATTCCAAATGTCCTCACGCTTTTATTCTTTTCTTTGTAGTATTTAGTTTTGTTTAGTTTTGTTTTTGTTTCTTGTTGTTATCAGAAATCGTTGCTTTTCGTCGTTTTCAACTCCTTCGAGTCACGATATTGTCATATATCATAGAAAAACAAATATATGTTTATGATTGTTGCTAAGGTTCATATATTTCAAATATTTTCTACAAATTTTTTTTATGTTGAAACAAAACAACGAAAAAAAAAAATACAACAAACAACTTGAGTATTGAAGACACAGAAGGAAAGTAAAAACGCAAAAAAAAAAAAAAATAGAGTCAGGAACAGAATATCGTGAAAAATTCCACAAAAATTCAACAAACAAAATAAAAAAGTATATAATACCGCACCCTGTTTTGTAAGGTTTTCACATTACAAAATAGAAACACGTCCTATTTGTGTGTGCACATAAAAATTTTCGCAGATGAAAAACAAAAAAAAAAAAAAAGAAAAGAAAATAAAAAAATGTGAATAAAATTCATATTATATTTATATTCGAGCAAATTTATTGTACTTTTTTTTTTTCTTTCTTGTTGTTGTTATTTTGTTGATTCTTGTACAAAAAAAAAACAGACTAAAGACAAAGTTGGTAATGTGACGTGTGACATGTGACATAATGTGTATTATTATTGGAAATCATATTAATCAATATTTAATTTAATTGAAAATAAAAATAGAATTAGAAATTGATTTCATTATGATTATGTTGATTTTATGATCAAAACATATTTGTGTAAAGATATTATAGAAACAACATAAAGATTTTTAGATTTAGTTTCGCCTGCAAAACAATATGAATGTTTTAATTTTTTTTAATTATACTTGACTAACATTTAATTCATTATCACATTTTATAAATAACTACAGTCCTTTGAAAAGATTATATCAGAATGGTAAACATGAACTAGATAAATACATCATGGTTTTAAATATTCAATAATTAAAAGAATTAATTTTATCACTGGTTAATCGGTATGAAAATCGACAGAGAATAACATAAAACAACAGGATATTTAATCAATTTTTAAATGTGGAAAAACCCTATTATTTGTAGGAAAAGGTAACTTGAAAAATTTCAAATACTAATCGAAATTAAAATATTGAAGCTTTAAACAATTGGTATAGAATAATCATTAAGACCAATCTTATATACGTATGTAAGAACAATTAAATTCCTGTATATTACGTAAAATATCTAGACGAGATAATGAACGTCTTTAAATTGAAATAAATAAACAATCAATGAAGTGCTATATTCTATATAGAAATATATGAGAGTGTACCTAAATATCTTAAAGCTATAAGCTGAGTACAAACAATAATGTTTTCTTAAAAGTCAAGTCAAAATGTTTATATAAAAAATAAGAAGAAGAAAGTAAAATAAAAAAATAAAGACTTTCTTCTTTCGTTTTTTTTTTTTATTTTGTTCATTGTTCATTCCCATCTTTTCCTTTTCTTACCTCACGCGCGACAATACAAATATTTTATCAAATATAAATTTAAAATGAAACCTTAGATCGATTTAAATAAGGTGTAAGGGTAATGAAACTTTTCTCATTGTCAGTATAAGAGATGATATTAAACAGATAGACAGAATCTTGATTGAAAAGTATATATAGAGTATTATATTAAGGATATATTATAGAAGAGGTGTGACGTGTTTAGTTTTTGACGAAGGTGCCTTTATTATTATTATTATTATTATTATTATTATGAATCTTAAAAAATATAAATCACACATTTATTTAGAAGATGATACAAAAATTTTACACAAAATCTTAATCTTTTTGAATATTTAAATTTTGATGTGGAATATTTGAAAACGATTTTAAATTTTATACACAAACACATACACGTTATTTGTATTTTATATTTCTTATTCCAACAAAAGTTTAATATCTTTTTTTTCTTCATCTTATTCTTATGCTATCATACAGAAAATAAAAAATAAAACCTCAATTTTTCAATTAATTTCTTTTTTTTCTTTCCTCAATATTGAAAAATTAATTACGAAATTTTCGTTAAAAAAAAAATATAAATATAAATTTAACGACGTCAAAATGTTAATGTTATTATTGACTATGATTGCTTCAAAATATTGACATTATCGTTCAGCATTACACAAAAAAAAATAGAAGAAATTTAATAAATATTTGAGATTTTTATTTGTTTTTTGATCAAAGGCTAATTAATTAAAATGTCGATTGCATAAAATAAATAAATCCAATAAATTAGGGTTAATTTTTTTTTCCTTTTTTTTCATTATTTATTTTATTTATATAAAAAAAGAAAAAAAAAAAAAACTCTTTACTCAAAGTCAAACAGAAAAATCGAAAAGTTAATTGTCTGTAAATATATTTGTATAAAAAAAATAAATAAAAATATTTTTTTATATAAGCGAAACGCAGTTTGATTCTGACAGTATTTAATATTTATTTATATTTTATACATATTTTATGGATTTTCTGTAATGGGCATGAAAAAAAAAATATAATAAAATGTTCGTATAAAAGGCATGTCGGTAGATTTCATGTTATTTTGGGTCAAAAATTATTTTTTTCAAGAATTAACGGAAATCCTAAACAATTCACAAAAAATATGTTTTTAGTAAAATACATTTTATCTTAAAATGGAATTTTTTTTCGCAACGACATTGTACATGACAAGTAAAGGTTATTGCGTTGATTACCGCTTAAAATAAATATATTATCATTGAATAAATCTCAACCATCTCATACACCAATCTGCGAGTTAAAAACCTCTAGATTCGTATATGGATTGTTGAAACAAAGGGTTTAAATTCAATTTTATTAAAAGATCCTCATGTGTATGCAAATGAGCATGGCATTAGAATAAAATACCGAATCAATTTAACGTATGTTTCTCATAAACGCAACACGTTTTTTAATTTTTTTTTTTTGTATATTTTAATTTTGTTTTTTTATTTTTTATAACGCCTGTGTAAAATTTAATTATCTCAGACACATAAACAATATTGGACATTATTCAAAGAACCAAACCCAAAAATAGAATATTTAGGCACGTGATAATTAAAATAAAATCGTTCACATTTTTCATTATAATGCCAAAATTACCATAACGAAATAAATAAAAAAAAAATGTCTTTCGTCGTTTGAATATTTAAATCAAACGCATTTTATTTTCATCAGTTTTCTCTCAAACCCAATCTAGAAAATTCCTTTTCATACACATCCATATATTTACATATACACAAACATGCATGCATACTACATACTATATACTTTCCAACAACACACACATACACAACTATACAAATAAATATATTTCTGCGTCTATTTTATCAAGAACTCAGTAGGTATTTTGTATATCTAATTTCCACAAATTTGTGAGTTTCCGGAATTATCCTTATCTGTAATTAGATCGACATAGTAAATAGCACAACGAAAGGACGGGAGAAAAAGCATTTGGTTAAAAAAAAATAAAAAAAAAATACACAGAGTAAAAGGAAAATGGAAAATGAAAAAAAAAAAAAAAAAGTAAAGAAGGGAATAGGAATAGAAATTAAATTAAATTAAATTAAATAGAATGAAAAGTATAAAATTTTGTTTTATGAATATTGTTACATTATTTTCAGTATTTCCATAGAACCTTCTATCTCATTCTTTCTCTATATTTTTTTGCATTTTTAATTTCAATAATATAGTATAGTCGTACGTTTAATATAAATAAATTCAACTTATGCTTATTTAATTATTAACACTTACTAAATTACCCTGCACCCCCAATGTTTTCCATATAGAGCGTAAAAACAAAACAAAACAAAAAATAAAATAGTGAAAAAGTGAAACAAAAAAAAATACTCTAGAGAGACTTCAGAAAATTGATTCAATTAAATATCACGCCATCCGTAAATTAGTGTTTCACGCATTTTAATTAAATAAAAATTTATATTTCAGACTAATCCATATTTCTATATTATACTAATAAACTATACACTATTTAGTTTACGTATATACTAAACCAACACCACTACTACTACTGCTATACATATTTACTACTCATTTTTTATTCCTTTTTCATTCAAATTATATAGTTAATTTAATTATTAAATTCTCTTTTGTGAAATTCTATTTTAATGATTGTTTTGACATATGAAATGAGGTACCATAACTGATGGATGATTCATTTGATCAGGCCAGAATAAAAAAGAATAAAAATATTCTTTCTTTTTTTAAATTAATAAATATTTAGAAAATTTTTCGCTTGTCTCTTTTTATATATTCTGGAAAAGTATATTAAGAAAAACCTTGGCTTTGACGATATAAATTATTTTTTTTATTAATCATTAAGAACACTGATAAGCAATCAAAAGTAAAAAAATATATACAAATTATTTAGAAACATAATTGTAATTATCCTTAATAATGTACATTATATAGAACAATAATATTATTATGTTTATTTAATGGAGTTTTCTGTTTCTTAAACGTTAATGTCGTAATCCATCCAAGTGTAAAATATTCTATGATATTTAATCATTGTCATTGTCCCAAATATCTAATTTTTCATTTAAACAAATTACATTTTTACTTTTATTTGATCAAATTAGTAAAGTAATTTACTGATGGATTCATGAAAATGTTCTTAGCTAGATAAAAGGTAAGTCTATTGCGAAAGTATAGTCCGTGATGTGCTTACCAGAATTCATTCTTTCTGATCCTTCTTTTTTATTATAATTCAAATAAAATACGTTTTCTGGATATTCACTATGTAATAATATTATCATTATTATTACTCTCTAAAAATAGTCAAAAAAAAAAATGGTAACACCTTTATTACGATATAAAAAAAGGAGGAAAGGGCAATCCTTAATATTCACAATTTAATAAATATTTTTGATCATCATTGAAACGTTTAAGTTAAATTCAATAACTTTTATTAATTACAAAATAATTCTTTAATAATTTTTATCTTTTACTTTATCTATTAATGCGCATTTTTATTCATTTTTTTTTTTATCTTTCCAAATGAAATTGAATTTAAAACAACTTGACTTCATTTATAAATTTACCTGCAAAATAGATTTTTTATAAATGAAAAATTAAAATCGATTTTATTAACTTTTTAAATTAATAAAAAATAATATGTAACAAAAAACAAAATAGGGAAGGAAATATAATTAGAATCCTTTTGCAGATTAAACAACACACACTCAACTCTCGCTCTAAGCAATCAGCATAATGAATAATTCCAACGCGACTCGTCGACAATACACTTTAATTTTGTACCCACATGGGATATGTCGTGTTAGTGTCCTTTCGTCCTGCCTGTTCTATAAACTGCACCCATGAGAGGTTGAAAATGTATTAGATATATAAAATGTATATTTGCCTGTAGTATATCTATTTGTGTGTTTCTTTGTATGTATAAATGTATATTAACATATATAAATATATATGTATGCATGTATGTATATTTTCCCTGTTAATACGAATAATTTAATGTGTATTACATTTTAGTATAAAGGGATTATAAAACCTTTTTCCATATTCTCCAAGAAAGCAACAAAAAAAAAAATCAAAAAAAAGAAATTTATAAAAAAAGGGGAAAATAAAAAGGTCATGCTCTTTTGATGAATCTGTAAATTATTTTTCATTTTATATAATTCACTTTAGTAAAAAAAAATTTTTTATAATTTTCAAATGGTAATTATAAAAAAGTAACAACAAAAAGTAAATACATAAATGTTTGATTTCTTTTAATTAAAACAAAAAAAAAACAAACATCGAAATATAGGAAGTAAATGCTCTTCGGAATGTTCTTAAGTACTCAATGGAAAGCATCATTTTGAGAAAATAATTCATAATTCTAAGAAAGTGCTTTTACCGTGAAACAGTTTTTATATTCCATTGCAATTATCTAGAATTTTTTTTTTTATTTGTAATTTAGGTTAATGTTATAAGTCCTTTCGTAGAAATTACATTTAAAATGTTTCAATATTAAATTGAGTTAGACATAATAATGTAAAACATTTATTTATATTTTCGTGGACTATGATGATTTGTAATTTTTACATATTTAAATTTTCATAACAATTGTAAATGATTTTTGGAGTAAATTAGAACAGAGATTATTAACGTATAAATATTTCTTAATAAATTGAGTAAATTGTGTTTTAACTAAATCGAACCTTCAAAAAAATCTCAAAACCGTGGCTGCCAAGATAGTACCATAATTGTTAATATGCATATTGTTATTGTGAGTGCTACGTTATTATTGATTCACTTCAAGTATTCCGTTTTTGATATCCAAATAAAATATAATTGCATTTATTATTTCTCGACAAAACTTTACAAGATTTAAGTCACTATTAATTATATATGTTTAAAAATCCTTTAAAATAATTTATTCGCGTTTTTAAAATCGTAATTAAAATAAATGAATAATATTTGAATAACATAAAAATTTATCAATAAAAATGTAAATCAATTTGATATTCGTATTTCAAATTTAGTAATATGCACTATGGTTTCATGGTGCATATAAAAAAGTATAGTGCAACAACCGTTGCATTAAGTAATAAAAGTTTTATTTGGCATTTAAATTCAAAATTTAACACAATATAGTGTTGTGTAATATCTGGAAATGTAAATTGAAGACAAAAATATAAACTGAATTACAGTATAAATTTTATTTATCAATAAATAAAAAAAAAAATCATTTTGTTGAGTTTTTAACGAAATTTCAAATAAATTGCATAAATATAAATGTATTCAATATTTTTACCATCTTAAATTGGTCACCGTATATGTTTGATAGATACACACCTTCAAATCTCAAACAAGGTTTTCGAAATTAACTCTCTAGATTTGATTTCAACATAAGTACACGGAAGCCCTTGTAGTCGATTCTAAGACATATTGAAACACATAATTACAAGAATGGATAAACTTTTCTTTAAAATTGATTTCTTATTATGGTTACCACGAATTTTTCCGTGTTTTATTAAACAATGTGGAATGTATAATATACAATGAAAAATGTAATATTAGAATAAATAAATTTCACGCAACATATTTGGTTTCAGTAAAAAATTATAATAATGCTAATTTGTTTAAAACATTTATAAAGTTTTTCTTTTTATTTTTTTTCTTGTACAAAAAAAGTGAACCAAACATTTAAAACATCTGTTTTTCTTATTAATATATTTATATATCGGTGAAACGTACATCACCGAAAAGTTAATCATTTTCATTCGTTCCATAAACATCAGTATGTCAGATATAGGTTATTGGTTATTATAACATAAATAGCAGAATGCAACACCAAATTTTGAGTAGACAATATTAAATGAATGATAATGCTCATGTTTCATTTTCTTTTCACGTATTTTTTATTATGTCTGGACAATACATTTCTGTTCGTGTCATTCAAACAAAAACATTTTTTTTCTGTTTTTTTTTTGTTCTTCCTCCTATTTTTTCTTCTTCTTTTATAAGGAAAACACGTAATGTCACTATTAAAACATTTATTTCTTTATAACTAGATAAAATGACAAAAAATAAAAAAAATAAATTGATGAGTCAAGAGATCAAAAACAGAATTTCTCTTCAATATTATTTATTTACTTTTTCCATGAAGAAAAAAAAATAGAAAATATTTAAAACAAAAGATTGAATTATTAAATAATTTTCATTTGTTTTTCTCAATTGGTAAATCATAAGAATGGAATCAATTATGAGGAATCTTTACAAAGGATCACTTTAATAAATTAATCGCCCCTAATATAACCCATATAAAAAGTCATCCCTTTTAACACCCGCAAACATAGAACCCACACTTCGCATAAATTTATATATTGATCGTCATCTTTAAAACATAAATACACACTCAAAGTTCACACACACATTTATTTAGTTAAAAATATCTTCTATCTCTCTCAATATAATTTTCTAATTAATCAATTATTTATTTTCAGTTCCAAAATAAACTTTAAGGTTGTTGAAAAGTGGGAGGGCAATTCATGACTAGTGCTTTGTTATCTATTTATTTTCAGTTAGTTTCAATTTAGACTTTTCAACTGGAAGAATAGTATGTTGTGTATAGCTTTTATGCACGCTATGTGTCTGGTACAGTTGTTGAATAATGTGAGATCCACCCATAAAATACATAATGCAATAAAATATTTTAAGGTTTTTTTTTTTCGTTATAATTCTATTGTGTGGATTTTGCACTTTTCCATAGAAGTCACGTCTATTACAAGTACTAAATATCCATTAGATTGTGTAATAAGGTCAGTATTGCAGTTCGTAAAAAGATTTTCTTTAATTTATTTTTTCAAAAAAAAAAAAACAATAGCAAAACTTTCAGTTTTAAAATTGTGTTTAAAAAGAAAATGGATATGGGGAAAAAATGCAGTCAGCAAAACCAAGTTATTGTATACCGCAGAAACCTTATGCTAAATGATAAGACCACATAATGGTTATAATCAAACAAGTTAAACAATCATTCCGAAATCATGTAATTGAATCTGAAGTTTGTTAGCATAAATTTGTGTAGATTAAACTTTTAAACATGAAGCTAATTTGCTTTTTTTTTCCTTTTTCTGCTTTTTTTCCTTTCTCCCACGGTTTTTGCTTTTATTTTATTTTGTTGCGATAAAAACAAATCTAATTGTATACCCTATCATGGATTATTTAGAAATATTTCTCTCACAGTGAAGGTCATTTTATTATCGTATCCCGTACGCAATAAAGGTCATGAGAAAATAATTATTCATCCAATCAAAGTTTTATCGTCAAGAAAGTGTCATTTTTCCTCCTATAAATTAAAATTAAAAAACTTTGTAATTGGATTAGATTTAAATCTGTTTTGTTACCGCAAAATCAATTGAAGTAAACGAAGACGGTATAATAGCGTTCATCTATGCAATAACAACAAAATAAATGCTTTTTATTTTCTTAGCTGATTTTGCTTTCAAAATTTTGTTCAAATGATTTTTTTTTCTCCCAAGATTTCCATTAAAATGATTAGAAAACAATATACGAAAAAACGGTAAGAATCCGCTATAATTTAATAGGATTACAGAAATTATTAAGATTAGAAATTATTATTGTCGCCCTTTGAATTTTTTGTCACACATAACTACGTGTACATTATTCTAATCAGTGTCTTTTCTGTAAATGTATAACGAAAAATCTTATTGTATTTATTTTCCAAAAAAAAGGAAAGAAAATAATATCAGAAAGCTTTAGAAATATTGCCGTTAATTGTAACAGATAATCAATTAATTAAATCCTCTAATAGCCTAATCAAATAACGTAAAAGATTTATTTAAATCTTTCAAAAATTGTGGTTTATTTTGTCTCATCTCTTTCTCCAAATTTTAATTCATTTGACGAAATTAAATGAAATTAATTCTGTCATTAAATTCAAATGATGAAATCAATTTTAAACCTTCAATAATTAAAAAAAAATTTATATAAAATAAAAAATTACAAAATATAAAGAGAAGAAAGGAAAAGTAAAGAAAAGAAAATAATTTTCTTTAATGATAATTATTATTGTACACATTTTTAAAGAAACATAAAAAATTAACACATTAATACAGTAGATTATTTGTTACATAAATTTCAGAGAAAATAATCCATCCACGAAAAAGTTTTTGTACATTTTTTTCTTTTTTTTTTGGTAGATTATTGTTATAAATGTATTGTGTATTCATGTATGCCTGTTTGTATGTTTGTATTATATTATATAAAAAATAAAAGAGAAACAGAGTCTTTGTCTCCGTGTGCTGTTTGTAGAAAAACTTTTATAATTTCGTTCATTAGAAGCATTACAAGACGATTCCATTCCAGACGACCCCACAATCATACCATTACTTTTTTCTTATTCATTTTTTAAAGTAAAATTGCGCAATTAGCAGTAGCATTAAAAAGCTTCTACAATTCCTGAATATAATTACATGAAATTAGAGTATGTTGTCTATCATAAAGACTCAAAATGTATGTAAAAGTGTTGGTTTGTAATAGAATTCATTTTTTAAACAAATAATAATAATAATAATAACACAAACAACACAATTTTAAAATATTCTTTCTTCCTTTATTTTTTTCTGTTTTATTTTTGTTTTTTTGTTTTGAACTTTAAATATTTCCTAATTTAATTTTCACAAAATGCCACACTTAAAGTAAAAACTAAAAATGTTAAATGTTTTTTTTTAAATTAAATTAAAAAATAGTTTTGACCTTTCAATAAAATTTAATTTTTCGTTTTATTTTCACTAATAATATTTTTTTTTTGTTTTAGTTTTTAAAATTTATTATTTTCTTTTTCATTTTCATTTTCATATTATTTTTTTTTTTGCAAACATAAAATTTATGTAAATCAAATTATTTTAACAAGCTATAAAATGGCTAAAGCACAAAATTTTCCTTCAATTTTTTATTCCCAATAGAATACTAACTGATACATACATATATTTATGTATATTCGTATATAATATGTTACATATGTATATATGTATATATGTATGTATATATCAATTTTTATATTATATATCAAACGAAATATCATTCATATCGTATGATTTTATTTTATAAATATAAATGTATGAAAGAGATAGTTATATATGCTACGAAAGAGATATCACTATAATATACCTCAACTATACAAATCCCTATACTCAATACAATAATCCGTCTTTAATGTAGAAGTGAGAAAATATGATAAGGCAAACTATACATATAAAATTGTTGTTGTTTTTGTTTGTGCTTTTTTTTATTTTTACATTGTTGTTGTTGCCTCTCTATAATACATTTTGATGCTACGGCCAATTTGAAATAAATGGCCATCTATGAAAATGAATGGCTATTACCAAAGGAATATAATATAGGGAACGTATTTCTCACAAATATCTATCCATACATACATATGTAATACATACCTATACCTACATACATTTGAATTGTATTTTGGTATTTGAAAACGACCCTCAAGTCAATTTCTCGAATTCTTCTCATTTTACAGTATATATTTTTCTATAAAGAAAATGTTTTATAGTAAAATTCTCTTTATCACTCTATACCTCTCTGTCTCTTTTTCAAACATATAATATGGAACATATATTCACATACAACACACACACACATAGAACATATACATAACTAGTCAGACGAAAATAACATAACAAATTTGAAATTTATGTTATTATTATTCGACATATTTCGTATGTAACGTCCATTGACTAAATTTATTATTCGCTCGCTGGATAGAAAATAATTTGGTGAGAAAATCAATAATATTTTCCTATGATTTAATACAAACAAAATGTCAGACTTATTACTTAATAATTAACTATATTATGGTAATACATAAAAATCGACATGAAATAGTTAACCCTTGTTAATTATGATTAGTAACAGAGTTTATAGAAAGATATAAAGAGGGAACATTCCATATTTATGTTTTGCTTAATTCAAGGATTTTTACTAGAAGCAGAGAAAAAATTCGTTTGTTACAAAGAAAAATGAAATTTGAGAAGATTTGTTTTAATTAAAAATTTCTTAATGTAAAGTTATTTAACGATTATTGTAAGAATTTGTTTTTGAATTTTCGACAAAATAGTTAAGCAGAATAAAGAGTGGGAATATTGTCATACTGTCACAATTAATCTTTGTTTCTTTGAAGATAATATTTTACCCGTGATTCATAATCATATATTGTAACATTTTAAATTTTAAAAGAAATCAAAGTTTACAATTTTAATTATAACAAATCTGTCTTACGTTGTTAGATCTATTATCAGTTTTTTAATTTCCTTGTTTTTAAGACTTTTATTTTTAATGAAAATTTAATTAGATTCCACCATTGACGTTACAGAAAAATTCATTGATGACCAAAATTTTGTAATGGAATGATGAGGTGGCCAACAGTTGATAAAACCGAAGGGGGAAACGATCGGAATCTAAAAAAACCATTTAATTTAAACGGAAATTTCCCTAATATTAAATTATTAATTTACTTTCAATATAATTAAGTGAAGAAAAAAAAACGAAGTTTTCTATAAAATATTATTCCCTTTAAATTAAAGAAAACGGGCATTACAAAAATAAAAACAAAGTTTTCAAATTAAAGAGTTTTGAATAAACGAACGTTTACTTTCACAATTATAATTTAACTTGAAAATACTGAATTTCATAATTATATAGCTTTCGCTGCCAAATATTTTATATTTCAATTCATATAAAAGCTTTACATTTTTTTTTTGTTTTTTCCACCATTTTTCATTATTTATTTATTTATTTTTTTTTTAATCCAATTTTCATTTTTTTTTTTCTCTTTAGCAAACACGTTTGTAATTGAGTCACGCTAAGTAAGTATCTTTATTTTGTGATGATGTACGATGACAAATGTTTTGAATGGAAAATAAAAGAAATTGACTTTTCAAAATGATATAATTATATATTTTTCTTCTTCTATTTCTGCTGTCGTCTTATTTGTTTTTTGTTGTTATTTTTTTTTTTTTTCTTTATATTTTAACGCCTCAAAAAGTTCTGTGTAAATTCATATTTTTTTTTTCTTCTTATTTGAATAAATAATTCATTTTACTGAACCATAATTTTGTTACAGTTCATTAACTAACATTTTCTTTTCGACCTTATATACACAAATTTTCATAGATACTCATCATCACCCTCTTAATAAATGAAAATGAAAATGAAAGAAAAAAAAAATAAGAAAAATTTGTGTGTACATTTTTTGCCTCCCTAAATCTTAGATACTTTCCCCCTTCTCTTCTTATTTTTCTTCCTCTTCTAGAACATTTTTCTTTTTATTTATTTTCATAATTCATAAATATTTTTTCTTTTTTTTTTTTTTTTTTTCAAAAATTTGCTCTACCGGAACTTGATCTTGGTGAGAAAATCTCTTCTTAATTTCAATGAATTATTAATTCAATTTGAGCCACCCTTTTTTGGGTGCTGTGAATATTGAGTGAATTTGGCGTCACTTTTTGTCGTTATGCGTTTTTGACGCCCAATATTTTGAAATTATTGTTTAACACAAACAACAAAATATATTTATGTACCACCCGCATTCTACACAAGTAAAAAAAAAAATTGTTATGAAGAAAATGAAAAAAAAAAATACAACAACTAAAAAATACATAAATTCATATAATACCCATACACACACACATCTCACAATACACACATACACATGAACACGAACATTTGTATATAAAAAAAAAGACATTAATATAAACTAGGTTCTATGGAGTTTCATAATGTGATAAATCGTGTGGAAATATCAAATGGATATTCATATTCACATTCTTTTTATAATCTCAATTCTAAAAAGTTATGCTAATTTTGTATTTTTGTATATTTTTTTTTTATATTTTGTTTTTGCTTTATTTTCAATATTTTTTCTTTTTGTGTGTTTCTAAATTAGTCTCTATACATAATCTGCAAAACTAATGCATTAAAATATTCTAAGGAAAGTGGGGGGAAACAAAAAGCAAGGAAGAAAGATGAGGAACTCAAACAAACAAAAGGACAAACGTATAATAGCTAATTTATACAGAGAAATGATAATATTCTTTACGGTCCATTTATGCCTAAATCCAGTTAAAAAATTACATATATATATTTTTCAAGGTTAAACGAATTTCTATCTACCGAGTTCATCACACTATTGTTATTAGTGATTTTCTGTTTAGAGTAAGAATTTCTATAACAAGTACCTGCACATTATAAGAAAACTATTTTGGCATCATGATTCGATTTATATTTATATCCGCAGTATACCGTAGTTTGTCGTAGTGTTCCTTAGTATGTCCTAGTATTCTTTACTATTCCCATTCAAAATAAAATATCCTTATAAAATTATACAATTCAAAAACTCGTTAGACCGAATGAACACTTCAAATAATTAAAAAGCATAAAAGTTTTGAATAATATTCTGTAAAAGCTTTAAGAAAACAATAACAAAAAGTTCTTGAGCTTTATACCCATTTTTTCATTCTTTTAAATAAAGAGAAAAATTGTAACGAATGATTATTTTATTAAAAAACATATCTTTGATTTATTACAGAGAGAAAAAGAGACTTTTCAGAGGAAACAAAAATATGAGAAAATTCTTTCTATCTGTTCATCCGTATATTGATGATTTGTATTTGAAACTATAATAAATATAGCAAAACGTAGTGGAATTCTTGTTCAAATACAACCAATTTTTTTAATGGAAAAAATCTACAGTAAATTCAATTAAAATTTAAATATAAAATTCTACAGTGAAAATTATTCAATATGTGCACTTTTACTTCTAAAAGGAGGATCAAAATTTAAAGCAAAATGTCATGCCTTTGTTTTGAGGAAAATACCAAATATAGGGGGCAAATGCCCGTAAACGCGAATAATGTTAAAACGATTGGTTTTTTTTTGTGGCCAAAATAAATAACTTTTGATTTATTCCCCAATGTTGGAGTGTAAAAAAGCGAACAAAATTTCAATATTGATAAAAAAAAAATCATTTAAAAATTAAACCGAGACTAAAATCGTAGCTTTACCCTTACCCAACCCAATATTGTTGTAAATGAACAATATTTTTTTTAAATTATTTTTCTATATTTAAATATTGCCATTCACAAAATATCCGGAACATGAGAAAAATTGTTTTCATTTTACTTTTCTGTTAAACAACAAATAACCAACTTTCCACTTTATTTTTTTGTCTATTAAAGAATTTATGCTTTCGCATACAGAATAGGAATTCATCTTCTTCTAAATCTAAAGTATTATACTAAAAAAAGGAATAAAATAAAAAACAAACGAGTCAAGTCAATATTATATTCTATTCTATTGTAGAGTTATATAAAATGGTGAAAGCTCATAAATAAAAGCGCACATTTTCTGCGCAACTTGATGAATGCTGTGCTGTATATATGACTCATTCACAATAACAAAAAAAAATAATAATAAAACAAATTAAGAAAAACATTTTTCAAGAGAGACAATAAAAATTAATTTCCTTTTTTTTGTCCTTTCCTCTTTTTTGAATAATTAGAAAATATAATTTATAAATTTTCTGTATAAACAAAAAGGGCATTCGAAATATTCTAAACAAAAGCCAACGAAGAGAAGTGAAATACAAAAATTATTAATTTGTTTAAAAAGTCTCCATTGTGAATTTTCCTCTTTTGAAAATTTAAAATAATTACAAAAATCTCCCACTATTTATTTTGTTTTTTTTTTCTCAACCCATCGATAATTTTATTCAAGCCAAAAGAACTTTAACAAAATTACAACACCAATATTATAGAAGTTTTTCTTCGTTTTTTTTTTTTTTTGTTTTTAGTTCATTTAAATTTCGCGCGCACAATACGTTCGTTTTTTGTTTTACGTTTTTTTTTTTTGTTTCTTTTTTTGTTCTGAAATCAAAATGTGAATTTTTGATTTTAAAATGAAAATTTTGTTTTAACAAACTAACATTCAATTGTCTTAAATTGAAAGGAAAAGAAAGGAGAGGAAAAAACGAATAAAATAAAATTATAATTGAATTTTAAAACTTTTCAATACTTTTTGAAAAATTTCTCTGAAATCAAATAAATCTTTAATGTCGTTTTATATTTTATAATGTAAAAATCATTCCATAATTTATATTCCAGAGACGTAGTTTTATTGAAACAACAGACAAAAAAAAATTGACCGTCGGCATTTCTTACATTTTTTATAATCTTTTTATTGAATTAAAATCAGAATATACTTCTTCTGTTTATTTTATTTGAATAATATTTTTTTTATATTTTCCAATAACCATAAGAAAAAAACAGTCTACCTACATATACATTCTGTAGGACTCGTAAATGTTAATTGAATTATTGCTTTTAGCAAATATGCTCAAATGAGGTAGAAAAAAAACGTTATTCTGTTAAATTTCCTGTTCTAATCTTCCCTTTCTCACGTTGTTAATTAATTTGTTCATTAATTTTCAGGAGCTATAATTTAAATTCTTTGCTTTTTTTTTTGTTTAGAAGTTGGAGTAAATTTGTCATTTATGAAGAATGACAAGTGTCAAATTATTCACAAAATGAAAAATCAAGGTAATTGTTGTTTGTTTAAAAAGTAAAAGTTTGACAATGAAGAGTAAAATTGTTGAAAACATTTTAAAAAAAAGTTTCACTAACGAAATTTTTTAAAAAGGAATGTGGTCTATGGTAATTGTAAATGCAATTTGGTGAGCCTTATTGTTAAAAATATTAAAAATTATTTACAATTTTGTTATTTCTGTTACAATCTTGAAATTGTTTCACTTATGTTACAGTGCTAATTTATATTTTGAAAAAGCATGTTCATTGTGAGTTAGAAGAAATTACAAGAAAAAGAATAAATGATAAGCAATTGTTATTTAATAATCTAAAAGGTTGGTAAAGGTTGGTACTGGTCATATCGACAAATAACTCTCCCTACCGCTACTGCTCCTTATCTATACGTTATTCCTATTAAATTATAAAACTGTTTTGTTCGCATCATATGATTTATTTTCTTTACCTATTTACTTTCACCTCTACATATTTTTTATAAACAAAATCTAACAATTCATCATCACAATTCATATAGACTTTTTTTTTTATTCAATATAAAAAAAACTTTGTGTGTCATGCCAATGCCTATGCTTTTGTTTGTCTCTAATATTATAATTTTGTAATCTTTCAACACCCCTTTTATATTTTCAATTTAACAAACAAACATGCAATCAACTATTTTCTTATATTTATACTTATATCAACACATACATACAAGTCACAGTCACATATGTAAACATACACATGAATATAATTTTCATAAAGTCAAAAAATAAAAAGGAAAAAGAAGAATAAAACCGAAACGAAACGAAACGAAAGAAGAAAAAAAAATTAAGAAAATATGAATAAATTTTTTCGTTTTTTTTTATCATAAATTACATTTCTGACAATTTATTGTCTGTTATCGACATTGACGAATGTCACTTTATTTCTCATTTATTTTTATTTCTCAACGTCGTCGTCACTTTCTTCTTTTTATAACTTATTGGAACCCGAACCCTTATAAACCCCGCACCAAAAAAAAAAGTCACCTCTCCACCCCACCATCCAGAGAAAAAAAACACTAACACACACACACACATATATATATATATATATATATATATATATATATATATATTTATATATAAACCCAACCAAGTGTCTATATCTATTCTATTCTATTCTATTCGATGTAGTCAAAAAAAAGAAGAAGAATGAAAAAAAAAAAACAGACAAGAAGATGTAACAAAATATTCAGAGGAATTGTGTAAAGAAAAATGAGGTTACGCACGTCTTTTATAACCTCATACACACCCCCCACTCCAGCCTGCTGCCTTATTTCTTCACTCTTCCTATAAGTCACCTTATGCCAACGTTGAGTTGTGGTGGCGATATAGATGGCTATTGTTTATTTGTCGGACACGATAAAGATGTCGTCGCCGGTTATCTCGTTTATTTTCAACGATATATAGAACAAAAGAATAAAGATTCGATGTTACAAGAGAATGAATACTTGTATATTATGTAAAGATACTTTTCTTCTTTTTCATCATTTTCTATCTCGTTTTTTTTTCTTCTTCTTATTATTCTTTCATTCTTTTCTTTTTTTTTTGTTTTATTTTTTTTTTATTTATTTATTTTTGTTTTTGTTGTTTTTTTTTTTTAGATAAGATTTATAGCTTTGATTTGATTTATTGCTTTATTAATGCTGTAATATGAACGGTAATATATTTTTATTAGTAAAAATTGAAGACGGAAGTTCAGTGACACAACTCTCTGTTTTCTGTTAAAATTGTGATGAATAAAAGAAATAGGTTTCTTTTTTTGTCTGTTTGTTTCTATTTTGTTATTTGTTTTTTGTTTTTTTTTTTATGTGTACTCATTTTTGATTAGGTATTGTATGGAACAAATTCTAATACAAATAACAATAACAATAATAATAATAATAATAATAGTAATGATAATAATAATGGCTGAATAGATATGCTCAATTTATCGATATAATATTAAATACAAAATATGTTTTCTATACATCGAACTAATTAATTTTATTGCTTCTATATAAGATACTACTTATCCTTTCTTATTACATTTATAACCATCTATGTTTTTTTTTGTATGTATGTATATATGTATGTATGGATGTACATAGTATAAGTAATATGGAAAATGGAAATATTTCCTATATATCCTTATATATAGAATCAAAAACTACTTTAAGTTCAAAATTTTGTTCTTAGAAGAGGATATATACAAAAGGAAAACAAAAACTTACAAAATTTTCGTAGAAAAGCAAATTCTCAATATATTATTATTATTATTATTATTATTTGAAAATCGATTTTGTAATATTAATAACATAGAATACTTATACCGTTGAATTCATATTTAAAATTTTCTATTTAACTTATCGCATATTTCTTAATATCTTGTTGATTCCTTTCTCTATATGTACAATAATAACTAAATTGCCAAACTATAGTTATATTACTTATACTAACCTATATACAGTATTATACTATCTGTTATGTACCTACTCAAAACCAAAAGGTAATATCTTCTAAATATGAAATAAATTTACTTATATACATTTATGTTAATCTTAGACTATATATATAAAGTATATAATATATATTAAATCTCTTGTATTGTACCTTTAGCTCATATTAAAACGTGTTGACGAACTCTCTATAATAAACTCTTGACGTTACAGAAATTAGTTTTCAACTTAATTATATAAATTTCTATGGTTGCATTAGGAAAAGGATGAATATTTTCCTTTCATTTCTATATAGTATATTTGTGATATGTATGTGTATGTTTGTTCACAACAACAAACAACAACAACAACAACACAAAAGTCAATGTTTAAATTTTCAAAATTGTAAACGTACTTTATAAAATACAACAAGACAAAATCTATATATAGAAGACACAGTTTGCTTTAAATTTATTTTGGATTTATCTTTAATATGTAAGAAAGAAAAAAAAATAAGAAGAAAAAACTGTCTTCGATATACGAACATGTACAAAACGTTTTATATTCGATTTGCAAAATTCGGTTTCTTGCGATAGAATGCACTCGAATGCGTTTGTTTACATATAGTAAATTATATTAAAGAGAAGAAGTAAAGTAAAAATATGTATATAACAAAGAAAAAAAACTGTATATGAAGAAAGAAAGAAAGAAAAAAAAACTGTATATAATATAAGATGTGAATATTCTTAAATGATCCGTGAATTTGAACCTTTTAAAGTTGAATGAATGTAATAAAAATATACAATAATCATAGCAGATAAGTAAATTATTTTTTTCTTATTTTATTTTAGACTTTTCAAATTATAGTGACCTCCACTATTATTGAGTCCACGATATTAATGGGGAACAATTCAGCTTTGATAAAAAATTTTTTTAATACAATTGCAATTACCAAAATTCAAATAAAATAGATGTAATGCGATGTTTATTAAGGTTATAGATTATAGAGTACCATCTCTGAACACCAATCTCATATTAATTTGGCTCTTGTTCTCTATTTAAAACACTGTTCTCAATTATTGAAAATATAAAAATTTTCCCAACTTTATTAACAACAATTTCTCGATAGATAAAATACATTCTGTAGTGATACACGGTTTGACATGCTCACAGGAATGCGCCGATATTACGTGTAACTTCTTATATGTTTAACGTATATTACAAAAATTTCTTAGAAAATAATTATAAAGCTAAATATTTTACGTGCTTCACTCTTTATTCTTTATTCAATTGAAGCAATTCTATCAGAAATTTCATATTAACTATTTTCAATTGAAACGAAATCATTATCTTTTTTTTTTTTTTAATGACAAAACTCTTATAATCTCATAAAGTTCACTTCTTCATCTTAATATAAAAATAAACAAAATCGATTACAATTTTAAATTTAAATATAAATATTTTATGGATTACATTTGCATAAACTTATAAATCAATTCCTGATAAACAAAAAAAAAAATTAACAATTGAGAATAATTTTGAAAGAAAGCTAGCTGAAGAATATTCAAGTTTTTTATAAATAGCAACTGAGTTTATGATTTTAATAAATATTTACAGTAAATCAACAAGTTACAATTGTTTTCTTTTGTTTTTTTCTTTTGATTTAAAAATGTATTTCGTTTATGAAAAGGAAAATTCACCAATGTATTAATAATTTTAAATTAAATGGAACATAATAGGTGTAAAAGGCTAATAATATGTAGACGACATTCATATGTGTATTTTAATAAATGGCAAAGGTGAAAAAAACTTTAAAGACATTTTAGGTTGATGTATAATATACATTTTTCTTCAACCCCCTATTCACTCGTTTACATCATTATTAAAATTCAAAAATCATAAATGTGACTAATGTAAAGTTATCCCCATATTATACTGTTAGAATAATAATGTATAATATTAGTATCATTTAGATTAGAGTTAAAACCTCTAAGAATAATTTAAATTTTGTGGTTTTTTTTTAGAATTATGTCAGAGTCAAATGAGTTGAAAAATGTCAACTGTTTTCAAGAAGATGTCAAAATATTATATAACTTTAAATTCCTTCTAAGTTTAAATTCTTTTGTGTAATTCTTTTTTTTTTCTTTTTGTAAATTCCATTTTGTATTATGGAAAAGCTATAAAGTGTTTAAAGAATAAAAGAAAAACAATTTTAATAGAAAAAATATGTTTTTTAACAAGAAAAAAAAATAAACAAAACAAAAGTTATTGTTATTTCATAAAAATTATTGTCGGTTGTTTTGTTCTCACTTCTGAAACTACGCGGCTACATAAAAAAAAAATGAAAGAAGAATGAACATTTGAATTGAATGTTGAATAAAAGAATTATGGAATTGTTATAAATTCTGTTATATTCTTCACGCTTCAACATTCTCATTTTCCATCGTATATATGCAATCCATTGAATTTTTTTTTTATTGCTCTTATTGAGTGTTTTCACTTCTTCTTTTTCTTTTTCCTATTCTTATTTTTTATTTTTTATTTTTCAAACAATAAAAATGGGAATTTATTTTCATGATTTATCATTTTTTATGAATATGATTTAATTTGTTTTGTTTATTTTTCGATTAAGTAAAATTTTCTAACTATAATTATTGAACTGTTTATGTCCGGTTAAACACGCAAAAGAAAATGAAAAAAGAAAAGAAAAGAAAAAGAAAAATTATTAAGAAATCAATGACGAGCCTAAAAACATTATTACGTAATTTTCTTAAGAATCGATAAATAGACCCTTTTTTTTATTCATTCGTTTATTCTGAAAAATCATTCAACGTTCAAGTGAATTAAAATCGAATTCTTTAACATTTTTCTTTCAATATCCTTTCTATCACTATAAGCCATTTATCCTATCACTTCCTTTTGATATTTTTATCTAAATTACCCTACAGAACAACAAAGTCATCAATTAAATTGATACCAAGAAAAGATTTCATGTCAACACGTAATAAAGTTTACTCAAGAAAATTTATCTTAACTTTGTAATTAACGGAAAGAACGTTTAATTTTCCGTTGAAAATAAATTAAAACAAAAATAATATATTTTTTTTTATCGTGGTTTTCTTTCTTATTTTTCTTTTTATATATATTTTTTTTCCTGCTACCGCTACAAATTTATTTAGTATTTTGCAAAATGGTTATCGTTGTATTGTTCAAAATTAATTTGGTGGTTTTGTTGGGTTGGTTTGGGCCAGTATAATTGAAAGACAAAACCACCTTCTTCTCTGTAGGCCAAAAAAGAAGAGGAAGAAAAAAAAGGAAACCGTTTGCATAAAATAATACGAAAAAAGTAAGTAAAAAGAAAAAAAAAAATCAAGATCCGCATATCCGTACTAAGTTGATAATAAAAGGTTTGTGAACGAACGAACAAACGAAAAAACAACAACAACAACAACAAAAATAAAGAAAAGAAAAAAAGTTTTTTTTTTCTGAGAGGCTCTTGTATAAGTGTCTAAAGTGCCAATTAAGATTAAAAGAGAATAGACGTGCTATATATCGACCCACTTAGACAATATAATCGCGTGACGTGATATTTTGTTAACACAAAATATTTGTAGTCTTTTCTTTTGTAGTGTTTGTAAGTCACAATATAAAGTAAAGGACTATGGATTATTGTATAAAAAAAATAAAAATAGGTAGTTAGGTGGTATAGGTAGATCTATATACTGATTTATTTATTAAATTTAGTTAGCGTTAAAGAGATATTTTTATGTAACAAAGAAAATATTTGTAATTTTATAAATAATCCTATTTGTAGTTAAAATTTTTATTTAAAATCTTATTAAATTATTGACTTAATTGTTACACACGTTAAACAATGGGATCCATTCATTTTAACTATAAAATTAATAAAAAAAAAGTTAACGTTTGGAAGTGGTAAAGAAATGGTAAAAATGGTTAAAGTTTAAATGTAAAAAATGTTTATTTTTTACATGCGTAAAAATAATGTAAAATATTAACTAAAAAACGAAATAGACGGAAACAATGTCCAAATTATATTTTAATTGCATGAAATTTTTATTCTGTAATAATTCTACACAGTGTAACAATTGTGTGGCTTACATTAAATTCTTGGAATTTTTCACTTACGTTTTTAAATAAATATTTGAAAAATATATTAAATAACAATGGAAAACAATATTATCATCATTATTAAATGCACGTATTTTTATAATATAATTTTTTTGTCCCATATTTTTTCTCGTTCTAACAGTCTATAGTCAATCAATAGATATTTCTTTTAAATCAAAATTTCCGAGAATTTTAATATGTACTTTTATCAAACAAAATGTATGCATGTATATTATTGGAAGGGTTGGAGATTTCTTTTTAATAAATAATAACATATAAACATATAAAGTATTTTTTTCTAATATGAAAATATTCAACGTACCCAGTTATTTTAATAATAAAACAAATAAAATTCTGAAAATACAGAAACAAAAAAAAAAATAAGAAAATAGAGAGAAAAAGACGAAAGAATAGAAAGAAATTAAAATTTATGCGGATTTTGAAACAATTCTAATATTACATTTGTGGTATTTTCAATTTGAGACTTTTTTTCCTTTATTCTTCTTCTTTCTTTCTTTTTCTTTTGTCAAGTTTGCTATTACAAAAATGTACAATTTATACGTGAGATATATATGCTGGGAAGACCAACAAAAAATACAAATATTGTATGAAACAACAACAACTATATATGTAGAGGAAAAAGTGTATCACGTTACTTCAATATATCGTTTTTCTTTCTTTCTTGTTTCTTTTTTACTTCCACATTTTCTTTTTTCTTCAACATTTTTCAAACAAACAAACAAATATATAAATAAACAAACAAACAACAACAAAAAGTCTTATAAAAAGAATTAATATTTAATATTTTTCACTATAAACAACAATAACTTTAAAGTTTTCATTTTTTCTTTCATTTCAATTATTTTCTTGTTTTTTTATTCTAAGCTAAGAATTGTTATATTGCCAAAGAGAAAAAAAATATTAAATGGGTGGTGGGGGAGAATAGTAAAGTGTTGTACAAGTGGAGGTGAATGGTAAATAGTTAAAATTGTTTGGTAATTTTTTAAATTGATTTCATAATTTTATATTTTTATTATAATTTTAACAAGAGTGATAATTTGAATATCCTTAAGCTAAATAATTCAACTACTTGTTGCTTTTTTAAAAACAGCAGGGGGAAAAAGAAAGAGATGCACAATCTATAAAGAAAACTAAAGCTTGAAGCTATACTTGACCGAATGGTAAAGTGCACTTAGTTTGTGAGCTGCATACTATCAAAATGAAAACACATCGTCATTCTGTTCAACAAATACAGCCATATATAATTATACATAACAAACACACATTCTTATAGTTTGAAGAGCCATTATAATGTTAAACAAAATCTGCTATTGTTTTGTAAAAGTATAAGAAACAGTTGAATTTAGGGGAATGAAGCATGAAATGAAAAGAGAATGAAATATATGTTAGAAAGATGTAGAGTATGTTAAGGAATATATTCTATAAATTGCTGTTTTAGATGGACGTCTTAATGAAACGATAATAAGTTTTAGTTATAAGAACAGATTTGTTTAATGAATGGGAATCGAAATCAATTTGTTCTTATTAGTTTTTAGCTAGAATTAACTAACAATTAATACAAATATTTGTTCAAGTGAATTGTTTAACTAAATCAATATACCTTTTGGTTTCTATTTCAATAAAAAAAAAAGAAAAAAAAAAGAAAAAAAGAAAAACAATAAATACACAAAAGATGAAAATTTATTCTATGAACATTTTTTTCCAATAAAAATATTCTATTCTTTTCCTTTGTTATTTAATAGAATTCATGTCAAAATTACTGAGAAATATTTTAAGGAATTTTCAAGAAATATAAGAATTTCTAAGAAAAATCAAACCTACATAAAAACTAATAGAAAAAATGAGGGAAAAGATTTATTTTTAAATTGGATAAATTTGAAAAGCTAAAAGCTCAATTTGACTATAAGCTATATTGGGAACGGAACTATGACGGAGGTCATTTCCGCTGACCGGAGTAAATTTAGAATCATTATTAAGTAGACTTTAAAAATTTATAAAGAATATTAGAAAAATATTATGGATGTGTAGAATTTTAGAAACCATCATGCTCAAGGTTATCGATTTTACAAAGAAATTGAATAAGACAATTAGTACGATTACACGAGTAAAATGTAAACGTATTAATTGTAATTTCATTTAGACCTACATGAAACGTTTGGTTAAAATCAATAAAAAAAAATTCTGACAATTTTTGAGGAAATTATTAAATTTTTTCAACTATTTTCTACGTGTCAGAAACAGAAATTTCCACTTGGACAATCACAACAACTACTTTTTATTTCTCATGATTTCATGCGACAATAAAAAAAATGGAGATAACGAATAAATATTTCACATAAATAAATGCTATAATTTTGATTTTTTTTGTTATTTATGATAAAAACAAAAAAAAAGCTGTTATTTATGTCTTAATTTATTTACTTTTTTTTAACAATTTTGTAGGAAAATCATTTAAGTTTTCTATTTATTTAAAAATATTTGCCAAAAGATTATTAAATCTGAAGTAATTTGTGTTATTGGAGAAAACAGTTGCCGAACATCGACTTTTTATGATTGTTGAACAATTTGATAATCGGTCACATGAATTATTTGCTGATAAAGAATGATTGTAAATAAAAGAAACTTCAGAAAAAGAATGGTCAATTTGCTGACTAGCCCCTATTCTAGTGATTTGGTAAAAATCTTGTTTGGTTAATTTTTCTAAAACAACTAATTGTTGTGTTTACATAAAACACACCTATATTCTACCCCTATCATTCAAATTCATATTCAGCTTATTGTGAGCACACCCATTTAAGTACATTTAACTTAAAAACTCTAATTAATATAAAATTTTGGTCTTACAGCAATTAGACAAATACTATTGGAAAATTTATTTAATATTTGTCCAAAAATAAATGAATAAATATCATTAGACAAAGTGTCAAATATGATTGTTATATCAGCAGCGAATTATTTAATAAAGTACGGATCAGAAAGAGACAGAGGATAAAAATTGGTAGAGAGGCTATTTTTTAGACATATGTTTTACTGAATTTGATTCATTCAAAATTTTACATATATTTAAATAAATATTTTGATTTCACTTAAAGCATTAAATTTTTAATGTATAATTTATGCTTAATTATAAATACAACAAAAAAAAAAGTTATATTGTTTCTAAAAGTCTAAAATTTATTTTAAAATTTGCGCCAAAAGAATGAATCACAAAAAAAAGAAGAAGGATTGTCAAGCTTAATCCCTTTTTATATATTTATAATGTTTAATTGTGTTTCAATTTTTACAAAAAAAAAAAAAAAAATTCAAAGTGTTTTTAACAAAATCTTATATCGAAAGCTGCGAGAAATGAAACTTTTTCTTTTCCTTTTCCTTTTTTTCCTTTTTTTTTTTTGTTGTTTTTTTTCTTTCTCTTTTTTTCTTTCTGTTAATTTAAAACTTTTCTTTAAAAAAGAAAAAAGAGAAGAAAATAAATATATAATATATAATCCAACGAATTTTCAATTAACCTACAAAACAGCAAATCTCTTCGCATTAAAGTTAAAGACAACTTTTGCTTTAGCTAACATGTACCAAAAAAAAAATTTTTTTCTTTCTTTTCTTCCTTTTTTCTTTCTTTTTTCTTTTCTTCCTGTATTTTTCTTCTTTTTTTTTTTTTTTTACTTTGTTTCATCAAATTAATAAATCAATATGATGTTGGTATGTATGTAACGTATGTATCTAACGTATGTGTTTGTGTGGTGTATGTATGGGTATGGATATATAAATAGCGATGACTTAGCAAATTTAAGACGATATAACGTATATATAAGAAAAAGAAAATGAAAATTACACGAAACAACACTTTGCGGGTTCACAACAACAACAACAATAATAACAACACCAACAAGCAACAACAGCAAAAAAAAAAAAAAAGAAAACAGAACCAAAGAATAAGAGAGTGAGAACGAGAGAAAAGAAAATATTTTTATTATAGAATTTTTTTTTTCTTTTCCTTTCTTTCATTCTTTTCTTGATAAATTTCACATTTCATAAATAATTTTCAAAACACTAGACTTTTTTATTTCTATTTTGTTTTTGTTTTTTTTTTTTTTTTTTTATTTGGCAACTTTTATGTTAAAACACCCTGCTGATTTCGACACTCGGAAGTAACAGGATAACTTGGCACAAAGCAAACCAATTGTTTGGAAACAGAATATAAACTGGCCCAGTTGCTTTCTCTCTTTTTTTCTCTTTTTTTCACTTCGTCCCTCTTTTCTTTATTTTTTTTTTATATTTATTTGAAATTCCATTCAAGGTTCCCCCCAACCTTCAAAGGCCAAAAAGAAAAACCACCCAACAGTATTTTTCAGACAATACAAAAAGATGTTAATAGCGTTTGGATCCTGGGTATTTTTTATGTATTTTGTATAAGATATGTCTGAATATAATCTATGTTTATATATAAGGATGTGCATATGTGTATGTATGTATTTCTATATACATGTGTGTGTGTTTGTATTTAATATAAAATAATAAAATATATAGAGAGGCATTTACATAAAGCTGCAAAGCTTTTTTTATACAATATATATAAACAACATCGCAGCAACAACAAAATAATAATAACAACAACAACAACAAAGTAACAACAAAAAAATTAACAAAAACTTTATCTATTTTGAACATCAAATTCTGTTAAAATTAATTATTTTTTTCTTCTTCTTTTTCCTCTTCATTTTTCTCTCTTTCTCTATCTCTGTTTTATATTTTGTTTATTTTTTTGATTAAATTTTTTTCTGTCTTTTTCCCGTTGCTCGTCTACATCCCCTTTTTTCTTTTTTTTTTTCTTTTTTGTTATATTTAAATCACACAAATAAAATATTAAATCAAATTGTTTGGTAAATTTAAGAAGAATAAGAATGAAACGAAAATGGGGAAAGACAAAAACAAAATGGAAAAAAGGACAAATCATAATAGAAGAAAGAAAAAATACAGAAGATGAAGAAGAAGAAGAAAAAGTAGGAAAAACAACAAAAGAGTATTTAAAAAATAATTAAATCTCATGGAATAAAAAAAAAATGTAATCTCATTTTCTTTTTCTTCTTGTTTGCGGTAATCATTATCTTTTTAGGTTTTTTTTTTTCATCATAATTTCTTCTTCTTTATTTATCCAAATTTTGTAGATTTTCTTCAACCAATAAAACCAAAAAAAAAGTTATACATTTTCTAAAGACGAAAAATTAGAAAATTTCCGTTTTCTTCTCATTACATTTTCTTCTTCCATTCTTTTCATTTTTCTTCTCTTCAATTTGAATGATTAAACAGAAGAAAAAAATATTCAAGAGACTAAGAAACAGCCCACAAAAGAACAAACCCCTTTTGTACAACGTTTTTCTTTTTCTTTTACTTTTTTTTTTTATTTAGTTTAATGGGAATATTAAAAAGGGTGAAGTATTGTGAAGGGAATGAAGATGAAAAAAAAACTTGACTTTTCTTTCTTTTTTTTTTTTTTTTTTTTTATTATCAAATTTTCAGGTCGGGTTTGGCGTTGGCGTCAATGTCATAAACATCAACAAACACAGAAAATTGTAACAACAAAAATAATATAATATGTATCATGAAACATAAAAATATAAATAAATATCACGTTCATTTCATGCACACAAATACACACATACACATACACACATATACATACACATACACACACATTCATACATAAACAGTAAATATACAAAATCTAACAATAACAACAAAAAAAACATTGCTCTCGTTCATCAAACAAACCAGCAACCCCATTCCTTATTAATATTACAATGAGACTATAGAATTTTCATCTGTAAATTTTAAACAAAATTTCATTGACATTATAATGTATTTATGTATATATTTATGTTTTCTATGTATGCATATTGTACGATTGCGTATGTGTATAAATATAAATGTATATATGTATATATATATATATATATATATATATATATATACGAACAGCATAAGATCACAAAAATTCAGTCATGCGTTCAACAGAGCCTCGACTGACTGAATTTCCTGTGAACTGTACAAATTCAAAGTCAAAAACCTAAAAACAGAAGGAAATAAAAAAATATGGTCGAAAAAAAATCACTTTTTTTCTTCTGTGAGCTTTTTTGCTTTTATTTTATTTTGTGTTTGTCGGTTTCTTTTTGTTTGTCAGTATTTTTTTTTTTCGTTTTTTTTTTTTGTTTATTGAAAATATTTTTTCACTTTAGTTTTTAGTAGATTTCCAACCAAAAATAACAACAATAAAGAACAAAAAAAATATGTCAATACGTGATTTTATAATAATGACATTTATTGTAAATTATTACAAACTGCGTAAAAAATTAAATAAATGAAAAAAAAGTGAATGGAACAAAGTGTACTAGTGGAGATTCACTATAGAGGATTTTTATTTCTGGTATTAACGGCAAATGATATTTTTGTTGTTAGTCGATTTAATTACGTGTGGTACGCTGAAAATTATTCTCTTTTATTATTAATTTTTTATTCCATGGACTTTATCGATTTATTTATTGTTGTTGTAAGCTTTTTTATTATATCATAATATTATTTTTTTTTTTTGTTCTGCATTTTTGTTTTGTTTTTAATTTCAAGTCAATATTAAAAAAAAAAATAATAATAATATTTTGTTTCGCATTTTTACGTTTTTTTTTTTTTTTTATTTTTGCTTTTTGTTTTTTTTTTTTTTTATATGAAAATGGGAATCCCACATGCTGTGTTTTATAGCAGGAGTAAGAAGAGGAAAGGATAGGATAAAATAATAGTACTTATGTATGTATTTTTTTTACTCACATGCACAAATATACAAATTTATACATATATTGGTTTAAATACTCGTACGTAACGTACACACATATGTATATACATTTATATATATATATAGCACAACACAATCAGTGAAGTGTAGTGACAAATTTTCTGGAAAATATATACGACGTTTCATACATATAAATTTGAGCTTTTATATTTATAAATACATACGTATACGTATACAATACACATGCATGCCAACAAAACATATACACATGGATATACATGTGTATTATACATATTTAAGTTGCAGGCATTTGTTTGATTTTCTTGGGGAAAGAAATTGAAATGTTTTAAGAATATTAATATAATCGAGAAACAGATGTTTTGAACTGCACAGATTGGTTATATATACATTTTCTTTTACTTCTTCTTATTCTTCGTCTCCCTTATATATTTTTTTTTTTCATCTCCTTTATTTTTTTATACATATTATTTTCTTCTTTCATTCGTTAATTTTGTTTTTTTTTTGTGTTTAAGGAAAATATTGGTATACCAATATTTTTGTATTTGTAAAAAAAAAAATAATTTCACTTTTTATACATCGGTTTTTTTTTTTGATTCAATTCAAATATTTTGTGTTTTTTTCTATTGATGCAAAAGCAAAGCAGGAGGTCTATAAATTAGTTAAAATCAAAATTTCATAATTACAAACAATCATCTTAAATAGAAAATGTCTGTGAGTATTTGAATTTCACTATTAAAGGTACAAGGGTAAATGGAAAATTATCATATTTATTAAATTTGGATGGAGGATAACGGTAAAATATGTTTATCGTTATAGAATATTTATGTCTGTAAACATAAAATTCTACTCATTTAGATCTGAAATTATAACAATAAAAAAATAGAGGGAAGAAGAAAATAAGAAATAAAAATATTAGAAAAAAAAGAAGAAAAATATTAAACAGACTAACAAAAAATACAATCCCTTAACTCATTTTGTAAACAATAAGGGACCAAAAAAAAAAAAAAATAAACAGAAAAGAAAAGAATAAGAAAATTCTATTTTATTTTATCTGTGAACAACGGAAAAGATTTTTTTTTCTTTCTTTTGACAAAAGGATTTTTATTGAACGAAATTTCGTCCATTTTCTTAAGCTTTATCATCATAACAGTTGTTATTAAGGTAAAGACTTTACTGCCTTTTTTTTTTATTTATATAATACAATATTATGTTTGTCTTTCTTCAGTTATATTGTGTAAAATTACTCTAACATTATATATTATATAGGAACAACAACAACAGCAACAAGAATAATAACAACAATCTACAATAAAAACAAGAACCGCACAAGAACATCAAACCAACAATCCAACCAAAAGTATACCAACATAGTATAGTATATATGGCACGTAAGATATCCAGTACAACAATAAGAAATTTTGTAAAACTTTAAGAATATTCACTTAGAAACGAACTTGAAATATTATTAAATAAACCAAGAATGGGCATTTAAATTATTCTTTGTATTCTTCATAGCCAGAATAATAAAATAAAAAATAAAACGAAAACAAAAAGAAAAAGAAAAAGAAAAGAAAAGGAAAAGGACCTTCTCTCATAAAATGGCTAACTGTATGTAGGATATGGAGAGACAGAGTAAGAACGATTATGAGAGAAGAGCTTTTATTCATCAATTGAAGATTTTTTTTATGTGATTTTCTCTTTCATTATTTCTTTTCTTTTCTTTTCTTTTATAATACAATTTTTTTGTTGTCGTTTTATTTACATATTTTTAGAGATGAATAACTGATCCACATTTTTCTTTCAATTAAATAATATACTAACGAAATACACTTAAAATCCTGTAAGACAAACAAACGGCATTAAAGTTCAAAATGTATATACGCCGAAATTAGTTATATTAATCATAGTTAAATCCTTTATATGTCCAACATGTTTAGTCTTCTAACAGGATATAAAATCGAAATACAAAAATATTTTTGTTGGTCACTTGCCGACTTCCTGGCTCTTGTTGTTGTTTTGACTAGTGTTATTGTTGTTATTATAATTATTTTATTTTGTTATCAGTATTTTCTCGATACACAATAAATTATTTTTACAATATATGTGTGTTAGTATGTGTTCCTGTGTTTGTATAATAACAATAATAATAATATTCTCTCTAAATATTCTTTATTTTGTATAATAACAACTTTTGCTACGTCATTTTGTTTCATTTATTTTGATTTTTAACACGGTGTGGACAGGATAAAATGAAAAAAAAACTAATAAATAAAGGAGGAAACGAAAAAAAAAAAAAAAGAATAATAACAAATAATAAATCAATGTGCGTCTAAAATACACATGGAAAAGGAATTAATAACAAAAACAACAACAAAAAACACAACAGCAAACAACAAAACAAAACTAATTTATCATTTATTATAAAAATTTACCTTATATTTGAACAAAAATAAAAAATTAACTTCATTTATTATTATTGATTAAATGTGGTTGATTGAGTTATTTTAACCAATTTTATTTTGTTATTGTTTTTGGTTTGGTCATTCCGTAAATAAAAAAAAAGAAAAGAAACAAAATAATAACAAAAATACAAAATAAAAATTATATACCAATTGTTATATTATATATATATATTTATATATTGGTACCTACACCTTCACATACACATAATAGTAAATATCAACACAATACAAAATATGGAACACAGAGAAGAAATTATGAAGTTTCCCATTCACTTTTTAGGCAAGATATTACAGTAAGTTTCAATATTGTAGGGTGGCTTAGTTCTATTCTGTTCCTTGTTTTTTGTTTTATAAAAAGTTAAGTGTCATGTTGTGCTGTGCTGTCGTAATCAAATAAAAAAAAATTTAATTCACTTTAATCATAAAAAAAAAAAAACAAAAACAAAAAAAAATATAAAAAAAAAATGTTGAACAAAATAATTTTTGACACGAAGGATTTTTGATTTGTGTTTGAATATAGTTTTTTTTTTGTTTTTTTTTATGTGCGTGTAGAATAATTGTAAATGACATATTGATGTGAAAAGGATGTCATTGACAGTCATTAATTACAGGAGAAAGGGATAGAACTTAGAAAAAGTGATATTAAAAGAAAATTTATAGTTTTATAGAAATTTATAATAAAAATAATGTCAAAAATATAGATGACAAATTAGTTCAGTTATTTTCATAGTCACAGAATTATCTTTCATAATATTTTATCTTTATTGATACACCGTAGTGGAATTCACGTTTCTCAGGAAGTAAATTAGTGAAGTTTCTTTGGAGACGAAATTATTCTAAATCAATAATACTGTGTTAGCCACTCCATTCTTATCGAATAAAAATTATAGAAGACATAGCACAAGAAAGAATCCAAACAATTATTATTTCTACAACGTGAAGGATTGCACATAAGCGCCAAGCGATATAGAAGTTAAGTGAGATAAGTTTCAAAATGTTTAACGATGTCGTGCTTATAAAGACGTAAAATTTATTATTAATTCTAACAATAATGTTAGTCGACTGAAAGTGTGTAACAGAAAATTTAATTTTTTATAAAAATTGATTTTCTTTTGTGCTTTACTGAGACATCAGAGTATGGTGCAATATTTATTTAATTCGTATCGTCATTCTGGAAAATCCGTCTATTATAACCAAATATTTTGAAACTTTCATATTGTAAAATAAAACTCCATCAATGTATATTTGTTGCATGACAATATCAATTGGAAAAATCTTTAAACTTTTTTTTTGCCAAGCAAAAGAAAATTGATTTTCCTTTATTGCAACAGTTTCTATGAACAGGAATTCCTCTACAACAGAATCTGATTATATTTTATTTTTTTTCATAAATCCCAATGTTTTATATAAAGTTTTATTTTTTAACCGGATACTATTAGTTCGTACATATCCGTTGTATAAATCAATTCGATTTCCTCAATTCATCAAAAAAAAAAAAAAAATAACAGAAGAAAACGAGAAAAACTTGAAGTACTTTTTGAAACATTATTTTCTTCATCTTTCGTCTTCTTATTTTTATTTTTATTTTTATATCATTTCGATATACAAGAGACACACTTGAGTATTGTAAAAAGTCGTTACTTTAAAAAAGATAGTGCGCGATAGAAAGGGATAGCATAAATATAAAGAGAAAAGAAACTAGGATCAATTTAACTATAAAATCAAAATGAAAAAAGAAGAAGAAGAAGAAGAAATACGAATTTATTTTTCTTGTAAATAAAAATTTTCAAATGAAAAAGATTTACGTCAAACTTTTAAAGAAATATAATTCTATTGTTTCATGTGTTTTACTTTATCTCTCTCTTTCACTCTTACTATCATGTTTTCTTATTTTATTTGATTTGATTTTTTTTTTTTTTTTGAATTATTAGATTTATTGATTTATTTATTTATTTATTTATTATGATTATTATTATGTATTTTTCGATTTTATAATAAACGGAGAAAATTGAAACTAGAAGAATTGGATGTTATCCATCATGAGCGGATACGATAGTACTATTCCTTCCTATTTTGTTAATCAATTTTAAAAATGTCAACTGAAAATGATCAATTATTATTTCGTTTTATATGCTATACAGTCAAGTCATGAGTGCCCGACTTTATTTTTATGTGCTTTATTCCAATTCCCCTCCAAAAAAAAAAAAACTGTCTCCTTCTCACCCGCACAATAAAATAAAATAGAAAAAAAAAAGAAAGGAAAATAAAATAAAATTAGATTGAGAGATTTATTGACTGAAGATATTGTTTTGTTATTTTCTATCATTTGAATTTATTTATGCGTTTTTTTTTTTGCATTTTTATTTATACGATTAATAAAAAAAAAAAAAAAACAAGAAAAAAAAATAAAAACAAAACAAAAGAGAATATATTATTCTTATGAGGTTATTGAATTGATACCAAAAGATAAAATGGTTTAAAGAGAAAACGGAATAAAACTGAAAATTAAATTTTCGTTTTAGTTCAAAGTTTACAGCTCATTGACTTTAATCTAAAAGTTAGGAACAAAATAAGGAATTATCAGAGAAAAAAAAACACATTCTTTCATTCCCTTTATATTAATTTTCTCTTTTGCGCAATTTCCAACTAAGTAGAAGCACTTTCTCTGAGATAAAGTTTGTAAATTATTTTATAAGTGATGAAAATATATTCACTTATTCCATTTCTTCTATTCAGTAAAATCTAACTTAACACTAAATGGACACTTAAGTGACCCCATTCAAACAATTTTCACGATTTTCAAGAACTCACTTATCTTTTAGAATTTTCATTTTTCATAGCAGAAAAAAGGGTCCAATTTTGTTCTGTTATTATGACTTCAGGCGTAAATTCAACTGTAATTGTTATAACTGATTTGCATCAAGCACATTTTTTTTATTCA
Source organism: Pedicia rivosa (assembly GCA_963082725.1). Taxonomy (NCBI): domain Eukaryota; kingdom Metazoa; phylum Arthropoda; class Insecta; order Diptera; family Pediciidae; genus Pedicia; species Pedicia rivosa. The sequence goes on from OY720154.1 coordinate 26,180,985, forward strand.
CTTTTAAAGTGTGTTTATAGTGTTCATTGTTAGACCAATTCTAATAATTGATCATAATAAAAGAATGAGAATGTTCTAGAGAAATGAATTAAATTTAAACTTATTATTTAAGCTTTGATTATTTAGTCAAATACATTAAAACTTAACCAATAAGATTATTAAGGCAGGTGCTCCGATTGGAAACTACATGAATATGTTATAAATTATTTAAAGTCCGAGGTCCGATTAGACAAGTAATGTAAGCTATAATTTACGAGGTTTTGCATTTTAAAAGAAAATGACAAGTGTAAAATTTCAACCAATAAAATCAATTGGGAATACATAAATAATGTAATCGTTTTCTAAATGAAATTTTTCCAAAAAAAAATCAAATAAACGATTTCAAAATTTATTATGAAAAAAATAAAAATAATCAAATTTAATACTTCTGTATGAATCCTATAATCAAATACCCCACTCAATATAATTAGGAGATAATTATGTATAATCTAATATACATGAGGGTGTTTCTTAAATGATTCTTCTTTTTTCTTCAATTCTAAATTTAATTAATAATTAAATTAAAATTAAAGTGAACTAAATGAAATTTTTTTTTTCTTGTTTCTAATTTTAATTCAACCGTTTACTGTATTTCGTTAAATTTGATAACATAAATTAAATGTAATTATTGCATATAGTATAGTTTACGAAATACTGAAATATGGAATCTTATATTTGTATTTCTTATTTCAGTTTATTTAAACTAAAACAGTAATAAAATTATTTCGTAGGGGTAGCCTCCTACTTATAGCAACATTCCTTATTAACGTATGTTCGATTGACTACATAATCAAATCCAAACAATTTTTTTCTTACTTGCCGTCATTTGAACTTAGGTGCATATGAATGAGACTCGGAAGTGTGTCGACTACAAAGGTGACTTACCATTTATCGGGTGAAACAAAACCCCGTGAGTCAACCACATAATCAAAAGACTGCATGAAACAAAATCCTTTAAAGACCTACCAAAGTTATTGCTTACAATTATGGCCGATCTAAAAAGTGGTCAAAAAATGGGGTTAACAATCCATAAATATTCTACATTTGTTAAGTCTATAGCTATACTTATAATCTCTCATGTTTTACAGATAAAAATTTTTATTATAAAATTTGAATTGTTGATAACACAAAAAATATACTTTAATCCTTCATATTTTTTTTTTTTTTTGTAATGATATTTTCTACAATTGTGTTTCTCTATTGTTTTTTCTTTAGTTTCTACAAATTCTGCATATTTAGGTAACGTAACGAAAACAAAACATGGAAAACATGAGGATAAAGAAAAAATCAAATAATAGACAATATATTGCATTTTTATCTAAATATAAAAACGAAACAATACAAAATGATGACGATGCACTTGCAAAAGCACGTCCGTGCTTTCATTTCTCATAAAAAAAAAACAAAACTAAAAAAATTACAACAACAAAAAAACTTTTCTATGGATTGGTTTGATTTCGACGAGGTTTGGTTTAAATTTTTTTTTTATCAATACCATTCTATTGAATGCTTTTATAGAATTTATATATTTTTTATATGAACTTTTTGTCAAAATGCCTGAGCAAAAAAAAAATATAATAAAATCATAAAATAAAGTGTGAGAGCAAGAGAGAGAGAGAGAGAGAGGAACGATATGGAGATTGAGAAAAATGAGAAAATGAAAAAATTTGAAATTCGTTTTGGATTTTATTGCCCTTAAATCGATGGATGGTTTTATATTAAAAAGATTTTTGGCAATTTGTTTTCTTTTTTATCTTGGTTCTTGTTGTTGTTGTTATTATTATTGGTGTATTTTTTTTTCGCTTGTAATAAAATTTTTGTATCTAATAATTGGAAAGATGCCAACAATCTACTGTTAGCGTTTTAATTTGAATAACTTTCGTTTTGAATTTTTGTGTTTATTTAAATAAATAATACTTCAAATAAATCCAAAGAAAAAAAAATATAAAAATATTATTAAAATCTTAAGTTTGTTTATTTCAAGATTTGTTGGTGCCAATTTTATGCACAATTAAATCAAACTGATTAGTTTATTAAGAATAATGACTAATTTTTGTGTTTTAGTAGTATTTGTATACTTACAAGTTATAGTGAACGTCCGCCATGTTTGGTCGATATTTAAGTGCTTCAGAAAGGGCTTGTTTGGCCTCTTCATACCTTCCCTGAGCACTCAAAACACTTCCCAAGTTTCCAAGAGCTAAAAAGAAAAAAGAAATAATTGTTATTATTTTATACGTCATTTAATTACAACAAAATTTTTGTTTCAATAAACTCGTCCTTAAAGGATCGTATGAATGAGAGATAGAGAGAGAATGGATAAAAAGGAAGATAGCAATGAACCATATGGCGCCCCAAGTCATAAAATTATTGTACAAAACATATTACAACGATTTTTATTATTGTCTCTCTTCTTTTTCCTTTTTTTTTTCTTCGGTTGCTCCTTCGTTTCTTTTCTTTTCTTTTCTTTTCTTTTCTTTTTTTTTTTATTGCAAAATGATTAAATTTTCAGTGAAGGTTACTGTCGAGTTTGATCATATAAAAAAAAGACACATAAAAACTTCTTTCTATTTGGTGTTTGTTTTTGTTGTTGTTCTCTCCAATAGACAACTTCCATGATCTTTTAGCTTATGTTTGTTATTTGTGTGTGTATATAAATAAAAAAAAAATACACATACACGCATATAAAATTGGAAAATATATATATATATATATAAGAGACTGAAGTCTTCACTTCAGTCATTATTAACGAATCGAAGATCAATAATTGAAGTAAACAAATTTTATTATTTATCACAGTTTTTAGCTTCTTCAACTTTGTTATTTTATATGTCTTATTTAGGTCGAATTCAATATAATAGTATTAGTATTAGTATTAGTATAAGCAATAAGGGTATTATATATTAGTATTAGTTTAGTAGAATATAAAGTTATATAGATTGATGTATGTATATGTATATAAATTTATGTATACATAAGAAAAGCAAAAGCTAAATATCGTTTCTTTCGGATGGGAGGCAAAAAAGGGAAAAAGAAAAAAAAAAGAAACTTCAAATTATTCTTAATTGGTTGGCTTTTTTTTTTTCTCTCCTAAACTATAATTATTTATATATAAACGGATCTCTCTATGTGTGTGTGTGTATGTATATATGTTTATATTAATGTTTTCATAAAAGCATGACAAAACATGACGTGACATGAAATCATAACTAAATTAAATTTGATTTCAACCCACTAACAACAGTAAATTGAGCTACCATCATAGAAACATCAGAATATCAGAATATTATATAAATTTTGTCGCATATAGTGACAAATTTAATAATCAAATTTTTCCCCAGTTTTTGTTTCTATTTTCTTTTTTCTTTAAAATAAAAAAAAAGAAGCTCACCCTGTATTCTATTATTGTTTCCAGAAATCCAACAAAAAAGGAGAAAATCTTTTTCATCGTGATTGTTGACAAAAACAAAAACAGAAAAAAATCACAAAAAAAAAAGAAAATTCTGTGATGTTCTTTTAAAACACAAAAAGGACTAATATAAAACAAAAGTAATTATTCACAAAAAAAAAATAAAAAAAACATCATCCTTATTATGATTAATTGGCTCTCTTAAAGAAACTAAAAAACCAAATGCATCATTAGCCTAATTTATTGCTTTTAAAAAAAACTAATTTGTACATTAAAATCAACTGATCCTAAATGTGCGATAGCAAAAATTACATTATCCCCAAGCCCTCTTAAACAAAGCCAGTATATCCTTTTTCTCTTCTTGTGTATGACCATGCCAGTACATACACATACACACATACAGAAACACACCCATACGCATACCGCAGTTATAAACAACCTTTAATACTCATACGCACAATACAACTAAATTTCTATACGAATAAAAACCTAAAAAAAAGAGGAAAAAAAAAGCACATGAGCAGAAGAAAGCTTTGAAAAAGTAACTCTTCAAACTAACAAAAAAAAAACAGAATAAAATAAAATAAATTGCTCTCAAATACACTCAACGTGGTTGAAAATATAAAGAAGAGAACTAAAATTGGGTCGAATACACAAATTTTACCATCGCATTTTTTTTCCTCTTCTTCATTCTTCTTTTTCTTCTTCATTCTTTTCTATGCGAAGATGAAAACGCGACACACGAAAATAAATAATAATAAAAAACATTCTATTTTGTATAAACAATTTTGATATATTTAACTATAAAAGCTACTAAGGAAGATACATACACACACAGGCACGCAAAATTATGTATACGGAAAAAAAAAAGATCAAAAAAAAACTTGAAAAATAAACCAAAATAGAGGAAAAAAAAATGTCGGAAATATAATGCGCTAGAAGAAAAAGAATACAAAGAAAGGAAAAAAAAAGTCAGTTCAAGTTCTTTATAGAAAAGAAAGGAAAGTAAAAAAAAAAGCAAAAATGATAAAACACTAAACACAGGAAAGAGAATTAATAGAAATATGAATGGAGTAATAATATTATTGTTCCAATTTTATATTTAGAATTAGATAAAAGATAAAAATGATAATGAAAATCGAAATAAAAACTTTCATAAATCTAAAAATAGAGAAAATATGGAAAACAACAACAAAACATACATATTTAGATAATGTTACTGCTGTTTATTGTTGTTGTGGATGTTATAAATAATAAATTTGTGCTTTTTGGTGTTACGTCATTCATTTATAAAAATGCTTTTCTATAATTTAAACTATCCTCCATTTTATTTTATTCTTCTCTTTTGCTCTGTTATTCTCTTTCTCTCTCTTATTACTCCTTTTGCTTTTTCATTTTTGTACCTATTAGTGTAGTATAGTCTGTCTATACGCTTACTACACTTGTATGTATATTCTATTAAATGAAAATATTTCTACAATTTTCTCTGAATTTAACGTAAATTTTCTCATAATCATAGAATTTCATCTGCAGACTCAACACCTAACATCCTTTTCCCTTATGCAATCTTATTTATGAAACTTCTCTTCTTCTCTTTTTCAACAACACCAGGTCCTCTACCTAATAATCATCCTCTTTCTACTCCTAAATTGTAGTCTTATTCTATTAAGGTGGGAAAGTATGTGTATGAATGTCTGTATGCATGAGTATGTGTGTGTGTATGTGTGTGTGTATATATATATATATAAATATAAGAAATTTTGTGTCACAAACAAATATATATCTGTATTAAAATAGTTTTACTTCCATTTTTAGTTTATAAAACTAAAAAAAAAAATTGTACACTCTTGCCAGAACCACTGTATACTGTTCGCGATATGTAATATAAAATATGTGAAAATTGTGAAAATTGTTACAAAAAACAGCTTGCAATGTTTCAGGAAATAATCAAAAAAAAAAATACTCTACACATTTTTTTTACTTTTTCCATTTCTTCTTTTTCTTCATCATCTATTATTATTAAGTATGTGTAGAAATTTTTGTGTTTTTACTTCTGGTTTGTCAGTAACTGGGTTGGTTGATTTTCGTTGTCTGACTCTAAATATTATACAAAATTCCACTATACTCTTCACACTTTTCTACTTTGAGAAACTAAACAATTTCAGTTTTTGTTCAACTGTTTTATATTATGCAGTTTAATTTTCACACTTAAACATTAAATTAAAAAACAAAGAAAGAAAAAAAAACAAAACAAAACAAAATATACGAGGAAAAAGATGAAGAAGAAGTAGAAGAAGAAAAAGGAAAAACGAAATATGTATAAATTTATATAAAAAGGGGAAATAATGTTGAATAAAAATATACATGCACACATAAATACATATACACATACATACAGCCATACATAATATACCCATGGAAAAGTTTAAATTTGTTAGAATGGAAAATTAGGTCAAGCATTAAAGCTTATGACTTGATATTTGAGAATTTAAAATTGTTTTTCTTGTCTTTTCTTTTCTTTTTTTTTTTTTGTCTTTTGTTTTATATCTTTTTTCTTTCTTTTATATAAATATAACTTTCACTTTTTGTTTTTTAATTATATATTATGGTTTTTCATTTATAAACAAATGCGAATTATTTTCAGTATCATTTTATATACAGTAATTTTATATGTATGATAAGACAAGAGTGTCTAAATGTATAATGTAATGTCTTTCAATTGTGAGTTATTATACTTTTCCTCATTCTCTTTTGTTTTGTTTTTATTTTAAACATTTTTACCAGTGTTAATGACTTCTGTATCACATTTATACAATCTAACAATAATTTTATTTCTTTATAATTTAAGAAAATGTTTATTTTTAGTTAAAGCAAAGAAACAAAAATTTATTATTTTGTATATTATTCGTGTAGGTAAAGATCAATTTTTATGATGTGAATGTAAATATAAAAATTTTTTAAATCAGAATGTAACAAAATCAATACAAAATTTGGTCAATAATTAACAAAATAACAATAACAAAAATGGAAATTTGGTTTGAAATTAATGTGTATACGTTGTTTTTAATAAACGTTCAAAAGTGTCATGTGTAAAGTAATAAATCTCTTAATTATTTCATCAACAATTCATTAAAAGTTTTAATCATCGAATTTATTTAACAGAAAAAAAACTAGGCGCCTCCACCATGAACTTTTGTTATACGTTAATATTTAAAATTTTCCTAACTATATATTTAAAAAACTATACAAATGTATTAGTGGAAAAACCGAAGTAGACAAATTACCACAATTTCTATGATATCATTTTGAAATTCTACTTGGAATATTAACTAAAAGTCAGATGTTATTAATTTCAATTGCATTTAAAAGTTTTTTTTTCCTCTGAAAAATAAATATCTTTTAGATTTGTTTTAATGAAAACGTGATATGGTTTAGAAAAATCGTTTTAACAAATAGAAAAGCATTTTCATGATTTTAGTTTTGAGTTTGGAAAAAAGTTTCTCAAAAACAAAAAATAAAATGACAAAAAATTATCTGTTTTATGTTGTTGAACCAGTAAGAAGAAAGAGAAGGGGAAAAAGAGAAAGAGAATGAAAGAGAGAGGGAGAATGAGAAAGAGAAAATTCACATATTCTTTTTCTTTTCATTTGTGATTTGTTTTCATTTTCTTTTCCATTTTCTTAATACATATTCATAAATTTTCACTTTAACTCAATATTAATGATCATAAAAAAAATTCCTAATCGAATCTTAAACGATAAATTATTTTGCTTTTCTGGGTATTGAAACGTGAATACAGAGGTGAGAAAATTCTGTCTGATCGGTTAGTTTATGCCACCCTCGGGAACGATAAAAATTCTCCCTTTTTTTCCTCTTGAAATGAGTATACAAAATGATGGGTTATGGCATACAGCAAACCCATGCAGATGTATATACAATATACCATACAATATAAATATATACATACATATACACAAGGGTTGAACTAACAATCTTATATTGTGCTCATTAAATATTAACCTAGAAACTAGAATTTTGTATTTGCAAAAAAACAAAAATGCTTAGTTTATTTTCAAAAGTATTTCTTCCCTTTTTTTTTACCAGTGCTAAAAATTCTAATAATTTATCCTTTGAATAAAATTCATTACTAAAATAATTTAAAATTAAAAATAAATGTACTACTTATAAATAATTTATTACAAAGTAGACTTTCATCTCTGGATTGATTTTATAACAAGAATAGAAAAAATTGAAGATTTATAGCTAAACGTAGTAACGTGCTTAATCATTTATTTAGGAAATTAGTGTTCAACTAACTATACACTTATTTCAACATATCGAGTATTTAATGTAAATCTATTTATGTACATATAGATGTTTGTATGTGTTTATATATGTGTGCCTATTTCAAGAGACAACAAGAACATTGCTGATGATGACAATGATGGCGATTATAATGGTTATGATTGTGATGTTTGGTTTGCATACAAAAGCTCAGTAACATTTTAAACAACGTATACGTTATTATTATATATAAAATGGTTTATTCAAACCATTTATATTATGAATATTTTGTCTAACTGGACAGTTTGATGTGACAGACATGAATATTATTTAGACACTGTATAGTAGGATTAATATATGATAATAGAGTTTTGTTTAGTTAGATTATCTTTTATACGATGTATAAATATGCACAAAATATACATTATTCTATTCTCTTTTAATTCTCATCAATTATTTTCATTGCACTTAACAATTCAACATAACATAAATAATCATAATTTTATTATCAAAAATCTTTATAAATATTAATTGAAATTTATAAAATAATGTTAAAGATCTCATCGATTATAAATGAAACAAATTTTGTTTATTTTTTCCAAATTATTTTAAAAAACTAGATCGACATATCACCCTTAAAATGAAACTAAATAATATGATTATTATTATATGTGAATGATCAATGACCATTTTGAAATGAAAAAATAATATAAAAAAAAGGGAACCAATCGATCTCATCAATATTCCTCGTTTAAATTTAGACAATATTTCATTCAAGATATATAAACTCATAAAACCAAATAAAAACAAAAAAACTGAAGAAAAAAACCTAACAAATATTATAAAACGATCAAATCAATCATTTTTTAGTAAATCAATAATCCATGACATTATTATCACTACATGACACCCAAAACTTTATCATTGTTTTCTTATTCTTCTTTTTTTATTTTATTTCTTTTATTTTATTTTTTCTTTAAAATAATAAAAATCAATTGTAAAGAAAAGAAGGAAGGAAAAACGAAAAAAAAATATATAAGAAAACACTTTTATTTTCAATTTCTTATTGACAGGTTATCGCTGACTCAACTAAAAAAAAAAAAGAAAGAAAGAAAGAAAAGGAGAAAAGAAGAAGAAAGAAAATATAGAATTGAAGAACCCACCGGAAATAAAATAAAATAAAAAATCTATTGGATCAAATACGGTTACTGGATAATATATGGCAATTCTATTCCGTTGTATGTCTTTGCGTTCAACACCTTTCTTTTTCTTATATATATATATACATTTTTTCTTCTTCTTCCTTTTCTTCTTCTTTTGCTGAGGGTATATTTTTTTACTTTATTAACTCTGGATGTATATAAGTAAGATTAAGAAGGTGGATAATATAAATCGTATACCTATAGATATTATTTGCTATGATGAGACAGAGGTATAATTGAATTTGAATATTATGTTGATATTGAAAGATATATTTATGTTCAATAAATATCACTGTTCAATTTTATATTATTATTCGTATAATATAAATTCGTAAAATAGTTATGTATATCCTTTTTATATATATACCAGTTTTATCGTAATACAATATTCACGATAGAATAATTTATTTTGTGGGACAATTTATCTTTCTATGATAATTTCATAGGAAAATATATTTTTTATCATTTTCAACACAATTCAATGTAATTGAATTTACAAAAGATTAAAAATAATAAATGAATAATTTTATTCACAATTAATGGATTCCAAAACATTGTAAAATGTTCACAAAACAAAACAAAAGAAAAAAAAATTATTAAAGTGTTTTTTTTTCTTTGTTTCTTAAAGAAAATTTAAGATTTTATCAAAAACAAAAAAATAAATCTATACTTTCTTTTAAAAAAACAAAAAAAAAAAAAAGTATCAAGAAAAGTTAAACAGATTTTCAATGGATTTCCCTTATTTGCTTCATGAAACAATGCTTCTCTATAATATAATAAATACATACAAATATATTTATAGCATATCTTTTCATTTTGTTAAACTTCTATATCTTCCCTTTCAGTATATAAGAGACCAAAAAATTTTTTTGATGAATAAACACAAAAAGTCAAAAAACAGTTTATTGATTATTTTTGGTTCTATACCAAAAAAAAAAAAAAACAAAAACAAAAACAAAATAAAATAAAGAACAAAAAGAAAAAGAAAGAAAAGTTCTGACATAAAATAATATGGTTTTGAATTAAATCTTTAAAACTTTTAATTATATAAAAAGATATTTAAGAGAAAAGACAGAGAGAGAGAGAGGAGAGAGATAGAGAGAGAAAAAGGCAGAAATGAAATGAAAATTCAATAATAAAGTTTTTTAATTTTTTATTTGTCCCCATATTTTGGTCTTTCAAATATGTATATAAGAAATACGTATATATGAATATAGTTTTAAAATATTCTTGTAAATAATTGAGGCATACATAAAATCGGTCAACTTAACTGAGTTTCAATAACTTAAATAGTTTTTGTGTTTTCTGTGGCTTTGATATTTTAATGGAAAATAATTTTCATATTAAATATGCTTAAATAATATAAAATTTCATAGATATTTAAATAAGAATAAAGAGTTCATGTAAGGACAATTTCAATAGACTCAAACAATGAAGAATTTTTTTCCTCTTTTTTTGGTGGTGTTTTTTTTTTTTTGTTTTATGAAAAAAGGGGACAAATTATTTGATTTTCATATCAGTTATATTTATTCTATCTATTTTTATATAATAAAACATTATATATCGCTTTAATATAATGTATAATAGTAATAATGTCCTAAAGGTAGAAAATATAAGGTGGAAACAAATCAGTCAAAGGTTGAAGAAGAATCTATATTAAAGGTGGAAATTAACTTGTTGAAGGTAAACAAAACAAAAAAAAAATATAGAAATAACAAAATTGTGTGCGGCAGTAGTTATCGATTTCTAGTAAATGATCTAAAATAGATGTATTTATGTAAGTATAAGTATAAATGAAATAAAACGAATATGGTATATGAGGGATAATGTACACAAGGCGGATGTCATTTCGAAAACGCCCTTATTATGATATAAGACGGTAGCCAGGAAATTGAAGTATAAATTATATCCGAGTTTGGCTGTATATGATGCACACAACTATATATAATTAATACCTTGTATATTTTTTCTCTTATCTTTTAAAATGTTTGGTCATTTGACGTTCAAGTTTTGTCATAATTCATAAAGTTTCGGAAAAAATGTAAGCCAATGCGGAAATCAAGCTGGAATATTAGATAGAGACAAGCAAATAAGTAAGTAAATAAGGAACTAAATAGTTATGTGTGTAAGTAAATTAGTTTGTAAGTTTGTAGGTTAGTTCCTAAAATATGAAGTATGTTAAGTAAGTTAAGAAAGTAAAAACCTAAAATGGCAATTAAATATAAATTGAAGTAAGTAAGTAAGTAAAAAACCGTTGATGTTTATTAAATTAACTAAACAATCAACTACTAGAGATACTTTAAAGGGCATTTTAACATATAGCAATTCAATCCACAGATATGAGTTTACAGCAAAAGTTAGTAGCTGATTAAATAAGTAAAATAACTAAATGAATCAATTAATACGTCAGGCATTATAAATTTGTTTGTTTCAAGTAAGAAATCATTATGAGAATCTTAAAAAAACAATATTATAATATTGTAGAAAATTCGAAATCATATAGTTTGCGTTCATCTGTTTGTACAGAATGTTCACAAAAACACACATACCAATAAATTGGCTATGCTTAAAAAATTAGCAAAAAAACAAAAATTGTTTGTCTTGGTTTTTTTACGAAATTATTTTTTTTGTCCTTTTTTAATGATTTTTTTCAACAGAATACGGATAGGTATTTGTCTTTATTATTCTTATATAATCAAAGCTCGCAGCACATAACATCTGCAATATAACAGGAAATTTATAAATAAATATTTTGTTGAAAACCCCCCTTTGGAAGGTCGAAATATCTCACGAAGAGCCGTAGGGTAGGCTCATATAACTTTATATGCATTGTGTTAAAAATATATATACCTACTGTTGTTGAATATTGTGATTATTCTTGGTTATATTCTTGGTTGTATTCTTAAAGAATACTCATAAAGCAGAGTTTACTTAATCGATTGGACTTAATTAAAAGTTAAATTAAATTAAAAAAAGCACAGGTAATTTGCTTTAAGACTATTAAAATATTATCAAAAATAATTAGAGAAAAACAGATAATCCTTGTAGAAATAAAATTTTATGAATTCCAATGAGGAAACACTTTAACTGATTATAATAATTGATCCATTTTGAATTTTAAATAAAATTCAAGATTTAAATATTGATGATAATAAAAGATTTAATAGCGCAATATAATTTTATTTTAAATTCCTGAAAAATTCAGCATATATACAAAAACTGTGTTCTGTGAACACTCTGACGATCTTCAAATTAATTCTAAAGACAAAAACCTTTAAACAGTTGCTACTAGATTTTTATAATAGGGTTCGAATCATGATCAGTCACCCTTATGTACCTTAATATCTAAAATGTACCAAAAAATAAGTTTTGTATACAGTTTTTGAAATTTCTAACAGAAATTAAATAATGATTTATCAGCGTTAATGCTAAATCACTGAAAATTTTATCTCTTTTCAACAACACATACGAGTTATAAACAGTAAATTAAATGAAAATATTCTTAGATCAAAGAAAAACTTTTTCTTAAATGTTTACAAAATAATTAACAATATATGCAAAATATTATCATCAAGAAGTTTCAGAAAACAAAAAACAAAATAAGGAGAAAATCATGTTTTTTGTGATTTGAAAATAACAAGATAAAAGTTATCGATTCGTAAATTACGAATACCTTATCATTGGAATCTATAGAATATAGAATGTACTATGGTTTGGATTATATGTTGTTTGTGTGGTAATCAATATATTAAATAAAAATCTAGGTGCATAAAAAGAGAACGGAAAAACTGGAAATTAATACAAGAAAAAAGGTTTTAAATCAAAAAAAAAAAAAAAAGGATCGTGATGATTTTTCCTTTAATTTGTATTCTTCAAAGGAAAATGTTTAAATGAATCAGACAGTAGGTAATCCTACATTATATACAGTTTCTTTGGATGTATTTCTGTTGATTTTAGTATTGAGAATAATTATTGTCTATTCTATAGGCTGAATTTCTACAAATCGATATTCAAATTTCTTGGTAACATAATTATTTTTTTTTCTGCGGTCTTCCTCATCAATCAACAGAGTTTATTTTTATCGACATTTTAATATCTGTTATTTTCCATGACTGATTTTTGCTGCAAAAATATAATTTCCCTCTCCTGATTCTCTTTTCTATTTTTTTTTTATTTAACTTTGTCGATCGATATTTTTTTTAAGGAAAAACAGAAATATGTATATTCTATATGCTATTCTGTGTAATAAACTTACAAGTATAATGTCGGTACATTTATACAAAATATTGATATTGCACAACGAAAATATTCTCTTCCAGAAAAAGAACAAAAATAAAAAAACTAGGATGAAAAAACTAAAGGAACAACATTCGAATGAAAAGCCAAGACATATTTCTTATATTATTATAATGGAAACAATAAAATGTTCATACTGTTCAAAATGTGAATGAAAGAAAAAATAGAAAGAAGAAGAAAGAAAAGATAAACATAAAAATTGTCTTTCTTTTTCTTTGTTGCATGTAAACTAATCCTTTTGTATAAAGTGTCAACTAACTTAAGCTTTACTATATTTTTCAAAGTAAGTTAAAACTATTTTTATACACAAAACTTATGAACAATTATTTAAAATATAAATGAAGTAAAATTTTATTTAATAGCAAAAATATCATTCACCTAAAATATTCTTATATTATGTAAATGAAACCACTCCAACTCATCTCACTATTTGTACATATGTATTACCCATTTCAATGAAATATTGAAAATGAGAAATTATAACCCATTTCGAAGAATATTACAGAATTATTTCTTCAATTTATATCTTTCTCTCTCTCTCTCTTTCTCTTTGTCTCTTTAAATAAATAAATAATTCTCTCGAAAATTCTATTCAAATCTATAAAATATTTTGACGAGATTAATTTTGAATTCTGACACTAAAATTACGTGTTATAATTAGAATGATTAAATTTATTGCTGATAACGAGAGTCTTATACATACAAAAACAAAATACAGTAAATTCTAAGAAATTATTATAATATTTTATGAACAAAAAATTTAATTATAAAATATAGTAATTGACATCAATCACAATTATTTACTTGAAATCAAAAAAAAAAAAAAACAAAAAGAAAAAAAATACAACAACACCAAAAACAAAACAACAAAAACAAAAATGAAAATGAAAAAAGATATTTAGATAATTTATATTTCGTGTTCAATTTCCGTTTTTTGTGTTTTATATTATTTTGTTGTTGTTTTTTTTATATATTTATTTTTTTGGTGTGGGTGAAGAGATGAAAATTATTAAGGGGTGTGAGATGATGATTTAATGTTTCATAATTCACAATATTCATTCACCCTTTAATCCCTTGAAATGACTATCTACAAAATACAGCAAAAGGATATTATATATTGTAACAACGATACAGTACAAAAATTTTAATGCGAAGAGGGTGATACTGATTGCGAAACAGAACAGGGTGGACACAGGGTGAACATCTATATAATATAAATTTATTTATTTACGTTTTTTCTCCTTTTTTATTTTATACGTTTCTCTTTATTTATTTTTCCTTCATTTTCCCTTTTTTTTTCATTTATTTAATATAATTTAACTTTATAGGATGCTACGAATATATATTATATTCTTGAAATCTTTTATAAATTTTATTATAATTTATTTAATTTTAATAAAAATAAAATTAAACGGCACAACAACCCTGTTTTTCTTCTTGATTTTCTTTTATGGTTCTTCTTGTGTACAATACAACAACTCATGTCCTATATACATTAACAAAGCGGCTTGAGCTTAAGATGGTGAAAGTTGTTTACACCTCCCCTATTTTAGTTTCCTCCATACAATTCATTTTTCCATTTTGTTCTTGTTATTCTCTATTCCGTAAAAAAAAAACATTAAACCTAAAGTCATATACACATGCATACCCACACAATGAAAAATATTCATGCACCCAATGACCTGTGTCCCTGGTGTATACATACAAATATTGTACAATTAAATATTATGTCAAGTGACTTTATTTTTCTCTTTTTCTTTTTTTTTCCATAAATAATAAGAAGAACACCGACAACCATTAAACAACAATAACAATACCAGAGGTTACAAGTGAAAAAAGGAAACTTAAATTAACCTTTTTTCTTTTGTTGTTTATGTTGTTGTATTCAACTGTATGCATATTATAATATTTTTCCCAAACATAATTTTCTTTTCTTTCTAAGTTAATGGATTTAAAAAATAAAATAAAAAGTAAAAAAGAAAATGAAAATGAAAAAAAAAACAGTAAAGAAAAGAAAAGAAAGAAAAATACAACAACAAAAATTTGATTTGGAAAAAAAAAGTTAAAAGTAAAAATGAAAATGAAAAATATTAGAAATGTACATGACTTTTTTCTTCCTTTTTTTTTTTATTTTTAGGAAATGTATAATCGCCGTGTAATTATTTATTAATGACTTTTTATTTTTATTTTTTTGAAAAGAAATGAAATCAAAAAAAAAATAAATTAAGAAGGAAAAAGTGTATAGAAGAATTATTGTTCGGGGTTTTGGTGTTTCTTTTATTATTTTCTATTTTTTTTTTCCTTTCCTTTCCTTTTCTTTCTTTTATTTTCTTCATTTTTTTCTTTTTTTTTGTTAGGGTGGCAATACTATTGTGCGTTAAATTTTAATTATGTGACCGTAATGATTATTTCTATTGTACATATTATGTATAGGTGTTTAGTCTAATGTAATTTATACTGTGCATGTGTAGATACTGTACTACAAATATTAAACCTATATACAACGTAATTTCTATTAATGTTTGACAAAGGAAAATTTCCTTTTTATTGTGTTCAAAAAACAAAAAATTTAAACTAAACTTAAAAAAAAAAGCAACAAAACAATTTTGAATTTCATTGAAATTCAATTCTAAAAATGAAAATTAAAAGTTTAAGTCCAAAATATTGTATAATGTAATGAATATTGAGTTAAATTTCCTTTTATTTACTCATGTTGACCGCTAAATTTAATGATGAAAAAATACATACATATTATATACATATATACATACAAACAACTATAAAGCTATTTTATGAGCAGAAAAAAATAAAATAAATACATAAAATTGTATAAAATAAAACAATAAAATAAATTAATAAATAACAACGAGTAGCCAGTGTAGAGGAAAGAGGAAACATTTGTTTTTGACAGATAAATTTTAGTCATCGGGCAGACCAGTTTTCTCTGATGTTCTACAAAGTTATTGTGCTTTTATATATATAGCAAAATTAAGCACAATATTTCTTCTTCTTCCATTTTATTTTGTGAATTTGCAGATTTTCTGTTCATTTTTTTTTGTGTGGGTTTTATGACCTTGACCTTGTATCAGCTGGTACTCTATAGCCAATAAAAGGGTTAAAAGAGTAGCGAATATAATCTTTTTACTGACCCCTGTATATAATTTCCGTGTAATTATATATTAATTACTTTTCTTCTTCTTCTTTCTTTTTTTTTTTTTTTTGCGAATAAAAACAAAAGAAAATGTTATGGTAATTTTTAAGGGTGAATAATTTTTTTCTATTATTTCTTTTATTTTTGGGTACGAAACATGTTCAGTGTTCTTTTTTTATTTTTGACGGTGTGATATGTTTTCTTAACCAATCAGAACACTAGAGTAGTATCTTTTGTTGTACAAAAAAAAAGAGGAAAAAAAAACAATAGAATTCCTGATATATAGTCAAAAAGTCGACATCAGAAATGAACTTTTGACAATTAATGGTTTTGGGGTTTTTTTTTTGGATGGGATTTAAATACAAGCAAAAAGAAGAAGAAGAAAAAAAACGCAAAACAAACGATTTCACTTAAAACCTCTGACATTTTTTTATTTTGCTTTTTATTCAAATGTTTTATAAAATAAATTTACTTTGATATTAACCATGGTCAACGTTTGAAATTTCTTTTTTTCTTCTGTTTTTTATGTTGTGATTGTAAATTGAGATATAATTTTGATACGAGGAAATTAATTCAAACACACACGTACACACAAATATACATAAAACGAACACATGTATGAACCTACATGCATACAAGTTTGCCCTTCCTGTGTTCTCTGTTTGAAAAGAGAGAGAAAAAAAAAGGAAAAACAAAATATATGAAAACACGATTTGTAACACAGAAAATCTGTGTTATTAATAAATTTAACCCATCAGTTTTATGCTAAATAAATAATTACAGCCAAATTAAAAATCAAAAAACGTATATAAAGGGTAAGGGTTAATTATGTATGAACGTTTATTCACTTTGGTTTTTTTTTTTTTTAAGAAAGTAATCAAATATTTTGACAGGCTTTGACTTAATATCTTAAATTATTTTTTAATAACAAATTAGAAAAGTGGCAAATATTGAAATATTAAAAAAAAAAAAAGTTTATCGATAAAATGAAAAGATTTTTAAAAAAAATGTAAATGGATACTGCCATGAAGTATAATAGCAATTTTCTTCATTTTATATTTACTTGCACAGTTCATTGACTAAATTAAACAATCAAAAGAAAAGAAAAATGAATGAGAAAGGTAAAATATATTGATTTAAAGTAGAAAATTTCTCAACGACGTTAAAGTTGAAAAAAACGGTTAAATATTATGTTCACAAAACATTGTTAAATCTTTAATGTAATAAACCAAAAATGTATGAGTGAAAATCATAAAAATCATTTGTATAAAGTTTTAATCTCTAACTAACCTAAAACAAAGACGTGTGTGCAAATCATTAAAAACCATGTGCAGGTAAAGTGACTAACGTATAATCACTTAAAAGGTATAACAAATTAAACAATCTTTATTTGAACAGTTTCCTAATGTTCCGACTCATAAAAATATTATAAACAATAATATTGCAAGACGTCAGTGTAAATCATAAGAAATCATAAAAAGTCAAAGTTGAACAGTAATAAGTAATACCTCAACTATAAAACCTCTCATCGCACGAAAGAAAAATGTCAACATAAAACAATAAAATGCGCGTTTTTTTATTATTATTTTCTATTTTTCTTTTCGATCTCATAACTTTTTGTATAAATATTTTCATTCAATTAATTAAGTAGTTATTTTATATACCATCTCTTTATGCCGTCTCATTCTCTCTGTTGCCCTATCTATTTTACTTTCATTATTTTATGTATATTTAATATTTTCTATTCATGTTTAAAAAACAGAAAATAGTATTTAATAATTGAGTTAAATTCAATTAAAGTTTTCGAATGAAATAATTAATATGTAAACATTATAGTAGGGAGTAGATGGAGTTTTAAGAATAGAATTAGTAATTTGTATTAGATATTGTTCTATAATCACAAACGATTAGCAGATCATGACGTACAGATTATCATATAAAAAATATAAAGAAAAACCATCACATTATACATGAGGATCTCCTAAAATCATAAAATTCTATAAATAAATTGTTAAGATATTTTCTTCTTGTTCCTCTTGTTCTTGTTTTTTGTTTTCCTTTTCCTTTTTCTTTTTTTTCATTTTTTTTTGTTCTGTGGAGAGACTTTTGTTGTGCTCACGTTGTTATATTTTTCATCTTTTCTTATTTATTATGATCTACATACACAATAATAATATGAAAGGAAAATTTAATAATAAAAAATAACACAGAGAGAAATTTACATAAACATTATAACAATTTACAACTGTAATAAACTATTTTTTTTTATAACCGTTTTACACTTTTCTTTTTTCTTCCTTTTCGTTTCTTTTCTTTTCTTTTCTTTACATTTTTTTGTGTGTATAAAATATGGTTTACTGTTTTGAAAATTAGACGGAAAACGTGATTGTTTTATGAAATCATTAAATGAAAAACATTTTTTTTTTGTTAGTGTTGTTGCTACTTTTTGTATCCTCATTTAAATTTTTAGTGAATATATTTTCAACATTATTATTATTATGATTATTTAAAGAATAATATTTTTGTTTAAATAAAACTGAATTTTTCCCTTCGTCTTTTTTTTATTGTTTTCTTTGTGTCCAAACTTTATCCAAAAGTTTTATTATTTTTTTAAAAATAAGAAGTTTCTCTCTATCAAATACTGAACAATAATAATAATCATAGTTTCAAAACAGAAAAGAAAAATTATTTATTGTTGACATGATCTGAAAATAAAACAGATCTTATTTTTGTTTTATTTTTACCATTTATCTTTTGTTGTTGTATTGGAAAAATTTAATAAATTCTATTTTATAAATGAAAAATAAAAAGAAAGAATAAAAAAAAAATTCTGTACTTGACTGTAATATTATTTTGACGCATGTCATTTATAAAGAATATATATTTTTATATTGTCTTATAAGGATGTACGAATAATAATGAAGTTTAATTATTTTTAATCTATATTAATTTCTACAGTATAAAGCCTTCTTCCATTTCCACTATACAACAATATTATATTGTTTTAAGTAAAAAGTTAAATGACTTTAATATAATATCAAAATAAATCTCTTGCATATACACAAAAGACAAAACACAAAAAGCACAACAATAAAATATAACATAACTTCTTCTTATTTTTTTTTCTTTTATTTATTTTATTTTTCTTTCTTTCTTTCTTTCTTTCTTTCGTTCTTTCTTTTTTTTTTTTTTTTGGAACAAAACCATAAACCAAAATAATTTAACATTATAATAGTCTCGTTTTCTATTAAAACATTTTCATTTTATATTATCCAATAAATGAGTATAAACACAGGATTTAATATCGGTGGATAATAAATAATAAACCACTTAAATTGTGTCTTATGTATGTATATATATATATATATATATATATATATATGTTTATGTTTATGTACACATACACATATAAATATTGTACTACAATACACATGCACACATACATACATATATATATATATATATATATATATATATATATATATATATATATATATATATATATGTTCTATGAGAAAACAAATTACTTGTACATATTATATGTTTAGTAGAAGAAGAGAAGAAACGTTCATATATATTTATTTATATCTAAGAACATATATTTTGTTTTATATTATGAGATTTTCCAACAATATATAGTTAAAAAAAAAAAAAAGGAAGGCAAAAAAGTAACGAAAAATCCCCTCCAACAAATGTATATATATGTATGTAAACATGGATACATATTATGCTACCATTTTGGTGTGTACAATGATTTCCTTGGGACACACAGAAAAAAACCAAATGGTACATTAAAAAAGCAAAAAGAAAAAAAAATTACGCTGCTCTTTTATTTTGTTGTTGTTTCTTTATTAACAATTTTCTAAGCGTAAACGATGAAATAGAAACGGAGAAAATGTGTTTAAGAAACAAGAATGTATGTTATAGCTTAAAATAACTTTTGAATACATTAGAGATTAAGATCAAAGGCATACCTATTATATAAGATGCAAAGGTCACAAAGACATCATAGTCAACAGTGAAAAAAAAGAATTAAATTCTAAATTGAAAAATGGGTAAATTTTCTTTCTAAACATCTAAATAAAAGCTCTTTTATTGTAGAGTTTTTACGCTAATGACCTTAAGTATAAGTTGAAGAAAGCTAATGAATTGTATTATTTTTTATGTTATTTTGATTTATCTTTAGGGAAATAAGAAATTACACTTCGATTAAAAAGAAACAACAATCAACATAAGAATATTTAATGAGAACCAATAAAAGATGTTTAGATAAAGATGTATAACGAATACGAAACAGAAAATAAGTTCATCTTGTTCGAGTTAAATCTCTTATAAGTCCAAAGAGCTTTTAGTTCAGTTCTTTTCAGATCCAAATAATCAATACAAGAAATTGTGACACTATTCTTTTTTTGTCGTAAAAGAACTAACAAACATATTTGTCATTTCAACAGAATATAGTTGGCTGTTAGTGGTCTGTTTTGAAATCCGGTTTAGTCTTGGCTTTATTTTGAATTTCTTAATATCTTGTTAATCCTAACAGAAATCATATGTTCCGAAAATAATAATTATTACCATGGTCCGTATTCTATATAAATAATTAATATTGCAGTTCTAAACCGTTTTCTTTTTCTATTTACCTTAACCACGTAATTTATAAAGAATCCCTTAATTTATCAAACAAAACAAAAAATCATGAAGAAAAAAAATAAGATATTTTGAAAGCTATTCATTTAAATAAATTTTTCAAGTGATATCACGTTTTATCCCCTTTTCTTACATTTTTGATTTCGATTTCTTTACCTCAGTTATATATTTTTTTTAATATTCCCCTCTAACTAAATGGAATTATATTTGCCCATAATTAGGAACGGAACCGGAAATAATTAACTTTGCATGATTCTATATCCAAATCATTTTTTTTTCTTTCGTTTTTATTAAATTTTCTGTTGTGTTCTTATTTCTTGTGTTGAATTGATAAAAGTAAAAATTAATTGTGTGTCTTACCTTTTGGTGAATTAATTCCTACAGCACTTCGATACAAGCTCTCTTCATCTTTCCAATCATAATTTCTATTCACTGTTTTGACACAACACACAATTAACACTAAACACACACACAAAAGCACCATACGTCGTTTTCTTTGGCTTTTAAATGGACCTCGTTGTGAATCCATAAGCTTTCCTAATCCTAAACCAACTAATAAACAATAACCTACACTTGGTAAGTAAAGGATTCGTTCAGCTACAACAAATCCAACATAAAAGAATAAATTAGCTGCTGGAAGAAATGGAAGTGCCAACAATGCAATAGATAATAAAATTGCAACTGGGGTTGGTGTGATATCATTTGTGTTGATATATAATGGGGTTGGTGATGGTGACTCATATCTCATTGGAGGACATCCACATGGCACTGAAGGAGCTGGTACATTATTATTATTGATTGCTCTACATGTACTCGAATGACGCAAATTTAATCCATGTTTACATATAGAACAAACACAATCATGTAATTGTGTATGAATTATTTTCTTTTTTGTTGTCCTTGGTTTTCTTTTATTTATCAAATTTGGTAATTTTCTTTTTAAAATTTTCACATTTGTCCAAACTGTATGACACAAACTTGTATAAAAAACAACTGACGCTATATTTCTTTTATCAAATATTGTTGTAACCCGTGGTATTGCATCCATACCCCAATCAAAACTTAATATTGTTGGATTTATTAACAATTTTAAATTGAATACTGGTAAATATATGAATGTTAAAAAACGTGTCCATAATGAATGTGCTTTTGCTGTTGGGTTGTCTGCTGTTGAAAAAAAAGTTGTCGGTCCGGGAAGCATTAAACGTAGTTGAAGTATGGTCACTAATGCCACTCCCAATATTCCTAAACATCGTATACGATTCTAAAAATAAACAAAAATAAAAAGAAAGAAAATTCAGTGAATAAATATTTTATAAAGAATTAATGTTTGAAAATATATTTTATATAAGGAAAAGGAGGTTGTTGTTATTTTTTTTAGTATGGTAGGTGCGTACATGAATTGTAATAACAAAATTTTCATTTTCACCCTTATTTTATTTTTCATTTTTTTCCCAGAAGAAGAAAATGAAAAACAAAACAACCAACAAAAGAAAAAAAAAACAGAACAGAACAGAACAGAAAAAAAAGATAAATAAATAAAAAAATGTAAGTCATTTTATTTCTAATAAATAAGAATTCTAACATACAATACACATCCTTCCTTTTACAAATTGACTTGAAATCCTTGCATCATTTATACAATATGAGCATAAAAAGGGAGATGGACATAAATAACATCCCCTAAATATCACGCCCCATTGTTTTATACCAAAAACGAAAATCTATGTTGATATTATATACACGTCAATATAATAACGCAGGGAAAACAGAAAAAGCTTTAAACACACATACACACACACACATATATATATTCATATGTACACGCACACACGTATACATGCATAGGCAGATAGACCTAGAAACATATACACAAAGTCAAAACATATATAAAATATTTTATTCGCCTCCTATACAGCAAAAAAAAAATCAAGAAGAAAAACCAGAAGAAAAAAACCGAAAAAAACGAAGAAAAGACAGAACTCTCTCTAAACCTAAAATCGATTTCACTTTCATATAAAAAAATGTGTGCTCGATGAACTGAACAGAATAATTATGGGACTTAAAGTTTGTTGTTTTATTAAGAAAATGTTGACATCGATAATGAAAATCATTCAATTGAACGTGAAGGAATTGCCATTGACATTGACTTCTTTCCTATATATTTCTTTTCTTTTCTTTTTTCTTTATTTTATTTTATGTTATTTTTTTTTTCGTTCTTTTCTAAATGTCTTTTTGCAAATATAAAATTAGGTTACTTTTATAGTACTTTATTGTATCATAGTCAATCACTTTAGGTGCTAATAAAATCTACTTTAGCTTTATTAAAAAATTAATAAAATATTAAATTACTTTTAATAATACAAAAAATGTTTTGTTTCCATTATATTTGATGTCACAAACTTAAAATCAATTATAAAAATACGTTTGTTGTTTATTTTTATATCATGTGAACGATCAAAACCGAGTGGGTTACAAGAAACAATGAAAGTGTTTAAAAATCAAACAACTTTTTCACGGTTTTTTAGTATTAAAAAACAACTTGTCGGCTGATCGGAACCAATTTAAAGTTTGTACTTGAAGAACCCCGTACATTATGCTTTTATTTGTCAAAAGAACATTTTATATTGGGTAAGTGTACAATTTTCTGAATTTAATCTTGTCAAATATTGTCAAAAATTTCGATTAAAAGACAATTAGTGGAAATATAATTAAAAATGAATATTAAAGATGTTCTAATTAATCCAATAAGTATTAAATTTAAATAAAAAAAGTACATCCAAATTAATATAATTTAAAGCAATTAAACCCAAATATGCTTTAATTTCTGAGAATTACGAATTATTAAGAAATTATTGTGTCTTGGAATTTATAATTTAAAGAGAAAATCTATTTTCTGTAAAGTATCGTAACAATTTCTTATTTACTTTTACTAAAAATTACTTGAAAGAAAAAAATATTTTGTTTCAAATAAAATTGGGGATTTAAATTTTTTTGGTTCAAATTACCATGGATTTTCAAACTTGAAAGGGTGTTTTTGTAAGCTTACGCTCTAATTTTATATTATAGATTTTGCCAAAAATTTGAATTTTAGAAAATACTGTAATAATGTTGATTGTCAAAGAAATTTATGAATTATGGAAATTCTTTCACTTTAACTCTAAAAATTCTTTGGTTTTACCATTTTATTATTAATTTCACTGATATAGTTTTCCTTCAAAATTTTTCCAGAAAATAAATAATGTATTTTATGGATATATCTGTATCCTTATATCTTAAATCAAAACAAATAAATCGTCCTTTAACCTATTCAATTTATATTTATATAAATATTTAGATAAATATAAACTTATGTTTAAATCAAAACACGCCATTTACCTGACTGCCTACCTATACTATCTATATATATATAAATATGTATGAATTGATATACCTGTATTAGTGTGTAAATGTGTGTGTGTGGGCATATATAGGTAATATAATATGATAGTATTTGTCTAATATTTATACACCTTCGCTTTCATAGAAAAGCATCCAATTCAATTTATTACACATATAATATTATGTATGAAGGTATGTCTATGTGTATGCATGTATTTATGTATATATGATGTATAGTATGAAAACCGATATAATCTTATGTCAGAATAAAAATAAAAAGAAAAAAAAAGTAAAAGAAATCAACACGACAGCCGTTTTGTTAAGTTTAACGATAAAATTTTGATAAAGAAGAACTGCCTGGCCGCCCATCATCCACAAAAAAAAAAATTATAGAGAAAGAACTTAATTTTTTTCTTTTGAAGGTTTTTCTTCGTCGGTTTTTTTCTTCTTCCTTTCTTTCTTTAACAAATATTTTATCTCACTTACACATATAACATACACAGACAAATACATATACACAATGAACATACAAAATATATCATATCATTAAATTAATCTTCCTTTCAAATTAGCCTTCCCTTTATATCTCCTTTGATAATATTCTGCTGAAATATACAATTTGAAATCGCCAAAGGCTCGTCTTTTTTTTTAACATATATATGCACACACACATATAAACATACCCACACAGCCATACATATATATCCACACGCACACACGTATACCAATATTTATGTATTTATGCTAAAGTATATCAAGTCTAATGGGCACAGTCATATACATAGTTAGAAATAAAGAAAGAATGAAAGAAAGAAAGCAAGAAAGAAAGAAACGAGGAAAGGAAGAAAGAAGAAAGTAGACAGAGAAAGAGAGAGCGAAAAAAAAACAAGTTCAAGTAAGAGATAGTTCATGTAGATTAGATATGATTTTCCTTATCTGATGATGATATATATTCGAATGAAAATATAAATTTACATATATAATTTAGTTGAGGTGAAAATTCGTCTATTAATTTGTTTTTGAAAGCTTTTTCATGGAAATATATTTTTATATTTTTTATATATGTATGTGCATGGATATATGTATATATGATATATGTGTGTGTTAATGTTGTGCCTTAATTAGATTTGAAATTAGAAATCGATCTCGCATTTGTTTTAATTTTAATTAATGATAATTACCGTAATTTATCTGTAAATCATTACAAACAAACAGTCGACAGACTAAAACATTATTCTTCTACATTATCTTTTATTTTTTTATTATGGAAAATGGAAAATTATTGGCGAACTTATTATGAAAAGAAAACCAGAAAAAAAAATTGACAAATATTTTGGAGAAAGAAAAAAAAGTTATTTTTTAAAGAAAATGGTTTTTGTTTTCTTACAGAATTGAATTTTATTCGACCTCCCGAAAATATGCAACTCCACCCCACAATATTTACAAAATTTTTTCTTCTGTTTTTTTTTTCTTTAATATAAAATAACGATTGTTAATTAATATAAAATTCTCCATAAATATACAACAAAAACAACAACGAGGAAAAAAAAGCATCATTGAATTCAAAGCGCAAAATCTCAAAAATATTGATTTTTAAATTTTGAATTTTCTTTTTTTTTTATTTTTTATTTTAATGATAAAAATTCATTCTCATTTTACACCGAAAAAAAAAGGAAGAGCTTCCTTCGTATTATCTTATTCCTTTTTCTCTCTATTTTTTTTTTTTTTTTGCTTCTGCTGTCTAAAATTTATCTCAAAACTGCAATTCTCACACTTGAATAATATAAAAGAGAAATTGCAATTCACTTGGATTTTTTCTGTTTTTTTTTTCTTCGTTTCTTTTTTATCAGCCTTTAACAACAACAAAAAAACACACTCTTTATACAGTTTTTTCTTTTTCCATTTTCGTTTTCTTTCTTTTTTTTTTTTGTTCCCTTTCAACTCACGATAAAAATCTGAAAAGACGTAACAACATTCATCGGCTTTGCCTCTAAGCAACAGATAACGTGTTTATGGCTTTTCAAAGGCATGAACGTCTTTGATAATAATATGTTGTATCATTAAACAAATTGAATCGAAATACGTTCAATATTGTTCAATTTTTTCTTCTTCTACATCCACATTTTCCTTTTATTTATTTTTTTTTTCCTACTTTACTTTAACGAAAGTTAAAAGTAAAATAAAATCACTCCGATTTCTGATTATTTGAACTTTTATTTTCACTCTTCTCCAACTCTTCTGATTTTTGTTTTTTTTTTTTTCTTTTCTTTTTCTTTTTTTTTTTTTTTTCCTTCATCAGAATAATTAATTATTCATCTACAATTTGAAAACTATATAAGAAAAATAGCAACAACGAAAAATGTAAACAAAAGAAGATCTAAAGTGAAAATTGCATAAAAAAGATGAGAAAAAATTCAATTCATAAATATTTTTTATTATTATTGAACTTTTTACGCTGTTCAAAGATTAATTTTTATCGTTTTTTTTTTTTTTGTTTTTTTGTCGGTTTTTCGTTCATTTTGTTTTGAAAAATTTTTTTTTTGTTTATTAAGACACGCGGATAAAAAAAATTGTATTTTTGTTTTAGATTTTTTTAAACATTTATCGTATCGCCGTAGGTAAATCTAATTCAACTTATAATTTTCTTTTTTCTCTCTCTTGTTTGCATAACACCATGAAATTTTAGCTTCAATTTTTTCGTATCCAAAAATGTTTAAAGTAATTTCACTTAAAGCTTTTGTTTTAAAAAAGGAAAATTATTTATTTTTGTTGACTTGTAAAATTGAAAATTACGTTAAAATTAACAAAATTCATAAAAAGTCTGATGTTTATAAGATTGGAAACTAAAACGTAGATAGGTATTGTTGAAACAATATGAAATTTAATTAGAGTGTTTAATGATCTACAATTATTGTCTGTCTTTTATTTGAAACAATCTTTATTCATGTGAAATCTTAAGTTACTTTAGTCGTGTTCCTTTTATTGTATTCCATATTGAAATAAAGTGTTTTTGTTTTGTTAGTTATAAAAATAAAAATCCTTTATTATTATGAGCTGTTTGGTATTATGTCCTTTCCTATATATGCCTTCAACATAGTACATTTATAATGTATTAAATCGTCTAATAACAAAAAAAACTCATAAATTTAATCTTTCCAACTAATAAATATACAAACTAGTTCTTATTCTCCACAATTTTTTTTTCTTTTTTCATCGTCATTTTTTGAACTGTTTCAAGTTTTCGTTTATGTCCTTTTATGTCCTATTTTCTATATATATATATATTTTCTTCTTTCATTCTTTCATTCTTTCATTCTTTCATTCTTTCCTTCTTGACTCTATTATGTTTCATTTGGTTTTTTCTCACAAAAAGAAAAAAGAAACTCTGGACATAAAAAAGTCATATGGCGTGACATATATAAATTATTATGTAGAGTTATGGAATTGCCTAAAAACTTCTTTTTCCACTTGTTAACGACCACTACACTAGCATCCGGTAAAAGATTTTTATGTTTTTCTAGTGCATGCCAAACATTTTCCCTCCTCCCACCCGCATTTTCTATTTTTGAAGTTATTTTATAATATTTATTTCTAAATCATTGGTGGAAAATTTTAATTGCACTCTTTCATTTAACGGACAAAATATAAAGGAAAATTTTATTATGATACGAAAAATGCATAAGAAAAAATGAGGGGAAAAAAAGTTGTACAAAGAATTCTATAAAGAATTAAATAAATTTTTATGAAGAAAATAATAAAAAAAAAACTTAATTTGTTAGAAAATTTTCAAAATACCAAACAAAATTTTTTTTTTCTTTATTCAAAACAAAGTTTTCTATCATCAAATAAAAACAGAAACTTCTGTTTACAAAACTTTTCAGAGTAAGTATTATATTACAAATTAATTCAACCAAAAAGAGAAATGCAATTTTGACCAATTCTTTTTATAGATATCAACGAATTCATCCAAACTTCTCTTTCCAAAAATAATTTTTTTGTCAATTTTATCTAATCCATGTTAAGAATTTATTCGTTGAACTAACATCCTCATGGCCTGTCATCATACAACTTTTTCGTTAAAGAAGAAAAAAAAAACACAAAAACTAAACTTTTTCTTCATTCTTTCACTCACACGACTGCATTTATTCACTTCGCATATATACATACATATATACAAACATACATAATGTATTTCAGTGCGCTTAAAATGTAAAAGCTGTCGCTTATGGACAAAAAACTTTATCATTTTTCAACATAACCCTAACTTTATAACATAACCCTAAGTTTTTCTTCTTTCTTTTTTTTTTTTTTTAAATGAAGAAAAAAAAATTGTGTCTTTATCACGTATAAAACTTCTTATATACATCCTTTTATACGCAAGTAAGACAGTGAGCAAAAGAAATGAAAATTCTTATTATTATATTCTATAATTCTAACTCATTCATAAAGTAATAAAGTTTAATTGGTTTTATTATTGATTTGAAAATAAAGAAGAAATAGAAAAAAAAATAATACTGAAAATCGTTTAGACAAGAAACTTATTATAAAACTTATAAAATGAAAAAAAAAATCACATTCATTTTTAAAAAATATTATTGTTAAGTTAAAAAGTTGAAAATAAAAAAGAAAGAGAAAATCTTACCTTATCTCGAGATCCAGTTAAAGCTTTAATGATATCATAAAAAGCACACACGAGTAATGCTGTTACTGCAGTTTCTTTACATAAGACAGCAGCAGCAGACAATACAATTGTTCCACTTAATGCTATCCAATGACGGAGATCTCCTTTTTCTCGCCAATTTACATGAATTATATAAAGTAAAAACGCAAGAAGATAACAATTGCATGCAGCTAAATCAGCACGTCCAACTACACCAGCTACAGCTTCTGTATGTATTGGATGTGATGCAAATAATGCACCAGTCACTGCTGGACCCCATCCAGGTGGTAATAAATATCTTGCAAGTTTTACTACTAATCCAGTTGCAAGACAATGTAATAGGACATTAACTAAATGATAACCCATTGGTCGAAAACCACCAAATATATGATTGATTTTAAAACTTAAAACACAAAGGGGACGATATGATCCATGAGAACCTGAATCTGATAATGGTGTACCCCAGAAGTCATTTTTAAGCATATAATACCATGGTGTTTTACCAATCACATCTGGGTTACCCAACACTGCACGCCTGAAACATAAACAAAGAAAACAACGTTATTATAACAATTTATTATTAAAATTATCATAGTTATTAAAAACTAAAATCAAATATGACTACTGTCAAATATATTGTACTGGAAAAAAAATGAAGAGACATACACAAAATAAAAAAAAAATAAAAAAAACCAGGCGCCTCCACAATGCGCGATTCAACTCGTCGCGATATATACGTACGCAAAAATCGATATAGAAGCTTGGTATAAATGTTTCTTTTTTGTTTTTTTTTTTTCTTCTTTTTGTTTCATTTTTTTTACAAGAGAACTGTGTGTGGTAGGAAATTGAACAAAATAAAAATGAGCTCAACAAGCAACCAAGTTAACCACCACACCCCAACATTATTATGGATATATGTCAGAATATACATAAATATGTTTATATGTTGATGTCAATGTATCAATAGAACAGGAAATAAATTAAAGAAAAAGTGTAAGTAATACGTATCTGTCTGTTTCTGTTTCTATATATTTCTGTAATAATCTTTCGTTTATTTCTTAAAAATTATATGAGAAAAATAATTTCATATCTCAATTTTATATTTTATAAAACAAATGAAATTGTTGTTGATTAAAGATAAACACCTACACCTAACTGTAGAAATATAGATTGAATTGATTAAATTATACTTTGATATGCTCGATTATCTTTATCGACTCGATAGATTATTTTATTTACAAATTAAATTTATGAAATTATAAATTATTAAGCGTTTCATTTTATTTTCAGGGATTAGGTTATTTTTATTCGTGTTAAATTTTAATTATTTTCAAAATAGGTTTTTGGTTACAAATTCCTGTAACTTAATGCAAAAAAAAATATATATATTTTTTAATATTAAAAACAACAACTGTTATTTTTAATTTCTCATTAATTGAAATAATTAAAAATATTCATAAGTGTATAAAAGAGAGCGCACATGCTTGGTCAATTACAATTAATTTTATGCATTAAAAAATTTTAAATAGAAAATTCAAAAATGTTTATTAAAAAAAAATCTTGTATTATTCGGAATAGTAATCTTTTTTTTTTTTGTTGATTGTAATTAGTATTATATTTTAAAGCAAATATTTTTATGTAAATATTTTGCACATTTTTTATTCTCATTACGATAATCATTAATATTTTATAATGATGCAAAGGTCCTTTTTTTTCTCAAGTTTTTTTTTTGTTCCTGGATCGTATAAAATGTATGACATCATTTAGAATTAATTTTATTTTACAAATATTATGTTTTGTCTTATAAATGAAAGCCAACATAAAATACGAAATCACCGAAAAAAAAAATAAAGGTAAAAGCGAAATAGAAAACGAAAGTAAAGTATTAAATAAACAAATTTTTGTTCAATCCTCCTTTCTTTAGTTTGGCCTTTTAAATAAGCTTTTGGTATTGAAAAAACCAAAACAAAAACAAAGTATGAATACATGAAAGACAAATTATGTTTATTCAGTATCAGAAAAATGTCTAGAATGATGCATTTATAAGACTAACAAATTCATTTTCATAAAATAAATATAGACGATGAAGATTATAGTGACCGTCGTACTGAATAAACTTTACTTAAAAAAAATTTAATATTCAGAAATGACCAACATGAACAGTCACTTTAATTATATTTATATACCATTTTTTCTCTTCTTTTTTTTTTAAGGCAAGATTAAAAGAACCGTCTGAAAGTTTAATCAGAGATGTAAAAACTGCGGTTTATACAAATACGTAAATAGAGCATAAAAGTAAATAACATAAATATAGAAAAGAACTTATTTTCTTTTCTTTTCTCCTATTACAAGCCGTAGAAACGTATTAATTAGTGCTGTTTTTTCTTTATTAAGAATATATTTTAAAAGTATAATTAAATAAATATTTATAGAATATAAAATATTCTCAATAAAAGTTTTTCACTGAAACGAAAAACTTGGTTAAGAAAAAGCAAAAATAAAAATCATAATATTTTTTTTGCCTTGTTTTATTTGCTGAAAAATTTATGTGCGATTAAATCTTATAAAATTATTTTGAAGCCGCATAAGAAATTATTATCTTAATATTTTTTTCATATTTGAATTTTTTAATGTTTTTTTACTTCTTCTTAGCCTTATTTGAAATAATTTGAAATAATAGAAGTTATAATAATAACAATAATTATAATAATAAAAAAAAACAAATTTAAACTAATTGACTAATTAAGACTAATAAATTAATTATAAAAAAAAGCTGTTGGCAAACTTCAAACGGCATTTAGATAAATTGAACAAATTAATCTCAGGGATTTCGTGATAAAGGTCAATAAAACAAAATGCGGTCAAATTAAGATCGATTGGTCTTTGTGCAAATTATATAAGATAAGTCTTAATTTATCTTATATTTTCTTTAGCATAAAAATTATATTATTTTTATATATGTACATGGATAAATAATATATATAACGTCTATTCTATATCCCATAGCCTATATTTAGATATCTATATGGGAAGAAAAGAAAAATAAAACATAAAATTACGATCAAACATTAGTCACCATTTTCACGTATTCAACGTTCTCAAAACGCAATTAGATTCCCGTCCGATGTTTGCAATGACCTCTTGCCGTCGGCATGTTATAGACGTACACCCTGAATTTATTTGTGAATCGTGACCGTGACAAACGTGATTGTTTTCCTCTATGAAGATGATGATCGTTATATATTATACACATATTTGTATTTTTTTTTTTTTTTTACTTTTTTTAGGGCTGTTTTTCTCTGTTCTTGTTTTTGTAGTGTTTGTTGTTGGTATCCGAAATAAATACAAAACCACATTGATTTTTTTATCAAATGAAAAATATTTAATTTTATTATAAATATATACGAGATAGAAATCGAAAAACTCTTTAATAACATATCCATCCGACTACACTACACACTCCATAATACCAAA
This sequence comes from Pedicia rivosa, assembly GCA_963082725.1. Classification (NCBI taxonomy): domain Eukaryota; kingdom Metazoa; phylum Arthropoda; class Insecta; order Diptera; family Pediciidae; genus Pedicia; species Pedicia rivosa. Next base: position 26,213,522 of record OY720154.1, read on the forward strand.
CACACACAAACACACACAGATAGAAGGTGGCAGGAAAACAAAAATAAGTAAATGAGAAAAAGAAAAAGGTAAAAAAGAAAAGTTTTTAATTTAAATCCATTCAATCTGATTAGATATATAATTTCACTAATCACTTTTTAAGTTTATGCAAATTTTACAAAATCGAATATAAAAACATATATCTATATAGTAGAATATACCTTCTACGTTTTCTCATAAAAGCACAACACGACTATAAAGAATTATGTAATAGAATAAACTGTATATAGCTGATACTATAACAACGTAAGATAAGAGTCTATATCTATATTCATAATATGCAATCGAATAATTAAAGTTTCTTAAAGTATATTAACAAGATAATTTTAAATAAATTAAACAATATCAATTTTTTAATTAATTTGTTAATTTGTGAGAAATTATATTAAATACTTCTTATTTATCTTCATCAAAATGAATTGTAAAATTTAATGAAATATTATTATAAATTTTTGACCTTTTCAAAAATAAAATAAATCTATCAATTAATTAATTAATTAATTAATTTAGATTCTATAATAACATAAAACATTATAAATTATGTAATTGTTACTCCAAAAATAGTAAAACAATATCCTAATATTATTTTAGGTTAAATGGAAAAATTCAATCGAAATTATAAAATGGATTTTCCTATTTAAATATTGTACATTCTTTTTTTCTTTTGGTTTCATTAATTATTTTGTTAATCTACAATAATATTATCAAAATTAAAACAATGCCATTATCTAACTTATTAATTAATTAACTTTATTGAACTTGTTTTTTTTTCTTTTGACAGAAACCAATATAAATTGTTAAAAGAGGTTCTGTTCTTGTTAAACAATTTCCATTGTTTTTAATTATTTGAATTTTATTCTACTTTATTTAATTCTAGCTTATAAATTTTTAGATGACAGAACATGTGGCACTATTAAGTAGTAGAGTTTGATGAAATAATTAGAAAATTTGTAATTAAAAATATTGTCTCCTGAAATAATTATTGTACCTATTCTACTCTCCAACAAACTTAGCGAACTTTCTGTACAAAAGTGCATTTACGATTTTGTTTAAATACTTTTTCTTCTATTATTCTGAGGTAATCGTTATCATAAACTTACCATATAAAAATAATGTATAAAATAAAACATCATTTTAAATTGAAATATTTTCAACAAAACGGTGTTAATAAAAACTTCAAACAAAGTAATGATTGAATATATTTTATTATTCGTATTTTAGTGCATGCAATATATTCTGTCTTCAAAATATATTTTGTGTTAGATTGACTTCAGAGTTATTTTGATTATTAGTAAATATACTGATAAGTAAATGAAAATCAATAGTTTGAACATATGGCCTTGTTCTTCAGCTAATTAAAGTAAAAATTTTGTATTACTTACTTTGCAATGCAATAGTTTTAGACTGTAACTAAATGATTCTAATTGTTGTTAGTAAATAAATTGCATCTTTAATAAGAATTGTATACATAATGTGAACCAGATAACTCGTGAAATTATGCTTATACAGTCAAGACTAGTATATTTAAGCATAAAATATTGTAATCTAAATGAACACTGAACTCACGACGTCCAGCATAAAACTAAAGTAACATCTTGAATTAACAACAATATTTGAATTCTTTTCTTATACAAAAAATTCAAGAGTCATTTTTACTTACCAAATTTTGATTGGTTAGTGGAGTGATTATATCGATTGAAATTTTTTAAATATAAACTATCTAGTAACATTCAACGTTTAAAATTGTAATATTTTGATTATAAAAGAGTAGAAAAATCCATTGACTTTAATAAATTAAATTCAATGAAATTTAAGAAATTTACAAAATTTTAATCATTAAAATCAATTAAATTAATCAACAAAATTTTAATGAAAAAAAGTAATTAGAATTTGTTTTTTTTTTTGGAAAGGTACGTAGGTAAAATTCTTTGGGTAGGTAGGTAGATCGGTATAGGATAAAAGATAATATAGGTCGATTGAACTTAATTTTTTCTTGATTTTTTTTAATGTTGAGTTTCTTTACTAATAGAAGAAAAATGTCCTTTTCCATTAATTATCTTTTATATTTTGATTTGATTTTATTTTAATTGTAAATTAAACCATTTTTATTTAACATTCGTTTATATTTTAATTATCATTTTTTTTTTATTCAATCACAAGAAAATAGAAGTAATGTAGGCGCATACTTTTAATTGTAATTATAAAAAATTAATAATGTCTATTCTAGAAGAATGTACTTACACTAATAAATATTTGATTCGTCTTTTTTCGCATTCATTTTTAATCAAATTTAAAACTTTAATTTGATTTATAATTTTCTTTTGAAAATAAAAATAGTTTTTCATTGTTTTTCTTATAAGCTAAAATGAATATTGTAATTGTATTGAAAAGAATTGTTCGTACTTTGTAAGAATTGCATTAAAAAATTAAAACTTCTCATTTAACGTTATAATTAAATAAGTTTTTTTTTTTTCTTAAAAATTTTGTTTAATTTAATTTTTTTTCTTACCTACCTATAGAAATTGTTGATATTTTTAATTTTGATGATAAAGAAAAAAGGAGAAATACGATGAAAAGAAAATTTAAATTAAAATAAAATCTTGTTCTTCTCTCCCACACACCCTTTTTATTTTTAACCGAGAAAAAAAATAAAATCGATAAGTGAAAAACTTATTAAAAAGTGACATCTTTTAAAATTAAATCAAATCAAATTTAGGTTCAAATGTCACATTACATCTATTCTGAACCAAATCTCATTTCGATTTGAGTTCAAAATAAACGCGATAAGTGCTGACTTATTCAAATTGACACAAATCCTTCTGTTGCTGAATGAAAATATATAAAAGTTAAAGAAAAAGTAGGTAATGTATTATTTTTTTTTTCTCTTTCAAATTGAAAGCTTTATTGATGTATCAAATGAATCAATGGATTTTATTAACTGAAACACCGTACGATATAAAGCACTGAACTGAAAGATCAAAACCCTTCAGATAAATAATTTTAAACATTTTGAATTTTACTTTCTATCCCACCAAATAGGTATACGAAAAAAAAAGGATCTCAAAACATTAACTTATTTTTATGTTAAATCGCCCACAAACTATATGTTGCTTAATCCATCAGACGCCGTGAATTTTTGTAAAACAACATATGTGTACGTACATTTATACAGATAAAAAAGAGACTGTAGAATTTTTTTAAGGATTTACACAATGACCGCCGCCATGCTATTTATATGATTATGTTGATTTTCCCTTGTATCTCTCTATATTTTATAGCAATCGCACATCTATATCTAAAAACATAAAACATTTTGAACAAATGTGGGTTGGTTGTTGGTTAAATGAGAGTGTTTGTATGTACAAATATAAGGATTAACATTAATTCATTACACACGAAAGAGACCCTAAATAATCAAAGTCGACTAATAAATCCGTTTTTCATTTGTCTAATGTTTTATTTGAAAACTTTGTCGTTTTTCGTATTTTCATTTTCAAACCACCCTTCCATCCATATACCTTCATCCTCATACCATTACTCTCACTCAACATCCAGAGCGTGTTATAAGGATAATTTTTATTTGTCTCTACAGAACATAACAATTAAATTTGGTAGCATCAAAAACTTTTTCTTTAGTAATTCGCATTTACCCTTTCTTTTCCGATGAGAACTTCATCAAATATATTTTATTTTATAAAACAGAAGAAGACAATATAGCCCTCCCCTATTTTAATATAGAAAATTTCATTATATTTTACTTCAACAAAAAAAAAGGAAAGAAACGAAAAGAAAAGAAAAGAAACGTAAAGAAAAGAAAGAAAAAAATTATACACAAAAGTTGTATAAAAATCATCTAACTTCAATAGCATTCAAAAATTATTATATATATTTTATAAGATAAGGGCAAAAAATAAGAGGAACCTTTTATGTTTTGATAAAACAAATAAAACTTGTCCGAACTCTCTTTTCGTTATTTTTTTTTTTGCTTTCTTTTGCGGTTATTCCTTCTTTTTTTTTTTTATTCTAATTTTGTAGATTGTCAATTTTGTAAGAAAATTATTATTTTGAAAATTTTTGGTGAAAAATTTATGTCTAATTATTATTTTGGAAACTTTTTTTTTCTAGAAAAGCGAAAAAAAATAATTTATCTTTAATTACTAAACGTGAGTTAAAAATATTGAAGATTAAAAAAAAGTTGTTCTATAAGCAATAGATAAAAAATATTCTCATATAAAGGAAATCTATGAATGACATTGTGTGGAGATTTTACAGTGTAACAAGGTAACTAATTTTAACAACTGAAACACTTCAACTTAATATTGTAGAATTAAATTATTTAAGACAAGACTCTTTACCTTTATTCATGTTTTACGGTTCGTTTTGGGTTAATATTCTTCAAAAAGTTACTTAAAAATATGCTTCTATTAATTAATGTATTAGAAAATTTAGTTCTACTGTGATAGAAGAGTAGGGACAATTTAGGGTTTGGGATGAGTAAACGTTAAAAACTGGAACATAATACATGACCGATTTCTTAAACTTACCATACTTAATAAAAAAAACAAAGTAAAGATTGAAGAAATTAAGTCAATTGAAACATTTCTACACTGTGAGAATATTGTTGATTAAAATCATTTTGAAATTAATGAAAAATTATATTATTTACTAATTTATTATTAAAGTAAATGTATATGTACAAAACATTTAACGTTTCAATTCCGGATGTAATTTTAACACTTAAAACTATATTAAAATTTTTATTGGAGTTTACTCATATATGATGACTTTATATGAATATGATTGCGTTTCATTTAATTTAATTAATGAAAATTAATTACGTTAATATACAAATTTAAAAACTCGTAACTTCTAAACAATGTTTTCTGGTAAGAAAAGTTTTTTAATAGTTTTTGAAAAATTTCATATTTTTCCGTTTTTAAACAGCATCTGTTCATGTAATAAAGATGAATAATCTAAAGAAAACAAAATAGGTGTACAGTAATCGACAAATTATTTTCAATTCAACGGAAATAATAAAACCTTCTATCAAAATCATTATTACGCGTATATTTCTTAATGGTGAAAATTAATTAATATTTCCTTTGAATAATTTAAAATAAATCAGTAGCATTTTTATTTAAATGAGTTGTGCGGAAATTCACAAAGTATGCTGCTTTTGTGGATTCATATAATTATAACAATATGAGAATCCATATACAATTATTGTACAAGAATATATAGAAGAAGGAAATAATCCTAATCCTTATTTTCAGAGAATAATAGAAAAATATTAAAATAATTAAAGAAAATGAATGTTCTTAAAAATGTCATTTACAAAATTATACAACTCGATTTCAATAAAATATTCTAATAATAATCTTTACATGTTTTTTGCTTTAAATCTCAAAGTGTGGCATGTATCAGTTAATACTTGCCAAAACTAAAATGGTCAACCATTTTAGACTATTATTATAAAGATTTTTAATATACGCGTTTCAACTTATCAATTGCAAATATGTAATGTATATTGAAACATACTTCTTCAAGTTTTACAACAGTTTCGACTACCTACAATAGAATTTTTTTAATAGAGATCACATAGCAGAAAACATTAAATATTTCGAGAAATAATTGATCATAACAATTTCAAAAACATAAAATAGGACCGACAATGCTTAACCAAAAATCCGATGTTATTGCAATTAAGAACGATAAAAAATAAAAAATCATGACAGATATTTTTTTATTAGGAAATTTATCAGATAATAATTTATTATTAAAATAATTGAATAAAAATATAACAAAAGAATATACAAGAATAGTTGGACTACATTTTATAAAAACAGATAAACTTAAGAATAATAAGAATGAAAACTTTGGAAGGATATAATAAAGCGGGTAAACTGAGTACCACTTATTTTAAAAATATAATACACATATGCAGACAATATCTAATACAATAGAAATTGTAACAATTTGTAATACCATTTCAAAATGTATTTATATAATAAAAATGTAAATTCTATTCGTCTATACTGTAAAATATGCATCATTAAAAATTACATTATTTTTCTAGTTTAAATTTCAAATTTACCTGTGTAAAAATGAATATCAAGATAAACTAAAATAAACGAAAAAAATTATAACTATTTCGTGTGGTTAAATTTTTTTTTTAAATATAGAAAAAAAAGTATAGCTATACAATAAGTCTTATATTCCCTTTTACATAAAAGAAATAAATATAGAAATATTATATGTAGAGTAAAAATAATATTCGTTCCTAAATTTTATTGTTAGAGGTGAGAGAATAAAATTCTTTATATGGTTTTATCTTATATTTATCTTATCTCTAGGAAGAAAAGAAACTCAAATATTTTCTAACATTTTCCCCAGATTTCTATTTCTATTTTTATATTTATATTTTTTTTTTTTTGTATCAAAATATAACTTCAACATAATATAATATTAAACCTGCTGAACATTTATTTTCAATTTTTCAGGAAAAAAAAATTACATTAAAGAAAATATGTATAAATAAATATTCTTGGTAATCTTCTTCCTTAATAAAAATGTTAATTTTCCTTAAAAAAAACAAAACAAACCCAGTTCTTTAAATACTCAACATTTTATATAAAATATTACAATAATGTATGCCTACAAACATTAAATAATTATGTAATAATTAATGCATCAATTTCCCATTTGATTAAAATACTATATCTATAAGAAAAGGAAGTTACAAAATATGTATACCAAATACAGCTACCGTAAATAAAATGGGTAACAAAATTCATTTTATTTTAATTATAAACATTTTTTTTACGTTAAAAAATAACAAAATTAACCTAACCTTTAACATAAATTATCATATCAAAATATTTTCATACAAAATAGATTATTTTTATGAATATACTTTTAATGCGATATAGAATAGATAATTTTGAATCTAAGATTTCCTCTTTTCTTCCAGTTTTTCATTAAAATGTAAATCGATATTAGAAGAACACTTTTATGAATTATAATTTTTCAAAAAATGAATAAAAACATAAAATATTTTAATTTCTTTAAAAATAAACGGAAGGAAGGATATTTTGATTTATTCTTCATTTTTTATTAATCATAAGCAGTATTAATAATCTTAATTATTACCGGTGAAATGAGTGTCAATTGGTTTAGATTTTTAGAAACTAAATAAAAAAAAAAATTAAAATTAAATCATATATTAAATTGTTCCAATATAAACCAAGAACCTTTAAATATTAAAATCCTGTGCCTGGATTACGATAAATAAGTGAGTGCCGAACATGATGAGTAAGTCAGTAAGTGCCAGTTAGTGAATGCGAATACGAGTGAGTAAAGTGAGTTGCGACTCGCACTCAAATATTTATGGTAATCAAGGCACTGTAACTGTATTATGACTAATAATGTAAGTGAAATAAATCACGAAAACAAATATAGTAAACTACTCAACGGATGAAGTAATCGTATTTCGTGAAGTGTTAATTAAATGTTTCAAAGCAACCATAATCAAAATGAACTGCATAATAATTTATCGATATTTTTTTCATTTGCTCAAAAATGATTTCAAAGATTGTCTATAAAACTGATTTTAATTACAAATCATATAGTTGCTTTTCATTTTTAAATATTAAAAAATTATTAGATGTTAGTTAGTCACAAATTTAAATATTCAATAATAATTATTAATTCACACAAAAAAAAATCTTAACACCAATAAATCCAATGTTGCAACATTTCTTTTCAAAATTTACGATCAGAAATACTAAATAATTACCAATGTGTTCATAAGAAAACTAAATTTTTGAATTTGTGCATTAGGGCATGTCGCAGTAACCGCACAAATTTTATTAAACTCAATATTTCATGAAACATAATTAATCCTTGTTAGATTGAAATTAATTTTAATAACGTAAATTTTACTTTGCAAAATCTACGATAAATGGATAAAAGCCAAAAATTTGATGGAAATTTTGATGAATTTTAAAACTCTCCCAATTTTAAATTCTTACAATTAATATAAATTTCATTTCCGATTATTAATTTCAATTATAAAACAACTAAAAAATTTTGTTTCTGAATTTTAATCCTAAAAATAAAACAAAGAATTTGTTTGATTTTCTAATCAAATTATTTTATTTACTGTTAATCTTATGGAATCAAATCATTAATTTTGAAATATTAAAACCAAAATCTCGCTGTTGATAAATATATTTGTTCTTAATAATAATAAAAAATCTTAACATTATTTTATCGGGCTCTTCAAAAAGGACCTAAAAGTACAAAATCTTATCAATTTTTTTTAAAAACATAAAAAATTGTGCCAAAGCCGTAATAACGACTTTTTAAATTTAATTAAATCATAAATAATGTTTTTTTTTTCTATTAAATTTAAAATACCATAAATTGCTTCTAAGAAAGTGCGTCTCCATTATCTATATATGGTAGCTTACCGGTGGTAGTTTACTCAAGTAATAAAGATGGAGTATTAGAAAAAGTCATTAGTTATAGTCACTGTACTGTTTAAGACATTAACTTTTCTTAATCAATAAAAAAAATGTTACAAAAGAATTTTTTTTTTCTTGTCTTATACAAAAGATAAAAAAAAGACATGTATATTCAACAGATTCACTCACACACTCCCACCTACATACAAATACACATAAGCAATGTATTCACACCAATTTATATCAATTTAATATTCCCACCAAGCCAACCACAAGAACATACCCAAGGAGAAAAAATTAAAAAAAATAAAAATTTATACAAGGAAATCTATTTAATTCTGCTAAAAAAAAAAAAATAAGAGGAAAAGGAAGAAGAAGAAAAAATAATAATAAAAAAAATAAAAAAAGAGAACAACTTTTCTTCTTTTTTTTAAAATGAGCTTTCAACGAATAAAAAAATTAATCATCCTTAATAATAAACTTTTTTTTCTTCTTCATAGTATTTACTGATTCATTGTCATTCACCAACGCCAGAAAATGAATAATAATAAGAAGAAAAGAAAGAAAAAAAAAGGAAAGACGGGGAAAAAATGCTTTATGTTGGTGTGGATGTGTGTGTGTGTGTGTATATGTTTCTATTGTATACGTTTGTGTGCTTAAAAAGTATAATATTCAACAGAGTTTGCTTATTTATAAACTCTCTATCTCTATCTTGATGAAGAATAATGAACGAATATTAGCTGATTGTTTATAAATGGAGTTACCGGGGGACTTAAAATAAGAAAAAAAAGTGAAAAAAAGAGAAGAAAAAAAAGAGAATAAAATAAAAAGCACAATAAAAAAGTGTGAGGAAAACAAAAAGAAAAACACAAAAAAGGAAAGAAAAGAAAGGAAGAAAGGAAGTTGAGTATTTTTATTTTTTTTATTATTTATTTTATTTTTGCGACTAAACCCGACCTAATGTTAGATAACCTGGGACAACAGAAGAGTTCGTTCAACGTATAAAACTTTTAAATAAAAAAAGAGGAAAAACCGAAAAGTTTTCAATATAGATATTCTTTTATACATATATACATACACACACTACATGAGCCTGAAGCTATCTAAAAAAAAAAATAAAAAGGATGTACTAACGACTTCAACACAAAATAATAAAATAAATTCACAAACCATGACAAAAGAAAAATAGAGTTTTCACTAAGATATTAAAATATAAGTAAGCCGCAATTACAGTGCAGAAATAGCTTCTTCTATTATGAAGTGGGAAGTTTTATAGCCACTATAAGATTATTTAGATTATTCTTATTTTTAATAGTTTTTAATTTAATGATTCAAATACGACTTCTATATAACTGACATGATGATGGAATAGTACATTTCTACTAGACAGAAATAAATTTAATTGAAAATATTAAAAATATTTTAAGTTTTTAATTATTATTAATTTGTTTCATTTGTATCATATATTATATTATACTGAGAAATAATAATTAATTGAACCAAAATAATCATAATTTGTTGATCTCGTATTGTTTAATTACATAAAGTGTCATATAACGAATTATCAAACAAACTAATTTTCTGTTAATAATTTTGTTTTCTTTAAATTAAATTCAAATCAGTTTTTGTTTTATATGAAAAATAAAAATATCAGTCCACGCCTGTTCAGCTTAACTATATCATGTACAATTCATGAGGATCGTATATAACACTGTTCTAATTTATATCGAAACTTAATCTAAAAATCTATTTATAAAAAATATAATTAGAGAAGCAATGTAAAAGTTTCTACTTTATCATCATCCCCCCCAAGATTCCATTCAATTAAAGCTCAATATAAAATTTAAAGAATATTCATTTTAAGAAGCGATTCAAATTTCGTTTTAAAAACACTTTAATTACATAATAATTTAAAATAGATTTTCTGACTAAAATTTGGTTTACTTTTAATTTAAAATAAGAATGGGATCTCTGTGGGATTTAAGAATATTATCGGTTACAATAATTAAAACAATTTTCAACCTTTTTTTTTTTTCTTTTCTTTCTTTTATTTGAAAATGTATGAAAGCCTTATGTTAATCCTTTAAGGATATAATTCTCAAAATATAAGTAATTTTACAAATGTTAATTCTTTTTTTTTTCTTGTGTTTGTTCGTTTGTAGTATAAAATATATCGGTCTCAAATAACAATTCGTTTACACTTTGTGGCCTATGTGTTATATATATTGTCGTGAAAATGAATATTTAGAAATTTTATATAATTAAAAAAGGATAAAACATTATGATATAATTAATGCAACAAGATGGAAAAGCTAAGTAGGTAGATTTTTAATTAAAGTAAAACTTTTCAAGTTGATAAATATATATACTTGTACCTAAACATAGTTTAGTTTTATATAAAACTCGCGAAGTATATCAACTTAAAAAATATTTTTAAAAAGGAATACTTGAGACTAAACTAAGTAATAATAATTCACAAATTAAAATTATACATAAGAAGTGTTCACAATTTAAACTAAAGTCATCATAGTGAATCACTTCAAAAAAAAAAAAATAAAAAAAAAGTTCATTTCTTAAAGTGAAATTTTTATTTAAAATTTCGACAAAAAATCAATAACGATTGCAATTATTTCATTATTTTTTTTTTTTGTTGCGTAGATTGTTTTTTTATAACACAATAATATGTTTTTTAACATATGTACTTGTATATCATACTCGTATAACCTACTGTTCAATTATATATATTTTTTCCATTTTTCATTTTTGGTTTTATCCATAAACCATAAAAACCCAAACACATAAACAGAGAGAGAGAGAGAGAGAGATAGAACAGAAATACAATAAAAGAAAAGAAGAAAAATACACAATAATATAATCAAACATTTGTCCATTTTCACAATGTCATGTAACGCTTTCAAATTTGTCATCTCATTATTTATTAACATCAGCCAGCACCATAAAACATATGTCATATACATTATGTAAATATTAATTAATTTACATCTTTATTACTATCGCGTGACCCGTATTCATATTATATATATTATTGTAAAAAATATGTATATAAATATATATCTTGTTTCTTTCGTTCATTCTTCTCTATATTTTTTTATTATTATTATTTTTATAGTTTCTTATCACTTTTTATAACCTTAACTTGTAATGTAATGTTCATTACAGAATTTAAATTTTATTACAATATTGATTATATTTTTGAAAATATGTGAATATTAATAATATTGCGTGTGCCTTTCATTAAATATGATTTTATATTCTCTTGTTTTTTTTTTTTATTTTTTATAGTCGGTTACCCATAATGTTTTATAGGAAACACACATTTTTTAATTGTTCAATAAAAAACTGTTTTTCTACACAATTTTTCCCTCTATTTTTTGTTTATGTTCTGATATCTTATTCTAATAAATAATATTACATATTTCATTAATTACTATGAATATTGAGTAATTAGTGAAAAGTGAACAATAATAAATTGGGGGTAAATTATTATTTATTTAGAGCAAAGTTTATTTATCCAAAAATTTAATTTAAAAATTAAATTATTTATTTTGTAAACCATGCAATTTTTATATTGTCAAAATCTGCAATATTGATTATCCATATTATATTAAAGGAAGTACCAAAAATAAAATCAATCGAAATTAATAAATTGTAAAATGAATATTTAATGATTTACTGATGAAATCAACATCAAAAATTTAACTTAATGTGCTGTCTTTTACTCGTAAAAAAATTTGATGCAAAAAAATGTCTAATTTAAACGATTAAATATCTTTAAATAATAAATTAATTAATTAAATTTTTAATGCCATTAAAAGATAGATTATACTATCGATGTGTCCATTTCCGCTACTTAATTTTTCAATGTTTTTTCCACAGTTTTTGCAAATAGAAAAACGACATTTTCACATGGACAATAAACTGTAATTTTAAGCTTGAGTAATTAAGTGCAAATTCAGAGAAAAACAAAGCGTAACCCATTTATTTTGTTTCACGGATATGTTCCGATTACAAAAAAACAATTCTTATTTTTATTAGAATTGTCAGTTGAGTATTTATAAATGTTGTTGTTAAATAATCTAGTATTTTGATGATTCTACCTTTTATATCGTTGACTAATTCAGTTTATATGGTTTTTGTAAATCATTTGGAAACAATAATAATGTAAATGAAAAAACAAAAATTAATGAAAACAAAATAATCAATAAGCGCATTTAATTCATCGTTTTCAGTTTATATTTTGTCATAAGGCAAATTCTGTTTCAATGAAAAATTTCTAAGTAACCAAATGACATTTGATCTCATCTCATATTTATAGAATGAGATAAATTCTCTCAGTTTTGACTTCTCATAGAATCAGAATTATTTCTCACTCCAGACTACGACAGATTGAACTACTGAACTTTTCTTCTAAATTTTAAAATTTAATACAGAAAAATTGAAGGAAAATACACATAGGATGTATAATTAGGAGTATTTAATTCAAAATGTATAAAATTTAATGATGTTGTAGGTTTTCTTCTATTAAACTCAAGACTAAACTACAGAAATAAATAACAAAGTATATGATTATATAAGATACCAAAAATAATTTATGGAATAAATTTAGAAGTTATTATAATTTGTTTCTTAAGAAAACAAATTTTTCTACAAAGATTTAAGAAGTGATTAGCTGTTCATATTCAACAAATATTTTAATTATATATTTTGATTTTTATTTAATTCTTGAATATTAAAAAAAATAAATCTTAAATTGAATCAACTTGCTTTGAAAGTTGGAAATGATTTGACAAATATATAATGAGTGTTTTACAATATTCATATTATTTATTTTTATTTTCTTTAAAAGAAATTATTGATTTTCCTTTTCAAATAATTGTTATTTTTTAAATTAAAAAATCAAACAACAATAAAAATAAATTTAGTCAAAGCAAATATATTTTCAAAATTTCAATTCAAACTTTTATGTATGTGTGTGTGTGTATTTCTAGATGTGTGCGTGTGCGTGGGTGTATACTTTTTTATATTTATTCATGAATCAACAAAACTTATGTTCGGCCTTTATTGAATAAACTCTACGTGGACACACAACATATTTAAGTAAGAGCATTAAATATTATTCCCAACTTGTACCACTTGTCTTCTCCTTTACTTATATAAAAGAAAATTTATTCAATTTTTAACACAAACACTAAATAAATATTAATATTTATGTAACATAATTCTTTCTCTCTACTTTCATTCACAGATTCCTAAACATGCTATAATTAAATTTTAAATATAAATTCTTTTTTATTTACATAATTCTAATTATTTCTGACATATTTAAGGGGGAAAAAGAAAATATTTTAAACTAAATTTTATAAATTCTTTTGAATAACTATTTTATGAAACCTAAGTCTTTGATTCTGTGTACCAAAAATTTTCAGAAACACGTAATTATTTTATCATGAAAGTCTGAATTTCTAAAAATAAATTATTCTGTTTGTTTAATAATTTGCAATGAGAAAATAATGCGATTTCATAAGAAAAAAAAAGGATTGATGAAACTGTGTAGGTTTCATAAAAAAATGAAGACTATATTTATAAAATTGATGCCATTTTTAATTATTTATTTATTTATTTATTATAGAATATACAATAATTGTTGCTTTCTCAGAATCAGCTAAAAAAAGTTACATAGAAATACTGATGTTACAAATATGTGTATCTTCCTACATGAAATTCTATTAAACACATAAAGTGAAATCAGTAAATTCCCTAATTGGCATTTCGTCAATTATAATTTTTGTAACATATGAGTCAAAATCAAATATATCAATTCATTCAGAAAGAGATCATGAACTTATGAATTTAATAAGTATTAGTTATAAGTAAAGGTGCATATTCTCTGTCTAAGATATTAATACCAAAATAAATAATATTGATTACTTATAATTGGAAATATGAAACGATTGCGATAAGTCAAAGAAACCACACGCACGTTGTTGTATTGATGGGATTCTAATTAAGGTTTTAAAAAGTTCACGTTGTGACAGCTTGATTGGTCGAATGATTTTGTTTTTAAACTTTCATTATATCAACATTATCAATTCGTCAAGGATTAGCTTGTTTAATGTTCCAAAATGAATTGGTTTGTTGATAGAAAAAACAACTCGTTACAATTTTAATTAACGCAATTTTCGTTACTTTTACATCAGATACAATATTTGGAATTTTAATCTTAAATATAAAATAGTTCTTTCATAATTTATTTTATTTTAAAATAATTAATTTACAAATTAAACCAATTTTAAGTCCAACATAAAATGTTTGTACAAAAAAAAAACTGCTGGAATTTATTTGGTTCATAAATTAAAACTTTAATCTTTAAATTCCTTTTAAAATCGAGAAGAACAGTTTCAATTAGAATTAATGATTTTTAAAAAGTGAATATAGAATATGTTGCATGGATGCTCAAAAATATATACTCTATAAAAGAAAATTCGATATTTGAATTAAACAAAAACCACGAAATTTAATCTGTATTTTGCAATATATTTGTCTCTCTGTTTTTTGAGTCTTAAGTATTAAGTACACAAGCACGTCAAGTACCAGCGTAGATAAAAAATAATTTAATATTTGAATTAATTTATTTACATTTGTGCTACAATGAGTTCCCATACAATATCCACGCATGATTCTGTATAGAAACAGACTTTCATATTGCCCTGTGCTTTTGAAGAGAGACAATACTATACGGCAATATGATCTTCTACTGCTATGAATATTTTTTATATGGCATTTATAATGTGATGAAAATTGAATCTGACCTCAGCACTGTACAGTTTTACATCTTTATACCTGAGTCTGTGTAAAGTTATAACTTATAACTAAACAACAGAAAATATTTTAACAATGTAATTAATATTTGAAATTAAAATTAAATATATTCATTTTCGATTTAAACTAAGCATAGAATTACATATTAATTTGTATTCAAAGAAATATTCAGTAAAAACATACAATTGAATGTAATATATTATTCAAATATGAAAGACTTTTGATGTTTGATAGTAAAAAACTTTTAAACCGAAAAAAAAAAGAAATAACAAAAACTAGTTAAAGGTAAAGGAAAAACGAACAAACTCCAGTGGGAACAATTGCATCAATCACAAAAAAATTTATAAAATTTAAAACTCAACTCTCCTAGAGGTGAATATAACACTTTTTTTGTTCACTACTTTTTACATTTTTCTTTTCTTTTTTTCAGTTTTTCATTTTCCTAAAAAAAAAACCCCGTCAGGTCTCCTTATTCAAATTTTCATTTACTGCCAACGAGATGAGTTTTTTTTTTGTTTTCTACGATACGTACATACTCTCTAATACATACATACACATTTCACATATAGATAAATGGATAGACACACCGATCCAAGTTACAACATTTTTTTTTTTTTTCCTTTCCAAAATATGCCTTCCGGCTGATGTGGTTTTGTACGACGCGAAAATTCGATAGCAACGGCATGATATAGGGATCCAACATCGTACTAACATGATTGTTTAATGGCCGATTCATGTAGCGAACGATCAATCGCATGTCAATTTGATAAAGAAAAAAAAAATAGAAATAACGTTTTTGTAAGCTTCAATATTATTCTTATCCTTCCATACAATAACAACAATAACAAAAGCTAAAACAAAAATAAAACACACACACACAATTCTTTTGACAAAATAAAATTGACATCAAAATGAAATTTATTGTATAAACAGTTCAGGATTGTACATGAAACCAGAGAAAACAATTTATTATGTTTTTATGAAATTTATAAAGTTCACTTTACATTTGATATGATTCCTTCAGTTCAGTCTAGTCGAGTGTAAATACATATATATAATTTCTAATATATGTATACAGATATTATTATGTCTATAAAGATGTATGTATTCATTTTCAATACTTTCATATATGTAAATCATTTTTATGAAGCTCGTTATCCAAGTATATGTAAATCAGATTGAATAAAAAAAATAAAAATTTAAAAGCTTTTTGATCAAAATAATAATAATATTCCATGCATTTATAAGTATTCTTTTGTTTAGATAAGCTTTTTTTCTAAATTTATTTAAATTATACCTCTTTTAAAATTAGTTTTCAGTTTAAACAAAAATTCATTACTATTAAATTAAATTACATTTTTTTACAATTCTATTTAAATTGTATTTCTACAATGATTAAATTGAATTTAAATGGTCAAAAATAAAAATATACTTAATTAAAGAATATAATATTGTTTAATAATTATTCATAATTGAAGAATAACTTTAAAATTATATTTGACGAAATATAGAACATTTGAAATTAATCTTTAGGATTATACGATAAACGAACAATAATTTCACATTAATTATTCATACATTTACCGCATAAAACAATTTTGATCAATTCCCAGTTGAATAATGATGATGGTTTGAGCTACTACTTCCTCTTTCTTTAGTGTTTTCTCTCTTAAATATATATAGAGCGATTAAAATTTCTTTGTATTGTAGACGATTTCATTAATTCTTTAATTATAGTTAATTTTTATACAAAATGATAAACGTGAAAATGAAAAAGAAAATTTTTAATATTCTAATAATCATCTTATTCTCATTTATAAGAACGGAAAAAAATAAAACTTGAAAATAAATTTTAAAGAATCGAAAATTGTATAAAAGTTTTGTACCTTCCACCCTATAAAGCTTTAATTTTATATAAATTTTATACGTTATAAAATAGGAGCAAAATGCGTCTCAATTTTAAACGAATTTTTCTTTATTTCTTTTATCCCTAAACTCGGTCGATAAAAATGTATTCATCATCTTTCAAACATTCACAGGAAATCATTTTATATATATAGAATATATGTACGTATGTATATATATTATGTGACGTATATAATATACATTACTTATATAGTACATATATCAAAATACAGGTATACAGAAACCCGTGAACAAACCCTTGAAATAAAGGAAACATGTATACATGTAGCATTTGTTTTGGTTTACCCTTCTATGAAATCTGTTTACACGATCAATACTAACTGAACTTGATTTTAAAATGAATTTTTTTTTATTATTATTATGATTATTTTTTTTTTTGTTACAAATATATTCGGTATTCAATAATATTATTATTTTTATTATTCGTATTGCATTGTATAAAAATTGAAATTAATTTACATAATTTATATATTTTGTATAAATTTTATTCTTGCAATTATATAACAACAATATGTTCAATTCAAAATTTAATATTAAATTGTAGGAGCATACGTTTACATCATAATATTATATTATAATAATATGATGGAAAATTAAATAAAATACCGATATACCATAGTAGTATTATTAATGTAGGTATTAAAGTTAAATGAACTTTAAACTTTGAACGTAGAAAGAATTAATAAAGGTCCAGTTGACAATATCGATATTTTATTTGGAAGTGAATAGAGGAAAAAAGAATGTTACCTATTTATAGTAAAAGGTTAATGAAAAAAATAATTTAATTTGGTGGACATCTGTTACAGAAAAATCGAACAAAATATTGTTAAAAATAACATATTCTAAATATTTGTTTTGTTTTTAAATTTATTTATAGGATATAAAATATACATATTGTGGCACCTCCACACAGATTTTATTTTTACACTTGAAGTTCATGCACCCGCTATTAAATCAAAATCGTAAGTAAAAATAATGTAATTAAAATTAAGTTACATCATAATGTTAATGTCTATAATAAGTATACCATATTCCTTCATTAATTAATTATTGAACAAAGGAAAATCTTTTGTCATGGCTCATTTAAGAATGATATAAAACGCGCTAAGCGGAATCTTAATAATTAGTTGAGGTATATAAATATATAAAAGTAAGTATGTGTATATGTGTATAGATATATAGAACGGAAGGTAGAAAATGTTTAAGAAACTTTTGTATCAAGTAAGTGAGTCATATGACATTATGCTGGTATATAATATATTATCTAAAATTTTACCTCATTATATTGGGTCAAAGTCTTAAACTCATTCTTCAAAACAATATTTAAGTAATACGGTAGAGTTGTTTTGTTACAAATTATATATTGAAATTTTCGTTGAAATGATTCATATACGTAACGTATATACAAGATATTTTTAAAATATTTTCATTTTACTTTTTATCAGAAAGAGAAAAAAAAATAATGATTTTATTAAAGTTAAAAGTAAAATTCAAAACTCAATTAGGCATTAAAATATAATATGTACTACTGTAAATTTGCAAAAGTCTCAATTATTTTTAATGGTTTTGAATAAAAATACTCGCAGAAAAAAGTTGATTTTTTTTTCTTCTCTTATTTAATTTTTACTTTGAAAATAAAATATATTTGCATGATCACACGCACATAATTATAGATTTTCCAACGGTAACATAACGCCAGACGATTCAAGATATAATCAGAGGACCTTGTATTTAAAACCTATAAAGAGTTAAGAAATTAACACACCCATACAAAGAAATAGATCAAAGGATTAAAGTTAATTATAGAAAAAATTAATAATTATGCCAAATTAAATATTTCATACGTTCAAATTAGAAAATGTTATTTTACAAAACACTCATAGATTATTGATGATATCTAAATCTCTATCAAATAATAGTGAAATAGTAAGATACAAAAAGTAAGACGATTGTAGTATATAGCGGGGTAGAATATAAACGTAGGCATAAACTAAGGACGTTTATATGGCAGTAAAACAATGCATAGATTTCATTTCAAGTACTTAATTTTTATTTAATTTTTATAGCTTTCATATCTGATATTTAATCTTAATACCTACTATTTTCATTAAAACAGGTAAAGTTTATTGCAATAATAACATAGGACTAAATTCCACAAATTGGTATATATAATGGGCATAATCCACTCGCGACCACACTTAATTTCGTAATAAACAATACACCGAGTTGTTCGATTCTGATTAAATTATAAAATCACTAATGCTATTATAAATCCAATGTTTACTTAATTTTTTCAGTAAAATTATTAAAGAATTACCTTTAAATAACAATTATATTATATAGCTTTTCTATAGACAGATAGATAAACACAAAGAATAAGAGATTGAGAAGCCAAGGAGGGTTTATTTTGATGACAAAAAAAGAACAGAGCGTATATCAGTCAGAAGGATGGTTATAAAATGCTAACATAGAAAAAAAGACAGACAGAAAAAAGAGAAGAATAGCTAAATTTTACCCAAACCTTAAAATTGTACTTTCAACTATGTAGATAAATAGATAACACTGTAGGCCATCTGTTTAGGACAACTCAATTATTTGAGGGAAAAAATGTGTTTCTAAAATTTTAACATACATTCTAAAATATATACCTACCGACATATTAACTTTTATTTGCTTACTTTTTCCATTTTAAAGTAAAAATATTTACCTATACATCTTCTGGCTATAAAATATTTCCAAAGAAAATGAAAGGATAACATGTATTGGTATTATGGTGACCTTGAACTATTAAAATATTGATATAAAACTAGATATATTATTTTTTTCTCTTGGTACATATGTTCCATTCTGTCTATATACCTGTAGTTCATCAATCAAGGACGAATAATATGTGGTTGTCAGGTCAACTATTATGAAGTATAAATATTATAATATACATTAGAGTATTAGTTATAAGTATGTACTTATAAAATACTAAAGTTCAATTGCAACTTTAAGTATAGTTTACTCTATACACCTAATATTTATTTTAAAAATGATAATATGATCCGAACTTGAAATTAAATACACTCCTTCTCGATCCATTGTCATATACTGCAAACAAAAAATGAGGTATTATTATTGTTTCAAGGCATAATAAAAGCTCAAAGTTCAACAATTCGTTTTAAAGTAAAAAAGAATGTATTGAAGGTTACTTAGCTTACATATTATTGCATTGAATTCTTGTATCAAAGTTATAATGGTGTCTGTAAGTCTAATAATAATTATAGCAATAATTTGATTACAGACCCTCAACTCAATAAAGATTCCGGTCATTCGCTCTATTTTTCTATAATACAATTTTCATTAACAAAAGACAGAATCCGTTAATCCAATCTGAACTTTATAAATCAAATAAATTTTTAAATTTTAAATGTATCTTACAAGACTGCTCTCAATAAATATATTTAGGTAAGAAAAAAATCTAAGAGCTTAGCTCTGTCACTTTAAACTTTTAATCGTTAAATTCAACAGAAAAAAAGTAACGAAAAATTGATGTTAAATCAAGCATTTAATTAATAAATGTTACGCAACAATAAATAATAAATAAATATATAAATTGCTTTTTATACAAAAAAAAAGAAGAAAAATCTTTACAAAACTAAATCCGAGACGAAAATCTTTTAAGGACATTCAACTTTACTTCCAAAAAAGCAAAATAAAAAAGAAAAAAATTAGAGATGAAATTTAACGCCAGTTTGTTTGTTTTATTTAAAAGTGTAAAAAAATCTTTTTTAATAAGTTTCATTATTTTTTTATTAAGTTTGTGATTTTTAGTAAAGTGTAGTTGTTTTTTTTTTGTTTTGTTAAAGCTTATAGATTGACATTTCATTGATATAGGTTAAAACTAAAAATGAAAATAAAATAATAAGAAATCTTTATATTTTTGGAATTTAGAACAAATTTGATTAAATTTTTTTTTCCCTAAAATTTAAAAAAAAAATGGTTTATAAAAAACTATAACGTGTTACATATCACATTTTAAGAGCATTAAGTACGTAATTCGATAAAATCTATGGGAAATTAAACATGTCCATGACATGCTATACAAATGGTGTAGAATTGTGAACAAACCATTAAAATCTCACATGACTTCAATGAAAATTGTGTTCTTATAATAAACCGTCTATTGTACATATATTTTAACATTATGAAATTTTAATCAATCATCGTCATTATCCTTATATGTTATTATTAGTTGGAAAATTTCAAACTATAATATATTATAAGAGAAAATTATATATGTGAAAGGGAACTGATTTAAAAAATTTATAAAAAAAAAATAAAATAATAATAGAATAAAAACATGAATAGAAATTTAATAATAAAAAAAGGAATTAAATATTAAATACAAAAAAATTATGTTATTTATTTTTTTTTGATTTACATGCGTGATTTATATTGAGATCTTTTTAATTTTAATACGTACTTTTTGTCAAATGAATAACATACTTTTGTCAAAAATATGTCATTGGTAGAATTCCATTACAACAAAATAAAGTTCAGTTTATGTTTTGTTGATATTTTATTATTGGATATTGAATAATATTCAAATATAAATATAATCTTCTGGTTTTACTCTTATAAGGATACAATATTAGATTTCATAAATTTCTCTGGATTATCGTTATTAATATTCATATTCAATTCTATTGTTTCACATACACACAATAACACATATACATATTCATATAAATATACCTTCTTTATAATCATAGGTGAAGTCTTTAAAATGCTGTTAGGTAATACTATATCTAAGGATAGGTATGAATTATTTTTGGGATGTAACACATACCCATACTTGTACTTATTAATATATTTTTATGAAAGTTAATTAACTTATCGGATCTTCAAATCATAACAATAACAACAAAAAACAAACTCATTTGTATTTTTTTCCTTTATTGTATTTTACTTCAGTTTCTTTTTGTAAAAAGAAACTTACAAATTTTTAAATTAAATCAGTATCATTTCATTAAAATGTTGAATCCAAATCAGTTAAAAAATGTAATATCCTTCTAATCGATTACTTTGAAATAAATTTATAATCTGATTCAATTAACTTTGTGTTAATAAATACACTTGTCATTCAATTCATTCATTCTTTTAATTCTCAAAGGTTCAAGACCACGATAGAATTATTTTTTATAAATAAAACAACATTAATAAATAATCTAAATTAAATTTTTTTTTCTCGTTTTCTTTTTTCTTCTTTTTCTACCTCTCGCTTACTTTCTATCTTATTATTTTTCGTTTATTCAACATATATAAAAAAGGCTAATCATTTGTCACACATTTTCGCGTGGGATGTGAAAAAAAGAATGAAAATTCGATCATTGGAGTATACAAATATTTTATTCAGGGACAATGACCACAAATTCTATACAAAAAAAAAAGAAGCAACTACGTGAGTTTAGTTGAATAATAAATTGAATTATAAATTAAGTAAATAGTACCTTTGAATGTTTATCTCTGTTTTATGACTTAATTTCTAATTTCAATACACATATTTATTTATTTTTTGTTTTATTTATCTACATTCTACATTATTCGAACACTAATGGGTGAGAACTTTTAAGTTCAACAATTTCTCAATAAATGAACAATATCTGGTATAGTCGATAACAGACACACGTCAGCAGGCAATATGATAGTAATTATGAATGAACAATAATGAAGATGTCCAGTAGGGTATAACAGCTAATTATTTTTTTCCAATCCTTATGTACATTATGTCTACAGAAGCCCACTTTTTTGATCAAACTAAAAACTAAACTGTTTTGAAACAACTAATATATTTTGTTTGTGAACTGATTTTCAGAAATTTCCTTCCATTGAATGAAAATTGTTCAAATTATTGTTATGAAACATTCTAAATAATATTCAATTAGAAATATGAATAAATTCTATATAATTATTGCACATTACTATTTTATTACTATTGTTATCAGTTGTCAAATATTGACTAAATAAACATTTTTGTAAGTATACACATTTGGATTTGAATTCGAAAAAATCATTATAATTTAACAAACCATAATAATATTAATAATAATAACTACAAAATATTTACTAAAAATGCTCATGAAATGTCTTTCAAATATCCATTCATACACCCACACAAACATACACATTTATATACATAATAAATAATAGTATACCTTTATAATGTTTCAAATAGTCATATTATTGAATTTATAACAAACAAATATGAATATATAAAATAAATTTTCCGAAATCAATAAGGAATAAGTTATATTGGAAAAAAAGCACCAACACGTTTTTTCTAAAATAATAGATGAAAATATGTTTCTTTTTTTTATTTAATAAAATAATGGAAATTATAATTTCAAGAAACATTATTGAACAAATATTAAATCTTATAAAAATTGTGTCATAAAAAAAAAATTACACGCACACAGAAAATTTGATATAATTTTTTTTTAGTCTGTATAGAAGATTTAGTTATATAGAACATGAATAAATAAATAAAATTTTAATCAAATTATTTAAATGACTTATTCACAATTCACAATTTTATTATAAGTATATTATACAATTTTTTTTTTTTTTAGCTTACCGGTCGTCGTAAACAAATCCAGCATCCAATGTGTTTAAATACAGTACCAAAGCTAGCGCACAGCAACCCAAGCCCACGTAATCCATGCTGAAAGTAATAAGAAAAAAAAAAAGAAAAAAAAATATAAAGAAAAATCTTATTTTTATTTAATTTTGTACATTTTTCAGATTTTTTAAAATAAAAACTGAAGGAAAGGAAAGAAAAAAAAACATTATCTTGATTTTATCTTCAGTCGTTCGTTTAAGTGAAAACTGAATCATTTGTCAGGGTTCAGATTGATCACTTACAAATTATGGTTTCTCTTATATAGGATGAAATCTCTGGTGTATATATTCAATATACATACGTTATGTTATGTACATATGTGTGTAGTAATATACATACACCTCACCTTCAATATGTATAAATTCGAAAGGATAAGAATTGATAGTTCTGTCTATTTTGAAAGCGATTGGACGTGTTTTCCGGTTAAAAGCTAATTTGTAACATTATTTCATTGATGAAAATTAATTTTGACATTAAACTTCTGTTCTGTTTCTTCTTTTGAAAAAGTATTA
Organism: Pedicia rivosa; assembly: GCA_963082725.1. Classification (NCBI taxonomy): domain Eukaryota; kingdom Metazoa; phylum Arthropoda; class Insecta; order Diptera; family Pediciidae; genus Pedicia; species Pedicia rivosa. The sequence continues at coordinate 26,237,968 of OY720154.1, forward strand.
TTTTTATTTTTATTATTCGCACACGATGTAAACGGTCTCCTCCTATGTTATCAATATCAGTTTCTTTTTTTTTTTTTGATACATCAACGTTATTTCTGGTAACTTAACTCATATTAAGTTTCATATAACGTAAATAAATTTTGTGTGAAATAATATGGCGAACATGTGCGTCACCAGATATTTTACATAATTATATTAAATTTTGAGCTCATTAAAAATCAACTTTCGACTCAGTTCTTTTTCTAGAATCAGCATCAGCATGAAATATTAAATATAAAAATCAATACTCTTGACTCATTTTCATCATCTGCACACTCCTCTTGTCCGGTGAACATTAGGACAAAAAAAAAATGAAGATAAAATAAAATGAAATTGGAATTTATTTTGAGTTCAAGTGTGTGGATTTTAGGTCTAAATAAATCAGATAAAAACGTGATTTGTAGTGTAGTTACGGTTAAAACAAGAGAAAGCTAACACTGAAATTCCAATTTAAGAAAAAAAAAAGTTGTCTATATGTATAGTCTACATGATCCATCTGGATAGAATCTAGTCGCGAACTTTAGTCTTTCTTTTTATAAATTTTTCAACATTTTAAAAATACAATATTATATTTTATACGGGAATAAAAAAATTTAAATAAGAAAGGGCTCTTCAAAACATTTATTTTTTTTTTCATATATTATCAACATACACTCAGGGTTGAACAGTAATGTTATGTGGTCTTTAAAAGTCACTTTTTTCTTTATTCCTTTATTTTTTTTTTTTTTTTTTGAAAATAACTGAAGCAATAAAATACATTATGGTAAAATTATGTCTGTCAAAAAAGACATATTTAGAATATATAGAATATATATATAGACAGACACTCTAGTTTCTCTGTTGCTGGAAATATATATATATATATATATATATATATATATATATATATATATAACAAAAGCATATGTTGTAACAGAAATGTTAAAATTTGGAATTGGAAAGTATGTAAAAAAAACCGAATGTCTACCAACAAAACCAACCCTAACAAAAAAAAAAAAAAGAAATTACAAACAAGTGTAACAGATGGATCAAAATATGATGGAAAAGTTAGATGTTCCTTCAAAGTTGATGATGATGAGAATGCAGATCTGAACCAAAAAGTTTCTTTCTTTTTTTTTTTGTTTACAGATTCAGTTAGTTGTTTGTAATCGATAAATGCTTTTTATATTATACAAAAGAAAAGAAGAGAAAAGAAAAAAGAAATAATGCAAAGTAGACAAGATTAAAGATTCAATTATAATAATACAATTCTAATCATTTATATCGCGGTACATCAATTTTTGATGAATGGATAAAAGATTTCTGTTGAAAAATAAAAAAAAAGAAAGAGGAAATAAATAATAAATTATTTGAAACGCGCGTCAATTTTGGATAAAATTAATATGAATATTATACGCTAAGAAAATTATATGTTTTTGTCTTCTTTATAATTCAAATGATAAAAATTAAATATATTGATTGTTAATACAAGTACTTATAGTTTTATATAGAAAATCAACAAAATACATTTATAATAATATTCAAAAGGATTTTTGTGAAAATAGTAAATGCCTTTTTATATTATTAATTTCTAAATCATTTAATATTTATATATTTAACCATACACACACACACACACAATATATAAAGGGTATTTTCATTTTAATTATGTAATTATGTATTGTTTTTGTTTTTTTCTATTTCATATCCCATTTGTTAATATTATTTAGAAATTAAATATAAAATAAATTACTGTGTTGTAATGTTAGTGGTTGTTGAATATACATAGAAACATTATATCCGTGATTTATATGTAATATATTCGTTTGGATCTCACGTCAATCAAATATGGATTTTTAAATTCCAATTACATAATAAAATGACATATTTTAGTTTGAAATTTGTCAGAAATATTTTATATAAATACATAATATAAAGTCCGCTTAAATTAATCATTTAATTAAAATTTATGTATTCAGATAATTTATGATTATACGTATCAATACATAAATAATATAAAAAATTTCTATCTAGTTAAATGGCCCACCTAAACCAAAACTTTTATTTTATATTATATTTATTTTCGTTTTACCATGAAGCACAACACCCCATCATATTATATAGCATCTGCCCAAAATGATGTACACTTACATTCATTCAATTCAATCCAAAACACGTAATCCGATTATCGATAATCCTTTACCCAATGTCCGACTAAAATCTCTTGAACAGTAGCGGATTTATCATACTAAATAGAATTAATTTACGGAAAACTATAAATGATCATCATGAGGAAACTTTAACTAGAATTTAAATAAATAATCACTAACATAAGTGTACTTGTATGGATTTGGATATAGTACAGATACATAATCTATATTATTGTTTTTATTTTTTATTTATTTTATTCAATATTTTATGGTGGCCGGTCCGATTATTTTTGCCAATGTTAGTAAATATAAATTTGCTTCTATATTTCTTGTCAACCAACCAAAACTCTTATTTCATTGATTGTAATTTTCGATACCGATATTTTCCTATTATTTTTTCACGATTACACATTTTTAATAAAAAACATTAATTATAACGACGAATAAAATATTCAAAAAATCCTTAATAATTTACTTTATTTTCTAAAGAAAAATTCTTTAACATTAAATAAGAAAACAGCTGAATATTATTGAAACAATTTTAACTATATTTCCGAAGAAACAGTTGCCCAAATAATTAATGAATTTTTGTTGAATATTGTGTTTTAAATTTTTATGGTTGAATATTCAAATTTCCATTTTTTATACAAAATGGAAATTAATATAATGAAACATTAATTGATGTTTGATTTGTATTTAACATAAATTATTAATTTATGGAAATAAATTATAATTTCCGTGTGATGTGTTTTAGGTTTTAGACAATCAAAAATAGCTATTGAAATTCAATTTAGAATTTTTGTGTGACGTATTGAAAAATAAATTACAGAAAACAAAGAATTTTTAATCAAAATATTTTTAATATTCGTTTCTTTTTTTTTCTTTTATCAGCATTATTATTTTTACATTTTTCAATTTTCGACTTTTTCACAAATTTTATCAAATAAAGATATTAAAAGTATAACAAAAAATAACATTCACTTTTAAAAAGAAATGACTTCAGAACAACAACAATAGGGGAAGAAAATATTAATAAAAAATAAATAAATAAATAAATAAATAAAAAATAACAAAACTTTCGTAAAAGAATGTCCCAAAGACACGCAATTTATTAGAAAAGCTTTCTTCATTTTTAAACTCACTTCACGTTATCTGTTGCATATTTTGTTTTCTCTTTTTTCGTTTTTTTTTTATATTTTCTTTTTTTTTTTTTTGCTTTTTCTTTTCTTTCATTTTCTGTATTTTCCTCTGCTTTTTTCTTGGTATAAAAAACCATGAATTTTGATTCTATAAATAAATATTTTCAGTTTTAAAAATTTAAGTCTTCAATTTATATTTTCACTCAAAATATTAAAATCAGCTTTTTAGGGAAAAAAAAAATTCTTTCCTTTCGAATTTATTTATGATTTCTTTCAGTCTTCTTTTATTTTTTTTTTCTTCCACAAAATATAAGTTTTACGATCAAGGTGAATTTGGATGAATTCATCAGTTGGTTTCGTGATATATGGTATTATATTATGTACAATATTTTTTATTCTCTTTTCTTTTTTTTGGTATATAAAATATAATATTATTATTCTTTTGTGTTGACTTTTAGTATTTTATAATTTTACGATAAGATTATTTTAATTTTTAATTTTTCTATAAAATTTTCCTTATTGTTTTTCTTTATTTCTTTCTTTCATTTTTTATTTACTATTTTCTGTTTTATGTGAATGGATATATATTTATATATTTTTTTTTTTAGAATGATTACCTTGACTTGTTGCGGTGCGCCATGGTTAAATAACGCGTCCAAAGTTTAAAATTATCATCACCAACACAAACTAATATTTTATTTTAAATATAGAAAATTTCTAAACTATATACACATTTTTTATACAATTTTTATATCTTTGTATTCCTATTTTTTTTCTTCTTCTTCTTCTTCTTTTTTATTATTATTATTATTAAACTTATTTATCTAAAATAAAATTTTCACCGTACACAGGTAGATAATAAGAATGCACACACACACACACACATTTGGTACGACACATCAAGAATCACGTAAAAAAAAAAAAGACGAAAAAAGGAATTCTTTATATTTATATATATATTTTATATAAAAGGAATCTGAAGATGTAGATAAAACCTTGATGATATTCTTTACTCGTCTTAGAAAATTGGACTGAAAATTTTCTACAAATGCTTTACGTATAACTTTTCATATATATTTATACATGTTTATATATGTGTTTTTTTTTGTGTATTTGGCGTGTGTGTGTCTGTTGGTGTGTGTGTGTTTATATGTCGGATAAACGGGAATGATTGTACAAAAGAAGACTATCACAAAAATATAAGAAATAAAAATATTAAAGAAAATCAGTACGAAAAGAAAAAATAAATAAATAAATGGAACGAAAAACCGGATATAATCAAAAAATGATTTTATTCGATCATTGCATTGAAAGGAAATGAACGAATTGAGTTAATTCTATATAACATACAGAGAAGTAATCATTGTAATATTTTTTTATGTCGCTTTCTAACTTTTCACTGTTTATTTTTTAACATTTCTTGAGCAGAAAAAAAAATAATAAAAAACATTTCATATTAAATTCAGTAACACAAATAAAATATTAAACACTGATAAAAACAAGAACAAAAAAAAAATAAAGAACGCACTAAAATTAATTCACAAGAAACACAGGAATACAAAAAGATTCTTATATTTTGATAATTCTTATTTTAATGAAAAATATTAAATTCAAATATTTATTAAGTTCAAAAAAAATGTTTAGATTAAAATATAAAAGACACCGAAATCGTGCTGATCAAAACATTGATAACCCGACATCCTTTCGTTTAAAGGACTTGTAAAAGACTAACTCGCGCAATGATTTTACGCGCAGATTTATAACAGAACAAGCGAGTCCCTTTTTAACGAAAACCGACAATTTTTCGATCGAATACGAATATAAAAGACGAAAGTTTACGAATTTGTAAATGAATGTTGAACATGCGCAAATTGACAGTGTTATTTGTAAGAAATTAACAAGTTTGAGCTTGAGCTTTTTTTATTACTTAGTTATTAATTGGAATTTTTTTTTACAGATTTTCATTGCGAAAACCATTTTTCGGTATTAAAAAAAATTTACTTTTTAATTGCAATTGATACCGATTATTATTTATTGTGTTTCTTTTACATTTTTCTTTTTAACTTCCAACTGAGTGTTTATTATAATTTTGTAGTTTTGAATTTTATATTTTCACTTTTGCTGAAAACAATTTTTAATATAAATAATTAATATTATCGCAAATAAATTTTAGTATATTCATAGAATATTGTTTACAAATATATAAGATAAATATTTCTTATATATTTGAATAGATATAGGATATCAATTCTTTAGCAATATTCTTATCGCAAGGGAACAGAAAAATTCTAATTATTACAACCCGCATTTCAGTAAAGTAAAGGATCATTTATTTGCACCCCTTTTTTTAATATTTGATCTTTCGCTCGACTTTGCTGTTATCCCCTCTAATAATTTAGTGGCACCCTTCATTCACAAGTATATATACCTTTTTTTCACCCTATTTTTTTTCTAGGGTAGTTTTATGGCTTGTTTTAATTAAAAAATGATGTTTTTATCGACAGTAGAGATCTGAATATTTATGATGAAAATATTGGTTATCGTTTTTTTATTATATGAAGAAGAAATGTTTGTCTAAATGAGAAAGTCATCTCCGTTTTCAATATTCTTCTTAATATTCGATTCAGAAGTTAAAGAAATAAATCTGTCATTTTTCTGATATTTAATGTTATTTACATTCACAGCCTCTTCCGTTAAGCACATAATTAAACACTTTATATAAATAAATTTTCTTCTTTTTTTTCAACTTCAAAATCAAATATCAATATTTTTCCTCCTCTTTTTCTGTTATTTCTGTTATTTTTTTTGCTCCTTTTTTTTTGTTGTTGTTATCCTCTTTTATTTTTATATAAAAGGGGGTAACCCCAATATTCTGTTTTTAAATATTTCGCGCTTGTAACACGTTGAATATATGGTGGTTTACACATGCATAAAATTGGTATTCGTATTATATACAATACATTATGTACCATTCCTGTTTACACACCTCACATTATTTGTTTGTTTTCTATTGTTTTGTGAAAACCAACGTAAACGTAAACCTTGGATGTACATATATGTTTATACATAACATATATATGTATTATGTTTGTGATGATTTAGTTTTATAGTAGATAAATTTTTACAACATCAACGTCAATTCACTTGGAAATGGATAGATATTTTAAGTTGAATATTATTTTGTAATAATCATAATAATAATAATAATAATAATAATAATAATAATACATGAAAAGAAAAAGAAGAAGAAGAAGAAGAAGGAAATATTAGCTACTAGCTACATATATAATAAATGAACTATAAGACCTCAGATGTTCTAAATTTTTTTAAATAATAAATCACTGAATCATTCAATGTATGAATATCTTAAGACATATTTTATATTTATTTGATAAATTTATTTGATAATATTATAAAAGTCAAATAGCAATTATAATATATATACTAGAAAGTATTAATACACATTATTGTCTACAGAAATTTATTGTAATGTTTATTTTATATTTGATTACACTTACAATATTTTAATCTTAATAATAAAGTTGCTGATTTGATTATATTATATTACGCGTTGTAACTTCTTGTAACTAACGTAACGTATATAAAATAAGCCCAACACTTGTTGTGGTATAAAATTTAGATGAGAAAGGTAAAACATAAATTAATGTTACAAAAGTTGAAATAAGAATATAAAGAATTAAATTCAACTTTTTATTCTCTCTATATAATATCAACAATTTATATTTTCGATTTTCTTTAATTCATTTCATTTAAATTTCCGTATGAATTTATGAAAATACGACATATGTATATATGTAAGTACATCTGTAACTGTATATATGGTTTTTCGTTAATTTTAAAATATCTGATTGTCAAACAATAGCATCGTTAAACATTCATTAAATAGAATTGAAGATTGGCTTTTTAAATAGTCTTTTAGAACTAAAAATGTGAAATTCTTAGAACATTTTGAATTACGTTAGAAAAAACACGATGAATAATAAAATATGTTAGATGTAATGAAATTGTCGTTTCAATTTAAATAACATAGATTTCGTATTCACATTTTAATAAAAATTTAGTATCAATTTAAAGTTTGACTTTTATAAAAATAAAAGGTAATTTAATTATAGATTAAAATTGTGTTTGACACATATACGTACATAAAAAAACTCAATTGTAGAATACGCAAAAATAAATCATTAATTTAAACTAAAAATACTAATAACCAATTTTAAAATATCAATAACGTTTAATTATGATATTACGAATCCACGTTTTTTAACTTTTAATTTAAAAAATATAAGTGAAATTAATTTTAACATTCAATTGAATGCAATTACATGTAAAGAAAATAATAAATACAATTTAATGTGAAACTTTGACAAATTATATTTTAATACAAGTACATAAGTTTAAATCTCAAAACAGTGAAACTAAAAAATAAAAGAATTTTAAATGAAATTGCATTTTAAAAAGTTTTATTTGCTTCCATATGTTTTCACAGCGATTAGCTCAAATCAAAGGTGGGATCGTAACAAAATCCTTACAATAATGAAAGATAATTTGAAAGTTTGCAGATCAATATAAAATTATAAAACAAATTTTTGATTAAATAAAATAATAAATTATTAGTTAATAAATAATTATGAATATCTAAGGAAACTAAAACAACCTGCAACCTTTATTAAATGAATAAACAATTTTATATATTTTTAAACAGAAAAATTGTATCGTGTTCATGGTTTTGCGTATAAATTAATTATTTAATATTAATTATGATTTATGATTATGAAAAAAAAAATAGGTAATTGTTTAAAAGCTCATTATAATTCTGATGTGATAAAGCGCGATATAATATTTATTGTTGTTGTTCTTGTTTTCATATTGAATCAGGTGTAGGTAAATTTTATCAGAAAAAAGATTTTCAAATTACATATTAAAAAAAGAAAAGGTCAAACAAAAAATATTGAAAGCGTAAATATAAACAATGTAAACAAAACTCAAAAACTTATTTTATAAAATATATATAAATATTATTTAATTTATTAATTTATATAATCTATTTTAATTCAAAAAATAAACCAACAAAACTTCTTAATACAAATAAAATGAAAATATATAATATCAGCTGGGTTGATCTCTCCCCTCTTTTTTTTTTTGTTCTTACGAAAAATTTTGATTTCAATTTTTGTCTATACAAATTTTCTTTTCATGTACATTGTATATAGTAAGTAAAGAAGAGTGAATATGTATTATATACATATTATATTTGTATATATAAGAAAATGACTTTTTCTTTCTCATTGTTTTTTGTGTAAATATTATCGCTTCAGGATAAAAATGACGGATGGCATGGGGAATCTATAAATAGGGGGAAATTATATATTATTTTTTATTACATTATTTTGATATGACCAAAATCTATATATTGAAATAATATGTATAAATATATGTAAGTATGTGTATATGTCGCTAACAAATTTGTTCACTGTTGCTCACCATATAACATTTCTTTAGATTATTACTTATACCTACAAAAGAAAAGTCTTTCATTTCAGTCATATTATGATCAAATATTCAGACCAAATTGAATTTGTGAAAAATGAGTATTAATTCTGGATTGTGTTACAATTTCTTTTCTTTTTCATTTTCTTTTTCTTTATCATATTTCTCTTCTTCTTTTATTTTTTTGTTGTTGTCATTGTTGTTGTTTTAAAAGATGAATTTATTTGTATTTTGAGTGATTTGAATAAATTCAAATTGATATTTATTTGAATAAAAAAAAATATGATAAAAAATGATAAAAGCTGGGTTAATGAAGAATAAAAATGTGATAATATTTTCTTTATTTCCTATTGGAATTATTTTATTCTTTTTATGATTAAAAATCTGTATGAGTCATTCATTTGTAATGTAATTCGAATTTAAGCTGCATCATCTTCTAGACAAAACATAAATAAAACATATATCCATCAAATTACCAAACAATACAAATAAGACTGACATATAATACAAAGTCAGGGTTATTTCAATAAATCAAGTTAATCAAAAGTCAACTGGACCCTAGAAAAAGGATTATCTGGTTCAACAAAATAATTAGAAGATAAATCGTTTACAACAAAACGATTCATTTATACTCATTAGTAATTTTTTTTTTGTTTCTTCATCGCCAATCATCACATCATTATCTTGTAACACAATCCTGACCTCATTAATACCAAAAACTCACCGATTTCAACAAAATACTCACTAATCACGTACAAACAATCTCTGTTTCTTCACAGTCCTACCCTTATTACTCTTATACCTGATATAAGATATAGTCTATACATGAAGTGAAGAAGGTAGGTATAATGAAGCACCCCTAATATCGGAACTCGAAAAAATACGCGTTCTTTTGTCATTTTGTCGACCATACTGTTTGGCTATTCATGTTATCTATATAAATGAATATAGTCTTAACAAAATAAAACATAATGTCAATATAAAGCAGATATGAAAGCGTCGTATAATTATAAATAGAAAATCATTTTAAGTGTGAACAAAAATGTTTCGATAAATAATCTACCTTCCGGCAATATTCCTAATGGTTTGATTAAATCAAAAGAAACTGAATTATTTTCTTTTTGTCTAATTCTAATTCGTCATTTCAAAGACTTGATGATATTGATCATCTTCACACGACCTCCCATTTTCATTCAAAGTTTGGTTTATTTAATCACCAATTTTTTTCTTCTTTGTTTATAAATTTATTCAATTCAACTACATAATATGTTTAGGCTTAACCAAAAAAGAAAACTTTTGAATAATTAATATTCTTTATTGAAGGAATAATGAAAATGTATAATATAATCATTGGATTTAAGTTCAGTTAACACTATACGTATATATAAATACAATTTCTTATAACTTTATAAATTTTAATAAATATAAAGAAATTTAATAATATTTAATTCATCATACTTATATTAATGCGTTTTAATTCGCTCTTTATTTCCTTATAATAAAAAATGTTAAACAAAGAATCAGGAGCGAATTCAAGCGAAGGGCCATGGAAGCTATCAACTTGCAGACCATGTTTCATCCCATTCAAAAACAAAACAAAAAGCAATTATAAATAGAAATGTTTCTATTTCGTGAATTCAAAAATATAAGAATTCATTTAACTGCTTGTAAATAATGATTTGCTCCTACTGTTAGTGGGAAAAACTAATTACTTACCGTTTTTCAATATTTTATTATATCACCTCATCTTCTTAAATGTCTTTTGGATCCACGCCTGTACAAAGCAACCCTATTCCTATTCCTTCACAAAATACTATACTATACAGAACAAAAATCTAAAATTTAAATTTTCTATACAATTTATAAAGACGTTAAGCCTTATCCTATTCATAAAGATTTAAATTGAATAATGTCTCGTCTTTTTATATTCTCTCATTGACAAGCGATATGAACACCACAGTAAATTAACATATGATTTCACTATAAATTATATTCAATCATAGATTTAAGAAATAATGTAATTTTAATCTTTATCTATTAAAAATATTATTTAAGTTAAAATTAAGCAATAATAAACGAACAATAATGAGAAACCTACGGTGTTACAGAATGTTTTCGTTATATCGTTTAACAGTATTGGACACAAAAGACTTTCTACACTATAAACACTATTATTTAAAATATATTGTTTTTGTAAATTATATGTAAAACCTTCATTAATATTATATGTATGTATGTAATTCAAAAAGACTTATCATTATTTTTCCGCTGTGACATATGTAGGTATACGGCAGAAGGTACTTGATTTAATAAAATTTACTGCATATTTTAATTGTATTCATTTAGACTATAGAAGAATAATTTATAGATGAGGATACTGTTCACAAACGAATATATAAATTCTCTTACTCAAACTACAAATGTAGTTTGTTTTAACAGAATTTTATTAAAAAATTACAATCGTGGCAGTAAATATATCTTTAGCTAAATTCAAGTTTAAAAGTTCTTATTTAAAAAATCCTATAGTTTTTCTCTCTTAATTATTTGCTGTAGTAGGTAAATATTGGTTTTTAAGAAAAAATTATTAAGATAAAGAATAAGCTTGTAATGCCGTCGGTGTAGAAAATAAAAGAAAAATATATTTTTATATGTTTCTTTAAACGTGTTAAGGATTAAAAAAACTGAGAGGTTTCATAATAATCATCTTAAAAGGATATAATTTTTGATTAATTAATGAGCAGAGTAAGTAAGCATCTTTAATTTAATTTAAAAAAAACACAAAAGTTATTATCACTCTTTTATAGCTGCGACTCCCTTCACTTGAGTATTGCATTCAACCCTCAGTATCGCAAAAATATGTTTTGTGTTCTATTATGATGCTTACAGGCTTCTGGCAAATGATACAAGAGACGTTGTTACAGCTTTGAAATCCGTTGCTTGCAATAATTAGTAAAAATTAAAAAATATCTCGGTTGCTTTTTGTTATTTGTTTAGAATTAGTCCTGAGTTATGCATCTTGTGCGGGAAATATTAAAAGTTGGCCTTCCATATCAACTAAAGGCTAGGCGATGTAAATCATCAAAATTTTTAAGAATTTTTTTTTAAATTCAATTTTTTATGACAAATCTTTATTAAGTTAGAAAAGTTTGATATTTAGGAGTTTCAACTTTAACATAACAAAATAGCAAAATAACCAATAATATAATATTACCTAGTTTTAATTAAAGACTAAATTATTTTAAAATAAATAAGAAGTATAAGATAAATTTAGTAAAGAACATCTTGTTGAAACTAAAATAGAACATTTTATGTGGTTTTGTCTGTATGTATGTAGTTTGTATGTTGTGTGTATATATGTGCAATGTAAACATAAAGTATAAAAGCTAATTACAACTTACACAAATCTGATAACCACAAAAACTAACAAGTTTTCAAAAAGTTCTTTTTTAACGATAAAATATCAAGATTTTTTATTATATTTCTTTCTTTCTGTTTCTTTTTCTTCTTTGGTTTATAACTTATTACCATTGACTGTATATATATATATATATATATATATATATATATATATATATATATATATATATATATATATATATATATATATATATATATATATATATAAATGTATATATCAATATATATATATATATTATATACATATGCATATAATTGTACTCTTGTGTTTATTTTAAGAAATATTATAATTTTCGTATATACTAAACCTATAAGACTCCCCTTTTCTTGAATGTTGAATTTTAAATTCATGAAGATATTTTATATACTTTCTACTTATTTGTTATACGTCTTATATACATAATAAAACCCTTACTTTAAGAATTTATACAGAATACAATATAATGAAATACTATGTAAAGTTAAGATCAATAATGTCAATTTATAATATGAAAAATATTGTCCTTCTATATGTATAGAATCAGAGAAACATTTAAATAATTTCTCCAAAAAATGTTTCATTCTATGTAAAAAGTTTCTTTTGTCAATCCAATTTTAAATAATAATTATGTTTAAAAGAACAAAATGACAGTGAAATAAAGTTGTCCAAGAATATGTACGTCAATAGAATATAATTCTAGTCAAATATTAAAATAAAAATGTAATAAATCAATGCTGTATTGACATTTAATAATGTTGAATTATTCAATAATTATAACTTTTATTAAAAAAAATCAAATTCTTCTTTATAAATGATTTTACACAAGCGTGTCGCTGAAATATATATTGGATTAATACAAACATATAACATTTTTTAATAAACAAATTTTCTACCCAGTACAACAGTTTTGTTAAGACATTTAAGGAGTACTGGAAAAAGTTTTACATAAAAATTTGTAAGAAATAGCGGAGAGTTATATTCCCAATTCCAACAATACCCCTACAATACATACTTTTATAATTATTAAAGTTAGTGTTGCGATCTTGAAAAATGTGCTAGAAAATTTATTGTGAAATTTTACAAATTGTGGAAATATTAATGGAAATTATAAATTAACTTTAGGAAAATGTAAAAACTTAATCTTCAATTGAAAGTGTTGCAAATGTGATTATTTCTCATTCAAATTTGTTGCAATTCCAAGTTATTTGTTATTGTCATTTGTAAAATGTTTGTGTTTGCAAAAATGGTGAAATCGTTCGTAATTCCACTAAAATGCAAATTCTATCTTTCGGAAATACTTTTGAATGTATTATGTTTTTTTAATTAAATGTTTGAAGTTCACACAACAGATAAAATCAGGTGAAGTGACGCTTAACTTAAGAAAGAAAACAATAACAATGAATTTTCTGACAATTCTAATGACAATCAAGATGTGGGTTGTAAAATTGTATAAAAAAACATTCCCATTATCCGTAATAATCGTTGAAATAATAGTGATTTGAAATTGAATAGAGTCGCTTTATTCGTACTGAATTTTAACAAAAAGTTTATTTTTTACAACTATAATTTTTAAGTTTCTCATTTTAAGGGGTATTTTTGTACGACAAAATTTTCTTTCTTATATACGTAGTCATAAAAAATGTCCAACTAAAAATTTCAAACTAAATTTATATTGAACTTCCACTTATAGAAATATTTCCGTCTTAAATCATAAATTTCATGAAATTTAACAACTCTCATTAAAGTTCAGTTGTTATGTTGATAATAGATTTTATTTTGACTTACTGCCTACAAATTTACCTATAATAAATTAAAAAATGTCATTCTATATCAGTTTTAACTCTTAGTTCCATTCATATATATAATACGGAACAAGACCCAACTTATCAGACTCATTACCCAACTTATCAGACTCATTAAATTGGTTATGTATAACTTTACCATATTACGTCAAGTATATACGATTCGGTTTACATTAAAAAATTAAAATAAATTTTACATTAAAAGTAATTTAAGTTAAACGAAAATTATTTATATTTATTTAACTGAAAAATTTAATTAAAAATTCAACAATTTAAATGACGTGAGCAAAATAATTTTGCCTTTAAAATCTTTATATATGTTTCTATTCAATTTTAGACGAAATTATATGACCAAACCTAATTTCTAAAAGAAATCAAATTTTACATAATACACACTTTATTATCATTGTACTTTTCCACGTTTTCATATAAATTTTATATATAGAAATCATTGACACTACCTACAATCAAAAAGAAGTATGTCTGCAGTGTAGATTTTTTTTTTCCATCGAGGGAAAAATAAAAATAAATAAATAAAAAAAAAAAAAAAAGGAAAAACAGAGAAATAAAGAAAAGAATAAATCAGTGACTTCCTTTTATCATTTATATTTCTTTTGAGTTATATTCCACCCAAATAAATAACTCATCAATATTTATAACTCTATTACAATTTTTTACTTCTTATGTTTTTTTTTTCTTCTACATAATTTTTGTTTTTATGTTCGTTTTTTTTTTTTTTTTCAAATAAACATTTCTTTTTTTTTATTTAACCCACAAAATAGAAAGAAAAAAAAATTAATTATCTTTCTTATGTTTCGTATTTTTAATGATAAAAAACCAAACCAAACCAAACAAAACCAAAAAAAAAAAAATTCGAAAATACGAAAAGATTCAATAATAGGCAAAATCTTTTGATCTCAAGAGTTTTCTGAAATGAATATTATGTATTGTTGAAAAATATTTGTTGTTTCCTTGTTTTAGGGCCTTATTATAATAAACAACCACACAAATTAACAACATCATAATAATAATATATAAATGTATATAAGGATACTTCTTATATACTTCTAAACATATTTATGTATGTATGTACACTAATATATATATATATATCCGTGTATCTATATTATTATTAAAAAAAAAATGTAAAAATCTTTGATTTGTTTAAAATTAGAATTTTATTATATACAGAGAAATTCAGAGCAAAACATTTTTTAATTAAATTCATAGAACATGATTGTTATATTTTTATCATCAATTTAATAATTTTGGTAGCCCAACATCTATATTCAATGTGAATATTTAATAATTTAATATAAATACTTTTAATAAAAAAAAAAAAATTCAAATAAAATAACAAAAAAAAAAAAGTTGTTGTTATTTTAGATACTGAATTGTTTGTGAAAAATTTGAAAATTTATCCATTCATAATAATGACTGATGTTTAAAAAGAAGTATAAAACAAAAACAATCATTTATGTAAATTTTTTTTTTCTATAACAAAGATATAAAAATAAAACATACAAAAATTGAAAACACCCTCACATGAAAGGTTCACGTATATATCATCAAATTATTCGCTCAATATTACATACATATATATATATATATAGAAAAATCTCCCCTATATTATTTGATTCTTTTTCTAACAGTCGATTGATGATCAAGTAATTGACAGCCAACTCCAACGCCATATGCCTTATGGATTTATTGACTATAGTTTTGTGTGGCCCACCCAACACTTGTATATACGTATATTAATATGGATTTTTCTATATAAATTTTTTTTTTTTCCAGAAATACCATGCTGGGAATACGCATATCAGAAAAATTCCAAAAATATACATATATGTGTTCAGATGTATAACAGAACTATAGAGGGGACATATTATATATGATGTATTAGATTACATATATACAAACATATAAACACACACACACGCACACATGAAAATAAATAAAGAACAAAAAGAATAAATGGGGTCTTACTGAAAGCAAGAGATACAAATTGAAATTATATGGATATTTTTATTAATAAGAACAAAAAAAAAATATTATTTAGATTTAGAAAATGATGAAATAATTTACATTTAGTTCATAATTAATCAACAGAAACTCTTACTCAACTTCACATTTTTATTTAATTATTTTTTTTTTACATTTTTCCTATTCTCCTAGAAAATAGAAAATATTTATATGTGAAAAAAAAATTATGAAAATGAAAATGAAAATTATTATTAATTAAAAACCACAACAAATTTGACAGTTGTTGTAAATAATATTTTCTGTCAAATTTATCAAAAAAAAAAAAAAACCTAAATTTCCCGTATAAAATTTAATAAAATCATCAAAATAACACGATATACGAAATAAATAAAGAAAGAAATCCTTCAATCTAAAAAATAAAACTTTTAATGATTTATATAAAACATTATTATGATATTACTCACACCTTTTAAGAAAACACCCCTTAAATTAAACAACCCAATTTAATTTTTTTAAATTCATAGCACAAATATATGATGTTTATAATGAAATATGTAATTTAAAAAGAAAATTAAAACCAAATATAAATACAAATGCATTCTTTTAAACATGACGAAATTGCATTTAGTAACCCCTTACATTTTTTTTTTTGCCTTTTTATAACAAGTTAGGGTAAAGTATAGACACGCACTATATTATATACAAAAACATATCAAAAAGCCTAAGGGTAAATTTATGCTTATATTTATATATATAAATATGAATGTCTTTATATTTATATAGAACATATGAATGTAACTCTGTATACACATACATTTAAAATATAACAAACATAAATAAATATGCCCCCTAAAAGTAAAAATACAATAACAAAAAAAAAACAAAAAGGGATAAAATTATAACGCAGAAACCCAAGCACTATTATTACAGTTGGTTTTGTAATATAATTGAAGACTAAAATTAACCGCGTGATTCACAATAAATGAAACGTAAAATATTATTATATTTTATCAACTAAAATACATTAGTGTGTTATTGATGCAGAAACAATCAAAAAATTAATTATGTAAATAAACGTGAAATACACAAAATAAAAAATTTCATCAAAAATAAATTGTACAAAATAATTGCAATTCAAATTTGAAGAAATTATTGTAGTCACATGTGCGTTTATATAAAACCCTTATCTTATATGAGTATATACATTTATTTAGTTACAGCTATATAATGTATATTAGTTTGTATTTATTATGAATTTCTCTACAAATTAGAATTTCCCTCAATGTTGATCAATTTGTCCGATCACCCCTAATCATTTAGATTAGAAATAGATAAAATATTCAGCCATATCAAAATTAATTTTCTTATTGTACTGACTTTATAGAAATTTATATCCCCCTCAAATATATGTATGAACATAATAAGAGAGTATATAAATACTTGCACATATAAAGTATATGAATGTATTTAAGTTCGTACATGTATGAGACATTCACCCTCCTTAAATTATACCCCTTATTTTAATTGAGAGAGAAACGATCGTTTAATTTGACGAACTTTGACATTTTTCTGTTTTTGGCATCGTATAATATTTTATAACTTAGTAAAATTATTAGTTTAATGGTGTAGAATATTATTAATTATTAAAGACAATCTTTACAACAGATGGAATTGATACCTATGTATCTACATCTATATTTCTTATTACTTAACGTAAAATTATTTTTCATTCAAAAGAAAACTAACTGAATAACGCTTGTCAAAGATTGAAGATTAAACAAATACATCTCATTCTTTTAAATTAAATAACTGCTTAACAAAATATCAACTTAACTTGCTATAATTAAGATGATGTTTTTTTTATAAAAAGAATCGTTAATTTGTATTCATTTAAGTAACATCACTGCAGCTAATAATTTCGAGAAATAATTAGTTGGTAGGATTAAAATTATCTTAAGATATTTATTGTTCAGTATACCATTGTATGATGAGATACAAATTGTATTATACTTTTCTGTATATATGATTGTTGGTTTTGTTATTGTCTATATTGTAGAGTCTCAAATTCATAATACTAAGAAGTTCTTCAATATTTATTGGTTCAAGAAATACCTAATACAAAAAGTGTTTAGCTTTCCATGTTTCACAATATAAATTAAAAACACAAAAAAATTTATAGGGAATAAAATATATGAATCTAAAATATAACAATTTCTAAGACTTCTAAGAAAGTACTCAAAATAGAAGCAAACAACAGAAGACAACTCAATTAATAATTCGTAGAAAATAAAAATTAACTTAATTTTTAAATCATTAGAAATTAATTTCAATAATATATACATGGTATTTTGTAAATACTTGAAACAGATAAAACAAATATGTTTTGAATAAATTAGAAAAATTATAAACTCTTAAAAATCTTTTAATAATGTAAGGAGAAAATTGTGAGTTCTTAAATTAAAATTAAAAATGTTTAAATTAAGTAGAAATAGAATTAAAAAAAAACTTATATTTACATACAAGTTTTATACAAAATATTAATTAAAAAATAATGTTATAAAAATGAAAAATTTATCTAAAAAAACCCAATAACAATAGTAAAGTAATTGTTCCTACTTAAACCAGAGAGTCAAACCAGATCGAACCCCAAACTGAAAACTGAACCGAACCCAAAACAAACGGCATCTTATTTTTTTTTTCGTTTAATTCAATTGTTCTCAGTTTTAATTTCATTTACAAAAAAATAAATCTTATTTTTATTAAACCGAATGACAATTGAAATTCAAAAAAAGAAAGCCAAACTCAAATTAAAAATTAAATCTTGGAAATTTCATAATAAATATTAAAACGATTCACATATGAAAAGTAAATGGTTATATTTTTTTTTCTAAGTAATTTTCTTTATTATTTCAATAATTATAATGTCGAAAATTGTGTAATTATTTAATTAAATAAATTGGTTTTTAAATGACCTTTTTCAAGTTAAAAACTTTAAGTATTTAAAAAGTTTTTTTTTATTAATATTATTCTATTGTTTTGAAACTGGGTTTAATTATTTAAAACAAACTTTAAAGTATAAATGGACACCATTAAATGAAACATTTTAATTCAAAATATCTACACTTACATGTGTGAATATATTGATGTATGTTTATATATTTATATGTTTACATGTTACCATTAGAGAAATATCTATACATATATAGAAAATGTATTATTTTATTTACGTTACGTTGTATGATGTTTTATCGAAAATTAATTTTCGCTGAAAATATATGGTTGAAAATGAAGAAGAAAACAATGGAAATAAAATTAAAAACATAAAAATCTTATAAGACATCAATTATAATATAGAATTTGATTTATAATTTTTCACATGAAAACTTAATTAAGATTTATTTCAAATGTTGTATATTTTTATGCATATGTAGGTTGTATTATATAAATTCACAGCAAAAGAAACCATGTTAGGTTTGATACTAAATTAAAACAGAAAAAAACATATAAATTTAAATTCACTGGATATTTTCCTTTTTTCTTCTTCTTTTTTCTTTTTTTTTCTTTTCATTTTTTTGTTCGTTTTATTTGTTTGTACATTTGTTTGTTTTGCTTTTTGAGAAAGAGAGACATCATGATTAATAATTACTCATTAAAGTAAACACAACCCCGTGAGTAATTAGAATAAATGAGTACAGTAAAAATACGAGAAAATTGTAAAAATAATATTAGTTTGTTTTTAAATGAAAATATTAACCAAAGTAAATTATTAAAATAATAATTTTAAGTTTTTTTTGTAATCATAAACCTACACGTTTAATTATATATTTTAATAAAAATCAATGTACTTGCATCAATAAAAAAAAACCAAAAACTTGAGTAAGGATTATAAAGTCAGTTTCAATAGCTATAATTTCAATATTTTACATAATATTTCTCTTACAATATACATACACAGAAATCTAAAGTAACAGACTCTAAAATATCCAAGCTTTTGGATTGAAAATTTATGTGAGCTTTGTTGGTCTAAAGCCTCTAGAGATTCTAAGTCATGAATGCGACAACTTTATACCGTATATATTCATATATAATAATATTCTAGTCAGAGTCATTTATATTTTTTTATTTGGATTTTTTATAATTTTTGTTTATATTAAGTTCTTAAACAGAATAACAATTGGATTCAGACATCATTTTTAGTTTTTTTTTTTATTATTATTTGAACATCATATTTAAAATATTCTTTTGCTTTCATTTAATTGTATTATGAAAGCAAAAGAAAATTATTATTTATAGCTGTTATTCCATTTTGTTATTCCATTTTTAGAATTTATAAATAAAAACCAATATTTTTTTTATGAAACAACATTACAATAAACTGCACTAAACATTTGAGGCGAACAGAATAAAAATAAAAAATTGAATGAGAATTAAAATCGAACCACAGGAAATCATTTTTGTTATTATTCAAATAAATTTTAATATTTCATATTTATAATATTTTATATAATATAAGAGTTTGTGGTTTACTTAGGCTTATCTTATCTTGAGATGTAGTAGATTCATGTCATTTTCGGACTCAAAATAAATTTAATAATAATAATAATAATAATTTCGAAAACAATTGTGGTTTCGTGTATTGTTTATTTTTTTTAAATTTATCAAAACCAAAACTATTCTATAGAAAAATTTTATTGATTGAGTTTCAATTGTGATCAGTGCTGTCAGAGTTGATTTTTCAAAAATAGTTAATAATGTATAACTGATCGTATCAAAACCAAAGATCTTCATTATATATAAATTTGAGCATATTTTTTTATATTTTGATTCTATAATATTTGAATTTAAATTTTCCAATTCGATTCTGTTAAACCAAAATATGAAACTTCCGAAAATTACTTGCATTCAATGGAAATAAAACAAGTATAAATAGTAAAACATTTTACAGTACATCAAGTCGACTTGTACAAATAATCTAAATAATTAAATTTGATTATTTCTTAATTAAAATTAATAAGTAAAATGGTTAAATTTCAAAGTTTTATTCTCATTGGTCTAGTAATTGGACGAAATGCAATGTGTTCCGATTGTGGTTCTGATTCCAGATCTCAGAACATATTTATGGAAATTGAAGATAATCAAGTAATAGGAGTCAATTGTGCTATCTATACAAATTCAGTGCAATCCTTAATCACTGAATTTAAGCAAAACTATGATTTCCTTAATATTGCATGTCAACTAAATATTAAATCAAATATCGACGTATTAAAATCGACAGTTGATGAAATGATACAACAAAAATCAAACCAATATCTGGCAAATGTGGAGAAAATGAAATTGAAAATAATTGAAATACAAAAATTATCTGGTATTTCATCAGTGGAAAATTTGCATGAAAAATGTCTAGAAAACGTAAAGTCTCTGGAAGCCAATATAACAGAAATTATGATCGAGAATAAAAAATTCAATGATAATATTAAAAAGTATGATAAAGATATTGTTCTTATTAGAAATGGGAATTTTTCTGTTAATCATGGATCATTGAAGAATTATAAAGTTTCCTTACAAGAACTTATTATTGCGGTTTATGATAAAAATATTCTTCATGTAGAAAAACTAATTGAATATTTGAATACATTCTCAGATACCGAGGACATAACTCTTGGTTATAGTTTACTTTTTGATCAGCTTAAAATAAATCAGCATATTTTCAGTACAATTACAACAACAATTGGATATCGTGTATTTGTTGATTTTAAACAAAACTATGATAAAAACTTAATGTATTTACGTCAAAATTTACCGGATTCATTGAAGAATTTTCCTTGGAATCATACAGTAGTTATTAAAAATGTAAACATAAATCAGTCTATTCTAATACAAGATTCACCTTCACATTATCACGATAATTTAAGACTAATTGCATTTATTTACCCTCAAACCACGAGTGATCCATACGTAGCACTAAACATTATTCCAATATTAAATGCTACTTACTTCCACATAAAGAGCAAAAAATATGATAAATATTTGTATGCAGATGAAGATGACTTCGCTTTGTATAGTCAAAGACGTGGTGTTTTTGTATATAAAAACAGTAACCAAAAAGACGAAAAAGCACAATGGCGTTTTGAACCTATGTATGGAACACAATGTTTTAAGATAAAGAATATTTACTGGAATGAGTATTTATCTGTAAATAAAGACGTTAAAGTTCGTGGAAAAACATTCCCGCAATTATTTACATTAAGATCTGGTAAATGTGACGATGATCTATGTCTCTGGAATTTCTTAAAATTTGAAGGCAAATGAAAACTAAATTGAAATTATTATTTTATATCATTGTCACCTTGGGAATTCATAAAAAATCCTCTATTACCCAATATATTTATTCAGTTTTCTTTGCAAAAGGTTTATTATTAATATATTCTTATTAAATAAAAAAGAACCAACTATAATTTAAAAAAATATATATCCTTATAGAATTTGACAAACGTTTTTAATTATATAAAAAGTAATTTTTTTTAAATTATGTATCGAGAAAATGTAATAAATATAAAAGTAAAATAAAGAACACACCCCATTTTTTACACTAAATTTTTTTTTTATTTATGGTAACACCCCAATCAAAATGTAAAACTGGCAAACAACTCGTCATCCCGTTTCATTTACGAATAAAATATTGAACATGTAAGTACAAAAAAAAATCAATGATTATAGAGATTATAATATGAAACTCAACTTTACTAATTGTTTTTTATAACGTCGTTGTATACATTTTTTTTAACTAAATTTTCTATCGAAATTAGTTCAGTTGAGTTTGTTGTTATCCCAGCGCTGAAATAAAAAAGTTTCTATTATACGTAACAATAAACATGTCCTCTTGTTTAATTGATATTTGAAAATTTTAAGAATGTTAAACATTACTCATTAATAATTAAAAACATTATTTAATAGATCAAGAAGTCAAAGCGACAAACAAAGTGAATAGAAATTTTGGAGGGGGCCATTGGTAATTAATGACTAAATTTATTTACTTCATTAAAAATTTTAAGAAAATGTTTATTCTTCATCAGAATTTTATTTTATTTTTATTTTAAATTATTCGTTTTTACTAATTTACAGAAGATACTGTTTTAAAAAAATTTCTTTACAAATGTTAGAAAATTGGACGTCATTTATTATATTGTAAGAGCGTTGAAACAACCACTCAAATTAGAAAAATTCTTTTATTATCACAATTTTAAAATTAAATATTTTAGTCAGAAAAATAATTGCTTTTTCTCTTTTCATCTTCAAGTCAAAGAAAATCGTTTAGTGTACCAACATTTTTTTAGTTTATAATAGTTTAACAATATTTTTTTAATATCTTTATTAAAAGCCTTGTGATTACATTTAACATTCAGCATCCTTTTTTTACCATGTTATTGTCATCAGTTGATAACTAAAGACGAAGTAATTCTCTTCATTTATTCAATAATATAAAACTAACAGAACTTTTCTATCAATATTTTTACATAACAAAAAATAAAATTAGTAATTATAGAAGGAAGGATAAATAATAATAAGATAAAACTAGAAAACAAAACAAAAAAAATCACGTATATATTTCTAACATCATGGAATAATTTTTTCTATTCTATTTTTATTTTTCTTATTTTTAATATAACACAAAAAAAAAGGGAAAAATGTTTTAATGCAGTCTTATCTTTCGTCAATTATCTAAGTAAAAAGAATTTAAGAAAAAGAAATACTATTTTCTTAAGTTTAGAGATGAAATGAAACTAAAATAAAAGTCCAGCATATATAAAAAAAAAAAAAGCATTTATATATTTTTGCTATTATCTCATTGTTTACAACATAAACTCTATAACTGATCATATCAGTGAAACTAAATCGTTTTGTGAGAAATAAAATAGGACATTTCAAGGATTATTTACTACTTGGATATATGGTCAAGGAATGAGTAATTGGGAATATGTATTTTGTATGAAATTCTGTTATGTTTGTTGTCATTGTTTTTTTTTTTTTTTTTTGTTTTTGTTATTATTTTATTATTTTGGCTCAATTCTTTGTTTTCTATCTATATAATAGTAGTATCTATAATATGAGTTTTTGAAAGAATGAAAGAGAAAAAGAAAACACACACAACAAATTCGTTTTATTTAATCATATTAAAGATATTTATCTTAATGCGAGGGATTTATTTGATTAAAACGAAAAATGTATATAAGTATATATATATATATATATATATATATATAAAAGAATGATGCAATAAAATCAAATCATAATATTTTTCTTTTCTGGAAAGGAAAAAAAAAAATAAAACGAAAAGAAAAAGAAAAAAATTTCTCAATAAAAGAGGACAAAACAATATGCATCAATCTATTTATAATATTTTATGTTTTCAACTTCACCAAATAAAATTTCAATTTGCATAAAAATGAGAAAAGGAAAAAAAAAACTTTAAGAAGTTATTTCAATTATTCACTCATTTGTCGCGCGCAATAATTCACTTTTTGCACGTACCTTACAGTCGCAATAGCTTTTCATGTTACTTATTCATTATTTTCTTTTGACGCCATTAAATTTTTTTTTTCCGTTTCTTCGTTTTCTTTTTTCTATTTCTTTTTTTTTTTCTCATTTTTATTTTTTCTTTTTGAAACAAAACACGAATATACAGAATGAAAAAAAAAAAACAAACAATATTTGCTAAACACCATGACTGCAAAAATATACTATAATTTTATAACCTTTTGCTTTTTCTCCACTGTTTTTATTTTATTTTATTTTTTTTTTCTTTTTTGAATTTTTATATTGTCTCCTTATAGAAAGGAAAGAATACAAAAAAAAAAAGCTATATATCAAGTGGAATGTCTTAAAGTTAATTGTCTGTGCAACATTTTCGTTTATTTTTTCATTCATTTTCTTCATGTTTTTTTTTTTTTATTTTTGGCTCATAACACTATACTACAGCAAACTATTTTTTTTTCTGGTTGTAGAATATTATTTAAGTTGAATATTGGCTATATAAATATTTGTTATCTACAAATATCTGTATATAAGATTTGTTTGTAACAAATATATAAAAATTCTATAAAACCATTTTTTTTTTCATTTTAAACGTTTTTTATCAATCAATTTTATTTAAGTATTCTCCTAAAAAAAAATTTATCTTGAAATTTATTAACAAAAGTTTTTAAATTTATAGAAAATAAAATATAACAGCAGACAGAAAACGTTTTCTTTATTTCGATTTTATTCGATTGCTATAAATAAATTATAGATTCTCTGTTAAAAATTATTGAATTTTTTAATTTGGTTTCTTTTTTTTTAAATACAGTCTACAAATTAATGGTATGTCATAAAATTCTAATGTATAGTAATAACCTGTATAATAGGACCATTGATTCTTTTAAAAAGTATGATCGGATAGTTCTGGTGGACCAATTCAATTTAGTTCAATTGACATGAAATGTAAGGGTATTAAGAAATGTATTCAATATATTTTGGTAGGCATTCTGAAATATGAGTGTCAATTAGTTTGACAAATTATCTTAACAAAACAAAAGTATTTGATTTCTAGTCCTTGATAAAAAAAACTAAATTCTCGAAGCGCACTACAAAAGTACCTACTTATAAATATTTTAAATAAAAGTTTGAAGTGTCTTGTAATTGCGAAATTGATTTCACTTCACACAACTCAAAAATGTTATGAATTCATTGTGTATTTGTTTGAAAACTTAACCGTGAATTAATCGTAAATTTAAAAGTAAACTAAACCATGTCCGACTCTATCAATAGGGTCCCGGTTTTAAATCTTAGTGGTGTAGAAAATAATAGATTGGATATCATGACTAAAAGTAAAGTTGCCAATTTATAAACTAAATAAATATATTAGAAAAAAAAGCCACATATAAATCAAGTAAATATTTAATAATAAACATACATTACACACATACAATATTTATACTGATTAAATTAATTAAAAACAATGAGTATATATATAATTTATCTAATTAAAAACTAAAAACTAATAAACTAAATTCAACCACTTTATAACATCTGCCTGAAGTGGAATCATTTAACTCATTCAAACTTCACACATATTTTCTTAATTTGTTAAACAGACAAACTTACACAGTATACAAACACATATTATCATTCTTATTAAAAAAAATGATAATTATTAATAGAAAATTGTGGAAAAATATTAAGCTAAACTTTATTGAGAAATGTCAACATTTATTCATGCGTTTGAAAAGAGGATGGGTAATTATATATGGTAAGGGATGTCGCAAATTCGAAAACATTATTTTCAAAACGTCAAATTTTTTAGTGCAAAATTAACAATTATTTCTTGAATGTGAAAAGAACCTTCAGTGTTGTACGACTAAGAATTGAGTATTAAAAGTATATCAAGCAAAATAACAACAATTCATACTTTATTATGGTTCCTCAGGTTAATAAATAGTCTCATTTCGATATATGAACGAAGAATTAATATGTAAATTAATGTGTAAGAATTATTTATGTTAATTTCAGGGTAAGAATTGTTTTAAATTGCTTCAAATAATATTTTTTAGGCGAGCACTAATCTCACGAAATGTTGTGATCATGTCCCATAAAAAATAAAATAAAAAAAAATTTAAATATTTTACAAACGCCAAAAATTGTGAAGAAAAAACAATAAAATAAAATCATACAAATTAAAAAGGATAAATTTATTTATGTTTTTTTTTTTTTTGAAAAAAATATTAATTTATCAATCAAATTCATCATCAAATAATATGATTCAACTATTTCATAATCGCAATATCAATAAAATATTTGTTGGTTATTTTTAAATAAATTAAATATAAAATTATATGGAAATATTGCGTGAAAAATACATCATTATCCAATTTAATATTCCTCAAATTGTTTATTATAATTATTTGAATAAAAATACGTAAAATATAACCAATATAATAAACTAATGGGAAATTTATAATTTTCACATTTTCTATTTGGTAAAAAAAAAACAAAATAAAAAAAATAAAAGGATTTTATTATTGAAAATTTAAATTTGCCAATCAATGCGTTATCACGTCCTCTTCAATAAAAACACAAAAAAAAAAATATCCATCCAAGTTCTCTGATGATTTTGCAATGACGTACTTGTAAATTTTGAAGAGCTTTTGAATCCATAAAATAATAAATTTATAGGTATATGTGTATATCCATATATTTACTGTATGTACTACAATTTATACATTTTCTAAAAACATAGTACATCCATACACACACACTCATGCATACACTTTTTTTTCTGTGATTTTACAACATAAAAATATTTGATATTGTAATTGCTTTCTAAAAATATTTTTTATTTGTGTACAAAATAAATAGGAAAAATGAGGATTATTATCCAACAAACAGAAGAAAAATTGAAGAACGAAGGAAAAAAAGAATGAGTTGAGCCAAAAGTTCGAATTATTATTCTTCTATAATCAAACAAAGATTTAGCAATAAGATAAAATTCTTTATATATTTTGTTCACTTGCTATGGCGAAATTACATAAATAGAAAACTTGGATTAATTTCATTTAGCAAATAAAGATTTACGTATATAATTTATGAAATAGAAAATGTATCACTTCAAAAATTCTTTTAAGTAACCATAAAAAAAAATCATGTTTTGATTCATAATTTTTATTTATATTTTTTTTTTTGATAAGTATAAAAAAAATGTTTGGGAAAATAATTATTTGACAGAAGCTAAAATATTAAATTTTTTAATAGTTTTTTTTTTATAAATTTCAATTGAACAGTTCAGAGTGACATTTCATACAAATTTGATACAAAATCAAAATGCCAATAAAATATTTCATATAACACAGTATATAATACAACATATACGTACATAATACACACATATATATATATATATATATATATATATATATATATATATATATATATATATATATATATATATATATATATATATATATATAAGCGTACATAGTATCTATGCCAAAAAAATATGTATATATTTCGATCAGATAATGAGATGGTTTTCTTATTTTCATTTATCGAGAAAAGATATCGTTAACAAATACTTTATTTATGACTATAACTTTTAGTTAACCGCATCTTCTAGAGAAAAAAAAATAATAATAATAATAATACGAAACAAAATCATAAAGTTCATATCATTACAATAAAGTAGTAGTAGAAGTAGTAGTAGTAGTAGTAGTAGTAGTAGTAGTAGATAGGTACTTATTCTTATTATAAAAATATATAACTTACTGATTTACTTTATTATATTTTGTTCATTTTTAAATTATTCTTTTATTATAATAATAGAATTTCCATAGATTTTATTTTGTTATTATATAAATATTTTGTTATTGTTAAAAATATACAGACCACAAATACATACATATAAAAATGATGAAAAGATTGCTTTCTATTTGAAGACCCACATCACACAAAAATTGTACAATACTGGGCGTCTCCATATTGCATTCACAATATATAAATTACGATACAAGACACATGAAAAATTCTTCTCTTTTTCTTTTTTTCTTTTTTTATATTTTTTCTTTTTATTTTTAGGTTAGAAACACCCCCTTTGACAATTTTATTTGTGCGGTTTGAATTTTCTAGAAACATTTTCCCTAATATTATCGATTCAGGGTCAATTCTAATAAATTTACATAAATTGCAAGAGAAGTAAAAGCCGAGCAGACTAAAAATCGCACCTAAATTTACAACCTGTCATCATCTTTATATTTGGGATGACTTGGAATTCTCTATAATAAATACATAGTTGAAATTTAAATTCATAACATTCAGTGAAATTTTAAAACTCTGAGAAAAAATATTAAAATGAATTATATAATATAATATAGGCTTCTACGTATGCGCATTACGTAAAATGTCGTTTTAATAGTAAATCGGATATCCTATTTATACACAATTATCAAAACAAAACCTCAAATTAAATATTATTGTAACCATTTAATTTTATTATTTGGATTTCAAAAGAAAATTTGTATGAAAAATTTAAATTTATAAAAAAAAAAAAACAAACTAAATAACAACAACAACCACAATAATATTTTATAAATATACAATTTAATTTGGACAGGTTGACAAATAAATTCTGAAATTTTATAATTTAATTTTTTTTTTTTTTTCAAATCAATAAATTGTGTTTCATGATAATTGTGCAAATTATGTGTTAGAAAAAATGAAATTGATAAAAAAAAAATATCAATATTTTGTTTATCAATATTTTGTTTATTATTATTACTTTTTTTCTTTTGTTTTTGATAATATTCCATTAAAATCCAAATTATTTAACCAAAAAATATTTAATGTAAATAACACACGAAAAACTTTATACAAATGTATTATGTATTGAAATTCAAACTTTTCTATACTAAAACATTTTACAGCAACAACAAGAATAATAATAACAACAACAACAACAGCAGCAAGAACAACAAAAATATGAAATAAATTAAAAAAAAAAAAGGAAAAAGTAAAATTAAACCAACATAACGTAGGTTATTTTACTGCAATGCCACAGTTATGTTGGATTAAATTGCGATTTAAATTTAAACAATAAAGCCTAGCGCGGTTTTAAAATGTAATATATAATACACAAGTATGTATATATATCCACCTACCTGTATTTATGCATATGTATATATATATATATGTGTGTGTGTGTGTGTGTGTGTGTATATATTATTTCCTGAAGAATGAATTTGAACTAAATTGGTTTTATTTGTAAAGGATAAGAGTTGTGTTAAAATTTAATATTCTCCGTAGGGGTTGTTTGTTTCTTTTTCTGTCTTTTTTGTTTTTTTGAATTTTTGTTTTTGTGTATTTTTTTGCCAAATCAAAAGAAAATTAATTAGTTTAAAAGTGAGAATTTTCTTTCTTTTTTTTTTACATACTTTTTCTATTTCTCTTAAATTATGTACAACATAAGTTGAAATTTAAGCTTATTTTATTTACAATTTTATTACGAAACGCTACAAAAATATTAAGATTATTTTATTACGAATCTAAAGAGAATTGCTAATAAAAATTTTAATCTCGGTTGTAACATTCAAATTAAAATTATTCAGAGTAATCTCTAACTGGTTAATTATTTTTTTTTTTTTACAAGAAATTAAAATGTCAATTGTCGGTTTTT
The DNA here is from genome assembly GCA_963082725.1 of Pedicia rivosa. Classification (NCBI taxonomy): domain Eukaryota; kingdom Metazoa; phylum Arthropoda; class Insecta; order Diptera; family Pediciidae; genus Pedicia; species Pedicia rivosa. Next base: position 26,268,165 of record OY720154.1, read on the forward strand.
AAATGTCAGTCACAACAGAATTATTATGAAAACATAAAAATTGAAAATAGTTCTTACCACAAACCACTATTTGTTTTTCTATTTGACTTTTATATTTATAAAGGAAACTTTAATTGAATTCTTACACTACTTAATAAAGCATGTCAATTTTGGTTTCATTTATCGTATAAAACTAATCCACAATCTTCAATCTGCATATATATCCATAATATATTGTATCGACATTATTCGGTTTTTTTTTATTATTCTTTCTTTTTTTTTTTTATCAAACACCAAACTCCAATACTTGAGAATAGAAATAAATGTAATATTTCGGAGCATAAATCTCAACAAACAGAGCTGATCGTATTTTAGCCTTCCGATGTTGTACAACAATAGATCTCAATGGGGTTTTTTTTCTTCTTCTCTATATATGCTTATACAATTTAGATGTTTCGTTTCTTTTCCAGATTTATCCACAAATTTTCCTCTATTTTTTTTTTTTTCTTCTGTTTAGTTTATAAAATTGAATATCTGGAACATTCACAATCGCACGTCAAAGGCAAAAAAAAACAACAAGAAACACTTTTAATTAAATTTATTTATCCCGTCTAAATAATAATTAAAATTAATTTTTTTCTAAATAAACCAAAAAAAAAAAAAAACAAGTGAGCAAAGGTTGAAAATTTTAACTCTTTAAAATGAACTACCATTTCAACTATGCCACAGTATTTTTTATGTTTGTTGTTTTTTTTTTTCATTTTATTTTCCATTCTATTGTAAACAGAAAATTCGGTCTTAATAGAATTTTACTTCTTTCTTTTTTTTTTTATATATTCGGCTGTCTCTGAAATACGAAACATATATATGTCTCTGCAGAATGCTATTTGGTAAATGTTGCTATATATTTTCTCGTGTCAATGTGAATTTATATTTATTAAAATAAAATAAGAAAGAGAGAAAATGAAAATGAAAATAACAAAAAAAAAAAAAAAAAGAAACGGAAAAAATTTAAAGAGAATAAAAAAAAAACATTGAATTCGTGGTAAATTGAATTTAAATCGATATTCTAAGTTCAAAGAATATAATAGTGGAAAATATTGTAAAATAGAATGAATAATTTTAATTTTAACTTTATTTTACTTCTTACATTCTTATATTCTTATTTTCTTATTCATCGTCATCCTGTATATTTAAGTATAAAATAATTTGAATTGTTCAACAAAAAGAACAAAAAAAAATAAAATGAATATCGTTGATTATTTTATTGAAATCTTATTGTTCTCAACAAGAAAGATAGAAATGTTAAAATTATCATAATTCATTAAATATGAAAATTTCTGTTTTTTTGCTAAAAAAAAGGGGAAAATTATGATCATCATCCTTTATTTCTACATTTTTTTTAGATTGTCTTTAAATGTTATTGGCCTACATATACTTTTCATATAATGCATTTGAATTGAATTCTGTATTTTACTTTCACATTAAAAGACGTAATATTAGCATACCACTTTAAAATCGAAAAAAAATCTCATGTTAGTAAATATCCTTTTTTCCCCCTACTCATTTTCGTTTTTAATTCTTGTTATCTTTTTTTTTCATTTACATTCTTTTAAAACGATTATTTACATTATTTCTCAACAATGTATAAAATTTCATATAATGAAAAATTGTTACTGTAATGCTGCAGCACTGTAACATAGTAGAGGGATTAGAGGTTCAAGTTTATAAAAGCCACAATAAGTGTAGCTTTTTAAAAAATCTAACGTATATTCGTCAGTTAATTTTATTTACCACTACAAAATAAATCTCTGTTGAAATTTTTGATTTGAACTAAATAAAGAAATTTTAATTATCCCTTAAAAACATCAACTTAAATTTACTTAAAACTTGTAATTTAAAAGTTCATAATTAATTGTTACAAAAAATGTAGGCAGTAAGTAACAAGCTAAAAGTATAACCGATAAAAGGAATTTTGTAAATAAAATCGATTATTTAAAATTTAAAGAATTATTTTCAAACCATTTGAACTATTTTTGGCAACCGATTCATATTTTGCTTATTGTTGGAAGTGAATTATTCATTGAAATGAGAATATTGAGTGAATCCCAAGTGCATGAAGTGCAAAGTAAAAAAAATCCAATAGTAAAAATATCAATACACGATATAATATACAGCGGCTTTAGCGTACTTTTTTTTTATTTTCTCTATTCCTATTTTTACTGTTTTTTTTTAGGATACATTTTAAATCAATTTTGTATATTCTGAACCATCTTGAGATCTTATTGGAATATTGCATTCCTACCAGTCAAAAAATACAATACTGTTTATTGTGGTAATCATGAGAATGATATCAAGACCATTCTAATTAACTTGAATTATTCAATTTTAGAACGTATTCTTTTCTACGTAAGTTAATTAAATAAAAGTTCTTAATTTCTAAGAGAGAAAATCATTTACATTTAAAAAAAACTGTTCTTTAATTTCATTTTCCAATTTGGGAAAAAATTGTACATGGAATACAGGCTGAATCAAAATTAAGGTGTATAGAAAGAATAGTTCCGCATTTATTTACCTAGAGTTATTTATTATTTAGGTAAGATTGAACAAAGTATTAGGAATATTAAGCCAAACATAAATAATTTAATTATATTAAATAATAAAATAAATTTGATATTCTTCCATTTTTGTATAAATTTTTTTTGTTCATTTCTATTTTGTTGTTTTTTTCTTTTTGGTTTCTTGTTCATTATAAATTTGTTTTTTTAATTGGATTCATAAACAAACTTCTAAATAATAAAACCACTTATATGTAAAATATATCTACGTTTAATTTAATTTATAACTTTCGGATGATGTATGATGTATTAAATCCTTATCACAAATATAAAGTATCCCTTATATTATATCCTTGTCAATTACGAAACATCAGTCAATGCAGTACCTATATTACAGAAGATGTGAAAACACAAATTTAAATTTAAAAATTAATATTTAATTAATATTGGGTATCTTATATCCCAAAGATATCAATATTAATAAATAAGCATTTTTTGATATCCTATATAACTAAACCAAATTTCATTTGAGAAGAATGAGTGTGGGTGGGTTGAGTAACACCAACAAGATTAAGTTTTTTTTTAAATAAAATTGTTTGTTGAATAATTTATTTATTATATGAAAACATACATTTTTATATAGGTGTATTGTATATAGGTGTATAATACAACCTGTGTATTTGGACCAAGTCTAAAATCCATCACAAAAATTGTATCGATTCTCATTCAATATTTTTAATACTCATATTCATGTAAATGGCATTGCCTTAATGGCACCATACGTTTAATATAGTCATATTTCCTTCTATCAATGTATCCTTGAAATCAATGGTCATACTAAACAGATTTTATAATCGTATACATTTTTATACTTCATCAGTATAATAATTCTTATTAAAATACTCTAAAATATAAGGGACAAAGGAGAGAGTACAATATACGACCTTAGCTTTTCACAAGAGATTAATAATTAGTGCCACATTTTTAGACATACTTATTTTTTCGTCTGTTAAATGAAAATAAGAATTTTATCAAGAGTTATTGGTTGTGCGTTTTTATTTTAGCTCCAATCTAAATTAGTTACAATACAATAGGTTAATCTTAATTACATTATCTTGTTATTTTCACCATTCTAATAAATCTACATTCTCTAAAAAGCTTTACAATATACAGAATTCAGAATAAAATAAATGTCTGTTCACCTTATTAAAGTTTTATTTAAATTAATTTATTTTATTTGCATTTTTACTATTAACAATAAATGAAAAAGTTTATACTAAATTAAAGATTTTTAATTAAATTAAGCAATATTTTTTTATTTTTTTTTAATAAATAAATAAAGAAATGAATCATATTAAAAATTAAAAGTTGTACGGTTTACTAAGTTAATATCTAACATCTTACATTATCATCTTAAACGTATCTTTTGAATTTTCAAGAGCAAAACATTGTTAGTTAGTAATAATAATAATAATAATAATAATAATAATAATAATAATAATAATAATAATAATAATAATAATAATAATAATAATAATAATAATAATAATAATAATAATAATAATAATAATAAAAATAATAATAATAATAATAATAATAATAATAATAATAATAATAATAATAATAATAATAATAATAATAATAATAATAATAATAATAATAATAATAATAATAATAATAATAATAATAATAATAATAATAATAATAATAATAATAAAAATAATACTAATAATAAAAACAATAATAATAATAACAACTAGCAATATTACATATACATGCATTCACTTCGTTTAGAATTTTAGTTTTTGTTGTTGATGTTGTTTGAAAATGTTTTATGTATAATGGTTTGAACCAAAAATTTTCATAATTATTAACGGGTTGCATTTTATGCTCTTGAAACACAAAGCATTAAAATTTAATCAACGTTATGGCAGATAAATTTATTTAATTAATATTATAAGATTTAATAAGCATTTAATATTAATCGTAAAACAAATGCTTTTAATCTTTATACGCTATATGTGGATAAAATATAATATTCAACTCTGTCTAATCGAACTATTAATTTCATTAATAATTCGGAAAGGTTAGGATAATTCGAATATTATGCTATTGTATTGTTAACCTGTACATCCGGATTTCATTCAATAATTCTTTACATAAAATATTTTTTATTTTGATAATTTTGACTATCCAAGATACATTAGTCCTGAACTGATCTTACTGGTGCTGTTATATAAAAGATGCGTTATAGATTGAAAATTTATTCGAATCTAAGTAAATCCATTTCTATATATACCAAGTATATACCAAGTATAGATATATTGTAATATTGAATTTAAATCCTATACTGTTTTCGAGGCCATATACCTCCCATTTAATGATATTTTAACTACATTTTAGGCCTACATCTTCACGTAATGTTTTCCTTTTTTTTATTATTACGTATTATTATAAAGTCTTTGAAACTTTTCTAAAAGTAAAATTTTTTTAAAGGCTAAAAAAGCTATATACAATGTTCTTAAATATTCATAATTTATAATAATTTTCAATTCTTATATAATTTTTGAGAAACTTTTATTTATTTATTTATCAGTTTATAACCAAAGTGTGTAATCTATTATTAAAGATGTAAGTAAAACTATAATTTAAACTTTAAATAATAGACTGACAATATCGATTTAAAATTGGTTTTTAATTCTAGTGTTTACGCAAGAGGATGACGATGGTATTAAAAATTCTACAACACCGTATTTTATTCTCATATTTTTATAAAAAAAAATATAATATCTTATAAGTTTATGTATTGGGTTATTTTCTCTTCACCTACAAATTCAAAATTATTATCCTGATTGTATTGTAAACTTTAAATTTTCTCTCATTAAGCAATATGCATTTTTGTGATGAAATTTTTAAAACGTATAACGTTATACTAAAACCAAAGTAGAATTTTATAATTCAGTGAATGTGGATTATATATACATACCCTTAAATTCGGTAACAATTAAAAATCAAAGTGCAAAATGAATAAGAATATAATCCAGCAAATATAAACACCAACATTTAATTTCATCAATTTTGAAAGCAAACATAAAAGATAAACGTTTCGTACAATCGAATTTGTACATCAAAATTAATTCTGCACAGCTTTCAAATATATTTAAAAAAATAATTTCAATAAAAGAAAAGAAAACATATTTGGCAGCCTCTGAAATTAAAGGTCACCTTCACCTTGATAAGGAATAGAACCTTACGATAATTTCATACACATAAAATAATAAATTGAATTAAATGGAATAAAAAAAAATATACTCCAATTACTTTCTAGCAATCGTATTATATTTTTCTATATAATTTAAAAACAACGAACGGAAATATAAAATAAAAAGTATTTTATTTTCAAGGAAAAAAAGGAGGAAAGAAAAAAAGAAAAAAAAGACATAAAAGTTTGTACTAAAAACAACTTGCTAAAATAAATCCAGTTTAAGAAACAAAACAGTTTTTCGTTCAAGCCCAGAAGATCTAACCGCACTTTGTTCCAAAAGTTTTAATTACTTTTGAATATTTTTTTAAGAGATTTGTGATACACAAGAATAAAATTCTATATTCTCTTTTTTCTCTCATTTTCGTATTCTCACTCTAACACACTTTCATTCCCTTTTTCCCCCTTTTATCACTCTATATATGTATATCCTATCTATATAAATATATATTTTTATATAAAATTTTATATTCGACCAAAATAATATTTTATTTTTATAGATGGTGTATATTTTCCACTCAAACAAAAAGATACTGAAAAAAAAATAATATAAAAAGAAAAGAAAAGAAAAAGAAAAAAAAAAGAAAGTTTTAAAAAGCCAATGGAAACCAAGGACAAAAAGGTAAAACTGTAAAATGAAATAAATAGATATCAAGAGACTTAAAAGTTTGAAGAAAAAAAAAATAAATATAATTTCAGACAGTGTGACGGTTTTAAAGTTTTACAATTGTACAAAATGAAAGAATATATAGAGTAAGTTTTACTATATACATTTTTAATATAAATGAACATAATTTAAAAGTAAGAAAAATTTCTGGTAAAAATTTATAAAATCATAAACACAATTTATAAAAACATACTTTGTTGAATTGTATATATAGATGTGTAAAAGTAATTACCCATTTTTTATGATTGAAACAATGAAAATTGTTTGAATAATATTTTATATGTTACCAGACAGGGATAATCTATACGACTTTGAGTGATATAATGTTACGAGTTTAAATCCTGAAAATTTCATTCTTCAATTATTATTATCCCATAAAAAGAGTCACACGAAAATAATGCAATATTCAACAATTATAATATAGTAATAATTGTAATAATAACCAGACACGTTAATATTAAAGTTAATGTTGGATTATAATTATTTCTTGTAGTTCTTATAAAATATTAACGGAAAGAAATTCAATGTAAATCTAAAATCTTAATCCAAATTACTAAATTTTTGGAAAATAAATATAAGTACATTCAATTCCTGACGTTTTCCTTATTTTAGAAAGCCTTCTCCTAAATCAATTCTATAGAAATACAGAATAAGTTTTGAAGCCACAAGTAGTTATTTTTCTTACTCTCTTTTGAGAGCCCACTTAAAACCTCTATTTAGACAGATGAAATTTTTTCTCTTTTTTAAAACTATAAAGGAATTATCATCTTAACAAATTTTAATTGCGTTGTATTTAAAAATTATTATCCTATGAAATATCTACGTAATATTTTCTACTTGCATTAATTATTTAAAAATATTAGGGTGTTAGATTAATCAAATACTTTAAAGTAAACAGCAATAATATTAATAACACTTTAATTCTAAATGTCTTCACTATAATATTGTTACATTATAAAGAATATTAAAAACTTACTAAATAAAATTTAACCATATTATATAATCATACCATTGTTAATCCCTACACACGCGCAAGCCTTAGGCCCTTTTGTGACAATTGAAATTCCGACCCCTTTAACTAACAGCATATATTTTCCCTAAACTAAACTAACTAAATTTTATCTATTTATTTCCCTTATTCATCTATAATCAGAATACTTATTTTAATATATATTCTTAATTAATAAATAATAAAAATTAAAAATAAATAATTAATTAATTAATTAATAATTATAATAATAAAATGAGTTTCCTTCATTCTATTCTATTTTTAATATAATAAAATAATATTTAATTTTAAATTTTATTATAAAAAAAGTTATGAACGCATGTTAAGACAATATAATAATTTTTTATAACGCTATCAAATTTTTAAGTGAACAAAAATCTTCATCTTCATCTTCATTTTCATCTTCATCTTTTATCTATAGCTATATATAAATATAGATGTACAGGATTTTAAGTATCTAAAAATATTAATATATATGGAAAATATTATTTAACCATAATTTCTATTTACATTATATTTATATAATAATAAGGGAATATTGTCTAAAATATAATGTTTTTCATCCATCACAATGACATATTTCTTAAGCATGCGCCAAGTTTTATTTTATTTTTTTTTGTTGTTTTTGTTTTTGTTTTTTTATTTTTATTTTTATTTCCACCCTATACTCTTTCTTCTCTACTCTTTTGATTATCTTTTGTTTATATAAACTTGAATTGATAGCATCTTAAAAGACAGAAAATTCAACACAGAGAAAATTGAAATTGAATTAAAGTTGGTGTTTTTTTTTTGGAATATTATATAACTAAATTATAGGAGAAAGAGGGAGGGTAGAGAAAATGGGTCAAAACACAAAAGTAAAAATTTCAATTAACTAATTAATAATCTATTTGTTTATTATACAAATATAATTATAAAAACAATTAATATAAACTAAAATTTAAATTTCGTTTCAAATGAAATTCCATTTATCATAATAATATAGTAGATCGAATGTTTGACACAACAATAACAAAATATTAACCAGTAAAACCAAATTCATATTGAATTATGAACCAATTTCAATTTAACTTTTTGACAAAATTTTCTGTAGTTTTTGATTGATTTTATTTTCTTCCAACGCCAACATAATGATATATATGCGACAAATGCAAAAAAATAAAATACACACACATATATACACAGAAATAAAAGAGAAAAAAGAGAAATCTCATGGGCTTAAATCCTTATATTTCACAGAAAAAAAGACAAATAACAGCAGCAGAGCATGTCAGGCAATGATGGCCTTTGCATATGTTACCGCAGATTGCTTCATTTTTTTGGTCTTTTGGTTTTGTCACGGGAAAACAAATTGTCTCTTTTAGACAAGTCTAATGTAAAGGGCAGATTGTCATTTACCAAAAAAAAAAATAAAAAGAAAGAAAGAAAGAAAGATCTCCATATCAGGATAATAGAAAAAACAGAATATTGGATTTTTTTTCTCTTCTTTGGGTAAGAAAATGACTATTTGAGTGATATTGGTTGTCGTTTTCATGTCATAAAATACATCTAAATATATAAATACAAAAAAAGATGAATACAATATTAAATTGTTGTATTTAGTGACAATTATTATTGATTAATTAAGAAAAACTTTTATGATATAAAGAATATGTTTTTTTGGTAAACAGATTAAAAAAATTTAAACTTTAATGTAAATTTGTGGTTATCAGCATTAGTATAAAGTATTGACCAGAACTACAGAACGTGTTTTCGTTCGAAGATCAAAATTATTTAGAAAGCAATTTTTTTATTTAATTCAAAATGATATCAAATACCAAATACCAAAAAAAAACAAAGTATACATTTTTTTTCTCTTTACGTCGTTATGAGATCATTTTATTAAACCAAAAATTAGATTTTATCAATTGAAATCCTTCTTCACAAATAAATGAACAACTTGTATTTCAATTCAAAACTATTATTTCGATTTACTACATAAAATGTAAATTGTAATAATAAAGTTTACTTGCAATTTAAATAAACTGATTATAAACACAAAACAAGTACAATAATCCTCAGTTATGAAACTCATTAAACAAAAAGTTATTAAATAATACCAATTACAATTACGTAAACTGTATAAAATAATATCTATTAATGTGATTTAACCTGATTTTACAATCAGGTAATATTTTAAATAAATTAAAACTTAATTGTTTGAATGAGATGTGTCTTAAAACATACCATGCTGTGGCCGAATGAATAACTGATCTGATACTAATTCAGTGGTGAGTTCCATTATAATGTTTTACAATGACCATTGAAATTTACCTTAGACATCTTATAATAAATAATAAGAATAATTAGAACGGAAATAAGAAAATGAAAATCTAAACAAAAAAAAAATAAGAAGCAATAAAATTCAGTAAATATTAATATATTCTTTAATTTTATGTTTTTAATCCTAACAATAATCTTAAGTTATAAAATTTTTATTTTTTACTTTTCTCTGTAATAAAAATAAAATCAAATAGAAAGGGTGAATCTTTTTAAAAGCATTTTTAGAGCATTTAGAGCATAAACATTCAAATATAATGAAATGGGTACATTTCAATATTTCATAATATTTAATTAATTTATAAAAAAAAATATTAAGAATAATTTTCGCTTAGTAATAATAATTAGAATTTTATTAAAAATAATTTCATATTAATATTAATTGAAAATTTTAAGTGATGAGAAATCTACCTACATTAAAATTTGGAATAACAATTCATATGAAAATTTTTAATGTGAATGAAAAATGATTTTGAAATTAATGGAAAATATTTTAGAATAATTATTAAACATACATATTATAAGACAATACAAATGTAATTTGTACTTAGAGCAAATCATATTACAAGTTATAATTTGTGTAAAAAGTTGAAAGTTGAAAATTAATCGAACGCACAATTTCGATCTTACCACTAATTTATATTCATTATTAACATACGTCTATCAAATCTTTTAATTATTTCTTTGTAAATAAATAACTTAATTTATTTCATTCATTTCTGAAATTCTAAATGAAATTAGTTCACGTGACAAAAGTGACTTCAAATAGTTTTTCTCTTTGTCTAGAAATTTTTTTTATTTGTTTAATGTTAATTTATGCCCCCATCTTTCATGTCCAATTTAATCCAAATAATAATTTAACACGGTCATCAACACAATAAAGTAATATATTTTATTACTTAATAAAAAAAAATGTAATATAAATTGGAGAAAACAAACGAGTTCATTTATTATAAACCTTTCTATTTCTTTAACATAAAGTAATTTCATAATAATAACTGACCGAAATTCAGAGAAGTCAAAAACATGTTAACTTACTGTAGTCGACATATTTATGTCAAGTGTTAGACTATTATATTTTTTTCTATTTTAACTTATTCTTTTGCAGACACAATTCACAATAGTTTTCTTTATTCTTTTATATTTTTTTTTTGTTTTTGGTTTCAGATGAAGAACAGGAACAAAAAAAAAATCTAAAATAGAAAGGGTGTAGCATCAAGTGGACATTTATCAAATTATTATAATGCATTCTATATGTCTCATATTTTACCTCAAAAGTACTCAAAATACACTTTTCTTATATTAAACTAGGTTTATGAAAAAGAAAAATAATAAATGTATTTTCTAGAATTTGAACATTTTATTTTGTATAATCTAGTCGTTTGTATTAAATTATAACCATTTTAGATTGCATACTATTTAAAGTATTGCCAAGAATAAATCCATTTTATATAAACTTTATCAAAAATACATTTTGAAAAATAAAATGGATTATGGTGAACACACATACAGATTTCTTTGTTTTTTTTTTCATTCTTAAAGGAAGTTGATTTGGATACTGAAGAATTTTAACATGAGTATGTAGGAATAGAAAAAATTATTTGACTTTATTATTTACTTAGACAATTTGTTTTTTAATGTTAAGGACATTTATAATGATCAAGAGAATAAAAATATGACTTTTTTTCTATTTCATCATAACGTTCTAAAAATTATCTAATCGAAGCTTTATAGATTTTCAGTTTATGACATTCTGGTTTTTTATTGACATCAAAATTATTCAAAAATATAACATAATTAAAAACTATGAGTTCATAAAAAAAGATCTCAAATTCTAGAATCTTTTTATACATAACAAAAATCAAAAAATATATTCCTGACTCTATTTCGGTTTAATTAGGAAAATTTGTCTCATTTCCTTATTGATAGAATAATTTCAAAAAACCAAAAATTCATTAAGACTTCTTTCTGGTTTTCATGTAAAAGCGCACAATGGGGGAGTAATCTTAAGTGTAACTTCATTAAATTGTTGTTTTTCTTTGTTCATAAGCACTTCAAAATAATGCCTAGGTAATCTTTAAATTTATTAAATCTATTAATTAAGTATTATAATATTTAGCATTATTAAAGCCACAGTAGGCATCATATATAGTTTCCCCTCGTCCTCCCCAATTTCATAATTTTAATTTTAAACAATATTTAATATTTATTTTTATTACAATATCTTTCTTGTATCTTCTTTGGTATTTTCGTATTTTAAATTAAATTCATATAAATTCTATACATAACTTCTTGCACATACCAATTTTGCTACGTATACCTTGGCTCCATAAATACTTTATTCAAACACAAAAGTATAATTATTGTAATATTTTTTCATTATGATTTTTGCAGTCATATAAATTTAATTACTTTCTACAATTTCTACAGAATTTTACATTTTTTCACATATTTTTGATCAATTTTTCAATAGGAAAGAACAAAAATGTTATAAATGAATTTAAAGTTTTGCTTTAAAATCAAAATAGGAACGTTACATCAATAATGATGAGTTTGCTATAGTTTAACTTTAAATCAAAGTTAGTTTTAATTGTGACTACAATAACATCATTTATTTAAGTTTTTGTTATGTAATAATTTTTGTTAGTGTTTGTTTAAATTTATATTTTCTCTTTTTTTCAATTAAATTCAAATTATTCGATCGAAAAATTATGTTCATGGAATAAAATCAATTCAACGATTAATTAGAACAATAACTTGAGTATTTTTATAAATACTGGAGATCATCAATATTGATAAGAAATTTAGTTAAACAAGTTAAATAAAGAATACCCAAACTTTTTGTCGTTTTTTCTAGATTTTTCTAGAATTTTTATAATTCTTGCATTTTAATAACAAAATTTATATTCTTACTTCACACGATAATTTAAATTTCTAATATGAAAATCAATTATTGAATTTCATTTATAAATTATAATTAAATTCATATTGTTCAGCATACACACATACTCAAATAAAAACAAACATATTTATTTAATATTAAGGGATATTTTCTATATGATAATATTAATGACGTTGTTAAACCTGGGACTAAGGTAAGGTACATAAACATAAATCTATATAAAGTATAATTAATATTTGAAATTGTTTTGGTTGCATTATATGTTTTGTTAGAAGAATTTTTGATGATCAAGATTTAAGGGGAAAATATTATGGAATAAAGGTTAATGCGACCTAAATTATATTTTTAAGATGTTATGATTGGCTATAAACCAAAAGTTTTAAGTGTAAAAAATTGTCTAATTTTTGATAATATAACTTAGCAATATTTAATTATTTATATAGGGGATCAAGGATATAAACATCATATATCATTATTTATTTATTAATATTTTAAATATCTGCCTTATTATTATTTATGAGATGCGGGTTAATCTTGTTTATTTTTCTTTATTCTTTGAATTATTTAATTGGGAGATTTTTAATAGAGAAAAATTTAATAAATATTAAAACAGATACAAAACACTAAAGGTTAAATGCGTACTTAAATCAGATTATGCATACAAAATGAGTTTCATGAAGCCTTATATTGATTTCAATTGATCCGATAATAAGAAAAATAAATAAAGAATATTTTTATATCGTTTTCTAAAAATAAAAATCTTATTTATTTTCGTTTGTATTCAAATTTGCTTTTATCGTTTTTTATTGGAAATTTCCTAGAATTATAAGCAGACATTTTGGCTTATAAATTTCTTTTAGAAAGAAAAGATTATGAAGTAAAATTCATGTCTGCTTGAAGTTTAGAAATGTTTTATGTAAGAAGTAAGAAGTAAGAACATAAGACAGTGAAGTTGACAAACTCTTAGTTCTTAGTGCACGTTTAATTATTTATTCAATATCTTTGATATTAATAAGAAACCATTCTTAATTGCATTAAAAATTTAAAATGGAAAGTTAATTATAAAATTTCCAACCTAATTCTTGAAAGGATTATACATTTGAAAGAGAAAATATAATAATTTAGATTAAACGCAGGTGTGTGATAGAGATAAGAATCGTATAAAAAAATTTTTTTAAATTTTCAGGTCAAATTATTATTAAATATTTTCCTATTAAAGAAAGAATATTTATTGTTGTATAATAATTCAAAATCAGAAAATAAAAATTGAAACAAATTGTCAAAACTAAATCATCTTAAAAATATATTTACTGGAAATATCCGTTGTCCTTAAAATAAAATGAAAATAAAGCTTTATATTTAACATAATATACAAACGTAATAAATTGTATAAATAAATTCATTTTTATTTACATTTTCAACAGCTTGTAATATAATTAGAACAGGATACTCATATTTATAAAACAAAATTATGGTTCACGACGATTATGCGACTTCAAATTTATAGTTTACAATGAAGAACCAAAAAAAAAAAATTAAACCAACAAACAAAACTAAACTTTTTGATTAATTTTATTTATTGTCCAAAAACAAAAAAAAAAGAAAATGTAAGGAAAAAGAAATTAGATGTTGCCTATTTATAAGGGTTCTAAAGTTATAGTTTTATAGTTACTATTTAGATGATAGTATAATAAGGTGAATAGAATATTATTATATAAAAGATATCGTGACGAAGTTATTACAATTGAAACCTTTGGTTTTTTTTTCTCTTCTTATTGTTGTTGTTGTTATAGTGTTGTTGTTGGTATTTGTTATTTTTATTTTTATTTTTAACACCCATAGAAAAGTAAACTTAGACACGCGATATATATTTGAAAATAAAAAACAAAAAACAAACAAACAGAAAAAAGTCAAAATGTCGAACTCAAGAATATTATCCGTTTTCCTATTTGTTCGCTTTTTTCTTTTCTATATATTTTTTTTTTGTTTTTCACCCCCAATTTTTATTCTCGTTATTTTTATTTTCCAATAATATTTTTATTACATTTTTGATAGCTTATTGTTTTTATTATTTCAGTTTTTTTTTTTTTTATATTATGACATACCAAGCTCATGGTTTTCTCTTCTGATCTAATCTATATAAAAAAAAAATGAACAACAAAAAAACAAAAAAAAAACAACAAAACAAAACAACAAAAAATGAAAAGACAGAAAAATATAGGTAGCTACCTATTATAAGTTGAAAACACTTTGTCTTTGTTACATCATAAAGTCTATTTTAAAGACGCTATCTTATTAGTATCAAAAAGTAAATAAAAACACAAAAAAAAAATGAGGGTAAGAGAAGGAAACATTCGATTTTGATCCCTCTCTCTATTGTCCCATTGTCACCATTGACACGCTCATCGTATTTTTCTTTAATTAGAAAAGTCATTTAGACTTCCTCCTACTTTTATATAGAAAATAGAAAATAGAATAACAAACAAAAATAAGGAAAAACTAAACACAAGAACAAAAGTAAAGAGGAAAATTTATTTAAATGAAGGATACAGTCACGATTTATTCAAAGGGTGTTTTGTATTTCTTGTTTGTTTATTTTTAATTTTTTTTTTTTCTTGGAAAATCATTTGTTTTTAGGAAGAAGACCCAAATTTCTAAATTCCTATTAAAATAATGTCCTTCTGTAATATTTTAATATTTTTAACTGTAAAACGGTGTCGCCATTTAATTCATTTTCCATTAAATTTTTTTCTAATTTTGTGGTCCTATCTTTATAGTGGCGTTTACGAAAATTCGTAGAAATTTAAATCGTCGTTAATATAAATTTCGAATGAACAGTTTCAAAAAAAAAATTGTCATATAATGCAATATCTTCACATATTTGCATCCCGTCTTACATTCGAATGAACAAGATCTTCTATTATTTTTATTTGGTCTTAACGGTATGTCACCGACATTAATCTGGAATCTCAAGTAAAATATCGACAATTGTTTTAATTAAGTTAAAAAATTAAATCAAAGGCAGACGCTTTTGAGAAAAAAGTTTTGTTAATCAAAATTGATGTAGATCCAAAATTAATATTTATTTCATGCATTTATTAAATTCGATTATAATTTCTTTCTCTTTCCCTCTGTAATGGCAACAACCAATAACTAAATTATATTTTCATAAATATTATGTTTTATGAATTCTTTGAAAACTGATTAAATTCTAAAAATGGAAAATTCGCACGTTCGTTTTTCGAAAAGGAAACAAAAAAAAAGCAAATATTAAGAAGAAAAAGAGTGTACCTACATTTTCTTTTAAATTGTTGTTATTGTTGTTATGTATTGTGTTGTTCAGTAATTGTTGTTGTTTGTGTATACACGGTAAACGTTAATGATATCAATGATCTATCGAATAAATACCACAATCTACACCACACCCTTTCATATTACTTTTTTTTTACAATATTTTCTTCGTCGCCTTCTACTTTGTCTTCTTTTTCTTATTCTTCTTGTTTCCCTTCTTTTTCTACGTTTTCTTCTTTTTCTTTATTTTATTTTAGATTTTATTTGTAGCCAATTTGCACGAAAGTCAGAGGGAATGATGAGAATTATATATACGATATGGATTTGAGTCTCGGTGTTTGTTTGTCATTCTTAAATAAATAAAAGTTTATATGTGTGTTTGGTTTTTTTTTTGTGTATTTTGTAGGCGGTAGTATATTTTTTTTTATGATTTACCAAAAATTCAAACACAAATATTTTCTTTTCTTATTATAAAAAATTATTCGATAAAAAATATATTATCATTTTTTTTTTTCAAAAATTCAACAGTTAAATATTTATCACTACATATTTAAAACTACAAAATTGTAACACATAAATTAGTGAAATTTTCATTTATTCAATAACTAAGGTGGTCACAGTATACAATTCGTACGATTCTTTAATTATTTCTTTTAAAATCATCAGTTCATTCAAGTTCAGGTGATTAGTGTACAAAAAATTGTGACCACTTACAGTCTTGTATACTATACTATAAATAGCAGAATAAAAAAATTATTTGTATATTTCTGTTTTACAACTTTTGTTTATTTTTTTTCTTTTTTTTGTTTTTCTCTTCCCCTTTGGACATTTTTCATAATATTTAAATATTGTATACATAACTGTAAACAATAACAATCTAAATTCAATTTAGGGTTGTGTTAAAACTTAAAACCAAATAAATCAGTTCAATGTTACGTATAAAAATATATATACCCATACCCACCTATATATATATATATATATATATATATATATATATATATATAGGTACTGACACCAATCCTAAATCAATTTTAATGACATTTTAAGTATACCTAATTTAGTAAAAATATATATAAAAATGAAAAAAGTAGACCTATACCCAAGTATATTATGAAAAACCATTTTATGTTTCGTTTTTTTTCTTCTGAATTTCTTTAAAATCAATATTTATATCTTGTAATTTTTATTACTTTTAAAATGGTTATGAAATAAAATTTGGTCAAAATGACCTAGATTTTGTGATTTTTTTTTTGCCATGGTATAAGTTGAAGTGCACACTTGAAATATTATGTAAATAAATTAGTATTGCTTAATAACGTTAATGTTTTCTGGATTAGGATCATTTTTTTAGGGAAAGAACTCTTCTCGAATTACTCACATAATTAAACATATTGTATTGTACGTTAATTCACTTAATTCGCGATCTACACTATTATAAATGAATCCATAGTTTTTTTTTTCAGGGATAGGAATAACTGAGAATCTGATTATGTTAACAAACCTGTACTGGCTAAATTATATAACTAAGTGTTAAATACAACAATAATCAAACTCAATAAAAAACAAAATGTAATATCCTTAAATAAATAAAGCAGAAAAACACCAAATTTCATCTAATACAAATGATTTTCATTTCTAAAGTATAAGAATTTCTCATTAACAAAAAATTTATATTCATTTTGTTTTTATTATATTAAAAGGGCATTATAATATGTTTACTTCAAATTAAACATAAATTTACTTTGTGAAATTTATGTTACGACCCATTGGTTTCATTGTTAATATACGATAATTCTCTCAGGTCGAGAGAGAGAAAAAAAACTATTTTTCTAGGAAAGAAGAAAAAAAATTTTATAGAATTTGAGAAAATGTTCACTAATATAAAATAAGTACATTAGATAAAATGACTCATGTATCTTGATAACACAATTATACAGTACATCAAAAAAAAAAAAATGTAATACAATAAAAATATAGAGTTTGTTGAACAAAAGTGCTAAGATAGATGATTGAATATAGAAGCGTATTTTGTGTCTTTAGGGACTAACATATATATTATTGAATTTCTTATTATATCTCATCGTACACCACGTTTTTATCGTTTAATCATTTATTCTTTATATACATTGATCCATTGTTGTTTTCTTATATTTAAAGTTTAAGTATTTAATTTATATTAATGTTTAT
Source organism: Pedicia rivosa (assembly GCA_963082725.1). Taxonomy (NCBI): domain Eukaryota; kingdom Metazoa; phylum Arthropoda; class Insecta; order Diptera; family Pediciidae; genus Pedicia; species Pedicia rivosa. The sequence goes on from OY720154.1 coordinate 26,286,342, forward strand.
TTCTCTTTTATAATAATAAAAAAATATACTACTTATTTTATATCATCTAGAACGGAAGTCAAAAGAAATATTTTGGTGATGTTTTGAAGAAGAAATATTACGATCAAGAAATTTTTCAATATCTGAAATCATTTTTGTATTACTGTAATCGCAATTGTTCTTATCAGGAGTGGATTTTAAAAATACCAAAGCATAGCTCCATGTAAATTAAGAAAATACTTGTGTTAATGAATTGTAATACAGTAGATATTCTATTTTCAACATACATATTATGAAAATAATTCACCACAATTTACTTACAAAATTTCTTATAGGAAATTGGTTTATTTATTCATTCTTGATTTAATCATTTAAAATTTTATTTTTTAAGAATTATTTTATTTATCGTGTTAAGATTCACCGCAATGCACTAAACTTATCCCTAAACTATTCAGCCAGCGCCCTATATTTGTATGCTAAAATCAAGTGCAATTACTAGCACACTAGCAAATATTGAAATCGAAAGTGTATGGGGAATGTTTCGATGGCAGCCTAAGTAAATAGTTACATTCACCTTGTTTTGTAGACATGGGTAATAATTTTTAAGAATTAGCGACTTAACTTATTTAAGCATTTAAATTAGTAAGAATATTAACATATGTATGGCAGGTAAATTAATTTAAACACTACCATAAGTAATATCTCAATATTTTCCTTTAGCAAAACGATTTTTTTGTTTATTAGTTTTACATATAAAATTGATTAATGACTTTTGTGGGTTTAACTTCGCAAAAATCATTAACTAACAATAATATCTAAATAAAAATACAAGTTTAATTTTGGTTAATCAACATTATGAGTTTAGATTTAGATCTTCGGAACCAACAGATAACCAAAAATGCGTTACCGATTAATAAATTTACTGAATAAAAGTTTCCATTTCCACTCTTTCGTAATCTTCCCATAAAATTAAAAATTATAATTACAATTTGGAAATTGGCTATTTCGAGTAACATAAATCGAAAATTTAAATGAAATCTATGCAGATTTCTTTATTCTTCACCAATTTTTCTTTCATAGAATATATAAAATTTTGTATTTTGGTTACTAATTTTGATTATTCATTTTCTGTGACACAAATTGAAATTGTTTTAAATCATTTTTTTCTATGAAGTCTTGCAAATAAATTGAAATAAATTAAATTAAAAGTTCGGTATCGACTATCGAATATTGGCGCCATTAAATATTTTGTTGGGATTATAGTCCAGTAATTGTTTGAAGGCGAAATTATGTTAACGTTTTCTTAAACACTGAAAAAAGATTTCTACTCAATTACCAAAAGTATCTGAAAAATCTTCGACTTCTTAGGATTTAAAAACAAAAGAAAATAAAAAAATGTATTGCATAGAAGATGTTTCATTATAAAGGATGAAGCCAAACATAAATTAGATTTATTGTTTAAAAGTTTTTAACTTTGAATGGCTTTATAATACCATCTTACCACAAAATTAAGGAAAAAGGAATAAGTATTTTTATTACATAAACTTCTGAATTTACTTACCTTTTTTTAACTGTTCAGGAAGAGTATGTGGAAATGACAAAATCTTTATAATGTAACAAGGAGTTTAATAAAAATTTGTTTCATTGTTACCTAAAAATATTTTTATTTAATTTATTAGATTATTAAGAAATTAGAGAAAATTTTAATCAAATAGAAATTAATTTAATCAAAAATTAAACTTTTCTCAGAAATTTAATGATGTTTATTGTATAATTATTTATTATCTACGATTAACTTCAGATTAATTCATCAAATATTCAGATAAACTTCGGTTATTTTTGTTTCTTTCTTATTATTTAATATTAACAAAGTCCATAATTTTTTATAATTTAAATACATTCCAAATATAAGTGATCATATGTGAGATTATAAGATAGATAAATAGATAAATTGGGGCTTATTAACGTGTCTTGTATTAACTGCCAGGGAGTGAAATTAAGAGATTAAAACAATTTACTATACTCAAATTTTAATTTATTATGAATTCATCAAAATAATTAAGGCAACAATTTATTTTTTTGATGAATAAAATGAATAATTTTTATTATTGTTATTAATGAATCAGGGATCAAATCATGACAACCAATCACTCAGTAAAGGGAAAAATAATGTTAGAATTAAATAAAGAAATTTTTCATTACTAAAAAAATGTTTCCTTTGAAATAAAATAAAAGGAAAGAAAAGTAAAAATTCTTGTACCTATTGGTACATTTTATTTTTAATCTTTTCTTTTACAAAATACAATTAATTCATTATATATTTTTGTATATTTAAGCGAATAACAATAATAAATATATTTTAATAAACCTAAATTACTTAATTTTCATTATTATTATTATTATTTTTCTTTTCTTTTCTTTCTTTCTTTCAAAAAAAAAAAATTTTTTTTTATACATAAAACGTAAATCTTCCAACCGAAAACTTAAAGTTTTAATTGATTAAACATATAATAAAAGGTTTTAAATGTTTTCGAATGAACAAATGATATTGTTTTCCATCTTAACTTAACAAAATCAAAATATATATATATAAATACATACAAACAAAAGGTTTTCTATAATTTTCATTTTGTTTTAAAAGTTAAAAACTTTTAAATAAATTGTTTTCCGAACTTTTATTTCATTATAGTAATGCATGAATTAACTTTTTGGTTTCTGTTTTCAATGACTTTAATAATCAAAAAAAAAAAGTATATAGTATATAGTATATACATACATACATATATACATATATAACTTAATACTTACAATACTCGCTCGTCTTTATGGAGTTAGGAGTATTATTAACCCTTCTATATTATTTTTGTTTATTTTATTTCATTTATTTTTTCTTGTATTGTTTATTTATTTGTTTATTTGTTTGTTTGTTTGTTTGTTTGTTTGTTTGTTTGATTTTGAAGTTGAATTATTATTTTATTATTGTAGTATTTAATAATAATGCTACTTTATTATTTTTCATAACTTTAAACTTTTAAATTATATTAGAATTCAACAATTTTTGTAACAAATAAAAATTTAAATTATATTCACTGAAAGAAAATTCGGTAAAGGGAATATAGAATAAAATAAACGAATTTTTGTATTAAGTTTCATTTATTTATTTATTATATTTTATTTTTAAAAAAAAAATATTCATTTTTTAATTATATTTTATTAAAATTAACGTCAGGGATGGATTACATCGAATTTAATTCAAGGAAATTTTGTTTTCTGAATTTCTATGAAAACATAAAGAAATTCGTTGAGTTTATATAATTTGTTTATAATTTCACGACAGGTACGAGTTCTTATTGCTTTTTAACTTTTTTAATGGTTTTCTTATTAAAAATTAGTATTATTATTTTAATAAAAATAAATAAAAATATTAAAATTCCTGTTATTAATAATAAAATAACATCAAATGAATGAAATTGAAACCAATTTATATTAACAGAATGTGATTTTGTTAATTTTGCACCGTTTGTGTTTATAACATGTTCTATCCACCAAATTGCTGTTTCTAATGGACTTACAATACGATTTTTGAATGAATATGAAACTTGTTGTGCCTTCTTTGAAATGTCAGAATCTAAAACCTTGTTTATAGATTCAAATACATTTTCTTCCGTTATATCTTCATATTTTAAAATAACGCCAATGTTTCTATATTCAATTGCTGCTGCATTTAAAAACTAAAAAGGTAAAATGAACATAATATTATAAATATTATCAGTGATGCAATATACCAGTTTATGTCACTGAATTCTCGATTTCATAAATGTCTATTCAAATTTTTAATTTTACAAGAGATAAGACATTTTTGTCAAATAGAATAAAATCAAAATATGTTGTCATGAAAATATTATAAAGAAAACGAAATCACGGAGAAAGTGATTTGGACTTTAATCCAATATAAGATACGTTATAATAACTTGATCACAATTTTTCAAAGAATAAATACAAACGAAAAAGCTTTGTATTATTTACGAACTGTTCTTAAAATGAGTATTTTTGTAAATAATAATACATCGAATACTATAAAAATTCATGTTACCTGATCACCATAAATAGGGGTTACGACCATTGGAATACCACATGCTGTTGCCTCTATCATACCCATCATCCCCCCATGTGACAAAAATACTTTGACATTTGGATGACATAATACATCATTTTGTGGGACCCACTTTTTAATAAAAACATTATCTGGTTTATTTAGAAGCGTATCATTTTCCCATTTCCAAAGTATACGTTGAGGTAATTTGCCAAGAGCTTTTAAAATACTTTCTCTTTTCGGTTCAGGAAGACTGTCAGATCTGATCATTGAACCCCAGCTAATATAAATGACCCCATTTTTGGCTGAATCTAAAATCTCCTTGATGTCCTAAAATTTTAAAAAATACATTATCGTTTTGGATACTCTAATTTTTATGATTTTAGTATAAAATAGAGAAGAATAAATAAACCTTTGGCAAAACTCTTTGAGTTTTTAAATGAATTCCACCTACTTCAATAACGGATGGTGGCAAAGGTTTTGGTAAACTAAGCGAATAATGCTGATTAACCAAAATTAAACTTGTATTTTTTGCAATTTCCTGAACATCCGGTATTTTCCCAAATTTTTTTTCTAATAAATGATTATCAGAACGTCCAACAATTATTCTAAAATAATAAATACACAAAATGAAACAACATAGAATAATTATATGAAGGCTCTTTTATTATTATTGAGAAATACTCAAATTAAAAATTAAATGTAAACATAAGCATTCATCTGAATAATCGACTCTATTCTCAGTGTCTACATTAATTTATCTCTCACATATTTTAGTAATCTCAATAGTTAAGTTCAATCACACAAAAAATTAGAGCGGAATAACAATGTCATTGACTTGTTCTCCCTATAAACTTTATATCTCAATATTTCTTCGCTATATCGAAAAATTGATCTTATCCTTGATAATATTTAAAATTCAATGAAAGTATCAATATTTTTAATAATGTAAAGTGAGTACATTACACTCGATTTTAATATCAAAATAGACAGAAATGTAAGAAGTGAAACTTTATGGAAGCTTAGAGAGGATCTTAGTGCAAAAGAAAAAATTAGCACACATATAGTATCGCTCTCTTATTCAAATGATGTTTAACAATCTTTACAAAACGTTATTTAATGTTTCTTCTCAATAATTATAAATTGAAAATTTTTAAAAAAATTTTACCTGTACATTAATTTAGTACTTTTTGTGATAATCCAATTAATAATCCTCTCTTTAAAATTCATTTTTTCAGAGAATCCAACAAATTCTGATGGAATATATGATGGATTATCATCTAACGATAATCGATCATAATGCCATGGCATAAGCGCACAGCTACTTAATCCAATAAATGGTACATTCATTTTATATGCAATACCTAACATACAATCTGTATCAAAGAATTCAGTAATTATAAGATCAAATTTATTGGTTTTATGTAATTCTAAAACTTTATCAATTGCAATAGAATCAAGAGCAGTTTCACAAGAAACACTTCCACAATGAGCTAATGAAAAAAATTCCTCATACAAATCATAAATTCTTCGTCCAACATTAAAATCCAAATTCTAAAAATAAAACAAAAATATGTACAAAGTTTAGTATTTGAATAATGGTACACACACACACACAAACATACTTACAGTTAAATTCACAGAATTTAGCAGTATTTCATTATGTTCTTTTGGTGTTAAAAGAATTTCTTTATAATTAGGTAATGGATTTTTATCAGAAAAATAACTAACAACCATTACTGAATGTCCATTTTCTGCTAGTCCTCTCATAATTGGATGAAAAAAATTAAAGTGACTATATCCAGGATGAATAAATAAACCAAGTATTCGTGATCCATGAATATTGCTTATTAAAAATGTTAACATTAAACATAATCCAATTCCATGTAGAATTTTCATTTTTCTAAAAAAAATTTAAAAAAAATTAATTGAAAATTTAAGAAATAAAAAAAAAAATAGAAATAATACAAAAAAATTATTTCTTATTAATAAGAAGAAAAATATTGTTCGTCAAATATTTCCAGCTTAAAGTTTGCCAAACATTTCTACAAACTTTAATCTGATTTCATTAAATTTTATATTTGAAACAACATTTTGGTTTTCCACTACAATTTTAGAGTGCCATATATTTAAATAAATTATATTTTGTCTAATGATGAATACAAATTTTAAATAATTTCATATTTAGAAATTGTTGATGTCCACTTTAATAAGAAAAACAATTGAGTTTGTCCAAAAAATATATTTGAAGAAATTAGATTAATTTTTAGTTCAAGGAACACATTTATTCACTACCCTAACACAGAATATATAAAATACAAATTATTTAAGAAAAATATTCTTTAAATATTTACTTTTATAATTTTTTAGAAATGAACCGATAAATGAACAAGAAAAAAAAACCATAAATAATTTTTTATTAAAAATTTTTATGAATTAACGAACTTATGTTTAGGTTATTGTTCATCAGTGCATAATGACCTATATTAATCTATATTTTATTTATCTAACAATAGTTGTATTTTATTGGTTAAGGCTAGATCACGATGAACGAACAACCTAACAACTTCACACCGGTTTACCAATAAAACAACATTTATCCAGTATACAGTAAACCGAACTACCACAAAAGTGGATATTTTAATTATCTATACAGATATTTTCTAAATTATCGTATACATTTTGGAAATATGTAGGTACACCTATTTTTTTAATAAATATTATTTTAATAACAACAATTATTCATTTGAAAATTATATTAATCAGTTTTCATTTTAACGTTTTTATTCAATAAAATCTAAGAGAATATCTATTATCTAAAAGTTGTAAACAAACGAAAATTTAAAATACAAATTTTTGTAAAAAAAAAAAATGATAAGAAAAATTAATTGATTAAAAAAAATCACATTTTTACTTAATATTTATCTAGAATATTGATAATTATTTGAGTTAAAAATATTTTGAGATATCACACAAAAACACACACACACACACATGCACCACACATATGAAAATTTTTGTTTATATTTTGAATTGTATTTTTTTTTTATTGAATCGCAATTGAAAAAAAAGTTTCTTATAATTTATTTATTTATTAAGTTAATCTTACAAGTGGAGCATCTTCATAAATTGAATATAAAATAACAACCATGGCCAACAATGGCCAACCATTGTTTTTTTTTTGCGGCACAAACTTTTATAATGGTAAAAATCTAGCGACAAACAATCTGTTAATTTTTCATAAAAAGTACAAAAATGTCACAATTTGCAACTTTGTCCATGATGTATTTGATGAAAACAAAACAACACGAATAACTTTTGCATGTAATTTTTTAAAAATTTGTTTTGGGTTCGAATAATGAACCATTTTTATTTGTTCTTATGATGTTTTGAGTTTGTTTCTTTTATTTTGACTTAACTTAAGTGAAGTTTTCAAAAAATATAAACACAAACATTTTTGTTGGTCAATATAAGTTATAAACGTGTAAATTTGATAATTTCTGTTAATTTAATTAAACGAGCCATACCTATATATTTATTCCAATGTTTATACACACTTTTAATTGCAATACAAAAAAACAAAACTAAATAAAAACAATATTTTTATAATAAAACCAAAAATAACTTTTATAAAATAAATTTAATAATTTAATTAATTTGTTTTTTTTTAGAAAGTACTTTCGATGACAGATATTTCAAATCAAAAATAAAATTATGTGTATCATATAACTGTGACGCATTTTGTAACATATATATAATGTGACTTCAATTTAAGAAATTTACTTGTATTAAATAAACTGTCCATTATGATTTATTTTATTTTATCAATATTAAAATAAATTCTCCATTTCCTACAGTGGCGTACTCATCTATATTTTTTTTTTTGATTATTTATACTAATAGTTATTCAATAAGAGGAAAAAAAGTTATTTTTTAAAGTTACTTTTTCCTAACTTCTTAAAACATAATTTTTGTATATTTGTGTTTCTTGTAATTCCATAGCACTCTGTTAAAATGTATAATAATACAGGAACTTCTTACGTACATATCCTTTAAAAATATTCCGTGGATTCTATATAAGTGAGTTTAATTGAAACATTTATTAATGTTGTTTTTTTTTTATTTAGAAAGCATCATCTTCATAATCATAATAAATCATTATGAGAAATTAAAATAAAAATAAAATTAAATGAATGAATGCATTCTATTAACTTATGTGTCTAAGTCATTTAGAATAGGTGCACAAACGTATAATATTTCTGAAAGAAGCAAAAAGATAAATTTTAGAAATTGTATATTAAACCAATAGTATGCCCTAAAGTCTTTTACAACTCGTCTGCTAATGTTACACACATGAATAAAATGAATAAAATGATATTCATCTTATACTCTTTATAATTTTATTAGTCATACAGTTTAAATAATATTTAACAATAAAATATTGTATTTAAATTAAAAACATAACTTAATAAATAACTGATTAAAACCAATGCATTATTTAATAACAAAAGTTTGGGAAGGCAAAAAAATAACATTGAAAAACATTATTATTACTGATTTTTTTAATTGTTTCTGACATTAGAATAGTTGCTGCTTACGATTTTATCTAACTTTATAAGTATTAAATTTATATTTTTTATAACTGCCAAGTAGTTTAAAATTTGAAAAATGAAAGGAAAATTAAGTTCGAAAACAAACCATCAGAAAAGTTTATTATTTAATTTAGGTTTATTTTCGCAAGTTGTTTTAAGTGCAATGGTTTATGTCTAAAAATTTTTGGTTCGAATCTTGAAAAAATATTATGAAAGCTTAACAGCGCCATCTACAAAACATTCTCCCAAAAATAACTATTTAAATTTCTTTACGCGTGGGGAATTTTCGTATTTCGGAATCTTTTTTATGTAAAAGGTGAATACGGAGAGGTAATTTCTTTATGTCAAAAATTTATGTTATATGATTGTGTATGTGTGCATCGTTCATGTTCTCGGCGTGAAATTATTTTTTAAAAAAAATATAATGTTTAATTCCCCACCTTAAAACTCTTAACTTCCATTTAAAAATTAAAAGTTTTGAAACTGTTTTGTTCTAAATTGGAATATATTAAAGTTTGTATTAATAATGAAAATTGAATAAAAAAAGTGCAAATTTTCTATCAGAAATGTGAATTTTTGTATAAAGTAAAGTTGCGTGTGTTAGTATATTAAAAAATTATGTTTGGATTATATTGTTATGAACTTCATTCTAGTTTTTGCTACTGTTATAGGTTTTAAAAACCTGGCAACACTGAGTATCTTTCTCAAATCTCAGAACAATAATTTTAAAAGTGAAAAAGTGACGCATATAACATAAAAAAATAAATCATTATTATTATTATGTTTTATATTTACTTATTTTTTGGTACATTCCTTAACTCATTCATTATTTCATAAAGAACATATGTTTAATCTAAAATTTGCTGTGAAGGACGAAAAAGACGAGAAAATGGAGAAAGCAAAAGCAATAATTGACGATGATGAAAATGCATCAATATTGCCAAAAACTAATGACACTATAACAAACGAATTGAACATTGAAAATTGTGTTAAAACAAATGATAAAAGTTTAAATAATATAAATTTTGTTAAAACTAATGACAGTGACATAAATAATATTTTTCATGCAACAATAAACACAAAACCAACAACAAATTTATTGCAGGAAGCGTCGGAAAATCACGTAGACACAACAAAAGATGTAAAAAAGGAAATACCCGTAAAGGAAAATATAGTAATTTTACATCAAAATGGTACGTCCACAATTTGTTTTTAATTATCTTCATTGGTTTAGTGGTTATAAACCTAAAGCAGTATCCTTTTATTAAGAAGAATTCCCTAATAATTTAGAAAGAAAATATTCTAAGTATATTCTAATTTTTTAAAGATTACTTAACTTCAAAAAATATACTCATAATATTTGTGGCTTTTTGTAGTTGATATTTTATAACATCAATTGTTTAGAAAAGGGCAAAATATCAAACTCTCTCACTGAAATACTTACACACTCACATGCTTATGCACATAAGTACATTTACCTATTTGTGAAGTACAAAAATATAATCTACGTGTTAAGAATGTAGGAAAAAAACCAAAATGAAAAAAAATATTTCTAAAACTCATGCGCTTACCATTTGTTTTTTTTTCTTTTTTTTCCTATTTATTTTTTCGTTTTGGTTAAATCCTGAATTTTTAACAATAAAATTAATCACACAAACAAACAAAAAAACAACACAACATAACAAGACAATAAAACAAAACCAAACAGAGTTGAATTTTTTTTAAATTTTGTAAATGAAAAGTGTAACAAATATTTTGTTGTTGTTGTTTCTTTGCACAATGCATTCTTTTCTTTTCTTTATAATATTTTATTACTCATTGATTATTATGAATGTTTTTACTTTTCTAGTTTCGTTTATTTTTATTCTTCTTCTGTTTTTTTTACACTCAATATTAATAGTGGCTTGGGTTGGGTTTAACCCCTTCTTTAGTGGTTTTATAAAAATTTATTTATTTTATTATTTTCGACTTTAGGATGATTTAGCTGATTCCTACGTATCTGATATTATGGAAATTTGATATTAGGCCCATAAATCAATTAAGTAGAAACTAAATAAATGTTCTTATAAAATAAATAAAAAATTAATTTTCTCGGAATTTTTCTTGTTTATTTATGTAAAACAAAACTATTTTTTTACACTCGTATTTATTTTACTTATTTTCAGCGCGATAATTTTTGAATAAAGCAAAATTCAAGGAATTAACTCATTGTGCAACAGTCTTTATAATAATGAAATGTTATGGTTATCCAGTTTTATTCAATTTGGTTGCAATTGAGATTTTTGATTTATTTTCAGTAGTTAAACGCATCCATGAGTGAAAGATGTCGTTAATTGTAGATAAGAGTTAGCAAATAAAATTTTTATCAATGGATTCACACAATAGCAAATAAATTGAAAATAATCATTTATAAATACGATTAAAATAGATTAGATGAATATTGTAACTAGAGAAGAACAGAATATATTAAATTAGAATGATGACACCTACGAAGAATTCAATATACTATATTTTTCTATCGAAAATTATAGCTCCCGTAAATGAACATTCATTGGTCCAAAAGATAAACACCAGATAATAAAGTATGTTAAAAAAAATCACAACCTTATTTTTGTAGATAGACAGTCGTTACTTATTTCAATTGAAGCTATTTTTGAGGATAATGATGAATTTTGTCCAATTTAAATCAAAAGTTACAAAAATAAAATAGATCACTACAAACATTTGAAAATAAAAGATTCGAAAGACCGTAGAATATTATCTAATACGTAGATATAATTTCTTATGCATAATTTTACAACCCTTTTTCTTATTGGATTTTCATGAATTTTCTTTCCCATTTTTAACTAACTCCCTTACTACCCTGCCTCTCAGATAATATAAACAAGTTTCGCAAATAGAAATAAAAACAACCAAATTTTTAACAGAATCAGACACTTCCTCACATTGAGAATTTATTTACTAAACAATTTCTTCTTATGTGAAAAAAAACAAATCCAAAATCATAATAATTTTAGGTATTGGGCTTTTTGATGTATCTTCTTCTAATTATTGCGGTTTTATTAAATTAATTCATAATAATTCTAATTCTAAATACTTTAGGAGGAATAATTTGTAAGTCAACTCCACAAATGTAATAAGTAGGTACTGAACACCACTAAAATATTTCAGCCCACCGATTACACATTTATATCTCATTTTGCACAACAATTTGCAGTGCTTATTACACCGTAAGGGGTTATCAGATCAGAAAAAATAGTCGCAACAGGCAAAAGATCGTTGAAATTTGATTTAAAAATTTAAAATTCTATTGTCATTTGAAAGTAAAAAATTATTCTTATAAGAAACACGAAACACAAATAAATAGAAAGTTTGCCTTTGGTTTTTATTTTCCATTTTTCATTGCCCTTCATTTATTTACTTTTTTCTCATTCTTCATTATTTTATTTTAACAAAGTACCTACTTTATAACCTTTCATTACGTACAATCAAAAAAAAATTCTCTCTTGAAGTGCTTCTTGTTTCAAACTCTTTAAAAATAAAAATTATACATAGGAATCAAGAACTTCAAATTAAACTTATGACTTTTTTGTTTAAATTTTTGCAGTTTATACAAACAATTCCACAATTGTAATAATTTACGTGAAAATTTGTTATAATTTGCACATCATTTTTCACCAAAGCAAAATTTAGAAAAGGAAGGATAACATGAAATCATAATAAACCGAAGGATTTATTTAAACCACTATGTTCATGGAAAATCTTGTTTACTGTTCAATCATGGTGAAATGATATTGCCTAGTGGTAAACCCCACAACAATTATTAATTAAGTTTTATTCAAAATTTGTTAGCGATGAGTTTGCTGTTGTAATACAAGCTTTAAAATTATTAAATAAGTTCGTCAACAATCAAAGTTCTGATTTTCCTTTTGCATTAATTGATAAATAAGAACTAATCGATTTGACTACTAAATGTTTCTTTTAAATTAAAATTTACAGATTCTGATGGAAAAAAAAAATACGTACAAATTTTAACATTTGATGTTTTGATTAAATTTTTCGTTTAGTTTTTTCTTTCAATTATTTAAATAAAATACTTTGTGGTATTTCTGTTAAGTGCTAACAAATTTATTCTTTGTAAATTTAGAACATACAAAAGCGGTAATAAATTTATGTACCTAAGCTAACAATGAGGGAAAAAGAACTTTGAGCAGGTGGTGAATTTTTGTTACCAATAAGAAAATGATAAATTTCCTTGTAACAAGCGAATTGTGTGATTTGTAAAAATAAAATTATATGAAATTTGACAGATTGTTATTTCTCAAGAAATCATCGTTAATTTTTGTTAAACTATTTCGAAAGTTTCAAAGTTTTGTCTCAATTGGGGGGTTGTCTAAATAAATGAACATCTTTTTAATACCAAAATTAATATAAAACTTAGAAATATTCATCAACAACAAAACAAAATTAATATAAAATTTCCTTACAAAAAAATCAAATAAAGCAATAATCTATTTTTTGATTTTTTTCTTTCTTTAATTTCAGATGAAAGTTCAAAAAGTCACAAAAAGAAAAAGAGCAAAGAAAGGGATAAGGATAAAGATAAAGTAAGTTTGACAAACTAGCAATTATTTATTTTAATCTCTAAAAATTAACTATACCTAAGCACTGTAAATACGTAAATAAACATTATTCAATCGAGGAATAACCACTTCAAAAATCCGCTCATATTATGTACAAGGTTTGCACACGGTTAGTGTACGAATCCAACTTAAGTTGAGTTAAGTTGTATAGTGTTGCAGTTGTGTCGATTTTTTTAAAGATAGTACATCCTAAAGGTTACAATAAATTACTATTAATACATACTTTCATTGAATCTTGGAAATTATTAAATGGCCACCCTTATGACTTTTGAGATTATCATTTCTGAATAAAGCCTCTTCATATTGGTCAGACACAAGTAAAAATAATGTTTGAATATATAAATGCTTATCACTCAATCAGTCAGCTGCAAGTTTTATGAAGACGGCCAGAAATAATATTTATACGGAAATGAAAACTGTTAATGCATATATAGACCAATATTATCTCTATCCTGGTTCAGATTAAAAACATGTATATTGACAATAAATGCTTCTATTATTATTGTAAAACATATTTTGTAAACAATGTGTATTAGACTCTCGAACCTTAGTTCATATTCGCATAATCCGGAATTAAAACGGCTTACAGAAAACCCTGCACATATAGTTTAATTGATAGTAACTCAATTGTTTTATATATATTTGTTCTAAATCTGAATATAAACTGGTATTTAATTAATTAATTCCAAAATTAATCTTTATATTTTTTGGTTTTTCTCTTTAGGAAAAGAAAAGACATCGACATTCGTCCGAGAATAAGACTCATAAACCAATAAAAATCACTGATTTGAATAATTCGTCTGTTAATCCAGTAAAAGATTGTGATGAGAAATCATTAACAAAGGTGTCACATAAGAAAATTAACTGCAGTGCCTCATCTTTAACTTCAACAACAACAAATTTAACAACAACAACTACAACCACAACAATAATAAACTCTTCTTCTTCAATTGGAAATCATATTGTTGCCTCAACAGAATTATCAAATAATATTAAACAGGAAATCAATAAAAATGAAACAACAAATAACAATTATGAAAGAATAAATTACGGTGAAAATCGTAAAATCGAACAACAACAACCACAATCACAACAGCAGCAGCAACAACGTCAGGATATTTTTATAAAAAAAGATTATTTGCCTTCATTAAATAAAAATGTTATTATTGAGAAAACTCGTGAAGATGTAACAAGAACGTTAAATTTCCAAAATTATGACGAAACAAATAATAAAAATGATTTAATAATTAAAAAGGATGAGGACAAATTAATTGAAGAAATAAAGAACGAAAAAATTGTTATGAAAATGGATGTAACTGAAGAACAACCCAATGGCATATCAATAAAAGAGGAAGAAGAAGAAGGGGAAAACGTAAATGATATTGTTTTAAATGATTGTTGCATTAGTAGTGATAGAGAAAATAAAATACAAATCGATAGTAAAAATCAAATAAATATTGATACAGATTTACAAATTATAAAAACTATTGAAACAGTTTCTAATAATGAGCAACAAAATGATATTACTTCCGAAATAAAACCAGACTTCGAAATTGATGATGATATAAAGAAATTAGATACAATAAAAATACAGACAAAAAATAATAATAGCAGTAGTCATTCATCATCATCATCATCAAGTATACATAATAGTAATGGAAGTAACAGCAGTAATAATACTAATAATCATCGTAAAGAACATAAATCACTTTCATCATCGTCGTCATCATCATATAAAAGTAGTAGCACAAATCAATGTTCTAAATGTTACAGACGTTCTAAAATAAAAAAAATTAATATTGGTGTTCAATGTAAAACACAAAAAATTAATACTGAAACACAAGCAGCACCACAAATACAATCAATACGTGATATAAATTGTGTACAAACAGGATTAGAAAATTCAAAATATGGTAAATATTTACGTATTGAAGTGCATCCAAATGGTGGTGCATCTTTTGTACATTTGTATCAAGATGAAATTGATAATTTAACAAAAATTGAAATAGACGAAGTAGTTGAAGAATTTTTTAAACTTGTTTTTGGGGAAGATGAAAATGGTTTTGCTCATCATGTTATGGGTATTGTACATGATGCTGCAAAATATTTACCAGATTTATTAGAACATATGTCTGAAAATTATGCTAATTTAACTGTTAAAGCAGGTGTACTTGGAAGAAATTCTGACATTGAAACATGTACTATGAATCAATACTATGAACAGGTAATTAATTTGTTTTTTTTTTTTAAATGTTTTTGGTATGCAATTACTTACATTAAAATTTTCTTCTTTAAATCATATTGAAAACCAGTTATAGTCTAAAGTATTAGTATTTTGGTATTTAGCAATAATATGACGATACATTTAACAATATTAAAAAGGCAATAAATTAATGTTAACATTTAGTTGATCAAAAATTTGTTTACTTAAGTAATTAGAAGAATGAATCTAACGTTTAAAGTTTTTTATTTGTAGAATATTGCCCATAGTTTTATGGGTTTACGTATTTTCATTATTATTTTAGAAAACTGTTTCCAACTTACAAACTTCTGTAAATATTATTCTTGAAAGTTTCTTTATGATTGCTGAGTGAATATTCCAAAAAATTCAAATCGTGTAGAATAAATAATCGGACCATCTTAAATGTTTTTATTTATATTTGTTAATTTTATATTATATAATATTTCTAAAGCTTATTTATTCATTATAATTTTATTTAAATCACTATTCATTTTAGAAATACTGTAATTACTAAAGATGTGTAAGATACATATTTGTATTGATTTTCGAGATTTTTAAACTTACTTTTTATTAAATTTGAACTCTTATTGATGCTAACATTTTTTATAACAACAATCACAATTCTGTCATCTCTCTTATATTCCTTTATATTATAAGATGCATATTTGGTTTAAAATTTAAAGAATCCGATTTTAGGAAACAAATAACAAAATATAAAATAACGACCTTGAAAACAATAATGACTAATAGAAATTCGCATATTCAGTGTATGGAATCCATAATACAGCCTAGAAGACTTAAAAGTTTATTCTAATAATAATATTTGAAGATACATACAGTATTATTTAATTTTAATATTTTTCTGATCAATCAATTACGTAATTAATATTCTAATTCAAAAAATAACTCTATACATTAGAGGGAACAATATAATTCAATGTCAAATTTACAGCATTGTTTATTGTTGACAAAATAGAAAATTCATTATTTGAATTTTTCCATTGTAATACAAATAATTTTACCACGCTAATAAATTGTATACAAATTTCGTGTGTCAAATCATATTCGCATAATGAAAATCTTTTTTTTATTTTAAATTTTTTAACTGTTGTTTTGTTGTAAGTTTTTATCAAAAAAAAATTAATGAAACACAACAATAATTTGTTTCAGTATATTATTTGAAGAAAATATAGTTTAACTCTCTAATCTGAAACTTTATATAAATATTTTTCTACATTCAAAAATTTTAATTTTCGACAATTTTGAAACGTTTATATTGTATGGTCTTTGAAGAGTCATTTAAAGTGAAACAAAACAATGTACTCATTCATTTATAATTAGATAAATTTAAATAATAATTTTCTTTGTTTTTTAAGGTCTCTAAAAATTACTCACATGGAACATTTCGTTATGGACCGTTACATCAAATAAGTTTAGTTGGTAAAGTTCATGAAGAAGTTGGTGGCTATTTTCCAGATTTACTTAATCGTCTTGAGGCAAATCCATTTCTTTCACGGGTAAATATTTTATTAAATAATATTTTGTGAAGTCATGTATTATATAGTTCATAGTATATTGGAAAAAATCTACAATTCTTCTATTTAATCTAATTGAAATATTTTCTGTTTTAAAAAATAGACAATGCCATGGGGTCAATTATCAATAGTACAAATGGATCCAAGATTATCAAATGATGGTCCAATATTGTGGGTACGACCTGGTGAACAATTAGTGCCAACAGCTGAAATAAATAAAACGCCTCTGAAGAGACAGAGGTAATAAAAACTAAATAGTTTTTATCTCATATTTCAAATAATTCTATTTTAAATTGGGTTTTTCAGGACTCGAATAAATGAATTAAGAAATCTACAATATTTGCCACGCTTAACAGAAGCTCGTGAAATAATGTTTGAGGATCGTACTAAAGCGCATGCAGATCATGTTGGTCATGGACATGATAGAATGACTACTGCAGCTGTCGGTAAGAATGTGACCTAAATTATAATAATATCTTCATGTTTCTAAGAACTTTTTCTAATTGACACTAGTTTATTTTCCGAATATAAATTGATAAGTGAATGTTTTTTCTAGTTATCTATTGTATTCATTGATTGAGATTAACCTTGAATTGTTTTTATCAAATTATTTTGTTTGGAAAAATTATTTTTAACCGTTTAATTTATTCTGAAGAAAAAAAAATCGATTTCGATTCACAAAACGTTTACGTTCTCATCAAAGCAAAAGTATCAAAATATTAATTCAACAATAAAATAGAAAAAATCTATTTATAAATTAAGTGGTAATAAATAAATATTATTAAACATATGAAAAACTACTCACTGACGTACGATGAAAAGACCTTTAAAAAAGCGAAAATAATAATTAATTAATAATCAATAAAAACTTATTTTTGTTTTTTACTGTGAAAATAAAGAAAATGCAATTTTCCCACAGGTATTCTATAATAATTACTATTTATTATGTACATTAACAAATCTGTTTAATTAAGCCATCTCGCAAATTAGATCACAAATCGTGGTACTTTTCTTGATTGTTCACATTAAAACTACATATACATAACATAGTATAATTTAAATTTCATACCCGATTTTATGTATATCTTGTTTCATTATAAACGATTTTATTTATAAAGTCCAAGAAAAATTAAATTACTGTTTTGTCTTTAATTTTCTTATTAAAATTATAACGATGCAATATTCTGTGTTATAATAAACAGAATTTGGTAAATGGAAAGAAATTTATTCTGCAAAACACGTATTGAATAAATGAAATGTTTGTACAGAAGTTAATTCAAATACAACGAAAACAAAATCTTACTCTACGATGAAAGAATTTTTTATTCAGACTTTTATTATTAATTCCATAATTTAATATTTGTTTTTTGTTTTTGTAGGTATACTTAAGGCTGTACGTTGTGGCATATCAGAAAATCAAAATCGTATTACAAAAGATGTTGTAGCATTTTCTGCACAAGATTTTCCACATTTAGTTGAAAAACTTCAATTAGATTTACATGAGCCACCAATATCACAATGTGTCCAATGGGTAGAAGATGCAAAATTAAATCAATTAAGACGTGAAGGTATAAAATATGCCAGAATTCAATTATATGATAATGACATATATTTTTTACCACGAAATATTATACATCAATTTCGAACTGTAACATCTGTAACAAGTATTGGTGAGAATTTAAATATTATTTTTCAGTTGCAATGAATCTACAAGATTTTTATTTTGTTTGAAATCTAATTCATTTTTTATTTAACTGATTTTTAACCATTTATTTACAGCATGGCATTTAAGACTTCGGCAGTATTATCCAGACCAAGAGGTTATTAATCAATTCAATAATCTTGAACTTGCTGAGCCACCGCAGTACAAAGAGAAGCAAACCATTTTACCACATCCGATTAATAGTGATTCAGATAAGAAGACACCAGGCAAACGTACACATGATGGTAAATTAAAGAAATCAGAAAAGAAAGATTTAGATAAACGCAGAATAAGTACAGATGAAGATATTGTGAATACAAAAAAAATTGAAGAAGCAAAAATTGATATGAGAAAATTAATTGTTGAAAAAGTACCAAAACATAATGTACATAAGCATCATAAAAATGGTAGTAGTAGTGGATCACATCATAAATATCATTCATCATCGAGTACACATCATCATAGTAGTAGCAAAGATAGACATCGTTCAGCAGATAATCATCGTAATCATCATAAATCTTCATCTTCATCATCATCTTCTTCAAAACATAAATCTGAAAGTAATAGAAGTTCATCAAGTCATTCAGATAAAACAAATAAACAACACGATGATTCCAAAATAAGTGTAAAAATTAAAGAAAATAATGTTAAAATGAATATTTCAACAATTGACAAAATTGACGAATTAAATGAAATAAAAATTGAGAATGTCAATAATACTGCTGTGGCCTCCCTTGATACAATTAAAGACGAAATACAGTTGATTGAAAAATCTGAAACGAAACAAAAGCAACCATTTGAAAATGCTGCAGAAATTGAACTAGTTGCTCAAGTATCTCAAACAATCGAACCATTGTTGATCCCTCCTCTACCTATTACGTCAGATAATATAACAACAAATGTGAAATCAACAGTAACATCATCATCAACCACACCGCCAATTCTTAAGCAAACAATAACAACAACAACTATAACATCACCAACAGTTAACATTTCTTCAGAAACAGCAATACCTTGTAAAACACAATCGCCTTGTATAACAACAACATCAACACCAACTACATTAAACACAACACCATCAACAACAAACACAACCACAACATCGAAAATTAAAAAAACTCATAGCAGCACAAATAAACAAAATCCAAAATTATCAACTGATCTCCTAAGTTCAATAATGGCTAGCATGGGAAACACACCAAGTAGAAATTCTAGTTTTTAAAGTTTGGATAATAAAAATTGTTAAAAATAATAAAAGAAAAAACTAAATTTTAAATTTTAGTCTCCCCTGTTTTAAAATAAACAAAAAAAAAACGAAAATTAAATTAAATTAATTGAAAACAAAAAGAGAATATAAAAATGACCAAAGTTTCGATTTCTTCAAAAAAAAAAAAAAAAACAGAAAACCTTGATGGTTTTTATCAAAATTTGTTAATATTTTTTAAATTAATTTAATAATAAAATAAAAAATAGCGCAGTTGAATGTGATCTTAAAATGTTTAACTATTTTTTTTATTAATATACAAAATAATCATATAAGTTTAAAAATAAAATAATAATTGTAATAAAATTGATGAAAAAATAATTAAATGAACACAATTAAATAAATATTTAATAACACAAAAAAAAGGAAATTATAAAATAGAAAAGTATAATAATCTGAAGAAATAAAAAAAGGATAAATTAAATTACACGTAAAAAACAATATAGTAATATATTTTTAGTTGAAAACAAAATTAAATTAAAGTAAAGTAAAACAAAAATAAAGAAAAAAGTATAGACTTAAGCACTTGAGGTACTTTTTATCACGTCGATAGTAAATGAAATTAATTTTTAAAACAAAAAATTAAAACAAGTAAAATAATTATATTTTTAAGAAGAAAATAACATTAAAAATAAAATCAAATTTTAATGATAAAAATCCTTCCTCCTTTCTTTCATAAATAATGTTTTAATAAATTTTATATTTTTTTTTTTTGTCTTCTGAATTTTTAAAACAAAAAACGAAGAAATTATTATTTTATTTTTAAAGTGTATTAATTTTGTGTTTTTATCTTTAAAACTAACAAAAAAAAAATATTTTACTGAAGAAAGAATTTTTTTTGTCGGACTTTTTATTTTTTTTCTTTTCCTAATTTCTTAAATAAGTGAAAGGCGAACAAAAAAAAAATAAAAAAAAAACAATTTAACGAGCCAATTAAATTAATTTTGTATTGTGAAAACCGACATTAATTTCTACTTCTTTTTTTTTTCTTTTTAAATAAGAGAAGAACATTTATAATGTAATATATATTTGAGTTTCCTAATTAAAATAGTTTATTATTTGCAGGAATATATTTGTAAAAGTTACTATTTGAAATGCTTTTTTATAGAAAATATATAAAAATGTTTAAACTAAAAAATTCGAATTAATTTTATTTGTATTATCCAAAAACACGAGTTTTTTTTTAGAACAAAAAAATACAAATCAGTGCAAAATAATGATAACGATTATGATTTTTATTATCTAATAAAAACAAACAATCCCTTAATAAAATAAATCACAGAATTTCATAAATTTTTCTTCAAAAAACACTCTTCTTAAATCCAAGAAAAAACTTATTTACATACTCCATAAGTTAGTAAACTTATGGACATTATATATATTAATTATTATTAATGAATTATTTTCTATCTATCTTTCCGGGTCAATGAATGATTTCTATTTCTTCCCAAAAAAAAATTTGATTTTGTTTTTTAATTTATGTTTTTTATTCTGTAACAATAAAATTAATTCGTTTTATTGTTCGTGTGCATTCTGGCAGCTTCGTGTATATTTCGTATGTCAAAATCGACTCGTTTGTTAATCGTATTGTAATTATTGTAAAGTAAATTTCTTTGCAGATTGTGTTTCAGTCAGTCATCTAATCTCTCATTTTTTTATATAAAATAAAAAATTTATCTGTTTTCGGTACAAGTACTTCATTCAATTTCAATTTTTTGTGGAAAGTGATAGTTCAGTTTTGTGTTTCATTGAATCCATATTAATAATTGTGCGTAAATTATTTACAAAATGAGTCCAAGAAAAGTATTTGTGATTGGAGTTGGAATGACTAAGGTTTTTAGATCACAATTTTTATTTATTATAAATCTAAGATATTTATTGAAGTTAATCCTAAAATTCACAAAATTATTAATATTATACAAAATGTACGTAATATTACATTTAACCAAAAGAATATTGTAACTTTCATGGAATAATCACATTGATGGGGCCAAAGTCCTCTTGAATAATAAAAACAGCATAATATTATAATTACTGAAACTGAACAAGATAAAAGAAGGTCGAAACTTCATACAATTATCTTTAGTTTTTTGTTTTGTTTTAATTAAAAATTTTTATTTACATAAATATAAATACTGAATTTCATCAAAGAATTAATTCTTTAACAATTACGTTTTAATAATTTTGTAAATAAAACTTATAAAATATTAAAACTTCTAATAAAGAACGTCCAATTATTATATTTATGTCGTATATTAATTTTATTATGTAAATTGTGAAAGTTATTTTCTGTTTATTTCTATTAAAGCACTTTAAAAACAAATAGAATGTTGATAAAAAAGTGTTTTTGCACTTTGAACTTTTTTATTTCTTTATTATTTACCTAGAGATATTAAAAAAAAAATATATGATTAAAAAAAGCGGTGTCATTACAGATTAAAATATGTATTGATAACTAATTTGTTAACTTTAATTAGTACGTTCGTTAGTTAATAAGAGTTAAATACTAATGTAAATCTTAGTTCCTACCTTTAACAATTAATCAATGTATTTCACAAAAACAAATAAAATATACAACTACAAAAATTTTTAACAAAATTTTAGAAAAATATTAATCTTTAAGATGATTTGTGTCTGTCAGTCCAAACCGGTTTTAAATCTTCTCTTTTAAAAATGATATTTTTTTTAGCAAAAATTTATGAACTTTTCTTTTCAATTTCAGTTTGAGAAACCAGGCAAACGAGATGATTTCTGTTATCCTGCAATGGTCAAAGAGTCTGTATCAAAGGCTCTTAAAGATGCAAAAATTAATTATAATGAAATTAAACAAGCATGTGTTGGATATGTTTATGGTAGCTTAATTTAATTACAATTACAAGATCATTTTCGTTTGCTGTTGTTATTTTTAGCATTTCTAAATTCCAATGAATATCTCCCGAATGATAAGAAATTAGAATACATACCTATTGGTTTTTATTCTCAAAAACAAAACTATGCACTTATTTTAGAATTAATATTTTTGAACTTATGTCCCATTTAATATAACTTCGCACACTATTTTGTTTAGTATTCTCCTAAATTAACTTAAGTTGTTAGATCTGTAATCGTTATTTTGATTTCAACATCAATTTTTATTTTATAGCAAACGAAAATGAACCAATATAATATATATTGAAGCAATTTCCATAATGATCATATACATCTAAAATCAACTTTTACGACATAGAAAATTAAAGCTATAATATTATTTGGAATTATCTTCAAAGATAAATATTTTAATAGATTAAGGAATTTTAATATTTTATTAATTAAAAAAAATTAATTCGTAATTTGTGTAATTAAATTATAATATGTACTTTTTATTATGCTAAATAGGTGATTCAACATCTGGGCAAAGGGCTTTATATGAAGTTGGATTAACTGGAATCCCAATCTATAATGTAAACAACAATTGCTCAACTGGATCAAGTGCTTTGTTGTTAGCAAAACAGTTAATTGAAACAGGAAATAATGATTGTGTTTTAGCGGTTGGCTTTGAAAAAATGGAACGTGGCTCATTAAGTTCTAAAGTATGTACCCTTTATACATTAATAAAACTGATGATATTATTATTAGTATTCCTATTATGGCTTAAAACATGCAAACAAAATATAAAGATGATTATGTGTTAATCCGATAAATTCAAAACTAAAGAGAATTGACTAAAAATTAAATAAAATGAAGAAAAAAAAATCTATTAAATTTTATATTTTTCTAGTATTTCGATCGAACTAATCCAATGGATAAACATATTGAAGCAATGTCTGATTTGCATGATATTAATGGATCACCAATGACGGCACAATTGTTTGGAAATGCTGGGATTGAACATATGAAGAAATATGGAACAAAACCAATTCATTTTGCTAAAATAGCATATAAAAATCACAAACATTCAATTAATAATCCGTTAGTATTTTACATTCAAAATTACTTATTATAACTGTTTGGTTTATTCTTTTATTTGAAAACCGATCAAAAAAGTTTTAATCTATATGAACGATTGCAAAACAAAAAATATCAAATTTACTATTTAAAATTTTAAAGTTTACAGTAAATTTTGAATCAATTTCATAAACCAATAAAAACTTGAACATTTAATTGATTTAATAATTGCTGCATAATATTAATATTTAAAGTAGAATCAAATTCATTTTCTATTTTTATATTTTAGATATTCACAATTTCAAGATGAATATTCATTGGAACAAATAACAAAATCAACTTCCGTATATGATTTTATGACAAAACTTCAGTGTTGCCCTACAAGTGATGGAAGTGCTGCATGTATACTAGCCTCTGAAGATTTTGTTAGACGTCACGGGCTTGAAGCGCAAGCTGTTGAAATTGTTGGAATGGAAATGGCAACTGATACACAAACAACGTTCAAGGTAAGAAAAATAAATTATAATTATTTAAGAAGAAAATTAAAAATGTTCTAATCCTTTTATTTTTCGTAGGATAAAAGTATGATGAAAGTTGTTGGTTACGATATGACAAAAAATGCAGCACACAAATTATTTGCCAAAACTAATTATAAGCCACAGGATGTTGATGTTGTAGAATTACATGATTGTTTTTCTGCTAATGAATTAATAACATATGAAGCTTTAGGATTATGTGAGCCAGGGCAAGCTGGCGAATTAATTGATAGTGGCAATAATACTTACGGTGGTAAATATGTTATTAATCCTAGCGGTGGATTAATTTCCAAAGGCCATCCTTTGGGTGCAACTGGTCTTGCCCAGTGCTCTGAACTTTGTTGGCAATTACGTGGTGAAGCTGATAAACGTCAAGTACCTGGTGCAAAATTAGCTTTACAACATAACATTGGTTTAGGTGGTGCTGTTGTTGTTGGTTTATATCGTTTAGGTTTCCCTCACGCACGTTCCCCAGTAAGAATTAATTTAACAGCAGCGCCAACTTCAATAAAACCAACACCTGAAGGTTTTCTTGTAAGCCCATATATGAAAATATTAGAAGAAGCGATGCATGATGATACTGATGGCCTTATTGAAAAAGTACGAGGCATTTACGGATTTAAAGTTACAAATGGTCCTGATAATGCTGTTGGATATTGGGTTATCAATGCTAAAACTGGCAAAGGAAAAATCACTTACAATGGAACAGGTATTTTTTTCTTCTATTAAATTTAAAAATGTTAATTATATATATTTTCTTTTTTATTTTAAGAAAAACCGGATGTGACTTTCATTATAAATGATTGTGATGTTGTGGAATTAATTTCTGGTAAATTAATTCCACAGAAAGCATTTTTCCAAGGAAAAGTAAAAATACAAGGAAATATGGGATTAGCAATGAAATTAGTTGATTTACAGAAAACAGCACAACAAAAAATTGAACAATTAAGATCAAAATTATAAGTTTCTTTTATAAATTTCCTCCATTTTCTGTTTTAATTATTCGGTTTATTGGGATCAATATGAATCATTATAATAAAAATTAAACTGTTTAAAAGTAAACATGCAATGATTCCATTTTATTATTGTGCTGTGGTTCTCCCTTATTTTTTTTTTGTTAATACTTTCATAATTTTAATTTTATAAAAAAAATTATAATTTTTTTTGGTGGACGATTGAATAAATTTTCTTATGTTCTTATTTAGATAAGCAAACATTTCTTTTATTATTATAATGTTTAATTTTGTATAAGTGAAAACGCGATTAAAAAATCAACATTTTAAATAATTAATTAACCTACAAACAAACTAATTAATATAAAATATATATTTTTTTCGTGAAACTTATTGTTTGTGTTGTGTTTTGAAATTTAGTTAATGTGATTACATTAACAAATAACTTTACTAATCTGCATTTATAAAACATCTCTAATTTTCAAAAAAGTTAACTAATATAAAAGGAGCTCACAGGAGCGCAAAGATAAAAAATTAATAATTACCTAAGTGTTAAAACAATAAACTATTTTTCCATAATTTAAAATTCTTAACGGAAAAAAAAGTGTAAAAATAAAGTTTATGTTTTTTTTTTTTGATAAATTAGTTTAGTATTCAAATCAAATCATTCATAATAAATACATAAGCAGATATAAACAATTGTGTGTAAAAAATACAAGGAATTAACTTTTGTTATTCACTTTTGTTTGTTTATTGATCTTCTAAAAAGGTAAGAAGTAATCACGGAGTTCGTTCAACCTAATATTTATTCTTTAAAAATTTAATTTAAGAATTAGATACACAAATTATTTTATCTAATGAAATTAAATGGTAAATCCTGATAAATTGGTTACAAGCTCTTATTTAATCAATTGTTTAAATGAAACATAGTGTCTTTATTCTTTCATCATTTATCACTAAATTTAAAATTTAATACAAAATTTATTTGAATAAATTCGAAAATGCAAAAAAAAACATAAAATGTTCAAAGGATGACGTAATGTGTGTCCAATATAAATTTATCAACGGTATATTATTTATCTGTCTCATTAATAACTCATTTATTTAATCTAATTAGAACATCACCTTAATCTTTAATTCTAAAAGGGTTAAAGTTATAAAGAAAAATGGGGAAATTAATTTTATTGTTGTGGTCAAGACGTTTCGATAGACTCAATAAATTTTGTATTATAAATTTATGAGTTTTTGGTATTTTTTTTTATATTTGCATATTTTTTGTAGAATATAATTCCCAAATAACAGTTTTATAAATATTTTGCTAAACTTTTAGTTTTGTTCTGTTTTTTTTTTTTTACAAATTTGGTTAATTTCACAAATCTTTTTGTTTAATACATTTTTGAATTCCTGTTTTTTTTTTCATTCGTTTAGTATGATGATTCTTCATCGTTTAAAAAGAATATAACGGTAATCGAATAGAAAAATCTTGTTTATATATTTCTTTCAGTTCAGACCAAGAGGTTACTTCAAGTCGAGTCGATTGATGTTGGTTTTTTCTTTATTTGTTCTTTCATTATTTTATTATTATTTTAGTCAGTTTCTCATCGTTCATCCATTGAATAATATTGTAAAATTATATACCTACCTAAAATTGATATAAGCTAAAGGTATATAATTTATATATAAAGTGAACAAAAATCTATTACATGAAATTATTGTGTTGTTGCTTAAGTTTTTCTATATAAAATTATAAAACCATTAAAAAAAATTAATAACAACAAAAATGTTCAAATTATACAAAATTTCGTTATTAGTAATTTTTTATTTATTAAAAACTTGCAATAGTTTTCCATCATTAAATATCACATACGATCAAAGACAAACAGGAAAATATAATATTCATCTTAGTATTAAAGATGTTGCAATTATAGCATTTGATGATAAAACATTAGAAAGTAGTATAAGTAGCGTAAGTCTTGTTTTAAAATTAGTGAATTATAAATTTAATTGGTTTTAAATAATATTAAATTAATTATATTTTGTAGGACGACAATTCTTATGATTATGATTATGATTATGATCAGTTGACAATAAATCCTTTAGTTGGTTTATATGGTACACCAACATCTTCAACAAATAAACCCACCCCAAAACCGACAACAACTGAAACACAAATAATAAATGTAACAATAAAACCGTCTGTGCCAGTTATAAATAAACCATCAAATATTCAAGATGTTATTATTGCATCTAATCACCAGGCCGAGAAACATAATATTACTGAAGCAGCACAGTCAACAAAAATTCCAAATGTTATTATTATTAATAAAATTCCAGAAAATCCAATAATTAATATAACAACAGAAAAAAATAACTTTTCATATCAAAATATGCAACAAATACCAGTACAAATAATAATGGAACCAGTACTTAAACCTAAAGTTAAATCAAATTTTAAATCACGAAATAATTTAAATATTTATTCAAGAAAACCATCAGTTGAAATAATTAATAATAATAGCAATAATTCAGATAAAAAAACATTTGATTTAATTGAACCAATGAAACATTGTGCAGAAGGTCAATTTTTAGATAAATTAGGAAGATGTCGTTCACGTAGATCAGGAATGTAAGTTAAACATACAAATTTTCATTATTATTTTTTAAAAAAAAAATTTATTTGAATAAATTAATATTGATTCGTTTTCTATTTCAGTCGTCACCTTTTAAATTTATTGTTTCCAAAACAATTGAATATTGAATATTAATAGAAAAACAATTGATTAAACAATCCACACCATATCAGTCATTTATTTATAATAACAAAATTTATATTTCAATACATAACAATTAAAATTATTAATTTGAAATTATAAACAAAAACTAAAAAAAAAGAAGGAAAATAATATCAATCACAAAAATCATATAATCAATTATATATTTTAAGGGTTTTCTTTCTTTCATCTTTCATCATTTATCAAAAAAAAAAATAAGAAAAGAAAACAGGAAAACTAATATTGCACTTTTAGAAACAAACAAACTGTCTAAATTTTCTCGTAAAAAACATTTTTTTTTATCCATTTTTAAACATATTTTTTATACTAAAACTAAAAAGGAATTATATTTTAATCATGATTATCTTTTTAACAAATTCTGTCATGGATATTATTAGTTATTTTGTAAAAATAATTAATAATTTAATAATTTCTTTTCAAAGGTAAGAAATTATAACACTTTTTTTTTAATTTTAAACTAATCAAGTGGCAAAATTATTTAATTATTTATTATTATTTTATTCTTTTGTTTTTGTAAAATAATTTTTAAAATAAAAAATTCATACAAGAAAAAAAATCATTTGTATTGTTTTCATTAAAATGTTTTGAAAATAGGATCAGAAAAATAAAAACATTTATCCAGTTAAATTTCAGTCAAGACAAAATAAATAGGATTCACAAATTATAAAATAAAATAACGATCAAAAGAACACAGATCGCTATATTTAAGTTTTCCGACACACTAAAAACACCATAAATTAATAATATTAAATAAGTATAATAAATCGTCAAAAATTTCTTAAAATTTTATCGTTGAGAAATTTAATAAATTAATATAATAAAAATACTAGTTCGTGCCATGTCCGATTAATGTAATTTTCATTTGAAAATTTAAAAAGAAAAAACAAAAAAGTGCGTTTTCATTTCAATGTGTAATAATATTATTTTGGAAAATCTTAGTTGTTATACCCTTAAATATCAAATTATATTCCTATTTTAATACCTACATAAAAAGGTGGATAATTATGGAACATTTATTTGTATATAATATTATTGTGTAAATCAAAGAAATTCCCTAAGAGTTTGTTCTTAAAAAAAAGAAAAAATCTAAAAATCCATAATTAATATTATTGACTTTTTCTGACTTATACATTTTTATTTGAATTAAATATATTTAAAATTTTAGACTTTTTTATTCTACAATAAAATATGGATAATGTTGTTATTAATTTATTTCATTTATAAAAAAATAAATAAGAATTTTTTTTCATCTTATTTTACTCTTATCTACATAAATATTTTATAATTATAATTGAAACATTAATTCAGTTGAATATTTCATTAAATTGCTGTTTAATTATGAAAAAGAAAAATGTTGTTTTATTTTACAAAACAATTTTTGATTTTTGCACTTCAAATTTATTAAATCCGGTGATTAATTTTCATTGCCAAATAAATAAAATGCTGATCAATTGAAAAATTTCTATATTTAGGGGTCATATAGCAAGTAAAAGTAAAATCTATTGGTACGTTACACTTAAAAAATTGTTGCAAAAAATAACCACGTGTTAACTTTACTCAAGTTGTGTGTATTTGAGCAATAGTAAATATTATTAAATCAAATTAAATGTTAACAATTTCCTTTTTTTTTCAAAACTCAAATGTATCTACTGTTGGAAATATAAATTAATTAAGATTGAAGTCTGTAAATAGTAAACAGAACTAAGTTATATAATAGATGAAAAAATAAGTCATATAGAATATCAAATTCATAATGGTTGAATAACCGATAAAAATTTCATCATCAATTAAAATTAAATATTTAAAAGTATATTTCAGTAAAATTAAAAAAAAATTAAATTATTCAAATTAATTTGAACTTTTCACAACTAATAATTCTTTATACATTAATTTCTAATATTTTAAATTAAAATATTAAAAAAAAAATTCTACAAATATTTTTACGTTTTTTATATTTTAGTAAAAAAAAATTATTTAAAATAAAAACTCAACCTCATTTAAAAAAAATAATTAAGAAATTTTTACTTTGATTATCCATTGTCTAAAATTTTAAACAGTATAAATACAAATCCTTCAGTTTAATTTTAGTATGCATGTATTAAAATAGGAATGTTCTGATTTTGAATATTTTTAAAATGAAAATCACAGTTTACATAAACAAAATAACAATGGTACAAAAAAACCTATTGTAATAAACACCGGCAACATCGATGAATCATCTAATGAGTATGGATTCGGTTGTTTGGGACCACTAGTTTTTCTAGATTTTGAGGGTTTATCTATATTATCATTAATAAGTGTTTGTGTTGTTATCGATTCAGTTTCAATTGCTTCTGTACTAATCGGTGGAAGTCTAGGAATATTATCAAGGTACCCCTTCAGTAGAGCAATTGCATTAATTTTAGGATTATCTCTATATCCTTTTATAAATTCCACACGTACTTTTCCTGTACGAATTTCTGATTCTTCTTCTTTATAATATAGTCTTCCTCTCGAAACACTGAAATAAATATATTCATCGTGCGCTGTACCTCTGCCAACATTTTGGAAGATATCCATATCTGCTATAACAGTATGATCTCCATTCATAACTACATCGAAGACTTTCATGTTAGGTCCATTAAAATAAACTTCACAAAATTTAAGTATTAAAACATATTCCCCATCACCAGTAATTGGAATATCATAACCAAATGTGTTTGTATGATATCGTTCGGTTTGATATAAAACTTCATCCGATTGTGGAACTCTACCAATTAGTAAAAGCTGTTTTCCATAGTCTGAGGCGGTACCTATTTTTCCCATTAAAGGATCTTTTTCATATTGTATTCCGTTTCTATCGGTGTGTGATTCTCCACCCGCGTTTACTGCATAAATTACCTCATATGCATTTACTGAATTATGTATAAACACTAAGACAATACTTAGATATTTTAAAATAGAATCAATCTCTTTTTTTATCATTTTTGAGTTACTATGTAGTTTGACTGAAATTTAATCTGAAATTTAAAAAAAAAAAAAAACAAAATTAATTCTGAAATTATATATAAATGTTAATATTTCTTTTTTATTAATGTATACCTAAAGTTAAATGTTGCTTTATAACTCTTGCCGGCAAACACTATTTATATACTTTCAAGTTTATTGAAATATTTGGTTGGTCTGCCCAATTATAATAAAACTGATTCAAATATTTATAGCGAAGAATTTTTATAAAAAATTACATTTCGAAATGCAGAAGATTAAATAATTCTTATTAAATTGACTTTATTAGGCAAAAATTACAATTTAATACGGCTGTTTGTTTTACCTTCATTCAATATTCTTTTTTTTAATAATTTTTATTTTTTAATTCTCGAAAAATGACACGATTCCCTTTCATACAATATGAAACGTCAAATTGAAAAAGTAAAATAAAAAACAATCGTCAGCAAAAATCCGACAATTCGACAATTATAAGATTTTTGAGCAACTTGAAGTCAATTTATAGCTACAATAAACATTTTAATAATTTATAGAATTGGTTTTGAAATTGGTAACTATATAATTTGAATTAATGGTTATTTTTCTTAATTATTATTAAATATTTTTCATATATAAAATTTTATTTTATTAATATTATTAGAAGAATAAAAAATAAAACTATTTGGTTCAATAATCTTAACTACTTTTTATGCTGGCATTAATTAACCTTAGTGTCTAATTTATTATGAAATGCAAAGCTGCAATATTGTAAATAATTGTAAAGTAATACTACAGTTTTGCAGTTGCTTAATTAATGTTCACTTTCAAAAGTTAAAGATATTAGGGGTATAATATATATTTAATAGTATTAGCTGTGTTCTTTATAATTATACTCTTTTTCATAAATATATATACCAATTTAGTTGGCGTAAGAAAATGGTGATTTTTATTGCAGTTTTTACTTAACGCGCGCATCCTTTTTTGACATTTGACATTCATTTTCATAAAATTCTGTTTATTTTTGTTTGCGCTTTTATAAATTTATATTTTTTAAAATGAATTTACAAGAAGATGTGGTAATGGAATGGTAGCGTAATTTTAGAAAGAACACAGCTATTGTATACCATATTATCCTGTCTTTTTGCTTTAAATAAATATAAGTAGTTCACATCAAAAAAACGTCTTAAAAAACAAAAAAATAATGTTTTTTCTACAATACAATACAATACAATATATAATATTTTATGGTTTGAAAAATGAGACACGGAATGTTATAAGAATATGCTATCTGGGCAACATAATATAAGTTAACGTAGCTAACTTCATTGAATACACGTGTCTTTTCATTTTTGACAGATACAATTGTATTTAAAATGACAATAAATGTCTAAAATTTTTATATTTTTCTGTATTATTAAAAATAAAAAGAATTAATAATGGTTACACTTAAAGAAAGGCAAATAAGTATGAATATGGGCTTTATAATATTAAATAAAACATTAAAATTATTTTTTAACTTTTAAAAATAAATAATCTTTTAGATGCTATTAAGCAAATGTTAAATTTAAATCAGCCCCAAACCAAAACTATGGCAGCTGAACCTGTTTGGAAAATATTGATTTATGATAGAGTAGGACAAGATATCATTTCTCCTCTGATTTCAATACGAGAACTAAGGGAGCTAGGTGTCACTCTTCATGTGTACGTGTTAAAAGTGTAGTTAATTAAGTATTGTTTTTTGAAACATTCTTATTATTACAGGCAATTACATTCAGATCGTGATTCTATTCCTGATGTTCCAGCAATTTATTTTTGTGCTCCTACTGAAGAAAATCTCGGACGAATTGGGCAGGACTTTCAGAATGGATTGTATGATGTTTATCGCCTGAATTTCATTTCACCTATTTCTAGACAGAAATTGGAAGATTTGGCGGCAGCTGCTTTACAGTCAAATAGCGTTGCTAATATCCATAAAGTGTATGATCAATACGTAAATTTCATCACATTAGAGGATGATATGTTTATATTGAAGCATCAAAATAGTGATATTATGTCGTATTATGGTAAGAATTTCGTAATAAAAAAATACAAGAATGTAATTTCAGATTGTACAATACATACATAAATTTTTAATATAGCTATAAATCGTGCTAACACACAAGACACGGAAATGGAAGGAATTATGGATAGTATAGTGGATAGTTTATTCGCTGTGTTTGTCACATTGGGGAATGTTCCAATAATTCGTTGTCCCAAAAATACAGCTGCAGAAATGGTAGCCCGCAAATTGGAAAAAAAACTTCGTGAAAACCTCTGGGACGCACGAAATAATTTATTTCATATGGATGCGACACAAGCGGGATCTTTCAGTTTCCAACGACCAATTTTAATAATATTGGATAGAAATATAGACATGGCTACTCCATTACATCACACATGGACGTATCAAGCGTTAACACATGACGTGTTGGATCTGTCACTAAACCGTGTCGCAATTCCAGATGACGACGTACCAATTGTTGGTGGTACAAAACCGAAGACCAAGACCTGTGATTTAAACGCTAAAGATCGATTCTGGATGTCTCAAAAAGGAAGCCCATTTCCTACTGTGGCTGAATCAATTCAAGAAGAGCTTGAATCGTATCGTACTTCTGAGGATGAGATAAAAAAACTTAAAACTTCAATGGGAATTGATGGTGAAAACGAGGTTGCGTATTCATTGGTAAATGATACAACTGCTCGATTGACAAATGCCGTAAATTCTTTACCACAATTGATGGAAAAAAAACGACTCATTGATATGCACACAAAGATTGCCACATCCATTTTGAACGTAATTAAAGCAAGACGTCTGGATTCGTTCTTCGAATTAGAAGAGAAAATAATGTCTAAATTAGCATTGGATAGACCTCCATCTGAATTGCTTAGAGATTCCGAGTTTGGAACACCTGAGGATAAAATGCGATTATTTATTATTTACTACATTTGTTCTTCTGTCCCTGATTCTGAATATGCTAAATATGAAGCAATTCTGCAAGAGGGGGGATGTGATCTAGCATGCATGCCATACATTCAAAGATGGAAGTAAGATTTAAATTTTTGTTATTTTATTTTTATAAATATAATTACATTCCATATATTTTCAGGAGCATAATGAAAGGATCAGTTATACCTAATCAATATGAAGGGGGTGGTACAAAAACAGTATCAATGTTTTCCAAACTAGTATCTCAAGGTTCATCGTTTGTTATGGAAGGCGTTAAAAATTTGGTAGTTAAACGGCATGTAAGTTGTACAGTTGCAATTATTTCGCTTGTATAAATCACTTAAGTAATAAATTCCAGAATTTATATATCAACGGTATAAATTTTGATATATTTAAAGTAAACTTAATTTTGAAATATTGAATTTTTTTAAATTGTCGTTTGTCAAACTTCGAATCAGTCAAATATATAACCTGATTTAAACCGCCTTTTTGCAAATAAATGGTATCTCAATTATTTGGATATAATTTCTAAAAGTAATTTTACATATTACACATTCAATTATTTTATACCACAAGATATTATTTATTAAATTTCTTATTAGAATCTTCCTGTTACAAAAATAACAGAACAGTTGATGGATTGTCGAGGTGGTAGTGAAGTGGATGATTACCTGTATTTAGATCCTAAGTTGTTAAAAGGTGGTGATCAAGTACCAAAAA
This sequence comes from Pedicia rivosa, assembly GCA_963082725.1. Classification (NCBI taxonomy): domain Eukaryota; kingdom Metazoa; phylum Arthropoda; class Insecta; order Diptera; family Pediciidae; genus Pedicia; species Pedicia rivosa. The sequence continues at coordinate 26,321,267 of OY720154.1, forward strand.
ATAGATCAGCATTCCAGGACGCTATCGTGTTTCTAATTGGTGGTGGAAATTATATAGAGTATCAAAATTTAGTAGATTATATCAAGGTTTGTACTTGTTATTTTATGAGATTAGTTCGAAAATATTAACTTGTTAAATTCTATAAATTTAATTTTAGCAAAAACATACTGGAAGTACACCAAAACGAATTATATATGGTGCATCAACATTAAATAATGCAAAACAATTTCTTAAACAATTATCACTGCTGGGTCAGGAAATATCTGATATTAAATAAATCCAATGTTTTTCAAATAAAAAATTTTTAACTAATTAAAATAAAGAATATTGTAAATTATATATATAAAAAATGTTTTTTATTTATAATAATAAACTACTTATCTGAGATCATTTTATAACACCATTATTGTTACATTTCTTTATATACTAAAAAATTTCAAATTATTTGACTTTGTACTGTTATTCACATTTGAATGGTTCGTTCTTAAAACATTTGTATGGTTGAATCGTTTCCAAAAGCTTCATGATTTCTTTCATTATTTATTATTTATTAAACATGTTGTTCCGGAAATATGTATTAATCAATACAGATTCGATTTTCGATGTTATTGTATTGTAATTAATTAAATTTTTTCATAAATCATTGTAATGCTAGATATTAAAACTTAATGCTGGAAACTAAAATTTCCAAACGGAGATTTTTATTTAAAGCAATCTGTTTTTTTTTATTGTTTATAATTTACAACTCATCAAAAAGGGTGACTCATTTTCTTTTATTTTTTCCGTTTTTTATTATTTCTTTTTAGTGTTTTTTATTCGTTTTGTTTGAAGACACAAATCCAAACTTTTATTTTAAATTATAAAAATCAGAAATTTATTACAATGTCGTCAGGAACAGATAGCCGAACAGTAAAGAAAACGAACAAAAATATATACCTATAGAAAAAAAAGAAGTATAATCTTAAAATTTTATTTTGTTGATAATTTATATTTGTATGCAAATTAATTTAACACTTAACTGTCGGTCATTCATTTTATAAATTTAAAAGTGGCAAAACTTTTAAAGTTTTTTTAGGTCATTTTATCAGAATTAAAATAAAATAATGTGTTTAGCTCTAGTAACGCGATGAAGTAAAATCTGTATGAAATTATTGAATATGATTTTAAATTTTATCGTGAAATTTTTATTGAACTTCCTTCATTTATGAATTCCTACTCATAAGTTTATTCTATTTTATTTTTGTCAGTCGAGAATACTTTCTTGATAATATAAATATACTATCAGATTGTACCTTTGAAGTGATCGCTTAGTAGTATAAAGCATTGCACTATATATTAACCTTTAAATTATAACGAATATGCTAAATTGTAATTTATGTAACTAAATGGAAAACAATTTTCTTTCTCCTATATTTTACTTTTCTATAATCAATATATAATTCTCGTACTTAATAAAAATATTTATATGTATTTTTAATTATTTATTATCTATTGAGAAAAAATTTGAAAATTTCAATTTTATTTAACTTAATTTATTATAAATGCTTAGACATTAAAAAAGAAAAAAAAAACTTTACAATACAATAAACATAACTCACATATATAATATACCTTATACCATACGCCGTCATTGACTATAACGAATTTAATAATTTTTTTTTTTTTTCAAAATCAAATACAAATATTGTTATTAATTATAATAACTTGTTTGGATTTTCATTTGAACATCTGTTGTTTGCTGAATATTGGTTATATGGTTTATCTCTCTATATAATATTTATTTATTTAAACAAGAATGAAAAAAAAAAAAAAAAAACAGAAGAAGAAAAAAATAAATTTGTTGAAAATCTCCTTATAAATAATAAATAATAAATAAATATAAACATCTTATATAAAAGTTTTTTTTTTTTTTTTAATTAAATTCTGGATAAGATAAAAATCATCTTTATAATTAATGCATTTTAAATTGATGTGTTTTTTATTTAAATTTAAACTAAAGAGACATTATAAAAACGAAAGAAAAAAAAAATTCTTTTAATTCAATAAAACCTATAAAATATTTGTATAAAATACGTCAAGGAAAACCTTTAAACAATTTTGAAGACGACACCAAGTCTACTGAGGACATATTCTTATTATATTTATATACGTTGAGCTTTTTTTTTTTATATAAATTCTATTTAATTTTTTTTTTTTTTTATAAAGAAAAAGATAATCTTACATGTTTATGTAACAGTAGCAGTTAGTTAAACAGTGTATCATGTCGATTTACATTGAGCAATTTAGAGTGTTTGAATGAAATAAACAATTCGTCATATTATTCTACAAATTACGTATTTTTAGTATATTAAGAGAATTCTTGTTTTTATATTTCCCATTCCATATTTTACTATTGAAAATTTATTTTCGTCCGTAACATGAAATAACCGACTATGCACGTCGTAAAAGCTCTTTTGTTTATTTAATTCGATATTTAAGTAGTTTTACAAAAAACCAAATTTATATAAAATAAAAATAAAAACTAACTTGTAGGTAAATTTTGATAAAGAAAATAAAATACAATTTAATTTAACTAAAATACTGACGTTAGATTACTGATTCTGTATAACGTCTGTAAGTTTAAAAAACTAAATTAAAATCAACAATCTCTTGCCTTATAATATTTAACTGTGTATTTTATGCCAAATTAAACTGGAAATCGTTATATCTGTAAATGGTAGGAGTATATCGGAATTACATTTAGTACTCCTATATTGTAATAATTATATGTTAAGTCGAACTTAATTCACTTTTGTCTGAAGATTTTAAGTCACGCTTTTAAAACTAAACTAAAAAAGTTTTATATTTTTATCGATGAATGTTTTAAATAAGAGTCGACTTTTATTAAAGACTAAAATCACCAGAGGAATCAATGTTTACCAGTTATAATAATAGTAAAATTTTATTTGAAAACTTTTACGAAACATTCGGATTGGTAAAAATTAGGTAAAAATTAATACGAACATTTTTCTTTAAAATTTTGTAGAATTTATATTTTACTCAGAAAGTGTAAAATTAACACATCAAGATTCTCAGAATAAAAAGCACAATATTATTCCGTTTCCAATTTGTATTTAAATATAAAATATTTTCTGTTTAGCCTATTCTGTGTTGTACTGTATTCAACAGTTTTAATGTTCCAGTATTACGTACTGAGTATAATGTGTTTTTGTTTTTTAAGTTAATTAATAAATTATTTCATTTTTTGTGTCTTGTTAAAATAATAAATACAAATTTGATTTGTAAACCCTGAATTTTATACAAAAAAAAAAAAAGAAACAACAATAAAACAAGATGAAAAAAAAAAATATTAAATTCTTTTTTAAAACATCAGCGACGACGCAACTTCCTTGACCTTTTGTATTGTTTATATGTGTATATATATGTATATGCAAACAGAATATCGAAAATAAAAATTTAAGTGTTTTTGTGTAAAAAAAAAAAAAATTAAAAACAGGTAAAAAAAAAATAATTAAATTAATAAAATAATTGTAGAAATGCCTTCAGAACGTATATGAAAATTGGCGTAGTTCCGACAATAGTTAGTCACGTAAAATAATTTAATTATAGAAATCAATTTTAGTTGCTGTTATTACTGTTTAACATGTTTTGGGTTATTTACTGATGATTTTCCAAAAATAATTAATTTAAAATACCAGGACCATATAAATTCGGTCTGTGTAATTGACTCTTATATTTCGTTAAATAAATCTAAAGTTTTAATTATTTCACTTAGTGAGTGGTTCATTGTTGTAAATAAAAGAAAATATCAAAACAATATACCTAGAGCTATACGCTGCAGAGTCTTTGGCTTCAAACTTTAGCGTGGTAGAAAACTGTTATGGATTCTCACATGACAGTTGATACAAGATACGTTAATAAACTAATCTAAACTAAACTAAAACAATGTCTTATTTTTTTGCATCAAAATAACAATATTTCCAACCAAAATTTTTGATTCTTGATTATTATTAATAAATAAATAATTCTTCCTTTTTTCCTAAAATCTAAATATGTACATGATATGTACATGATAATAATTTATAATAAATCTATTATAATTCATATCGCAGATGAAAATTTGATTATCCAATGGTAACTAAAATAAGTATTTGCAATTAATGTTTGGAATTTAATTTTTGCCTTAATATTTCATTGGATAATCTCTTGTTCCATTCAGAAGCATCGTGGAAACCACCATAAATGTATTAAATATTATAAAGATTTATTCAAATTCCAAATTCAATTGAATTATTATAATAATTTTTCCATAATTATAATTGTAATTTTGAATTTTATAAATAAAGCAATTTATAGTAAAGATTTAAAGCTCTAAAAGAAACCACAAAATTACATTCCTCTTCCTTTTTTCATCATCTCTCAATATTATGTTTTTGTTTTAGGTTCTTATTTTTTAATTTTTTTTTTCGTCATATTTTCTTTATTTATTTAAAAATATACGCCCCTAGAATTGCCGCACACGTTGAAATGGTTTCATCTCTTTTCTCATTTTTTTTTTATCTTTTTATTCTGTTTTTTTTTTTTTGGTTTTTTTTTCTTTGATTTTAGTTCGTTTCTTTTGGTAACATTCTTCAAAAAAAAAAAATTATAATCACGTAACAAGGAGGAATATTCTCAATGCTAACAAGCAAAGACGAAGAACCAAATACATATTTTCTTTAAAATTTTATTTGATATTCTCATCATCACAATCATCATGATCATCACAATCATCATCTTCATTATGGATCTTCCTCTCCCTTTCTAAACTTATAAATATATATATACACAAAATTTTAATATTATACATTTTTTTTTATTCAGTTTGTAAATGATGGTCGCTCCATATAAATAAATGTATACCTATATTGTTAATGTATCCATTTGTGCTTATATGGAATTTAAAGTTGAGTACCTATTTATAAATTACGCTAATTGTAACCACAAATAATCTGATGGAATTACAAGTTTATGTAACTGTAAAAAAAAAATGAATAAAAGAAATAAATTAAAAAATATAAAATTATATTAATTGTAAACGCATACAATTTGCGTTTATTTTGTACATCTACGTATATGGGAAAGTTTGACCGAGTTTGGTAAACATTAAAGGAAAAAGTGTGATTTTTGTAGTAGGTGTTATAAATTTATATTTTTAATGAGATTGGAATTATTTATAGGAATTTTCCAAAATTCTATTCTTCATTTTTTAATCAAATAATTTGTTTTTCTGTATTGTTAATTTTTATTAATTTTTCTAGAATATTTTTAGAAAATAATATTTAGTCAGACTGCGTGTAATTGCAAATTGATTATTTTTTTAATTTTTATTTGAATTACGCAACAATGTTTTTTTTAAAGGTGGTTTGAGCCAAATCAATTATGGAGCACAAATCAATTATTAATAAATTAATAACATCAACTATATTTTCTATTTGTGTCATTTTCATAATTAATTTTCAATTATTAAGTGATTTGTATAATATCTGCGGACCATTAAGAAATAGTCATGAATTATTTTCATCAAATTAAAACAAAAATTTGGTCACTGAGTATATTTTTTTAATACTTACGCAATAATTTAATTAATTATTGACAATATTGTGTTTATATTTATTTTAATCGATTTTAATTACTATGATTACAAGACTTTAAACATTACCAATTATAAATATGGGTAACGTTAAATTAAAAGGAGTGGCAATTCTGGAAATTAATTAACAATTTTAATATTTATTGTTCCATTATTGTCTGTAGAACAAAATTGTTCTTTTGATTTATTGAAACTATTAAAGATTACTTTCCAATTTTTGTTTAAAAAAAAATTGGTTAATAAATTTTTTTTTTGGAAATTTTTAAAGCAAATATAAATTGTATATAATTTCACTTATGTTTTTCATCAATTATTTAATTACTATTTGATTTAAGTTATCCCTTATTTTATGTGATGTTAAAACATGGAGTGATACTACAGCCGCTTCCAAAACTTATTTAATAATAATATTTACATTCTCATTAAATTAAATTTATTTTCTTAATGAACATTGGCAGCTTTTCGAACTAGTAAATTGAGAAAAGAAGAAGGAAGTGATTAGTGATAGTAAACAATTAGAACTCCGTATTATTCTGGAATAGAAGTTCGAATGCAATTTGGAATAGTAGTTTAGTGTTAAGTTTTATTATATTAACGAAAAACTATCACAAATGATGCATTAACGAAAACCCATTAAATATACCTTTGAAGCGGCACAAAAAGTAATGTGAAAAGATGTCCATATTAATGTAGTAAATAATACAAATATAAAAAAAAAAGAAAAATACCAAACTTCAATGTAATCGTATATGAAATATATATAACTATTAACGTAAATATTCTTTAAATAAAACATTTATAATAAAATGGAGTAAAAACTTTATATAAAAATAAAATAAAACTAAAAAACAATCTACAATAATAATAAATATAAATTTTATTATAAATAAAAAAGAAATAATTCGATTTAAACTTTCTAAAATAAATATACCAAACTGGCATTTCACTCGCAGGTTGTTTTTAATAGATTGGTCACTGAAATTGTTAAAATGAAGAAAATAAAAAGCGATATACAGAAAAGTAAAAATATTTATTAAATATTTGTACTTTTTTTTTAAGAAGAAGAAACAAAAATAAATATATATCAACGTGCAAATTCATCTTACACATATTTTATCAACTAAAGTAAAAGACATCTTTGTTGTTTGTTTTTTTTATGTTCTCATACAAACTTTATATATTTTTTATGTTTTATTAGTCTTATTATTGTTGGTATTAAAAAATTCATTTAATTTTAATGTACAGAATTAATATATAAACTTAACTTTGTATACCAAATACAGAGTATGTAAATAAATATTATTATATTAGAATAAATGAAGGAAAACAAGTAAGTGTCTATAATGTTTTTATATACGCAAAAATTATAATAATTATTAGTTTTTTTTTTTTTTAATTTATAGAAAAAAGAAAAAGTAAAATAAAAACGAAATATTTTGATAATGACGAATAAGAAACAATAATTATTATAATCGGGATGAATATAAGAATAATATAAATACAAAAAATGTTAAATACCTAAATAGAATGAACCAGATAAAACCAAATATTTTATGCAATAAAAATTAAATTTCATTAAAAATTCACACGTTTAAAGAAGAAGAAGAAGAAGAAAATGAACCCAAATTCAATAATGTTTTGTACGTCATAATTAAATTGAAATTGTACGTCACAAAAATCGTCAAGGTGAGGCAGTCTTTAATAAATAATATATCTTATACAAAAGATATTTGTATATTTAAATCTATTAATGTTATTATACTTCTATAAAGATTATATAGTTTTTTATTTATTATTTTATGAAATTCCTAACAATATTTTTTTTTCTTCTTATAATAAAAAGAAAAAGAAGAAGAAAAAAAAAACACAAAAATCGCCATTGACTATTATCATTGTGTTTATTAAACATCAAAACATCACAATCACACCTTTCCACTTAAGATTCTGATATATAAAAGAAAAAACATATTCGCGTGTCCACATTTTTTTTTCTTTATTCTTCTTCTTCTTCTTCTTCTTATTTTGATCTTGGTTTTACAATAATTTTTTTTTAAAGTTTTGATTTAAAGTTCAAATACAAAAAAAAATAGAAATAACGTGATTTTGTACCTACAGTTTAAATTTTTTTTTTGTTCTTCTCTTTACTTCTTCATATTGAAGGAAAACCAAGTAAATTTTAAACGTTAAAACATTAAACGCATTTTCTGTTTTTTTTAAATTAAAAAGTAGAAAAATTATAGAACTTATTTTGTATATTTTGAATCTGAAATTTCTTTAAACTTTAACATTTTTTTTTCTTGTTCACAAAAAAAAAACCTTTTTATTTATGTTTTTGAGTCATTGACATAATTTTGTTATTGTTTTTGTAATGCATTAAGTATTATAATAAATTATGTTAATAAATTCGTATTAATTCATATTAACTAATATTTCTTATATTGATCAAGAAAAAACAAGAGAAAAATTACATTTTTCATCGAATACCAAAAACAAAATAAAAAAAATAATAATAAAGTTCAATATGTACGTGCAAAATAAAAAAAAAAATTAATATCACTTTTAACATTTCCAGCTGATGTTAAGGAAAAAAAAAGAATGAAAGAAAAAAAAAATTGCAAGAAGAACTGGCAAAAGATGTAATAATAATATAAAAGTAATAAAACCAAGAAAGATAAAATGTCTCTTATATTTGTTGTAAGTTTTAAGTCTTCGACTTTGCTGTTTTACTTGCAATTAACATTCCTAAGTTGGAGGTTGTTTTTTCACTTGTTGCACTCTCTGTGCACATCTTTTTTTTTCTTTTTCCTTTTTTTTCTTTTTACCATATATACAATGTAAATGATCTTAAGTCACTTGTGGTTTTTCTTGTATTTATTTTTTATGAGAATTATAATTATAAATTCAGTACTAACGAACAATTAAATTTGTTGTTATGCAAGCCCTAATTTGTGAGTAGGTGAATTTATTAAATAACAAACCTTAAGTATTTTTACCAAATAAAAAATAAAAAATTAAATTAAATTAAATTAAATTAAAGGAAAAATTTTCTTGTTCCCTATATGATTTAATTTGACTGATGTTTATGGGAAATTATTAAGACACAAATAATGAATAATGAAATGAAGATTTTATAAAAATGAATAAGAATTTTATATAAAGAAAAATTTAAAGAAGTAATTAATCAAGAAATGTTTAAATAAATAATCAATATCAAGATCGATAAAATATAAATCCGTGTGTTGTTTTTCCTTGAATGTATATATATGTCCACCCACTGAGGTTATTGTTAAAGTCATGTGACATAGGATTCCTGGTACAATAATTCTACATTTTTATTGAGAAATAAAGAAATTGCATATATCCTATAAAATACCAGGATTAAGACCCGGATTCTTTTCTTGCATTTAGGCCATTACTAATCATCATTATTTTCCCAAGACTGAAATAAATAAAATTAATTTTAAATACAAGAAAAATTATTTACGTAACTAATTAATTGGTTTTTAATTATTTTCTACTTTTTTTCTACTAATGAAATGACATTTTACCTATACTCAAAGAAAAAAACCACAAGTGTAAGAATAATAAAATTATTAAGTATTTATACTTTCGGTTGTTGACTGAATTCGTGTCAATAAATTGTTTTTATAATCAATCATAAGAGTTCTTGTTAATATTTTATTAAAATCTATTTATTATTATTTAAAACATTCACAATATCATAAGATGCTCATTTTCATATTAATTTAATTTATAAACTGAATAATCAATTTTCGTGAATACAATTTCTTTATTTAAATTATGTACACTTCCAACCAGTGCACAGTGCTCATATTTGTTTTAAAAATATTATTCCATATATAAAATCAATAATTCGATTATAATGATTGAAAGCATTCATCAACATTTAGCTTTAAAGAAACATAAGATCAAAAACTTGAATTTTGAATCAAAATTTACAGCATACAATTTTATTTGTAAACAAAACTAAATAATTGTTTGTTTTTTATTCCTATAATAATTCAATTTATCCACTATACGAGACAAGTATATGGTTCATTCATAAAAAATCTAAAAAAGAATGAAGGAAAAATCTCCCACGGTTAATGCATTACATTCCATCTTATATTAACTCATCACAAATCATAAGAAGTGACATGGCCAAGATACTTCCATATATAAAGATCTTGACCATTTTCAGTAAACATAATCTGAATTAAATTATGGTCTCATAAACAGCCTGGCAACTCTATTATGCGTAAAAATTGTATATTCCATAATACAACATTCGGTCACAAACCACACAAACGCCATATAAATATAGTGTGAAACAATTGTTTTTTATTTCCTATTAGTGACGTTGGGTAGATATTTTTGAATGAGTGTATATACACATGCATTATGTGATTATCCGATGTCAATGAGTATAGTATGTTTATGTTTTTCTTCTTAAATCGTTACTTTATAACATCACAATGTGAATATCGTCTATATTTGGTTAATTGATTCAATTGAAGCATGTGAATTCTTAATTGTTTTGGTTTTTACTTGAAATTTTTATTTATAGGGTGATCTTAAAATAATCTAATCATTAAAATTGGTAATTCATATTTATTTTTATTAAACCTTAGCCTAGTAGAAAGAATTATTTGGATTTTATTATAATTGTGGATCCTGGGCAGTTGACTAGTAAACCCAAAATCAAGTTAAATCGAATTTTTAATTACTTTCAAATGAAGTGAATTTAAATTTAGTTAAACTTATTTTTACAAAACTACTATAAATGCATTTAAACATTTTTTTACACTGAATTTTCTACAAAAGCCTTTTTAAAGTTTTTATTATATGTGTATATAATGTATACAATGTTTTCGATATAATTGATAAATTATAGTTCCGATCAACTTACTAAGAACATTCTTTACTAAAAGGACTCTGATATATAAAAAAACAACTAATGAAGCTTCAGACTGTTGTATTTTTATTTAAACAACATATCAAATGTTGATTAGCTATTATTATTTTGTCTTTATTTAAACCATATAGAAATCAAGACATACCTTTATTAAAATAAATGAAAAATGATTAATTTAAAAGGTATAGAAAATATATATAAACCAATTCACATTATGGTAATCACAATGATTCATGAAAGTTCTTCTATTTTTAATTTGATGATACCATCTTATCAAGTATATTTCAAATTTACCAATCAATTTAAAGAGGTTTATAAAACTCTTTATAAAATGTTTCAACAGAAATAATTAGCATAAGTATTAATATTTATATTACCTAAAGAAATGATATAATTTTAATGAAAAATAAAAATATTTTTATTTTATTTTCAAAAATATATTATTAATTTTTCTATAAATTAATTTCTGTACTACCCGGTATTACATAAAATCAATATGGAATTTTAAAATGTTTAAGTCTTATATGCCTCTTTTGGGAAGGTGAAGTTCGTATTTGGTATGAGCGCACGCCATATGTCTTAACTTCAATTCATGTCTTGGTCTTACATATGGACATATGGAATTAAATGTATTGTATATAAATTATACATTTTTTAATATTGTTAACTATAAAAATGTGATGAATGAATGAATGTTAAATTTTTTTTTTAATAAATTTAATGTAAGAAAAAGAATGTTTGTATACATTATTCAAGGAACAATTCATTTTTGTTTTACCGTTAATAAAATTTGTTTGAATATTTTAAGAAAACAGAATTTTTTTTGTAGGTTGTGTTAATACATTAGTAAGGTAAAACTATAAAAATAATTGTGTATCTATTACTTCTTTGGTGTCCAAACAAAAGATGCACTAATCTCTTAACCTGCACATTAAAAAGAAAAAAATAAATAAATTTCATTCATTTATTATATTGACAGATATTTTACAATGACAGATGCAACTGATCCATCCATTCAACATTCCGATATCACCCGAAACTAAAAATGTGTATAGTTCTTGCCGCCTTTCCTTCTTAAAAAGAATATAGAAGAAAAAAACCTAATAGCTTCCTTAATGGTATGACTCACATGCAGAGAGAAACTATAAACCTATTGCGCTCTTTTCTCTTATCAGTTAAAAAAATCAGGTAAAATATTTCAATTAACACAAATCAGTTATTTTGTCAACTTATGCTGATAACAATTTCCCTCACACAATGTAAAGGAAAAAAATATAAATGAAAACTACAAAAAAGAACACATAAAAAAATAACATTAACAAGGATCACATTTTTCCGTTTTAGTTTAAATTAGCGTGCCACATCTATTCTGGAATCTATTGAGAATAAGAAAAAATATTGTTAAAATGACAAAAAAATCCTTTTAGGATTTTGCTGGAAATTGTTATCTCCACATTCCATCAATTTTTGACCACTTTATTTTTGAGGAGAACCAAAAGTTAACAATCATTCATTATAGTGAGTGCGGCTTACAATAGTGAAAACATAAACTGTGAAATAAGAAGAAAAATTCCGGAAAAATGAGATGAGAATATATAACTATAGCAGCAAAAAGTAAAAAATACCACCGAAGATGAATAAGTTTAATTATTAATTATTATTAATAATATCTATATACATAAATGTACAAATTAGCAGCGTGACAATAAACATGAAAAATGAAATAATAAACAGAAGAAGAAAGAAAGAATTAATAAATATTTTACGTTTGTTAATCACAATTTTTTTTTAAAAATGTTTCTTTCCCATAATTATATTTTTCCCATATACCTTAGGGATGATATATTGTAGATTATAATCGTTTGTTGGTGGATCACCCATTTAGGGATTCATTAAATATATTATATGTAGTTTAATATGCCTGGTCATCTGGACATCTTTCTTTCGCTTCGTTACAAATGTCCGACCTCACTTATAGTATTATCTTGATGTTAGATCTTTTTTAAGATAACTACATTTTAAAATGAAATTTAGTTTTTGTTTGTTTTTTTTTGTTGTTACTTAATGTTGTTGTTAGTTTTTTAGTTGTTTTTTTTGTGTGTTTTAATTTAATTGTTGGTCCATCGTCAGAATAACTAACGAAGTTCATTCAATACATAAATGAGTAATAAAACAAATATTCATCTTGTTTCTTGATTCTATCGGTATGATAATTCATTGTATGATGGGAAAAATGTGATTTTAATTTGTTTGTGAGTGACGAATATTTTTAAATCTTTAGTTAATTGTTATTTCAAGGAAATTCAATAAAAAATATAGGAATTTATAAATTGAAATATAATTTGTTTGTTTTTTTTTTCATTTAATTTGTATATTGGTTAAATTTATGTTAAACATTGGTATACAGAATTTCATTGGAATAAAATAATTAGGCTTTATTCTATCGGTGATTTTGATTATATTTAACTACAATAAACCACTGATCTTATTATTTTTCATTAGTGTAAGTTTTATTAATGCGTTCTTTAGCAATGTATTGTAGCAATGATTGTTGTTTCTAAAATAATTATTTGCATTGATATTAAATTTTCATTATATGTACTCGCAAAAAATACAAAAGACATCAACAAGTGACGAACCCAATATTTACAAAAATCTTAATATTACGCAAAAACAAAAACACGTGACGTGTTGTGACATAAAAATAAATCAAAAATATTTGCTTTTGAAAACAAAATACCTTAAAATTACATAAACATTGAATAAATTTTCACTTTTGAATATAGTTGTTGTAAACATATAAATGATTGTAATTGACGATTACACACAATTAAATTTTTCATCTCTTAATCATATATACTAATATTATTTTCTTAACTATAAGAATTAAATTTTTCATCATCGTCATCATCATCAACAACTATACAAAAATATTTCGTTATCATCACGAACATCATTATAAATTGAATAATAATAATTTTCAATATGGGGTCCCTCCTGACCAAACCAATCCAAACTAACCGACCAAGAAAAAAGAAACAAAAAAACCGATATATAAATAATATATTAATTATGGAATATATGTATAAGAAAAACCGTCCGCATTTAAAGGAATTTGTTTGTTTTACGCCTCACACAGGGTGGTCGAAATGGCTACAATATATATTTAACTATGTGTATTATGATGTTTGTTTATTAATGTGTGTGTGTCTTTTTTCTTTTTTTTTTCTTCATTCTTCCAAATTATTATTATTTTATTTCTTTCAACAAAAACCGATAATCGAGTAATTTAAAAAGCAAACCATTCTTCTACGAAATTTGACGGTTGGTATATAACTAACAACATTGGTATTTTTTAAAGTTTAGTTTAGGTTTATATGTATAAAGAAAACAGAAGAATATCATAAATGAATCTATATATATAATGTAGGGTGACTCATTTTAATATAGATGAAATGATCATTAGTCGTTCGTGGGAACCATTTATATATCTATTAAAAATAAAATCATATAAAACTTTCATTTTCTTCAAGTTAAATTATTATGAATGTCACCCTGCATTGTATGTTTAATTTTCGAATGTACAAAACTATTATAATGACTTGTTAATCTTTTTACACAGAAGCCGATGATTTTTAACAGGACAACTGGTAACTATATATGATGAAAACTAAAACTTAAATAAGAAAGATTTTATAAAGATCGACAATGATGAAGATTGAAAGAAGAAGAAGGGTAAAGGATATTATTTACTTATTAATTTTAACATTTTTTGTTGATATTCTCATTAATTTATAACAACACAATTGTAATAAAAAAACTATATATGGATATGCTTAAAGTTAGATTATACCTTACCTTTATGTATAATGTTTGTGTTTACAAAGAAATACAAGAATTGAAAAATGTAAACGGTTCGGTTAAACCTTTGATTTTATTATCATTTAAAGGAATTTATTTTACAGATTGTTCGACAAGTTTCAAATATTTAGGCCAGAAAATATATTCGTCACCTAATTAACATAAAAAGAAACAAATATAAATTCTTACCTCGAGTATTTATTGTTTTTGAGGTTATGTTTTCATTGTAATGAAAGCTAATATTTTGTGTCCTTCTATTTGTTATTATATATATTTTCACATTCAAGGAAATAAATTTTGGGCCCCACAAAACAATTGTCATTTGTCAAAATTCAAAACCTTCAATTTCTTTTGGGTTCTCAAAATAATGTATACATTGTATACAAAATAATAAGAGACCCTGAGGCTATAACCGATAGTCCTTCATTTTGATTTGAATTAAACGTCAATTTGTACGATTGTTTCATGAAATCATATCTTAATATTTTTAAGAGAAAACACCTTACTGAAAGTTTCTAATATCGATGATACTTACAATTTATGCCACGGAATTGTAATAAATTACATTAATGTTTGATTGAGCCTCCTCTAATCGAATTACCTTCACTCAAATATGACAACATATTTCAGTTACTTGTTCATACAAATAAAAGTGTCTAATCAGACCAAGATTTTTGGTAAAATTTATGAGCCTGTAAGACAAGTTTTATATTAATATGAAATGTTAGTTAGTTAATACACATTTTTCGCAACTTTATAAAGTTTTCCCTGAAAATATTACAATAATATTGTTTTTTTTATTTTGTTTACTTCATATTAACTAAACATATTTAAATGGAGAAACCCAAAACTTAAAGTATCATAAAAGTGTAATTCTTTGAAAATCTTAATTTAATTAGCAGAAAGAGCATACAATAACTAATTAAATTAAATTTATTTACCAAACTGCGTGCCATTTTTTGATAACATGAATAATAATGTATTATTTATTTTGTCCTTCATTTTTAATTTCAATTCTAAAGAAAGATGTGAAATTCAAGAACAGTGATTTAAATCTAAATTCAATTCTTTATTTTATTAGAAACTTTTGTTTTTTTTTTTAAACTTTTAAGAAAAATAAATCTCAATAAGATTTAAACATATATAGTAATCGTATCCTTGAACCTATAAATTCTTGTTTCTATTTGTAAATAAAGACGTTTGTTTGAAATGTTTTGTTGAATCTATTTTGCTTTCAGAATAAATATATAAAGTTAATTGTATAATTATTATTACAAGACTATAACTAAGTATATTATTATTGTAATTTTTTAAGTAAAAATGTTTCCTGTATAATTTTTTATATATATATTTTTTTTAATAAATAAATTTTTGGTCATAATTTCAAATTTTAATAAATTAATGAAGATTTGTGCATAAGGAAACGATTATTAATTTTTTTATTAATTGAATTAAAAATATTTTAATTTAATTTATAAACTAAAGAAAAAATCATTGTTCAAACGGACACTTATAGATGTTCTTTTTTTTTTATTTATTGTTTATTTTTATTATATTAATTGAATTAAAATAAGAGTCTCAAAAAAAAATAAATAAATAAAAATACACAACAGTTCAAATACAAAAAACACTTTATGTACTTATATATTTATATAGATAGATATTTATGTGCATATACATTATTTTTTTTAAATACAGGCAAAAGCACGCACATTTAAATATTATTATAAGATGTAGGCTGCTAGCTGTCTATATTACAACTTTCATAACGTGTCACTTACGAGATATAAATAATATTTTATTTATAAATAAAATGCCTTGAGGCACCTGGTATATAGCAATCATATATATATATATATTCTGGTTTGATTTTTTTTAGTGGTACAGTGGCGTACATATAACACATTTTGTTTTTGGTATTTTTATGTTTTTTGTAAAAAAAAAATCAAGTCACACAAAAATTCCAAACAATAAATAAAATAATAAAAAAAAAACAAGAAAAAAAATAAAGAAGATAATGTTGAGGATGAGGTCATATTTAAAGACTTTCATAGGAGAAAACGATTGCCAGGACATGGTCCTATATTTATATGTTTGTAGGTATAACATTTGTTAAAAAGGTAACCGACTAACTTTTATCAAAATGTCATTTATTAAAATTCAATGTTTTATTTTTTTTTTATTTTGCCAGTATGGAAAGAAAGAGAAAAACTGAAACTTAACAAACAAAAAAAAATTGGTTTGAGCAGGTTAAGTGATACTGATACCTTCGACGATAAGAGAAATATTTACAAAAGAATGAGAACATATTTTTCTGTGACAAATTCTTTGAATATTGTTTTTTCTTCTTTCTTTTTTTGCTTTGGTTTTTTTGTTGTTGAAAAAAAAAGAATTAATTGAAAGAGATTTATCTTATATCTATATAGCCTTATTTTATGTATAAGTTATTATATACATACAAGTGTAAATATAAGAAATTGGGACTTGGATTAACCCCATAGCACGTACGATATTAAATAATACCAAATCAAATTCAACCGTAATGTCAGACTTTAACCTAATCATAGCGATTCTAGCCTCCTACAAGTTGCTTCAAAGTCATAGTTTGGATGACTTGGAATAATATGAAAGCCCGTTAGTATATATTTTAGTGGATCCAACAGAAAACAAATCTTTAACTTTACCAAACAGTCTTACAATTAATACTTCTCGATATGTAGGATGATTTATGTCCCAACTAGAGAACAAAAATATTTGATGTGCAATATGTACAACATTCGATGTTCTTAAGAAACTAAATCTGTAAGTAAAACTTTTTTCCATAACAGAGGATTTGTTCCCATTATAATAAACAATTTTGATATTAAGTTTTCTTTCTTAATTTTCTTTTCAAATCATTATATAATTTGCCACAGGCTGATAATAAAACCCTAAAAACGTTAATAATGTACTCCAACTATTTGTTCAATTTATTTATAAATTTATCATTTAATTCCATAAAATAATTTCCTCATTAAATAATTACTTTAATTGTAAAACCCTATTTAAATTTTCTTAATAAAGTTTATTTTCGTGTGCAAATGTGTGGATCATTAGGAAGTGAAGGGTTATAAAACTATTATAAAAATAAATTTTTGTTGTTTAAAAATAGATTTTTAATTATAATTAATTTACAAGAACTGGATTTAAGAATATAACTTTTTTTTTAAACATTAAACAAAAAAAATTCTAGTTCTTTAATAATCATATATTTTGTTCTACGACGTTTTTTCAATATTTCCAAAAACAAAACGAATCCATATGTGAATACATGTAAAATAACCCCGATGTCATTCAGAAATTTATATTCTATACATATATTCCATATATTCTTTATTTTTTGCGCATTTGTCAAGAATTTTTTTTAACGCATTTGCGCATAGTGATGATATATATAAGTTATATATGATAAATAAGAAATCATTTGAATTTCGCAAAGGTTTGTGTTTTGGTAAAATTATAAACAACAAAATTAAGCTCTTCATACTTTTAATAAACTTTCAATTTCAATTTATTAATTACTTCGTCTGTGATTTTCAGAATTATTAAAAATAAACATTTAACCGTCAATCTTATAGTATCATTGGATATTGAATTAAAATTCCGTAAATTTATCATAGATTATATTATTATAAATGGCCCTAGAAATCGAATGATAAGTCCGTTAAATAAATTATTAGAGTAACTAGTTATACAATTATTAAAGAAAAATATTTAAAGTTGATTTTAATTTATTGTAAAATCAAGAACTCTTAGTGAAATTATTAAATATATTCCTGAATGTATATGTCTTTTTATATTTATACTTGTTTACATATATATGTACATGTGAATGTGTTGGTATATATATATATATATATATATACCATTATATATACCATATATATATATATATAAAACTAATGTGACAATCTAAAACTTTCCATCCAATCTTGACCTATACCAAAATCATACAATGTACGCATTTTATAAACTGATTTTTATCTGATTCATTAATAGCATCGTATTTTGCAACTTGGATCTCCGGCATTAACTTAAACGCTTACATATAAATAATAATATTTTTTCTAAATTTAAGCAATCAATTGGAAAAAATTTTAAATGAAATTATTATTAATTAATTTTTGGCTTTTTCTTTATCAAAAAAAAAAATGACAAAAATTAAGACGAACGACGCATTTTCCATAAACAATTTATGTATGAATTTTATTTATATTCATATCTTTTTATACCTTTTTATCAAAATTAACATCATATAGTCACAAGCCACCTCACTATAATCAAACTATAAAATTTACATTGATACAAAATATATTGTGATTACTTCATTTCTATATTTGGATATTAATATCAGAAAAATGTAATCGATGACCAAACATTATCATAAATTTATGTATATATTATTTTATTACCTACATTATAGTTACAATATACATATGCAGATGCGTATATACAGATTACATATATATGTATTTTAATTTTTTAAATTTGTTGGTTTTTGGGAAGAGATATTATATATATACACGATGAGAAAGTGAATTAAGAAAAAAAAAGTCACTGCTCACGTATTTCATCCATTAAAATAATGACGTTGACAAAAAAAAAAGTATTAATTAAATGACCGCTTGCTGTGTGTCTATTGACTTGTTACCCTTTATATAAAATACACATATCAAACCTTTTTATTCATCTTATATAAGTTCATCTTCTTAACTCTTGTTTTTGTTTTTATTTTATTTCTTTTGTTCCTTTCTTATAATGTTTTTAGATATAATAATTATAGGATGATCAAGATCACAGACCGCGAACTAATGTCAACCAAATACACGAATAAAAAAACTAAAAATAAATGAAAAAGAAGAAAAAAAAAACAAGATCAGATGACAATCAAAATATATATATAGGTATATTTTTTGGATAGATATTTCTTAGGAAAAATGATAACAACACGAGGAAGAAGTTACAAGAGAGACGTAGCGCCTCCGCCTAATGTAAACAATTTTGTTGTCGGTGAGTTCTGAAAAAAACAATACAGAAGAAGAAGGATTTGTTGACATTACAAAGAAATAAAATAAAGTAATGTGAATATGTATGTATAATGGAAAATTTGTGAAATTCCTCAGAACTATTTCTCATTTATAATTAAGACCGAGAAGTCAGGTACGTGATGTTTGAATGTACGCTTTGCTTTTTTTTCCTCTGATCATCAGCTGAAACTTTCACTTATCGCATAAATAAAAATAAAAATAAAACATTCATATTTGCATTGGTACAAATTCATGTAACCATGCCTTTTGGTCGTCTAATTTTCGTAACCATATTTTCGATCAAATTAAAAACAGAAGGCACAGACAATAAGACGACCTCAGTCAGCCAGATATATAAGCTTTAATCTTCATCATAAATATAAATTTGATCCATTCTTCTTACTATATTAAAATGTTTTTTTTTTCATTTTTTTTCATGAATCAAAAATGAAATTTAAAACCCAACCAATTAGGATGATCTTGCCCAAAAAAAAAAGTTGAAGAAGATGAAATTTATAAAAAGGAGAAGCAAAAAAAAAGGTCAACATTTGTCAGACACCTTATAAACCTACACCGGATGTGTTAATCTCAAAAATACCAAGAAAATGATGAATCCATTTTATTTTAGCCTCTTAAAATACAAACACATACCTATAGATTGATGATGATGGTCAATCAACATCTTTTAACAACAAGAAATAATATATGACTAAGGATTAAAATAAATAAATTATCATTGATCGTAAATTATATTTTTTCCAAATATTTTCGGTTCTTTATGTAGTTAGGGATGTGATATAAATTTCGATTAATCGTGATAGATTTAAGTAGGTTATTGTACGTCAGAATGCGTGCGTTATTCTTCTTTTAAAAGTTTAAGTCAAATTTTCCGCTAATAATACAAATTGCTTATATATAACCCATAGTATTATTTTTAATGATTAATCATAATCCAAACATCGATGATTTACAATCGATTATTTATTTCTTTTTAGTGAAAAGAAAAACAAAGTATTCACATCCCTAATCACAAGGTAAGGTTGAAAGTAAAACATATATGAGAAACGCAATGCAACGGTTAAGACACAGAGCTAAAACAGCAACAACAATAAAATGAAGAATAAAAAGAACTATAAAAACGTACAGAAAAAGTTAAAAGAAAGAAAAAAACAACAGCAACAAAAAAAAAAGTAAGAAATAAGAAATATATATATCGGACCTTACCTTGTATAGATAGATTTATATATATTGCGCTTTAGCTTTTGTGAACGAATATTAGCCGGCAAAAATCTTTTGTTTTTTCGGACGGGTATTTGTTCTTTTTCTCCGAGGTGGGCTTCTACTTCTTCTTCTGGGGGGTTTTGGTCATCACCAGCCGCATTCACCATAGGAAAAAAAAGTAACAAAAATTATATAAAAGAAAAAAAAAAATAAAGACAAGAATGTGTTTATGTATATTTTGGCAGAGACCCTTTTGTTTTTTCTGATTCTCCATTTCGTAAACTGTTTTCAGTTTTGCAAATATTTCTTTTTTTTTATTTTGAATAATAAACATAATCAGCGATAATTTTCACGGTTTCTTATTTATATAAAATAATTGTTCAAAACAAAACACTAAAACGGCGTGAAAATTAAAATTTTATGTTTGTTAACACACATACACACACTCACAAGCACACAAGCATATCTACTTAAAAAAAAAATAAAACAAAATGCTAACATGAGAACACAGTCAATTTGATATTTGTTTTTTTATTATTGTTCTTTCTTACCTCAAATTTGGTTATGATTTACAGCCGCCAAACAATAGAGTCAGGCCAATCACGATGGTTGCGGCTTATTAAATAAAAATTAAATAAGCAGACATAATGGGTTTGACAGATCTGAGTGAACAAATGGCTGGGAAGTAACTAAGGAAGAGCATTTCAATTTGTTACTACAACAACAATAATAAATAAATAAAAAATAACGACTAGGACATTCCAAAGTTTTAATGTTGATGGTTTAATTTGATGAAGGGGAAGGAGGCAAAAATCTTCAATTAGATGATACTCAAAAACACATTAATTTTGATGCATTTTCAGAACTATACAAAAGTTAAAAAAATGGGCTTTAATCTGGAAACTCATAAATATATGTTTCACTCAAGACATTTGTCATAATTATGGATCTTTTATGGTTTAAATTTATATTGAGTTGTCCCTCTTTTTTATCTAAGATAATTGGGGTTTAATATATCCATTCAAACAGGGTACACCTAAAAAAATGATGAAGAATTTTGTAAGTATTGGTTATGTACTATATTTTAAAACAGAAAAAAATTACATTAAAAAAATTAAAATTTATAAATTTTTAACACAAAACTTCTACAGAAATAAATTGCGTGGAAAAATTCTAAAGAATAAATAGAAATCATTATGATAAAAGAGTTTCATTATGCAATAATTTTAGACAATCCCTGTAATTTGAACATTATTCTTATAAATGTTAAAGAATGTTGGGACCTCCGGTATTCATAAGACAATGAATAAGAATCCGCACGAAACTATTAATTGACTGTTTTATTTTTTTTGAATTTATTTGGTTTTTAGAATTTCGTTTTATTTCTCTTTTTTTAATTTAATTCTTTCTTTTTCTTTTTTTTTTTATAGCATCAGACGAATTATTTGATTGTGTGAATAATAACAGTCACAGTTTTTACGGTTTCTTATTTTATTTTATTTTAAAATGATGAAATATAAAATATTTATACAAGAAAATATTTCTCAAGGAGAAGAGATGGTTCCAAAATGGCTAGCGTTTACCAAACAAGAATAAAATGTATATTTATTTCTGTATGTATGTATTTTATATTCAACCAGAAAATCAAATAAACTTTATAATATACAATGATGAGAATATAATATAGAGACTTAATGTCGCGTCTAAACGGGAATTTATAAAGAGTTGAAGAAAAATATAAGAAAAAAAAAAGTTAAATCATTTTGTTTATTATTAATATTGTTTTTTCACCCTTAGGTAAAGATTTTCTTCATAAGATATTTTTCATTATGATGGTCGAATGACTTTGAAAAGTTATCAAAAATTATGAAAAGTTATGACGATTTACAGAAAGTAAAAATGATGTTTATATCATCAAAAAAAGCCCGTCGTATCACATGGCTCCCCATTTTTTATTTTTTTTTTATTTCATCTTTCTTGTGTTTGTTAATGCTTTTATATAATAAATTATAATATTATATGATTCTTGTTTTATAAAAATAAAACATGAAATAATTTTTTATAATTAATTTTAATAAATAATAAAAAAAAAAGAATAAATAAAAAATCGATGACGCTTGTTTTGCGCTTGGATATATTGTGATGTTGATGTTTGTTGAGGAAGAAACATAAATCAATTAATTTATTTATTATAAAATATAAGAGAAAAAAAAACCTGTCATATCAACTCACCTCTTATTCCGCACACCTCTACTCTTTTCTGTCATCATCAACAAACTCTTAATAACAAATAAATATCAAATAAACAAACGTCTTGAATTTCAACAACAAAAAAAAAAATAGAAAAAAAATTATTTTAGAAAAACGCTTTTCCCATCTCATTGTTAAGAATGCAATCAAAATCACTCACTCATCTATTTGTATTTTATTTATTCACCTCTTGTTCTTGTTATATTCAAATAACCACTTTGATGTACATCCATATCTGTGTGACCATAAATATTTATTTGTCTTAACTCAAGAAATACGTAAAACAAAAAAACAAAAAAACAAAAAAAAATTAAAATAAAAATAAAAAATAAAAAACAACAAAAAAATCTCATATCTCCGGGGATGCTGTGCGTGAAATGCATCAGCAAACAATTATTTTTACTTTGAATAAAACAAAAATAAAACAACAAAATCTTTTATGTATCCCTTTCTCCTTCTATCTTTCCTGATTTCTTAATAGAATATATTTATTAGTTTTTTGAAAAATGTATATGTGCATGCAAGTTTTTTTTACCTTCCTTTTTGTTGTTTTTGTTTTGTTTTTGTTCCCATTCATTTATGCCTTTTTACCTCAGCCCAATACATGCACATATAATGGTATGCCATCATTAGTTTGTTAATGCTGCTGTTATTTAAAAATAAACCATAAAGAATGCATAAAACACTAAAACAAAAAACCAAAAAGAAAAAGAAGAAGAAAGAATAAAAAACAAATCAACAAAAATACTTTACTGGGACCCAAAAAGTCTCCCATCATCTAAACAACAAAAAAAAAGGTATTTTTCTTTTCCTTTTTTCATTTTGTTATATGTTTTTCGCTTTCTGATTTTATTTCTTATAAAATAAAATAAAACGACGAAGATAAAGATGAAATGATGAAAAAAAAATTGTATAGAAGAATCGAGAAGGATGCAGCGGCATATATTAGAGTTGTTGTGTTGTGAATATTTAAAAAAAAAACCGCACATAAAAAGAAAACAAAAAAAAATTATTGATTGAGGAATTTCCTTCAAATATATGATTACTAATTGAGGTTTGCCTGATTATGTTCTATGAAAATAAAAATTTCACAAATTATGGAGCTTAGAACAAATGAAGATCGTTTGAAAACCCTAAATTTTCTTACACACTTAATCATCAAGTTTGAATATGAAAACATCTGGGTGGTTCTTTTGCAAACAATTTATCGATATAATAATCGTTCTCTTTTTTCAGTGGCGGTGCTTATAAAAGATTTTTTCTTCAAATGAAATTTAATGTTTGCGAAATATAAAGATTTGAAAAATACAATTACGTTTTACTAATCATATGCATATATATATATATATATATATATATATATATATATATATATCACATGCATTTTAGTAACATTTGATTTATTTAAATAAAATAGGTGATGTAAGATTATTTATTTTCACAACGTATACCTTGGATTGAATAACAGAGACATCGTATTACAAGGGATCTATTATATTGCAATCCAAATCGGATTTTTACCTAATAACCTAAAATATTTAACAAATTATTGATAATGATAACAAATGTTATTTGAAACAAATATCTTGTACCATCCAAAAAAACATATATTGTTTTGCTTTTATAAAATTTATTCCAAACTAAATATTTAGTGCCATTAGAACAGACCAATAGAAAAATTATTAGTTTACGGATGTTTTGAAAAAGAAAGAGATCTTATATCTTCAATATAATTATTTCATTGCTATTTTTTTGTCTTGATTTAACATCCCTAATATTATCAACGTAAATCCTCATTTACATATGATTAAATGAATAATATGGTTAGATACCTAAATGCCGTCGGCGGATGATGATTATTTTTTTTTTGCTTGTATAAAATTCTTTCGAACTTTAGTTTTTTTAAGAAACTCTTTAATATTTTAATTTGAGAATGTTTTATTTTAACTGTAATCTTGAAACGATTCTCAATAGAATTTAATAGACTGACAAAATATGGGAATATAATTTATTTAGATTTTTATATATTCATTTTTAATAGACAGGAATTTTCAAAAATAAAATAGTAGAAGCTTTGAGGAGAAATTAAACAAAAAAAAACATATTAAATATTAGCTGGAAATGTATTATTATTAAGTTATGGATAACATTTGAAAATTAATATTTCAAATAAAAAAAAACAGAGAATTTTCTATTCGAAATCAGTAATGGATCACAGACAACGACAATAAATTTAAAAAAAAAATTAAAACTTATTTATTAACATTAATTCTTTGAAACAATTTTATCAAAAATGATTTATCGAGTTTTATTATATTGTCGTATATTTTGGAGCTTTATCTTATCATTTTATTGATACAAAGACAGAAAGAGGCTTTAAATTTTTTCCAGTAATAGTTAGTCTAAATATGAAGACAATAACCGGATATGATTTTAACTTTTATTATTTTACTTATTTTTAATTGTTTTTTTTTTTTAAAAATTAAAGCATCGTTTATCTAATTTCTGATTTGATTATGATTAAATTTGGATTAGTAAAAGTATGTTAAAACGCTTTTATACACATAATTAAATTTCCATTAAAAGAATCATTTCAAATAAGCACATCAATTTTTAAGCAATTTTTAGCTATCAAACACTGAATCAATTTTTTTTTTTTCAAAATATTTGTTTCTAATTTTAATTTTAATTTCAGTCCTTTGACTGAAGAAGTTGAAGGCATAATTAAATATAACTTCTCATTTCTAATTCCATTTTTGTTCCCGTTTGAAAATTTGGAAAAAATATGTAACCTGGAATAATTTCAGATTATTTATTTCAGTAGGTAATTGTGATAAAGTTGAACTCAACAAGTTAGAATTTCTAAATATCTTATTTTGTTATCTGTAACTTTCCAATTATCTATTAAATGGGCATATAAATATTCAGTTCAAACGATTAATTTAATTTTTCTTTATCTTTTATTTACTTTTATTTGATTATCACAAACATTATCAGAATAATTATATGTTAAGAAATTTAAGCATCAGCAGTAATGGCATCAATTTTGAAGCATGAAATTGTTCTATCACCATCAACAATTGAAATTTGTAAAACCAAATCGACCAATGGATATTCTTTAAGAACAGGCATAACCATATGATATGTTGCGTCTTCACCTTCATCTAATGGACATGAACCTGCAGTTAAACGTCCACAGGTATTTGCTTGATCATCAGGTAATGGGAAAGGAGCTGTAGTTCCAAGTGCATAGGCAACAACTTCAGTTTTCAAATTTTTTGAAGTATCAAATGCTATTTATAAATAATTAAGTTTTATGAATAAAATTAATATAAACGTAATGTGTAATTCAAAATATTTCAAAAGTAACTTACCGGCAGTAAAATCCATTGTCATGTCAGAATTTTGTCCACGAATAAGTTTGCATGGCTGAGCATCACATCCAACAACAGTAACTCCAAGTACTTCTGGTTCTCCACCAGCGCCTAGAATTAACATAATTATTAATATAAAATCACTTTATTCAATTATTAATTATTAATAAAAAAACAAACATTTATCAACAGCAACACCAAAAACTAATGCTGGTGCAAGTGCAATTAGAATTACCATAAAACGGAACATTTTTGCGATTGATTTATTTTTTATTTTTTTTACAAAATAATTAAGATTTATGTGGAAATCAAAAATTGAAACTAATAACAAAACAGCAAAGACCTACGCTTTTTATACAAAAAAAAAACGATTAAAATTAAGATATAAACTTTTTTTTTTCTTTTTTAGTTTGACTTAGTTTCTAAGTCGTATAAAAAATACAATGTAACGTTAAATTATGACAATCTTATCAAAACTGAGTGATAAAAAATTATCATCAAATCAAATTAAAGTGTATATAAATAAATATATAAAATGCTCAATATAAATATGTTATATAATTGAATTAAAAGAGACACAGGTGCCAGGTGTTACAAAATAAAAATATCAAATCAGTAAATAAATATTGGAAAAAAACCCGATTACAATCGAATTCTAAAGTGTAAATGTTTTTTTTTATTTGTGTTTTGGATTATATGCTCAATAAGACATTAATTGCATTATTATCATAATGATAAGAATTTAAAATTAAGTCATTTAAATTTTACAATATTTTTGATGATTCGTTAAATTATAAAGATATAATAATTGCATGAAAAAAGCATATTTTTTGCAACTATACCGCAATTACATAAATAACAATGAGAAAGAGATTATATGTTAGAGTTAGATTATACACTTTACATGAAAAAATGCACCCATTTCTTAAGACTAGGAATCAAGAAATTTTGATTTTCTATAGTTATCAGGCGTTTTGTTTGGGTTAATCAAAAATTAATGTTTAAAGTAGATTTTGAAAGTTTGGACTTTTATTATTAAATATTTTTTAAAAAATTTGTTGATAATTTGTCGTTCACATCAATTCGGGCAAATTTCAAAATCAGAACGTAGTCTTAAATCCCACTATGTAATCACAACAATTGTTGCTTCCAACGATAGCGATACGTAATTCAGAGTTTGATGGAATTAAGAAATGAAACAGTAAATTACAATGCTATAGTTCAAGTTAGATAAATTTTTAAACGAAATCATTTTTGAATCTTGACGTGTATAATGGCAAATATGGAACTAAAAGCTCTGAATATAAATTTCACTCATAATATTAATAACCTCAAAAAATAATTATAACTCATCCAAATAATTAGTTTATAGTTTGAGTACAATTTTTTGTAATTTATAATAATTTAATTATAAAAAAATTATAGGTACATACTGGCTCATTGAAACAAAATATGAATTTATTTTATTAAAAATAATAAAGAAAATAATGTAAATTGGAAACACATTTAAAAAACACAATATTTAAAGATCGAAAATATTTATTACAATGAATATTTCTGGTACAGAAAAATGAAACAGAGAAACGGTTAACCCAATTCATAGATCTTGAAATGTGAGGATAAAATAAATAATAATAAAATGTATGATAAAAATTTTTTCCGGTATTTCCAGTTTAATACCAGGGATACGATAATCTACTATAAGAATCACCGTGCTCATTCAAACAGTTTCAAATATGAGTGGTTTTTCTAGAATCACAAGAGTGAGGGCTGAATGATTCTGCTATCATTGAAAAAAAATACTGAAAATCATATTAGATGAATCAGACTAACTATAGAAATATGTTAAACACAAATTACGAAAGGGTTATTATTTGTCCAATTTGGACCAATTTTCACAATGTTATTTTAAAGAAAATTAATTATACTTAATTTATAGAAATTATTTTAGGATTCTGTTTTTCATTGAGTCCAATTACACTTCGCATTCAAAAATTTTCAATGGTTTGCTTAAATCTAAATATAAAATCGTTGTCAAGTTGAATTGGCTAATTGGCATATATGATGATGATGAAAAAATATAACATGTGTAACATATACTTGGTTACTTTACGAGAATAAGAATAATAATAGGTATAAAATATCTATACTAGTAAGAGTAATTTACAAAGCCAATTAAATTATAGAAACATAAAAATGTAATAAAATATAGAACAATAAATTGGTAAAAATTATTTTTACTTAAATTATTTTCACAAATTTATTTTTATTAATTTAAGTACATTTGAAGAATTATTTATTCTCATTTATATTATTGTTCCAAATTCTATTTCTAATCACTGTCTTTTGAATATTATTCCCATTTTATTGTTTGATACTTTATTAAAGAAATTAAGCATAAAAATATTTAATTTGTGGTGTATGAATCAAAAAGAAATACCGAATTTACAAAAGGGTCCACCTTTTACAGTTTGTCTTCCCAACTACATGATTATGTATATTCATAAAAACAATTTCATAACTAATATTTTTATAAAACCAAAATAAAATAAAATAAAATGTTGTATCTAAATTTTCGATTCAAAATTTTAAATGACAATAAATCGAATCATTGATGTCGCATTCTTAAAGAAATAGTTTTTATACAAATATTCAACAAAAACAAATATAAGAAGACAAGGATAAAAAAACACTCAATGGGCGGCCTTATTATATACTCAATAAATTCTCAATTATTATGTGTGTTTTGGGGTTTCATATATAATACATATAATAATATATACCTTTATATACGTATTTTTTATTTCCTTTTTTACCACAACACAAATCAATCAGATTATCCGTTTGATTTGGTAGGTATGTGTGTTAAATCTCGTTTCTTATGCGTTGAGAGGCCTTAAATATATAGTCTACTCCCAACTAACTTACCTATATATACTCAAAATATAAAATCTATTTATATATACAAATTTAAAGTCAGGGTAACAATTGAAAAAGAGGATGGTTCTTTGCTGCAGGTTTCGATTTTCGTTTTGTTCGTTTTTTTTATACACTTTTTTATTATTGAAATTCCTTTCGTTTCAGTCAGCCCAACTAACTAGCCGCACATTTTGTGGTAATTTATTTTTATTTTGTTGAAGAAAAAAAAAATGTAAAATGAAAAAACGTATAAGAGAAAATTTTTGTTTAAAAGAAGTTAATAGATGGGCATTATTATTGTGTTTGTTCATCAAATTGAGTTATTATGATTTACTCGGAATCGGTATTTTTTTTTAATCAGTCTAGAGTATTATATCAATAATTGGATGAATATTCAAATACTCAACTATTGTTTCAATAATAATAGTTTGTGTTAGCCACGCTGGTGGTATAACACATGACTGTAATAAAACATTATTGCGATACTAATATTAGATTCCGTGATCACATTACATAATGTTTAGGTGACAAATTCTATTGCATTCAGACTTTAAATAATTAATTAATTAATTATAGACAATATTTATTCCATAATTCGTGGAATAGAATCTTGAGGCTCGGACACAAAAAGCGCTCTAAATTCCGCAGCAATATAATTTATTTAACTTTAGTTTGTACATTTTGTCTACGAAAAATTCTAATAATGTTTACAGCACAAATTATTATGATATTATTTTACACAACATTTTCTTTTTACAATTAAGGGTGTTTGTTCTCAAAAATAAAGCAAAAAAACTTCTAAAACAAAAATAAATTTGCTTAAACAAAGAAATATATTTAATTAAATATATATATGAAATTAATTATATAGAAACGAATTCAAATTATAGTGATTCAACGTAATTACAACAGATTTTCGTTATTAAGAAAAGTAGAATACTTTCAGAAATTTTCTAATTTATAAATCCCAAAAATATTCAACCTAAAATTTCTATAATTGAAAACATTTTTGTTTAAAACAAATAATTTTTATATCTGGTCTCTGATGTGATTCCAAAATAATTTAGTAGAATGACTAAGCCATAAAAATGCCATAAATTAATGATTTGATTTCTCAGAGTCAATTATTGTTATTATTGTTATTCTTTTGGTAAAGTTATGAGAAATTACTACTCACTTTATTTTACCAAATACAATTAACTATTTGAAATTTAAAGCGCCATGTATTGTCATTGTATTTATTAAAGTTTTTGTTTTTAAAGCGTGTAAACGTAAGAAAAGATACATAAATAAATTCCATATGAAATTTTTTGTTTTTGTTGTATTTTTTATTCGATTATTTTCAGAATTGATTGATGTTTTCAGACTAAAAGCTTAAATTATATACTTATCTTAAGAAATTTGATTTTTAATGCAAAAGACATTAAAACATTAAAGAAATCTTTAAAGTTTTTTAATATCTTTTGCTTTTAGAAATTTTCTGTTTCCTTTAATTTTTTATTTTGTTTTGTCTCTGCGGTTTTTTTTTTATTTGTTCGAAAGAGATTTATTTTGATTAAACAATAAGAAATTTAAATTGATTCAATTGTTAAATTCTTTAAATTGTGAGAATCTTATTGTTACTTGATTGATGACATTACAATGGTTGCGGTTTTTTGTTGTTTTGCTTCTCCCACGGTATATTTAAAATTTAACGTAAAAAAAATACCAGGCGTCACCATCATAATGTATACGAAAAAATATCGTCGAAAATAAATAAAAAAAAAACTTTATAACATGCAAATAAATACTTTTACTTTTTTCTTAATTTTTGAAACAATTGATACTTATATTAATTTGCATTTT
The DNA here is from genome assembly GCA_963082725.1 of Pedicia rivosa. NCBI lineage: Eukaryota > Metazoa > Arthropoda > Insecta > Diptera > Pediciidae > Pedicia > Pedicia rivosa. The sequence goes on from OY720154.1 coordinate 26,352,350, forward strand.
CATTGAAACTTACCACACTTCTCAAAATATCGTTTTATAATTCTAATTGAAGTTATTTGTCACTTCAGTTTTTGATCTGAGTTTTATGTGAAATCCTTGGGGCTTAAAGTGGTACTCATTTCAAAATAAGAGGATTGCTATCGACACATAAATTATTTATTTAATAATGAAAAATAAACATTCAGAGCAATGGGTAAATAAACATTCAGAGCAATGGGTAAAGAATAAAATGTTATGCATTGAATGAATAAAAATATCTGATCTGACTGCCGAATGATTAATATTTAATATTTTATTTCTTATAATTTCTCATACTTTTTATTACAAAATATTAGTCCTACGTTCTTATAGTACCGTACTGTCGTATAAATTTATTATAGATAAAATAGAAAGAATTTTTTTTTGTGAAAATCATAGATTTTAGGAATACAAAAATTTTATTAAATTTTAATTTACCAATTCAAATAAATTGAAAATCTTTACAGTTTCATTCATATAAAATATTTCCAAGAAGTCTGTATGAGAAAATATGAACACAATTCATTTTCTTAAATGAGACTTATGAATATTCATTCTATAATTTTCCCATGATATAAAGATGTTCAAGAACACATTTTTGACACAATAATAATTTTTAATGAAAAATTATTTATAAATATTTTTCCATCAGTATGATTTTTAGTTTGTAGATTATCTAAGAATCTATTTGTTATTTGTGTAAAAATCTACACTTGCTTTCAGAGCTAGGCGTACTTATTGTTAATTATACATTAAAAATATTATACACTGGCATTTGTATTAAAATTAACTCGTCATCCTAAGTAATATAAATGTAACCTTTTGTAACAAATCTCATCAAAACTATTCAAATCATTTTGACAAAATACAAAAATATTCTCATTCTTCTTCAATAAACGATGCTGAATTAAAATTTAATCCTCTATCTATGATTTTTTTTTATTATTCTTAGTAGAATAGTAAAATGGTTTTGTAATAAATATGATTAATTCACTGGCTTGATTAGAAGTTTGTGGAATTTTAGGTGTTTTATGATATTGAATATATTGACATTACATAAGAGAAAAAAATATACTTACCAGAACTTATAGAAGTAGTCTTTGACACGTGTAAAAGAATAGGTACTATTCGGTACTATTTTCAACATTAAATTACCTGTTGTTTTTTCTTAGACATTATTCCCACTAACACATATATGCACAAGTTTTAAATAACTCAATTTATCAATTAAACTTATCGAAAAATATTAATATTGTTGAAAATTAGAAATTATCCTAAGTTACAGTAACAGTTAAAATATCCATAATTTTCAGATTTACATCCCAATAAAAAAAATACTGGGGTTACGTTTTAGTTTACTGCAAAGTTTTGGTGTGGAATTAGAAGAAAAGAAAAACGATTTAAATTATTTTCGGCAACTAAATGGAGGCGAAAAAGTGTTTTGAAAACAATCTAACTATCCAAACTTTCAATAAAACACAATAATAAATTGATTTCTTAAAACTTTATAATGATTATATATTCATTTTTATTCTTTTTTTTTGTATCTTCATCATCATCATCATATTCATCATCATCATTTGGGGGTATATAGTTTAATAAAAAATAATAAGTAATAATTTCCAAAAAAAATATAATTATAAGAATTATAATAATAATAATAACTAATAATATATACAAACTGTACAGAGAAGACAAAACAAATAGAAAATACACAAAATCATATTGAATTTGATTTATTATTTTGATTGATTTAATTGGTTTTGATTTTAATTAAATATTTTTTTATTTTTGATTCGACTCTTAATATTCTTACATTTATATGACTACATAGAATTTATATACAAAATTATAAGTAATATACTATAATTAATTAATTAATTAAAAATAATAATAATAATAATAATAATAATAATAATAATAATAATAATAATAATAATAATAATAATAGTAATAATAATAATAGTAATAATAATAATAATAATAATTATAATAATAATAATAATAATAATAATAATAATAATAATAATAATAATAATAATAATAATAATAATAATAATAATAATAATAATTATAATAATAGTAATATAATAATAATAATAATAATAATATAATAATAATAATAATAATAATAATGTTAAGAATAATAATAATAATCTAAACACATTCACGAATATAATTGAATTTTTTATTTTAATTTATACGTTTTTTTTGTTGTAATTTTTTCGATTCTGTTCTTGATTATTCTTATTTAAATACAAAATATAATTTTATAAAATAAATATTTCCTTATCCAGGTACTATACATTGAATTTTCTTTCTTTTATTATATTATTTAATTTTCTTTCTTTCATATTTTGAATGCACAATTAATTATTATTTAAAATAAAATATACATTCGTCAATAATGTCAATTTTCGCCGTTTCTCCATGACAGTGACTGACATCTTGTGGGAAAATATCAAACATACTAAACGTGAACGGCGGCGTATAACTGCATTTTTTTCTTTTAAATTGCAGTTCGTTTATTTGATTTTTGTTTATTAATTTTAGTTCCATTTTATTTATAATCTTTGAAATTTTTTAATAGTGACAAAAATACACAGAATGTTGTGTTAATAAATTGTAAAATATTTAAATTTTTTATAAATTGAAATATTCTTTCATCAAGAAGATGAAGGCGAAGAGCAAAAGAAGATAAAAATGGCCGCTGAAATTTAATGAGAAAATATAATATTTGTTCAATTTTTTTTCTTTTATCTCGCTTGTAAGTTGTAACTTGTTTTCAAATCACTTTTTCTATTTTTTTTTTGTTTTTATTATTTATTATTTATTACATTTTTTAGATTTTAATATTTTTTATTTAACACAAACACTGGTATGTCTTTTGTTTTTTTTTCCACAAATTTTCTTTTTTATTAGCTATTTCAAGGCACAGTTATTTAGTTCCAATAATATTTAATAATATTTTTTAATAAAAGGACATTTTAGTTGAATGAAAAAAATAAAATAAAATAATAATAATTTATTCGTTTTGTTTTAATTTGTTTATTTATTAGTACGTATTGTATTTCGGCCCGGCCGACATTTCTTCTTTAATATATTCATTGATATTTATTTATTCACTTTTTTTTGTTTTGTGTTTTTATTTTTATTTTCGTTTTATTTTCAATCACATCAATAAGAATTAATTTTATTTTTAAAATAGGTTTTTCACCCTATCGACATCCACAACCAACAACAGTCATATCCATGTAATTCTTTAAAACTACTTTATGTTGATCGTCTAAATATAACATTGATATTGATGTTAATTGTGTTGGTACACAACATGCTTTTGGTGCTATACCTGGATTTATAGAATTGACTAATGTTTGAACTATGGCATGATTTGTTGAATTTAAATGATCAGCTATTGGAAAATTACATTCACCATGACAATAAAAGGCTTCATAGCCAGGTGGCGCAACAATCCAATTACTCCATCCAACATCAGTAAAATCAACATATAAATTTCTACGTTGACATATTTCTTTTCTTCGATGTAATTTACGTTGTGGTGCTCTACGTGGTCTATTAGCTAATGCATCACGTATTGGTCTTTGTTTATATCGTCCATCATCTGTATATGTAAATAAAAGTGGTTGATTTTGTGACCATTTTTCATGATTTTCGTCAATACTTCGACGTAATCTTATATGTTGATGTTCTGGAATTTTTTGTTTTTTTCCTGATGTGATCTGTATGAATAGACCATGATTATGTTTTGGTGTTTTTAACCACCTTTCAACAGCTGGTAATACATCTATACTAACAGTTCCTGTACTATTTATTCTAACTGTTTTTGTATCAACTAATAAAAATATTGGTTCGCGTTTTCCTTTAATACCGGGCCGTACAATATCGTATACTAATATTTGATGTTTTACATTATCATTGTTATCAATTGGATTCTGACTAAATGTTAATTCGGCTGCTTTTAATTTTTCTACTTTTGGTATTGTGGAAACATTAAAGTAGAGTCGAAATCGATGATGATGTAAAAATCTGTCGTCAATTTTGCTTTCTGTAAAAAGGAAAAAAATTAAAAATAAAATATCATAAAAATTAATGTTATAAATGTAAAACAAAAAGATTAATTATTAATTATTATTATTATTGTTATTATTATTATTATTATTGTTATTATTATTATTATTATCATCGTTATTGTTGTTTTGTCTTTTTATTCAGTATTCAGTATAATTTAATTTATTACAATGATTTCAGTAATTTATTACTTTAAAAATGACAAAAAAATGAAAGAAGAAGAAAAAAGCTGTTTGATATTTTATATAAATGCAACAACAACAAAAACAAAATATAAATAAATAAAAGACTATGAATTTTGGCATATTTTGTGCCCACGTATTTAAAAAAAAGTCTGAGGCCAGCCAGACTTTTTGGCCAGGTGTTAACACTTTTTTTTCTATTTAGATAAATTCTTCATTTCTCAAATATTTTTTTGTATATTTTTTTTTTTTGTTTTTTTTCTTCTTCTATCTTATTTATTTATTTTAAATCGTTGTTGTTAATCTTCTTCTACGTCGTCGGCGACAACAACAGAACACACTGTTATATTATTCACTTACTTATAGTGTAGAATAGATTCTATTGTTCATATTATAGATTGGTGTTAACGGGCCACTTTCGCTATTTTTTTTTTGTTATGTTTTGTGTGTTTCTAAGTTTATGTATTTTTTGTTTTTGTTTTTTTTTTTTTGTAAACGTTTTGTTAAGTTTTTGAAGAGATGTACTACATCGTATACTTAATAATAAAATAAACATTTATATATATATACATTTTGTCTGACCTTGTCATGTTATTGAGAATTCTCCTAATTTTATAATTACGATGAAAGAAAATTGTGTATTATCAAAAGAAGAACGTAAATTTCACGAAATTTTCCGTATATAATTACACAATATGTTGAAATTAATAATGAAAAAAAAAACATTAATTCGTTGATTAATTCTTTTTAAATGTCAGTTAAGTGCTGAAAATAGAGAATCACATGGGTTTTCTTACGAAGCACAATTTTAACTGATACAACGACGTATTAAAAAAAAAAAGAACAAAAAAAAAACAAAGAGAAAAGAAAAGAATTATTTACATGAAAATTAAGTTAGTAATGAATGTTTTGTATATGAAGAGAGATCTCTATACGCAATATTATAATTTCTACTTGTTTAGAAGAAAACGATACAAAATAAAATATAATTTCAGTTTAATAGGTTTTTTTTTTCTTTCGTCTATTTATTTAAATGAATTTAATTATAACAGGACAGGTCCAGTTTTACACCTGATACACCTACATATTACCTTGATGCTTGTTTACATAAGTCTTTATAGTTTTTATGTTCACATATTTAAACAATATTTTGTTTTTCAAATCACGAAAGATTGTTTGTTTGGAAAGCAATACTGCATTATATTTTTATTTTCTTTCATTTCTTTTTCTTAATAAATTATTTTTATAAACGCCATGTACTTTCCCTGGTATTTGTTATTCGGGAAATAGTTCAACAGAAAATACAAGTTCCGTCTTCTGATTTATACCAAAAATTTATCGTTTTAATTCTTTTTTTCTGTCTTGAAATTATTATCGTAATAAATACAAAGAAAAAAAACGTTAAAGTAAATTTCATTTAATTAAATTAAATTATGAAAAAGAAAGAAAAATATAAGAGGAAGAATATAAAACTTGTTTTTCAATAAATTTTAATTTATTTTTTCTATACGCAAAAATTCACGCTGCAATTACAAAAAAAAAAAACTTTTTTGAACAAATAAATCTACTAATAATACATTTCGAAGAAAAAATTTGTTTTCTTTTAATTTCAAGTTTGAATATAAACAATTATTCATTGAAATGAAAATTTGCGCACTTCTTAATTGAATGGAATATATCCGTGTGTCATTAGTTGATTGTTTTTTGACGATCACCAGATTAAAATGAAAAAATAAACGTAAATTATTTGTAAATATTTACAATTACATTATTTCTTAAAATTTCAATTACTAAGGGTAGAAATAGAATGAAATCTATGAAAAGTCTACGAAATAATTGATTTTATTTTAACGATAATTTTATTGTTGTTTGTTCCATTTTCTAAGAAATGGCGTCATTATTCTTATAAACTTATCGTCTATCGTTAATTTACTTATCGTTTATTCTTAATTGGATTATATATTATACAATTTAATATTTACGAAAGGAAAATTTAATTCATTTGAATTTCAAAATTAATGATAAATTATAATTAGATTAATATATAATAATTAATATTGAAATTTACCTTCATGTGTAAAACTTCGTACTGTATTTGCTGATTTTGAAAGTAATCCAGGTTTTGGAAAATTCACTGAATCTAATTCATGTCCCATTATATCAGCATAAAGTTGTTTCATTGCTTCTGGTATAACAATTTTTGTTCGATCAACTATTGGTCTACTATTAAAACCAAATAATGATAAAAGATTTTTCTCAATCTCAACTAATGTAGCTGGATCGAGTTTTTCACGATTTTCTTCTTCCTGTTTTTTATTTTCTTTTGTATATTTTTGTTGCTTTTGTTCATCATTTGTCACTGATCTAATTGATGAAGAGGATACAATTTCCTCGGTGCTAGCGACTTGAATAATTGGTTGAAGAGTCGCCAGCACCGCGAGGACAAAAAGCCAAGCGCGCATGGTCGCTCGCAACTCTAAAAATAATTAAAAAAAAACCATTAGACAATTGGAAAAATTATAATTTACATTTAGTAAGCATTAATTCAATAATTATTTATTTATCTTCTGAAAAGTTAATAAAAAAAACAATTGATGCGATTTTTGAAAAAGTGTGAAATGAGCATAAGAAAAATGTAAATAAAACGTACCTACAACAAATTAATGTTTGTATTTATATCCAGAGTGGAAAAATACATTCACTTTCTCTAAAATTTAATATAACTTAAATAAATAATAAATAACTAACAATAATTGTAACAATAAATAATAACAATAATAATAATAATAATAATTAATAATTTTTGTATTTAATAAATGATGACTCTGTCACGCGATTGAGTAAACCGTTTTTACATGAACAGGAAAAGAAATCATTATGTTTATCCAATAAATTTAAATACACTCTATAAGTAAATAGTTAATATGAAGATTTTAATTGAACTACCAAAAGTCACCTGAGCTATTTTAACATCAATTTAAGTATTAAGGCTGTTGATGACTTAAAAAACAAACAAACAAATTAATTTTTAGTGGCACACATTTTATTCATCAAACTTTATAGCCACGCGGTTAAACGACAGACAGTAAGGCGCTCATGTCGCAACAAATTATTTTTATTTACCTCGTCATATATACACCTTGTGTTACACGTACATTCATAATTCATATTTTAATTTATGTCATAAAAAATATATGTATTTGTGCTTGTATTTATGATTAGTAATATTAAAAATATTATTTAATTATTAACAATTAAATATAATAATTCAAACCAATGTCAGACCTTCGTGTAATTAGTAAACGCATTTTTTATATTTCTTCAAGTTATGTCCTAACTGTTCTCTCTTATTATATTATTAAGCTGTAATTATGCGTAGTTAGATTTCTTTAAATTGATAAGACTTTTTGGTAAACTAAGTTATATAGAGTGGTGTCCCTCTTTCATTTCTCTATCTTTCTCTCTACCTGTTATACCCAAAAAATTTCTTTAGTTTACCGAACGGGAACAAAAATTTTGAAAAATGCGTACAAAAAATATTATTATAATTATTATAAATTTACTCTAAAGGGGTTTTAAATATTTTCGAAGGAGGAATTTATCCTTATCTTCCTGTTATTGTATTATTTTGAAGGATTAAAAATATTAAAGTTTGGTATATTATAATAATAGAAGATAAAATGAAATTGAAACAATTGAAATATAAAGTGGAATTGGGAAGGGTCAAGAGGGTTTACATTTGAACCTTAGATTTTATATTCTTAAAATATTTTTTGAAAAGAATAAAGAGTATAATAATAAACTCTATATTTATCTACCTGATTTCTACAGTATAATTAGCCCAACAAAAGGTGTTAGTCATAAAAAAATGTATATATAAATGGACACCTGATGCTTCGTTTTTGCGCCCCTTAAATAGAGTGGATTCTCGTAATAACACAAAATAAATTTTTATATTTTTTTGACAAAAAAAAATATTTCTAAGCCGTATTCGGTTATTCGAATTTTCTCATCTTTCTCATTTAGGAGTTCCGGTTATTGATAGAAAAACACTTTTAATATCCTCAATAAAATGAAAGTTACCAAGTGAATCAATGTACCTACGTATATTTACATGATTTTTTTTTCTTTGTCATTTTCGCTTTTTCTTTTTTTTTTTAATTTCAAAGATAGGAATTTTTTTATTGAGGAAGAATGTCATAAATTGGCTGTGCGATACATTTAAACGTTGAACATTTTTTAATTTCTGATACATTTTCTACGTACCTTTTCATCCTCAGTAAAACTTTTATTCTTAAAATAGTAATATTTTAATGTTTAAGAGGGAATTCTGGCGCCAAGAAGATTCAAATAAATAATAAAAATAATTGTGGTTACTTAGAAGTTATAATATACATTTTTGCTTCTTGCTTTACCCTTTTGTGGAAATCAGAAATGAAAACAGTGATATTCAACTTTTGGCTACTGTGTGATATATACAACAATTATTCCAATTTACATTTTTATTTTTATTTTCATAAAATGAACCGATTCAATTCTAAGAAAGACTTTTGTTTTTACAAAATAATATTGGCCCGCGTACCTATACGTTTAACTACCAGTATTTTGTATTTTGTGTAAATAATATTCATGATTTTACTAAATTAACCTTGGTTTTGTTATTACAAATTAAACTTGTGTCGCCTTTTGATGTTTAATATAAATTTGTTTGTAAATTATATTTATTACATTATTTTGCAATTTTATTAAAATAATAGTTTTTTCTTTTTATTTTTGTAAATAAATTGGAAGAATAATAAAAATAACTTTATATTTCTGTCAAGGAACTTACCATTCTAAAACAAATACGATAGTTAGTAACAGAAAGAAATTAATTTGGTTTTTTTAATAAATTTAAATTAGTTATCGTCTTTTTATCAGAAGGAATACTTGATTGAAAATTATTTAACGTTTTAAGTTTTAAAAAGAATTATATTTTGAGACTTAAAATTGTATTCGTCAATTTTTGCTTTTGGTTGAAGGCAAAGAAACGAAATTGAATTAAAATGTAAAAATTTTGATCATTTTTATTTACTCAACTATTCATTTGTCTTATTGATTCAGATGTACTCGAATTTATAAATAAATTATTACCTAGAATATTTCATATGATAAAAAGTTGATGATCCAACTAAGAATCCAATCTGTTTAAATATAGCAAGTAATACAACACAAAAAAATAAATATGCTGAATTTATCAGTCATCAAAGACAAGTGATAAAAGTGTCTTTAAAATTTTTACAATGTTGCTTTTAATTATATTCACGTTAAGTGTTTACGTTGCTTACAAAGTTGTAATAAGAATTTGCCAAAAAATTTGTTCCTTAGACATAGAAGAAACAACAACAAAATCAAACGGAAATTTTATAAAATAAGTAAGTCTATTTTATCACATTTTTTTAAAGAAATCCGTTCAAAGATCAACTTCATTAAAAACAAAAACTAAATAATATTTTTTTGTTTCATTTTTAAACATGAAGATTTAAAGAAAAACAATGCAAGATGACCCCACGATTAGGAAAGACAAACATAAAAACCCACAACAACATCAACAAAAATACGCTGCTAAAATGGAAATTTACAAAAAGGGGACCCCACAACACGCATAACCAACAAAAAAAAAATGAAGAACAATGATAAAAAATTAATTCTAGAGAATATATAAAATGGAGAACAAACCTTTTCGACAAAAAAATAAATCAGTCTATGATAAAATTTTCTTCGATATCTGTATGTATAATGGTATTCCCTATAATTTCCAATAAAGCTCACTAACTTTACAAAATTCTGCATTTAATTTAAATGAAATCAATTTATTACTAAACATTATATAAGTCACTTTTTATTTTCACCATCGTCATTAACACAAAATGAAAGAAAAAAAAAATAAAATAATGAGAATTTTTTTTGCTGTTTTTTTTTCAAATTAAATAATTTCACAAAATTTCACAAAAATATTTTCAATTATTTCACAATAAAGTAACAATAAAATGTTCAAGTAATTAAAACCAGAAATCATTCACACCGGATTATAACGTAAAAAGTATTTTTAATTCAGTCACAAAAAAAAAATTTAAAACTTTGGTTCCAAAAAAAAATCAGAAAAAAACCAAATACGAAAAATGACAATCATCGACAAGAACAGAATAACAACTGAAACTACTGAATGTCTTGACTGACATCTATAAACGAAAAATCTTCATACTTTGACTAAGCAGATGGAAATATATAGACTATTGGACTTTTATGTTTCCTTTTCTCTCTTTTTTCTTTCTTTTTCTTTTTTCTTCTTCTTCTTTAAGAAATTCTACAAACATTGATGATGATGATGATGTACCAAAATACCAAAATAATACCATTTATTCGTTTATCTGACTGAATTTTGAATGCATGTATTTGTAAATCGTATATTGGGATAATCTTTTCACTGAACTTAAATACAAATACATGAGTAGTCAAATTAATGCGTTTGTATACCTTACCAAATACAGTGAAATTAAATAAGAAGAAGTTAAGAAAGAACAAAAAAAAAATCGACCCGTTATCGAAAAGGACAACCCCCTCCTGCTGTTGTACCTCACAATAAAAAAAAGGTATTCACCAATCAGAATCAAAGATTTAGGATTTATATAGTTTTTTTTTCATTTTCTTTGTGTTACCTGTTGGTACTCTTCTTATTCGTTCAATATCATCTTCCACCACTAAAGATCATGATTTTTTTTTGATTTTTAAAAATATGCATGTATTGTATTATTGTATGATGCATATGTGTTTATATGTTTATACGTTTGTATGCTTGTATATTTTATGTTAAATGTATTTCCTCTATTTTAATCCAAAAGATAAAAAAGATAAAAAAAATCAAACTTAAAATGAAAAAAAAAAATTAAAGAAAAAAGATCACTTGATCGTGACTTTAATAAACAAATACAAACAACCAAACAAATAAACACACAAAACGAGGTGTATGGACCACAATCACATCACGACGATGAAATCTTTTTGTGTAATTTTTCTTTAAGAAGGAAAAAAAAACAGAAAAAAAAGAAAAGAAAAGCAAAAGAAGTAAAAGAAGACGGAGAATACTGAATACAATGCAGTCCGGCAGCAGCAATACAATACACATAATAGACACGTGCTAGTGATTTTTTTTATTTTTTTTTATTTAGGGATTATTGTATTTTCTGTACATTTTAAAGCTTAACTTATGAACTACCTATGCGCTTATATTTTTATGCGTTTTTTCGTCTTTTTATGTTTGTTTACCTGTTTGCATGTGCGTGTACATGTGTATGTGTTTGTGTGAGTGTGGTGTAGAAAGACAGAACGTTCTTTTTCTTTCTTATTTTTTTTTCTTCTTGTATTTTTTTTTTTTGTTAAAGTAAAAATCAGTAGGACCACACAATACGGACATCATGCAGAGATTTCGAGTGTTTCTTTTATTCCATTTTATATTGATTTTCTAACCAAAAAAAGAAATAGAAGAAAACATGAATTTCTCTCCTTATGCGAGATAAAAACCTTTTGGTCCTTAAACATTAATTTACCTGACCCTTAAGGATATAATGATAAGAGATTATATACTTTTGATGGGGGTAACGGGAAGCTTCATCGCTTCTTAAATACTTTTTTTTGTCTTTTCTATATTTTGCATTTTTAGGCTGTCATTCACTGATATTATTTTCATTTAATTCTGTCTAGTTGAATCTCTTAAAAAATCTCAAAACATTCTCCTTTTGATTCATTTGAAATAATAATCTTCTATATATACGAATCGACTTCTAAACTTTTTTTTCTTTCTTTAATGAAACAATTCACGTACACGCGTAACATACCACAAGATATATAAAGTGATACAGTCAACTTTTTTTTATCTGTTGAATTTTTTTGCCGTTTTTTAATTATTATGATTTTTTTTTCATTCTCCTTCTTCTTCTTCGTCTTTAAAAGCATATTTTTTATATAAAATAAAAGAAAAAAAAACAGACCAAACGAAACATACCTATGGCATCAAATCCAGATGTGTGATAAACACAACTGCATAACTGAATAATAATTTATGTATGAAAAATACATAAATGAGTTTTAGTAATGATTATCATTGATTTAATTATCTCCATTAAAAAAAAAGTAAGAAAGAAAGAAAGAAAAAAAAAACTTGTTGTTCTGCTTTATTGAACATACACACACAACATATAACAACATACACACAGAAGAGATTGGAATGAATCAAGAGCGCAATGCGGTTTTTTTTTCTTTCTTATTCTGCTGTTTTGTGTCTTTTTTTCTTTTTTTATGTTTTTTTTTTTTGTAAAAACGTGTAACTAAAAATTCATCAAGATGCTTGATGGTTTTTAAACTTTTGTAATTGTTATGATATCAAAATGAACAGGGGTCTCATACAACAAATGTTAAAATACATTCTGTTTTTTTTTTTCGTCATGCATTATCAAATTGTCATCACACAAAGAAAATAATGAAGTAAAGACTAAATTCAATAATAAGACATCATCTATTCTTTAAATAGGTAAATATTATGGGGAATTAGTAAATGTATTACGTACAGAAATACAGAGCACACCCGGTGATTTCTATTTTTTTCTTGTTGTTGTTGTTCATCCCCTTTTAATCATTCCTAATTATTTCTGTTTGTTTGTTTGTTTTTTGTTTCACCATTCACTCATATCTATCCTTATCAAATTCAATTTCAATTAAGTTCCTAAAATTAGACCACATATTGTGATGAAGATGTTCATAACAAGACTATTATTTGTTTGTTTCTCTTTGATTGAATTTTGTGTTATATTTTTTTTTCGTTTCTTTTAATTTATTAAGAAAAAAAAGAATAAAAATAAACAAGAAGGAATAAATTATAACATGATGTGATCCTTTAATATAAAATAAAACCAATATCTATTTTATTTTTTGTGTTCTTTAAATTAAATTTGAGTAAATTAAATAGTGAATATCAATAATAGAAGAGCACCCTGTTAATTTTTATTTGTATTTGAGATGAAAGGTAAAAACAAAAAAAGCCACAAAAAACAAATGTTATAATATATGTGATATGTGTATATTAGTGTGTGTTCACTATATATATGTGCGTCTATATCAAAGATTGAAGATGAGAAGAACACCTGTGCATTTTATATAAGACAAAAAAAAAAGAATTGATAGGCGATCGTCCACGGGAAACAGTTTATATACTCAGATATTCATATGTATGTACATAAATAAACTTATAAATAATAAAATGTATATAAGTGTGTAAAAAAATTTATGTATTATTAATGCTATGCACACTGGTGGAAGGTTATAAAAAAACTTAAGAAATAAATAAATAAATAAATAATAAAGAAAAAAAAATAGTTAAAAATAAAAGGCACACAAAACACTACAACAAAAAAAAATGTGAATAAAAGAAAAATGATATCAGATCTTATACACATCAGTCAATCATATATGAAATCATAGAAAATTTTCTTAACAAAATGCTTCTCATAATACTTAATAATAATAATAATGATAATGTTGCTAAAAGATCTATCCGCTGATTTGATTTGGTATTCATTTCATTATTACCTTTTTATAACAAACAATAATAAAAAGCACGTGGCATAACGAATTGTATTGTATTGTTCTCTTATTTGTTGTTGTGTTTTATTGTGTTGTGTTGGGTTATGTGTTAAAAGTTTATATTATATTAGATCTATTGTACAATTTAGTGTAACAATTTAATAGGCAAACATAAATTAAACAATAGTTAAAGGAGAGGTTTATTCACAATAAAAAAAATCTGTGGTATTTCTATAAATATAAAATTAGATCTATTTATGACTTACAATAGAATAAGCCATACTTTATGTATTTAAAACTGGTTCGACTTGCATAAAATCCGCATAAAAAAAAGGATTAAGAATTTGTTATAATTATTGCACAAGAGTTCCACTTGAGTCTATTGGAATTTTGAATTTTTGATGCAATTTTAACTATTTCTCAATTTTAAATCTATTAAATATTTTATATGGTATTATGAGTATGTGATGGATGTGTAAACGTCAAAGTTCAACATTAATAATTAATTTTTTGTATATGAAGAGTGTCTTATAGCAACATAATCGACATACATAAGAAAACCAGCGATGCAAATTTTGCTGGTGTTAGTAGAATCAAAATCAATCTAGAATTTTTTAAACTATTCAACAGAATTGAGGAAAAAATTAAACTTTCGTAATTTTTCTTGTGTACAATACTTTAATTTGTACTTCAATTATTTTTACTTCCTCTTATTCACTGTAATCACTCTTATATCCCTCTCCTTTCGTTTTCAAATAAGAATCACTTTTATAATTGATTGTGTTAACCGAAATAATAATGTCTTCATTAATATTGAATGTTAAATTAAATTTTTATCAAAACTAAACTTAATTAATTTTCGATGGAAAATAAATTTATATGCTAATGCTAATGTTTAATAATCAACTCAAATCTTAAATACAATTTATAATAATAAAAAAAAATTATATCTCATAATTTCTTAATTCTCATGTTCTCTTTCATTCTTTGATCATTTAAAAAAAAATCTTAATCTTATATTATATTCATATAATGGCTCATCAAATACAACAGCAACAACACCAATAACACCAACAACAACAACAAAGGAAATACAAGAATAAAGTATATAAAAAATAATAACTAAATAAATTTGTGTGTATGTCAGAGGTCGATCTTTACCAGACAGCTTGACTCCAAAAATATTGTTTTTATGCTTTTGTTCTTTTCGTCTTCTTCATCTGCATCATTATCTTCTCCTTTTACTTCTTCTTTTAAATTATAATGAAAGGGAAAAAGAATAACATTTAAAAGAGACCAGATGACGACATGATAATATGAGGAGGATGCTGGGTTGATTGATTTTATTTTTCTTTTTAATATGTATAAAAGAACAACAAAAACAACAAAAATAAAAGAACTAAAAAGGAAGAAAAATCCATAGAAAAGATTAAACATGGATAAAAGAACGACAAAAGACATAAACTTAAAATTATTTTTTTTGTTGGTTGTTTTTAAATACATACGTAGAAGATTTAAAAGATACACACATATTTATTATAATATTTGTATACCTAAATATTTAAGACTCTTCAATTTCATATATCTACATAATAAAGTAAAGAGAAGAGGTATAGATAAGTCAAATAGACCCATAATACTAATATACTTTAACATTAGACAACAACAATTTATACTAAGTACTGTAAAAGATAGCCATGTGTTACATATCTTATTACACCAAGTATAAGCAATACAAAATTCTCTATACAAATACAGAATGTAATAATATAGTATGTATAGATAAATAACTAAATCTTAAGATGATGTGTTCTCTTTTACTTATTTACCATCTTCTCATATATTTCATGCACTCTTATTCTTATACTCTCATTATTATAATTCTTATACAATGTTTTAACATAAATTACGTTCTTTAAAAATCTTTTGCTACTTTTCCTTAAACAAAGTTCAAAGGAAGGAAACCAAAAACCAAATGATGAAATGGTTACTTTAGCTTGACAATATCACTTTGTGATAACAGAAAAGAGAATTTTATTCTTAAAGATTGTCAATTTTTTAAGTTTGTTCCTTGAAATAATCCATAAATAACTAACGTGTTTTAAGAAGAAAAAGCTTTTTTTGAATTGTTACTAAGAATAAAAGGCATAAAAAATCAACATTAACCAGAATATTATGTTATAAAATTTAATTGTTTTGAAAACATATTTTTTTATTTCGAAATAAAATAAACATTCTAATTTATAACTACCCTTAAATTCTTCATTTAACTAATAAAATTTCATTACACATTAAATAAACCATAATTATAATTTACAGAAATATAAAAGAAAGAAAAAAAGAAAAAGCTGTGAAATAATATAAATGACGATTGAACAGTGAAAAACAATTTAAAGTTTAACATTGGATAGACTTCTAAAATAACTACTTTGAACTTACCAATTATAACTGTTTTTAATTTTCTATCACTTTTCCTATTAAATAATTATTATTATCTGTTTATTCTTTATTTAAATCTGTCAAATAAAAATCTCTGTTCCCCATTTTAATAATTTAATTTCCTAATAATCGTTAACCGAAAGACTTAATAATTATATAAACACACAAAATAGTTGTTGCTTTTCCTTTATTTCTGTTTTATAAGTAAAAAAAAAATTGAAAATAAAAAAAAAATACAGTAATTCCAGCCCCCTTTAATTGACGATTAATTTGTACATTTATTTTTGTTTTTCTTTTTATAATCATTGAATATAGACTAACTAAAATTATGTGTTCAAATTGGATAAATAATGGTTATTGCAATTTTATGGTTTTTCTTATAGCTTTTACCTTCTTCTTCATCTTCTTATATTTTCATCTTTTCTACTCCTTCCTTTTTTTTTTTTATAAACAAAAGATAAATTTTAATCGTTTAAATTCAACTTTAAAAGTAAAAGGAAAGAAAATGATGTTTATAATCTTAGATTTTATTTATTATTGTATAGTTGTTGTTGTTGTTGTTGTTGTTGAGTGTTTTGTTTGATCGTACGTACTTCCAACGTATAAATTTAATTTGAAATTTAGAATAATTACATTATTTTATATAAGTAATGACAGGAATATGGAAATGAGATGGAATTCTTGGAAAAACAGATTTCTTTTTTCTTCTCTATTTTTATGTTTTGTTTTTGTTATTTTTTGTTATTTGTTATTTGTTATTTTGTTCTTATTATAATAAATTAATGACATCGAAGGACATCTCACATGTTTTCGCATCCACCCACAAAACAAAACAAAAAAAAACAAAAACAAAAAAAATTATATTGTCGCACTTAAAATGCAATCTACTTTCAAATAAATAAATTGAACGCTATTTTGTTGTTGTTGTTTGTTGTTGTGTCGCGTTGTAAAATAAGATGAAGAAGAAGAAGTAGAAGAAAAATAATAAGAAACAAACTCAACTTCCTTATGTATATTATTTACAACCAAAGAGTTATAAAATAATAATACTTACTCGTGTATAAAATACGTACGTTCATATGTACGTAGGTATAAATATGTATAAATCAGTGTATACGTATGTGTATAAATGTGTATAAATAAAACACAGAGAAGAAAAAAAAAATAATACTGAGAACGGACTTTGAACTTAATTATTAAATGTGCTAAAAGATATATACACAGAAAATATATATAAGACGATAAAAAAAAGAAGACGAAGATTCAGAGAAAGAGAGAGATAAAAGAAAAAAAATCTAATTAATTTAGAGGTCGTAATTAGTAGACATACAAACACCAAATCGCAGAAACAACTGAACTCAATTTTTTTTTGTTTGTTTGATTTCAACAGTTAAGCTTAAAAAACACACACACACACATAACAAAGCAAAAAAAAAAAATGATTAAGAAGAAGCAGAAGAATAAGAGGTAAAAGAAAGAAGAAAAAAAAACTTAATTTGTGTTATAGTATTTACATTTTGACCCATCTGTCCGTAAATATTAATCTTCTTCTTTTGAGTCTGACCAATTTTCTTTTGAATTTGAGCAAAAACGTATATTAATTTTGATGTAAAACACATTTTCTTCTCGGTTTTTCTTCTTTTTTTTTTACATAAACACATAAAATAAAATTGGATAAGCGAAGGAAAAAGAGAGCGAGAATAAAAGTAAAAGAGTGAGAGACTTATAAGTGCGATAAATAAATTGGCGTTAATCAATCAACAAAATTGAAATTTGTTACAATTTATACAGAAAAAAAAAAAACGGAAACACAGCCAAATTCGCTTTTGAGTAAAAATGTTTGCATTAAATTTTCAAAATTCAAATAAATTGTTATCATCATTTGAGTAAATCAAATACTGACAATATTTTTTAAGAATTAAATTTATTTTTTCGTTATAAATTTATAAGAAACAAAAACCAGACACAACTCAATTCTATAATAGAGGAGAATCACATTTATGGTATTTGCAAAAAAAGAAAAGAAAAAAGAATTAGAAAGAAGAAAAAATAAAACAGAAAGGAAGACAATCAAATTTATTCATTTATAAAAATCAAATTTTCTGTTTGTTTCTTTCACTCTTTTTATTTGTGTAAACACACAAAGTGATCATTATTATCGATTACATTAAAAAAAATTAAACAAAAATATTTCTTCTTCTTATTAAATAAGAAATGTTAATTTGACTCTCTTTTTAATCAAATGATAAATATAAAAAAAAAAAATAAACATAATCCCGTGCGCGTTCTTTTCATTTCTCATATACGAACTTCTTCTTCTTCTTCTTCCTCATTTGTTTATTGAAAATTCGTTAAGTACATAATATTTTTTTTTTTGGTACAACTTGTTGAGTTATTTTGTGATTTTACAGCTACTAATGTTGTTGACAATTCATTTACATTTTTTACTGATTTTTTCCAACTTCTTCTTCTTCTTTAGCCTTTAAAGTTTAAAGCTTCTGAGCAGTGAGCACACAAAAGAACAACAACAACAACCATCCAACAATAATAATAAAATAAAAGAAAGAAAGAAAAAAATAAATAAAATTCATGTTACATGCGGAGAGAAAACAGTGTGATGATTGGATAAATATTTATTCATTTTGGACATTATAACATTTTTTTATTGTCTTTTAAATAGAATAAGAGAAATTTTTTTTTTTTTTGTTTTCATTCAACCAAACAAATTTTTTTTTTTTTTTACAAAATGTTTGACACTTTCGAGTAGTGACTCAACATCTTAAATATTTTACATATTATTCATTTTTCTTCTTACATTAAATAAGTGTACATATATTGTATACAGTATGTATCAAGGAGAGGAGGGGGTGCCAGCAACTCTTGAACTTTGATCTCTATTAAAACAAAAAAATTTCTACTTAATATTCACATTAACATTTTCAAATGAAGACGAAGAAAAAATCGTATATATTATGAAAGAAGAAAGAAAAAAGAACAAAACAAAAAAAAAAAAGACAACGTTTAATTGTCGTCGTACTGTCTGGTAAAAAAAAAAATAAAATTCAAAAACAGAAAAATATAAAATATTGTTATTATTGCTTATGGTGATGGGTTTTACTTTATATTTTTCTTATTTTTATTTATTTATCAAATAATATTAAAAAAGTTAGTGTTGTTGTGCCTTTTTTTTTGTTTGTTTGTTTGTTTGTTTTTATCGTGAAACATTATTTTCTTTTATTTTTTGTTACTTACTTGAAAATTGGGTGCGACTACGATTATATATTATATTAAGATGATTCGCAAAAAATACAGTTACAACAACAACAACAACAACAATAACAACAACAAATTGTTGTTTTTTTTTAATTCAAATTTTATGAACTGTGTGTATGTATGAACGTATGTATGTTTGTAAGTTAAGTAAATGTTGGTTGCCTTTTGCTTTCGTGTGTATGTGATAAAAAAAATATTGTAATGATTATTTTGTTATTTTTATTATTATCGAGGTTTTTCTAGAAGAAATAAACAAAAATAAAGTAAAAGTACAGAAAACAGTAGAAAATGAATAAATTACAGAATCCAAATTATTTGAAAAAGTTCTTCTTCTTTTTTTTTTTTTTGTCAATAACAATATTATTGAATCGACAAATATTTATTATCTTTTTAATTTTCTTTAATTTTTTTTCCCCTTAAATTTATATTTAAAAAGGAATTTCCTTCTTATTTCCCTCAACCTTACGCGGTAATAAAAATACAAATATCTTTTGTTCAAAATCTTTATTTTATGATTTTGTTTTGTTTAAAGGTGTTAGCAAAACCTAAAATAATAATAATAATAATAATAATAATTCTAAATTTTATCAATAAAAATAAATTTGAATGAAGAAAAATTTGTAAATTCCCAATTTTTAGGTATAAATTGTTTGTTTTTTTTTTTTTTTTTAATTCTCATAAACGGTAAATTAGGTTTTTCTAGAAAATCTCCTAATAAATATGTTATGAAATTTTTATTGTTAAAGATTTTTGTTAAGAATACGGTTAATTTTAGAACTGGTGGAAAATTATAAATTAGAGGTGTTTTTATGTAATAAAAAATAAACAAAGAGAATTTCTGTGTGTTCTTCCCTTATTAAAAAAAAAAAAAAAAGAGAAGAAGAAAAAAAATAGACAATAAAAATTAAAATATTAAACAAAAGATCATTTTCAGACGTGATCTCACCTCGTGTTTTTTTCAATATCTTTCACACTTGACATGAGTCTTATCTATGGATATATGTATGTATGTGTATGTTCGTAAGTATTAATATTTTATTCTTTTTTTTTTTAATAATTTATACGATATTAAAATTAAGTCAGACCTAATTTGAATTGAAATGTAATATCTACACAGAAATAACTTGTTTCTGAAGACCAGTGGCAAAATACAGAGATGTAGCCGTGGTAATTTAATTTCATTTCTTTTTCTTTTTTTTTCTTCATTTTCAATTTGCTTATTTTTTTTTTTTTTCTTTACCTTCTTTCGGTCTTAAAGTTTTATTTTTAAAACCAAAAGATAAGACAAAACAGGTGTGCAGTTGTCTTAATATTGATGACAACTTAAATGAAAATGAAAGAATATTAACATGATAAATTGGGGGTGTTTGGGTAATGGGTATAGGTGAAAGGGGAAAAAATAATCAGTATATATACATCGATAATAAATAAATTCTGAAATTCAATAAAGAAAAGAAAAAAAAAACTTATAATAGAAACGCGTCTTAAAACAAACTTAAAATATTATTATGACAACAAGACAAGAATGTTGTTAATCCGCCTTACAAGAGAGCCAAAGAACAAAATGTAGAACATTTTAATTTTTTTTCTTCTTCTTCTTCTTCTACTTCTTATTTGAATATTCACAATATTTTAATATTATAAATTTTTTTTTCTTCTTATATTAATTTCTTTTTTTTTTTATATCTTTGTAAAAAAAAAATAAGTAACTTCATCATTTAATGTGTCTTTATATATGCACAGGGAACCAGTTTGGTAACATTCTTTTGATGACGTCGATAGAAAAATGTCAACCTCTTGGATACATATATTTATATAGTATATTTCTGATATGAACTGATCTCTTCTCTGTCCTCTGTCTGTTTTTGTGTGCCTGTTTTTATTATTATTTTTATATATTTTTACATTTAAAAGTTGTATTTTACGTGTAAATAATTTTTTATTGATGTGTGCATGTGTGTGTGTGATGATATTTCTTTTAATTCAAAAATATTTTATTACCTTTGCAAAAAAACAACAACAATAATATAATATAAAAAAAAATCCTTATAACTAAAAGGAATATTCTTTGATCAAATCAACGTATCGATATTTATCAACATACACTTTGGCGTGCGCGTTTATTTTTTACTTATATTTAATTGAAAATATATATTTTCTGGAAAAATCAAATGAAAAATATTTTGAAATGCATAAATTAAGAATTTTAATAATAAATACAGGAATAAATGACGAAGAAAATATCTTCATTTAATTATCAATAAATTCACGTAACTGAATAAATAAAAAAAAAACAAAACATTTAAAAAAAAAAAAATACGTTCGTTTCCCTCATCACTTATACGTATGATTCGCACTTATATACTAATATTTCATCTCGCTAAATGAACAACTTTTAAGAAGAAGAAGATGAAGAAGAAGCCAACAACAACAAAAAAGTCTTTAAACTATATAAGGACAATACTTCATTCCATTTAGCTTGTACCTGAACTTCACATTAAATCAACACAAATAAAAACATGAACGGATCGAATGTATGATGAATGAAAATGCGATCAATAAATTGCTTCTTCTTTTTTTTTACTTCTTCTCTTTGACTGTTGTTGTTAAATAATTTAGTTAAAAAAAATACAACAACAACTACAATAAACACAAGCAGCATCCCGTCATCAATCCATCCATCGATCAGATGCCACAAATCCATTGATAAATTCATATATAAATGCCATTGTCTTATTCCTGTCACGATCGTCAAACGATAAGGAAAAAACAACAACAACAAAAGTTGCATAAAATGAAGGAAAATAAAATACAAAAACAAAATAATAATAATAATAAGTGAACGACAAGTTTACAAAGAATTGTAAAGCTAAAAAAAAAAAAGAAAAAAGTTGCAAGATAATAAATTCAATGAAAATTAAATCACGATATATAAATATTAAACCACAACAACAACAGCAAAAACATTATAATATAATTGATGTTCGAAAATTGAGTTAAAGTTTATTTTCAAAAGAAAATTTATGATCGTATTAAATATGTTTTATAATAATAACAACAACAACAAAAGTACACAACAAACTCAATTGAACCAATTTTTGTATTTTGTTTTTTTTTTCTGTTATGTGCATATTTATATGGCAACACCAATAATTGTGAATAAGTTATCGATTTTAAATTTTGACGTTGACATTTTAATATAAATTTTTGTTTTTAATATTTTGAAAAAAAAAAAAACAGCCACTCACAATTTATTTATTTATGTAGAATTTAAAGAGTGAAAACTAATTAAAAATAGAAAAAAGACGGACGGTTGAGTTTTATTTAAAAAAATAAAAAAATAAAAAGAAAAAAAATTTAAAAAAACAACAATATGGCGACTAAACTTTCTTCTTTGTTCACTGTCGCCATCTTAAATTTAATTCAATCGAATAAAAAAGTAAAAATAAAAATGAAACAATTTAAATGAGAAAAATTGTTTGTGAATGAGCACAAATGTTTTATATTTATTTTTGTAATTAAATATTGAAATTTTAGTAAACATGTAAGGAAAATAATTGAAATTACCTTAATTGCGACTTCAAGACACAGGAGGGGTTGCTAAGCCCCTTCAATTTATAAATAAAGTTCAGTTGAATTAATCCTTTGATCCAGTTTCTCTTAATATTTTATTTCGTATTGGTGTTGTGTAACTTATAAAAATCCTCAATAATTTACACCTTGTCATTACCACAATTTTTTTCTTATTTTTCTTGAATTTTTCTTTTCTGCTTTTATTGCTTTTTTTTCTTTATTTTATTTTTTTACTTTTTTTTTTTGCTTTTTTCAAGTTAAATTTTAATTAACATAAAAAAAAATTATAAAATACAAAAATACAAAATGAGAAGAAAATAAGAAAAAAAAAAAAAAAATCACAAACACACACAAAAACACAACTCACACACATGCACAACAAAAAATTTATATTTTTTTTTTTGAAACAACAAAAACACAATCGTAACAAGTTATAATTTATGCAATTTAAAATCACTCGCACTTATGTATAATTTTTTTTTTTTTTGTTTTCTTAATTTTCTGATTAAAATATTTTATTTAATCATTTTCACAAAAAATAAAAAAAAAAAAATAAAAAATTCAACACGAACAAACTCGACTGTTTTTGTTTTTTTTTTTTTGTTTTATTAATTAATTTTGAACATTTTTACAACTACATTATTTTTGTTTTGTGTTCTTGTATTATTTTTGCTTCTTTTTATTCGTTTAAAATTCTTCTAAAATTAATAAAAAAATTTTTTTTGTTGTTTCTAAAAATCAACAAAAAAACAAAAAATTCAAATATTTGTGTGTTTGGGTTTAAAGTGTTTGGGTTCGTTGTCAACTTTCGTTAATAATTATTTCGACTTCCGGTACAAAAATTTAAAAATCTTTATTAAAAAAAATATTTTATTTTTTTTTTTTTTCATTCACTGTAGAAAAAGAAACTCAACTTTTATTTCAATTCTTTTAGTTCACTTGTTTTTTTTTTTTAATCTTTATTTATTTAAAACTGATTTTCTTTTACATTTTATTATATTTTTTTTCGTTTCCCTTGAAACTTCAATAACTTTTTTTCTTTCTTTCTTGTCTCTTTAAATTTAAAACACAAAATCTATAAACAATTTATTTATTTTTTTTCCTTCTTTCGTTAAATATTTTCGTTAAAATAAAAAAATTATGTATTGGGTTTTTTTTAAAGAGAAAAAAAAACCAACAACAACAAACTTCTCAAAAAAAAAAAACAAAATAAATAAATAAAAATATTTTTATTTATTTGGACAAAGAAAACAACGGATTAAAAACAATTAAAAAAAAAAAAACAAAAAAATGTATTTTTTAATAACTATGAAATTGTTATAATTAATAATAATCGAGATTTATGGTAATAAAAAATTAATTACTCAATTAAATGGAATTAATGATTGAAAACCGGCGATATAATTTGATGCTCTTAAGTCTGCGATCAACTCTCTACTGTTTAGCACTATTTGATCATTTAATGTTGGAGCCACACTGGAAACTCTTTTATTACTCCATCACTGACTCAAGTCCATAATACTGCTTGGTTTACACACTGCTGCTAAATATACACATCTAATTTGCAGTAAGCATTATTATATTCTATAGAAAATTTCAGTATGAATTTTTCTATTTAAATTTTTTGATTTATTTCGTTTAATTTGTAATTTTGTTCGTTTCATGAATTTCAGTGTATATTTTTTCTATTTAGTTATTATTCTTTATTTATATGAAATTAATTATCATTGAAACTTTTAAGATAATTTAAAAGATTTAATTCCGTATAAAAACTATTATTAATTATATAGTGTAAACCCATGATCTTTATTTTATATTCAATTTCATAAATGAGACTGGCTTTTTCTCAGTTAAAAAAGACACAGTCAAATGAACTCGTCGATCGAGTGAATTTAATTTCTTTCTTCTTATTCGTCGTTTTATTTCTTTTTCAAAAAAGAAAAAAGAAAAAATTACAAATTCTTTCGAGGAAAAATTATTTGTAGAATGTGATTTCTAGATTTGCCAGAAGATGTAACGAAAATATAAAATAAAAAAAAAGAAGCGATCGTCAGTTAAAAACCACGGAAGTTGTCATATAATATACGAAGCGTGTTGAGTGGTTTGTATCTTGAATATTCTTTCGGTGGAAATCGATTGCGATTTATTATACAAAATCCTGTATTCAAAGAGTATATCTTAGGGAATTTTTTGAAAAATATATAAAATAAATACTCACAAACATACGATGAACAAAAAAAAAAATATATATATAAATAAACACTAACATTAATAAAAATATAAAAGATAAAAGTATATATTGTTAATATTATTAAGAAGAAAAAATTTCTTTAGCAATTTTTACAGTTGAAATGAACGGACTGGATATGAGACAAGTTTAATTATATATATGTAGATGAAGAAGCTTATATAAACATACGTATACATATCTATATATTCATATTCATATATATATATATATATATATATATATAGATATTTTCTATCTGTGTGTATGTCCAGTATTTGTATGATCAACCTCAAAAAAAAAAAAGCAAAAATAAAGTTGAACCAACATTCCAGAAGGATGATTTGCTATTGGTATGTACATCAATAAAGATGATGATGATGATGATCGGATGATTATCTAAAATTTGTATCCTTTTCATAAATGTGTATGAAAAAAGGATAACATGTAAAAGGAATAATTATAGAAGAGAGCGGACATCAAAAAAAAAAAAAAAAAAAAAAAGTTCTATTCATTCAATTTAGATACGAGAAATTTACACAAATGTACCACATCATAATCTGTACATACAACACAATCTTATAGTTTTTTCTTGTTGTTCTTTTATTTATTTTTTCTTGAATAAATTATTTCCCATTATAACTTGTTGTTTTTGTTGTTGATCTTGCAAGATATTAATTTTTATTATGTTTTTTTTTGAGTAAAAAAAAAATCTTTGTAATTTTTATGAAATTTGATACTTTGGATAGAAGGTCTGTCTGATAAACCTACCTTTATTAAATATTCTTCTTGTATATGCATAAATGATGTTTATTTGCTTTTTGTTTATTTATGTGTAAATATTAATAAGTGTGTGTGTGAGTATGTATGTACATTTGCTTATATATAGATAAATTATGAGTAAATTGTACATTCACTTCGGAAGCAACAAGAGTAGACGACAGACACATTGGTGCCTATCCAGAATATATTTATATGTATATATATATATATATATATATATATATATATATATACTCATATTTGGATAAATATGTTTAGGTACATGAGTATGTGTTTAATATGCATATAATAATACATATGCAAAAAAAACTATATAGAATTCTTCTTCTTCATTATTTTAGCTTTTAAGAAATGTAAAAAACAAACAAACATATGATGTTATACAACACTACTGGATAGTGTTTTGGGAATGGGAAATAAAGAAGAGAAATGTTTATTTTATTCAAGTAAGTAGTTTCCAATTTCAAGAAAAAAAATTTAAAGAATTTAATTATTCCGTTAATTATAATAATGACACCAATTTTTTTATTTTAATTTTAATTTCGATTGCGATAAGAATTTATGGGGATGATAACCTTATATAAGCGAGTATGCATAAGTGAGTGTTGTAAATAAGTATGAGTACAAAGAAATGTAGTGTATATAGAGAAAGAAAACCACTATGATTATATGGTGATTATTTGTGGTTCTTTCATATACATAAATATATAGTAATTTGATAACTTAATACTAAATTATTGTTACTTACACACATTTTTTTTATCTCTATTTGTACTGAAACATAAACAAACTTTAAAAACTTGTTAAAATTCTATATAATTAAAAAAGTATTTTTTTATTATCGTTTAAAATATTTGCATATTTTTACAAAGATTATCAAGTAATATGAAAAAAAAAGGCAAAAGTTTAAGTCAATATTAGTGAAGAGTTACTTGTTATTTACTAAAAATGTGTAAAACACAGTTATATTTTATTTACCTTAACGTGTGAATTCGGTGGAGGCGCATTTAAGCATTTAAGAAAAAAAAAATCAAAGAACGTGACCAAGATATACTAACATTTAATCTATTGGAACCACAAGTAAATAAAATCCATCACTGTTTTATTTCTTACTCCTCTCTGTGTTGACTCTGTTTAAGATTTTTTTTTGAAAACAAAATAAAAAATAAAAAAATTAGCGAGGTGAGATTAACTTAAGATATAATGATCAAAATAAAATAAAAAATCAACACGACAGAAGATACACGCATACACACACACACAAAATAAAAACACACTTTTTTCTTTTTGAAGACCTCAAACAAAAACTCAACATAATTAAATAAATGTACAATTTTTTTTTCGCTTCGTTTCTTATTATAAAACACACTTGAATAATATATTTTATAAATGTATGTGTTTATGTATGAGTGTGTGTGTATGTGTGTGTGAATATGTGTATACGTGTATGCTTTATTTATATATGGTTATTAAAGACCTCGTTTTTTTCGTTGTTGGTTTATATGTCGTCTATTAGTCTGGCAAAAGATATTCCTTAATTAACCTCCACATGCATGAGGGATTGTAGGTGGGATTGGATGAATAGAAAACCGGATATGAGTAAATCAGCTTAAAAAAATGAAGAGAGAAGAAAAAAATTGTACAATTTATAAATATGTATGTAACTGTGTGTGTACGTATATGTATTCTCTCTTCTTATTTTATTCTTCTTATTCTTAGTAAAAACAATTGACTTCATAATTGCATAATAAATTGACATGCCATCCGTCACATTTTAATGAAACTAAAAGATTTTATTAGAATTTTCATTCATTTTTCTTTTATTTTTTTGATATTTTTCTTTCAGTGTTGTTTTGCATCATAAGAATAGTAAAATCCAAATCATTAAATTATTAGAGAAATTAATTTCCAAAATTCCAATTCAAACATTTGCAACTCAAAGTAACTTTTTTTATTACATTTAAATTTTTTTCCTAATTCGAGAATTCTAAACTCTAATTTTCTCGAACTGAAACTTGAAATGTTTTAAGTGTATTTTATTATATTTGTCAAAGTTAAAGAAAAAGGAGACTATTTCCAACCATCAATAAAAGAAAATTTCAACCTTCGTCCAACAGCAAATTAACAACAACAAAAACAATAAATATTTTTTTAATTAGCGTTTATTATTACACCGGATCCTCTTCAAACTCTATATTCTATAAGTTTGTATTTGTTTTTATTATATCTTGTATGTAGGAATAATGTGTGTGTTCGACTTTCATAATATTTATTTTTCTAAACAAAATATTTATATTAATAAATAAATATCTTGAAAAACAAAAAATCCAAAAAACAGAAAAACAAATCTTCAAAAAAGAAAAATAAAAAAGAAGTGTTATTGCGAATATTTGAAGCGTGACATGTTTTGACGTATATGTGTTCAATAATTATTTGATTTGTTTTTATTAGACATGAGTATCTAAACATCTTTAGAATGGTGTTAATTGATAATACAAAACAAAACAAAAAAGAAGCACCACCTGTTTAAAATTAAGGGATATGGATTATTTAAAATTTTAAATTGTAATTACAAAAATAAAAACAAATAAATAAATAATTTTTTTTAATTATGAAATTATTATTTTAAAAATATTATTTCTGATTTATTTATTTTTTACTTTTAGTTTTTGCATTTTTTTTTTATAAAATTTAAGTGATGCAATTTTATCTATAAATTACATTCATTGGTTGTTTACCTTATTATTATTTTTTGTTACCTAATAATTTGGATTGCCTAACTAACGTGTCTAGTATCAACAAAGTATGAGTCTGGCGTGTTTGTTATCTGTTTTATTTACTAAATAAATGATTTAATTATAAATTAAGTCAATAACAAATAAATGTAGGGGAAAAAAATGTTTTTGGTCATTGGAATAAGTATTTATTATGTCATGGTAAATAATATGAATACAGCCTAAACTATTATTTCATTATTTAAGAAATTTAAGAATTATTATTAAATTACTCATTTTATCACAGTTCAGTTTAGTTTTATCAAATTAAATATGCAAAAATTGAATATGAACTTTGGTCTTTATCACTTTAAAATTCAAAAATTCTTTGTCTAATAAAATAAGTTGAATCCAAATTAATTAAAACTCATGTGAGGGTATTTCAACTGTTGCTATCTCGAATAGATACAGGCCATATTAGATTATTGACAGGGACAATAATAGTTACATGTTATTCTTTGTCTAAAACCTAAACTAAATGTATGGCTATTCTTTTTAAAAATTGTCAAATGTTGACAAAAACTCTGGTATTTTCCCATGTTTTTTTAGAAGCACAATCTATTAAAAAACAATAAAAGGTAATTCAATTTTTTTATTTTTATTTAAAATAGACTTTTTTTCTAACAGCTCACTAACTACTACTAATTTCTTAAATAAATAATTCATAATTAAAACTAATTTTTCATTAGAAAATTCCATACTTTCAGTTTGGTCATGCAAATAAATTTTATTTTCAAAACCAATTTAATCCATTATTGTTGTGACATCACTTCTAAAGTGTTTTGGCCTGTAATGAATAGAATTATATGTTCGAACAAATTTGACAAAAAAAAACAACAAAAAAATTAATTTTTTTATTAGTCTAAATTTTATTTAAAACAAAAAATATTTATCTTCTTACAAATTTCCGTGTAAATTTCCTTTTGGAATAATTAAAATATGTAAATCCATAACATTTGTTCCCGTATGACCAGTAATTATGTGTTGATTTCCATCACGGAAGTTTTTGTAAAAATTAAACGAATCATTATTATCAATTGCTGTTTCAATTAGATTGTTATTATTTTTAGACTTCTGAATGTAATCCCACATTAAACCAGGATTAGCGATTCCACCAGCCGCCGTTGTTGGCCCATCAATTCCATCAGTTCCCGCTGATAGAAATACCACATCCCGTAGAATATTATTTTGTGAAGAAATTAATGAAAATCTTAATGCAAGTTCTTGATTTCTACCGCCAATTCCACGTCCGCTTATTTTCACTGTTGGTTCGCCTCCAGATATTAAGCAAATTCCCTGATCTATCTTAGATCTGAGTTTATCTATGATGATGTCAGACATATCATCTGTATAATTAAAGACAGATTTTAGTTGAAAAATTTTACGTTTAAACTGGTTCTCCGTTGTTTTATTCAACATTAATTGTTTGATTGCAAATGCCAAATTATAATATGCGTCACTCAATTCTTTAACATTGCCCTGAACTGTACTTGATAAACACAATGAGTTAAAACCGTGATTACGTGCCTCAGAGAGTGCGGCTTCAATTGCAATTGCGTTATTACCGATCAGAAAAACTTTTGAATTCTCAAATACTTTTGCTGGAGGATCGTTTGGACTTAAAATTGTGTTCAATATGTGGTGTGGAAAGCTTTGTAAAATATTTAACTTTTTTAGAATATGTTTTACAGACGTTGATTTAGGTTGAACTGTTGGACCGCTAGCAATAATTTCATATTGATCTCCAATCACATCAGAAATAACTAAAGATATTATTTGATGCGCATTTTGTGCCAATTGCGCCAGTTTTCCTCCTTTTATATCAGACATTGCGATTCGAACTACGTTTAGTTCATTAATAGTTGCACCATTTTTAACAAGTTTGTTTATGATTTGAAGTTTTTCCTTTAGAGTAATTGTTGGCTTTGGAAGTGGTAATAACGATGAACCTCCACCTGAGATAAGAACTATGAGAACGTCATTGGAATTTAGATTTTGTGCTTTTTCTTTAATAATTTTTGCTGTTTTCATAGCTTCTTCGTCAGGTAAGTTATTAAAAGCTCCGTTACGAACTTCAATAATACTAGGAGTATCCAAGTGTTGACCAACCGGTATACTAATTATCCCAGACACCAATCTTTTACCAAGTATTTTCTCTGCTTGAACTGCCATACCTAAAACTGCTTTACCGAAACCAATTAAATGAATTTTTTTTTCACTAATGTCAACTTTAATTGCATTTTTTTTATCGCGAACATGCAATATTTCACGACCTTTGACAGTCATTAATTCAATACATTTATTTTTGTTAAATAATGTAATTGGTTTCACTGCATCTACACCTTTTATAAATATTAAACGAGCAATATTATCTTTCTCGAAAACTTTAATATCACACATTTTTCTTAAATTTGAAGGCACACTTTTGAGATATAAATTCATTTTAGTTGCCACTATTACTAATTGTTTTTTTGTACAAATTTTTAACAAATATCCCAACAACACTATAAATACAAACATATCTTATCAATAACAAGACCACACAAATTATGAATTATTTAATCGTAAATAACTTTCACATTTAAAAAACAGCCTAAATTTATGCAATAATTCAAACAATTATCTAAAATGAAATTGCGGCAATTTTGGCATTCTAACTTATCTGTAACAACTAACTAATTCCACATATTAATTATAATTAATTATCTTTTCGTTATTATTATTATTAATTTATTATTATTTGTATTATTAAATTCGTGAATTTTTTGCTACCATTTTTTTAATTTTAAGTTAAGTTTAAGTAGTAGGTTTCGTAATATACAAAAAATACTTTATACTTTATTTTCATAGTATGTACAATGGAACGTCAACTTAGTAATTAGTTATGATAAATGAGTAATCAATCGCCGTATTAATATTAATACCATATTCTTTTCACAGTAAAGCTGCTTCAAAAGTATCTTATATAATTTTAGTTAATACAGCGTTGTAACTAAACTGTAAGAACGGTTTTGTAAATAATTAAACTTTGGCAAAACCAATATTGATTGCTCTAACCCTGGGTATCATGTCACTAATAGTATTACTGCAAATTGTTAGGAAAAATTTATTTCTTATTACTAATTTATTGTTAACTAAGCAAATTAAATTATTGAAAATATACAGTCGTACGTACCTAACAGTGTCGTTGTTTGTATAATATACAGGTGAATAAAATGTTAAATTAAGAAATATTTAATATTCAAATTAAATTTAAAATATTGAAATAAATATAAATAACAAATGCGAAACTTTTTATATTTTACATACCTGAAACTCCAGAATGAAGGCGATTCTGGTTCAAAGGTAAACATATTTTCTTAAATAAGTATTTCCCCATGCATAACCGTTTTCATTAAAAAAAGTTAGTCCGAAAAAAAAAGACTGAGAGTAATGTGTGAAAACCGTTGTGTTCATCAGTCGAAAAGGGCTAGAATGTGACGGTTAACAAAATCTGAAACAAATTCTAAAATCAAAAAAACTCGACAAACTTTATGATATGATGAAAGAAGCTACAATAAAACAAGATATCATGACAAAATGAAATATTGAACATCAAAATAATACATAAAGAAATTCATGGTCTCAAAAAAATTGTAAAAGATTATACAGAAAAAGTAGAAACCGAAGCAGAAGAAATAATTGATTTACAGAATAAAAATTCGAAGTTTAGAGAGAGGGCTAAAAAAAATTGTAAATTGATTAAAAATGACACTACAAGATTAAACATTATTTATATAAAAAAAACAATTTAATTTAAATTTAGGATTCCCACTTTCAATAATTATTCAATTCAAAACAAGGAAAAAAGAAAAAACTTCTTCAAGCAAAAAAAGGTAAATCAATGAATACAAATCTAATCAAGAAAATAGTCTATTCTACATAAATGAAAATTTCACAGAAACAAACAAATATCTGAGAGATTTCAATTGAAATTCGCTTGAGGTAAAAATGGTATCTATATTTGTAAAACTGAAAACAGTCAAATTATTAGAATATTATTAGAACTAATATTAGACAATATAATGATGTTTCATAACACAAATTTTAATTTACCATTTGGACCAACGATTGCGAAATATAATAAAATAAAAGAAATAAAATTTAAACAAATAAATACAATAAAAATATTATACTGGCGTGCATTTCAGTATACCAATTAAAACAGAAGAGCGTAAAGTCATTTTAAACAAATTTTAAACAACAATAGTAATTACAGAAATATGCATAAATTCCAGCTAATAATTTTAATTACAACAAAAAAATTTTGGTACATAAAATATAAAAAAGACAAAACAAACAATCATCTACATAAGGAATATAATTTCTGAAAAAATTAAGTAATGCCAACTGAAAGACAAAAGAAGCAGAATATCGTTAAAATAGCAAGCATATCTCAAGCAATTACGGATTGTAAAGAAGTGGTTTCATCAGTCAACACATGTCATATTGTCAAAGCTGGTTTTAATGAAAAATAAACTTGCAATATATCTCTCAAGCAACCTGCAAATACCAGATTTTTGTTATTTGGTAATTTCCTAAAAAGCATTGTCATTAATAAACAAAGTTACGAGAAACTGTAATCGACGAAAGATGTTTCCAAAAATTTCCAGAAGAATGTAAAAATAATATTTTAAATGATAATTTTTTTAAACCAATTACGTTTTTGGAATCAATTATTAATTCGATGTCATTCAAATAAACGAAATCTCCTGATTGTTTTTTTTCGATATCTGAATAAGAATTAATTCTAAACTTATATGAAGCAAGAGAGTTTTAACAAGCCAAAATGATAGTGATGCATCAGAATACATACATTTACGATCAAGCTCTTTTTTATTTTAAAGATTTAAATCTATAAATGAAGTAATGGCAGGGCAGAGTTTTTCAATTATATCTCAAAGCAAGGATTTTTTCATCGTGAATTTCTCTGGAATTCATTTCAATGTCTTCAACATCCAGCAATATGGATATATGCATATTGCAAAATTTCAGATATTCCTATATATAAAAAAGAAAATAAAAAACTTAAAAAACTTAAAAAACTGAATTATCTAAAATTCAATTTATATTATAAATCTAAATTTGTACTATATTTTTTTTATTAAAAAATAAGTTTGTTGTTTTCATTTATTTATTTTCTTCTATATTGTATCTTGATTTTTCTCTCCCTTTATTTGTTATAGTTCTTTATTCCATTTTTGCCTATTTTTGGAGGAAATTTTTTTTTACTTTTTATTGTTTTTGTTGAGTGTGTGATTTCAATTATTTTAAAACGGGAAGAAAAATAAAAGATTTTTCAAAAAAAAATCCATGTTGCCAAATTTAACAATTTTTTTTAAAATAAAATATTTAAAAAAAACAAAAGGAGAACGAATTTGTATTCGTTGTTCTATGCCGAAGTTTCTACGAAAGGAAACTACGTATACGTATATTAGTTTTTTTGATTGGGCATTTTTGTGTAATTGTGTGTGTTTGAATTAGCAAATTGTTTTCAATTGTTTTTAGATGTGCAAATTTTTGATTTTTAGGTTTATAAATTTTAGATGTAGATTTTCAAAATTATTTATTTTAGGCTTAATTTTAAAATACATAATTTGTTTTTGAAAACTCTTGTATAGTTTTCTTTTGATCGATGTTTTTTTGAAATAAGTAGGTCTTGGCAAAAATACTGTAATATATGCGTTTATTAGTTTCTTCCACAACTAAAAAAGAAATAATCTAATAATAATATTTGCAAAAATTAATAATTTTATCGCTGTTTTCGTCCCTCTAAATATTTTCTTTTCTTTCTACTATTCCATTCATACAGAGAAAAAAAAAATATTTAAATAAAAATTAATAAATCCAAAAACAAAAAAATGAAAACGCAATAGTTTTTGTTTCACAGCTGACCATATTTTGTTGTTGTTTATTTTCATTCCAAACAAAAATAAGAGAACAATAAAAATATTTTAATTTTTTGATAAAAATATTATCCTATTCTATTGAAAACCAGTTTTTTAACATACACATACCTGTGGTATGAGTATGATTTTTGTATTCTCAAATAATACAAACGCCTAAATAATAACGAAATAAACAAATATCTCCTTTCTATGCAATTACAAAAACAAGAAAATACGAGAACCTAAAATAACACTAAAAATAAAATTTCAAGCATATAAAAAATAAAAATGAAAATATCAAAAACAAAATCTAAAGCAGAAGAAACAAATAAATACTTTGAAATACAAACGACTTCGTTAAAAAAAATTTCGATACGAATTCGGATATTTAAAATGCTCAGAAAAAAACGACAGGCAAGTATGGCTGTCGAATATTATCCGATAGTATTGTCATTTAATATAATAAAATACTATTCCGAAATTTTATCAATTCACGGTTCACGCATGCCTCGAAAAACTGTTTATATCCAAACAAATTGTATGACAGGTGCTCCACCCCGTGCCCTGATCCCACCACCCAAAATCAATTCAGTTTATTCGAGACCAATAAAATACTAATCCCAAAATTTGATTGCAATCAGTTGTCGCAATCCTCTAAAAACTGATTTTTTCCAAAACACTTGTATGGGGGTGCTCCACCCCGTGCCCGAACATCACCCCAAATCAATAGACTTCTATTGGGGACCAAAAAATAGTAATGCCAAAATTTCAGTGAAATCACTTCACGCGTTTTTGAGTTATCGTGTTCACATACGGAGTCCGGCGGACGGACAGGATTTTTTTACACCTTTTTTGGGGATGAAAGTTGCAATAACCCCCAATTTGACCTTTTGTTAGTAAAAATTAGTTGCCAGTAGAGCCATTCTATGTGAGAAAAAAAAACTTTGGAAATTTTCTTTCAATTGTGTGTTTTAAAAATAAAAAAAGTTGAATTTGAAAATTTTCTATTACTCGGCTTAGTCGATTACGATGAAGCAACGAATACTAATTCGTTTTCCTTTTGTTCTTCAAATATTTTTTTTAATATTTTTCTTTTTTTTGAATAATTGTTTTTTTTAAATATTTTTTGTAATATTTTATTTTAAAAAAAATTGTTAAATTTGGTAAAATGATTTTTTTGTTTTTAATCAGTTTCAATTTTTTAAATGAAAATAAATTTAAAATTCACAACAATCGCTTATACAATAGAATGTTTATTTTTCTTATTGCAATATTTATATAAAATAAATAAAAATAAAAGACCTACTTATTTACAAATATTAAATCGATCCGAAACATAAAATTTAATCTACTTTAATAAAAAAAAACTTTAAATAAAAAAAAATAATCAAAATTTAAAAAAAAAACACACACAAATAATTACAGAAAAATACTTTAATACTACCAATATTGAAAAAAATTAATCAGGCTTGATTATTGTCTCCCATCAGTAAAAAATGTCTCAAAAACGTTCGTGGTGAATTAAAAATGTCTCAAAAAGATGTTCACCACTCTCTCAAAAAAGTAGCTGTGGCTGGACGGATTGTAATTTTTAATAAGTTTGTAAACTATGATCAATTAATTGGTTTAAGATTTCCAGAGTTTTACAAATAAATATGCTCACGCCTAGATAATGAAGAAAATTCTAAATTTTAATAATAATTTTATTATATTATAACAAAGGCTATATAATTGTAAGTACATACTATTAACTTCTTTAAAACAATAATAATAAAATTAATCTTATTTATTCATTTACATTTTTTGTTTTATATTTAATTTTGTCGTTGCTCTAGATTTAAGTTATTTATAATTTAATGTAAGTTTTATTTAGTTTTTCTTAGTTTTCTTTCGTTGTTCATTTAATGAAATAGTATTTAAGTTCTTTATTTTCGTTTTAAGTTTTATTTATTTTAAACTGTTTTATACTCTATTTTTTATACTTTTAATTTTAGATTTTTTAACATAATTTTTATTTTGATAAGAAAATTAGATATAAATAAAAAAAAATTAATAAATATAATAAACAACTATCATATATTATAATTAAATGGTATACATTTGTAATAAAAAGCGGCAACGTTGAGAGATTGGCGAAGGAGAAACGGAAGTGGAAACTGGCAAGAGTAGATGAAAGAAGGAGTAGTGCAATGGCGCAGCAAGAAGACGGAAGTATTGAAAAGTAGTAGTGAAATAGCAGAGGACGGAAGGATGAGAGACGGTGAAGTGAAATGGATTGAGATATAAGTGTAAAAAAGCTAAGTTTATAATAAATGGAATTACTAGTTAAAGTTTGTTTTAATTACATTCACGCTCACAGTTGGATTTTGTCAATGTTGAGTCCAGTAAACTTTGAAGTTTTAAAGCATATTCCAGTGTCCGAAACATCCTGTAATAGTTTTTTTGAATGAGAATTGCTGTAGAGATTAAGTAAGGTAAGTAAGACGCCAAAAACTGTTATACATTTTTTGAAAGATTTTTCTGTTTTTGTACCAGAATATAAATAAATAAAAAATAAGAATATTGATAAATTCACGTGTATTTCTAAGTATTAATAAGAAAATATGAACACCAGTAATCGAAAATGGACTTCCTGGCTGTACTCGTTCTATGGGCAAATTTCCCATCATGTGTTCGATGCTTCTTGGTTTGGTATGAAAACATATCATACACCGATTTACAACCTTCCGTGTGATATTTTTTCCATCTATCGGCCAAAATCTTTGTCTAGTGATTGCTAACAAAGTCTGTGGTGCTGCGTGCAGATGTTTTTCATGTAAATATATGAGAAGCATTAATGTAATGTATGATTCTTAGGAAGCAACAATTGATGTTTAGATTGAAAAGCAAGATTGGAATTGTGAAGTCGTCCTCCAACACGGATTAGACCTTGGTTATCGAGAAATGGATTCAAACTGTGAAGTCTACTATTTCTTTGAACTCTTTCCCCTTTTTTTAATGACTGCAGTTCAAGGGTAAAAGTTGTCTTTTGTACACCTTTTATCAATGCAGTAAGTGTTAACTCCAGTTCATTAATTTGTAGCGGTCCTGTTCGTTTTATGGTTTGATGGCTGTTATAAATGAAACGTAGACAAAACGCAATAATTCTTTGAAGTTTTTTCAATTTGTTCGAATGACGTATTAAATCAATAAAATTGTTCGAATCTTGTGTTAGAAGAAGAACTAATTTTTGTGGTTTTCCATCAGGAACGTCATCTAAGATTTGAATTGCTTCTCCTAAATCCTGTTCGTTTTATGATTTGATGGCTGTTATAAATGAAACGTAGACAAAACGCAATAATTCTTTGAAGTTTTTTCAATTTGTTCGAATGACGTATTAAATCAATAAAATTGTTCGAATTTTCTGTTAGACGAAGAACTAATTTTTGTGGTTTTCTATCAGGAACGTCATCTAAGATTTGAATTGGTTCTCCTAAATCGTTTTCAATTGAACTGAGAAATTCTGGTTCATGAAACCATAACTTGCAATCGCAGAGTTGCATGGGTAGAACGCCTCTGGAAATTAAATCAGCTGGATTTTTATCACTTGAAATGTGATTCCATTGTTGAATTTGAGAGTTTTCTTGAATCTTGTAAACTCGATTTGCTACAAATGTTGTCCATTTATATGATGGAGATGAAATCCATGATAAAACAATCGTTTAGTCTGACCAATAAAAAACGTTTCTTGTAGGAATTATTTTAATGATTCGTTGTACTAATTCTGTCATTAGAAGAGCACCACATAATTCTAATCGCGGCAACGACGTCGTCTTCACTGGTACAATGCGTGTTTTGCGCAAATTAGTTGAACTAACACATTATTATCTTTATCAATTGACAGTAACAACATAACAGTAACAACCGTATGCTAATTCAATGCTATCAGAAAATGAGTGAATCTCAAAATAAACGTGATCAGGAACGAATATTTGACGGGAAATTCTAAATTCCTTGAGATCCAGTAATTGACTTCTAAAATTGGTCCATAGGTTTATATAGTTTTCTGAAAGAAGGTCGGTCGTCCCATGACATCTTCAATTTCCACAATTGCTGTAAGAAAATTTTACCCAAGACTATAACGGGCCCAATGATCACTAAGGGATCGAATATTTGAGCCAAATCTGATAAAATAATTCGTTTTGTCAAAAGTTGTTCTTTTTGTGGGAAAATATTAAATTGAAAACAGTCGTTCTTTGGTTGCCAAAAGAGACCTAAGATTTTGACGACGTCATCGTCTTGGATTTTAAAATGACTTTCATGATATTCAGAATATTTTATAACATGGTTCGCACAGATTTTACGTAATTAAAATCCTCCTTTTGATAAAAGGTCAATTAATTTCCTTTGAATTTTTATTGTTCTGTCTATTAAATTTGAACCGGTCATTACGTCATCGACATAAAAACTGTCTCTTAACTGGTATATTGTTTCCGAATCATCGTGATCACGCCTAATAATGCATTGATATCTTTGGTCTTTCTCGTCAATTAAAACTTGACGGTACATTTTGCTTATATCAGCGGTAAATACGTAACGATAAATGCGGAATTTGGTCAGTATTGAAAACAGATCCAGTTGAATGGTTGGACCTACCATTAAGCAATAGTTCAAATATAATTTTGTCCATGTTTTGGTTGAGTCATCGAAGACAACTCGAAGTTTTATTGATAACATGGTTTAGTTTTTTGTATTCATCCATAAATTGTTGATAAGATTGTTTTAAATTATTATTGCGATTCAGTTTTGGTTCTAAATTATGAAATCGTTTTAGTGCCATTTCATATGAATTGCCCAGCTTTGGATGGATTTACTCGAAATGACAATCGTACAACGACCAGAAGAATCACGCTTGACGGAATTTTGAAAGTGCTTTTCGCACTGAATTTCTTCTGGTGTTAAAACTTGATATGGTAAATCGTGTTGTTCGATTTCCCAAAATTTTTGAACTTGACTATCCAACGAAGTTGACGCATAATTTGATGTATAATTGCAGTTAGCTACTGATGTTCCTGGAACAGATGTTTTGCCCGTTACAATCCAACCAAGCACCGTATTTTGGAGGCTTGGCATTCCCTCGGATAATTTAATATGGCCGTTAGACAGTAAATTGCAATAGAGCTCGGCTCCAATTAAACTGTCAATTTTTTGTGGAGAATTAAAAGTAGGATCAGCTAATTCAATATTGGAGGGTAAAGTCCAATTCGTAATTTCAAAATAGTTGTTTGGTTGGAAGTCCGTAATTTTTGGTAGTAAATGTGCCTCTATTTCAGTACAATAGGAACTGAAACGTGACGAAATTTTCAGAGTAATTTTCTCTCTCACATGAATTTCAGAGTTTGGGATACTCTTAATGGGAATATTTGTTGTTATTGCTTTTAGACCTAATTGATGGATTAATCAAGAATAATTGAGAAGTGCTCTGCATATTACAGGTTGTCCAAATTTGTCGCAAACTCTTATGAGCGCGGTGGCTAATAAAATTTCATGGCAAAATGAATGATGTTTTTCTGAGCATTAATGGCATGAACCAGATGGACATGTATCAACTGGATGATTGAGTTATAAACATTTAATACATTCATTTAATCATTTAATCGAGAAATTTTCGACATTTATAGATTGTGTGAAATGGTTTGGAACAATACATATATACATGTGGCCGTATTGATGTTTGTAATGAATACTTACTTACAATCATTATAATGTATCATGCATAATATTCTATTAAATTCATTTATTTAATTAAATATTAATATTATTGTTAATAGACGCCTTATGTAAATTATCACAAGAAGCAATGGAATTAGCATATGCAAATCGTGAACCATCTTTATTTCCTGTTGCTAAATTATTGGAAACTGGACCACGTATTGAAGTACTTTGGCGACCATTAACAAATCATTTATTAGAAGTGTGTCAACATCCGCGTATAAGAATGCGTGAATGTGGTGTTGATTACATATTTAGGGAAAGCTGCATTACAATTTAAATATGATAAACCTTTAAAAGATAATTTGGTAAGTTCGTTTAATGTACATAATTAATTAAATACTTTGATTCTGATTTAAGAAGCCCCTTCAAAATATAAATCTTTAATTCCTTTTTAAACGTAAAATGTAATGTACTACTTACAATCAGAGAATATAAGGAATATAAATTATACTTACCTACAATCATTATAATGTATCATGCATAACATTCTATTAAATGCATTTATTTAATTAAATATTAATATTATTGTTAATAGACACCATATGTAAATTTTCACAAGAAGCAATGGAATTAGCATATGCAAATCGTGAACCATCTATGTTTGTAATGAAGCTATCCTTCGGTTTGACTGACTTGCTTGTATTTTGATTGGACGAGCAACTGAACAATTTGCCTGGTTAGTCAAATGTTTTATACTAGTTATGCCTTCTTGCGTGTGGCTTCTACGTTCTAGAAATTGTACTAATTCGTCGAGTGTAGATAATCGGTCTTGTGAACACTCATCTTCCCATTTTATACGAGTATATGAATCAAGTTTGTTCAGAATTGAACAAACCTTTGTCCACCGTTGGTAAATTAAACAATCCCTGAACATGCTCTTGAGC
The DNA here is from genome assembly GCA_963082725.1 of Pedicia rivosa. NCBI lineage: Eukaryota > Metazoa > Arthropoda > Insecta > Diptera > Pediciidae > Pedicia > Pedicia rivosa. The sequence goes on from OY720154.1 coordinate 26,393,888, forward strand.
AATTAATTTTTTGTTGTTGAATCGATCAGTTAATAATTTAATTGCGGTTTCGTAATTATTGGATTTAACGTCTAATGACTGTATTCGACGAAATGCAGATCCGTAAAAAGCACATCGCAAATAATGAAAACGTGTTATATTGTCTAGACTTTTATTATTGTGAACTAGTGCAGAGAATATTTCAAAAAATGTAATCCATTGCGTATATTCACCTTTGAAAGTTGGTAACGAGATTTTTGTCAATTTGAAAGAAGATTGTTCTTCTTTAATGGGTTGATTGTGTATAACGTTAATTTATTTTATTTCTTCCGACGGTGAGAGCTGTTACCAGGTTAAAATATAGATCTTCAAAGGCTATGCGATTCTTAAAGGAATCGCCGGTTTCACCTAGATCTTCAAAATTCGCTTGAATTGTAAGAAAATTACTATAAATTTTTTCCACCGAGGATAAGCGTAATTCTAGCGCTGGCAGAGACGCTGTATAAAGATCTGTTTTGACAAAATCATCAGCTTTTATTAATTGTTCTTGAAGACTTAGCACCTTTGTTTCGCATTTTTTAATTTTAGCGTCCGTCATTTTGTTTGAAATTGATCTCAAAATTATTTCGATATAATTCGTTTTTTTTTTTTTATTAATTGGCTTGTCCACTTTTATTGTAATAAAAAATGTGTACTGTACCAGCAAATCATGAGTTTATCCAAAATAATTGTACTCGTAATCCCACGTGGCTGGTTCCAAAATTCCAGACACTTGTAAAAGCTCCACAAATACCAATTAAATGTAGCTTCCTTCTATGATTCTCCATAAACCAGCACTGTGAACACGTTGCAGCACTCCTTGAAACTTAAATCTAACTTGATATAAACTCGACACGTGTAACTAAATCGTGTCTAATTGCGTAATTATTCCATTATAGCACGTCGGGGTCAACAAATTTTATGTATAGGAACACATAAAATACTCCAGCCAGGTAAATTCATACACGATCAGTTACTTCTAATTTTTAAAACTATTTATTTAACTACAGAATAATACACAAGCAAGAATTCGTAATTTAAGATTTAAGATTTTAATGTTGATTTGTTGAAGACCAAAAATTTTGTGTCTTTTTAAAAATGTAACAAAATAATATTCAATTATTTAATACGGCATTTAGAGAAAAAGATCGATATAGTTCCGATCATTGAACAAACCTGTTTTAATTTTTACTTAATATTAATACAATAGGATTAAATAGATCCCGTTAAATGGTGATGGGTGAGCAAAAAGAACCCAATAAATAAATATAAAAATTAATTATATTTTATGTTCTTAACAAAACTAACTAATTATATTTATATTCATATTAGGTCTGTTCGTTTGCTTGATACGAGTCACTCCGATCAAATTGGATCATTTCACCTGTGTTCGTTTGCTTTAGGTTAGGTTAGGTCAACTTTACTCTATGTTCATTTGCTTTTTTTGACTTGATCCGATCTACTCGGAGCAATGATTTTCTAACCTTTCAAAATAGATGGAGTCAAGTAGGTTACTTGTCAAAATGACAATAAAATATTATAATTTTATTAATATTTTTTTTTAAATAATTTATTATTAAGTTATAAGACAAGTTTAAAAGACAAAAATAATAAAATAAATTACATATATTTTTATAAATAAAATTTATTGAGGTTATAATATTTTGATCAGATCCCAGCAAACGAACAAAAGTTGGGTCAACGTTAACCTAAAGTGATCTATGACGTCACCTGATCTAACTCAACCTATCATAATCTAACCTAAGCTACCCTGAGTATGTGACCTGATCAAGCAAACGAACAGACCTATTATTATTCTACTAACCAGACTTTTATTTGCTTTTAGGATGAAGCTAGTTTTACTTCTACTAAATGCGATACTATTTGTTTACAATTGCGAATAAGAGAAAACTGTGTTCTAGTCAATAAGTTTGCTTTTTTATACTAATCTTCCTTTATTATTTTAAATTAACATTAACAAGATGTGATATGAATTATGTCGCTTTATTTTATATTTTTATTATTGAATTGTGATATGAATTTTTTAATTGTTGAATTCTTATTTTATTGTTTTTTTTATTGTTATTTAATTGTTATATTTATTTATATATTTTTTAAATCCATTTCAGAGTGTGGTTCGGATTCCACAAAAAAAGTAGGTCCTCTAAGTTTAACGAAATGATGATAAAAGCATATTAATGTTTCTGATCGTTATTTTTTTTCTAAAAAAAAATTTTTTTATAAATAAAAATTTAAAATTTTTTTAATATTTTTTTAATAAATATTTTTTTATAACCAAAAAAATTAAAAATATCCCATCCATACTTTAATTTCCATAAAAAAAATTCTAATTCGCGTTACGTTATCATTTGAACATTACTGCCTGTAGATCTAGAATGCCTTGGGTGGATGGTCTCTGATCTGCCGAAGCCGGAAATATGTTTTGGGAAGGCATTTGCACCTGTCCAAGACGGAAAACCTGCTCACGACTGATTTTTTTTCCGAAACCCGGAATAATTTGAAATTTTTTACATGATGCCGGAAAACAGGTCCATTTTCACCGCAAATAATGATTTTTTTTATGCTTCGGAAATCTGGAAACGGCGAATAAGTAATTTAAACTTAATAAGGGTCGTAAAGGCTCACACAGACGTGAGCATTGCCTCACTTATGATGTGTGTATTAAGACGTGCCTTAATTACTTTGGCTAGGCTTGTCTTAACTGTGCCCACCCTCGGAGGCTGACTAAGAAAACAGTTCAGGTTTCAACGTTTTTCTTGTACCTACGGCTAGTCTGGATTAGCATTTCAGATTAGTCGTTTAAATAGCCTCGGAACTATATGGGACTAATGATGTTGACCCCTCCCTTTTGGCCTTTACCCTTTTCCTGTCCCTACTGCGTTAATATCTCAAAAACTTATACCGCTCAGCCACCGCAACTTTTTTTGTTAAGCTGTTACCGCACGTAAGATTTTTTCCACAATAAAAATTGAAGAAATTAGTATTATTTTACGAATTCAGATGGCGAAATAATCGTAATTTGAAATAATTTTGTTAGAAAGAGACCAATATAATTTCTAGTGTTTCATTCACTCATTCATTTTAAATTTAATAAAATATAACTTTAAATATTTTAAATATTAAATATTATTATAAATTTCATACAGAAGTGTGAAACCAATATTAAATTTAATGATATTTTAAATTAAGAAATTTTAACTTTCAGATCATTAAAGCAAAGATCTTTTTATTTTATTATAATAATAAAATTATTTGTAATAAAACAAAATAAATTTAGTTTAAAAAGTTTTTTTATTAATCAAATTCTGTTTGTAAAATTTTTTGGAGCAAATCAAAAAGGTGAGAAACCCTTTTAGGGAGTTCTTGTTTTTGTAGAAAGCTCCCTAAAATGATGTTTTTTTATTTTGTAAAATGTTGGGGAAGGATTCGAGCTCAGATTAAAATTGATTTGGAAATTTTGGGGCCCAAATTTTAGGAGCTGCAAGACTCCAAAAGTTGCACTTTTTTTCTAACTCAAAATTTCACTAGTTTTTTTGTTATAACTTCAATAAAACATATGTATTATATTAAATAAATGTTATTGTAATAAAAATTGAAAATTGTTTTTTTAATATTTTAAAAATTTATGTCTAAAGTGACATTATTTTGTTGATATTATTGTTTATGTGAGGTTGATATTTTTATTTTTTAAATATTTTGTTAAACTAAAATTGAATATATTTTTGGACGAAAGTAATTCATTGAACTATAAAGAATAAAGAACAACAATATATAAATATAATATAAATAATAAAAAGGAATATTCGTTAGTTTTCATTTTCATACACTTATTTCGTTTAATTTGTATAAGGAATATTAATTAGTTTTAATTTTTTATTTAATTAATTGTAATTGTTAAAATTTAGTTCAGCGGACGCTACTTTTAGCCTTTGAAAACGGTACAATATATTTTTCTGAAATGCCAACATGTTATTGAAAATTACCAAATAAAGAACAACAACAAAAACTTGAAGACGTCAAATGTGAAATACTAATAATTATTTTGACTTTCAAATTTAGCAATAATTATTATAAATTTAGTTTTTTGTATAGATTTTCGTGTTGTTGTTGTACCTTTTGTATTTTATTATTTTATAATTTTGACTATTTGTTGTTATTATATTTTTTACTGTCAGCATTTTAAGTTGTTTATACTGTTGTTTCCATATTTATTTATTTTTGTGTTAATTGTCTAAGAGTTTTATACTCAATATGAGTGTAAGATTTATATTTTGATCATATTTGTTAATTGTAAGTAATGCATAGGCTATATTTTATGATGTATCAAATTTATATTTTGTATTGTTTATTTTAGTTTCCTGAAGAGAGAGGAATTACTCTCGAAATATACAGAAAATTTTTTTAATAAAAAGCCTAAATGACAATTGAATTGTATTAATATCCGATAAATCTCGTAAAAAAATATTCATCATATATTAGAGATCGGACAAATTATTTCAACAGTAAAAGTAAATGAGCGTGGTTTATGTCACAACTAAGGAGGAAAAATAAGTTATTTCGATAAAGATATTGTATGTTACAATAAACCCACGTTTCTATTGGATTTTTATCTAATATGCAGTGTTTTTAGCTTTTTAGCTGGAAGAAAGGTTGATTTTCTTAAGTCAACACTTTGTTAAAAACTTTATTTTAACGTCGAAAGTACTTTTTAGTACTGTGTATGAAGTTATTACTTTGTGGGAATTAGTGAATTGGACTTTGTTCAGTTCAGTTATATATTTTAAACTTTGTTTAAAATAAAATATTTGTGTATATTCTTCTAATATGCACCAAAGACGAGAGTTGCGAAGTACTCAAGTACCCGAAGTACTCAAGTACCCGTTCAGTAATGGTTATTGCTATCTTTCATGGTTCGAGTTCGCGCAGAGAACATATGATGAGAATGTTTTCGACTTGCGAATGATACAACAAAGATTTGGACCCCATCCCCCTATCTATTAGAGAAGTTTTATTCTATTTATTGACATGTTTGGAGGAGGATCAATATATATTTGATGTAATAATGGTCACTCCAAGTTTATATCATGTGGATAGGCATTCAACTATACTTCTGTATGATTTAATGAGGATGTTTATATTTTCTTTGTCTGCTATTGGTTCTGATGAAACGCCTGAAAATTTGGCTGCATTAAAGTTGCAAAATAATAATATGCGACACCTATGTTCTTTAGTAAAGACTGCTGGGCGTGATATGAATAGTTTGATTCAAGAAACGGCGGTAAAGGGATTACAGTATTTGGAGCGTAAGGGTAGTTTGGATTTGAAGACGACGATGGATAATAGTTTTAATGCAAAAATCGATACAACAACAATCGTAAATATATCTGAAGCACTATCAGCGCAGGAACAGAATACAGTTTTGAACGGTTTTCCTGAACTTGTATTAAATGTAACGGCCATCGTTCAAAACCCTCATGTCATTGCTAAAGTGGAAAGGATATGTTCTACCAGATTCGGAGAATTGCTGTAAAGATTAAGTAAGGTAAGTAAGACGCAACTATAACCGCGTAATAGGCCAAAAACTATGATACATTTTTTGAAAGTTTTTTCTGTTTTTGTACCAGAGTATAAATAAATAAATAAGAATATTGGAAAATTCACGAGTATTTGTAAGTTCATTTTAATAAGAAAATATAAAAATGAATTCTGTTTGTTAATTTTATCTTAATATTGAAAAAAAAGGGTTAATTGAAGATCATCCTAGTTGACATGCAGATTTAAAAACATTCAACAAAAGCTTAAAGTTATGTATTTGTTTAGATTAAAATCTGTTTTATTATTTGAAGATATTTTAAAATTAAATATAAATATTATATATAATCAGAGCTGAACAGTATTTAAATTATGGTATTCAATCACAACTTTCTATATACATAGCCGTGTCACAGGCTGAGATTTTTACTTTCAGAAAAAATAATAAAACGAACATTCTTTTGGGGGAAAAAATTAAATTTATTTCAATTCATTAAATTATAATGATATAATATATATTGCACATATATATAAATATAAAAAAAAAATAATTTTATTCTTAAACAATAATAAATAAAGGAACATAAAATAAGAAACTAAAAAAATCACAATTTTCTTTAAGAAAAAAAACTAAAGTTATGAATAAAAAAATAGTAGAATTTTAGTAGAATTTTTTAGCCTAAATAGCTCGTTTTTGCAATTTTAATATTTGCATTTGATTTTTTAAAAGTTTTCAATTTTCGTTTGTTATTATTCTGTGTATTTTTATCATCATTTTGTTGTTTGACGAAATTATTTAGAATAATATTGCACATAATATTACATGTCCTAGAATATATTTGTTTAAATGTAGTTCCACATAAACAGCTTGATGAGAGATCAATATCAGTATCAGTTTCCAAACTAATAAAAGTTAAAGCACTCAATAAATCTTAATAATCAAATGTAAACACAGTATTAAAAGAAAATACAATATCGTGATGACAGGTTAGTTAGGCCGATGATCAACAAAGTCTTGCATCTTCTTTGATTGATGATTGCTTTTATCTTAAGATGGGGGTTGGGTTTAACTAGTTTTTTCTTAAAAACTCCGGTAGATAAATTTTTTAAAATTACTTGGTTAAGAGATTCGGGGGATAAACGCACTAGAGATTTGATGCATGATTCAGTTAGTAGTAACTTGTTTCAAATGTGTTAATTTTTATAAGGCGACAACTTACGTCTTATTAAAAGCGAGGTTTATAAACGGGTTCAATTAAGGTTTGATAATTCTGTGCAAGGACACGAGTCCAATCAAGTTTCGCGTGGTTTGCTTAACTGGTGGCTGTATGGGCAGCGCACCACGCTCAATGGGTTAATTATAAGAACAAACAAATTTGCGTTGGGGCCGCTTAAGAAGTACAGTCTGCCGATTGTGCAACTTGGCGAACGAGACGGAAATCCACGTATTTGAATGTTGTCCTGTCATTCGAACCGATCGTGTCATAATTGTGGATGTGTCAGCCTCTTATGGAGGAAAAATGGTATGCAATGATGCAGTCATTGTAGGTGCACGAGGCATTTGACCGAAGTGCAACAATAGTTTTTTCAATATATTTAACTGTGACATTAAACTCAAAAAATCGAAAGATAGTACGTGCAGCGAATGTAATAATAATGTGGGAAGTACTTCCATATCAGATGTGTCAATATAGAAATTGGGATTAAAAGAGGCTATTTGGAGATGTAAAATATGCGATGAAAATTATGACATTAGCCGAATGAATTAAGAAATAGTTAATAGTGAAATGGAAAATGAAAAAGTTACAATAGAAGAAGAGCAAGGGAGTTTAATAAAGATTAAGATTAAAGAAAATAATAATAATAAGAAGAGATTCATTACAATTTTTAATTATGAATATTACATTAATGATTGCAGTGATACATTTTCAAAGAAGTTAGCCATTTCGATAAATAAAAAAATTTATGGAAGAGAGTTTTGATCCAGTAGTTTGATATTAACAAATAATAACTGTACAACTTCCCACATTATTATTACATTCACTACACGTATTATCTTTGGTCGCCATCTTGATTTTTTATATAATACAACAATATTTTTATTTTATAAAATAAGTAAGTAAAGTATTTCTCCTTGATACAAAATTCAATATATGTATTTTTAATGTATATTTTTGATTACATAAATGACAAATCAACTTCTCAATCCAAGTTCTCTCAAAGAAGTGAAAAATATATGTATTTTATTTTATCTTTTTTGTCTTGCCTTATAACTTAATATCAAATTACTTTAAAATAAATATTAATAAAATTGTAATATTTTATTTTCATTTTGACAAGTAACCTATTTGACTCCATCTATTTTGCAATGTTAGAAAATCCGAGTAGATCGGATCAAGTCAAAAAAAGCAAACGAACACGATTGAAATGATCCATTTTGATCGGAGTTACTCGTATCAAGCAAACGAACACACCTATTATTATTAAAACAAGTCATAGAGTCCTTATAGGTTTTATAACTTACAATTTGAGATAATAAAAAACGTATTCAACTGAAATTTTTTAATATTATTTTCTCAAATTTATATGCAATACAAATCATCAATATTTTTATATGATATAATTATTGTACGTTTAAGAGTTTGACTTTCAGACTGAAACTTCTTCTCTAACTACAGCTTATAATTAATATAAATCTTACCATAACATAAAAATGAACAATTTTTTTATTTTAAGAACATTATAATTTTTATTAAATTTCTTTAGAAGTCATGTAAATGAATTAAACATTTATTTACTCCTTATCATTAGCAAAAACACTGTATTAATATAAGACATTCAGAATGCATGCAAATATATTTTTAGATTTTTTGAATTTTTATTTTACACAGATTGATTTTGGCCATCTATTAATAGAAAATGCAAACCCAAAATAGCGTAGAGCTTAACCATTTGCATCGACAAATTATGATATGGAAATAATTTGTACGTTGATTTTTTTGAACAGAAAAATAACAAAAACAATATTGCGTTATAAAATCTGTCTCTCTTATTTATCCTTTAATTTCATACTTTTCTTTTTTTTATTTTGTTTGTTTTTATATTATTTTTATTTTATACTTATAATATTATTTAATATAGATAATATTTGTAAAATTTAAATTTAATATTTTATGGTTTTCTGTTGGAACGGATACTTTTGATATTTTTGATACTTTTTGATATTTTTATATTGTTTTCAATTTTCAATAGGAAAAAAATAATTTTAATTAATTAATTTAAATATAATTGTTATATATCTCATTAACTTTTTATTATAAATTTATTTAATATAATAATACTTATTTAAATGAAGATGTTTTCTCTTAGGTGTCCCAAAATTGAATAGAATAAATCTACTGTGTTCTTTTAACACTTGATCGAATAACAGGATCTATTCTCTAAATACAAACATAATTTCAATACTTAATTATAATATTACAATTTCAGATTCTATGGACAATTCCTAAGGATTAACAATTTAATATTTATTTAACTTATATATATATAACAATAATAAAATAATATTATAAATTTAAAATCATAGTGAGTATGTTTGAATGAACATATAAATTTATATTGATGGTTTCCAGATGGTTTTGAGAATGATTTTTGTATTAGGACATACAGGGAAAATTAAAAAAAAAACTTAAATTATATTTAGTAAAAAAATTTATTTTGAAAGAATTAAAATTTTGTCTTTATCTTTTTTTTTTCTTATTTCTTTTTCATAATTTAAGTTGTTTAGCAGTCAGGTTGCATTTTTTCTAATTAGAACTAGTAGCAAAAAATCCAAAACTTTTAAACGATGCTCCTGGCATTCGTGTTTTTCATCAAACCAATCTGGATACTCGCATTTTCTCAAAATTACTAGGATTTATATGAATGGTGGTTTGTTTTAGTTGTACTTTTCTGCTCTAAATTAAATAACTCAACAATAACGTTCCATTTCACCAATACATCATCTGTTTTAATATTATTTTGAAGCATAATATTTCTAACAGATTTAATCAAATGTGTGGCACAAAAAAAACCATAAATTTGTTTTGTTTTGTATGTAAAATATGGGTTTGAAGGATTTGACCTTAATTTAAATTCATTAATTTATTGTGTTAATTTTTAAATCACAATTTTTCCATGAAGAAGAATTATTTGTTCTGACCATCATAGAAATCGATCTAACACATTAAATGAATTCATTTTTTAGAATAATCCGTGGATTCAACCATTTTTCTTTGATATTAAATTTCTTTAGAAGTCATGTAAATGAATTTAACATTTATTTACTCCTTACCATTAGGCTATATTAATCACAATGATTAATATTTTTCAATTTAAATTAAAGTTTTTGTATTTAAGGAAAAATTGATGGACTGAAAAAACCTTCTAGGCCACAATTATTTATGTTTAACCCATAATTTTAATTCATTTTTTTTATAAATATTAATCATATAATTTATCATGTCATTACATTTGACGTTAGGAAAACGTATTTTATACCCTGCAGTAGGTAGTATAACCATTTATTAAGAAATATGGCAACATAAAAGTATTTACGTTCATATTGCTTTTCTTAAATAATACTTTAAGAATACTATTATACGATAAATACCGATAAGATATGATAAAGTTTCTTTACTAAAATTTTTATGATTTTCTATCAATTGAATATTTACTCAAACAATGGTTTGAATATATTTCTTTTATTACTACATTCATTAAGGACCATTTGAGGTAATTCATTATACATAATTAAACCATATAACAAATGGTTCTATTAATTTCATAGATAAAATATTTCCTTTTTAAAACGGTTCATTTTCAGTATAATGTTTTTTTTAAATAAATTTTTGTAAAAATTCAAAATGTTGCTTTTTTTTTGTTTTTCAATACAAGCATAATAAGTTCATTTTTAAGTCATTTATATTTGGCACATGTTGTAAACATGCACATTAAAATTCATGCTCTCCAAAATTCATTTTTTATCATTAAGAAGAAGAATGATGAGTGGGATATTGGGTAATATTTTGTAATGTGTAGTGGCTTTTAATGTTTTTCCACCACCTACACGTACAATTAGTGGTAATGTTTTTGTATCGCACATGAAATCTAAACACGATTTTGTATTACTTATATTTGTACCAACATGTTCCACTGCATCCATCATGCTTAAAAATTCCATATGTTTTGAGTAAATTGAGACTTGCTCATTATTTTCTCCACATAACAACAGTAAAATTTGAATGAATGTTCGTTGTTTGAATGTTAAGCCATTAGTAACTGATGAAATATAATTATCCCATTTAACGTTTTCTGTTATTTGATTATTAAGACTATCTATATTTATATGAGCCGCGATAATGACTTCATAGCTGTCGAAATATATGGATTACAAACATTAGATAAATTGAATAAATTAAATATAGACCTTTTCTTGATGTTGTTGGACACTTGGAATGGCATTTAAATGAAACAGTTATAAAAGAAGCAATTCTTCCATATTTAGATTAGATGCTTTTTTTTGGGTCTTTGCTTTTCATTATTTTTAGAATAATAATTATGTTTTGCTAAAAGTTCGCAATGTTGAAGTTTAGATTTCTAAAATGAATCTCCAGATAATGTAATTCGTAAATTTTTAAAATTTACTAAATTTGGCAAAATATTTTTGTTGAATAATTTCTTTAATTTGATTTCAATTTACAGGTCGACTTTAAGTGAATTAACCGCTTCCATAAAGCCTACATAAATTGATTATTGGTTGGCGTATCAAATATCTTCATTTTTCAAGAATTTGTTCAACACTAAAATTCTCTTTAATTTTTAGAAAATGCCTTTGTTATTGAAAAATCTGTTTTTATATGAAAAAATTTATCAAATTGACTGAATAAAAAATTCTCTTTATACAAAAGAAAAAAAAATGAGTTGTATTTTAAATCACTGTCCAATATTTTCAGATAAGATTACAAAAGAAATAAAATTAAAACAATTAAAGGTTTCTCGTACGTGATTAAAGGTAGGATATAAGATAAGAATCTCAATTTACTCTAAAAAAATCTAACCTTTGTTATCTCAACAAACCCAGACTTACACATACTCCCAAGTCATTTCACTTTCTTTGACTTATTTTATGATTTTTGTGAATTTATAAATTGCAACGTTAAATCCAAAATGATAATCGACATATAAATACAACGTTTCGATAAATTTTGAATTCATTTTTATTCAAATTGTCTTCTCTTAAGTAAAAAGAATTAAATTTAATTAAAACGGCAGAAGAAAAAAAAGCATGACTGAAGAAAAAAAATCATATTTAAAAATTGCTGAAAGTATTTTCAACACAATTAATCATGTGCTTATTGGATTTGTATCAATTTACCTAACTTGGTTATGTTTTAAAGTTGGTTTTACACAAATAACACTGCATGTGTTCTTTTGTACACTTGGTGTAAGTAAAAAGTGTAATAACACAATAAAAAAACGTGCAATAAGAAAATGTTAGAGATTCAAAAAGTGTTTTTTCTTTCTAAGAAATAATGTTAGTGCTTCAGATTGCTTTCGTTATTGATAAAAATTTCAGTGGAAAATGATTGTTGTATTTTTTGTAAAATAATAAACTATTTCTTAACAAATCTTGAATTTAAAGCTATAAATTAAAAATTTTGTGATATTAATAAATATATTTAATTCAATTGCAAAACATTAACAAAATTATCTGATTCTCATATTTTTTCTGATTTAAGTCATAAATATTGCTGTGTGAAAAAAAATTTAAAATTTTCTAAACTTTCAAGAATAAATCATTAGATTTTGTTTTATTAGAAAATTCCAATTAATTTTGAATATTTTCTGTACTAAAACAATCTGATTTTATCTAGTTCATTAATTTGAATTTTCCAACCAGAACAATTTTTGAACTTTTAAATTTCATTATTTTCAGTATCAACTTTTAATGGCTGAAGGAATTTTATCATTTTATTCTGAAAATTCATGGACAAAAGAGACATCAAAATTTACAAAAACAACATTACATACAATATTGCAAGTAATTGGTTCAATATTTGCAATAACAGGAATCTCAATTATGATAGATATGAAAACCTCAAATCACTTTATTTCAGTTCATGCAGTCACTGGTAATTATTTTCCATTCTTATGAATTTTGTATTTGTTTAGTAAAAGTAAAATAATAATAATTTTATTCTTTTATTCTTTTAGGACTAATCTCAATGATCTTCCTGATAATCACTTGTCTGAATGGAATAACTGCTTTATTTGCAATAAGACTGAAAAATATTGTTAAACCAATTTATACAAGACTCTTCCATTATATATTTGCATTATTTGCATTTGTTGTTGGTTAGGATTTTCTGCTCCATTGTTTAGAATTATGAAATTTTTTTTGAAAATATCTTTTTTTACAGGAATGGTCAGTCTTAATTATGGTTTTGAAAAACATTGGATGATTAGCAATGGAGAAAATAATATCGGTTTATTAATACAGATATTTAGTGGAGTCACGGTTGGTTTAACAGTCATTGGACCATTAAAAATAATTTATGGAATTATTGATGGAATTATTAATTAATAAGAATTTTGTATGAAGAGTATTGTTGGTATTGATAAAATTCACATAAAATACATTTGTGTCCAGAAGAAAACTGATAAATTTTTGATTCAAAAATTGAATTTTATTATTTATTTCTTGTGATATTTCATCAAAATTATCAGTTTTCTTATAGGCTGAAAGTACCCAAATGTGTTAAATGTGAATAATAATTTGTTTCGAACTCAAAATAAAAATTACTTTTCTATTTTTTAAAGCAAGAATTGTTTTCTTTCAAATTTGTACTAATTCAGACAAAAGTCTGTTGACGACAATAAAAATTATATATGTGTCTACAAAGAGAAAACGGACTTAGGTTCAATTAAAAGATCCCGTATTTTAGCAATGTTCATGCGGTAATCAACCTAAGACACGTTAATAATAAACTCTCTCCACTTTACTGAAATATTTTGTAATTCATTTTGGCTGATATAAAATAATTAAGAAACACACTTCAATCTAACTCTCTCTCTCTCTCCATCTTTCGATCCCTCTATTTATTATTATTACGAGTTGTTGTACATAAATTAAATTGTGTTTTAAATCCGCTTTTCTACACACGTTTGCAAGATAAGATTATAGGAAAAATCAAGGAAAAAAAATAATACCCAATTACACATAGGTACAAAGTGATACATTTTTGTATGTTTTGTGATGAAAAAACTATACCTACTTACGTGAGTAATAATTAATATGGATAAGACAAGAATTTTATAATTGATTTTAATAAATTATTTAAGACTTTTTTATTATCTTTCAATAAAATATGCCACTTGTTTTTCATTCTATCTCTGTCTGGTCTTTATTATTAAGATTTGATCGGCTCGGCTTTCTCATACATTGATGATAGACTTTAATTAATAATTTAATCAAAAATTGACAAGATAATCAAAATTTAGGAATTGTATAAATATAAACTTTCAAACGTTAAATTGAATTCATTTTCACGGAACTTAATTGTCATCGGTTTAATTTTTCTTAAGTAAAAAGAATTAAATTTAATTAAAACGGCAAAGAAAAAAAAATGGCTGAAGACAAAAAATCATATTTAAAAATTGCTGAAAGTATTTTCAACACAATTAATCATGTGCTAATTGGATTTGTATCAATTTACCTAACTTGGTTATGTTTTAAAGTTGGCTTTACACAAATGACACTGCATGTGTTCTTTTGTGCACTTGGTGTAAGTATTTTTAAATATTCATTAAATAAAGTGCTAAAAATTAAACCGAAAAATTGGATAAGTTCGCCGAACAATATTCAAAATAAATTCTAAAATAATTCTTTAAAGTGAATTTAAATGTAGAGTTAAAGTTAAAATGTGTTTCTCGATTTTAAATTAATCCGATAACAAAAGTTTTCATATTTTAAGAGAAGATCACATTTGTTTTTTTGTTCTCCTCACAAGAGTTTGTCCTTTAAATTGGACAAAAAATTAAAAATTAAGTTTCGTTATAGTTTGAATATGTTTATATTTAAGTGATTGAAGCATTTGAATAATATCTTATTCTCTCTTTGTTCTCAATAGTTTCGACTCTAAAGTTAGTTAGGTATAATCAGAGATAATTCTAAGAAAATAAAATTGTCGTTTAAAATACATACTTTAATTAATTTTGATCAGATTGTGATTTTATCTAATTCATAAATTTGAATTTTTCAACAAGATTTCTGAACTTTTAATTTCATTATTTTCAGTATCAACTTTTGATGGCCGAGGGAATTTTATCATTTTATTCTGAAAATTCATGGACAAAAGAGACATCAAAGTTTACAAAAACAACATTACATATTGTGTTGCAAGTTATTGGTTCAATATTTGCGATAACAGGAATCTCAATTAGAATTGATAGTAAAAATGGAAATCATTTTCAATCTGTACATGCAATCACAGGTATGGAAATTTAGATTTTTTTAGTTGTGTGCGAATTATTTTTAATAAATTACCAATATTTTGTTGAATTATTCCGTTAATCCTTCTTTTCTTTACTAAATTATTTTAGTGGAGTTTCACTAACTTTTATTTTTCGTTACTGA
Organism: Pedicia rivosa; assembly: GCA_963082725.1. NCBI lineage: Eukaryota > Metazoa > Arthropoda > Insecta > Diptera > Pediciidae > Pedicia > Pedicia rivosa. The sequence continues at coordinate 26,409,135 of OY720154.1, forward strand.
AAATTAAAATTTTTTAACTAATAAAAACCAAATTCAGAATTTATTGAAAAAATTTCAGTCGCTCATCGAAATTATTTAATTTATTTGATTTAATCGAAATATTTATGTTTTAGGGCTTATCTCATTGATCTTCTTGGTAATCACGTGTTTAAATGGATTAACTGCTTTATTTTCGATAAGACTGAGAAATATTATTAAACCAATTTATACAAGACTCTTCCATTATATATTTGCATTATTTGCATTTGTTGTTGGTAAGGATTTTCGGCTCCATTGTTTTGGATTATCATTTTTTTTTTATAAATATTTTTTTTACAGGAATGGTCAGTTTTAATTATGGACTTGAAAAAAATTGGATGGTCAGTAATTCTGCAAATAATATAGGATTATTATTACAAATATTTAGTGGAATCACTGTAGGCCTTACAGTTATTGGACCACTGAAAACAATTTATGAAATATTGGAAGGTATATTTTCTAAATAAAAGTCACGTGAGATTGAATATAAAAATAATTCAGAACCATAGAAAATCTAAACGTTTGATTCCATTTGGAATTTAATCGCTAAAAGTATAAGTGTGGAATTTACAACAAAAGTTAACTCAATTGGTAGAATGCATGCACCAAGAAATGGTTTTGATTCAGTCAAGTTGGTTGTAAATCTCATACGATTATTTAGAATAATGTAAATTAAAAATGTGAAATTAATTTTAAGATTTTTACGTTAAAATAAATTATTGATTATGAATAAATTCTGTTTTTATTTATTAAAATTTATTATCTGATGTTTTTTTGTGTAATCTTCCAGAAGATTTAATAATAAAAAATGTAAAATTCTGTGTCAACAATATGCATACCAATATACTTGCTTCTCTTTATCCAGATTTTCTTTAAGACTTTATTTATTTTATGAAAAAGTTCAAATATTTAATTTTATTTCTTAGTTTTTTCTTCTCACAACAAATGAATTTCCTTTGTTTATTTTTTGAAGTTTATTGAACTTTTACATGAATTGTATTATATGCAGGGTTAGAACAATTTAAACTTCATTCATTTCTTGCCAAACTACAAAAATCCCAGAAAAAATTGCAGATTTGCGAGAAATAAAAAAAGTATTAGAAAAACTTTGGAACTTCGATGTAATCAATTCATTAATTAAAAATATGGTTAAAGATAAAAACTGAAACCAATAAATGTGAAGATTGACGAGATAAAATGGTACGTGGCACTTAATCCGTTTTATTTTTAGTTGTTTTGATAAGATCTTTATCACTTATGTTGTATTTTTGTTTTGTGTTGTATTCTTCTTTGGATTGCAAATAAGATTAAGATTTTGTATTTTTACAAATTGTAATGACGTCACAATTTGGACGATAGTAAAACAAATTGTGTGTTTGTGTTTTGCTATTTTATTGCTTTTGTTTTTTTCATAAGGTATTATATTGACGAAAATTATACGAAATAAACTGATTTTTGAATCAGATTTAAATTTAAGTGGAGTGGCAGTGATTTCTTCCCAAATGTAAAACTCTGAAAAAAAAGTAGCTGTCTTACAATAAAAATGAAAATTCGACAATAAAAAAACAACAAATAACAACAACAACTTTTTCTTCTCCTAAAACTTACACAATTTTCTTTTTATTACTTAAATTATATTTTTCTTTTATAATTGTTCCTATTGAATTTTAGTTAATAATTATTATTATTAATAATAATTTATTAATAATTTAATTATTTTTTTGTTTTTTATTTTATTTATTTTATATTCGCTTAAATATTGAACAGAAACTTTTTCTTTGTATTTTGCTGTTTTATTACAATTTGGGAAAAAATTAGAAAACTAAAAAAAAGCAACAACAAAAAGAAAAAGTCAACTAAAAAAATTTGTTAATTTCTAAAACAATTTCGCGCTCATTTATTTTCTGTTCATTTTTTTTCCGTGTTGAACATAAAAGTGATTTTTTTTTATTTAATAATCTTATTAATTTTTAATTTTTACATAAATAATTTGATCATTTTCCGTTATTCTTTTAAAATGGAAAATTAAAACAATTTTCTTCTTATTTTTTTTTATTTTATTTCAAATACATAATTTATAATTTTTCTTTAATACAAAAATGTAAGCATATTTTTGTTTTTTGTGTGTAGACTTTAATTTTGTTCTTAATTTTTGTTATGCCTTTTGCCGGTATCATAACCAAGATTATCGGCGGTTTTTGTAGCGTTGCAGTTTTTTTGTTATTCCTGTCCCTCTCTACTCATGCAAAAATCATCTACCATCTTTCTCTGCGTTTTTTGCTCATATGCTTGTTTGATTGAATAATGAGCCAAAAACGCTGGAGGTAATTCTAAAATGGCGCATATTTTGAAGACCGTATGCACCATCGCAATGTAGTTTTCTCTTTTACTTTCATTGAAAAAAAATATTCTGTTCTTTTCTAAAATATTTTTCAAAGAGCGGTTAAATTTTAACTTCAAAAATAATTTTTTTGTCGAGATTGTGAACAATAAATTTTGTTTATATATTAAAATAAATATAATTGTTCTTATATTTAAAAATTTAACTATTTTTCAGTTATGTTTTTAATTTAATATTTTTATTTTTTATTATTATTTAATCGAATTTAATATTTCAAAAATTTATTTTAATTCGTACAATATTAATATGGAAGAATTGAATAAATTTTTTATATTTTAATTTTATTAAATAATTTTTTAGAAAAAATAACGTTAAATTTAAAATAATGAGCAAGAAAATGGCAAGAAAAAGACCATGAAAAAAAATAGCAAAAAAACTGCAACTCAACTGGAACTCAACACAACAAAAATGGAACTAAGTTCAGTTTTTAAACTTTCTAATGATCATATTCAGGTACAAGGAACAAGGCGACAGAATGTTTTACTCGCAGCTTAATTAATTTCACATACCACCAGTGTTGCATTGAAAAGATATTTTGATGATCAACGTAACGTGCACATGATTTAGCAGATTTTGTTCAACTGTTCCACGACTGATTTGATATCTTCAATAGCTTCAACTTAAATGCAAACCAAAAAAATAAGAAACCATTTGGCATTCATTATCAACACTACATTGAATTCTTGGATAGATGTTATTCAACAATTCTTACAATGAGGACTTATAGAAATAGCAAAGCTACATCCACTCTACAAACTTTTAAAAAAGAAATACTATTGTCTATCAAATCAATAAAAGGGCTATTGCTTGATATGAACGCAAAATTTAATATAAAATTCTTATTAACAAGTAAATTAAATAATGATGGACTAGAAAATCTATTTGGACAGATTCGTGGAAACGGTGGTTTGGATGATTGTCCTGCGCCTTTGAATTTTTTAAGCAGATTCAAAATGCATGGTTAGTTAGGAAAACATGCAGATTTCCTAAGAAGAATCGTTCGGTTAAAACCTTATCCTGCACACCGGCCGGAACATAAAATACTGATCGTTTACGTTCTTGAAAGTGAATTTTAATCAGAAAGAAAAATAAACCATATGGAAAATACTTCCGCTGGTACCGTACAGATTTTCATGATAATTTCGATTCTGTCCAAAAATAAAGATGTAGTCAGAAATTTAGATTCAATCTATTTGCATTCCATTACAAACTCTATTTTATATTTATTAGACGAAATTAATTTTGAAGTTGTTGCAATTTTAAGTGACAACAAAAAAGTAAATCGGTCTTTAGTCGAAAAATTATCTGGTGGTGTTATGAAAATTTACATTGAATCACCATTTGATAAAAATAAAAAAAAATTCTTGTTATTTGACAGTGTTCATTTACTGAAATGTATAAGAAATAATCTATTAAATGCAAATAATTCAGAACTAATTTTTCCATCGTTTTCTGATACAAATGTTATTCAAACATGTAAAGTAGAACATTTAAAAATTATTTATGAACTCGAAAAATTTGAAATCGTTATGCCCGCGCCTAGTTTAAATAGTAAAGTTTTATTTCCTTCAAATATTGAACGACAAAATGTTTATTTAGCTTGCCAATTTTTTAAAGAAAAAACTATTGAATCTTTATTTTCTTATAAAGATTTATTAGATAAAGATTCAGTTGGTACTAAAGAATTTTAGACACGATTAATAAATGGTGGTCAGTCGTCAATGTAAAACATCCGGATAAAGGTAGAAATTTAAGAAATGACTATGCCCTTCCCATTAGATCTCTACAACACAAGATAATTTTCTCTTCTTAAAATCATTTAGTGTTTGGCTTCAAAATTGGGATAATTATAATAAAACTTCCTCTTCTTTAAAAAAAACAAACTTAATAAAGAAACACACTCCGCTCTCTTTCAAACAACAAACGGGTTAATTTCACTTTGTAATTATTTAAAAAATGAACTAGATTTTGTATACATTCTGTTAGGGAAATTTCAAACGGACAAATTAGAAGCGCGTTTTGGTCAATATCAGCAGATCAGCGGAGGAAATTATAATATTACCGTCCAAAAAATTTTAGAATCGGAAAGAAAGTTCAAAATAATAAGTCTTTTGATATTAAAATCCCATAAATCTGGACCCTTTTGTATTAAAGATTTCATTGATTCCTGTACTTCAAATGTTGATGAACAAATAATCAGATAATGATCTTATTATAAAAAACATTGACGAAATAATGTTACATAGTTTTGAAGAGGAAATTTCTGAGGAAGCAATTTCTATCATAATGTACATATCGGGCTATGTCGGGAAAAAAGTACCTGAAAGAAATAATTGTAATGATTGTAAACAAATATTATTAGCTGATTCAGACTTTCAGATCGAATTTTCACCAAATTTAACATATTTAACTAATTTAAGTCGCGGTGGTTTAAAATATCCTTCAGAATTTTTAATAACAATAGGTATAATTCCTTATCAAATTTTTCAAACATTGATTTCAGAAAATTATGAAATCATACTAATCAATTCTGTTGCGGTGATAGATAATTAAAAGTCACTGTAGGTTTTGCTTTCGATTTTAATTTATTTTATAAGAATAAATTAATAACTTTTAACACGTATAACTCAGCTTGCCAATGTGATGTTATCAGCTCGATAAATGCTTTTAGAGTGAATTAGTATTTTTTCTTTGTTTTATAATATTCAGTAATACCACACAATGTGCAATAAAAATTAAATTTAAGTTCAAGAATTATATCATGAATCAAACAAAAAAAAACCCGAAATAGCTTAATTAAACATTGGCAACACTGTTACAACAATAAATAACTAAATAAAAATAACAATAATAAAGAGCTGTCAATAATTTGACAGTAAGTAAACAAATATATAATAAATTAATTGATCAAAAAAAATAAATAACAAAAGGTAAGTATTATACTAAATATGGCTCTAAACAAATTCATTAAATCAAAAACATTTTGTTAAAGCAATTATTTTAGAACGTATCGAAACAGAAAGTCTGAGTAATTTTTCATGTAAATGTGAAACTAATTCACAAACCATTATTAATCAATGTGTTGACACTTGGTGCAATATATTATTAAGCAATTATTCTAAAATTAAGCGCGATACTATTTGCATACAATCAGTAAATAAGAGGAAATTGTCTTCTTTAACTAGTCAATTTTATATAGTAGTTTTGCTTTATTATTTTAAGTTCTTATTTATATGTTTGTGATAATGAATTATTTATTTTCACATTGAGGTGATATTAATGTTTTAAATGCTGAATTCTGTTTAATTTTTTTTCATTTATTACTATTTAATATTTTTTTAATAAATATTTTTTAATTTTATTTAAATTGTTTTTTTTTATAACCAAAAAGGGCAACTTATTTTTACTAACAAAAGGTCAAATTGGTGGTTATTGCAACTTTTATCCCCAAAAAAGGGGTCAAAAAAATCCTGTCAGTCCGGACTCCGTCCGCCGGACTCCGTATGTTAACACGATAACTCAAAAACGCGTGAAGGGATTTCAATAAAATTTTGGAATTATTATTGATTTGGTCCCCAATAGAACCCTATTGATTTGGGGTGTGATTGGGGTACGGGGTGGACCACCCCCCATACAAATGTTTTGGAAAAAATCAGTTTTTCGAGGATTGCAACAACTGATTGGAATGAAATTTTGGGATTAGTATTTTATTGGTCCATCATAGAACCGTATTGATTTTTGGGGGGATCGGGGCACGGGGTGGAGCACCCCCCATACAATTGTTTTGGAAAAAATCAGTTTCCCGAGGATTGCAACAACTGATTGGAATGAAATTTTGGGATTAGTATTTTATTGGTCCATCATAGAACCATATAGATTTTAGGGGGGATCGGGGCACGGGGTGGAGCACCCCCCATATAATTGTTTTGGAAAAAATCAGATTCCCGAGGATTGCAACAACTGATTGCAATAAAATTTTGGGATTAGTATTTTATTGGTCCATCATAGAACCATATTGATTTTAGGGGGATCGGGGCACGGGGTGGAGCACCCCCCATACAATTGTTTTGGAAAAAATCAGTTTCCCGAGGATTGCAACAACTGATTGGAATGAAATTTTGGGATTAGTATTTTATTGGTCCATCATAGAACTATATTGATTTTAGGGGGGATCGGGCTTCGGGGTGGAGCACCCCTCATACAAACTTTTTAGAAAATACAGTTTTTTAAGAACATGTGAACGGATTGCAATGAAATTTTGGGATTAGTATTTTATTGTTCCATCATAGAACCATATTGATTTTAGGGGGGATCGGGGGATGGGGTGGAGCAGCCCCCATACAAATTTTTAAGAAAATACAGTTTTTTAAGAACATGTGAACGGATTGCAATGAAATTTTGGGATTAGTATTTTTTTGGTCCATCATAGAACCATATTGATTTTAGGGGGGATCGGGGCACGGTGTGGAGCACCCCCATACACATTTTTTGGAAAATACAGTTTTTTAAGAACATGTGAATGGATTGCAATGAAATTTTGGGATTAGTATTTTATTGTTCCATCATAGAACCATATTAATTTTAGGGGGGATCGGGGGACGGGGTGGAGCACCCCCCATACAAATTTTTTGGAAAATACAGTTTTTTAAGAACATGTGAACGGATTGCAATGAAATTTTGGTATTAGTATTTTATTGTTCCATCATAGATCCATATTAATTTTAGGGGGGATCGGGGGACGGGGTGGAGCACCTCCCATACAAATTTTTTGGAAAATACAGTTTTTTAAGAACATGTGAACGGATTGCAATGAAATTTTGGGATTAGTATTTTATTGGTCCATCATAAAACCATATTGATTTTAGGGGGGATCGGAACACGTGGTGGAGCACCCCCATATAATTTTTTTTTATTATATTAAATGACAATACTATCGCATAAATTTCGACGAAGCATACAGCCATACTTGCCTGTCGTTTTTTTAAAAGTGATTTTGTTTCAATAAATATATATTTAATAATGAGTGATGATATAGTTATGTTGTTATTGTCTGGAAATCAAAATCGAAGGTATTTTTAATGTTTAATATATGTTTTTGTTAGGTTATGGTAAAATTTTAAATTTTTTTTAGACAAGATGTAATAATTTATGCATGTATTGTGTTGCATAATATTTTAATAAAAAATAACATCACAGACCTTATAACAGAAGATGATGAAGATAATGAAGATGATGACAATGACAATGGTAATAAATAATTAAATAAAAAATGAAAAAAAAAATTATATATGATTATTTTGTGATAGCTCAATCAGATTCAGATGAAGATTTGGAACAGCCCCCGGCCAACATAAGGAATTTGGAATGCGTACGAGAAATGACGACGTCAAAAATAATTTCTAGTGATTAAAAAAAAAAATTTTATTCCTTTAATTTATAAATAAACTTATAATAAATAATATTACAAGAATATTAAAAAAAAATTGTATTTTAATTATCATGCTCCACCATATAATCTATATATATTATTTGTTGTTCCGCACTGATTTTAACTTTTCTTAATCTGCTGCTTTCTGTTATTTTTTCCATTTCAATTTTTTTTTGTATATTGTATACATTTGTGTATACATAACCTCACAGTATTTAACATTAGAAATGTCAAAAACAATTCGCCACACAATTTTAACAGAAGCGAAATTTAACGATTACTGAATACCAATTTAGGCATTATCGTTATTTTGGAATTGTTATTTCAAATCGTTAATTTAGCAGTAACATTAACATAACAGATACAGAATTGGGCCATAAGTCTTGTTCAAGAAAAGATAAAATTAATACCAATAATGCGAAAATTTGTTCTGTAGACCGATTACGATTTATTTCGTAGAGAAATATTTCGTATTTCGGGATATTAAAAAAAAGTGTGTCGCTTATTAATCTTCAAAAAAAAAGAAAGAGACAAATATAAAATCCCTAAATGAGTACGTCGTACTTTACTTCACTTTAAGCTAACTTATGCGCCATTTTGATTACTTTTCATTTATTTCAACAATTATTCTATCGCTCTCAAACTGACATATATTCATTTTCAAATTTGGTATTGTAAAAATTTTAAAAATTATAAATAAAAACACGAAACAAATTAATTTTATTTTTTTATTTTAGTTTATATTACTTATTTTTATTATTCTTATATTACTTATATCTACTTATAACTTATTTATACTTATTAATTATTTATTATTATCTACTAGTATTATTATTATTATTATTCTTATTATTTATTATAGTTTTCAGTAAGTCAAAAACGTTTTGCTGAAAAAAATAAATAATACACAATTAAATTATTTTGCTTCTCATTTTCCTTTTGACTGACTTAAGTTTAAACTCATCATTTTGTAATTTTTTTTCTTGTACACGGTTTTCTTGTATTCTAAAAAATGATAAAAAGGTTATTATAGTTTCTTTTAAATTTTTTAATTAAGTTTTAAAGTTTTAAATCAATATAAATAATAGTAAAAATTAAAATAATAAATTTAAAATTTACTTACAGTTTCAAAAATAAAAAAATACACCAACACAATAATAATAAATAATACATAAAATATCTCACAACCTATAGTAGGTTGTGAGAAATATTTCAAAAACGTGCGATGAAAAGCATAGAAACGCTGCAACGTATGCATTTCGGGCATCTCGCACTGACACAGATGTAACTTTACGAAGTGACACATTCTCATTATTATGTACGTACACACATTTTCTCTTTTTTTTCTCTACGAAATAAATCCTAATCGGTCTACTGAACATTTTCTAGAAACAGACTTCACAAATTTAAAAGATGAATTATTAAATGTGCCACTCATAAAAAAAATTAATTTATGAGTCATGTAATGGAAAATGCAAAAAATTATTCAATAAAATTCATACAAATCAAAAATAAGTGTTTTATTTCTATTAAAAAATAATTTACACGTACGGGGTTTTGGGTGACGTCACAAAAAAAATAAGGGAGGGAAACATGCGCAAAAGAATATCTTGTTTTTCTTGTATCAATAAATAAATTGAATAATTAAATACTGCTTTTGGTTTTATTCAAATCCACAACTTATCGCACAGTGGGGCCACATTCCACAAAAAGCTGTCAGACATATCTTGTATATTTGTATCATGGTTGTTTACCATAAATATAACGAAATTTAATATTTTTTAATATATTGTTCTGCTTTTTAATTTGTTATATCTGTGTAGCGATTCTGGCAAACATTCTCGATAAATTTATCGTTAGAGAAAAACGTATGTCGTCACTTATTATTGATGTATTGACACATAGACGTTAGTCTTTTTTTGTAGGATTTCATGTCAATCCAACGCAAAAATTGGAATAAATTGGACATCGCTTAATTTAAATTTTCTTGTATTTTTCTCTTCCACTGCAAAATTATTTAATATTTATTATTTAATAATAATTAAAATTAAATTATTATTATTATTAAATTTAATAATTTTATGTCTATAATTAATTTCATTATTCAATCAATTATTATTATTGAGTAAAATTGAAAAAACAAATTACTTTTATTTTGAAAATTTAAAGTTGTTATTTTTGTCATGTAAATCATAACAAATATTTATCATTTTATAAAAAGATCGCGAAAAATATACAATAAGTAGCAGTGTGGTTGCGTTCGTTTATTAAACATAACTTCAAAACGAGAGAGTACACTAATTCAATGGGTCTGTGTCAGGGATGGAAAATGAATTTTTTGAATTGTACCGAAACTGGAAAATAAATTGTACTAAAATGGATTTCATTGTACTTATTTTTGAACAATATTTTAAATAAAAATGATTTTGTATAAATGAAACGAAAATAAGTAATTTTATTCATTTTATGTAAATAATATATAAATCACATAATTCAAGGAACATAGTATACTATATATCACAGTTTCAGAGGACCATTTTGTAAATTCTTTTTTAAAAGATTTTGGCTAATATTAAAACTATGGCATTCTTCAGTCTTAATTAAGTCCTTAGTTTGAATTAATGCCGAACAGGTTTCCAATTGAAACCGGTTCCGGCGTTTGGTTTTAATAAAACTTTTAATAGAAAATATTCGTTCGACATTAGCCGACTTTAAGAAAAAAAATAAAAAATGCTGCATTTTAGATTAAAATAATATAATTGTTTTATTTAAATATAGAGAAATACATTTTAAAAGAAATTTTTTTATGTAAATTTTGTTGTTGTCATGATTTCTTTTACGATGAAAAACTATTGTTGAGTCTTGAATCTCAGATGAAAATTAGTTTCTTTTATTTCTTAGGTGATCCGGGAACTTTAATTAGTAATTAATAATTGATGTGTATTTAAAAATAATTAAAAAAAATTCATCACGGCAAAAAAAACTTTTTTTCAGTTTAATCCAATATTAATTGAATTTTTGATTTTAAAACAATAAGATAACACATTTATTATAATTATAATACACTTTATTATCACAAAAACATTTATTAATTATTTAAAAATTGTTTTTATATCGCACTATTATTTTAACGAGTTAGATTTTCTCTCTGTTAAATTAACATTTATTTTGACAGCTCTTAACAGTAACAGAGGCCACCTGAATACCAATTTAGGCATTAATGTTATGTTAACAGTAACAGAGCGAATTAACAGATACAGAATTGGGCCATTAATGTAACTGGGCGTTACACCCCCATTTTTTTACCATATATGATGAAACGGCAATAACAAATTCGACTTTCATACCATTTATCATACCGTATGGAATGATGAATTATTGCAGTAAAATTTATGATGGCAATGCTTTCTTAGTATATGCGTTGAATGTTAAAGAAATAATAAAAGAACTGAGAAATAAATTGAAAAATGATAACCTGCCATTCAGAATCAATGAGAAATAGTTATTTTCGCAATGGAATCCATCATTGCATGAAGAATTTAAAATAAACTTATCTCGCATAAAAAATTGCTTCAACTTAAAAAATTAAATTTACTGTTCTTTGATAAAGAAGAAGAAATAATGATGAAGGACATTCCATACAAAAAAATGTGTCAGTACCCAAATGGCATCTTAAATACTTTTGGTTTAATGACAATAAGGAATAACTCAGTTTCAACTTTGAATTTTGAAAACAAAATAAAAAGATATGAATGTCCCATATCAATAATTCAGGACTATTGGGACACCAAGAAAACAATTATAACCAAAAACACATAGTTACGCAAACTTACTGAATTAGAAGCAACACTAAAGAAGAATCCATTAAGTTAACACTATCTGTGAAAGGAGAAAATCAAAATATAAGTAATAAATTTGGTGCAATAGGAATAAAGTACAGAATGATTACTAATGAATATGAAGAAGAAATACCCAATCAAGATCAAGTAATTGAACATCCCTCTGAAATACAAAAAACAATATCAGTACTAGTGTGCCGTTGTGGGAAGACGTTCAGCAAGAAATCTGGGAGAGTGAGGCATGAAAAAATTTGTGCAAGTTTTGAACATAATATTGAGCCAACAACATGTCCCAATTGTAATAGGGAATTCCAAGTACGTAGGTATGTTGTGGACCATTACAAAATATGTCAGTATAATGTAGATAGGTTCGGAAATTACGTTTAAATAGTTTTAAAAAAAAGTTATAATACCACATACCACAATATTAAAATAATATCAATGTCCTGCTACAGCTAATATAGAAAAAAACAATCGAATGTCGTGGTACATTCGATATAGAAAAGTGTGATACAATGTCCTGCTACAGTGAATATAGAAAAAAAACAATACAACATTATTATACTTACGTCAAACACAAATAAAAAATTTAAACACAAGTTGAATATTAAGTGGTGAGAAGAAACATACAAAATGGAAAATAAACAGAAAACAATAACACATACAAGTGACGAAATCCACGATGTAATATATACAGGCAAACCAAGAAATATAAAAATATACTAAAAGGAATATTTTAAATTCATTAAAAAAATCTATATTTATTTATCAACAGACTTGTATTATTTATCTTTTACATTAAACAAAGAAAGAAACAAAATAATACTTAATATTTTCCGTTTTTAATTACGTTTTAATAAAAATTTTATCAACTAAATTCGAAAGCGTGCATGATAATACCAATAAATAAGTTTAACTCATTTTTTATAAGCCTTATTTGCGTCCAAAATTCGGATATATAAGACTTTTCAAATTCCTTCAAGGGCGCGATTCTGTAACTATGACAAGTCGTTTTTTAGTGACAAATCGACCGGTAGGGATTACGGAACGAAACCGACTATTCTCAAACTCAATTATTGAGTTTACTCTTCTTATTTTTTTTTCGAATGTATTGTCTTGTAAAAATAGCAAACAAGCATGTGGTTAAATGTACGTATACATGCATTAGTGTGAAAAGTACGATTTATGATGGTGTTAGTATGAGCAATAATGTAATACTTCGAATGAAACTCAAATTTTGTTTCAACAGGTCAAAACCAGTTGGAAATAAATTTTGAGTTTCGTTCAAAATATTACTCATAGTAAGTTATTGCATATACTAACACATTCATAAATCCTACTTTTCACACTAATGCATGTATACATACATTTCGAACAAAAAATAAGAAGCTCAAACTCAATAATTGAGTTTGAGAATAGTCGGTTTCGTTCCGTAATCTCTCCCCAGATATGACAAAATGGCTGAAAACGCGATTCTCTATTGATGACAAAAACATTGTAAACTCATTTGACTGTCAAAAAGTCTCATCGACTTTTTTCAACGTGACAAGTTCATTTGTGTTTATAAAATCCAACCTATTCGCTTTGTTTATATTTATTTATTTATTTATTTATTTATTTATTTATTTATTTATTTATTTATTTATTTATTTATTTATTTATTTATTTATTTATTTATTTATTTATTTATTTATTTATTTATTTATTTATTTATTATTTATTATTTATTATTTATTATTTATTATTTATTATTTATTATTTATTATTTATTATTTATTATTTATTATTTATTATTTATTATTTATTATTTATTATTTATTATTTATTATTTATTATTTATTATTTATTATTTATTATTTATTATTTATTATTTATTATTTATTATTTATTATTTATTATTTATTATTTATTATTTATTATTTCTTATTTCTTATTTCTTATTTCTTATTTCTTATTTCTTATTTCTTATTTCTTATTTCTTATTTCTTATTTCTTATTTCTTATTTCTTATTTCTTATTTCTTATTTCTTATTTCTTATTTCTTATTTCTTATTTCTTATTTCTTATTTCTTATTTCTTATTTCTTATTTCTTATTTCTTATTTCTTATTTCTTATTTCTTATTTCTTATTTCTTATTTCTTATTTATTTCTTATTTCTTATTTATTTCTTATTTATTATTTATTTTATTATTTTTTATTTATTTTATTTCTTATTTACTTCTTATTTATTTCTTATTTTTTTCTTATTTATTTATTATTTATTTATTATTTATTTATTATTTATTTATTATTTATTTATTATTTATTTATTATTTATTTATTATTTATTTATTATTTATTTATTATTTATTTATTATTTATTTATTATTTATTTATTATTTATTTATACCATACCTTTCAATCCTATCTCTTAAATAATTAAATTCCTTATTTATTGTAATAAATAATTTTTAGTTGAGTTTTATTGATTTTAATAACAAATTTTTTTTATAATATTTAATTCGTTTGCCCGCACAAAACAAAAATTATTGTCAAATATTTCTATTTTGTCATTTTACAAAAACAGAAAAATTATTATAACAGACAAAATCGAATTAGTTTTACCTGAAAACACGTTTGCAGGGGAAAATTTTGGTAGGAAGTTTAATATTTTGTCTTCAAACTTAATACTCCTTCATAAATCTTCACAAAATGTGATATAAAATTCTTTTTCGTGAGATTTAAATTCTAATATAATATGATCGGCTATATTTTGTTGTATATAATATAATTCCGCTTCTGTGCCACAATAGATCAACCATTAAATTAATTAAACTCACCTAGCCATAATGTAATTTCAAAATTCGCAAAAGCGAGCAATCAAAACAAATTACGAAAACACTAACTAACTGACACAAAAAGCGACTCAGATTCCTGTATGTTCGATTTTCAACATGCTGTAATCAGGGTTGTCGTTTGAACAAAAAAAATAACAATTTGTGAAAAAAATAGGGTTGTCATATTTTCAAAAAACACCTGAAAGTATACTATATCTGCTTTAGAGACATCTATTGTTTTTCTGTTTTAATATTTATTTTGTTTCTGGAAATTTTCATACACATAAAGTTTCGAATTCGGAAATTTTACTAGAAATTTGTATGAAATTTGTATACATATATTCCAAATTAATTTTCATTCTTATAAATGTACTAAATTTGACTCTGGTGTACTAGTGTTCTAAAAGTCAATTGTATTGAAAAAAGTACAATTGTACTTAAGATACTATGCCTGGTCTGTGTAATTCGGTTAAAAACTAGTTAAAAGTTAAAATTTTGAAAGCCAATGTTAAATTTTCGTCACATATTCACCTCAATTTAGTTGTCAAAATTTTAACTAGCTTCGGGGCATGTTAAATTTTGACGTTTGAAGTTAAAAAATTATTTAAGTTCAATAATTTTTATGAACAAATATTTCAGTTCAATAAACTTAAAAATAACCTAATTTATTCAAAAAAGTTTAATAAACAAAAAAAATATAGGATTATTATTTTTCGTAAAGTTTATTTTATATTTACCATTTAAATTTTTTTTTTTCTTTTTGAAAAATCATGACTAACTGAAAATACTAAAAAAAAGTTTATTATTCTCATTTTAAGAGATTTATTTCATAAATTTAAATGTCAAATTTTTAACCAAGTTACACAGCTTAAAATCACCAAAGTTAAATTTTTTTCACCTAATTTAAACTTATTTTTAACCAACACACACAATGTAGAAACTTGCTTCTGTGAGTGACGAAAAAATACAGGCAAAACTACGTATTGGTACACAACGTGACGTCACTTATATCGATAAATGTGCAGAATCGCTACACTGGTAAGTCTAAAGTGACCAACTCTATAAATTCTAACAATCTATATATCTACAATATATATACTACAATATATATATCTATATATACAATATATTAAAGTGACAACTCTTTAAACTACGTAATTTGATAAGAAAATTGTCCATCCATTCTTTAGGCAAAACTAATAAACAAGTTTTAAATTTTTGATAAGTTTTATCAGACCTTTTTTTTTGTTAACAGAATTTTAAAGAATAATAAATTTATTTAGTTTTGTTGTTTTTTGTTAAACTTGAGTAAGATATGAAAATAGAAACCAACAAATTACAACTAATAAAAGTACAATTAGCATTTTTAACTATTCATTAATTATAAATAATTTATTCAATTGTTATTTTTGTATTTTATATAAAATAGGAACAATTTGGAATAAAACAATTAAACGTTTAAAATTGTTGAAAAGTACTAGAGTTGTGTGTCTACAAAAATGGATTTTCTTCAAATTTTAATTTTCTGTACAGTTTTTCTATTTATTGGGAATATTTCAATAGCATCAGGAAATGATTTTATAGACATTTCTCATTTTCCTGCGAAAGCATTTGGATTTCCAGACCCAAAAGCCGGTGAAAGACTAAGAAAATGGAGTCCAAAAGATGGTGGTAATGCAGATGAACAAGGAACATATTTTGAGGGTGACATTTTAATACAATCAGCTAATGGGAAATATGGTTTAATAAGTGTAACAAATCGTTGGGAAAAAGGTATTGTACCGTTTACAATTGAAGGTGACTTTAATGAAAGCCAATTAACAATGATAACTGAGGCAATGAATGAATTTGCTGTTAATACATGTATTCGTTTTATACCACGTACAAATGAATTTGATTATATTTCAATTACTGGCGATAATGAGGGATGTTTTTCTGCATTTGGAAATACTGGAGGAAAAATAGTATGACTATAGAGAAACATATTGTTGAAATTCTGTTATAGTAATAAATTTAAAAATTTCTTCTGGGTAGCAACTTAATCTTCAAATACCAGAATGTGTTGATGTAGTTGGAATACCAATACATGAGATGATGCACGTACTTGGATTTTTTCATGAACAATCTCGTTCGGATCGTGATGAATATGTTACCATTTTTTTTGAAAATATTGATCCAGGTATTGAACAAAAATAAATAGTGTTCAAACACGTTTTTTCTTTCATTTCGAATGGGAATATTTATATTTGATTTGCAAAATGAAATGATCACTCAGTGTTTGAAGCTTTTCTTCTTAGGTTATCACATCGGTTGAAAACCTCAAATAACATTTTATTTTCAGAATTTGCATACAATTTTGAAGTTGTATCTGAGACAATAGCAACAACCTACAATATCTCGTATGATTACGACAGTATAATGCATTATTCACCCGATTCATATTCAGTAAATGGATTTCCAACAATTGTTCCAACAAATGTAAGAACAAAAAAATAGTTATAACTTTTAAGCAATGCTTCGTTATTCCTTTTTATTTTTAGGAATCAGCTATAGTTATGGGTATGGGACAACGTATTCGTTTAACTCAAAGTGATATAAAACAAATAAATATAATGTATAATTGTCCAGAAGTAACAACAAATTCATGGTTTTTCGACTTTATTAATTGGGTATTAATTTTTTTAAATATTAGAGCAGCAGGAAAAGAATAATTTATTCTAATCATAAGTATCTTTTGTTAAAATTAAAAATTTATTAAAGTAAACTTATGCTATAAATGGAATAAATAAATTAGAAACAAAATAAATAATAAATATACTTGTTGAGATTAATAAAAAGAATTGAAAAATTATTTCAATTATGTTGACTAAAGTAATTTATTATAAAATAATAGAAAATTATTTTAGACGAGTGGATTAGTAGCAGGTAAGTTTTAATGGATATTATGTATAAGTTTGTTTATTGTATTAATAAGAATGTCTTCTTTTTTTCCATTTGTTGTAAACAAAGCTCACAATTATTTTTTTTTATCTGACTACAACACGCATTGTTGTAAAGTTTGTTGTAATACGAATAATTCATGATACAAGGTATGTTTGACAGCTGTTCGATTTTCGTTCAAGTTCGCGCATGACGTCACATTAGGCTTTTTTAAATTTAATCAAAAATCTGTGTTTTATGTTTCCCATCAATTAAAATTATGTGACTTCACATAAGGCTTAAAGGAGGCGCGCCAATCTCCAACATATCTTGTATATTTGTATAATGCTGTAATGCTCGATTGAATGTATACTTATTGTAGATTTTTTTTTAGCATCATGGCTCCCGAAGAGTAGCAATCATAATAATTTTGCTCTAAAATTTCCAATAATTTATTGTTTTGAGAATTTAAAAATAGTTTCATTCATTCATTTTTATAATTGTTATTTATTGATTATATGTATAATTAATATTACATATTTATTATTAAAATTATTCAATTTACTTACATTACTAACATACCAGGTTATAATACTATAAAGGTTGTCTACATCAAAAATCACACGCCATTTTAAATTTATTTATGACATCACCCGGGGCATATTTCATTTCAACAAAATAAACACAATTCTGATAAATTCCTTTTTGTATTTTTTTTATATTTTCCTTAAAATTAATTATCAATTTTTCAACTATTTTTTAATGAGGAGATGTCAGGTAATCTATATTTCCAAGTTTTGTTTAAGGAAATATAACAACTCTTACTGAAATACCTCATAGTAAATGCATTACTAATTTCAGATTTTGGCCATACAACTTTTTTTTGCAACCCAATATCAAGTCAATTTTATTTTTTGAAGATAGAACAAAGCTCAATAATCTTTAATAAATTGTTCAGGGTCAATAAAATTTAACGATTTAGAGTTTTTTATATCATTGAAATTGTTCTTACAATAACTTCCCAGGCATTTTTTAAAAACTAAAATAATTAATCTGTTTACATAACTATAATTTAGAAGAATGAAATTAATTTAAATATCTTAAATATACAATATTAAGTGATTTTATTAAAAAAAAATGTTTTTAATATAAGAAACAATGAAAAAAAACACGACAAAATGTTAAATTAGGTTAAATAAATTATATCACAAAATTACCTTTTATAAATGTTTTTCAACTAAATTTATTGTTTATATATATGAAAACACATTTTATTATTGTTTTTTAACTATTTTAACTATTAATTTGTCTTTTTTTTTTGAAAAATCACTGTTTTAATTCCACATAAATTCGCGTATTTTACATACAAAAATGTGTTACATTTGTCAGGTTAGGATCGTGTGACGTCATCCCCCCTCTTACGACCGTAACCGAAAGATACCTATATGCTCGTTGATGAGACAACCTTTATAGTATTATAACCTGGACTAACATAAACAAAAAAATTTCAAACGTCAAAATTGTTATATTCTTGTTTTATACAATGGTTGTCCAATGCATAAAACAAAAATTACAAAATCTCAAATTATTGAAAAAAACAATATCAAAAAAATTGCAACATAAGTTAAAAAGGCTTATCTTTGGTAACCTACCGATTGGTCAAGGGAGGTTTTCTGGAATATGTTTTGAAGATTATTATTTCATTGTAGAATTAGTAGAAAAAACCTTAAAATAAAGTGAAGGATATATTAAAGAAAACATTATAGTGATTGGGAGTTTGTTGAAAGTTGTTTTTATTGTTTTATAAAAAAAAATTATATTAAAAAGTGGTTTTTATGGTGAGGTGGAAAAGTTAAGCACCCAAAATAATGACCCTGAAATAATAATCTTCAAAACATATTCCAGGATAATAAAATAAATAAAACTGTGGTGTTATATGTGAAAGAAATTGTGTTTATTAATATTCATTAATAATAATTGTGAAAAATTAATAAAAAAGGTGTTTCTGAGTGAAGTGAAACATTGGAATCAAGAATTGGTGTAGATCCCTAATCGTTCTTCTACCCCAACAAAATTGTTGGATTTAGAGTTTTTGGGTAAGAAAATGTATTAAATCGGAACGTGTTGGTCAACATAAGTAAGGTGATTGAGTTAAGAATTGATTGAGATTAAGAAGTGATTGAGGTAAGAAATAAATAATGATCTTCTATGGGCATGAGCTATAATAGGCTGGAATATTGAATTCATTCTTTATGCATTTTTAAGATGGAAAAAATATGAAATGGTAAGAAAAACAATTCATAGTGTCAATTTACTTCAGACATATTCTTTGGAAATTTTATTTATAATTTCCAAATTTAATAATGACGTCAACGATTATGTTTTTAATTTCTTTTTTGTAATTTTATTTGGAAAAAAAAACTGATATCACAAAATGTTAAAACAAGAAGCGTTTTCAGAATAACTTCCATTTTTCTTCTAATTTTCTTAAACTTGAATTTTAAAATAGATTTTTCCTTTATAAGAAAAATTCATTACAATTTCTCCAGAATTAAATTAAAAATCTAAAACGATTAATTTTTTTATTATGAACGTGAAAATTTATTTAATTGTTAAATTTTTCCAAAAAAATTGTTTTAATTAAATTTAGAAGAAAACAGGAATTATTTGGAAAATTTGTCGCTAATTAATGAAATTAAAAAATCGTGAGGCTAAGATTTTTTATCAAGCCAATTTTTTTCTAAATTTTAAACATTTTTTTTTCGTCATTTGTGTAAAATTTATATTAAATTTAAAATTATCTTAGCAAACTTGTTTGCTAAGGTAAAGTTTTTTATTGCGTTATAATAACACTGAAACCGCAATATAGTTAACTATCTAACGTACGTTTGATAGTTAATGTGTTATGTTTTTTCTCTATTCGCCTCGAGTCACCTCTCCGTTAGCGTTAGTTCAACTAACGAAAAAGTGAATTTTTGTTAGTTGAACTAACGTTCGAAAATTTTCGCACTTTAACTAGAGATTTCAGTTCAGTGATTTTCGAGAAAAAAAATGGCTCTAAAAGTCAAGTGGTCGATAGCTTAACTCTGAAAATGATCGAAAAATAATAAAACCAAGACCCGCCAAAAATAAATAAAATAAAAATTATTCGTTAAGTAGTTAACTATATTGCGGTTTCAGTGTAATACTTTTTTCATGGAAATGTTGTTGTTGTTATGAATTTTTATACGATGAAAAACGACCGTTGACTGTTGAATCTGAGATAAAAATCATTTCGGTTCAATACGACGACATCGAACCTGCTTCAATCCCATTCATATATTTACACAATGTTAGGGATCACAATCTCTTCACAAATCCAGAATATCTTATTGATATTACATTCCAATTACCTTCTACAGCCGTTATAACTTCCAAATTTTCACTTCAGAAACCACATTTTTCAACATAACTTTTTAAATTTTTACTATACAGTTTCTAAACAAACAAAACCATCAACATTTTTCTTAGTTTTTTTTAAAGCCCTATCTTACCTAAAATTACGTACAAATTTTATGCGAACTCTGAGTGAGAAAAAAGAATTAGAAGCAATAGTCTATTTATAAATTATCCTACAAACTTTTCATAATGGCATCGCTGTTTGAATTGTTCGTTATCTGTTGTAACATTGTTGTAGCATTTGTTATCTGTTGCAAATTACTTATTCTAAAAATTTTACAAGAAATTTTTGTTTTCCAAAAATGTAAAAAAATAACAAAACACAACAGCTTTAAAAATGTTGTGAAATTTTGTACTTAAATATTCGGTAATATTCAGCTTAATTGTAACAAAATTTTAAAGAAATAAACGAAAAAATTTAATTTAAGTAGGTAAAAATACAAATTTAAACGTCATCAGATTAGCAAGAATTTAAACTTTTATTTAAAAATAATTCAGCAATAATGTCAAAGAAACGATTCATAGATTATTAAGCAAAAATGATTATCCGATTTTATTAATAAACAAATTTTTTAAAGCAATAACAATTATTATACAATATAACAACCAAATGAAAGAACATCCAAAAATTAAATGTAGGTAACACTGAAACCGCAATACTTAACGTGTAGACTTTAGTTGAACTAACGTATGGGTCTTTTTCAATCAAATATATTCTTTTTAATCTTTATTTTTAAATTTTTTATTTATATTTATTATTAATAAAAGATTTAAAAATTAAAATCACAATTTTTACATTTTTATTTTTATTTAATTAGAGTAATTTTATTTTATTTATTTTTGGCTAGTCTTGGTTTTATTATTTTTGTTGTTTGTTTTTTTGATCATTTTCATAGTTAAGCTATCTACCACTTGACTTTCAGAGCCATTTTTTCCTCCAAAACCACTGAACTAAAATCTCTAGTGCGAAATTTTCGAACGTTAGTTCAACTAACAAAAATTCACTACCTAACCATTTTTCGTTAGTTGAACTAACGGAGAGGTGAGAAAGAGCGATACATTTTGACGCGAGCCCACAACCTTCTATATTTATAACCGTGTCACCGTTTTGCGTTAGTATTGGTGGTAGGCCGTCAAACATTATATACAATCTTTCGTGCATGAATTTTGTCCTGTTTTATTTCGTTGTTTATAATAATAAAACTAAATAAATTATAATTAATAAAAGTAAGTGGTTAATAATAATTTTGAAGTGTTTCTAAATGCAATAATATATTTTTTTATTTGTAAAACAATATATACAAACGATTTATTGTGAATTAAAAAATTTTAAAAATTTTAGGTTATGGTGTTTTCTAAATTATTTTGTGTGATATTTTTGAAAAATATGATATAATTTGTGACAATTAAGCTTAGTTTTATATGTTTTACGGAGTGTTAGTTTATATTTAATATAAACATTATGTTTTTGTGATCATGTTTTCGTTTTTTCCGCTATAATTTACATTTAGAGTAAATTAAAAAATTCACAATAAATATGTAGTACTTATGTTTATGGATGTTGTTTTTTTTCAATTATTATTATTGAAAAATGTGATATAATTTCTGTGTTTGTGTAGTTTTGTGGAATGTTCGTTTATATTTAATATAAACATCATATTTTTGTATTTCTGTGTAGTTTTGTGTATTAGTTTATAGATAATATAAAAATTTGAGGTTCTGGTGTTTTCTAAATTGTTCTGGGTGATATTATTGAATTGGACGTTGAAGAAACTGAAGATTTAAATTGTGATAATTATAAATTATAATACGAGACCAGTTGAAACATCTAATAAATAAAATTCGCAATATTCTACTGACACAATAATTTTAAGTTTTGTTCTGTTCTCCCATTCGTCATCCACATACGAATCTTTAAGAAAAGTTTTCATTTTGCCTCATAAACGTCATCTGCAAAGATTGTCTGCTTCCTTTAAAATATCGCCAGAATCCAGAGAACAAAATTTTAAATATTTAAATTATTTAACTAAGGATTTAAGTACTGCAGAGAAAAAAGTTGTTCTAATGAATGACGAAATTTATGTTAGTGGAAATTTGAATTACAAAGGAAAGAAAGTGTCTGGATATGCCGAAAATTGTGATGATTCTGCTAAAACTGTCCAAACGTTTATGATTAGTTCCTGTTTTGGCAGGTTTAAGGAAGTAGTACATTTAGCGCCTGTGAATTCAGCCACTCGTAGTGAATTACTGAAATTAACAGAAAAAGTATTACATGCAGTGCAACAGGCTGGTTTTCAAATTATTGTTATCATAACAGACAATAAACGAATCAACCAGAATTTATTTAAATTATTGGATAAGGACGGTATTGGAAAATTCCGTAATCCAGATTCTTGTTTTAATTCTGATATCTTTCTTATGTATGGAAATAAAATCGGCGATGAATATTTTGATCATTTGCTTATCAATCGCAACCGATGAATTATCATATATTTTTTATCACATGTCATCTATATTTCAAACTATTATAAAAGACGTCCATCTGAAACATCAATTTTTTTCTGCGAATAACCAGAAAGATTTATTGTGTGCTTTAACTTTTATTAGTTTGGAAACTGATACTGATCTCTCATCAAGCCGTTTATGTGGAACTACATTTAAACAAATATATTCTAGGACATGTAATGTTATGTGCAATATTATTCTAAATAATTTCGTCAAACAACAAAATGATGAAAAAAATACACAGAATAATAACAAACGAAAATTGAAAACTTTTAAAAAATCAAATGCAAATATTAAAATTGCAAAAACGAGCTATTTAGGCTAAAAAACTATAAAATTCTACTATTTTTTTATTCATAACTTTAGTTTTTTTTCTTAAAGAAAATTGTGATTTTTTTAGTTTCTTATTTTATGTTCCTTTATTTATTATTGTTTAAGAATAAAATTATTTTTTTATATATATACATATGTGCAATATATATTATATCATTATAATTTAATGAATTGAAATAAATTTGATTTTTTCCCCCAAAAGAATGTTTTATTATTATTTCAGAAAGTAAAAATATCGGCCTATTCTGAGCCTTGTATGTATTAGTAATTGAAGCGGTGACACGGCTATGAATATAGAAGGTTGTGCGCGAGCCGGATAGAGAAAAAAATAACAAGTTAACTATCAAACGTACGCTAAGTAGTTATCTATATTGCGGTTTCAGTGTTAATCTAGGTAAATGTAGGTAAATGTACAACCAAAAAGTAGAATAATATAAAAGAGAAAATACGTAGTGTATGAAACTTGAAAATCAAAATTGGAGGGGCGCTTCAAAACATGGTCCGTCGATGTTTCTACGAAACCAGCTACATAATACATATACATAATTAGTATTCGTTGTTCTGGGCCGAAGTTTCTACGAAAGGGAACTATGTATACGTATTTTTTCTGATTGTGTATTTTTGTGTGGTTGAATTAACAAATTGTTTTAAATTTTTCTGTTCTATGTTTTTTGTTGTGCAGATTTTTGATTTTTAGGTTTTTGAATTTTGGATGTAGATTTTCAAAATTATTTATTATATGGTTAATTTTAAAATAAGTTATATTTGAAAATTTTTATCAATATTTTTTTAAAATATGTAGGTCTTTGTTTATATTAATTTGGGAATCCTTTATTATCTGAATTTAATTAGAAGTAATCTAATAAATTAAAATCATTTAATTATATCGCCGTTTTCCTGCCTCTAAACATTTTCTTTTCTTTATGTCATCAATATTCCCTTCATAAATAGAAAACAAAATACAAATTGTTTATTTAAATCACATAAGAATAATAAGAACAAAAGAAAACATAACTTTTAACTGAATTCAAAAACAAAAAAATTAAACCGCAATATTTTTTGTTTTTTCGGTTGATCTAATTTTTTTTATTTCTTTGTTTTTGTTGCTGTTTATTTTCATTCAAAACAAAAATAAAAAACGAACTAAAATAAAAATATTACGGTTTTTAAATATTTATCCTTTTCTATTTACAACAAGTGTTTCTATACACACAGTTGTAGAACTATATTGTGTGCATGATTGTGTTTTCAATATCTAAATTAACACAAAAGCCTAAATAATTACTAAATAAATAAATATCTTCTTTCTATAAAAATTATTAAAATACAATACATACATACATACATACATACAGATAAAAATTACGAACGACTTCGCTAAAAAAAAAATTCGTGCTGTATTCGGTGTTTTAAAATCCTCATAAAGATAATAATCATAAATCGTTTCTCCAACAATATTCCCATTATGATCATATATTTAATAATGTAGGTAATGCCCAATTCTGTATATGTTAATTCGCTCTGTTACTGTTAACATAACATTAATGCCTAAATTGGTATTCAGGTGGCCTCTGTTACTGTTAAGAGCTGTCAAAATAAATGTTAATTTAACAGAGAGAAAATCTGACTCGTTAAAATAATAGTGCGATATAAAAACAATTTTTAATTAATTAATAAATGTTTTGTGATAAATAAAAAGTATTATAATGATAATAAATGTGTTATCTTATTGTTTTAAAATCAAAAATTCAATTAATATTGGATTAAACAGAAAAAAAGTTTTTTTTGTCGTGATGAATTTTTTTTAATTATTTTTAAATAAACATCAGTTATTAATTATTAATTAAAGTTCCCGGATCACCTAAGAAATAAAAGAAAATAATTTTCATCTGAGATTCAAGACTCAACAATGGTTTTTCATCGTAAAAGAAATGATGACTACAACAATATTTACATAAAAAAATTTCTTACAAAATGTATTTCTCTATATTTAAATAAAACAATTATATTATTTTAATCGAAAATGCAGCATTTTTTATTATTTTTCTTAAAGTTTTCCTTTATTTATGCTTGATTTCCAGAAAAACTAAAATACAACAACAAATTTCATAACATTTCAGCTGTCAAAACCAATTCGCCTCATATTTTTAACAGAGGCATAATTTAACAGAAGCTGTATACCAATTCAGGCATTAATGTTATTTTCAAAATGTTATTTAACAGTAGCAGTAACATAACAGAATCTGAATTGGGCCATAAAGGTATGTGAATTCGATATGTACAAGGATATTCTGAACGTATTCACATTTTCCATACAGTTAAATGAACTCTCAATTTCTAGAATACATTTTTTTAATTTACTTAAAAATCACATATACCTACCTACATATAAAGTAAATAAATTTCGAATATTTACAATAAACATCTTTTCTCTTACTTCAATACATAAAACATGAATCATTTCAAAACAAACTCTTCCTTCTTCTTTAAAACAAATCAAATAAACAGCTGTTTAAAAATTGAAATAAGAAGAAAACATAAATTGGCAACAAACGCGCGCATCTAGTAGTTATTTCCATTTATGTAGCAAAAAATTTTCTTCACAAACTTGTAGGTGAAAAAACTACCTGGTATGTTATTTTAGTTTGTAGTACAACCAAACTTATGGCCCAATTCTGTATCTGTTAATTCGCTCTGTTACTGCAAAAATAACATTAATGCCTAAATCGGTATTCACAACCAAATTTGCATGAAAAAAGTTCTTTCAAAATGTATTTCTCAATATTTAAATAAAACAATTATATTATTTTAATCTAAAATGCAGTATTTTTTATTATTTTTCTTAAAGTTTTCCGCCACTTTTGTTTGATTTCCAGAAAAACTAAAATACAACAAAAAATTTCATAACATTTGAAGTGTCAAAACCAATGACGCGAATCACCTAATTACAAATCGAATTACCTTAATTGGTTGTTACGGAAATTTGAAAAGAAAAAAACAATTTGATATTACTTGAACATTCAATTTTAATCTTAATTTTATTATTTTTCTATTAAAATGTGAGTAAAAATCTTAAAATGCACACATGATATTCTGTTATTTTATTCCCAAATAGTATGGCTGTATGAATTGAGAGTGATGAGTGTGCCAAGGCCTTCTAGATATACAGGCAGTAATGTTCAAATGATGACCTCAGGCAAAGAGTGTTAGAAATTTTTCTATGGAAATTAAAATATGGATGGGACATTTTTAATTTTTTGGTTATAAAAAAGAAAACAATTTGCTTCACACTGTTTTTCTTATTGTTGAGTGACCAATTCTAAAAATGTAATAGCCAAAAAATTGGAAAACAAAATAGTTTTTAATTATTTAATTTCCAAATTATGAATTAGAATTAATTATATTGATTATTACCGTAAAAGCTGCAACAATTTATCAAAATGTGATATCGTTAATCTTCATCTTTTCTTTCTTTCTGCAAATAAAATGAAATGTATAGTTTTTTTTAAAATTAATAAGTATTAAATCAAACAGTGACAGTAAGTTCTAAAATGATTTTAAAATTTACAGTATTTATTGTGATGATAAACAAATTTAAAATTCTCATAAAAGAAACAAACAATTTATTTTTATAAATTAACACTGAAAATTTATTAATCTAGTAAAAATAATACCACAAAACTTTAATAACTTACCATATTTCAATATTTCACAATATTTTACGATAAAATATAAATTTTCTTTAATTATTTCTAATAAAACAATTCACAACACTTAATTCATAAACCAAAACTCAAAAAATAAACAAAAATAAAATCTCATTTGACGTTTTTGACATTTCTCACTTATACATTCAAATGCAGTATAAGATGCATTTATGCAAGCGGATTTTTTTCCAAACCGGAGTGACGCTGAAGTTCATTGTAGCTCCAGCTTGAGACCTACTATTTTTGAGGTGGGTTCTCAACCACCTAGCATCTGCATATGCATTTTAATTCGATTCGGCGCATTGCACATATAAATATAGATTGCATTTGGAGTTTATAAGTATATAATAAAAAAAATATAATAAATATATAAGTAATTCTATAAGTATAGTTGATTCTGCGATGCGTAAACTATATGTGAAATATTTTTCTCGAATGGATGCATAATACATTTTCAAATTTATTATTTAATAACTAGTTAATATTTAATTATTACTAAATTAAATTTATGAACTAATTAAATTTATTATTTATTATTAGCAATGGTTCAAAATTTGCAATTGGGTATTCTATAATTTTTCCTTCATTCATATTTTTGGTACAAAATAATTCTTCTTCTATGAAGCTTTCACTTGCATACAACAGTTGTTGTTCAAGATTATTGTTTACCAATGGTAATCTTGAAACCTCGCAATACGGTATGCAAGCGTGTTTTGATGTTTTTCGAAATAAATACTTGCATTTATTGCAAGTGTTAAATTGGCTTTTATCATATATAGAATTCTTTATATTGAACTCTATTTCATCAAATTGGTTTGGTAGAATTTCTTGATATTGTAACAAAAATTTTTCTATGTCCCCAAACCATTCCTTCACCACATTACATTGTTTCATTTTTATGGAGCAAAATTCCATAATTGCGTCTTTAATATTTTTGAAATATTTTATTTCCTCTCCAACAACAAATTTTAATTGCGTTTGAATTAAATCCATACTATTCATAACGTTATATATATTCTTATCTTCAATTACATATTTCGTAATAACAAAGAATGAATTTTTTGATTTTCGTTCAAACTTCAGTACAAAGTTTTTATAATACATTTTTAAATTTATTATTTAATAACTAGTTAATATTTAATTATTACTAAATTAAATTTATTAACTAATTAAATTCATTATTTATTATTAGCAATGGTTCAAAATTTGCAATTGGGTATTCCATAATTTTTTCTTCATTCATATTTTTGGTACAAAATAATTCTTCTTCTATGAAGCTTTCACTTGCATACAACAGTTGTTGTTCAAGATTATTGTTTACCAATGGTAATCTTGAAACCTCGCAATACGGTATGCAAGCGTGTTTTGATGTTTTTCGAAATAAATACTTGCATTTATTGCAAGTGTTAAATTGGCTTTTATCATATATAGAATTCTTTATATTGAACTCTATTTCATCAAATTGGTTTGGTAGAATTTCTTGATATTGTAACAAAAATTTTTCTATGTCCCTTGTTTCTATGTTTCTTCAAACAGAAACAACCTTTGTCGCACGACCCACTCATGTTATATTGTGATGATAGTGGATCCCTTATTACTTTTCTGAAAATGCTGTTTATATCCGTGTTATTTATGTTTTTTTTTAATTGTAGTTCAAGTTTCTGTAAGAACGAAATTTGTTTAATTGATTTTATTTTAATTAATGATAAACGTTTCCATACCATTTCTTTGCGGAATGTAGCAATTTCTAAATTTTTTTCGCAATCTAATAATTGTTCCATTGTTGAAATTGGTAATTTAGATTGTTGTTCTACACAAAATGGTGTTAGTTAAAATTTTTTAAATAATTTTAAAATACTAAGATTTCATACTTAAATTATCTTCTTGTAATTGTTTAACCGTTGCGACTAAATTATCAATGTTTTTTTGCATTGCGGTCATCATGGTCGTCATGTTATTTCCGTTAGGAACAATTGTATCATTATAATGTTGTATTTGTTGTGTCATGGATTCATTTTCATTAGGTATTTCAGTTTCATGAAGTATTTGAGTGGATGTGGTAATACCTCTATATTCACGAGGCATGTCGATGAACAACAAATCATTGCAAAATGTTTCATCCAGATCTTCTAATTCAAAAACATTATCGTTATTGTCGACACGAATTTCGGACAATACACGAATGTCATTGTCTTCGTATTTGCGTTTTTTAACTATGTAAAAATATATTAAATATATAAAAATTGATACATGAAGTAAAGACATGAAAATACTAATAAAAATAACAACATTTATGAAACAAATCACACTGAAACCGCAATATAGTTAACTACTTAACGTGTAGACTTTAGTTGAACTAACGTGTGGGTCTAAAATTTCAATCAAATATATTCTTTTTAATATTTATTTTTAAATTTTTTACTTATATGTATTTATTATTAATAAATGATTTAAAAATTAAAATCACAATTTTTACATTTTTATTTTAATTTTATTTTATTAGAATAATTATATATTATTTATTTTTGGCGGGTCTTGGTTTTATTATTTTTGTTGTTTTTTTGATCATTTTCATAGTTTAGCTATCTACCACTTGACTTTCAGAGCCATTTTTTCCTCCAAAACCACTGAACTAAAATCTCTAGTTAAAGTGCGAAAATTTTCGAACGTTAGTTCAACTAACAAAAATTCACTAGCTAACCATTTTTCGTTAGTTGAACTAACGGAGAGGTGAGAAAGAGAGATACATTTTGACGCGAGGCGGATAGAGAAAAAACATAACAAGTTAACTATTAAACGTACGTTAAGTAGTTAACTATATTGCGGTTTCAGTGTTACGCTGAGTCCGGACTGACAGGATTTTTTTGACCCCTTTTTTGGGGATAAAAGTTGCAATAACCACCAATTTGACCTTTTATTAGTAAAAATAAGTTGCCCTAGGGTCATTCTATGTGAGAAAAAATTTTTTTTGGAAATTTTCTTTTAATTGTGTCTTTTAAAAATAAAAAAAGTTGAATTTGAAAATTTTCCATTACAAGGCTTAGTCGATTACGACGAAGCAATACGTAGTGTATGAAACTTGAAAATCAAAATTGGAGGGGCGCTTCAAAACATGGTCCGTGATATTATACATACATAATTCTCTAATAACAGAAATATGAACTAACTTTATCCTCACTCCCTATTTAACGAAACAGAATTCGTTGCTCTCTGTCGATGTTTCTACGAAACCAGCTACATAATACATATTCATTCTTTTAATTGCATTTTTTTTTAATTGTGTGTTTTCAATTCTCAAATTAATTTTAAAGTTTTTCTTATTTTTTCTATTTTATATATTTTGATGTGTAGATTATTTTTCATTTCTAGGTTTTTGAATTTTGAATGAATTTTAGGCTTATATGTATATTATTTTTTTGATGGAGTATTTTTCTGTAATTGTGTGTGTGTTGAATTATCAATTTTTTTTTTAAATTTTTTTAATTTAAAGTTTTTTGATGTAGTATTATATTAGATTAAATTTTATGTTTCTGATCGATTTAGTATTTGGAAATAAGTAGGTCTTTTAGTTTTATTTATTTTATATAATTTATTTGCAATAAAAAAAAACATCTGTCTTTTATTGTGTGCATTTTAAATTTCTTTTCATTTTACGAATCAATTTAAAAAAATTGAAACTGATTTAAGAAAAAAAATTCATGTTGCCAAATGTAACAATTTTTTTTAAAATAAAATATTACTCAAAATATTTAAAAAACAAAAGAAAAACGAATTATTATTCGTTGTTCTGGGCCGAAGTTTCTACAAAAGTGAACTATGTATACCACCCAGGTTATAATACTATAAAGGTTGTCTACATCAAAAATCACGCGCCATTTTAAATTTATTTGTGACGTCACACGGACCATATTCCATTTCTACAAAATAAAAACAATTCTGATAAATTACTTTTTGTATTTTTTTTATATTTTCCTTAAAATTAATTAACAATTTTTCAACTATTTTTTAATGAGGAAATGTCAGGTAATCTATATTTCCAAGTTTTGTTTAAGAAAATATAACAACTCTTACTGAAATACCTCATAGTAAATGCATTACTAATTTCAGATTTTGGCCATACAACTTTTTTTTGCGACCCAATATCAAGTCAATTTTATTTTTTGAAGATAGAACAAAGCTCAACCATCTTTAATAAATTGTTCACGATCAATAAAATTTAACGATTTAGAGTTTTTTATATCATTTAAATTGTTCTTACAATAACTCACAACACGTTTTTCCCAGGCATTTTTTAAAAACTAAAATAATTAATCTGTTTACATAACTATAATTTAGAATAATGCAATTAATTTAAATAACTTAAACTTACAATATTAAATGATTGACGTCTTTTATAATAGTTTGAAATATAGATGACATGTGATAAAAAATATATGATAATTCATCGGTTGCGATTGATAAACCACCTCTTTGCAAATGATCAAAATATTCATCGCCGATTTTATTTCCTTTATTTTGAACTATTAAATCTTTGCAAAGGGAGCATATCAGTTTTTTACTTATCGCATGAGATGCATAGCCACAAACATATAAAAATGCTGATTTATCAATTTGACATATTGCCAAATAATCAAATGTAAACACAGAATTAAAAGACAATACAATATCGTGATCAATTTCAACCGGCTCATTGTAATCAGTTAGTAGTGTTTCAAAGTCCTTGGAATGATGGGAAAAAATATGTTGAATTCTAATTTTTTTTCCGATTCTACAATCTCATTGTAAGAAATATGATAATTATATCCTGATAAACCACGATATAAGCCAAATCGTTTCTGCAAAGCATCTGTTTGCAATTTTCTAGTCAGAACATAAATCCTACTTTTCACACTAATGCATGTATACATTGAAACACATGCTTGTTTACTATTTTTACAAGACAATACATTCGAAAAAAAAATAAGAAGAGTAAACTCAATAATTGAGTTTGAGAATAGTCGGTTTCGTTCCGTAATCCCTACCCAGTTGTACTGTCATAATTCGATTTGCAGTTCGGTACACAATATTTTCGGGTCACGGTAAATTATAGCAATTATTATTGCAATTAGAAACACTTCAAAATTATTATTAACCACTTACTTTTATAATTTATTTAGTTTTATTATTATAAACAACGAAATAAAACGGACAAAATTCATCCACGAAAGATTGTATATAATTTTTGTCAGCCTCGTACCAATACTAACGCAAAACGGTGACACGGCTATGTATATACATAGAAGGTTTGTGTATTTTTGTGTATTTTTGTGTAGTTATGTGTAGTTATGTGTAGTTAAATTAACAAATTGTTTAAAATTTTTCTGTTCTAGGTTTTTTGTTGTGCAGATTTTCGATTTTTAGGTTTTTGAATTTTGGATGTTAATTTTAAAATAAGTTATATTTGAAAATTTTTATTAATATTTTTTTTAAATATGTAGGTCTTTGTTTATATTAATTTGGGAATCCTTTATTATCTGAATTTAATTAGAAGTAATCTAATAAATTAAAATCATTTAATTATATCGCCGTTTTCCTCCCTCTAAATATTTTCTTTTCTTTATGTTATCAATATTCCCTTCATAAATAGAAAACAAAATACAAATTGTTTATTTAAATCACATAAGAATAATAAGAACAAAAGAAAACATGACTTTTAACTAAATTCAAAAACAAAAAAATTAAACCGCAATATTTTTTGTTTTTTCGGTTGATCTAATTTTTTTTTATTTCTTTGTTTTTGTTGCTGTTTATTTTCATTCAAAACAAAAATAAGAGACGAACTAAAATAAAAATATTACGGAAATGATTTTTTTTTAAATATTTATCCTTTTCGATTTACAACAAGTGTTTCTATACTATTTTTCAGGTGGGTTCTGAACCATCTTGCATCTGCATATGCATTTTAATTCGATTCGGCGCATTGCGCATATAAATATAGATTGCATTTGGAGTTTATAAGTATATAATAAAAAAAATATATAAGTAATTCTATAAGTATAGTTGATTCTGCGATGCGTAAACTATATGTGAAATATTTTTCTCGAATGGGTGCATAATACATTTTTAAATTTATTATTAATAATTAAAAATTCTATTAATTTTTATTCTATATGACGATATCAGCTTTATGCGGTTTTTTTGGAGACTTCATAGATAAAAAATTATTATTATTATTATTATTAGATAAAAATACAAATAATCTCTTAGTAATGCCTAAAATAAATTGAATTTCATTTTTTGGTTTGATTAAGTCAGTTCTAAAAGAAGGAAAAGTTACGAATATTTAATAGTTTTCTTAACATTCAGAAGCATTTTTTTTTGATGTAAGATTTAATTGTGTCATCTAATGTGTCCAGGTACTACACAGTTTTGATTTAATACAAAAGTTAAGAATAAAGATGATTGAAAAAAATTCTTCCATTATAATTCGTAAATAAAAACGGAGGCAAATGAAATTGAAGGACTCATTTTTGTGATTTTTTAGTTCTCGTGGAGTTCTTAATTTAGTAAAAATAGTTTCCAGTGCAAAACATTTAAATACCTTTTTTGACGATATTTGTAATTTTTCCGATAGAATTGAAATTTATTGCTTTGAATACTGGGTTGTATTTTTTGTATATTAGTTTATTAATTTTAGTTAATCTTGTTTCTTTACTTGTTCTGTAAAATATGGAATGAACAGCTGAACTAACAAATTGAAAAATGGATAATGAATAAAGAATTCTTTATTTAACATTCAGTCATTTTTTCATTACAAAATTGAAATTTTTGAAAGTTCATGCGAGTATTAGTTAGATAAGCCACTTCAAATACTAAATAATCTTTTATTAAAACAATTTTTCTTTTCATTCATTTCAGTTATAAATATTAAATAGTTTTACTTATTATCAAAAATATTTAATTGTGAGTCAAAACTTAACAAACTTAACTTCTAGTCTATATAGTCAGCCATTAGTGATAATATTCTGTTGATTTAATATAATAGTTTAGTAGAAAAGTGACTAAAGAAAAGTTTTGTTTTATATTTCGTGGTAATCCAATTTTTTTTTAAAATTATTGTATTAAAAGTTATACGAGAAATTATTATTAAAAAACAAAATGAATTAATATTTAGTTTTTTTTGCCAAAAAACAAAAATGACTTTTAGTGTTGATATTTTTAGTGATAAAAATAATGTCAGCCGTAAAAAAGGGAAGCGTTACAAATACTTAATAGTTTTTTTAACATTTAACAGCATTTGTTGTGATTTAAAACTTAATTGGGTCATCTATAGTGAGACTTTAATTTAATACAAAAGTTGTGAAGAAAAGTAACTAATAAATTCTCGTGAAATTGTACGACTTATTTTTGTGTTAAAGATGATATTAAAACTTCTACGGGAGCACAAAGTTAATCCTTGTTTATAAATATCAACATAATTTAGAAATATAAATGAATTAACTGGTAACTTGAAAATTTATTAATAAGCATAATACTTAATTTTAGTTGATTTTTATATTCATTAAAACAGGCAAACGTTAAAAATAATTTTAAAATTATATTAACAATTAGTCTAGATATAAACCGCGTTCCAGCCCTAGTATTTATTTTGACATTTACATCATAGGGGCTTTCTATTCATGTGATTTACTGATATCGTATCAGTTCTTCAATTTAGCAAAATATTACATTTTTTCTTCTACTTATCAGTTGATTTAAGTTGATTTAATTTGCATCTTTTTTGGGGATGAAATTTGCAATAATTCCCAATTTGACCTTTTGCTAGTAAAAATAGATTGCACTAGGGCATTTCTTTGTAAGAATTTTTTTTTTTAAATTTTCGTTCAATTTTTTGTCATTTAAAAATAAAAAATGTTGTATTTAAGATAAACTACTCTAAATACAAATAATCTTTTTATGCATAAAAAAATTTATTTTATCATTTGGTTTGATTAAGTCAGTTCTAAAAGAAGGAAAGTTACAAATATTTAATAGTTTTCTTAACATTCAGAAGCATTCTTTATCTAACACTAACAGTCAGTCATTTTTTCATTACAAAATAGAAATTATTATAAAAAAAATTTCTTTTCATTCATTGCAGTTATAAATATTAAAATGGTTTTACATGTGATCAAAAACATTTAATTAATTAATTTTGAAGAATTTTCCTGATAAATTTGGAACTTCTATGGATATGGAACACATGAATTTTTTTTTTCTAAGTATCGGTAAGTTATTTTTATTTTTGCAAAAGTTAGTTTTAGTAGTTAGTAACAAGAAATTTACTCGTTATGTAACATTGACTAAGAAATTATTGATGGATAACACCTTACGAAAGTCATCAATGATAAGGAAGGAAAAAATAATATTCGGCTTAGTTACATCATTTTTTTTACATTTTATTAAATTTCATTTAACACGAATTTCTCAAAACAGAAAACCAAATCCATTTTTTTATATAAATTTCAGTGGCGCTAATCATAAACGAATTTTTTCATATTTTTCTATCTATTATTTTATAGCATCAAAATTCGAGCAAATAGAAGAACAGTAAAACAGAATTAAAATGGAGGAAGAATCAAGAACTTCAGTTGAAAATGTAAAGAAACACATATTAAATGACGACAATAAGGAGAAGATTTCGGGAAAAAAATATAAACTATCTCTTTTAGATAACTTAATAAAATATCCAAGTTCAGGATTAAGGTTCAGTTTCCATGGCAACATTTACCAATTGAAATTATTGATGCTTTTTATGATTAGAGGACTAAAACAAAATCTACGTTTTCGTTTGGCTACAGAATTTGATGCAGGTCAAAAATTTGATGATTTATTCTTTGAATATGAAAATAAAAATAGTGATGGATCAATAATTCGTCTTGTGCAAATAAAACATAAACAAGATGATTCCAAAGCAATTTCTCTAAATGATTTATTAACTGAAACAGATGGTGAATTTAGTTTACGAAAATATTTTATTTCTTATCGTAAAATAATAAAACATGCAGAATTTACCCGCGAAAAGACAGAAATAAGGGACTTCATTATTTATACGAATATTGATCTACATATGGATTTAAAAGATAACTTTGATCAAGTAAGAGATTTGGATGAAATTTTAGACATGAAATATAATAGAAATGGGACTCAACTGTTGAAATTCAAATATAATTTTCCTATTAAATCAACTATTGAATCAATATTCAAAAATTCATCAGAATCATGCAGATTAGCTAAAAAGATTGCATCATTAAACAAATTGGATTTAAAGGACGAGCTTCTTAGAACATATCATGGTGTTTTAGCCACAGATGTATTCGAAATTACTGAAAATACAAAAGAATGTTATTCAAAATTTCGCGATAGCTTTTTGGATTTGTCTGACAGTAATAAAGCAGCAGGATTAATACGTCTCAGAGAAAATTTCTTTTCATATTTAAACAAAAAAGGAAAACTGGATTTAGGTGAATTAAAAAAGCAGAAAATTCCAACATCCATGAGCTTTGGAAAGGCTTTTCAACTAAATGTTAACCCAACAATTAATGATGCTGAAAAGTTTACTAAAGAATTCGTCACTTTAGTAAAACAAGCTCAGAATAATATTGTTCAAATATCAAGAACAAATAATAGTATTAAAGATAACATTAACGAGTTGGCCGGATATTTATTGATCAAGAAAGATGACAGTGAAAAAAATATCTACTCGTTAAGTTCTGCTTTTTTTGATGACAGCACTCCATTACCAGCTGAACTAACAATATGTAGGAGTAACTTGAAAGCTGCTTTTCAAAATGAAGGAATTGTAGTTAACAAAGATGAATACAAATTTAAAATAACAAAATTTCATACTTGTTATGATGGCGAACATAATACAAAGGTAAAAGAATCTTTACCTGATGATTGTGTAACTGATGAGGAAGTGAAAGGATTTTTAAATAAGCTAGTGTTCGCAGTTCATCAACCTAATGAGGTTGAACTGGGTAAAATTATTGCGACAGAAATTTTGGCAGACGTAAATGTAAACAATGACTTTATAGTAGAGAAGTTTCAAAGTTATATGCTGAATTGGATGAAGAAAAAAGAAGGAACTTTTCTTACTTTCGAAGATGGAAAAAAGTTTTTTGAAGAAGCTAAAAGTGAACTTGATAATTTAATGTTTATTGGACTCACGCTCGACTATCTTGCGAAAATGGATGAATTTTGTTTAACTTTTAATCAAAATTCAATAAATAATCTACAGATGCGCTTTAATGACTTTTTAAATTCAGAATCCAACAACCAAATACTAAATATTTTGTCTGAACACACTGAATTATGTTCTATGAAGATTTACCAAATTATAAAAGAGTTAGTCGATTATAAAACAAAGGATAGTTACATTTTTCTAGATTTGACTACTCTTTTACGTGTAGAATATCAATTATTACGAGCACTGTGTTCACACACAACTAAATTATTAATTGTTGCAAACGATAATGCAAAAAATGATAACGATAAAAAAAACTTATTGAAACTGATTCAGAGCATAAAATCAATTTTAAATAAAAATTCAAATATGAAAATTATTATCATTGATTTATCGGAAAATGCCTCGTTGAATAATACGGAATTCAAAGTAGATAAATATGAGGATATAAATCTCAGTTTAACTGATCTTACACTTGAGTCACAGAAAAAGATTCTTTCTCAAGGAATTTTGTCATTCCAAGGGCATAACATAAATTTGGACAAACTACTGAACTGTAAATTAGATGATGCTATCGATGGAAATATTTTATCAAACTTAATTCACAAAAAAAAATTAAAAATTGGAGCTGAACTTTCCAATTTGGGTGAAATTGCGCATTATTATATTATGAGAACACTCAAACATTGTGTGAATATTGACCCGGCATTTAAGAAAAAAACTGAAAAGTTTTTTATTATTGATGAGAAAAATAAAAAAGATGTGTTTTTTAAAACTGATTACAAAAACTTAAACTTTAGAAACAATGGAAATGAAAGTCATTTTATGAAAAGTAAAGAAAATAATGTTTTCTCAGGCTTAAATAAGTTTGATGATTTAAATAAACAAACCACTGAATATTGTGTTGAGAAAACGATGACTAAAAACTTTGAACATGCAGAATTTAATTATGGTGAACCGAATGATCAACAGGACATAATATTAATTTCTGACAGCTGTGACGGTTATTTTGAAGACCTATGCAACAAATACGGACGAAAAAATATTCATTGGCTCAAAAATGTTGAAGAAAGGCTGATATGGAAACAGTCTTATGGTGGTAATTTATCAAAGTTGAGGAATTTTATGGATAAAAATGCTCCTCAGTTCACAAGACCAAAAATTGCTACAGATATAAAAGAAAAACTGGTCGTTATTGTTGCTGAGCCTGGCATGGGTAAATCAACTCTGCTCACACATTTGGCATTGCAGACAAAGAAATCGGAACCTTCTTTATTGATTTTGAAAATCAATTTAATTGATAATGCTGAAAAATTTCAATCGTGGCGGAAAAGAAAGACGCTTAGTGAAACTGATATCAACACCTTTTTGTATACTTGTTATTTAAAAAAAATAAATGCAGGACCAATAAAAGCATTGGAGAAAACAATTTTCGATTATTGTTATCAAGAGGGTAAGATGATTGTAATGTTCGACGGGTTTGATGAAATAAGTCCCGATTATAAAACTGTTGTAATTAAAATATTAAAAGTTTTACAAAAGACTACAGTTGGAAGGTTGTGGATAACCACACGCCCTTATAATATCCAAAGCGATCTAGAAAATGTTTTAAATACATTTTCGTACAGTCTTCAACCCATTTCTAAAGAAAATCATATTTATTTTTTTAAATCTTATTGGACACAAAATTTGAAAGTGACTGGAAATGATGATGCGTTTATTGAACAATTACTTGAATGGTTCTCTGAAATAACAAATGATAAAAATTGTGACTTTGTAACTGTCCCTTTACAACTAAGAATGATTGCTGAAGTTTTCCAAAATAAATTTGAAGAATTAATTAAATCTGGTAAGCCTGAGTTATCTAAGAACTATAAACAAGTGTTTGGGGAACAACTTAATTTGGTGATTTTATATGAAATGTTTATTGATAACAAATATAATAAAATTTTAATGCAAGAGAAAGCTCGAATGAATATAGCTGAACCAATTATTAAAACTATAATTAAAGAGAAACGAATAAATTTTATAGAAAATCATAAAAAATTGGCTTTGTTATCGGTTTTTGGAACTGTTGGACTTAAAATGTTGAACATTGAAATAGGTGATTTAGTGGCAGATATTAAAAAAGGAAAGGAAAAGGCAGGAATTATTGATCGAGTGATTGAAGAGAAACCAGTTTTTGTTCACAAATCGTATGCTGAGTATTTTGCTGCACTTTGGTTTGCTGACAATTGGAAGGAAAATAAACTTAAGAATTTTCTAATGGAATATATTTTTAAAGAAGAAAATAATGGGATTCGACGTTTTCTCGACTATTTGTTAGCTTATGAAAATAATAGAAAAGAAATTGAGGAAGAACCTGAGTGCGATTATGAGTATTCGGATAGCGATAACAGTACTGATGAAGCTGGAAATAAATATGGGTTCGAAGAAATATTCACACCATTGATGGGGAATAAATACGCTTTACATATATCAGTGTTAAATAATGATAAAGAAAAGCTGAAACAATTATTGGAACAACCAAATTCATATGAGGTAGTAAATCGTATTGACAAAGGAGGTCGAACAGCCTTACACTTAATGGCGGCCTATGATTATTACAAAAATTTTGCTTTATTAAAGTTAGATGGCATGAATTTTGATATTGATAAGAAAGATAAACTATTTGGCTGGAGTCCTATCATTTATGCTGAAAAATCTGGTAGCTGGAATAATGCTGAATCGCTTTTACAAGTAGACGCCAATAATGATGAACTGTTTAAAGAATTAGACAACATTAATGGAATATACAAGGGCCCTAATAATCCATTTACAGTCAAAAATTTGACATTATTACATATCGCTACTGGACTAGGCTTATTAAATCTCACAAAAGTTCTAATAAAAAGGGGCAGTGATGTTACCACTCCTGATGGGTTGGGTAGATCAACTTTACATTATGCGGCTTCTCATGATGACCAAATGATAGTTGAAGTTTTAAATAAACATCTAAAGGAAACAAATCCCAATAATTTATGGGAGTTTATAAACATGAAAGACAAATACAACTACAACGCACTACATGTCGCAACTGAAACAGGTAAATCAGAAGTTGTTGGACTTTTATTGAAATTAGTTGAAACGAAACTACCTGAAAATATTTTGGAATTTATAAACGCAAAAACGAATGACGGTATCACTGCTTTATATATAGCCGCTCAACAAGGAAAAACAGAAGTTGTTGAACTTTTATTAAACTTAGTAGAAACGAAATTTCGTGAAAATTTGATAGAATTAATAAACACGAAAACGAATAACGGTATCATTGCTCTACATATAGCAGCTGCAAAAGGTAAAAAAGAAGTTGTTGAACGATTAATAACATCTGTGTTAAAAATAAAGCCTGATCAATTGTGGGAGTTTATAAAACAAAACGATGTAAATGGTTGTACAGCTCTGTATATTTCTGCTCAAAATGGACAAACTGAAGTTGTAGAACTTTTATTAAAATTAGTAGTTTCGAAATTGTCTAAAAATTTGTTGGAATTTATAAACATGAAAACGAATAACGGTGTCACTGCTCTACATATAGCAGCTGCAAAAGGTAAAACAGAAGTTGTTGAACTTTTAATAAAATCTTTAGAAAAATCAAAACCCGATAAATTATTTGAGTTTATAAATGCAAGAAACCTTAACGAACGTACTGCATTACACGTCGCTCTTATATTCAGAAACACAAATATTATTAAAATTCTTATAAAATACAATGCTTCTGTTGTTGCAAGAGATAATCATGATACAATATTGCATCAGGCAGTAAGTATGAATAATGAAGAAATATTGATATTAATTTTAAATGAAATTAAAAGGACAGAAGCAAGTATTGATCCATTTATAAATGCCAGTGATAATGAAGGTGATACGCCATTAATATGGGCTTCTCAATTTGGGCTGCTGGAAATGGCTAAAATATTAATAGAATATGGTGCAAACGTAAATATACAGAATAATCATGGAGATACAGCATTGCATTGGGCTGTAAAGGGTGGTAATTATGAAACTGTTAAATAATTGTTGAATAACACTGAAACCGCAATATAGTTAACTACTTAACGTGTAGACTTTAGATGAACTAACGTGTGGGTCTACAAATTTCAATCAAATATATTCTTTTTAATATTTATTTTTAAATTTTTTACTTATATTTATTATTAATAAATGATTTAAAAATTAAAATCACAATTTTTATTTTTATTTTATTTTATTTAATTAGAATAATTATATATTATTTATTTTTGGCGGGTCTTGGTTTTATTATTTTTGTTGTTTTTTTGATCATTTTCATAGTTTAGCTATCTACCACTTGACTTTCAGAGCCATTTTTTCCTCCAAAACCACTGAACTAAAATCTCTAGTTAAAGTGCGAAAATTTTCGAACGTTAGTTCAACTAACAAAAATTCACTACCTAACCATTTTTCGTTAGTTGAACTAACGGAGAGGTGAGAAAGAGCGATACATTTTGACGCGAGGCGGATAGAGAAAAAACATAACAAGTTAACTATTTAACGTACGTTAAGTAGTTAACTATATTGCGGTTTCAGTGTAAAAATGCAAATTCAAACATAAAAGATAAAAATGGAAAAACGCCAATTAAATTAGCTGTTGAATTATGGAATAAAAATCCAAAAAATGAAAACTTTAATTTAATTAAGAAATTATTATCTCAGGTTTTTCTCCAAAATTCAATTTGTCATTAGAATTTAATTTAGAAAAAGTCTACCAATAAAATTTCTTTATTTTTTATTTTGTTGATGCGAAGTTAGTGTAATTCAAATTAAGAACTAAATTTTCTTATAAAATCAGTTTTTATTTAATCAAAATATATTCTATTCAAATATTTTTAATTATTTTAATTGTATAGAATCAACAGGTGTGTTTATTTATCTAATAATGTATTCATTCTTATTCGCATTTTTTAATTCCAATTCTATTCAAGGATATTTTCTCTAGATTATTTCCCTCACAAAAATTAATTCTTAATAACCGTTGCTATTAGTATACTTTCAGTATGTTTTTGCGGTGCCGATCGATTACACCGAATTTTTTAGACCGAACGACTTTTACATCGAAATTTTTTACACCGATTTTTTTTAGACCGATCGACTTTAACACCGAATTTTTTTTTAGACCGAATGGCTTTTACACCGAATTTTTTTTAGACCGAATTTGATTCTTACAGAAGTAGTTTTTATACCAAATGTTTTTTGCACAGAATGATTTTTACACCGAAGGTTTTTGTAGAAGGAATTTTTGTATAATAATCCAAAAAAATTTAAAACTATTTTTTTAAGATATTTACATCAAATTTAGCTGTTTTTGTAATCAGAATGTTACATCTTAATTAGAAAAAGAAATACTAAGAATAATTAAATGTACTCGATTTTTGAAAAAGAACTTAATGGGTCTGCCAGGGCCTTCTTTATTTTTTGTACCGGGCCAAAACCCTCAAGAAAAATTACCGTGTGACGTCATTTCAAAAGATGATAGTTTCTATGATAATCAAAATTGAAACTGTTTTTAGTGAATATAATTGTAAGTTACAAGTTGGAAAATGATATTAAGTGTTCTGTGAATATTAATAATTATAATAACGCAAAGTTTTCACGTGAAAATGGATTATTTTATTGTAGAAAAGTGTAAAAGATAAATGCATTTTGAACATAACCCCAAATTTCAAACCTTCAAAATGCATTTTTCGTTCACATTTTTATACAATAAATTTCTAACTGAAATATGTTTTATTGTAATTGTTGTGATCTATAGTTATTTCTGTTCTTATTAAACTATCATTTTGATAGTAATTCCGTTTCATTGTGTCTAAAATATGTGTTTAAAGTTTGTGTGATTTGACATTGAATTTTTTAACATTTTGAACATAACCCCATATTTCAAACATTCAACATGCATTTTTATGCAATAAATTTCTAACTGAAATATGTTTCATTCTAATTATTGTGATCTATAGTTAGTTCTGTTCTTATTAAACTATCGTTTTGATAATATTTTCGTTTTATTGTGTCTAAAATATGTGTTTAAAGTTTGTGTGATTTGGCATTGAATTTATCTCAAGGACAATATTTTGATATTTCCAGTAAACATTTTCT
Organism: Pedicia rivosa; assembly: GCA_963082725.1. Classification (NCBI taxonomy): domain Eukaryota; kingdom Metazoa; phylum Arthropoda; class Insecta; order Diptera; family Pediciidae; genus Pedicia; species Pedicia rivosa. The sequence continues at coordinate 26,452,894 of OY720154.1, forward strand.
TCATTTGGAATACTTATTTAATTAATACAATAATTTATAAAGTTTTACTGTAATCTATCCTTTGATTGTGTTTATATTAAAATAAAGATTTGGGATTAAGTGAAGAAAGAGTGAGCAGCAATTAAAAATCTTTAAATTTTCACCAGATGTTCCTCTTTATAATTGAATAGAAAATCCAAACTTATGGCCTTGTATCTTTTTAATTTTAGGTGGTGTGCCCCCTCAAAGTTTCACATTTTCATCAACACTTTTTGTATTATTTATATTATTTTTCCACTATTTTTTTTTACACAATAAATATCCCTGAACATTCCACTACAGAAATAAACACACTTTTTTTATTTATTTAATTACTTTATTTTATGTATTTCGCTTTTTTAAATAATAATAATAATAATAATAATTGCATTTATTTTGCTTGTATCCCTAATTATTCATTTTAATGGGTCTGACCATAGCTAGAACAAACTAATATGTACATATAAACCTCGAGGAACAAATTCATCTCATGGAGGAACAAATTAACCTTAACGAATAGATCGTCTTCTTTGTTCGAAAATGGGAGGTACGATCTTTTGACCAGGAAAAATTACCTCCTTCGGTAATTTTTTTCGATTTTCGTCGAAAATATTGACGAATTTATCACCTGACATTTTTGTTGATATTTTTATTTATTACAATTAAAAGTACAGTGGCCAAAATAATTAAAATATTAATAAAAATTTTAGTAATAGTATTAAAATTAATAATTATGGATAAAAGCAAAACAAATATAATTATTATTATTTATAATTAATTATTAACATCATTCGATGTTTAGTGACTAAATATTGAATTTAAATTATGTTTTTTTTTATTAGGATGTTAGTTCAAACATTTTGGAAAAATTAATAATTTTATTCAAGATAAGCCATTTTTATATAATTGTCGTGTCTAAAACAATAATCCGATAAAAGGATAAAAATTACTAAATCTCTAAATATTATTTATAATAATATTAAATAATAATTTATATTTGTATTTTTGACTTCACTTGTACACAAAATTTCTTTCGTCAACTTTAAAATTTTGACATTTCATATTCAACACAAGAGTATTGTATACTCACTCACACAAACAAGAAAATATTAAATGAAACGATATATTTCATCAAAAATGCACCTGAGGTTCAAAAATTGTTCTTCCTATAGTCTTTTTATATGCTCCTGCTGTACTTGCTATGGTCGAACGGATTAATGTTATGCAAATCATGCGATTGATTTGAACTTTATACTAGTAAAGAAGAGAAAAATAAAGGCTTATGTGCAAAATGTTTGAAATTAAAAAAAAATGTAATTGCTAAAATTGCAAAATTTGCACATAGCAACCCAGTTAGCAGCAATTGAAATTAATCTCAAATCAAAAGAATATTTATATTATAGTATTGTACTAAAAAAGAATTTGTAATAATCCTATTTAATATCGAGTTAATTCAATTTAAGCCTGCTAACATTGTTATATCACAAACAATCAAATTGGATAAATGAGAACATGTGTTTCACTTTTTATTTATACTTATATACAAATGTTTTCTTAACCGAAAACTTTTATTAGGCGGAGTAAAAACCGTTCGGTCTAAAAAAAAATTGGCGTAAAAGTCGATAGGTCAAAAAAAATTCGGTGTAATCGACCGGCACCGTTTTGGCTTCGTCGTAATCGACTAAGCCTAAAGTAATGGAAAATTTTCAAATTCAACTTTTTTTTATTTTTAAAAGACACAATTGAAAGAAAATTTCCAATTTTTTTTTTCTCACATAGATTTTTTATTTATTTATAGGGCGATAGTGCAATCTATTTTTACTAACAAAAGGTTAAATTGGGGGTTATTGCAACTTTCATGCCCAAAAAATCCTGCCAGTTGGGGCTCCGCCGGCTTCGTATGTGAACATGATAATTCAAAAACGCGTGAAGTGATTTCAATGAGGTTTTGGGAATAATATTTTATTATATTAAATGACAATACACTATGGCATAACATTCGACGAAGCATACAGCCATACTTGCATTTCCTTTTTTCATGATGATCATTGTATGTATTTTATTGTTTAAATATTTTATATTTTACAATAAACGCTATTGTTTTTTAAATGTTATAAATGAAATAATTTTAGTATTTTTTTTTCTCTTGATTCAATAAATTAGTTTAATTGTTTATAAAAAGCATTTTTGAATTATTTAATAATGAACAATAATTATAGTTAACGGATTGTAAATGCTAATATTGACGATATTATTTGAATAATTATTAAAATTTTTGTTAATTTACTTTCATGAATTGGGCCAAATAATAAAATCATAAAATTAATCAGTGTAAAATTATTTGTTATCACAATTTCATCTTTTTCGTCCCAACGAATTATATGAAGTGTTTTAAACATGTTCAATCTAATTTTGGAATTAAAGAAGTTTTGAATTATAAATATTGCGTCAATAAACTGCCATACCTAACACTGCTTTACCGAATCCAATTAAATTAAATTTTTTGCGCTAATATAAATTTATTTTAGTTGCCATATCATATCAGCACCAACACAAATTATTAATGAAATATTTTTAACATCATAAATAACTTTTATATTTAAAAAACAGCCTAAATGTATGCAATAATTGAATGTTACCTTAAACTATAAGGCCGCAATTTGGGCAGTATGGATTTAATTAATAATGATCTTATCATTATTATTATTGTTATTTATTTTATTACTCAAATCGTGGATTTTTTGTTCCCATTTGTTTTTGCTATACTACATAGATTATTAACATTGACATTTCTTTATTTTCATATTAATTTTCTTATCAACCGGATTTTGAAATAGTGTTTAGGTAATGGTCTTTAGGTCTTATCTTTATACTAAATTATAAAAACATTTATTTGTTTATAAAATCTTTATAATTTATTATTCCAATATAATTCACTATAATTCAATATGAAACGCACATTAATCACTTATAAAATCTAGAAACTTAGAACCTAGTTACAATAATTACAAAAAAATTTCTTTCTTCTACTATTTTATAGTACAATGGAACGTAAACTTAATAGTTATGTACAATCATTTATTACTTCCGTTTTTATATCTATAAATATTCTATAATATTTAACATAAACAATTATTTTGCTTTATTTATTAACAATATTGTTTTAATTATCAAGCGATATTGGATTTTCCATTTTCTTGTTCTTTTTAATTTTTTCGTTTTCAATATTAAGTTAATAATTAATTACAATTTCCTTATCGTAATGTTCTTTTGACTAGGTTATTTATATAATTTAATTCTAATCAATGTTTTTTTGTTGCTTTTTTTTTTTGAAGAAATATAATAACATTACGAATTAATATAAACTTAGACTTTATTAAGTCTAACTGGTTTAAATATATCTTCTTATTTTAATTGTTCACTGTTTGTTTTTCTTTATTTTTTGTTTTTACTAAATTTACAATTTAATTTAATCCATTCTAAAATAAAAAATAAATAAAGTTAATTTACTTTTTTATATTTTATTTAATTTTTAGTTAAAAATTATAATAATAGTAAAAATGATTTGAAAATCAGTTTTGATTAGACTTTCCGGTTCTGTGATCAGTCAATTGTTAAAAAATAAAAAAAAATAGAAATTTTACAAAAAAAATAAAAATAAAATTGACTTTGATTTTTTGAACCTAAGACATTTTTGTTTTCAACATTTACTTTAATCTATTTTTTTAGTTTAGTTTGGACAATCAAATAACTAAAGAATAGGATTTAATTAACATTTGAATAAAATGGCAGTTAAATATATACTAATTTTGTTGGGGACAGGTAATTAAAAATTAATAATTTATCAACAATATTTAGTTTAGTGAAAAGTTATAATTATTATTGTGTTGTTATAGTTGTGTCATTAAGTCATCAAACAATAAATTTTCATTGTTTAATTGCTGACAAGATTTGTCCCAATCCTTATGTTAAGTTTTATCTATACACACGGTAGAATAATCTTAAATTAATTTGCATTAAACTATCGATTCTAAGTATTTATTTTTTAGTGCAACTCAACAAAATCCAACAATTGTGGATATTACGCAGCCAAATCTCAGTCAAAAGTTTCTACTGGGTCGTCAGTTAATATTTTTAATTCACGGTTTTACAGGACATAAAGATTTTGCACCCAACCCGGAAATTCGGCCAGCTTATTTTGAAAATGGCGAATATAATATAATATCTCTTGATTATCAGCCTCTTGCTATTGACGGTTGTTATTTTACAGCTGTGGATAACTTAAAAGTAGTTGCAAATTGTACTGCTCAACTAATTGATCAATTAGTTACAGATTCAATTTTTACTTTTGATCAAATTCATGTTATTGGCTTTAGCTTAGGAGGACAATTGGCTGGTATGATTGCGACTTATTTAACATCCGGAAAGTTAAAAAGAATTACAGGTAAGATCTACAATGAATTTTTGTTCACGTTTTGTGTTCCTTATATTTATAGGATGAATTTTAAAGATAAAACTTTATATAATAACAAAATTATTGTGGTCCTGTTCTTCAATTTGTCAAAGAATTCTATATATTTTTTTAATTAATAAGAAGATCAGGAATACGTATCCGCGTCTGAATATTTTTGAATATATATAATAAAGTATTAAACAAATTTTAAGGTCTAGAACCAGCAAAACCGTTATTTATCACAGCACCAAGAAAATATAGAATTGATCCATCAGATGCTGATTTTGTTCAGATCATACACACGGATGTTTTTGCACGTGGTATGTTAAGGCCATGTGGTCATGTTGATTTTTATGTTAATGGTGGATATAAACAAACCGGATGCGCAAATCTTAATCTCAATAGTAAAATTTTATTATTTTTCTTTTATTAATTTTTTATGGACAGTATAAAATTTATTTTCAGCTGCAGGAGAATGTAATCATAATCGAGCCCCTGAATATTTTGCCGAATCAATTAATTCAAACATTGGATTCTGGGGTTATCAATGTCCTCACTGGTATTTATATGTTCTTGGCCTTTGTAAACATACCGGACAGCAAACCGAAGCAATAATGGGTGATCCTACACCTTATGAGTGAGTATATTTTAAAATACAAACCCAGTTATGGTTTCAGATGAATGAAAGCAAGAACACTATTGCAGCGTTAAAAATAACTTTCAGTGAAAGTTCAGACATTAAAAATTGATATAATTATTATATTTTATTTTTGTTTTGGTCGCACAATTTAAACTTTTTTCTGTATATGTTTTTTTTAAGGTGAATGTATAATCGATGACGTTAACCTCATAATTTATGCATCTTTTTATATTTTTCCGGTTTAAGAAGAAATTTCATGTCAACTTCGAAAATTAAAAGGTCTTGACATTTCCTATTCTCACAACAGAAATATGAGATGAATCATTTTTTGCGAATATTTATGTTTCGTATTTGAAGGTTTTAATTTTAAATTTTATTGGTCTATTAAATTCCTGAGATGTCACAAAATTAAATCCAACTACAACTTTACTTCCCCAAGTTAAAAGAAACGTAAATAAAAAATTTTTTATTGAATTTTATTTCGTATTTATTCAAACACTAAGGTCATGGTCGATTTTCAAAAAAAAAAAAAATGATAATCAAATATTTTGAGTCCAATACACATAAATTCAACTATTCAAGTGTTGAATGTCTGCGATTATTTAGTGGACCATGTCTTAATATTTACTTACCATTACATTTTCTTTCTTGGTACTTAATATGCTGATAAATTTTGTCATTTATATGAGATTAGAAAAATCAAGTTTAATTTTATTTATTTAGGTATTTTATGAGAAATTTGATTGATTGAATTATAATTTCTAGATAAAATTTCTAGAAAATACAAAAGGTGGCTTAAAGTGAAAGAGAAAAGACACTTAATAATCAAGATAATCAAGATTCCCAATATATCAATGAATTACATTGGATATCACTTATAGTTAGTGAATAAAATGAACAAATGTTGACATTAATTAACAAATTATCGCTTCTTTGTAAACTTTTATCTGTAATTAGAGACATACGCTTTTTCATATTGTTTGTTTATTTATGTTTTGTGATTGTGATTGTGTAAGCAAATGTAAACGATCAATGACCTCAATCAATAAAGCGTAAAGAAAAACAATAGAACGGCTTATTTTTGGTTTTGCGTAAAACAAATTATTAAATTTATTACAAATGTTACTGTTATCATTTAGCTTTGTATCGTTTATTGCTTTTGAAAAATATATTCTATTCATAAAATGATATTAAGAAGAAAAATATTAAAGAATTGTGTGTAAATATTTTACATTTTTAACTGCCGAAGAAGTGTTTTTAATAATAAATTTTTTTTGTGAATATTATTTAGATAAACTCAGACATATTATTATTATGTACTTCCTTGTTTGTCATAAAACATCAGAGTAGATAATATCATTAGCAATGAAAGTATAACGATACAATGAACGAACAAAAGTTAAATTGAAGAAAACAAAAGAAAAACAAAAATAGTTTCAATAGTGAATCACTTTCAACTTAATAAAGACATTCACTTTCCATTTGACCATTTTGTACATTAAAAAAAATTGTAATCTCATCGTTAATCACTAGATTGCGTATAGTAAAATTTGATGTATATTTACAATATTATGTAATCTGTCAAATCTTAATACTTAAGCTTGTCGCATAATAAATAATAATTTCATAGATTCTATAGTTGACCCAATTATACGTCTTTGAAAAACAACTTCTTAAATACTAATTGAGATAATTAAACGCACGCTACTTCATTTGATATTCACCTTGTATCATGATAATTAAAATTCACCTATTTATTATTTATTTTTCATATTTTATTCTCAATGTTTTTAGTACCAGAGGACTATTTTTTCTAAGAACAAATAAAGATCCCCCACGTGCCCAGGGAAGACAGCAATCGGATGATAATCTTAATCATTTGGATAATAATTTAATCGAAGAAGACTAATTAATTTATCGCGTTTTATATATTCTTAAATTTTTTTGCGTTTATTTGGTTAAGAATATTCATTTAAAAATATTGCTTTATTGACATATAATTGTGACTTTATAATAATAAAAATATGTATTTATAAATAAAAAAAAATAACAAAAGTATCTATAATTATTTCATTTGTATATTAGTTAATTTGTATTAATTATAAGGTCTAATATAAATTAAACGGTGAGGAAACAAATTTATAACAATTTATAAGCTTAAAATTACTATAAGGAAATAAACAAGTGAAATAAACAAAATACATAAAAATTAAACTTAATAATGTATAAATGATTTAATATTGCAGTTACAGTTACAGTTTACTAAATTTAAAATAAAAATTAATTAAAAATTGAATGTCAAAACTTCTCATCCATTACAGAAGAAAAATGTATTAAATAAAATGAAATCCTGTTTAAAGAGAAAAATTTGTGAATTGTCGACAGTGTCACGTGAAATTTAAAAATAAAAAAAAATAATTTCTCACTTCTAAAAATCATTTCCTGATCTCAAAATAAAATGACCGTATTTAATGTATAAGAAAAATCCTATAAAATACGACACAATACAACAAACAATAAAAAAATAAATTTTTAAAAGTTATTGACTCAACTTGACCTCATTGCCAAAATTCAAGGCTTCGTAAATACAGGTAATCATATATTTGCAAACTATACTAAAATTGCACGAAGAAATACATAATTCAATATCTACGATCTTTTGATTATTAAATGCTTTAGAGATAATTTCTATTAAACTTTTACATATTTTGTTTTTTTCTTTTCTTAACTAAATTACTTTAAGTTAAAGCGAAAGTGCAACTGGCTGTTGCGATTTATGATGTATAACAAATAATAATAATATAAAAATAATAAATCTAGTTCAATTTCACATAAGTTGTGTATGTGAAAAAAATATAGCAAATCACATTTCTGGAAAACTGTCTTGAATTTATTTAAACATTTTGAGCAATTCGAATAAATCACAAAAAGTTAAAACATAATTTTTAATCTTGTCCATTTAAAATTAACATATTTTTTATGTTTACATTTATATTTTATTTTATTTGAATAAATAAAATAATATCTATTCATGGAAATAAGAGGTGTTTTGGTTCATGTAAAAACAAAAATCTCAATAAAAGCAGCTTAAAGAATTATTTAAGTGGATTTATCTAAACAATGTCATCTAAGCAAAGATTATTATAAAAAAAAAATTTTTTTTGACAAAAACTTTTGATATTTGGAATCTTCATAATTTTGTTTGTTTATTTGTATAAATAAAAAAATATATCAGACTGTCTGCATTAAGTGGTAAAAATTATGATCTTGAATTTTACAATAACACTTTCTCATCTATAAGATGTTTGATGACGTATCTGTAGACAACGCATTAAAGTGCATAAACTAGTTTTATTTAACTGCAGCAAAACATTACAGTGTGATTCAATAAATTTTATTTTATGTTTTTAAACATAAAATTTTAATCCAAATTTTTTATATAAATCACAATCATTTAACATTTTTTTATAATTTAAAGATCAAAAATTATTAATAATTTCTGTATTTTTTTTCAATAGAAAGTATGAGGAACATTTTTATATAACACTTACCATTAAAATTTTCTATGATCATAATTTATTCATAATTTTTATTACTAAATGTATTTGAATGAATTAATTATGATTATATTTAAATCAAACGAACAATAACACACTGTATTATGTGCGTATAAAGTGGGGGGAATATACTCTCTCTTTCAACTTTATTCGATGTTTGTATGGACGAGATAAATTTCAAGATTTTAAATTCATAGACTTCAAATACGATCAGTTCGACGGTGAGAAAAGTGCCGGTCTCTTCTTCATTTTATTTTTTTAGTAGTGAATGGTGAAGTTTATATTAAATTTTTGGTTTTTAAGATTTTTATGATTGTTTAATTTGGTTTAATTGTGATTTGGTGTAAGAAAAAACATAAATAAAGAAAAGTTATTGAATTGATATGACGAAAAATGTGGAGCAGAGAAAAGTGGATTAAGTTTTATTTTCGATTAATCATTAGTTTAATTATAATTTTGCCATCTGAATTAAGTTAGTATTTTTCTCTTTAAGTTATGTATTATTATTCTTGTCGTCTGTATTAAACAAATTGAATATGAATTTTTTATGAATGACCTTACTGTAAAAATCTTAATGATTTAAAAATATAGAACATTGTAAGGTTAAAGTAAATTACATAGAAAAAAAACCTATAAAATTGTTAATCACGAAGTTTAACAAATAAACGTATTTTGCAATTTTAAGTTTAGTTAATTAAAATGTGTTATGCAATACATAAATAATGAAAATTTATCAACTTTTTTTTTCCACATTCACCCTTCCTATTTTGGATAAACCAGAAATAAAATAGAGATATCTACTTTAAACAAAATTTATGAAGAATTTTATATAGTAGATTGAAATGTAATTAAAATGAAAAAAAAATTTTAATTAATTTATTAAATAAGTTGGAACATTCAACAAATTTTTAATAAAACAATCAGAAACTCAACCCAAATTATCATCAATTAGCGAATACTAATAAAATAGAAAGATTTCTTTTTTCTTGTTTTTTATAAATATAAATAGATAAAAAAAAGTGAAAAATATACAAATTTAAATTTAAAGAGCACAGCACACACATATGACACTGTTTCTTTTTAAAGCCAAACATAAATAAATAAATATCAAATGACTCTCATATGAAAAAATTATAAAAGGAAATTCCTGTCTTAAATTGTTGAACGCATCACGTACCTTCCTTGTTTTATTTTTATTTTACTCAACTATCCATGAGTGAGTGAAAATAATGTGATATTTTATTAAACAAATGATTATTTTGTGAATACATATATTTGACAAATATATATTTATTATTTTTCTTCGCGATATTACCATTATAATACACTTTATTTTAAATTGTATTTGTCTTGACTATTTCTTGTTTTGTTATTTTGTTTCTTTATTTTTTTCTTCTTCTGTTTTTTTTTTTTTCACTTTTCAGTGAAAGTTTTTTTTGTTATTATATGGATACAGATAGGCATACCTATGTTATTGTATATTCAATATTCAATATTCAATAGGTAAATAAAATGTGTAATTTTATGTGCGTATAAAAAAAGCGCGCTTATCAACCGTGTATATATAATAAAAGAGAGAATGGGTGGGAAAAAAATTAGAGAGAAATAATAAATTGCGTTACTTTAGTGAATGAACACAATGTGAGCCAGTGTTTACATTTCAACGTTAAATGAATTTATGTAATGTTCTTTCATTTAACTAAATAATACTACTTTCGAAATTTATTGACATTCGAATTGTATTTTTTTTTTTGGAATTTTATATATTCAAGATCAATGGTCAAACTTTTTTTTTCTATTTATATTTATATAAAGACTTATTGTTTTAATCCTTGACAATTTTTTCTATCCAATTAAATATACATCTTGAAAATAACTTATTTTAATCCACTTTAATGCATATAAAGTTATAAAACTTTATAAATATGATTACATAGAAATTGCAAAATATTTCAATGGAATATGATGAGCTTTAAGAAATTATTCATTATTATATTTCTATTAGATTTTCATTTCATTGTAACTATTTCAAAATTTTCTTTGTGAAAGATTGATCAACATATTCATAACATCTTCAAATTCATTATGTTATTTATGACCTTGTACTAGATAAAGAATTTATAACCTCTTCTTAATGCCTTCAAGCGAATAGCCATCAAATTACCAATTTTATTATTTAATAATTTCTAATTCATTATTTAAGAGCTCATTACGGTCTAATCTAAAGTATCAGTGCTTACATAGTGTTTACGCATTGAAAGCACGTGCTTACAAAAATTTGTGAAACATTAAATATTTAAAAAAATATATATAAATTTTCCAACATGGAATCTAATGTCTATCCAATTGTATGCAATTAAATAATATACAAGTAATGAGAAGAATATGTTTCGTATTCATAAAAAAATTATCAACGCTCATCAGGTCATATTTTTTTATTATTTACCGATTAAATAGAATTTAAATATAGTTGATGAATAATATAAGATTATAAAATAAAAATAAAAAATATAAGAGTTGGGTGTTTCTATTGTTAAAACTGAATCAACATTTCCAGATTTAGAATTTTAGAATGTAACTTTAATTTATCTAAATTTCATTATTTATCTAAAAAAATCCATCATACAACTATAATTTTTAATATTTTTAACATATTATTAAGAAACTTTTAAAAATAATGTGTAATTGTTACTCTTTTTGTTTAATCGTTTATCAAATTTTTATTTCATTTGTATAGATGCCCAAGCCACAAACAATGAACAAAAGCCAGCAAATGTATTCAACAGTTCCTCTTGTCTAGAAAAACCATATAGATGCCCTCATCCAAAAATTAATTTTTATCTATACACTAGAAGAACACAACCAAATCCAGAGCTTCTAGATGTTCTAGATCCTGAAAAATTTTATGACACTCACTTCAACAGACTTCACCCTGTTAAAATTATCATCCATGGGTTTGGTGGAGGCAGAAATCTTTCACCAAGCCCAGATATTCGTGAAGCATATTTTGCTATTGGAGATTATAATATTATAATAGTCGATTACACAAATGCTGTAAAAGAACCATGTTTAAATCAAATGGAATGGGCTCCAAGATTTGCCAGTTTGTGTATTTCTCAATTAGTAAAATATGTGTCTAACCATCCTCGGGGAGTGAAGCCTGATGACATGCATTTTATTGGATACAGTGTTGGAGCTCATATGGCAGGATTGGTTGCCAATTATCTTACTCCAGAAGAGGGAAAAATAGGAAGGATTACAGGTTCTTGTTGAAGTCTGAGTAATCTGATTATTTTTTTTTTATTTAAATATTTTACTTTTTATACACTAGGATTGGATCCAACAATTTTTTTTTACACAGGAGCAAATAACTCTCGTGATCTTGACCCAACTGATGCTCATTTTGTAGACATTCTTCATACAGGTGCAGGTATTTTAGGTCAATGGAGCCCAGGTGGGCATGCAGATTTTTACCTGAATGGAGGAACTAGTCAACCAGGATGTGCCAGCTCTACTATTTTTCGTAAATATTTTTTTTTTTACATTTTTTCTGGAATTTTCATATTTATAAACTATAGTGTTTAATCCTTTTGTTAAGAAGACTTTAGACTTTTTAGAAGAAGCTGAAAATGAGAATTTTTTATTTTTACAGAGACTCTTGCCTGTGATCACACAAAAGTAACACCTTATTTTATTGAATCAATAACATCGAAAAAAGGATTTTATGCTGGCCCTTGCCCAAATTTAATTACTTATCTCCTTGGGTGGTGCGAACCGAAAGATTCAGAATATGTTTTAATGGGTGAACATTGCACGCACAAGTACGTAGACTAAATGTTCATATACATTTTCAATATATCACAAAAAAAATTATTAATCTTATCAATACATATTTTAGGGCTCGAGGAGTATATTATGTTACAACCAACGGGAAGCCACCTTATGCCCGAGGTTTCCCGGGGAAAAAGGGTAGACGTACAGCTAGAAATGGATACAGCGGTCTTAGAAAATAGAAATAATCTATTAGCCATATAATCGTAATAAGTTTAAGGATGTTAGAAAATAACGTTAGTTTAACAATTGAAGTGTTAATGGATATTTTTTTTGTAATTTAACTTTATAAGAATTCAAATGCTAATGAATTTTTTCTTATAGAAAATTAATTTAGGTTGTGATAGAATTAATTCTAGCTTTATCTTTTTAGTAAAAAGAATGATTTTGTTTAATAAAAATATTGATTTTACTTAATTCAAATATTGTTTACTTTATGATTTTTTTGGTCAATATTGAAAATAGTTTCACAACGAAAGTACTTTTAGAAAAGAATAATTTACATTCTTTATCAGGAAATATAAATTAAAATTAATACATTTATTATGTTAAAATATGAAATAATCAATTAATTTCCAAAATTGAATAAATTCGATTGATTTTTCTTATTCAATAATTTTCATCTTGTGAATTCTCAAATTTGGGTTGAAATTAGTTATTAAAAGTAAAGGTAACTAAATATTTTCTAAATAAAAATATAATTATTTAATATTGACCTTTATATTTGAATAATTTTTAAACAAAAAAATTAACTACAGATTTTTTTTAAATATATTTATTATTTCTTAACAGAAATATTTAATACACAATAATTTCTTCTATTCTGGGAATAAATTGTTAGAACAAAAATTAAAAAAAAATGAAATTTTTTTTGTTTAATAATTTGAGCAAATAATTTGTGTCTTCGCTATCGATTTGCAGAAAAAGTATAAAACTTGACTAATATTTCAATAAATTTTTGAAACATTGAATTGTATTTCTAAATTGAAAACATATTTGTGTGTAGATAAAGTTCTCCGTTAAAATTATCCGAGCTTGTATTTTTGTATATTTGTTACTAATTTTTCTCTTTTTCAAAAATTCTTCCTAATTCGGTTTGAGTTAAGACTGTGATTGCCTTGGATGACCAACATCAATTTATATATATATAAAAATAAAAATATAAATAAAGTATTTTCAGTAACATTTATATTTTATTCATAATTATAATTTATAATAGTAAATAGTTAATAAATAAATTAAATAACACATAATTTCAATTATAATAATAATAATACATAATTAATATTATATAATATGTTGAAAGAGTCGATCAATGAACATACAATTGAATACATAAAGATTATTGACTTTTGATATTAGGATAAAAAAAATACACAAATTTAAATTATAAATTTTGTATACATTTATAGTAAATGTAAAACGAATTTATAATTTAAATTTAATATATTTATCATCATATATATATATATAATTCATTCTATCTACAAAATTAATTATTTTATTATAATAATACTTTTTTTTTATATGTATTTTATGTATATATATTTTTGTTATATATTTAAAATCTACATGTTTATTTTTTTCTAGGAAGGAAGTTTGAATCTTAGGGAGGGTGGCTTTAATTTGTTCACCCTGTAATTGGTTTACAACATATTTATTATTATTTTTATTAAATTTTAATAAATTAATTAAATTCTTTTTTGTCTTTGTAATCAAAAAAAAAAAAACAAAAACATTTGACAATTGTTTTAGTTAAAAAGATTTCAACATAAAGAAATAAAGATGATTTATGGAATTTAGTGATTATTTGTTGGTTTTATTATTTAAACTTTTTTTTTCAATAAATTAAAACGATTTGGAAATCATAAAGAATTTCATTTTTTTTGAACAATATACAATTTTTTACATAATAAATGTAAATATATATTTCTAGATTTATTTAAAATTAATATAATAAATGAGCATTTTAATATACATTCCATTGTTATTTTTTAATAAATAAATGATATCTACAAGGTACAATATACCATCAAATGGTTAAATGCTTTCATTTTTTTGTTTGTTTTATATATTATTAATTTTAAACTTGATTTTCTTTTAATTTTTTTAACTATACAAAAGTCAATGCAATCAATAAGTATATGCTTAGCATTATTTATCAATTTTATACTTTACATTATAAAACTTGTTTGCGTTGACTTTGAAGAATTTGAAAATTAACATATTTTGTTTTTTGTCAAAATCATATTACAGGTATATGTTGTTACATATTTACAGAAAATAAAATTTTATTTCTAATTAATTCTAAAAAAACAATTAAAAACAAACATTAAAAGAAATTTACAAATGAATAGTTTCGGTATTTTTTTTAAAAGCGTCTTCATGACATTTTTGGAAGAAATTTACAAATTAATATTTAAGTTAATTAAATAAAAAGCTTTATCATAAAATAAACGTTGACTAAACATAAAATTAAATTTAAAATAAATGAAAAATATTAAATTAGGTGAACATGATTTTATACAATTTTATTTAAGACTAATTTCTGAGATGATTATTTTTAATTTAAAGCTTTAATAATTAACGTAAACTTAATTAATATATTCATAAAATTATATTGTTAAAAATTAATGAATTAATTTGTAATTTTTGGTTTAAGAATATTTACAAAAATAATTTAATCAAAAACTGAAATAAAAAAAAAACTGAAAAGAAAAAGATAAATATCGCTTTGCGTAAATCTTTATCACATCGATCTTATTGCATTTTTATGTTTTCTAGTGAACAATGAATATAATTTTGTAAATACGATCTTAAGGTACATTTTTATAATTCGAAGAAATTACATTTTTTTACACTTTCTTTTTATTATTATTATTTTTAGTGCCAAAAAAAACGTTGTAATTATATCATCATTCACTTTTAACGCTTATTTTTTTTTTATAATCATCACAAAATCATTCCAAATATATTAAATCGATATTTATTGTAAATGGGCTTTTTTATCATGTATACTTTATTATTTCTGTATACTGATTAATTATCCCCTCTTTTATTAATTTATTTTTATTATATTAATTTTTTCTTATATTTTAATTATAATTAATCTTAAAATTAAATTTTTATTTGTTTTTGTTTTTATTATTGTCAACACAGCCTTTGAGAGTGAGTACACCTCAAATATATATACTCCTTAATTGTTCTAATTAATTATAATAATTTGAAAAATGTGTTCATTTTTAATTTTTATTCTTTTGTTTTTTTTTTTTTGGTTTGCTTTTCTTTCATTTATCAATTTATTCAAAAATATAATGTAAATTAACACATTTTTCATTTTATGCTTAATTTATATTAATTAATTTAATTGTATTATTTTATAATAATATTAATTTATTGAATATTCAAATGATACAAAAAAAAAATTTAATGAATAATTTAAGATAAAGATTCCACCATTCCCCGACCCGAAATTTTTGAAGTTCAAAATTGAATTTTCTTATTCGTTTGATTATCGTGTTTAAACTAAGAATGTTCATCGATTGTCATTTTATCAATTAATCAACTTATTATACAACAAAATACAATTCAATTTTTGTAGTGATTAATCGATATTTTGTTATTGTTTAAGAATTTCATTCAAAGAAGTTATAAGTTTAAATAAATTCAAACATTATAAAGAAAATCAATTTAGTAACTTCTTAATTTTGTATACAATTTTTATAATTTACAGGACATATACAAAAAGCTAAACGTACATTAAATTTTTTATTTAATTTTTAATTTATTTAATTATGAATTTCAAAATTAAAAATTATATTTAAATTAAAAGAAATGAATGAACTAATCATTTTTTATATTTTTTTTTTCTTCCCATTAAATATAAAAAATTGACTGAATTCATGTAGTTTATTTTGTTTGTATTTTATGTACATTTTTTAAATATAGAATTTTATTAATTATAGATTGTGCATTAATAACAAATGCTATATTATAATAATTTTACTTTAAACTCTTACTTAATTAATTCAATTTCATTATTTTACATATTTGTTAATTAATTTTTCAGTGACCGACTTAGATGACACCGCTGTCATAATAAGGACAGTTTTATTAAATTAATTTTTTAAGTCGAAATTTACATTTAAATTTATGAAACTCACTTATTATTTAATTAATTCATAACTAATTTCCTAACCTATCTAATTTTATAATTGCTTAAGCAGGGTTACTTGTTATGTTTGTATTATTTTTATGTAATAATTAATAATCTCAAAAGAAATGGTAAAGGTGTCCAATTAGAATTGGCGAAACTAAATTTTACATGTTAAATAATAATTCTTCATTTCTATTAATAATTTACCGAATAAATCAAATTATATTTGAATGCAACACAAATGATTTAATTGAAAGTTTAAAATTTATTTTTGTAAGATTGATTCAAATCTCAAGAATATTAGAGTCGGATTCAAAATTGTTCATTGATTTTTTTAACATTTACTACTTCATTCTTTATATTTTCGTATATTGTTTACTCTTTGTTATTATTTAAGTAACACTTAATGTTGAAGAGAAACCCGGCATTAAAATTTGAATATTTTATATTTAGAACTGAACATAAAATTTCAATTGAAATAGGACACCAACACAAATACTTTTTCTAGTTAAATTTAACTCATAAAATCTAA
Source organism: Pedicia rivosa (assembly GCA_963082725.1). Taxonomy (NCBI): domain Eukaryota; kingdom Metazoa; phylum Arthropoda; class Insecta; order Diptera; family Pediciidae; genus Pedicia; species Pedicia rivosa. The sequence goes on from OY720154.1 coordinate 26,470,081, forward strand.
TCTATTTTGAATTTTGATTAGTCGATCTATAATTTTTTATTGTTATTAGGTTACAAGACTAAATAATACATCCCACTCGCAATCTATTATATGCGCTATAATATTATTCACATTATATTACATTCTTTTAATTTGTTAAAAAGTGGTAATAACTATAATTAAATCGATGATAAATTGAAGAAATATGAGAAAAGTGCTTTATCACTAATTGTTTTTTTTTTATTTGATTCGAATATGTTTTATACGTGCTATTTTATGTGTTGTTTTAACTTTTAAATATTATAATTTTCAAATCAACTAATAATAAAATAATAATCCTCCATCAATCTAATTTCTTTATAATAAATACAAAATGTGAATAGTAGGTATCAAAGTAATTTTACGATGAATTGAAAAAAATCATTTAAAACATAATAAATAATTATTCAAAGTAAAAGTTCATTATTTTCTCAAAAAATATAACCAAGTAAAACGTATAGTGTGAAGGCACTTTTAGTAATATTCTTCAAATTTATGAACTATTATTAGTTATAAGTGGATTGCTAGACACATTGCAAATGAAAGTTGTTTGCGGTTTTTCAAAACAAAATCTTCTCACTCTAAATTCTAAATAAATAAAAATATATTTTAAAAAAAATCAATCGTTTAAATTATATAGTTTAAAATTGGATTTTATTTTATAAAGTTTTTGCTCATTCCCTAAATATTACATTTTTTTCTTAGAACATATTTGTATTTTTTAATCCTTTAAATAATAGATTTAATATTTAAAGTAATTTTTAAATTAATATTCATTCGAAAATGTGTAACCCGATATATTATACTAAAATAACCAAAAATATGTTAAGTTACTGTAATGACCACTTTTTGTTATTTATTTTCATATTGTTGTAAGACTTAATTCATATTATTCTGCTGCAAGAAATAAAATATGTTGCAGTAATGACCACTTTTTGTTATTTATTTTCATATTTTTGTAAGAGTTTAACTTTGACTTATTTAATGTGAAGTTATTATTCTGCTGCAAGATATTATCTTACCAACTACGATCCCATGTTAGAATTCATTTTATTGTCATGTTCTAATGCAAATTGGACATTTTTTGGTATTTTTGGTAGTCAGTATGAACGTTCTTCTGGTCTTCCATGTAAATATGAGTCTGTTGCTGGAGGCTGAACTGCCTCACCAGCCATAGCACTGGCGTTTGCAAAAGGGTTACCGGCTACATGCTCCACAGCTCCATAACTTACAGACTTTGTACTATTAATTTGAGCTTCGTCTGCCTTTTGTTCATTCTGAAAATAATAAATTTAAAAATATTTACTTTTCTGCAATAAGAAAACTATAAAATTGTTCTTACAAATGCTGTTTCTGCACTAAATTTCTGTGCTGAACTCCAAATTTTCTTTTCCTCAACAACCGGTTCTGCCCATGATTGAAGTTCACCAGAAGCAAATATACCATAAAATGTTATGCCAACTAAATGAACAGTAGCTGCAATTGTGAATACTTTTTTCCAACATCCTTCCGGCTAAAAATATTTCTCAATTTCAGAAAAAAGGTAATATAAATTCTAAAATAAAAAATTTGGACAACCGAGACCGTCACACTCATACGCACCCGCTTTTCTCTAGAAAATTTTCATTTATATGAAATGTTGTTTGCCTATTCGTGCGAAACAGAGTATGAGTGGTGCGATGGCAACGAAATTTAACCATTTTCATTTTGAAAATTTCTACTCTTCAATTGTGCACCAATACTAACAATCAGTATATATAAAAATGTTGAAAAAAATATTTTTAGACTAGAATATTATGAATAGGGTAACTGTGTTTTATTTTAAAAGAAGGTGGAATGAGGTAGTAGACTGCACAGAGATTGATAGCGGATTCGTATATAGATGAAAAATGAAGATGCTGAATTTAATATTTATCGCTTAAATCAGGTTTTCATTGTATAAATTCATAATGCATGAAACATCATATGATGTCAAATGAATGAACAATATAGTAAATACTTTGATTTGAATTATGAATATAACATTCGTATTATATTACTTTATGTTACTAGCTAAAGAGATATTGTTATGATATTTAATATGATATCGGAATAATTTCCACCTGTCATTCCAGAAGAATGTTTTAGGAACACACTTTACTAAGAAAAAAATGTAATAAAGAGACATACATTTTTTCCAACAATGATTTTTTACAATATAGATGCCAGATCATTAAACACAAAAGATGATACCTGATTGCCGTTATAGTAAACAGAAAATTTGTCTTACCTGACCCCGCGTCAAATGATCAATAGCAATTGGACAAATCAAACCAGCAATCGTACCGATTCCATTAGACATTCCCATTAAGATACTTGCATATCTTGGTGCTATATCCAGATGATTTACATTATATCCTGAAATAGCAAACCCACTGAAGGCAACTCCAAATGTTAAAGCAGTTATTGCGCCAGCCTATGGAAGTCAAGTGAAATTTGTGTTATCGTTGAAATAAAATAAATCTTTTATTTTTTACTTACAGATGTTGTTGCATGTGCAACGACAAGAAAGAAGAGACCTTCGAGTCCAAATCCACCACAATTGAAGAGTTTTCGTACATTTGTTGTTGATAAAATTCCTTGTTTTCGAACATAATCAGCAAGCATTCCACCAATGGGTACAATGATTGTCATCAATAAATGTGGTAAAGCACCTAAGAGTCCAGTCTCCTCAATTCGAAACGCAAATGTATGCTTCAGATATGAACTTTGATACAGAACCAGCAGATAAAAGTTCCAAGATCGGCAAAAATTAGCTACAATAATTGCGTAAACGGGCATCGATGTAAAAAATTCACGCCAAGGTGTGGTTGATATTGTTGGCATAGTTTGCTGAATACTATCTCCCAGAGATTTTTCAATATACTTAAGTTCCTTAACAGTAATTGTTGGATGAACACGGGGTTTCTCAAATGACAACCACAACCAGAAACAGTACCTAATAAAAAATATTTTTTATTTAATTTGTTATTTTCCCTCATCATAAATTATAACTTACCAAACAAGTCCACATATACCATACATATAAAATGGAGCCTGCCAACATATCAAACCGGTGAGTATACCAGACATTGGCATTCCTACTACCACACCAGCATATGATCCACTGAAGGCCATTGTGGCAAGACGTGATCTTTCCATTGGTGGTGCCCAAAAACGCCATATACCATGACAAGCTGGATATGTTACACCCTATTAAAAAGAATACAAAATATTTATCTCATTTTGAAGAAAATCAAAATCCAAGGATTTATTTGGATTACATTATGTAACACATAGAAATATATCAAATTTTTCCATTACAATAGAATCTACTTATGCCACATGAATGAACGATTCTTTCATAATACAAGGATTTTGCACATATATATTAACGGTAGGAAACATCAATGCTGATGTGCTAAATCATATAGTCCACTGTGGACAATTGAATATAATATTGAACGAATTCATTTCTTAATCCGAATATTTTTAGATTTTTTTCTAAGATTTTGTATTTACTGAGAAAGTTGAATACAACAGTTCTAAATAAAAAACTTAATTAACCTCAACTAATCCCTGCAAAACTCTGACGACTATCACCACCGCCGGATCAAGCATCATGGCACCTGGTACTAATAAATTCAAGAATGATGAACAAGCAATGGCTGTACCAAATATACGATTTGCTGGAAACATTGATGCCAAAAAACCACCAGGTACCTGTGTCACAAGATAACCCCAAAAAAATGATGAGTCAACAGCACTTTCCATTCCGACAGTCCAGTTATATTTTACAGTCTGAAAAAAGAAAATTTACTATAATGCAATACAATTTTAACACCCTATCGTATACAAAAAATCAGGATTCATATAAATGCGTACAAAAGCGTCCCATTTCCTGTCGCATATTCAAACCGGATGTTAGGGGTGGCGTTTGTGATGGTTATGTATATAAATATTATACCTACATTATATAATTTTTTTTATATTTTGTTATTTTATTTCTTTATGTTCTGCAGTGTTAAAAAAAAATTTTTGCTCCATAAAATTCAAATACAACTAATAAAACATCCCCCAAAAAATGTAAGAACTGTGAGTTTTAATGAATAATATCAAACGGCATTCAAGTGAAAGAAAACAAAATATGGATTCATAATTACGTTTCCGCACTGAACGTTGGTTGAAAAATTGTAAAAAACAGAGTGGTACATTGTTGTGCGTTCTGCACTCTGATAAATTATAGGTATTGTATGCTATATTGTATATAATCTATTCCTAATGAATGTCGAGCCTGTCAATGTGTGAATTTATTTAATTTTTAATAGTAATAATAATATGTTTTTATGGATATTTAGTAAGATTTCAGTATTTTCGTATGATTTTACTTTAGTACTGTGTTACTCACCGCATTCTCAAATTGTAATTTTGCCATTCCCATATTACAGCGCATTCCAAACGATATTACGAATCCAATACAGGTCATCACAGCAATTGTATATCTTGCTGAAGATATACAAGGACACTCTGCTTTTACATATTTGTCTATATGCCTTAATGGGGGTCGTTCAATTTCATCAAAGGACATTGGTGACTCTGATCCGCCATCATCATCAAGATTGCCGTGACCACCTCCACCACCCACTCCGCCTAACTGATCGTAACCGTGCTTTGGTATTTCGAAATTTTCATAACGGACGGCTCTGTAATCAGAAAGAAAAAGAAATTATATATAAACAAAACAACATAATTTTATTTTAACAAGACAAGATGAAGAAGTAGAAGAAAAATTGATCCAAATAAATGATGGTAATAAATTATTTTTGTTGACAAAGAATCGTAAAATATTATCCTTGTTAAAAAAAAAACAGAGTATCTCGGTAATGTGTTATTCGTATGCACCCTTATATTATTATTTTATATTTTATATCAGATTTTTGTTGTTATCAAGTTGCAAAAGAAACCTAACAACTCATTTGAAAAACTGATGTTGTCATCTTTTCTTATCAAATAAATTAATTAACGTGCTTCTATATTATAACGGTTCTCTTTCATTTTTCCCGAAAATGAGAGAACAGAGGAAAAATATTATAATACCAAGTAATGGAAAAACCACTTAACGTCACTTCCTGTTAACACAATTTTCATTTTCTCTTTGACATCTCCTCCTTAAAATAGATCATATTCATAGTAATTCTGCAGCTAAATATTATTCCCTTTAACATTCTTTTACAGAAACTTTCATTTCAAGTTATTCGGGGAGAAAACAAAATTGATTTTTTTCCTCTGTTTCTGATTTTTATTTTTCTTTCTTCAAAAATACAAAAAAATAAATAAAAGAACAATACATTTTACAGAAACAAAAACAGAAGTAATCACATTAATTTAGACATAAATTTACAAATCTCCAAGAGTTAAGCTGAAATCACGTCTCGAGAAACAGCTTAAAAGATTTGATATTCGCGTAAAACGATTTAGGTACATCAAACAAGGATTTATGAGGGTTTTATTCCAATGTTTTAAAGATTTTAATTTAGAATATTTATTTACTGTATCATCAAAAGACTGTTTTTAATCCAAATGTTATTTATTTTATATTTGAATAAAATTATCGACTATTAGATATAATTTTATAAATATAAGGTAAAGTCTGCTTTGTTTTTGGACAAATTTTTAATAAAATATGCGATTTGATCTCAGGGCATAATTTCTGTTCATACAAAAGCATTAACAAATTTATATACATATAATCGAATCACTTAATATTTCATCGTTATAATATCAATCCAAGCTGTAGTTAAAAATTTTAGGGTGAAGGCAATGTAAATATCATATTGAACCTAATATCGAATATTATGTATCTTTATTTATTTTTATTAAGTTTCTATAATTCTTCCCACTTCGTTCAAACATTTTTTATGTCGTCACCATTCCAAACCACTTTTACTTAACTTTTCTTAATATAATGAAATACAGTCTATAGAGTAAACTGTATCTTGATTGAAATTTAGATTCGAATCAGCTAAATCTTATTCAATGTAAATGTAAAAAGGTATTTCTTTATATCAACATAAACCACCTATCGCCCCTTATATCTGATTTTCTATTTTCAATAAAAGATAAACTCAGCATAAAGGTTTTCAAGAGTTCAATGAAAATTCATGGATTTTGTGGTGTAAATATCAATTATCTGACTATAAATGGGATGATTTAAATTTAAATTGAAAATCTGAATATGAATAAAAGTATTTTACAAAGGTTGAATATTATAAACGATTGTTAATTTTATTTGAACAGACAACATACTTTGAAGATGTATTTTTGAAGTGAATAAGACTTTAAAGAGTAACAGTAAATAAAATTAGTTAATATCGCAATTATTAACAAAATTCTCGATTAAATATTTCTCCATTTAAAAAATCAAAATCTTTTTTAAAATACTGAAAAATCGCGTAATAGGAAGCCAGTTTTTATTGTAGACTACATTAATATCAAAGACATTACACATAATTTTGATTAAAATCAGTAAAACAGTCACGATGAAGTAAGTTCACTTTACTTTACTCCTTTTACCACTTCCACCTACAACGACATTTATTTTAATTGCAAACGATGTCCATCGTAATTTTTTTCCAATTTTCATATGTCATTTTACCCCATAAAAAATCGCGTATATTTCGACAGTAAAACATAATCACACATTAATGTACCGACAAACAAACAGATAGACATACAAAGGTATCGTAGGAGGGTGCGACGACTTTAAATTCATCATTACTTTGATACCATTGATAAATGGTTGACTAAAAGCGAACTAATTTATTCGTGTGTTATTTATAAAATGAATATAATAAAAATAAGGGAGAGAAAATAATGTAAAGGGGGAGGAAAGAGTTGATATGCATTAAACTGAAAACATGATGTTAGCGTGTTTTATGTTATTAATGAATAATATTTATAGATATAAATATTTTCTTCTATAAATATAGATAGACGAACAATTTTCTGATTGTTGTTATTATATAATAATACAACTATCTCGATTTTCTAACAATAAAAAACCATTTTTAGAAACTAGAAATGATTTCGTACATTTAATCGGATCGTGTAAATGGAATATTTTTGTGGGGAATTTTTTTTTAGTACAAGGTTAAAAATTATACATTAATCTATTTAAAAATAGAATATAATATAGTATAGCTCTATTCTTTAGGAATAAAATACTTTCTATCTTTTATTGTTCGACGTCTTCATAATAAATTCTATATGCTGCGTCATTACGGTCAAAATTCTCAAAAGGTTTTATATATGATTGTATATATGTACATATTTGAAATATTTTCGATTATAAAATTATTTGTTTGTCATCGCATTACATTGAACTTCAACAGCACAGTCAAAGTGTTTGAATAAACAACTGAATAGTTTTGCGAAAGACAAAATAGGAAGCAAAACTACTATAATAAGTAAATATGAAAAAAAATTATATAATAATCATTTAGTTGAGAACTATTTACTTGGGTTAATATTGTAATTTCCATAATATTAAATTTTATTTATTAATTAATAACAGAATAAGATATGAAGTAATCAATTTTCCACGGTTGGCTAGAAAAATCTTAATTTCAAAAATGATTTCTTTTCATATTTGTTTCTATAAAAAATTTTATTTGTTTTTGAAAGCATAAAAGCAACTTCCATTAATTGAAATCTGGTATTCAAATCAATTCAAACAGAAAAAAAATTTAAAGTGCAAAACCAAACTTGTGCTAACCAACAACACTTTTACCAATAACACTAAAAATAGAACCACCTGTCGAGACCATAACCATTTCATTTACAAATTGAATTTACAGAAAGAAAAAAATATACGTACGAGTGAAATAAAATATATAAGAATAACGTATATGAAAATAGGAAATCAACAAGTTGATTCCAGGGGTGGTATGTATCCCTTACTTCATAAATTGTGAATCTTTGTGACTGAAACTCATACGTCCATAGGGAATATTGCGGTATATCGTTTTTATTCGTGGGAAACAAATGAATAATTTATTTAAAAAGGTGTAATACATACCCTATAATAATATTACTTTCAACAACATCAAAAATAAAAATAAATGCGTAAAATCGGGGGGGAATAAAAATAATGTTGAAGTTTATTCATAATAATTGATTATTTATTATTTGATTGAAATGTTATTCCTTATGAACAATATTTAACACATTTTTGTTAGTTAATGATTAATTTTTATGATTATTTTATTTACTTTATGGAAGAAATCTCACTTCCAGCCCCCAAACATGCGTGTTTTTACGAAACAAACTGTTTCCTTTACACAATATTTGATTATTTAAAAATTTCTTAAAATTCTATAAAAAAACAGTTTGACCTTCAATTTGGAAAACATTTTAAAATGTTGATGAATTTTTAATGTTTTTTGATATTGAAATAACTGATGTCCCTCGTTTACCTATTAATTAAGCAATGATTATATACAAATAGTCGTGACTTAGATCTTGAAAAGTATTTTTATTATAGAAACTCTATTCTTCTAAAAATGTAACGCGTTCTTATAAAATATAACAAACAACAAAGATGCTCAGATCAAAGATGTTTGCCTTTAAGGCGTTGAAACATCATTCCACAAAGTTTTTTTTTCTACATTTTTGACCACGACAATCCTTCTGTTATTTTACATTTAAATTTTTCTTTTTTCTTTTCATTTTTTCCCCTTTTTTTTACTGTTATAAAGAGAGAAGTCTATTTAGAAAATAGAAATCAAATCACCAAATTGTCTCAATAAGGGTGAGTCGATATATGAGGGAGGATATTTTCGTGGAATAAAAGGGGGAAACAAGAATAATGTGATACGATTTTTACTGCTTTTATAAAATGTTATTTTTCTTTCTTTTCATTTCCTTTCTTATATTTTTTTTTTTTACTAAAAAGTATTTCTTTTTTATTTTATTTCTTTTTTTCTTCTGATTTTGAGAAATTGAAAGAAAATTTTTGCGTTCATCAATTCAATGAAACCATATATAATATATGAAACATGTATCGGATCGGAATACAATGAAGTTATTTGTCACAAATATATATGACGGGAATGAGAATCGAATGGGTTAGTTTTTTTACCACCCAATGTACTATCTTTAATAAAATTTACTTTATAATATTATGTGTGTACAACCGTATGTATGTATGTGTATATACATTTGTATGAATGTATGAATGTATAATTTAAATGCGAATTTTGAAGCTTTCAATTTATACACAATATGATTTAACCAAAGCGAATTTTCACTTATATTCTGTCATCAAGTCCTATATTATAATCCCTTGTTATGTTGACGATAAATCCTGGAAAATCGCTTATAGTCCTGAAGATTATTTTGTTTGTATATTATATAGGTATACAATACACACATATATACATATATGTCAATGCATTATAAATTATATTTTAATCATGTATACACATGCACACATACACCAAACATGTTAAGAGAAAAAAAAAGATATTTAGTTGGTTATTTCAAACCAATTCAGTTGATTGCTTATATTTTTCTTTCCTTTTTAATATTCCCCTCACTTGAAATCTTATAACTGATTTTCTTTTTTCTTAGATCAACTGTGAGTTTTCTTATATATATATTAAATAGAATATAATAAATGTATAAGTTCAGAGCAAACAAAACAAAAATCTTTAAAAGAGAAAAATAAATGAAATGAATCTAAATGAAAATCTGTTAACAGCTACTTCTTCGTTTTTTTTTCTTTCATTGATTTTATTCTTTTCTGTTTTATTTCTTTAAATGTTATTTACAAAAGAAATGATATAAAATAAAAAGAATTCCATGATAAGGTTAATTTCACACTTCTTTAAAGATGAACTACTAATCAGTTGGAAAGTTACATGATTTATTACGATAAATTAAGAAAATTTATGATTGATTATTTTCATATTTTTTTACCAATAAAACAAAAAAGTGTGTACATTTAAAAAAAGTTTAAATATAAAAATTCAACCCTTTTTTCTATAAAAGTTTAACACTTTTTCTACATCAAAAATCATTTTATTGAGTGTGTATATTTGTTTTCAACTTTCTCATTGTCATTCGTCCATTAAATCATACATCGTTAATAATCAACCAAATAATAATTATCAACCCTCTAATTTTATCTACATTAAATGACTAAAAGTAATATTGAAGTGGTATATATAAATTTAGAAGAGGTGTGAGTGTGATTACGCAGTGTCTGGTGAAATGAAGAATGATTACCAAAATAGGGATGATGAGTGTTTGTCATTTGTGACTTAAATTTAATATATTTTCGTTACAGAGAATGTCTTTATAGTGTGTTATATATGGAGGACGATTGAAGATGTTTTACTTAAAATTAGTGTCGTATGTCACAGATTCATAATTATTATTTGTGTACCCTATTTTTCCATCAGCTTATTATGAATTTATTAAAAGAAATCTTTTACTGTTGAGTTCTTATTTCAATTAGCATTTCAGGAGTAATTACTATTTAGAAATTAACGATACGAAAATAACAATAATGAAAATAAAAAAGGAAATACTTCGACTAAATTTAATGGCGATTTTTTATTGGTTCCTCAGTCGATTTTATGCGAATACTATTTCATTTGGTTCATATTTATGCAAATTAACACAGTGCATTTAGAAGAATAATTTTTAATAATAGACAAATAAACAATAACCCAGTTTTAAATTTTACATAAATATATTAATATTTTTCTGATTATAAGTTTGATCAACTATTTCATAAGAATAGAAATTTTATAAAAATATTAAATATTAAGACTAAATAATCGTAATTTCGATCTCAACTTTTATGACCTGTTCAACTTTTAAAACATTATTATTATAATAAAAATGGTAAAACATAATTAAAAAACAAATAGCTGGTAATTATATTCTGTTTCGTAATAATTTAATATGAAAAAAGCAACAAAATGATGAACGTTGGTTCTTACCTAATAAATTTTTTACACAAAATTCAAAATTATTTGTTTTAGAAAAAAAACACCTACAAATAGGAAAATAAAAGTCTAATATTATTAAATGATCCGAATTCTAAAAATAAAAAGGGGAAAATAAACTTGCACCCTTCAACAAATACACTCATTTTTCACTCTAAACATTTATTCTTCTTCTTAATTATTTTCCATAAACAAATATTAAAGATAACTAGGAATCTGTATCTGGTTTATCTTTATACAAATCCTTTTTTTATATTTTTATATTATTATTTACTAAACTAAAATATATTTGATCCTCAGTTTATATGATTTAAGGGTTGGACTGAAATGTTAATTACATGTTTGAAAAGTATAAAACAAATATATGTCATCGTTCTTAATCGAAAGTTATTACATTTATAATGTAAATAAAAAGGGGATAAGGTAGTTTCAGTTTGTCTATAAAAAAAATGAAAAATAAACAAATCAAAAAATAAAAATAAATTGAAACAATGTAATTGAAACATCTTTAATAAATTGAAGCCAAGCACTTTTGATTTTTAAAAAACAAATAATTCCATCAAAAAAAAAATCAATTAAAGATTCAATTAATGTTAGAATGATGGTGGTTTTACAATTTATACTTCAGTTAAGTTCCCGTCAATTTCTGTATTATTCAACAAACAAATGAAAATCAATTGAACCGGAAATTCAATCAGTGAAAATAAATCATATCAGAAAATGTATTAAATGAATATTCTTTGAAATATATCCGGCTATTTGGATGAGTTTTTCAATGCGTTATATTTTTCTTTGGCTGTCTATAGATTTTGCTTTTGATACAATTTATTATTATTATATAAATATATCTGGTTGTTCTCTCTAGGGGATAAAGATGAAAATATGTATTTGAAAATATTTTCTTTCCTTTTTTTTTTGAATGATAAAAATTTACATTCAAAAATGTTAGTTTGTGCGGAAAATAATCTGATTCGATTTAAATGTTAGGCGATTTAAAAAATTCTTAAGTTTGTATCTTTTTTTTTGTGGCTGTAAATTTATTCATTGTGATGCTTTCTGGTTTTTTCCAATGTGGCTAAACACTGAAAGATCTACTTTAACTAAATTGTACTGGTTTATCGAAATCTTATTTTACAGTCACCAACATTTTAAAATTTTAAACTGTACGGCTCCAATTGGGCTTTGAGTTAGAATAAATATCATTTTTGTAGCACAATCAATTATAATCATTTGTGACATCACACTATAAAACAGATTCTATTGGAATTAACATTATTAGGACAATTAAGGAATAAATATGTGACTGAATTGTAATATAATAAATGTATTTTCAAACCTATTTTGGAATTTGAAATTCAATTAAAAATTGAATCAAAAAAGTTTTCAATTAACTTTAAGTCTTTCATGTAATGAATTTTATTTGCACAATAAAATCAAATTATATATTTGTTACATAATCAAATAATCAAATTCAAATCATAAAATAATGATACAATTCAAAATATTGTTTGAATTTATAGCCATAGTAAAACCTTTATAATTTAATTGTTGATATCCAACATCAAACAGTTCAAAAGTTATAAACTCTGATGGCTTTCGACGTTTAACAAAACTTTTTATGGTATTTTCAATTATTTTATTACCGGAGTGTTGTCAAGGATCAACTTCAATTAATAAAATTTAATTAAAATTAATTTAGTATGTATTATTTATTTCTATCAAGTTTCACATTTCAATCAAAAGAAATCTTACAACTGAATGGCCTAAAATAAAAATAAAATGTGTCTTGAGTGAATGAAAATTCAACTCGCCTAAATATACGAGTTTCGTTTAGATATTTGCAAAATGATTTACCGCACATACAATCACAATATCAACAAGAGAATCAGCAAAAAAAAAAAAAGAAATAAAGAAAATTTAAGAAAATCGAAAAAAAAACACAGAAAGAAAGATAAAACCTTTCCTTCCGTTATTCTGTTGCATGCGCCTAAATTTTTTTCTTTAAAAAAAAATAGATTTTTATTTCTTTTACGATTTTTATTTTTATTTGTTTTACGCAAATAATATTCTGAAATGCTGAATCGTCACGTTTCTTATATATTCTGTTTATTGATTCGAAATATATACGAATACAAAATATGTCTTTTAATCTAACGTCTTATATCTATACATATAAACATCAGCCTATATATAGATTCAGATTCCAATTCAAACTCAGTATTTCAGTCTGTGGAAAAGAATGTAAAGTTGGTACATATACATTTTTCTGTAAACTTATATAATATTTTAGATATGTTTATGTTTATTAGATGTTGTTTCATTGTTTATCTAAGTAAAAGAATTACTTTTTATCTAACCAAAATCAAATAGATATCTTGATTTAGTTGACTTTAACATATTATCTATTTTATTCTTATATGAATTTTATTCGGAAGTGAAATAAACAACATGTTATTCTTTCATGTTTTGAATTAAGATGAAAGTCATTTAAAGGACATTAATAAACAAACATATTTGCATATATACAAGCAAAAGAGTTATGTAAAACAATAAAATATGGATAAAAGAAATTGGCGACAGCATTAGCTTATTAATTCTCTAACTTCATATTTTATTATTTGGCTGTTTTTCACATAAATATTTGTACAAAATGTCATCAAAAAAATATACGTTGGTAATGTACCCTTCCCCTACCTTTAATAGCGTTTATCTTAAGTAAAATATGGTATATTTTCTTGGATTCCTGTTCATATTTTATAAATAATATTAATATAATAATCGTGAATTTCATTTAATTTACAAAACCGAAATATCTAAATTATCGTATAAATTAATAAATATTATTTATATAAAATATATTTTATACCCTCTACTCTTCATATTATTTCTTCGTGTCCCATCATCATATCCCTATTCGATATACCATTCGCAATATAAAGTGTTTTTCAAAATTCTCTGACTTCCGCAATAATCGTGGAGCCAAAAATAATATAAAAAAAAATAAATGAAAATAGAAGAAATTGACAAGCAAATATTTGATCGGAGAGAGCTGTACGATTTTTATGAATGTCTATAAATATTGAGGGAAACAAGGGGGAAATATTTTTTCTTTCTATGTTTTTTTGCCCATCTTTAATGAACGATGTTAGTTATAAATATATACGATTGTCTGTCTTCAAGAGTCAATATCTTCAGGCAAAGTGACTCATCATATCGAAATTAATTTGCAATTTTATATTTTCATACTAAAACAAATATATATTATCCATCTCACTTTATTTCTCTATCTATCTATACCAACACATAAATAGAGAACTTTTATCTACAATAAATTCTTCTTGAAACAAAATCGAAAGAATCGAGAAAAAAGTGACAAAATATAATTTCGCGAAATGACACGGTTTGAATATTAAAATAGGAGAAAAAATAAACGAAAGGAAAGAAGAAAAATTTGTTATTATCCTTTTAAGAAGTTGATTACATAAATTGAATTTCTTTTTATCATATTTTCTTTTTTTTTCTCAGTTGGTTTGTCCTTTCTTTTATTATATTTATTCATTCGTTTTTTTTTCTTTTCTTTTCTGTAATTTGACGATAAAATTAAGTTAAAAGTATACCCTGACTGTGAAGCAATTGAAATAAAATGCGTTATTATTTTCTTTTTATCCATTCTTTTCTTTTTATTTAAGGGTGGAAACTGATAAGTTAACGATAACAGATGAAAAATTGTTTGTGAAAATGTAAGAGTTGTGTTCAAGAAAATGGAGACATTTTAAGGATTTATTGTGTGATTTTATTTTTGTTGAGGTTTTTTACTTTTTATTTTTCATTTTAGGGCGTTTAATATAAATTGTATATAAAATAAAAAATAGTAAAAGCTTTTATAATATACGAGAGGAGAAAAATCACAAAAAAAAGAAAGGAAAACAGGAAAATGTTAAAATGTTTTTATTTGACAAACAATTTAACATAATTTGTTATGGAATCTATAATAGATAAACCGAACCTATTTGATGTATCTGTTTAGAATATTATATACTGAAGGTACTGCCCTTAAATTAAAATTTATGGCTGAACGAAATACAAATACAAATATAAATACAAATGCAAATGAAATGAGAAAATATATTTAGTTATATGGGTTTTCACTTTAATTTGAATAAAATATTTACAGACAAAATAATACAATTGTCAAAAGAGTTTCGTGTAATAAATACTCGAAAAAATTTGGTTAATATTTTTACTAGATTCATAGTTTAGTTTTTTTGTTTTTTCTTGTGTGAAATGTTACAGTGGATGCATAGTAGCCATCAGGCTAATGATGATCATTTGTAATTTAGCATTAAAAATTATTTAAATTCTCTATAGTTAATATTTTCATAACTTCCTGAATTATTCTTTCCATATTACGTAAAAAATTGTTTCTCTATAAAACTAAACTAAAAATATTAAAAATACTAACTCCCCCAAGGATTAGTAAAAATGAAAATCAGATTTTATTTTTTTTATTTAGATCTTTCCCTTTAATATTCAATTTCAATATTTTCTTTGACCATATTTAAGCCTTTGTATTCCATCACCCATAATAATTAAAATTGCAACAAAATTTCCTATCACAACATCCACAAATAATAACAATAATTACATCCTTTTCATCCTTTTTTTAGCATGCGTGTATGGAAGCTAAAAAAGAAAAATGTATACAAAATCTCCTTTAGCTGTTGTTGAGTTGTCGTCATTATGTGCGGCTTAGCTGATTTCCCTTGAGACAGTTGACTATTTTTCGATTTTGATGTTCATCTTTTCTGGATATTTTGTATTTTATACCCTCTTTTATCTCTTTTTGTTTTGTCAAGAAGAAGAAGAAGAACATTCATATTGGCATGTGAATTTATTTATATCGATTTTTGCTTCTATATTTCTATAAATCTTTGGTTTAAACTAAAAATAGCAAAATATTTTTATAATTGAAAAGTTTTAACACTTAAGAAAATTACCACTTTTTCCCCTACTCTGATCCTTTAGTGGGGGTGTACTTTCGTTCATTAATCATTGTGTAACATTTTCTAAATTTAATTTAATAATTTTCTCTCTCTTTCTTGCTCTTTTTCTCTCTCAGTAAAAAACAAACATCCCTATAAACCAAACATCCCCTTCAAACCTTAATTATTCCTTGATTAACGAATTCAGATAAAACATTTTAGATCGTTTATCTAAATGACTATGACTGAATAATTTACTCATTGTCACATTTTCCGTTAAACAATTTCCTTTCTTTTATTTCACTTTTTTTTTGTTTTCTTTATTTTAAAAGACTTCTTATATCCTTCCGCCGTGATTAAGGTATAAAGAGGACAAAAGACGTTATCACTGACTGTCATCAAATTTACACAAATAACAAAATACTCCCTCTCATCTTTAAATTCGATATACTGATTTGATGTCTTTTTAGACCAAAAGTCCTAATACACGTTTGCATAATAAAACATTTTTGAAGCTTTTTATAAAAGAATTTTTTTAAAGGAGAATGGTTATTTATACTATTTGAATTATTCGTATTTTTTTATCATCCTATTTAGGTAAGTCTATACATATAATGTAGTCGCTTGTTGACTTTATTTCCTGTATTAAAATTCTTTATTTTCTTCTTGAGAAAAAAAAAAGAAAAAAAAAATTTGATGGATGACTTTTTTTATGTATGACGAGACTAAATATTTATAGTATTATAGAGAGGATAAGAAGGGATGAAACATGAGATATTAATCGTTGTATCGTGTGTCAATTTATATTATAGGAAATCTTAATGTGAAAAAAGAGAGAGCATACGCACAGCGATTATATTCATACACAAACACATTTTGACTAAGTTTGATTTTATGAATATTCGATATTTGCGTTATTCAAAGAACATTACAAGGCTGTTTAAAAATGGCAAAGAAATAAATATTGACGAAAACAACCTTGTCAATTTTTTTTTACTCTTTAAAAGGAATTGTTTTCCAAAGCCTTATATAATATAGTTAACTCAGAAACTGCTTATTTAATAGAGTTTTACGAAAATAATTTAATAAGTCAATTTAAATAAGAAGGTCTATATTTTTTCAATCAATCATTTGAATTCTCTATTAGTATTATTTTTGAAGATCAGTTGCATGCCAGTAGCACAGTAATTTAAACTAATTATTAAATCATTGTATTAGTGCCATTAATTTTACCATAATCTCATAATTATACAATACCATCCATCAAAATATGTTATTCAATTCATCAAAAAACTTTTATCATTTTATAGAATTCATCCTCGGATTTATCTTAATTCTAAATTCTTAAGTAAAATTCTTAAAGAAAAAGTAAATGAATTTTAATTATTATGATGTAATATTTCTGCTTCAATCATTAACGATGGTTTTATACACAATCAATTTTGAATAATAAAAGAAGCTCATATATATTTTCACGCACACGTACACAAACAGTAGGACGACATAAAAAAACAACGCAACTCTTTTATTTAAAAGTTGAAAGGATATTAAAACAATAGTTCAGAGGCGTCTTGTCCTGGTACATTTATTCCCAAATGTCACCCACCCCTTTTCCAACCTTTTTTTCTTTCTTTCATTTTACAACAAAAAATATTACTGTATATAAAAAAGGAAGCACAACGAATTGCACACAGAATAAAAAGCGTAACTAAAGGATTTTAATCATGTTAATGGCATCATTGTTTTTTCTTCTTCTTGTTCATCTTTTTGTTCTCTTTATTTTATTTTTTTTAACGAATTAAATTATTTGCCAATACGTAAAAGAAACAATTTTTTCCAACTTTTTGTCTCCCCTAAAAACAAAAAAAAATGCTCCTCAAGCCTCAACTGAAATTCTAAAAAGTTAAAAAAAAAAGAAAAACTTCATCATAGACATTTGTAAATCCGATTAAAGTATAATGTTTTTTCTCTCCTTCATTCTCTTTTCTATTATATTTAAAATATGAAATGTAAAAATCATCAAAAAATGTGTTTCCCACAACAAAAAATGAAAACAAGAAAAAATATAAATAGAATATTAAATATTGAGAGAGATAAAGATTTATTAAAGAATATTTTTAATGATTCAATGCATTTTTTTATGCTCATTTTTCATAATAATATTAGCGTCATCCCTACTTGATATTAATAATATACAAGAAAATTCTGGAAAAGGAGTCAAACCAACAGAATTTTAAACTTGTATATTAACGAACAAAGTTTTTATTGTTCAAAAATTTTTATTTTTAATATCAGCTTTTACAGATTTTTTTTCTATTTCTCTCTCTCTACGATTAAAATAGCTTTCCATCATTTTCAATTTTTCTATTTTCATCCTTAATGGTCGCATGATATAAACAGACATGCATTATAATAAATATTGAGTGGGTTCCAAACAACAATTCTGTAAATAGAATTTCTATAGACTAAATTTCATAGAATAAATTGAAATTTTTTTCCACAGAACAAAATAATTATTTATATAAATGGAAAACGAAAGCCTTTATGATAAATTTAGAAATTTTCAAAGATTTCTTTGTATAATTTAATTTAAATGTTAATTTCTAATTATGTACAATAAAATTCACGAGACCAGAAAAAAATGTGAACTATATCCGACGCATCGTAAGAAATGTATTCAATTGTATTCAGTCCTTGTTATTTCCAATCAAATTACAAAACCATTCAAACATATTTTAATAAATTAATTTATTATTAGACTTAATGTTAAAACAATTAATATAAGCATTAATTATTAATGATTGCTTTGTATTTGTGTTTGGTCATTTTTGTGATCAAATTAACTAATAGAAAATAATACTAAATTTTCCTAGTTCATCCACCAATATAAAAATCCAAATCAACAATAAAAGGAAATATAATATATAGTAATACACTTCAAACCCTATTTATATTTTCCTCTTATTGCTGTTGTTATTATTGTTGTTGCTGTATATTTTTCTGTTCTTGCATCAAAATATTTGAATTTCTCTATACAAGAGAAGAAAATATATTTATATCGATGTCGGCTTAGTTACCATGACAAGGTTGGTACTTTGTATATAAGAAGCCTTTTGATTGAGGGCGACTCAGAGTATTTTTTTCTCTCCCTATATTTTTTTGTGTATAGATTGATCGTATCAGAACTTCAGATGAAGCCTGATTCACAGAATATATACAAAAGATCTTTGTAAAAATTCAATTGAAGAAAATATTGAGTTTTTTTTTCAACATTAATCTGGAAATACCATCAAGGATAGAAAATCTGTTATCAAACTTTATCATCTGTTTTATTCTCTTTTGTTTAATTTTATAAACAGCAACTTCCATATTTCATTGGATTCAGGCGAACTCCATTCTAGGTCCCTTCATATAGCTTATAAGCAAAGCCTTAAGAAATTCAAACAGAAATTTATTGATTTGTAAAAACTAAAATTTAATTTGTAAATTTAATAAAACATATTTAAGAGCATTTTATAGAAAACAGCAAACAAGAAAAAACCTTTAATAAAATTATTTCTTACAGATTTATTGTTATAAGTCTAAATTCATAAAATACACTTTTATTTGGTTGATCTATCACTATAACTAAATTAAACTATACAATCATTCCGTTTAATCTTTCTATCTTATAAAAACATTCACAACCCCTCACCAAATATCGTAACTCAAAATAATACAAAACATACAAGCCCAAAAATCAGTAGACGAGAAAAAAAAAATAAAAGAAGAATCTAGGCCAAGAAAATAGAATGAGTTCTTATTGTTTTGTTGTTGGTTGAAAATGTATTGGTAAGAAGAATATATAGTTTTGTGAGTGCGGATGCAGGGAGCTATCCATCATCGAATAATAAAGAAATAAAAAAAAAGAAAACAAAATAAAGAA
The DNA here is from genome assembly GCA_963082725.1 of Pedicia rivosa. Classification (NCBI taxonomy): domain Eukaryota; kingdom Metazoa; phylum Arthropoda; class Insecta; order Diptera; family Pediciidae; genus Pedicia; species Pedicia rivosa. The sequence goes on from OY720154.1 coordinate 26,490,039, forward strand.
GACGCCATCGAGTCTGAAATGGGGATGAAAATATCCCCAAAAAAATAGTTATACTGTTTGGCTAGACTTTAGTCTTTGTGGCGACAGTTTTGTTGAAGAAAGAAAAAAACAGTTAAATAAAATATAGATTTTTCAGTTTTAGTTTCCCGGTCAAATTTTTTTTCAATTAGTTAATGCAGCAGCTTTAAAATATCTATGCACATGATGGAGATATTTTTATTTTAAGTGACCACTAATGAAGATATAAATGTTAAACAGTTGAATATAATACATTAAAATTTATAACCCTTGTTGTGTTCTGTCATGACTGCACATATAATAATCTACATTTTCGCAATTTAAAATAAAGCATAAAAAGGGTGGGATCCTATAACAGATATATATATACTGTGTTATATATACAGGAGTGAAATTCTGATAGAATTGAATATATTATGTTTTGCTGATCCCAGGAATAATTGTTAGAACGCGCGCTCGTGACTATTAGATGATATTATTTTTGTTGGGAAAATTTAAATATATGAGATAAATTGAAAAGAAAAAGAAAGGGAATAACGGTGGAAGAGTAAAGCAGAATAATCTAAAATTAATAGAAAAAGCAGTTTTAACTAGAATAATTTAACCGTATAAAATAAGCGCATTCATTTATGTAAGAATTTCATTTAAAAATAAAATTAATGGACACAACTTTGAATCAAGTTATAAAAACTTTACTCGAAAAAAAAAGAGAAAACAACAATTAAGAGAAATGTTAGAAAATGTCAAAAACAACACGAAATTATAATTATTCAATTAACATTGAGTACACTTTATATAAAGAAGAACAAATTAACTCTGTCATCTTTAAGAGATTTCTTTAGATTCAAGTTTTCATTGTTTTTGAATAGTTTGAGTACGCTGTTTCATAATATAGAATTTATTAATACCAACATTAAAACAATAAAAAAAAGATTATGAAAATGAAATCAAGAATTATGCTATATAGATGGAATATCTTAATTGAAACTAAAACAACACAAAAAAACCGCATACTTGAAACTTTGTATAACCAAACAAAAATTTATGTCCTTAATAAAAAAAAATCTCCCTTTTATAACTTTTTAATCACAAAGAAGAAAATTGTTTTTTTTTTCTTCTAATTACAAAAGAACATTCTTAAATTTTCTTGTGTAATATAAATATCATCCATCGTTTGTCAACGGTCGGTCCAAACAAACCAATATTTCCTTTGAAATTTAATATTCTATTCATGAAAATTAATGAAAGGTATTATTTCATTCAACATCTTTTTTTTTTCTCAAAGTTTTTATAAATATATTTGTCTAATCAAAAAATTCATAAAAACATTTTCATGTTTATCAAGATTTAATCACGCATCTATACATATATGATATTGTTTATCGGTTTACAATATACAAACATATTCCGTACAAACCGTATATATGATATTTATTATTCGATTGGAGAAAAACATGCTTAGAAGGGTTCATCAAGAGTATAATATACTTGAAAGATGGTATAAAAGCGATGGATCCTTTGTATTTGAAGTTTTCACTTTTAAACATGTTTCTTGATATAAATTCTTTAAAAAAAAAGTGGTTACAAGTATATTTAGGAAATACATACAGTCAATCAATTAGTTACAAAGAGGAATTTATGGTTTGAGGAATAGAGTTGCTCTCCAGATAATCTCTGCATATTTACAACTTTTAAACTCTCCAGACAATGAGTTTTTTCTTCATAACATAAGGAACGGACGACTCATTTGAACAAATCCTAGGGCTTTCCAACTTTTATGTTTTTTTTTTTTACTTCTTCTTTTTTCTTCCCCATATTATTAAGACACTTGTCTCGCACGTGATATGACTTTAAAATAGCATCCCGTTTTTTTTTTCTCGCATTTTTAACAAATTACCAAAAAAATATGTGTCACATCTTTTGTTTTCTGTATTAGAAGTTAAAGGACATTTTGCTGCGTTTCTTTATATTTTCAAGTATTTTTTTTTTTTCAAATTGGAAGTTATTTTGAAATTAACTAAATATTTAATAAAAAATATCACGGTTAAAATTTAGTTTGCACTTGAGACTAAAATTAGTGCGTCACTTCGTTATGAAATATTATTTATAGATTTTTTTTTATTATGTTGGTGTGTGTGTGTATACGTGATAGTATTAGGACTCAATTAAGATGTTCAAGGAAAATCGATGAACTAAAGCAAAAACGAATACATAGCGAAATTTTTTGTGTGTAAAATAATTTAAAGTTTATTATTGTTTGGTCGATTTTCAACTTTCTAAATATTTAAGATTTTGATATTTAGCTTTAGAGAAATTCTTTTTACAAAATTGAAAAAATAAATCAATTTATTTTTCTTTTATTTCTCGGTTACCATTAAAGTTGAATTGCGAAAAAACTTAAAGTAAAATCAAGTGTATAGATGCTAACTAAGAAAAACTATAATTTAATTGTCGATGCGATTCTGAACTCATATTATTATTTGAATATAAAATATTTAAAATTATTGATATAAAATTAGTAGACGAAATTTTACACAAATACATATGTGGCAAATTTTATTTATTCTAATTTTGTGTTATCGAAGTTAAAGGATTGATAAAAGATGGTTGGAATTTAACTTAATTTATTATTTCAATTGTAATTATTATTATAAATGAACAAATTTGGTAATTTAATTTATAATTTATGCGTTAATATTACTTGATATTCTTTAATTTTTAACATATTTAACAAATATTGTAATAAACTTCAAAAGTGTTGAAAAAGTTAATAAAATTGAACGACCTCATCATAACTAAAATGGGATTCTACAATCAATATTTAATAAATTCTCTCTTATCAGGTCACCAAATATTACGTGGAAAGCGAATAGTAAAAATCATACAAAGTAAAATTCTAATATAAAAAAATACACATTTGTTGTTTCGTTATCAGCCATCATTTATTATAATTAGAATTTTACTTAATAAATTTATTAAGATAATCAGTTTCTTTCCACATCAAAACGTCCGTGTTTTTGTATACACAACGCAATCATGTTAATTTCTAATCATCAATATTTATAAAAAAAAAGAACGACGTCGATTTATCTGGCCAACTAATCACATCTATTAAAGACAATCGCAAAAAAATATATCTCCATTCAGCAGTTTTTATTTTTAATAACACAGAAAAAAGAAAAAAAAAGTAAAAGACTTGAGAACATTTTTTATTCTCATTCCATAAATAATATCATTTTTTCCCCCATCATCATTTTACAATAACTTGGTTTTATAATATGTTTGCATCTCAGCTGGCAAAATACTTTTCCTTTTTATACATCCCTTACGTCATTCAGTCATTGTCAGGAACTTGGACCGTCTAAGCTTATAACAGTATTAATAACGAACAGCATTGAAAACATATTATGTTCTAATAGCCAGAAGAGAATTAAAATAATTCTATTATATGAATAAATCAACCCATCCACCCACTATTTATATTCTAATATTATACCAGTCTTTATATAAAATGCATTGAAGACTTATGATATGACAAAAGGGAAACTTCAATTATATTTCACTAATTAATAATATTAATGCGTATAAAGTAGGAAAAAAGGGACAACCAAAACCGAAATAATTTTTTGTAAAAGGGGAGATTTAAATATTATAGAGTGATTTTTTTTCAAAGAAAATTTTAATAATCTATAGAACCTGCACATTATCAGTTAAATTTTTTTTTACTTTGCCCAAAAGTCTTATTAGTCTATTTAGTGTCCTCAGAGTTATTGAAATTTGATTTAACTTTATTGTTATAAAGTAAAATTTGAGAAAAATTTTGATTTGCTTTATAGTTAGTGTTGTATTGCTTAGATTCCATGAAATTTATTGTTAGAAAAAGGTACGAACACGACTAATCATATAAATTCGAAATTCTTAGTTTTATGAATGTTTCATAATTTAAAAAAAAAAACTGAAATCAAAATCAATACAATCGAAATCATGAAATATAACTAGGTACTTTATACAAGCAAACACGATAAATCAATTTGTGTTATTGAAATGATGGAAACGCCTTGTATTGAATCCATTTATGGAGGCGCCTAGCAATAAAAAAAAATATTTTAATATAAACTCATATTTCATGAGAACTCAAAAAATTTTTAATTGAAAATGGAATCTCAATTCATCTGAAATCAAAAAATGTTTTTCTTAATTTCGAAACATTTAAGAAAATTTATATTTTCGTAATTTTGAAAATAATTCCCAATAATAATTCTACATATATAAATTTTAAAATAGAAATTGTTAAAACCGCACCTTAACGACTAAATATTTAATTATTTAGAAAATGATTTTAATTAGTTTAAAGGAATATAAGCCGTCGGCATTAAAAGTAAAAAAAAAATCATTGTTTTAAAATTATTGAACTTCTGAATGTGAAGTGAGTCAAACTATATTTTCAAACAGATATAAATAGATAAAAAAAGATAAAAGAAGAAAAAAATGAGTAGCAAATGTCACTTTTATCATATTAAATTGGACAATATAAATAATAAAGTTTCACACTTTATTTTATGACATTGAAAATAAATGACAGAAAATAATATTCCAATTTAGAAAATAACGAGACCATGACATTGCTCTATAAAAAATACGTATACGTTACTTAACAAAAACAAAAAAAAAAACATAAAATAATGTCATAGTTAATTTTTGATGACAATTCAATGCTTCGTGAAATCACATCACCCTAAATTTAAACCGTCAGCATAAAAATGGACGTTTTTCATGTATTAAGAGTCAAATATTTTTTGGTGAAGGAGAAAATCTAATTTTCCACTAAACTGTTGTGTTCAAACACCGCTAAAAGACTAAAAGCTTTCTTGAAATTTATATAATTACGCCAGTGACGTGCTTTTTATATAACTGAATTAATTTATCAACAAAACTGTTTCATAAGAATTATGAAGAGGGAATATCTTTCTAATTTTGTTAAAATTTCTCCTTGATTTCATATAATTTTATTAAGTTGAACAGGATGAAGGACAGAAATCTGATTTAATTATTTTATTAATTTTTATTTAGAAAGGGGTTCAAATATTTTTTAGATATTCATACTCAATACTCATGTCATATATGGCTTAGAGTTTTCATGTTGTGTAATTGAAATATTAATCTGAGTAATTTAATAAAATTAAAATAAGGTAAAATTTAAAGATCAACCTCACTTAAATTTAATCTTATGTTATGTTTATTTTTATACAAATTTAAATGGATCTAAAAATGTAAAAAATAAGCTAATTCATAATATCATAAATACTTTTTTTAATTTATGGTATTTATGACTTACATGATGTTTTAAAAGATTTGTAGCATTTTGTATTGCATTAAAAGATTTGATATGGAAAAAAATAAAATAACAATCAATAGTCTATCAAACACTGAAAATAATATTAATTGGTGAAAGGAATTTTTAACTCAATAAATACATAAATTTATTTTTTAGTCTTATATGATTTTCTCAACATTTTCTATAAAATTTATTTACACGAATTTATAGTTTTATTTTTATCACTTTCTGTAATATTTGAAAATTACAAATAGATTAAAATCAACAATGTATTTTTGATATGATTAAAAAATTTATATTAAAAAATAATTCTAAATAAAACAGTGGATTAATACACCTAATTCTGTTTTTATGCGATAGATACGTTCCTCGAAAATTGGCGTATAAAAAATACGCGTAAAAAAAGATAGAGTATCCATATAAAATGAAGGGATTGGTTCTACATTTTTAATATCAGCTGAAATAAGGTGAATAAAGAATAAAGTATAATGCGAATTCATGTTTCTGACGTGTTTTATTCACATTGTCTATTAAAAAAAATTAACAAAACAGAATCAATCATATTCTTTTAAAAAAGAAACCACAAAAATTATAATTTAAAAAAACAAAAACATTCATAATTTCACGAAAATGAACAGAAAAATTAATAAAAAATTCATGGAGAAAAATAACTTAAAAACTATCTTAAAAATTAATTTTTAATTAGTATCGCTGTCTGATGATAAATGCATTCTTTTATGAGTGACTTAAACATGTTAAAACATGCACACGCATTTTTCACTAAAGTTGTTTATTCTCAATAATATTGCTTTAAAATATTTTTTTTAAATCGCGTTAAATCAAATCAAATCGCGTAAAGACAGAATGCAATATGTTTTTAAAATCGCGTTAGATTAAATGCGCGTAAAAAAAGTTCGCGTAAAAACAGAATTAGATGTTGTCATTTAGCGATCAAAAAAGATTTAAAATTTAAAATAGAAATTCAATAGAGATACAAAATGAGTTTTCATAATTTTGAGCGGCAGTCTATATGTCCTTAATTTAATGATGATTTTAAAACAAAATTTGATAACAATCATTATTTAGATAATACTGACCGAGGAGTAGATATATTTGAAGTACAAATTTCAAAACTTAAAGATAAAATTTATAAAGATAACGATGTCTTAAAGAAAACATGCTAATTATATTTTCATCTTAAAAAATTGTCTTACATTCATTCCTACAATACAATAACAAAATTCACAAAATTTAATCTTATTTAAATAATAAACCATCAATTGAAATGAGATGACATCAACAAAATATTTTCTATGATAATTTTTTTGTGGGTAAAATTCGTGTCAACACGCGACTTTTTTTTTATTCTTTGTTTTTTCTCTTTTCTTTTCTTTTATATAATAAATATAATATACATAAACGACAGACTCAAGAGGCAATATCATTGTCGTCATCACGACGCATCCATGAAACGTGCTAGGAATTTGTTAAACGATCTTTATTAAGGAATAACAAGAGCAGGGTATGAGGTTAAGATATAGACATATATATTTTTACACAATTTTATTCATACAATTCCTTCATAAATAGAAAAAAAATATGAAAGAAAGAAATGAAAAGAATAAAAATTAGAAGAGCTGTATATTAAAGAGAAGAAAAAAAATATTGGTCTTGTAATAGGTTTTTGCTCTCACTATATCTTTAAACACTTGACTAAAAGCAATCGATCAGATGCTGCATCACAAATACCTTCAATATGAATCGAGACAGGAATCATAATAATAAATGGTTTGGGGTGCGATAAAAAGAAGAAAAATGCCTAAGCTAGACTTATTGACGCTGTTAGATAAAAATGCATTAAATTGCATATAGCGGATAAATTATAAAAACCACAGTGATCAAAAAAAAAATCACATTGATACCCAAATTTCTCACTCAATTTTCTTCCCACAAGGAAAAACAAAAAAGAAATTCTCAAAAATTTTGTGTCCTGCCCCTACTTTATATTATGTACTTGTGTTAACGTGATATACTTTATGAAATGCTATAAGGAATGCCGCACATCTGTATGTTGGTGGTATGATACTTGTTCACAGATTTAATTCGACCCCTGGGGAGCAATTTGTTGTTTGGTTAAAAACATAAACTGATGATGGTTGAAATTTTTAGATATTATATGTGGAGTTAGGAAACTTTAGGACAAGACATTATGATTTGATTAAAAATTTATTGTTATAATTTAATTTATTTTTAATTTTTAAATAATGGATAATATTTGGTCCACTCTACTATGATTGTTAAAGAATTGGATATTCATAGATATGGGACTAACAAATCCGCTGCTAAGTGAAGTAGGCAACTGCTTCAAAAAAATTTCATTGATTAATTTTTAATAATTACAAATGACAGAATTAGCAAATAGATATTTTGTAGTGACATGGAGAAAAGTTGATATGCTAAAATAAGAAATAATACTTATATGATATTTAAAATGTTGTAAGTCGCAGTATATTGGAACCAACACCATATTTCCTTGGCCAAAACGAGCATCCAGACTTTTGGATTTTGTATTCAAATTATTTCCGTTGCAATTTTGCAATTAGTGAAAAATAATAAATATATCTAATTTTGCTTATTTAAAGCCTACTTAATATTAGGATAAAAAATAACTAAATTTTTATCTTTCAGTTAGCGCATTTAAGTAATCCATTTTAGAAATACAAAAAGAATTGATTTAACAACAAAGTCTAAGTAAAAAAATTATATTTCGCTGAATGAGCATTTACGAAATAATAAAAGTAATTTACTCTTAGTGGACCTAAATCCGGATTATCATAAATATTTTCTTATCTCAATGTACCACATTTGGATCTAAATTATCTTTAAAAGATATTTATGGAGCACAGAAATAATATATTAATGCGACTTACCCGCCAAAGGCGCCTTTGGTACGATCCTTTAGTCCCCCCCCTAGTTCCGCCATTCTGCGGACCTTGTGGGGACCTTGCCGAGTCCAACTGTTGTTATCCTAGACTATCTTCAGTTTTTAGTTACACATTTTTACAAATCACACATTTTCTGGAAATAAAAAGCAGAAAACAATATTAATTTATGAAAAATCACATTTTTTTTGTTCACGATTTAAAGAAAAACAAAAGAAAAAAATTTATTAATAAATTTAATTAAATTAACTAGAGAAAAAAATTGAATTAATTTTATTGTTTTATAATTTTGTTTTTATTATAAAAAAACTCACTTTTTTAATGTATAACTGAACTATCTATGTGTAACACTGACTCGGAACAGAGGTTCCTTATTCCCCAACACAACTTTATCTGTTACTATTCGTTATAGAAAATTTTTCACAGAAAAAACTTTTTGTGTTGGTTAATAGTCAACGGTTGACTAAAGTCTGATATCTCTTTTTTTCTAACATTCCAACGAACAATTTTAACCACAATCATGAATATTTCTTACTCTTCTAACTAATGTCTCTTGCCTTACTCTATTTTACGTAAATTGTAACAACGCAGACGCTAACATAATTCTCACCCCTTATATTCGAGGGTGGTTACTGTATCAGTCAATTTTACAGTATATTTTCACGTATTTTAGGGACGATCCCAAAAATATTTTTGTATATGAAAATATTTTTCGTGGGTGGGATTCTGATTTTCAAATTCGATGTTTTTTTTATTATTTTTTTCTGTCTTTTCTTTTTGTTTTTTAATCGTATAGAAAGCTTATATAAAGTATATGTGTCAGGTACATATATATTTTGGTATATACACTATACGGTATATTATGTTATATTTCAAATACGATATAAAAGTTCATTTTGAATTTATATTTGAATAAAAAAAAAGAAGAAAAAAAGACAAAATACATTCGTATATAAAATATAGACAAAATTCAATGAGCTATATAAAAATACACACATACAAAATCATCCCTTTTTTAACGTGAATATTCATCATTGATCGTATTATCTGATTACGTCAGCTTTTTAAAGCTTCCAAAAAAAAACAAAAACATAAAAAAAGTTTTCAAATCAATAAAAAAAATGGAAAAAAGAAAAACGGAAAAATTGGGAAGCATTGTAAATGCCATGATATTAAAGCTCTTTCGTCCTTTCGATAAAAAAAGAAGCATAAAGCCATTTCAATTCAGTTCCATTTTAATAGAAAATTAGAAATTCAGGTTGCAAAACTGTCAAATTGATTTCTAAGATTCAACAACGTTTATATTCTTTATTCAGAGAGACAAACCCACGACCTACCTATAAACCACTACCATCTATACATACATAAATCTATCTATATATATAGCAACAAAAATATGTAGATGTTTGTATATATTCAAGGATATTCTTTTTCCTTTTTTCCATTTTTCTTTTCAGAAAAAATTTATAAATGTTGCCATGCAACAAAACATTATGTTTCATGCAACATTGGAATGGAATTTTTTAATATAAATATAAATTAAATCAAATATGAAGTTAATAAAATTTCTCCTTTACTTCTATCACATTTTATTTTGTAAATTGAATTTTAAATACGAAAAGAATTCTTTTGAATTTAATACACTAATTAGAGTTTATTAGTTAGATTATTATAATTGAAATATTACTTTTTCTTTATGTTTTTTAATAAATATATTTTATTCTTCTGCGTTCATTGTAGAACGGGAAATGGTTTATTATAATTTATGTTCTAAATTGATACTGAATCATAAATTTCCTAGAAATAAATTTTTTATGACCTTTCTTTTTCTAAGAGCTTAATGTCCAATATAGATGTCTTTAGAATCAGTTAAAACATTTTTCTAAGTAGGTATGTTTGGAGAATATTTTTAGAATTCTTTATATATTGTAATTGTAGGCGGAAAAGATACATCCACATATACTATCATTAATCAATAATAAAAGATCAAGTATGAAATAAATTAATAACTGGACTATATTTAATAGTCAACCCACATACAAAAAAATATAGTTGAAGTAGGTATATATTTTGTAAAAAAAATAGCATTGTTAAAGTGACAGTTTAAAAGCTGATAAATATTCAAACATAAATTATAGAATTTTGACATCGACCTCTGTAAAAGTCATAAGCCCATGACAAGGATATTAGATTCTTACTATATGTGATTCACAAAAACATTTAAATGTGAATCATAAATTATTTTCCAAAGTTTGTTTAAAATATTGAGAATACAAAAGAAACTAAATTAATATTCGTAAAGCGCATTGAAAAACACACGACCAATTGTCATTGCTCATAATCATAAGAAATCAATATTTCACTAAATTTATATAATTTCAATTCAATAGAAAACCGTTGTGACTTTGTCGGTTGTCTAGTAAGTCAAATTAAATACATTTAATATGATTTTAATTATTCAAATTGAAAAATAATTATTCAATAAAATCTCTCTTTGATTTACAATTGATGCGCAAACAATCAATTTAGATTAATTATTATTAATTATCAATATAAATTATGTGATGTACGTTTTTCAATTTATCAATTATTTTTCTGCAGAGAATAATTCTTGTGATTTTGTTACAGGTAAAATTTACATTCCACTCTACTGTACTAAATCTCGATACGTTCCAAAAAACAGGGTGATCAATTACTGTTGTACATATTATACTAACCAATTTCCTTTGCGAAAAATAAACTGATAAATAAATATAAAAAAGAGAGTATTTCAAAGCCTTTGTATTACGGTATGAATTTAATTAAAATAGATCACATATAAAAGCAAGTAACATTGACATCTTAAAAAAAGATACTAACTCGAAAGGACATTGAGATAAAAACTTACGGTGGTATAGAAAATCTCAATTAATCGACATACAATAGTAATGATAGTATAGATAAATTATAAAGCGTTATTCGATTTTGTTCCCTGTTTATTACAAAAATATAAATCATTAAAATTTTGTTTTATTTTATTTCGGATTATAATAATTAATTTTAATAATACAGACCATCATAATAAGATTACCCAAATATGATGCATTCGCATTTAGTGAAATGTTAAAGCGCAGATAAATAAGCACCAAAGATTCGTATTCGCAATCTCTGCATTTAAAGAAAACAACAACAACAACAAATAATATCTTTCAAAACACTCACCAAAATAGCAAAAAAAAAAATTTTTAATCTGACTTGAATATATTCATTAGTTCGCATTAAACTCTTAATTTTTCCATTCGATTTATTAAACACAAAAGTCGGTATCCCAGAATGACGGTGTTGATATGACGATTGTACGCTCCCTCTGTAAAACCTAAATACTCATTTTTTTTATCTTGCATTTAAAGAGATCATGTTTGTAGGTAAATGAGAGGGACGGAGAGTCTAAGTGGCAATAAACAAACACTTTGTAAGTATTTCAGAAGGAATATTATATAAAATGATAGAAAGAGAAATAAAAAAAGGAAAACTCACCCCTTATGTACATTGAACAACACAAATCCCTGTTTTATTACTTTCTAGTTTGCTCCGTCAAGGATATATACGTTTTTTTTCTTATTCCATTTATTGATATGAACTTTAGATGAATTTTTCTGAAATGGTATTTGAAAGAAGAAACTCAAAAATGTGCAAAGATGAATTTCATTTGATTTTCTTTCATTCACCATGATTATTATTCTACCACATTTTTAGTTATATATAGAAAATAAAAGTGTATATGTTTGAAAGGGTTTGATTTCGATTTCGACTGACAAAAATCAACATTTAAAGATAAATAAATCGGAGACAGTGCGGAAAAGGCGACTATTTGACGAGACAATAAAAGAAAAAAGAGTCTTAATTTTTTTTGTGACGCAAAACGTGACGCATATAAGAATTTTTTTTTCGTGAATTTAGATTTTATTTTCTACAAATAAGTTTTTATACTTTGATACTAAATATTTTCTCTTATATAATCATAGAAAAATAAGACGATCAATGGCAATGAACTTATACAGGCTCACACGATATATAAATCGATACAACAAAAATTCAATAAAAAAGATTAGTAAAATATGGTATGAGTCTTCTGGGATATCCTCTTTTTTATTTATTTATAGCAGATTTGTCAGTATTAAAAAAGGTTACATTATGAAAAACAAACAGACCATAAATGAAAAACTATAAATATTCAAAGTCAGCTAGTTTCTTTTGTTGAAAATGTTGTTTTTCGTCAATTTGCTTTAATATATTTTTCGTTTGAAATTTATTTTTCTAAACTTTTTTTATGTAACCCATATTTGTGGTTGGTTTATGCTGATTATTAGATGCATTGCTTTTCTATTTTATTTATATATTTTGGCTTACGCTGTAATATTTAGGGCGACAAAAACCAAATTCGTGAACTAATTTTAAACGGATCATTTAATTTTGTGACTTCATTTTACGGAGATTTAACGATAAAGTCATCAGGTTACGGTTTCATTATTTTTTCCTTCTTAAAGCGTTACATAATAAATATAAATATAAACACATAAGATTTATTTAAAGAAGAAAAATAATTGTGTGTTAAATAAAAAGTGCTAATCGACACATAATTAGAATTACAAATCAGATGAAAAAAACAAATAACATGAAAAAACAAATCAGAAATTTACAAATAATTTTTATATTTCAAATAACTTGACACATTTTATTCTTATTTATTTAATTAATTAATTTGTTAATTATGTAATCAAACTTAACACTAAATAAATAAATAATACACTTTATATGTTTCGATTTAATGCAAATTCTTATTAATAAAACAGTACTAAACATTTTTTTCTTATTACAATGTAATAATATAAATGTTCCTCAGGAATGAAATTATAAAAATGAAAAATATAAAACACAATTACTAAATATTAAAAATGTTTGTTTAACTAAATTGTAATAATTTTAATTTGGGTAAAAAATTTAAAGTTAAATTTAAACACTGATAGCAACAAAAAAATAAATACAAAATCATAAAACACAAATAATTTTCTAAATGCGATCATTTAACCCAACAAATTAAGATGTTAAATGCGTTGAGTGTTTTCTATCGAAGTATACTTGATGGATTCATCACAAATACATGTTGACACCAAGATCTCAAATGTCACATGTTTTTCTTTACCCTTAGTTAGAGCCCCTCGGGAATTATTACAGTGACTTGAATCTATACAGCGTGAAAATAACGTCCCTTTTTGTTTGTACAGTCAAAAGAAATATAAGAAAAAACTGGACTCTTTTCGTAGGTATGTTTATACATATGTGTTTATACAAAGTTCAGTCGATTTAATTCTGATTTTAGTTCAGAACTTTAGTAAATATTTATTTTAATATAAAAATGATTGTTATTGAGACAAAATATTGACATAAGTCAAAAAATTCATAATCAAATAAAAATATGTATTCTGATTTTTTTTAGCTTTTGATACAAAATCTGTATAAAATAAAAAAGAAATTCAATTTTTTTCTTTTAAATCAGTTCTTACAAAAGTTTATAAATCGCATGATTTGTGTAATTATTATTCTGATAACTTCTATTTTTCATTTTAAAAATTATTTTTTGTTTATTGTATAGAAAGTAAAGTGTTAGCAAACTATAATGAAATTATCTGTTGCTTCAGACTTTAAATCGACATCGTGACTTTACACTATTACGTCACATGGGAAATTTTTTTTTTTAATTGTTAAGATGTGTCGTATCCAGAGCTGCAAACCCGGGCAAAATATTCATGGGTCCAGGTCCGGGTCCAGTTCCACTCTATTTTTTTTTTGGGTTCGGGTTCAGGTACGGGTTTTGGACTTTCGGTCGAGGTACGGGTTCGGGTCCACGTCAATATTATATTTGTAAATATAAAAAAAATTGGAACAAGAGTAATAAAGAATAAAAAACAATTATCCTTAATTTTATTTATTTTTCAAAATAAACCTTTCAGATGAGAAATACGAAGTTTCTGTTTTTTTTGATTAAATAGAATATAGAACAACATAGAAATGAGTTGCCATATAGAATAAAAATAAACATAGAATTTAAAAAAAAGGAAAATATTTTAGTGCAACGTGTAGTTTTATTGGGTCCGGATACGGGTACGGGTACGGACTTTTTAAATTGCGGACTGGGTCCGGGTACGGGTCCAGAGGATTTTTAAAAGGTTATTATGAAACAGGTTGGTTATGGCACAGAAACATATATAGTTAGGGGATTATTAGGCAGTCTCTTATATATGCTATGTACATAACGTTTTTCCATAAAATTACAATGTATTTTGAAAATACATTTTTAATTATATCGATAATTTGTAATGTAAAGATGCATAATTGAATTTGACCAAATAATTGATTTTTTAAGGAAAAGACGCAAAATTACATGGAATATGTTAGCAAAGACACATGCAAATATGTACAGGGTGATCCCTTTTGTATTTTCAAATAATTTTTACAAATATTCGAAAATATCGAAAAATTATTAACTAAGCAAATAAGAAAATTTTATTAATTAGTTTATAATTCTCATTAATTTACCTAAAAAACTGAGCATAATTTTAACAAACTTTAATGTTCTTGTATCAAATATAAATATTTTAATTTTTCTTTTAAGAATTATTCTAATGACAATTGCAAACTGAATTAATTCTGTAATTTTCAGTGAAAAATAAAATCATACTTTTGAAAGAAATAATTAATAATAATTTATTGTGTTATAAACAGTTTTAATAGAATTTAAGAACATGACATGAGCAACAATTAGGTCGAGGGTATAGAACAAAATTAAATTACACAAATTATAATAAAACTATATAAGATAATTTATCGTATTGAAATAAAAAAAAAAATTTTCACAGTTGTCATTGTCACAGAGACAATCTAAAAGATAAGCTCTAGTATTCAAAATAAAAACCACTTATATACTACAAAGATTATCAATTATCATACTACAAAAGTAGATATTAATTTCGCTTTCTAGTTCAATAAATTTGTTTTTAATTAAAACTGATTTAGAAATTGACGCCGTTTTTCACATATAAATAGTTTTAAATTAGAATGATTTACTTTAAATTCTGAAAATAACAAAACTATTGTGGAACTCAATAGAAAACCAGAAATTCAAATGTTTTATTATGGAATAATATGGAATAATATAAATTTATAAATTAATTCGTTTTGCTTTTGTCGAGATGAAATTATTTTGACACATTTTCATATACTATTTTAAAAATTGATCAAAAGTATTTTGTATTTATATGTTTCTCGATTAAATTATTGTTTCGAAATATTTCGTAATGAAATAATGATAAAATATATACAATATTTGATTCTTTTTGACTAAATTTATATAATTTAATTATTCAATACTCCAGTTCAATTCTGTTCTCGCTTGTGGAAACGAATTGTCAGTATCTATATGTTACATTTGTATATAGCCTTGTTTTAAAAAAATTTACAAATTATTGTATCTTTCTTTTTAGGCGTTTGTCAATAAAATTATTATTATTATTAATATAAATTATAAAATGTACAACTAAAAAATATTTGACTCTTTCAGTTTGATTTTTATATCATGAATTCATAAAGTTTTTAAATTGTGTAATGTAAATACATATGAAATTTGTATTTTAATTTTTTTACATTATAAATTCAAGACATAAAGACTTAAATATTTCACCTAATATGGCAGATATTGTATTCATTAGAGCTTAATTTTTTATCAAATTATTTTCGCTCTGAATTCTATTGTCTTTTACGATAATGATTCTAATCTTTAATGAAAAACAGATCCTGTTTACATAAAATTTTGTGGTTATCGTTATAAAAGCGACATTCAATCTTAATTAATCCAAAATCATTGAATCAATTGGATAAATTTATAGAATATTTTGCATTAGACTCCCACACACTTCACATAAATATTCAATTATATGTCTATTTATTAATACCGAACTAGATTATGAAATATAAAGACGATATTAATTAAAATACAATTACATGAGTTATATAAATCTGAAAAGATTATAATCTTTTAGAATATTATTATAAAGATTGAATTATTACATAAATTTTCCATCAACGATCATGATGGAGCATAACAGAAAATAAAGCTTTTTTTTTTGTTCAATTATCGACTTTTACGAAAAATAAAATGTTAAAAAAAAGTTGGGGCTTACTAATTTCTGTGAATAAATTCCATTCCTAACTTCCAATTTATGTTGATAAATAATTCGTAGATTTTACATAGACCCTGATAAAAATTGTTAATATTCATTTTGCAAATGGCCGACTCGTTTTATTAACCGTTATTATAGTAACATAAACTAAGTAAAAATAATTCAAATGAAATGAAAAGATTGTAAACGCCTGTGCTTGTGTCTTTTGTATAACAATATGACATGACAATCAACTTTCAAAATGTGTTTAACTTTATGACGGCTGCGAAATCTGTTTAATCGTCTGTAAAGACAAAAGATAAACAGAAAAAAGGGTGTTACATTGCACATAGAATACAAACTGTATAAGAAGACATAAAGAATAAAAATAATACTTTTATATGATGATGATGGAAATCACATTATTTGCGCCTCAAGTGACCTTTAGTTTAATAAAAAAAAACGAATGAAAAGAACGAAGATAGTAAAAGCCGATTTTTTTTATAACTAAATTAAGGAATCAGAACTTTTTAAAACTTTTACAAGTTCAATAGAAAAAAATATATGAAAAAAGGTCACCTGAATGTCAAATCAAATTGTATTTTATTGATTAAAAATTCATGATATTAAAATCACTTTTACCCAATAAAAAAAATGGCTCATCATTAAAACTTTTATATACCCAAATGGATTTATTTGATTTCAAAATTAAACTTATATATGGAGACAAAATTGAGTCATGCGCCTGAAATCTGAGCTAAATTATTGATCCCCAGACACAAACGTATTTCCTCAACTTCCGTTTGAATTTCCGTTTTTAAACAAAAAAAAAGCAGCTATATTTATTACATTATAATTAAACTTTTTAGACTTTCAAACTTAATTCTTTTCTCTTCTTGTTCTTTTTTCTGTTATATATGAATATGAATGCATTATATTTTTAGTTTTTGTTGATTTTTTCTGGGAAATAGAAACAACACATTTGTATTGTTTTATCATTATTATTTAATTTATAAAAGTTACATAATAGAACTTTTGTTTTTTGGGACGTTCTGTATTTTCGATATTTTGTTTAGATAAAAGCGAACAAATATATTTCGGACAAAAATAAAGTAATGATCGTAATAAAAAAGAAAAAGCATTCAAGGTATATGCTTTAATCTTTAAAGAAGACATATCCAACTACAACCCTGAACTGAACCCTTGGAAATGTGAGTCATGTCTGATGCGTGGGTGAACATATAAAGTTTCATTGAGGTTGGGCGTAAAATTTTAAGGCGTGTATATATTTAAGATAACGCCTAAGCTCATTTTCATCGTCATACTGAAAAATATTGTTCATATTATGATTATTATTATTATGTGCATAAAAAGCTTCACATAAATTTTCAACTATTATATGTACAATATTTATTATTATTGTTTATAATAAGACTTTTATACGCACATATACATACACATAAATAAATTATTATCATCATCAGTATAACATTTAAACTTTTTATAAAATATAATTTTAAATTTTAAACAAAATATCCAACAACCAAATTTATTTTACTTTTTATGTACAAGAAACTGCATTAAAATATAATAAACTTCTTCAGTTCCATTTGTTAAAATTAAATTAAAAAGTTTATTTGCTTTAATGGAAAATTTAATAATAGTTATAAAGGAAATACATTTTTATTTAAAGTGTCAAAATTATACAAAAAAAAGAGTTTTTGAATAGTACTTTTGTTGACTATATTTAGGTATTTTATTATAAGTAAAGTTATGGTTTTTAAGGATATTTACAACAAACATTTATAAAGAAGAACAATAAGAATAAATTGATCACAGAAATGTGTCATTAATTAATAAAAACCATATTATAAAAAACCTATAAAACTTAAAAATTAAATTTATTTTTTATAAACAATACAAAATACAATACAATAAACAATACAATAATAATATAAAATTTATTTGTTGTAACCTTATGCATGCATGAAAATTGTATCACATATTTTTGCAAAACTGTTAGAAAGACCAAAAAATTGTAGCGTTTTTAAAGGTTCAAAAGTTGCAAATAAAGTTCTAAAACTATTATATGGTTTTGCTCTAGTTCTTTACACATTTAATAGATGGCGCTTTCCTTAAATAATACAATTTTTGAATCATGGACACAAATCAAAGACACCTAAAATTTGACATTTTTAAAAGTTTCAATTATTTTTAAGTAACAAAATTTTGAATTCTGTAAATTTTGATTCATTGAAAAATGAACAATAAAAGAGTATTTAACGAGGAAATTATTGCTAATTTAAGACAAAATCAATTTGAAAATTTAAATAAAAATAGTGGAGAAAAGTTTTTCTATCGGCGAATATCAAATGTCCCCAAAACAGTAGAAAAATATAAAAAGCATACAAATAATAATGAACTTTTTTCCGAACTAAAAAGCTCATCACCATCATCAGGTAGATATTTCTGTTATGTATAAATTCATATGTTTATATTAGTCTAATGTTCCAAGCGATAAAAGATGGGGATAGTGTTCAAAGCACATTGACATTCAGCAATCCAATATTCTGTGAAGTTATTCCAGATTCTGTATCGAAAATATCCTCTCCGAAATCTTTCAAATATTCACAAAATAATTTAACCGTTAAAAAATCAAGAAATTTGAAATATCCAACTATAGATAAAAGATCTTCAAACAATACTAATGAAAATCCTGAACAAATTCAGCATTCTAAAGAAGTTATTTCGAATTATGTGTCGTCTGGAAAAAATATAAGTTTTCTCAGGGGTGTTGTTGGTCCTTTTATTGATGAAAGCTTTTTATCATTTTTGGACAAATTTTTCTATTTATTTGGAGGAAAATAATTTTTCTTTAAATTTAAATTTAATGAAGCAAACTATAATTCATATTCAACTATTTAATATCTAAACCACTCTAACTAGATACACATCTTAAAACAGTAACACTGATATGTCCCATTAAAAATTATTTTCATTTATAATTTATCTGATATTTACTTAGATTAAAAAATCAAGATTGAGTAATGAAGCAAACCAATAAACTTTTAACAATCATTAAATCAAATAAATCATAAAAAAAATTATTATAACCAGAATAATTTCAATTACATTAAATGCGTCATTTTTAACAAGAAATTCAAAAACAATTATTTTTTTCAATAATATTATTAATTTTCGGATCAAAAAATAAATATTTATAAAGAAAATAATTAATTTCAAAAACAATTTTACGTTCTAGAATTCACAAATCGACAAATCATAAACATTAAATACAACTGAATAAATTTCATAAATGTTTTATTTGATTAAATTCATTTTTCCCCTCACAGGTACTTTTTTCTGCTGGAATATTATGCCATAATATTTATTGTTAATAGTCCAGTAATTTGTCATTATCCTTTGTGCTTTCTTTCAAAATACTTTTAACAGAAAAAATCATATATAAGTCACGACAAGTATTACGACGTTCGTTATTGATAACCAATTCAATTGTTTTAGCATATACATAAATAATATTTAAAAATTTTAAAGTTTATATTTATTACTGGAATTATGTTTATGGCCGATTGGTAAATAATAATAAATAAATAAATAAAAATAAATTAAATTTTTTTTCGCATAAATAAGATTTTTATTATAGATATCAGTGGTATATCTCAACTTTAAATAAATTTGATATCCCAACTAAAATTCTCCATCAATGAAATCATTTTTGTTTTACTTAGCGCTATGTTTTGTTCGAACAGAATATTATTTTGTTCCCAAATGTTAGTAAAGTTAGCTCTATAAAATCTAAAATGCCAAAGCCCAATAAAATGTATATTTGCAATATTTAAAAATATTTTATGAAAAATTCCTAAATTCAACTCTGATTATAATTAAGTTATTTCGTAAATATTTTTTCCTCTATCGTGTTGCTTAAAATTAATTAATTCAATAATTTTAAGTTGGTTAATAAAATTATGATTAATAATTATTAATATTCAAACTTTTAATAATCTGGTGAACCCCATTAAGATTTGATTTGGTTTTTATATTTCTAATTAATGTCAAGACTTTTTAACCACAAAATATTTCTATAAATACTAAAATATTAATTTAATTGAAATCAGTTTAATTTTTAACGTTGCTGATCAAAAATCTTACCTGTCAAATCGTACGGAGTTACTAATTTTTTCTACATATAATTCTTAAAAACTTAGCAATCTATTTAACATAACACCTAATAAAACTGTCAATGTCAAGTCCTAAAACTATACGCGGCTAATTTTTATAAATGTTTTCAAGAAGAAACCGCCAACAATGGAATAAGCACCATAATGAAGAAGGTTTTATTTGATATTTTAATAAGATTGTGCAAGAGTTATTTCTTTTATTAATATTTTTGAAAAGTATAGATCCAAGCGCAGATTTTCAATGTGATTTACAAAATAAAAATACAAAGTTTACTAGAGATATATTCACTGGTCCATTTCCAGATGAGACTATATTATCTGGAATCGATTCCTTTTTATACGCTCTTGGACTTACTGAAGGATACATTCGAAAATTTACAAATCGTAAACTAACTAAAGTCACTCCGCTTGTATCACAGACGTTGTTTAGTACTCCTAATGTAGAGATAAGTCATTCTAAAATTGAAATAACGGATAAGAGTTCATGTGACTTAAATAACAATAGTTCCATGAAGAAAAATGAACTGCCTTCATCTATGACAAGTATAATTAATACGGACATTTTAAACATGAAAGAGGAACGAAAATATGAAACAGCAGAAATACAAAATACAATATATAATACAAAATATTACAAAGATAGCTCTTATGAAAAGTTTGACCCTATTTTGCCTAAAAAATCAAAATCTGATTCAATTAATAGTAAAAGTATTGCTACACATCAATATCCGAATAATAATTCGATAGTAAAACCAAGAAATCAAACTAAAACTTTTGAAATTAATCAAAGAAGCTCTCAAATTGTTTCCACCTTACATCAGAATTCAAATAATAGTTCTCGACAAATTAGTCTATTAAATACCCGCAATTTTCAAAACAGTATCGATCCTCCTGACGAAAAGATCTCTGTATCAGTAATGGAGTCTATTGATCAATCTGATGAAAAAAATGCTGCAATGAACATCAAACAGTCCTCTGATGCGACAATTTCTAACTATGAAATGCAACGAGACAATTTAAGTAGTGACACAGTGCAAATTGAAGAGTACTTTCTGAAGGCAGAAGATTTACGTTATAGTGACAATTCTTCTAAACAAGAATCTGAAATTAAATCACCAACTATTATAAATACACAATGGACCCTAACAAAAATTAATTTTTACAATGACAGGTCAAGAATTTATGAAATTATGAAACCAACAAATATTGAAAATTTTAAAGATGATTCACAAATTGTTGAAAATGTTTTTGCGGTGCTACCAAATGGAGTAACAATTTGTTACTTTCCATCTACGGAAGAAAAATGATTTATCAGATAAATTCTTATCGATATGATATTTCTTTGTCGTCATATTTTGTTTTTAATAAATCTCACAACATATTATTTATATAATCATTTTTATATTGCAGTATTTGTATATTGTAAGGATGAAGAAAATTAGAAAAAATCGTGAAAATCATTCGTAAACTGAATTTAAACATTTCAATTTTATTGAAGTAAATTTCACATCATAATAATTTTGTTTTATTTTCTTATGTTATTACATAATCTATAATAAATAATTAATTGATTTATTTAATGCTGTCAAATATTCTTCATCACTAAAATTTATTGTTTCCACAAATTTTCCATTTTCATCTACGATATAGAGAGTATTATTAACATCATTTCTTCCTTGTGAAACTTCAAGCTTTGTGGTTATTTTTTCTATTGTTGGAATCGGTTGTATTTCCAAACCTTTTTTTCGTTTAACAATTTTTGTCGCAGCAGCAATTCTTTTTATTTTTTCAGCCAAAAGTTTAGCTTCCTTCATTCTATTTGCGTTCATTTTAGTTAACAATAATTGTTGCTGTTGCCTTTTGCGTTCTTTATAAATTGGAGCAAAAAATCGAAATATTATCCAGAGTAAAATTATTACAAATCCCAGTGTTACTTTCTCTAATAAGGTTAATTGTACCATGTTTTTATTACAATTACTTTTTTCATGTTTTAAAAGATTTATAAAAACGAAAAATTTTGACTTTTAATTAAAAAATTAAAAACAAAATTACGACAAAATTAAAACAACAACTTTTAATATAAGTAAACATTGAAAAGAATTAAATAAACAATATTAAGTACCAAATTTATAAAATAGCTTTTAATTGGAGTACAAAAATTATTTTTTATTCTATATTTTTGAGTCAGTGAAATATTAATCGATTAATCGTCCTTGTGATACAAGAAAAAAAAAAGAAATAGATTTTAATCCTAGAACGAATAGAAAATACATAAATTAAGTGTACTGAATTCACGAAGTTTACCAATGGTTGGTCAATTGTCAATATAAGCAATGTAAAGAAATCTAAAAAAACGATCGCCAAAGGAAATAAAGTTCAAGGATTATTAAGATATTATGATTGAATAATATTGTATGTGTGTCGTAGTGCTTGCGAAGTGTGACCTAGTTGTTTATAACTATTCAAAACAATAAGAAATATTAATAGAGCAATTTATTTTGAATTTTTGGAAATATTCCAGACATAATTTGCATTTTATATTTTAAACTTATCAATTTTATAAATTGATGGTTTTCGTTTGTTTTTTTGTTTAGTCGTAAAGTGCAAGAAAATAATTGAAAATAATTTCATTTGTGAAAATTTATACGTCAACTTACTTCTCTTATATAATTTTGAAAATCAAAATGGTTTGAAAAAGAATTCAAAACCTAATTTCTGAATTCTTTACGTTACGATAGATGATTTTTATGTTTTTAATGATTTATTTTTTTACTTTTACAAGTTTTTATTTTGGATTTTGTACAAATTCAATAACAATTGAATTGAGCAACGAATACGAAAATATTTAAAAAATTTTCCCTCCTTTTGTATTTATTTAATTTATTTATGAATTAATAAAAACATAAATTCAAGTGAGGGAAAGCTTTTAAAAAATGTATTAGAAAAATTCAAAATTAATATTGGTTAATTAATTATTCTAATTTGTCGTTGTATTTATTTATTTGATTTCTCTAAGACATACATCTCAATTGCATATCTTCTGAATACAAAACAAAGTTTTCCCAGTTTTTTGAAGACATTGAAATATAAATAGACAATTACGTATTCTGACATATAATATGAAATAAATAAAACTATCATTACTTTTTTGTAATGAGTTTTACGATTGACTGTTAAGTGTGAGACTGAGAGAATCGACTTATCTCATATAACACCAAGAAAAAATATTTAATCGTTATTATAATCTAATGTTCCTGAAACTTTACACTTTTTGATCGTTTTACATTAAATGTTTTTTTTTTTTAATTTCAAATTTGTAGATTGAACAACATCTTAACACTTCTAAAAGAACATATTTCGGTCTTTAGTCTAACTTAATTTAATCCAAAAAGTTTTTATATTAAAATTTAATTACTTTTCAAATGTTTCTCTTAGTTTAGAATAATAACACAAATTCTAAGAATATTGTGGTAGCCTATATGTGTGTACCTGAATATGAAAATTTAACAACAAATAAAATTGAAGCTTCAAAGCCTGTGTTATACTTATAATACAACTTTGTCTATTTTGAATTTAATTGCAGTCTCACATGATTTAATAACTAGAATACAATAATTTTCTGTAACAACAATTAAGAATTCTGCATTACAAATAGATCATTAAATAATACTTTTAATTTATTCCAATTTAATTATAATTATTCTGTTATATGAAACGGCTATTTATTACTAGATTTATTACTTTACTGAATCCATCAATACAAATAAAAAACTTTTATTTATTCAAGTAAAATCATTTATATTTATAATTAAGTATTAAAATATATTTCATGAAAAAAAAAAAGAAATTAATAATTAATTCAAAATCATAAAATACTTTGATA
Source organism: Pedicia rivosa (assembly GCA_963082725.1). NCBI lineage: Eukaryota > Metazoa > Arthropoda > Insecta > Diptera > Pediciidae > Pedicia > Pedicia rivosa. Next base: position 26,514,611 of record OY720154.1, read on the forward strand.
ACAAGTTCCGCTTATAAATATATAAAAATAATAATAATATACGTAGTAAATAATCAGGTGCTCAATAGTGAAAACCTTAATTTCATCAATATGCTTTATTTACGCCTTAAATAATAAATAATATGTCATTTTGTGTTGCTTATATTTTTCATATTTTAATTTTAACCAACAATATTCATGACATGATGATTATGATGATGTGTATTTGCATCATCAATTACCACTGAGTATATGTCTTATATATGTCCATTTGAATAATAATAATTATGATTATTATTTCGCAGAGGTGCTGGCATTATAGGCGAAGGTAGAATATCAGCGACCTGCTGAATGTAGTCCATACCATCATAGGCGTCTTTCTGTTATACATTTATAAATAAATATTTTTATTTTTTAAAAAAAAAACAAAGAAAAAATAAGAAACAGGGTGACTTCTAAGTGTGTCATCATCATCAATTGTTATAAACAAATGAAACAAAAAATATGTAATTTATTGTGATCACACATCCTACACATGTACACATTTTATATAATTAATGATGTATACGCATATATGCAATTAATTTCCCAATACAGTTTATTTTCAATTGGGAATAAACCATAAGTCAGAATTAATCTTGAATATGGGAGAAAACCAACAATTTTGCAACATTTTTGATGGACAATCATATTTTAATTTCAATATGATACAACAGAATAAATGACACTCTTTCAATGTTTAATAAAATGAAAAAGAAGATTTCACATATTCACCCTGTTTATTTTGTTCTCTCTCACGCAATCACATAAGAAATCTTATTATGTTCGCTTAGAAAGTGAATATGAGTTTAAATCCCACGCTTTCCGCCGCCACTGTATTTACACATTTTTATTTATTTTAAATAATACAAATAAAAATATATTAAATTCTCTATACTTTACCTTATTCGGATGAATTATATAAACTTAGTTTATTTAAAGATGCGTAAATGAGTATATGTAAAAGATGTTCTTATAATTTAAATGAATTGAACAACTCTATTGTATGCGAATCCTCTTAACATTCAAGATTTCCTTTTCTCTTTCATCCAAATATTATTGCAAAATATCCATCAAAGATCCGATAAAATACAACCAAAAAGCAAAAAAAATGAACCGATGGAAATGGAAATGTGTATCTATAAATAAAATCGTTAAATCCAAAAGAAGCAAAAATATTCCTATATATTGTTATAGAGAGAGAGACCACCTGTTCAAAATATAGCGCTCCTCGATCTGTACAAAATACAAAAAACCTCAAAAAAAAAATAAAAATAAAAATAAAATAAAGAATAAAAAGAAGACATTACAACGATATTAAATTTCAATAAAAATGTGAAGGAGAAACTAAATCGATAAAGAAAAAGTTTCAAAAGTAAATTTATATTTCCGATTCAAATTATTGAATTTAAATTAAATTTTTAGATTTTGATAATTCGTATGCCACCATCAGTTGATCGAATGAATTGAAATAGAAGAGACTACTTAATGTTTTTCTATTGTTTATTTTTATTTATTTTGTTTCTCTTTTTTTTTTCAATTAGATTAAATTACATCAATAAAACGCGTCACACGCGTCGTAGTTTTTGAATGTAAAATTTGTGTTTTTATTTTCGCGCTTCGGCAATAAATTTTATAAATCTAAATTCAATTAAAAAATAATTTAAATATTTTATATATTTTTGGTTTGGTACACAAAACGCAACATGTGTGTGTCCCATGTTTTAATATGTGTATTTAATGTGGATGTATGTGAGTGTGTGAATATGCGTAAAATTATGATATTGTCGAATTTAAATAAAATATAAAATTTACAAAAAAAATTAAAAAAAGAAAAAAGCAAAAACAAAAAATAAAACCAATCACAATAATAATAATCATCAATCCAATTATAATTTATCTCTCAATATTATTTTGTTATTTTGAATTCTTACTGGGCGCCGGTCTTATTATTATTCCGATAAACACACATTACTGTGTTTGTATCCATTATTTTTAGATGTTTTTTTTTGTTTCTTCTTGTTTTTTTTTTTTTATATTCGAGGCGTCAGTTAATCAAACGTCTTTTTTCGTCGGACATTTTTGTTATTTCTAGCGCCGAAAAAAAATTCAAAACATTGAACTTATTTTGTAATTTTTGTGTACTTAAATTTTTTTTCTTTTAAAAAAAAAATACGGAAAGAAATTAGAAAATATTAATGACTAAATTTAGTAAAAATGACACGATAAAATAAAAATCTATATTTTTTATCGGATAATCAATTAGAAACAACAACAAAACAAATAAGTCAAAACAAAACAACTTTAAACTGTAAACCCACATTTAAATAGGAAGGAAGAAAAAATCATCAACCCATCATTCTCTAGTTCATACTGTTATAAATATTATCATTCTACTATACAAAATTATTTTCATATCTATATGTGTGTGTATTGTTTTAAATGTACATAAAAATTATAATATCAACCAATTTAGTTATGGTACGTATTACAATGATGATAATATATAAAGTTTAAGTGTTGTTCAAACTTCATATTATTTATACTGATTTAACTTTACTTCATCTTCTCTTCTTTTCTCAAAGAAACAAAAGAGAAAAGAAACAAAAAAAAATTGTATATATATATAAATCCGTTTTATATTCAACTAAGCATCCACATGGACCATACAATCACATCTATATATACACACACACACATGCTTAACTGAATATATACGTGTATTTACGTCCAGTGAAGAAGAAGAACGAAATAAAATAAAAAAATACAAATCAGAAGAAAAAGAAAAAGATCTACCGACGAAAATTCAAAACAACAGAGAATCATACAAAACACATTTCACAAAATCTACAATCAGAACAATGTTAAATGTTAAACGGTGAACATCAGAGATCTATCGAAGACACAAACTCAAATATTGAAATTTTTCTCAAAGGAAAAATATTTTAACCGGCAAAACGTAAAATCAACAAAATAAACAAAAAAAAAATTCGTCTCCTTAAATAAAATTAAAAACATTTATTTTTTGTTGTTGTTGTTATTATTTAAATTATTTTAAAACAAAATTATGGTGAATTCAGTGATTTCTACTTCTGTTTGTTTTTGTTTTTTTTAAGAATGCGAATAAATGTTATAAAATTACAATAATTGATTGGCAGCGCCTAATTTTTCTCTTGTGATTTTGTTTGTTAATAAATTTGTTTTTTTTTTTTATAAATTAAAAAATAAAAAAATAAAATTTTAAATTTAAAATTAGTTTTTCTTTACGTTTACTTTTTTGTCTGGTTTTTTCTATTGAAAACAACGACGTCTGAGCGTCAACAAACTGTCGTTGGGGTTTTGTTTTTTTATTTTGAAAATAATAAAACAGAAAAAAAATGAAAATGATTTAAAATGTGATGTTTTATGTGACTCATATAAATCAGTTTATTATAAATTATTTATTAATTAATTTATAAACTTATTTAATTAATGTAAATAATTTTGTAATTGTAAAATTAATGTGTTTATAGTTTGTTTGATCATCAAAAGTGTCAATATTATAAATATTTACATCTGGAAAAATATTATTTTAAAATTTCAATAAAAATATAGAAATCTTATTGGATTTCTATAACTTTGAGAGAGACAAAGAGGAAGAATCAAAAAAAAAATAATTAAAGGTGAGTTGTATAATTATTGGGGGATGTAATAAGGTGAATGGGTATGGCATGTTTCGGGTGTATATGTTACCACACCACCTTCAAATTATGATGACCCACATTTCCCCTACCCTTTTGCGATAATCTTATTTTAAGTTGTGTAAATAATAAAATTAAATTGATCAATCGTCTCTATGAAAACACAATTTTTATGGTTGAAAAAAATCGAAAAAAAAATATGATAAATTCCACTTTTGTTAGAAACAGATAATTTATTATCATTTCTCTTATTTTCCTATAAATTTCCTTTATGGAATAATCAAGACGGAAGAAATGTTGGTGAATCGAAAAAAATAAAAGAAAGAAAAATCAACAAATCATCAACAAATATTATGAATAACAATCTCATTTAGAGTATAATAAAATGTTTCTTAATTGACTTTTAGTCTCCCTTTTTGAAAACCCATCAATCTCTATATAGAACAATTTTCGTTTTGTTTTTCTTTTTGTTTTTCTTTAAAGATGTATAATTTAACATTTGGCTAATTTATTTAAATGAGTTTTTTTTTCTCTAAATGTTATAATATTGGCGTCAGAGTAAATTTTGTTATTGTTATCAATATTTTTTTTTTCCTCTTCTTCTTATTCTTCTTCTTCTTCTTCATATTTTTTTTTATGGATTTTCAATTTTTTTTTTTTTTTTGCTTTAAACCAATAACAATCATGACTCATGACGAAACCGTCTGTATTTATAGTTTTCCAATTATTACTGATTTTTTTTTTGTTTATAATTTTAAATTTTTTATTCGGAACTAAATTTTGTATCCATAGTTTTTTTTTGTTTTTGTTATTTATTCAATATTTTTGTTGTTTTTCAATATGCATATTTTCTAAGATTTGTCATTCTTAAAAATATAATTTGTTAAATATTGTTTTGAAAAAAAAAAACAAAAAACAAAAATCAATGAATCCTCATCTCACACACAGAAAGCAGGTCAAAATTTTAGCTAAATCGTATCTTTTTATATAACGAATGGAATTTTAATTGTCTGTTGTTTGGATCATAAAATCTAAAATTTTAACCGATTCTTTTTTTTTTATATGCGTTGAATTTTAATTATATTTCTTCTTAAAAATTTAAAGAAATTAATTAATAAAAATGAAAAATCATATTTTATCGGATTAAAATAAAATCCTGAGAATGTTTTGAAAAATATTTTGTTTTTATTAATAAACATTCAATAAGAGAATCGCAAAGAACTCTTCATAATCCACATAAAAAAAAATTTGAAATTATTTTCAGTCTGCTAATAACATTATTCTTTTTCTTTTTTTTTTAATTCAAACATTTCCCTCTAACAAAAATTTATTGTCGAAATTGAATATTTTACGAATCAAAGAAAATAGATTTTTATTCTCAATTTTTTTTTCTTTTATTGAATTAAGAGAAAGAAAAAATACACAAATTATAGATATTGTTTGTAATTAAGTTAATTTGAAGTACATTATTTTCATAGAATGGAAAGGAAAAACAGAAACAAAAAACTAAAAAAAAAAGTGGTTCCAATACGTCGCGCCATATTGCATTGTGTCGCGTCATCCATATGTGATCCAGACTTCATTCTGATTCCTTCACATTGTAAAATATAAAAAACGTTTTGCTTTTCTCTCTTGTAAATAGGATTTGCTTTACCTTACCTCTTCAACTGAATGAAGAGAAATGAAAGAATTTTTTTTTTTTTAATGTTTAACTTTTATTTTCAATTTAGCCAGATAAATTTTTATTTAAGAAGCAAAAATGTGTCGCCATTAGACATTATATAAATTTTAAAAGGTACATACCATCAGACAGTACCACTCACATCATATAAAGTAATTTTTCGTCCATTGTACTGCTGAATAAAACCAAGGATATTTGCATAATTTCTTATTCACTTATCTTTCATTTCTTTTGTGATCAAACAAATTGACCGTTTAATGAGATTTATTTTTATTTTTGTGTTACAATTTTTCTCTCTTAAGAAAGATTATTATTAATAAAAATATAAATCCGTATAAATAACAACAATAATAATGGTAATAATAATAATAAACTTCTCTTAAGTAATAATCCAATCCAATTTGATCCAAACACATTTAAATCTAGACAATGATATTTTTCTGTACTAAATTAAATACGTTATGATTGGTTGAAATTACTCTTGATTATTGAATAAACGGTGTTTCGTCTCAAAACATTTGTTCTCCCTGGACTCAAGTGAATGTTTGTTTTTTTTTTTTTTTTGATTACAGACAATTTCCCATTTCCGATTTAATTTATTTATTTTTTATTTTTTAAACAAAACAACAACATAAATGAATATTATTGTTGTTACAATCAGTATCATTGCAGTCAGTTTATTGTAGATATATTGAAGTATAGAACAAATTGAAATGACGCGTATATTTTTTCTTCAACTCGTTAAAATAAAAATATCAAAAAAAAATCCAAAATGATTTTTATAGAATAAATTTTAGACAATAATTGAATACTACGTAAATGTAATAACCGCACAAATTTTACATTTTATATGGATTGAAGAAGAGATATAAACAATACAATTGAACTACTTAAAAACTAAAACAACAACAAAAATATAATCTGTTTATCTTATAAGGATGTTACAATAATCATTATAGAAATTAAGAAATTAGTTTTTGGATTGTATTTGTATCGGTCGTTTAACTTACTTTAGATGTTATCTAAATATCTCACTAGATTCCATCAAATCATGAATTTGAAGAAGTAATAAGTATAATAATAATAAGAAGTATTAACACCGAAATCAAATAGAATGTCAGGGAAATTCATTCAATCAATTTTGATATTATATTAATTATTAAACAACAATTATGAAATTACATATAGCAATCAATTTTACTAAAACATGTAATTACGAATAAAAATTATAAAATATTCTGACCCTGTAATTTTATTGAAAATATTTATTATTGTATAGTACTTCAAATCGTAATTAATAATTTGAAGACAAGAGAGAATACATATTGCTATAATCTATTAATCTTCTATTTACTTGACTTTATAATTTCAATTCAATTCAAAATATGTTAAACTTATTTGAAAAGAAAAAAAAGGCTGTCAGTTATTCAATACAGAAATGTAACGTGAAAGAAAAGGATATTTCTCTAAGGATATAACATTTTTCTTTTATTTTCTTTATTTCTTATTTAATTCACTTCAGATTTTATAATAAATAATTTAATGAATTTTAATGGGTACTGTAGTACACACAGGTATAATAATAATATTCATGTTTCAGAATTTTCACTTTATAATTGATTTCGATACAATTCTTAAGTAATTTCCTATTATTAAGACAATGTCGATTGTAGATAATTTTTTGTCAATAAAAAAAAAAAATTCTGTTCAATTTTTAAATTTTTAAGTTAAATCTCACTTATTGATAAAGTTAATTACATTTCGCTATTCCAAAATAAAATCAAGATTATAACCGTGTTTTTATGTTACTAGAGCTGGTGAATTTGACTCGTTATAACTAATAAAATGTTATCTGCACAAAACGAACTACTTATTCTACACGTAATATGAATTAAATTGTTTGTATCCAATCCCTGTTAAATAATCAATACAATCTACTTTTATTACAAATGTGTATTCTTCTTCTTCTTTCGTTTTTATTACATTCCTTAACTTCATTCACAATTTTCTTCTTATACTTTTTCTGTACCGATCATCGGGATCGGATAACCTTTGTGTTTATATGTCGAGATGAAAACTATTTTTCACACCACAAAATATTTACTCGAAACAACTCACGTACATTACTTGGAATTTTGTAAACAATAACAAGGAATTTCTTGAAATTTACTAAGAAACCGGTGCACGGAAACGTGTCAAAATAGGGAATCAAATAAAAGGAAGACGACAAACAATATAAATATCAAAGAATAGAATGAAACCATCATTATTATTTTTTGTAACCTGTAGATGTAGAAGGACAAAAGCAAAAAAAAATATTTTACTTCTTTCATTTAGTTCTTTTCTTTTACTTCTTTTTCTTTCATCTTATTTCATCTCTTGTGTTTTTTTTTCTTTTATGAATGGCGCTTTAAAAAATATTTAAAATAAGAAACGTATCTTTATGAATTATTCTTAATACCTAGAATTTTATGTTTCTTATTATAAAACCATTATCACGGTGTTTATTGTTCCCTTTTTTTTGTGTCTTCTTATTCTTAATTTTTGAAACGTGTGAAAAGGGAAAAAAAGGAAACGAAATTAAAATAAATGTTACGACGTGTCATACTGAAAATTTATTTCGATTTCAACAAAATAAAAATAAATAAATAAATAACGACCTTCCAATTTTTATGACATTTTTGTCTGTATTGCCATTAATTCTTCATTTATATTTATCACGTGGGAGGCACTCAATCACCAAACGCAAAAAATTACCATAATCGTGTGTTTTATTTTATACGTTGGCAACAAAAAGCAACACATAAGAGAAAATATTCTTCTTCAAATACATATTTCTTTTTATATAATATTTATTATTCATCTTCACATTAAATCGTTTAGTTTCTTCTATTCGTCATTTTATTTGTAACTAATCCATTTTATGTTTTTTTTTGTTTTTCATTTGAATTTGTCTATTGTTTCCCTCTCAGTTTTCCATTTTAAGAAAGATTTTTTTTAAGAGAGAGGATAATAATACCATAAAACGTCCAACGTGTTCATCACCTAACCCAAGGGATTAAATATACATTTTTATTATTTGAATGACAGAAGATATGAACTTAATCGTCGTGGGCTTTAATTTTTTGTTGTTGCTGGTTTCTTCTGTTCTTTAAAATATATTTTTTTATTCCTTTAGAACACTGAACAGAAACAGAACAGAACTGAAAATATACAATAAAGAAAGCGAAAGAAAAAAAAAAATAAGTATAAAAGAATCATATTTATCAGATTTTATGATCATGGAGCCAAAAATTATTTTGTGTTTCTGATTTTAGATAAAATATTATTATGAAAGACAAAAGTCGTCTGTCTTTTTATTATTATTTTTTTCTCTTTCGGTTTTTTTCAGTTTTTTTTTCTCTTGATTTTTTTAAAAACTGAATTCAACTTATCAATGTCTAAGTCAGACAAACTACCGAACAAAAAATTAAAAAAAAATATTGTAATAATTTGGATAAACGCCAATTTAATTGTAAATACACCATATTTATTTGTCTGCTTCTGTTGTAGGAGAAATTAACAATATTATGATTATGAATAGTTACAATTATTATTAGTTTGAATTTATTTAAAAACAAGAACAGGGTACAGGCGTGAATTCTTAATATTGGTTTTGAATTATTTTCCATAATTTATCACAAGTGTCTTTGTATTTACCACAGAGTTCTAACAGCTACAAATTAGTTTATATAAGTTTTAGGTAATAATTAATTCCATCTAAAAGTCGTAAGATAATATTTTATATTTTTTGAATAGCATAAATTTAGTAATTGCTAACAAATTATTGTAACTGAAGAAGATTTCTGACGAAATGGGCTCAATAGAAATATATTTAGCCAAACGAATTGCAAACAAAACTTAAATCTATAAAAATGTTTCGAATATTCTCTTTATCTTCATCAGATTTAAAGTCTCAGAGGTATTCGCGAGTTAAAATCATCAAGAAAAAAAAACAAAGATTAAAACGTTAAAGTTTTTATGAAAAGATAAATTTAAAAAAAAAGAACAAAATACAGACAGAGATTTAATAGTTATTACGTTCTTTTGCCAAATAAAAAAGGGACCCAGAATGCATCGCACGTATTTTCTGAAGAACTTTATAAGAACAATAGTTAACGATTTGTTACTAACTCACTATATCCTCTTTGTGGATTAGCGGTTAAGATTTAAATATTTAAATAAATTTATACATGATCTTCAGATATTTTCTTAAGTTTTAATAAATTAAAATATAGTTTTTTATTTACTGTTTTCACTATACTAATCCATCAGACTTAACTGTCTGTTTTCATCAGATTTAACAAAATTTTTAAATATTTACAAATATATTAAATAAACTCAACCTTATAACAGAACTTAATGAATAAAATATATTAAAAGTCACTTAAATTGTAGTGAAACCCAACATTATGTAATAGTAGGTTAGTTGTTAGGCTAGAGGATTTTGATGAAGAATTTAACACTTATTTATACAATTTATTATCACATTAGAAATTAAGAATTAATTGGTGAAATCAAGTTCCAATGAGACTGAATATAATTAATGAAGCAGCTATAAAATTATTATAGTCAAATATTAATCATTTATTAAAGTATTTTAGGTTTCCAAAAATTCACAACCCACAAAACATACCATTTGCTCCTTGTCCACGTGATTCCAAATAAACTTATTAACTAAGACATAATGCTTCAGACCGAAAAATAAAACTACCTGTGTAGAATTATGGACAACAAAATGCAAAAATGGTGATAGTTTTATTTGAAAGTAAATATGGAGAATGCTTTATCAAAGATACAAAAATTTATAACATTGTAAACACTGCAACTTTGTATTTATTATTTAAAGTTTAAAACCATCAATAATATTTATCCCTCTTCCTCACATTACATTTATTTGTATTCTTTCTTGTTATGTTTTTGTTTTTAGTTGTTGTTGTTTCTGTTTCTTTCATTTACTTGAACGGAAAAAAAACTTTTAAAAAGTTTAGATTCTCATTTTAATGTTTCTTTTCTAAACGATTTGGTTATTCTAGCTGATTTGTAACTGAGGCTAGTCAATTTTTATTTTTTTATTACAATTTTTTTATATTTTAGTTTTTTTTTGGTTTTGTTTCTTTTTTTTTTGTTTTGAAGAAGCAGACAGGCGCCCACCAAGAGCAAGCAAGCCCACCTTTGGCCTGCGTCATTTATATATCTTCATATAGTCATATATACATCCATACACATATGCATACAGATTTAAATTTTGTTTATAATTTTTTATCTATGTATTTCTATTTAATGGTACATATGCATGTGTACGTGTGTGTAGCTTTAATCGTTTGTTTTTACTTATTACAAAAAAAAATTTATAAAATAATAATATTAAAAAATAGAAATATTATTAAAAGTATAATCCTCTGAAATATATAGTGGGATTCGCATATGTACCTCAATCATCATAATTCACAATCATCATCATCATCATCATCATCATCATCATCATCATCATCATCATCATCAATAACATCATCATTGTGTAACCGTAACGTACACCTATATTATAAAGAATATCCAAAGACATATGAATATACAATTCATTTCCGGTTTAATATTTTCTTAAAACTTATGTAAATCTTTTTTAAATCGCACATTTTCTACTGACTTATCATAATCGAGTGCATATAAAAAAGAAATTGAAAAATTGACCATTAATTAATTAATTTATTATTATTATTATTATTTTATTTTTTTCGAATTTTATTATTCTGTTTCAATGTACACCCTGTGGTGATAATAAAATATAACTAGCACGTGGGCTAGCAACTCCCACTTTTGCACCGTTTTTCATTCATACAACAACTTCAATATCTTGGCGCCTTTTTAATAGAAGTTACTAAAAATGTACGTATAATAATCATGTTAATACGTATGTGTATTTGTGTTAGTTGATGTTGATGTTGAATAGTTATTATTTGTATTTGCTTTCAGTTTTCTTTCTTCAAGAGAAAAAGAAAGAAGAAAACGAAAGAAGAAAAAGGAAAAGAAAAAAATAGATAGCACACTGACAAACCGATTAATAAATTATTATTCGATACATTTATTTCTATAAATTGATTGCCACAAAAAAAGAAAAAGATATTATTCGTTCATTTGATTTTTATAAATTTTTATACTTTTACTCTCAGTCTCTTCTCCTTCTTCTTCGTCTTTCTCTTCTACTTTTCAGCTTATTTAATTGAACTGCTTTTATGATCGACTGAATTCAATATACAAATTGTAAAAAATAAAAAAATCGCTTAATGAGTTTAATGCTGCTATTACATGTTGTTCAAAAATTCTATTGACAATCTTCAGCAAGTTAATAGGAAAATATAAATTGAAAAAACAAAACAACAAGCAAATTTATGCAATCGATTTATTAATTATTCGCTTGTAATTCCCTTTATTTTATTTTCAAGTTAAATTTCAGGCCTCTGAAATTTATACTCTATTTATTTTTTACTCACCGAATTAAGATCAAAAGTTTAGAAACACAATTTAAAATTTTTAGATTTTATATTTTTTGAGTAGCTAAAAGTCAACTTAAGACGTGTAATGCCAGCATCATTTTAATGCATTAGATAAGAGTTATCACACAATTTTAATGTGAATCAATTAAAATAAAAAATCAATTCACTTAGTTTAATGTCAAATGTAAATCATTTTCATAGACTTCTGGATTAAGTTAAATATTTGTGAAATTATTTTTAATAAAAGAAGTGCATACAACGTTAATTTGTATGACGAGTATGAATTAAAAAAATCATAACTGGTAACTCAAAAACTCTAAAAATAAATAAGCGAAAATACACAATACTCAAATGTCCGTGAAACTAGCTGTTAAGTTTCTTTGTCATTTATTTCAGAAAACTGATTTTTCTATTATGCCTATATGCCTATACAAAACAAAGTCACTCAAGGGTACATTTGCCTTTAGTATAAATCTTATCTTATTTCTTTTATATTCAATTACAATGAAATATTACAGTTTGATATCCATCTTTTTCAATTTCAAAGTTATTCGCCCTAAGACCATTACGGCAATCGTTAAAAATAAAAACTATTTATTTGCCATACGAATCAATCTAAAATAAATACATGAATAAATTTCATGTTCACTCTTTTCACAAACATTTTTAGTGTAATAAATAATTTTTGTACATAACAACAAAAAAATTTATTGTTTCATAGTCGTATGACCCATATAACAAATTGCTAAAATATTTATATATTATTTTTTTACGTAAAGCAAAAATAGAAAACTATCCTGTTAAATAATTATATTGCCGTCACAAATTTAAAAGCGGAATAGAAAGAAATCGTAATTTCTTGCCATAATTTTAAGTATGTTGAATTTATAAATTAACAATATTGAATATCCATATCCCAAAAAACTCGAAAATATTCAATAAAATAGAAAATTATTAAGATTTCGTTTAATGAAATAATTTAGCGAATGTGAAAAATTAATTAAAATTTACTTAATAGTAAGTAACAAATAATTTGTTTGGCTAATTTACTGTTGCTAATTAAATTGTCTAAATATTCTGATCATTCTGTTAAAGAATTGAACAAACTAAAATTCATAAATTTTTTCTTATTTTTTATTCCAGATGGATAAAATTACAGAAATATTGTTATTCATGGTAATTCTATTACTTCACACACTTGAAACATCATTGGGTCATCGTTTAAGCAATTCAGATTCAATACTAGACATAATAAATACATCAAATGTCCAAAGGGTGATGGCCGAACGACGACAGAATGCTTCTAGAAATGAAAAACGATTTCTCATTAAAAATGATTTAGATGAAAATTTCCCGGAACAAGAAAATAGTGATGGTTATCAAACACCAGAAGTATCTATTGACTTTGAACTTAATGGTAGACGTGAAAGAAATCGTCATATGGATGTTTTAATGAGATACAATGATACAGTAATACCGTACCCATCAAATGGTCCACAACCAAATCCGGATATTTTAAATGATTTACAATCTTTTAGAGCAGATAAAATGTTAAAATCAAGTAAGAATGCATTAATTGTAACAAAAAAAGAATATCTTAAAAAAGATTGGTGTAAAACTGAACCATTAGTGCAACGTATTAGAGAAGAAGGTTGCCTTAGTAGAACAATTATAAATCGTTTTTGTTATGGTCAATGTAATTCTTTTTATATTCCAAAAAGTCCTAAGCGAAAACGTAATAATATTCAAACAAATAACAATAATAATAATAAAAAATTACGTAGTAATAATGAAGACTTTGAGGATGAAGATTTAACTGGTGCTGCATTTCGATCTTGTGCATTTTGTAAACCAAAAAAATTTACTTGGATAACAGTAACACTTAGATGTCCATCACTTGTACCACAATTAAGGAAAAAAAGAATACAAAGAATTAAACAATGTAAATGTATAGCAGAGCCATTGAATTAAGTTTCATTGAAAAAGCTTACAAATATTTAAAATAAGTTATTGAGGTTACTTTTAACATTAGTACAAACAAAAAGGAAAATTTGTTGTTATGTTTTGGTACATTTTATATATAGAAATGAGACATTAATTCTTGTGTTCTTATTGACGTAAACGATTATTATATGTTTATTGAATTTATAAATTTATTCTAAATCCGACACTATAACAATAATTGAAATTATATCGGCATAATGTCTCATAACTTGTAAAGTTTCTTTGAGAATAATCGATATATCGATTATGTAAGGAATACAGAAAAAAAATTTAAAGATCAAAAGTTTTCAAGAAACGATTGAGTTTTAGAAAAAATAAGAAAAGAAGAATACAAAACGCCTGTCAAAATGACAAATTTTAGTTAGTACCATCCCCTCACACATACAAAAATGCGCCTACGTTACATAACTTAGTTATGTAAATATACTACACGAAGCTTCTAATTCAATTAATTAATTAATTGTTATTGATCTGTCACGTAGTATGTATTTCTTACAATATTATAATAATAATAGGTGTCATAAAGCTTTAAAAACAATCAATTATACAAAAAAAAACAAAACAAGTAAAAATCACAAATAAACAGAGGCAATTAAATAACAAAAATTATCACCTTGGTCAACCAACGTTCAGTCCATCTGTTTTGCATACAAAAACATTATTATTTCCACGAAATATTAAATAAAAAATAATTATTAAGTGACTCAGAGAATTTTGGACATTTAACGCCTTAAACTTACTTTTTTTTTTGCTTATGGAAATGCTGTTTTTTTTTCTTTAACTTCTGTTACTTTAGGTAATTAATTATAGATAATTAATTAATTGTTGTTATTATAAAATATAAATGGTTAAAATGTTAAAGTTAAATTTAAAAGAGAATTTTACTAATTAAATAAAATATAATGAATTCACTTTTTATATTTTCAAATTTATGTGTTTCTTATAAAAATAATAAGTATGAAATTCAGGAACTTTTGATTAAAAATTAATGCCGACTTTAAATTGGACTGTGCGCTATTTTATGAAATGTTTGTTGACGATAAACTGATAACACAAAAGATATTATTTATTGTTGAAGTCAAAAAAAAATGTCTCAGTAAAATTTATTGTTGTTACAGACAAAAGAAGAAAAAATAATTAATCTTTAGGATTCAGATATAAGAAAATATTAACATAAGTTTATTATTATGTTACGATTGTTTCGATTTTTGAAAAAAATTTAATTAAAAATTTTAAGAAACAATAAAAAAAAAAATTTTAATATAAATTGAGATTATTATATCGGCAATATTTATCGAGATTACAATTTCATTATTTACAAAGTATTATCTCTGTGGTTTGGAATAAGAGTTTGTACTTGTTCAAAAAATAGTTACGTAAATAAATATTGAAAACTTTATATTCCGAATTATATGAAGAAGAAAAAATCGAAACAATTTATGTTAATTATTATTGTAAATTAGTATTAAAGATTATTTAATTATTGTTAAAAATTTTAAAAACAAATTTGTAAGGAATATTTACTAAATTTCTTGTTTGCAAATTTAATTTTATGTAATAATAAGGAATAAGAGGTGAATTGGACTGTCGTAAAAATATATTAAATTAAAAAATGGACTGAAAGAAGAAGAAAAAGAAAAATACCAGTGAAGTTTATATTTTTAATATTATTAAATTAAATTATATTTTCTTATTGAAAAATGGTAATTAAATGGAAAAAAAAATTGTAGTGTTTGTTTTTTTTTTTTTCTTGTGTTGCCTTCATTTATAATTTTATTTTTGATTTTTTTTTCCTTTTGCTGTCATGATTTTCTTTTATTTTGTCAGAAATGTTGACCAAAATTTTGTTTATTTTTATACCAAAATAATTTTTGTTTCTTGAATCATAGGATAAAATTGAAAATAAAATCAAAAATATTATTTATATCTAAATGCTTTCAATTTAGAAACGCACAATGAGAAATGAGAAATTCACAGAAAATATAAAATTATTTAATAGGCAATGATTATGATGATGATACTGATGATGATGATGATGATGAAGATGATGATACGTTTATACAAGTACATGCGTATGATTAATTTGTAAGCATGCATGTAAATGTTTAAAATATTAATACATAGAGATTTGTAATATAATTTAAAAGAAAAAGTATTTTGGCTACTTTAATCGCAACATTCAAGTGTTTTAGTAGACTAATATTATTAATACAAATTACGCAAAATATTTTCAATAATTTCTATAAATTTATGCGCTACAGTAAAAAAAAATATTCAGGCTATATCCGAAAGTTGCTTTTTGAACATGACAAACTTTCGAAACAGCCTTAAAATGATAAATCAAAAAAAAAATTAGACAAGTGAAATAACTACAATTTTATAGCTGAAGTATGGAAAATTGTAATTGTTTTGCCTTTTAAAAATATACTCTACTTTGGGAGTAGGTGGATTCGCCTATTGTCGTTTCGACTAATGGTCGGTTCGCCTAATGGTCGTCTAAAATAAAATGGTCGAATTCTTAACATTAATCATTGGTTTTGCGTAATTTGTATAAAAAAAATATTAATATAAATGGTTCAGTTCATAACGACTGCTATTGGTTATGTGTTTACCAGTACATAAATCGAGCATTAGGCGAACCGACCCAGACCGCACTACTTTGTTCTATTAACCAAATTAATGGTTCTAATGTCATCGAATATTGAAAAATTTATTATTCATTTTGTAGTTATCATGAAAATGAGAAAGAAAATTCAACTTGAAAAAAAATACAAATAAAAAATTAAAAGTATTGAAATTTTATAAACTGTTTGAACATCAGATAAAAAAAACCCATTTAATATATTATTCTGATTAATTAATTAATATTCTAGTTTAAGTATTATTATTATTATTATTATTATTATTATAACATTAATTAATTAATTAATTAATTTTATTATTAGTATTATTATTTTTATAAAATTATTATTTATATTTAATTATTTCCTTGATTAAATTGAATGAGTAGAAAATAGTATTATTATTTATTATACATTTTATTATTATTATCATTGATTGACTTTTATAAAACCAAATTATGGATTGTATATTTTTTTTTTATTTTGCTTTTTTTTTCTTGTTTCAAATAATAATAATAATAAATGAAGAAATAGGAAAAAAGAATTATTTAAATAAATAAATGAAATTTAAAATTCAAAATAAAAAAAAAGTTTTTTTATTTTGTTTTTCTAAGGATTTTTCTATAATTATTTTAAATTTAGATTCATCAGAATCAAAGTGTAGGACGACTTTCATCACTATAAGCATATTTGACCTTTGATATTATTCAACTTTTTCCAGTTCTTTTTCTGTAAGTTGAAAATAGAATTTAATTTTGATTCAAGTGAAAAAATCAGAAGGGAAATTTTATGTTATTAATAAATTTTGTAACTAAGTAAAATATATTTCTTCAAAACATAACTATGATCGTGATCATAGGTGTAGAATTAAATTTAAAGAAAAAAAGCATTAATTCATTAATTAATAAAAATACATTTTCACTTGAAAACATTAAATCAACAGAACTCATTTGACCACACTTTGATCAGTTTTAGAACTACAGAAGAACAAGGTAATAAAAATAAAATTAAAATTTAGGAAAATCAATAAAAATAATTTGAAAGAAACAAAAATTATGTTGGCTTAATTATTAATTAAAAATCTGAACTGACCCTTTATCTGTCCACGCCATTAATTTTTATTTTTAGGTATGTAAATAAAAATTGACAAATATCTTATAGCGTATATACTTACGATACATTTCAAAAGTCCTTAACTCAACTCTGCATCTATCTATAGAGGTAAGTCACAATTTTGTATAACCACTAAACCACTTTAAAATACGTTTGAAAACCCTGAATATTTCAAATAATCCAAATACTATATAAAACGATAAAGTTAATAAGTATTTTCTACTAAATATTAAATAAGAAAAAAAAATTTAACACTTTCGTCTGAGAGACAGAATGTCCCTCCTTTTGACAGATGTACGTCTGCTAACATTTCCGAATAGGCGCCGGTATAAGTCTTGCTGTCTTCTTTTTGGTTAGTTTTTTTTAGGTAAATTCCTATTCTGTGTGTGCATGTTTTTTGTATTATGTGTTTTTTTTTTTCTTTATTCTTTGTGGTTTTGGTTTTATTTTTTGTCCCTTTCTGTTCAATTCTGTGCAAACATTTTTTTTTGTTAATGTTTTGTAAGAGGAAAGACGTCAGCTTAATTTTGTTGTTAATTGTAAACGACAGAAAGAAATGGATAAATATCGCACAATACAGTTTGTACAATTCAAACCCATTCTTACGATACAATCAAATTTCCTTCACATTTGTCGCTCTTTTTTCACAGTGGCTTTAAAATATTTTTATCCATTAATTGAAATTTATAAATGATTGCAATTTTAGTTTTAGGTCCTAATAATTATAAGCCTATTTTTTCCTTTTGTAAGTTTTTTATTATTTTAAACAATGTAAAAGTATATTCTCATAATTAAATAGATATCTAAATTATTCTAATTATTTAATTTAAATAGGATTTCCTAAATTGTTGCACAAATAAACTTCTAAGTCTTTTATTTAATTCTGGAGCAGTTCTCTGTTCTTCGTTTTCTTTTAATATTCAAAAGAAGATTTATTTGTTTTAATGTTAACAAAAATTCATACAAAGGTTTTGCAACAAATAGGTATAAATATAGCTAATTTTTGTATAATCATAATTAGTAATCTTTCACAATTAATGTTATTTTTCACCGACAATGACATAATAAATTAATCTCCACCTTGAATAAATTACAAAATATTCCTTTTCTTAATTAAATTAAGTAGCAATAATTTTTCAATAATTTTTTCGTAAATGTTCAGTGTCAGTAATAAATTAATTCAGATTGTCGGTATAAAACAAAAAAGTTACTACCAAAAAACTATGTATAATTTAGAGATAATAGCATAATTAATACTCATATTAACAACACAGTTATTAAGTATGATTATGTTATTAACGTCTCCCAAATGTTCAGAAAGAAATATAATATTTTACTGAGGATTTAAGTCTAACATACAATTTATGGTTAGTCGAAATCCAAATTCTTTTCTGATTTGATATTGGAAGAGGATAAAAAAACCAGAAAGTATAATAATCAAAGTCAATATAATATACGATATGCATTTGATGATAATATTTACGGTCGCCGTCTCGACGCTCTTCTGTTTCTATATAAATTCCCTTCATAGTTTTGTTTTATTTCACAAAACCACCATCATCTATAACGACAAAAATCTACCCTGCTTCGTCTTCTTTTTCTTTTTCTTGAAAAATGATGTAAATAAATGACGATATAATATGGACCAAGAGACAACCATCTTGTCGCGTATTAGTAAAATGATAACAAATAAATTGATTGTCGCGATCAACGATAAATGTTTAAAAATATTATTTTATTTTTTTGTTACCAAGATATTTGTATTCTTGTTTGTAGAGTTTAATCATAATTTTTTTTATACATTTTTTTTATAGTTTCCTGATATTGTTTATGTAAAAATAATCATAAAACTGCATTTTATGTTTGTTTTATTTATTTTTAGAAATTTCAAATATAAAAAAGTAATGAGATATTCTATAAGAAGACAACGAAATGAACAAGCTTTTGATTGAAATTTTGGCAAAAATAAAAAGGAAACTTGCGATAATCCAAATTGTAGAAAACTTTTGTTTTTTTTTTTTCATTTTCTTTTGATAAAAAAACTATTCAAAGTTAAGTTTCTTGCAGTGAATTTTGTTTTTAAATTTAAAGTTATATATATATATATATATATATATATATATATATATATATATATATTGTTTGTTTGTGGTTTGTCTACTCTATGAGTAACTCAAAGATTTAAGATTTCAACCTAAGATTTTAGATGATATATGTAAATGAATTTAAGTGGAAGCAAGGAAGTAAGTATACTTCCCAACAAAATGAAAGAATAAAAACTGTAAACAATATAATTTTAAATTTTAAAACTGATTTAAGCATTCACATTGTTGTTTTTCAAAGAAATTCAAGTATTTTATTATACTCTAATTATTGTTATCAATTCAATAACCCTCCGTTTTTATTCGATCTATATTACTTAAGAAAATTTATAACGATTGATATGAAAAAATATTTAAATTACTACTGACTTTTGTAAAAAAAAAAGCCAAAACTAAAATTAAATTCAAAGCAATAATTAGTTTCAAGTGCAGGAGAGGAAAATGGCATACGTTAATTGGTCAAAAGATTTGATTATGCTTTTTGAAATTTATTTGCAGGAGTTTATACAATAAAATATGTTATTTGTAATAGAAATAGATCGATATACTTATCTCAATGTTATCAGCTTTTAGAATTCAATAAAACACATATGTCCTGGATACGTTCCTGGATCACTAGTAAAATTTCTTGCGATTGGACGATTGTATTAATTAATTGTATTAATTAATTAATTGTATTAATTAATTAATTGTATTAATTAATTAAATGTATTAATTAATTAATTGTATGAATTGTATTAATTGTATTAATTGTATTAATTGTATTAATTAATACACACACGGGTAGCCAACTTCTTCATTTATATGATTCAAGGCTTTTGTAATAAATTACTATGCATCTACGTCACCAAAGTTAAATTGTTAGAATATATTTGTATAAGGATAAATATAGGATGTTATTGGAACTCAGGAAGGAAATGATCAATAATTATATAAATAACAACAATATAAAACAAAACAATGCCTGTATATAGTATAATATTAATATATAATATATATTTATATATATTTTTAAATATGTGAATATACACAAAGATATTGGAACTACAAATATATGTAAGTATTTTTTTTTATTAATGTTTTTAATAAGTATAATATTTTATGTAATATTTTGTATTTTCTGTTATTTCCTTTTTTTTGTTTTTTCGGTTTATTTTTGCTTTTCAATATAATAATTTTCATATTATAACTCTTGAAGGATTGTAATACATATAAGTATATAATATTCATTATTAATAATAATAATTATGCAATAAAGTTTTAGTGAATATTTCAATAATGGAGAATTCTTAATAATTGATTTCAATTATTTGTATTATTCATTTATTGAAATTTTCATTCTGTTATATTCTTTTTATTAAATATAAATTTCTTTCTTTCCTCGTTTTTTATTTTTATATAAATTAAATATAAATCAATTTATATTTTTTTATGATTTTATATTTTATATTCTTTGTTTTGTTTCCTTTTATCTTTCCAAAAAATGCTGATTATTTAATATAATTTAAAGTAAAACATATGACATTACCTCACGTTTTGTGTTTTTTTATATTGTCACTATTTTGTTTTTTCTTTTTTTCTTTTTTTTTTTTTGTAATTTTTTACCCACAATTTATAATTGTAAATTTTTTTCATTATGATTTTCTTTGATGTTAGTTTTTTTTTTTAAATTCGTCTTAAAAAAGGAGTTATTATAAGGGACTCGTGTCCTTGTTGTTGTTTCTTTTTTGTATTATTTTTGATCTTACAACTTTCTTATGCGCTTAGTTATTTAAGTACACGGGCCGCAACTTTTTTTTTTGTTATTTATTTTTATTGAATCCTTTGTTCAATTTTTCTTCTTTTTTTTTGTTTCTCATTTTTTCTTTGTTATTCCTTTATAAAGTTATATAAAGTTAAATTAAAAATAAATTTAAAATATTCGTTTATATCAAAATAATGATTTAAAAAAACTAAAAATTCAATAACACAATTCTGAGTAAGTGATTTTTCCGTAATAAAATAAATGCCTCATTCACTTTATATATTTTTTTTTTTTTTATTTTTTTTTTTTTTTTTGTAATTTTTATATTTTCACAAAGTCACGAATCGTGTAAGGAATTAAAGTTTTGAATAGAAAAATTTATTTTTAAAAATAATTTTGTTGTTTTTCGATGGAATAAGATTCATAAATTTTATACAATTAAAGATAAACAATTTTCGGAATTCTTCAAAGTCTCAATTAAAAATAAGCCAGATTTGTTTTGAATTTTAAAAATTGTTATCCATACTTATAAACACTTTTACAAATCTTATTCTCACATTTTGATCTTTTTCTTTTGTATTTTTTTGTTGCATAAAAAAATATTTTCATTTAGATTTTTATTCTTTAATTTTGTTTTTTTTTTTCTTTATTCTCATGTGAAGCTTCTTAATTGAGTGCGATCTTATATTAAAATATATATTTTTTAATATAATTAACACTTTATTTTTTGGGGCCTCCTAATTAATAATAAAAATATTTAAGATATCTTAAGTTATCTTAAAATATTTTAGTTTTCAAAAACTTCTTTCAATATTTTTATATTTTTCCTTTTTTTTTTTTTATTATTTTAAAAATGAAAATATTCACACAGAAATTTCATCGATTAAATAACAATTAAAATAATAATTAGGGTTATTATTACATAAACGATTAATTTTTTTGTGTGAATACTTTCTTCTTGTATTTTTGCTCTTTGTTGTATTTAGATTTCTACTTACTAAATATTTTAAATTCTTAATATTTTTAGTTATTATTATATTTTTTTATTGAATAAATTTTGTGTTTGTTATTTTATCTTTGATTCACACCAAATTTTTTTTTGGGAACAGTTAGCGGGGACACATAAATTAAGATAAAGTAGTTATGCTTTTCTCATAGTCCGTATAAAATGCGTATCGTCGTTATATTTTTCTCTATAGCCGATCATTTTTTTCTTAGTTTATTAATAATAAACAACATGATTTCCTTTTTTAGCAGCAACTGGCAGTTTTTCACCCTCCAAGTAAGGATTTACTCTCTAAAATAACAAATATAATTAAAAATAAATAAATCACTCTGTTTTTGTTTTTGATCAATTTTTTTTCAAACCTTGCTTGGATGGAATTTTTTTGCAACCAAATTCTTATGTTCTTGTGTATGAAATTGACTTGCAAGGAAACTTTCTAAATCACTGTCAATTTGTCGATTAGAATCGCTTTGCTCTTGTCCGGGACAATCAAACATATGTTCTCCATCACACATACATTCCTGGGAGGCTTGATATTCTCGACTAAATGATGCTGTATTTTCAAAGTCCATCTGACATCCTTGTTCCTCGGTATATCCAACTGGGCATGGATTTGGAGGATTGCAATAAGCTGGTAAAGTAGCATCAGTCTTTACTTGAGGCTTTGCTCTATGTGGACCCTCCCCAGCACCGCCTGACACATACTGATGACCCCACAATGAGCTATGCTGAAGGTATTCCTAAAATATATTGATATTGTTTCCCCAAAGAACTGATAAAACATCCACTAAATAATTTCATTACCTGATCTCTTAATGATGGTGCTGGATTACCCTCCAATAATGCGTCATAGTCCATTTGTTCAGCTTCTAGATCTTTAGAAGCTCGTGCCATCAACGCCAACTGGGCTGGCATCTCATTCATGGGAACTGGGTCAATATAAGAATCAGCAGCATCAGCCAAATCTTTTCCCATACGATCTACTAATTCCCTTAGGAGAGCATCCGAAATAAATTGATCCTTGCTTGGATTAGTCATATAATTAAGACATTCCGATGGAATAGTTAATCCAAGGACGACAAACACGAAGAAACATTTTTGTCCTGCCCCCATTTTGAAGACAGTGCAAGTGTTATCTGAAAGATCAAAATTAAATAATGTTATTTATTTGTTCCAGATGTCAAACATTTGATGAAATTTGAAAAAATTAAATTAGTTTTTCTCGACATATTACCATCTACTTTTGAATTTAAAATTTCCAATTTAGATAGAATAAACAGAACTTATTATTATTGATCATATTATGAACGAATTTATAGAATCTTCAATAAATACAAATGTAAAATTAAATTTCCATTAAAAACGTCACCTTACCCTTTTCTTTATTTTTTTCGGATCTTTTTATTAGAATATCTATCATTTTATTTTATTTAAAAAAAAATTATTTAACTTTTCTCACATATTTTTCCATTCCTGTTTCAAAGTAATAAAATACCAAACAGAGAAGCAAAGTATAACAATTACTTGTACCCATAATCAAAAGATTACCACTTACATAAATTATAACAAAATAAAAGTTTTTCTAGAAGCCTCGTAAATAAATTATTTGCGTTGTTATTTTCTAGAGTGGGTTTAATACTTTATGTTTATGATTATATAATAAAACTCATTTCAATATACAAATTACATATTTTTTATATAAATAATTTTACTTACGAGATTAATAATTATTTACGCATTTTTTAAATAATATTTAAAGGTAGAAATTTATTGAAATCTGAATATTAATAATTTCTTACAGCAGCTACTTTATTGTCAATAATTATAGCAACGTCAGCAATTTACTGTGAAACATATTTCCGATTCATTCTTTAGGCCATTCAATATTGTTACGTAAATGAAAACACCAAGAGAATATTTAGCAAAAATTTTAAGTGATAACAATGAAAAATTGCTATTTATTATAAAATTAATAATTAAAGGATAAAAAATATCCTTCATATAAAATAGCGTTTACGATGCAACCATAAATTTAAGTTTTATTAAATCTTCATGCTTTTCATGATCTATGAAAAGTTTTATTAGTTTTTTAAAATTTACATTAAAACATATAATTTATTATCTGTTAACGATAGCCAAAAAATTAATCTTTATTTCATATTGTACAACGATCATAAATGTTGCGTCTAAATGACGCGTTTAAATAAAATACAAATATATTTTTTGAATAAACATAAAAACCATCTTTACAAAACATATGTTCTACAATTTAAATCTATTTTCACTGTTGTAACAAAGATTTTGTGTATGAAATTCAATGAATGAAAATGGGTGGTTTCTACCCACCCACGCACAGACAGACTGTTTCAAGAGAACCAAAATATCTATAGCAAAAACTTAAATAAATGTAATGTAAAACCACCTGTAGATATTTAAAACAAACGATCAATAGTATTTGTATATGTGATACCGGGAGTATTACGTCATTACCCCTGGATGAGGTCATTGATTTACCGTTAGATTTTGGTATCTATAACGTTAAATTGAAATTGAATTAAAATGAATTGAATAAGAGAAGACCACCCCGAAAACCAAGTTAAAATAAAAAGTTTATAATTTGGCAAAATAAAAAAAAACTAAAAATTAAAATAAAAAATATAATATTGTATTACTAAAAATTATCAATCGACATTCATAAGGAAAATTTGTTGTAACTTTATATCTTTTATGTGGCTTATTATTATACGTCATCAAATTTTTGTGACAGCCTAATTATAATGAGAATATACGGAACTGAAATCAAATAATTTCAAACTTACCCACTTGTTGAAAATAAACGAATAATAAATAAAAACTAAATCTGAAAATTTTCACTTAATAGAAAATGGCGAACCATTACCAATTTTTTGATAGAACTGAATACACTGAACTTCCACAAGAGTCTAATGAAAGGAACCAATTCAGAAATTTAATACCCACTATAATTTTTTTTCTTTCTGTAAAAATTGAGATTACTGCGCTGACTCAGTGAGAGACTATGACGTTGTTGAGGAGGGTTTATTCAAATAAAATGTTAAAACCAAAGTGTTGTTGACATTTATATTGATTTTTCTAAATGAGAAAATTTCGGAAATATGGCGGCTTATATCAGCTGCTACCCACGCAATGTTTTAGACAAACTTGTAATTATATATTTTATTAGTTACTTTTACAAAGTGATATATGTCTTTATAATCAAATAATTATGCAGTTATAAATAAAATTGCATACGAATTTAGATGGCCATATTGTAAACGTCTGAACATTAAAATCATAGAAACTGTTTAACTGCTTACTTATTAAATACAATTTTTATCTACAAAACTTACGTTTGATTATTAAGAGAGTTAAAATATAATTTTTGTTATTTAGAATTTACGTTTTATTGTCACAAAAAATGCACAGTACTTTTAACATATACAAAAACAGAAATAATGCAATTTTATTTTTTTCTATAGACAACACAAAAGCTTTAGTTAGATTGAGCTTTCTTCACAACGATTATAGTGGCATCTTTTGAAAATGATATTGAACTAAAATTTTCAAAATTATATTTTCAATAGTTTAACAATCAGTTTGGATTCAACTGAGATTTCTTATTATTTTTATATTCTTACAATTTATTACCCAGAAAATTATTAATTATTAACCCAAAGACGTTAAAAAAAGTAAAGTTAAAAATATATGCTAGAAAATAAATTTTCCGAGTAGAACTTACTTATATTTGCTTTCATAGAAAATATATTCTTTTGTTGCTTTCCTATTTTCTTGAAATAAACTAGGTCGACCTGTATAATACAGTCAATGAACTGTAGCGATATTGTTCTGTTTTTAAGCCTAAACACACTTTAAGTAATGAAAAATATAAGATGACAATACATTCTCCTGATTTTTCACTGAAAGAGCTGGATTAAATTTAAATTTTAAGAATTATGATTTATTTTTTCCTTAAACTTTA
The DNA here is from genome assembly GCA_963082725.1 of Pedicia rivosa. NCBI lineage: Eukaryota > Metazoa > Arthropoda > Insecta > Diptera > Pediciidae > Pedicia > Pedicia rivosa. The sequence goes on from OY720154.1 coordinate 26,541,110, forward strand.
TGGAAATAATTTTTATTTAATTATTTCAATGGTCCTATGTGTGTATAATCGATAAAAGTACAATATAAAATTGAAGATACCTACTACACATGAGTAATATGTGGGCAGAGAGTTTATATATTGATCTGATATTCATATAAATGTTAAGTTTTAGTGATTAATGATAATTTGAATATACAAAATTAAATATACTGATAGTTACCTATGTTACTCTTATTGACAGATTATGTTAAATATTTAATCAACCTGTATTATATTAATAATTGTACTATATTTTTTATTTTATTTAAAATAATCGTTATACGAACAAATCATTTCTGAGATCTGAGTGCCATCTGTTGTGTTCTCTACACTCATAGAGAAAAATATATAAAAATTCATTTACATTATATAAAACGCAATTTATATCGTAGTCAAAAAATAGCCGATGGTCTAAACCACCCACAAATATGAATGAAATATGAATGCACAACATTTAACATTCCTTTTTATATAATAAATATTATGGCCTAATATAGCGAAATATTATTCCGGATAATGTTAAGGTAATTGCCTTGATTTGTGTTATTATGGAATAGAAAATATATTTTATTATGTAATCGTAAGTAATGCGTAAAAAAAAATCAGCAATCAAAATAAATTTAAGAGAGAAATATTTAATATAACTTTTGTAAATTTATAATCATCAAAAGATCTATAAAAAGAACTGAAAAGTATAACTTCTAACTTATTAAAAAACTTTTTTTTTGTAACTTTTACAAAAGTTAAAAATAAAATTAAATCATATTACGCATTAACAAGCCTATAAATAATATCAATCATTTCATTACTTTTGCAAAAAAAAAGGTATAAAAGACAAAATTCTAATTTTAAACATGAAATTTTTTATATATTTCGAAAAGTAAAATGAAATAATTGAATGTTAAAAATTAAATTAAATTTAAGAAACTTTATTAATTATTATTAAATATAAACTTCTGAAACAAATTTCTACGTAATACAAATTCTAAGCATTTATTGATAAGTTTTTTAATTATAAAAATTACATAGTTGCAACACACAATATTAAAAAAAAGACAAGATTTCATTTTTCAAATTATAGTTTATGATTTTACGAAATTCATTAAGGTTAGGATTTTAACTATTGACTTTCATTTTATTTTTAAGGAAGGAATCAATATTATACAGTATAATATATTTAACGTGCTTTTCTTTGTGGACGACTTACATTAGGGACAAATTGCAGACATATAGAATACATAGCACCCAACGGACTTTAAGCTCACGACTCTAAAATATTGAAGAGACGAACATGTTGTTCACATTGCCTACGGCGTTGCTACGCATAAATTTTATTTTATTTCTCGTTAAAGGTCAAATTTCGTAATTAAAATAAGAAAATTAAAAATAAAAAAATGAAAAATATTTTATTCTTGTTGAAAAATCAACCATGTGTATTATTAAGTATAATGGTTCTTTTCTTCTTAGACGATATGAAATTTTTATTCCTTTTGAAAATTTTTATTTTAAGAAATATCATTAACTTTTTCACGTAGATAAATTATAATTTTTTTTAGAATTTTTTTTATCAATCAAATTTTCATAATTTTTTCATGAAATTAAAACAAAATAATACCAGTAACAATGTACATCATTTTTCCCAATTTTAATAATGTTTATAATGTTTATAAAATTCCAATTCAATTTCAGAATCTCAAAAATTCATTCTTTAGATTTGAAATCACTCAATTTCTTGTTCATTATGAACCTTTTATCTTTTAAATGCAAGTCATACCTATTTTAAATTCAGTCACTTCATTTATTATTTATTATTATTAATTTAGCCATGAGAAAAAAGACAAAACAAAAAAAGTATCTCTCTTAACAATAGAAACATAATTAGAATACTAGAGTATTTTTGGTTCTTTCGAACTGAATAAAAATCAACAGCTATAATGTGTTTTTATATTTTAGACACATTTATAATGTAATCTTATCTAATACACTACCAATATAATAAGTACTTATATAAAATATGAAATGAGTCTAACCACACAAATTATATAAAATTTTATAGTTTCCCTAGTTAAATTATTTTTCTAAATTCATTTTGAACTTTCGTATGTGACGTATTCGTTTTCTCATTTTTTATTTAACAGATTTTTATTATTATTTATTTACAGAAGTTTATAAATGTAAAGCGCTTGTCTGTAAATACTGATATTCAAATGTCTGCCTAAAATGTATGTCACCATATTTATAAAATCTGAGCTGATAAGTGATTCTATTATATAATGTTATTTTAGGTATCTCAAAAGATTATAGAATCTCAATCAGATTGGCTACAATTTTTCACAAATATGAAAATACAACAAGTTCAGTTTTATTGTGTTAACTATAAAATGGGTCAATTAAATCAAAGCTTTTATTATAATTTTCAACTAAGATCCTCAAATTTATACAAAACAATCTTTTGTTATTTTTAGTTGTCGTTGACTATACACATAATATCACGAACAATAAACATAAAATATCAACAGTCCATATAGGTTACTTATTATTTAATGGATGGATGAAATTATGATGTTGAAAATTATAAAGAGAATATATTAATTAATTCTAGTAAATAAAGTACACCCTTTTATATTTGTGTATAACACGGGAAATATATTCTATAAGTGATAATATAATAAATGAGCAAATGCCAATGAGAATCATTGAACTTCATTTATTGTGGTTATTAAATTTATCATAAACTTCAAACTAAATGATTTTATTATTTAAAAAGAAATCATATCAAATTATTAATTTTTGAAGGTTTTGTTGTTTTACAAATATATTTATTATATTTTATAGCGCACAAAAAGCTTCGGGTTATATGTATTTAATATAAATAAGATTCATGGTTTTTCCTCTCATTGTATTTTAGAATTCGTAGAACAAATTAATTTGAAAATAAAAACAGGACTTTTTTAGGGATGTATCTTGGTCTCGATGCTTCCCACTCAAAATAAAAAGGTATAGTCAAAAAATCGTTACTCATGTAAGAAAATATTATTTGCATTAGTGAAACAAAATCACAATTAGGAAAGCTTTTTATTTTTTCTGTTTTAAATTTGTTTTTTTTAGCACACAATATTTTTCTCAACTTACTCAAATTACTATTACTAATGCCTTAGTTTCCTAATTTTAATTTTAATTCTTTAATAGATGAATTTGAAAATTTCATATGTTTGTAATAGAAATAAAATTTTGATTATTATTTATAGGTTTTTAATTTTAGATCAATTATAAGCTCTTTATTTTCTGGAATTTTAAAAATATGCTTTATTTAAAAATAAAGACGGGCATTTATATAATGTGTTATTAAAACAAAAATAACAAATATTTTAACGTTTTTATAAATATATATGGATTCTACGTATTTACTTTTTCTTGGTAAATGCTTTATCTCTTGTAATTGAACTTTGACCTTTTCAAACAACAAACACCACCTGTATCCTCATACCTATTCATTCTTCTAATCATTATGTTCATCTCTTATATTCTCTCCTTTTTATGCTCGTTGTATATATAAATATAAACATGTACGCATTATTATTTTCCAAAGTCAATATTCGTTGAATATTGAAATTGACTTGTGATATACCGACATACAAAAAAAGGGTTAATTATTATGTAAAATTTCCCATTAAACAATTTTTAAGATTTTTCAATTGTTGTTTTATTTGAAACAATATATTGTGGTTTTTTTAAAAGAAAAAGAAAATTACCACAATGCAAACGTTAGGCTAGATTTCTTTGATTGTAAGGATTTCCAACTACTGGTTCCGAACTTAACCATTTAATAGAATATATAAAGAGCTTTGTTTTTCTAATGGAATTATGTTGAAATAATTTACTTTTGTTAACAAACCTAGAATCTAGCAAAGCTAATAATAATATTACTAATTATATAAAATTTATAATGAGATGGCTCGCCAACAAAATAAATAAATCAAAAAAAAAAAGAAAATTAAAAGAAAGTAGAGGAAAGTACAATATCAAAGGAGCATAGATTATGCCTTAAAGCTAAAAACAATATGATAAATTCTATTTATTTTAATTTCAATTTGATACTCTCTAACAAAATAAATCTTAAGCTTTTATGGGGGGTCTTGTAAATAATATAAAAAAACCTATGTATAGGAAATGACATAAACATTTGAACAGATTATATTTCTTTGAATATATGTAGTTAAATGTATATATACATGTCTATCGAAATGTTATGTACTCTGTATATATAATCTTTTTATAAACATACACATAAATAATTTATTAAATAGAAAAGATAAATTTATTTACAATTATACTGATATGTACTGATTACACGGATATAATTATACTTATCTAACTTTTTACCCCTTGTTCTCAAAATATGGACTGTGACTAAACACGTGTTCAGACTGATTTCATTTTGTTATACCCGTATTGAACTGAATTATATTTATTGTATATTTTATAAAGTAAAAGCCTTCAATTGATTTCTGATTATTTTAAAAAGAAAGAGCCTTCAATTTATTTCTGAAAGCTAACAAATAATGTAAAAAATTGTGAAAGTATAGTTCGAAATTTAAAGAGTTTGAGAGTCCCTATTTTATATATGTACATATAATTCTGTAATTTAAGATTTATAGTTAAAGAAAAAAAACTAATCTTTGACTCCATTTCAACTATTATGTATAAACAATTAAAACTTGTTGTTAAATTCTTATATTTACAAAATATTTTGATTTGAAACACAATCAACTATTTCTTTCTCTTTCTCTATACTATATTTATTATTCACCATCAAATCAAAATAATTTATTTTTATTCTTAAATAAGTTTACTTTAATTTAAATTGCTGAATGTATCATATAATTTAATTTTATATTTAATAAATGGGACTTTGAATTTATTGAAATTGTTTCTCTTTCAACAAATAAGACATTCATTAATAGATTTGTTTGATAAAATATATTTGTTATTACTTGATCAAAAATGAATATAATTGTACTAAATAATATATTATTTGTAAACTACTACTTTTGAATCAAATTCACTTTTTTTTAATTTAAGGGTATTTTGCTTTATATACAACAGATTATTAATATATTCACCTTTGCAATTTGCAAATATTCTTCTTTATTCTTAAAATTCTTTGATTTTAAAATTTTACAATGAAAAATCAAAATTATTAATGCAAGCATAACTATGGGAAATAAATCAGACCAATGATTTATATGAGCTCAAAATGTAATAACTTACTTTGTAGCACATTTTCTGCAATTATTTACTAATAAATTATATTTTGTTTTATTTTCATATAATTCTTTCGATCCCAGTGTAGTCCGGCCTTACATTTAAATTTCTTATCAATTTGATTTCTTCGCCGAAGAGGCCTGAAATTTATATGCCAATATACAGGAGGTTAAGTAACCTTTGTGTACATATTTTATTTATAATTTAAAAAAAAAATTGTATGAAATTTTGCATTTTTTGTTTTAAAAAAAATAAAAAAATTGAGTTTCTTACAAATATTTCAACGTGAAATAAAATCTCGAAAGCAAAGAAAAACTTTCTTTAAATAAAGTAGCTAGTGATATTTTCCTTTATTTAACTAAAGTCTACACTTTAACTATAATTAAATATATTGCGAATATACTTATAATAATAAAAGGGAAATAAATACTGATTCATCTTTTACGAAGTTATTTTTTTTTACATAAAACTTTAAAAACAGTGGCGGAACACGTTTTTAATTTTCCATTTAATTTATTTTAAGAAAAACGTGTTTAAATATTCATGTATTTATTTACATGTGATAAACCCAAAATAAGAATAGAAAAATGACGTTCAAAATGATAGATACATTTATAATATTAGAAATATAGGGTTAGAAATATTAAGAATTTAAACAATTATTATTTCTCAATAATGATTTATAAACAATTCGTTAAGTTCGAATTTTATAATAAAATTTCAACAGAATATTAATCATCATCATTAACGTTATTATTTTTTATTTAGCACAATTATTCTTCTTTAATAAGTAATGTTTTGGTCAATTTGATATAATCTTAAATCATAATTATATCAACTATCTAACGCTTTAGAGTTTAGATAATATTATTGTAGATATACAAATTATTCATTCAGATGAAAATAAAAAAAAATTATAATGTTGAAAAATCAATTTTTTTTATTAAAATGTATTTACACATCTAAGAAAAATTATGAGAATAAATTTTTGGGAGTAATGGTTTATCATAAACTGCCGCTGAATATAAAAAATTAAAAAATTTACAGATTTTTTTTAAATATGAAACACTTTATAAACGATACTTTTAGATTTTTTTCGAAGACGCTCATTCTAAAACATGAATGAAATTCATTCTTAAATAATCAATTTTTCTTATAAAAAAAAGAAAACTTAAATATTCAATTAATCATTTTATCCAACAATATTCTATAGAACTCTAAAACTTTTCTTATCTCTTAAAAATAATTTAATTTTTTACAAACTGACAGAAAACATTAATAATAAACTTGTGTCTTCTTTACAAAAAAAAAAAAAGATAAACATAAATTGACGAATATTCCGGTAGAGAACAACACAATTATATACGTACATACGTATGTTGCGTACGTACATTCTATTTTTTTTTTTTCTAAACAATCAAAAAGATATACATCAACAAGTTCTTACCCAACCCTATCAATGGCAATCAAAAAGCCAACCGCCCAATCGACACGTGTTTTTATATCCGTCACTGTTTTTCTTCTTTTCGGTTTTCTTTTTCTTTTTTGTATTTTTCCTTTACAAATTTTGTATTAGCTTTACAGCCAAAAATAGACCATAAGTAAATAAATAATTTTTCCTTTTATGAGAATAAAAAAAAATGTGATTGATGATAAAGGATAATAATTTTTTTTATTTTTATTAAATAAAAAAAAAACAACAAGGGAAAAGAAATAAAAAACAACAAGCACATAATAAAAGTGAAATATTCACACGTGGAAAATCTTTTCTTTTTTTTTTAGTTTTATAAAAATAACACAGCAACAGCAACAAGAGAAAAAACAATTTGCCCCTTAATAAATGATGTCATTATGTTTATATGGCGGGGTTTAATTCAGAAGTGTATGTTGGAAATTTCAAAATTCTATTATTTTTATAAACAAATGATTAACATATTAAATATCATTTGAGGCGGGGGTTGAAGGACTTATAATTATATTGGGTTAAAAATAGACATTGTTACGCACATCATTTATCAACTGTCTTCAATTGTAATAATTTGATTTGATTGCATCTTTTCAATAACATAATTGAATATTCAATCATATTTTTTATCAATATAAATTCAATCAAAGAAAGAAAAAACACAAGTTATTATTATTATTGAATAAAAAATAAAAACTACAGGTATATTTTACGTAATTATAGGTTAATAATATGTACCTTAACAACAACAACAACAATATGCTTACTAAATGGATGTATTTTTTTTATATCTAATAAGAAACAAAATAACAAAAACTTATACACATATTGCATTATACTATATATATATTTGTATTCGTATATATTTTTTTTTAATATTCAGCGAAGTATTCAATGACGTAAAACATCAGAACTGGAATGGATCACCAAACAACGTTATAAAAATAACAACAAAAGAAAAAAGAAAAACAAAAATAAAGAAAATGTAAAGAAGAAGAATCCACTGAAGTTGTTCTTGAACAAAATCATAGAGTAGGGTTAGACATTGAATTCTCAAAAACAAGGAAATATTTGTATTTACGCACCTAAGAAAAATTATTAGAATAAATTTTTGGGAGTTATGGCTTATCGTAAGCTACCTCTGAATATAAAAAAATAAACTATATACAGATTTGTTTTAAAATTGAAACACTTTATAAACGATATTTTTTTATATTAATTTGATATTTTTAAAAAATATATTTTTAAAAAAAAAATTCATTCTTAAATTACCTTACTGAATATTTATTTTTGTCATATAGTTTTAATTGTCATATTCTTTGGCAGAAAGTTTTAATAACAAAAACGGAAGGAGAAATTATTTATAACAATAATATTTGAAGAAATATTCTTATATTTAATCCCATTGAGAATGCGTTGAAAAAATTTAATAATCTCTTTATTATATCTAAGAACATAAAATATACAAAAAAACCATTCCAACCCTGATTTTATTATTTTTTATATTCTAAAAATAGAATCAGGCGAACTATACCCACCCGCAAAAGGAAAAATAAAAAGAAAAACTCTTTTTATGATATGGTTTTACTCAACCTCTAGTCAAAGCCTACCTCCCCCAATCTAAAATACAGTTGAACAGAAGAGAAAAAAAATAAGAAAAATTGGTTTGGTGTGCGCGGTGGGTGCATTTTTGTATTCTCTATAATACTACTGTGTGGGCGATTTTTGGTACAGCTTTTGAAAGCATGATTATTATACATGTATATGTTTGTATATACAAAGTTTACTCTCTCATTTTGTTATTCTTAAAGATAAAGATTTGAGTACGTAGAATGAGAGTTCTTCTAGTATTATAAAAGATGAGTCAAACAAATTCACTGAATGAAAATGAACAGAATGCATTTTGAAAGTTTGTTTTTTTTTCATTTTTTTATTATATTTTTTTATATAAGAAGAAACGTATATTAAATTGTAAGGTTTTAGTTCTTATGCTCTCTTTTTCTCCATTTTATATCTCTTTCTAACTCTTATTCATCGAATCCATTTCTCTGCCTTATTTTCTATCTATTTTTATCAATGAGAAATGACAAATGAAAATGAATAAATTAATATTTTGGAGAGATGATTTTCTTATGACTTGGCATTTTATGTGGAGGCGCCTCATACTTAATGCGTCTTACAAAATTGAACAAATTAAATTGAATAAGTTTTCTTTAGGGGAATATTTTTATCCTGTTATTATTATATAATATCGAAAAGTATTGGATAAATTTGTGAAAAAATCAAAACTCTTTTAGGTCTAAAGTTCAATAATTTTAATAATTCCTGTGAATAATTTTGTTTTTCTTTTAAAAATTTATAATCATGTCTAATTTCATCATTCTTGTATTTTGCATAATAAAACATTTTTGGCTGGTGAATGTCGTCATCAAACATGCTTGAAGTTCATAAATATTAAATTTCATTCACAAATATACATCTGACTGAAATAACCACAGAAAATCAAAGCGAAACACTCTTCAGTATGAAATAAACTAAATTATACATATCACAAAATAATATGGCATAAGAAAAGAATTTTTATTATATTTCCATCTCTTTTGCTGTAAATGAAACGTTGATGAAATTCATAATATTTGTTCCTTTTCTTTTGTTTAAAATGAAACGTTGATGAAATTCATAATATTTATTTCGGTGTCGTCACGAAAATTTTTATATTTCCAGAAGATTTAACCCAAACCTCTTTATTTTTCTTGAATTTAATTATATTTTGTGCCTATTGTACGAGTTCACGTTAGTTTACCGATTAATACATTCACATGTTTTTATTATTTCTGAATATTAAAGTATTGCTACTTTTGAACGCGATTCCAAAGTATTGCTACAGCCTTAAAAAGTAACTGACTGTTACAGTGTGTATTTGATTAAACTTAATACTTTTAATGTAATTTACTTTTAAACAAAACATTCAAACAGTCTATATATAATAACTGTTTAACACAAAAACTTTTTTATTTTCCATTTCAGGATATTTGATTTACAGTTCAAAGACCTTCATTGAAACTACAAATAAATAGCATAAATTTATTAATTATTGCATGTAAGGTATTGAAATTATAAACATTATTATTTTGTATTCGTATTAGTTCTAAAGTAATAAAATTTATTACTTTTAAAATATCCAAAACAACAAATAAATTGTTTATGAACGGAAAGCCTTTTTTTTTAAACAAGTCTGATTGTCGCCAGTTGTATTAGTCTTAAAACAAACTTATTAGAATTATTTTAGTGAAATCGATTTCCAGGATCTTGTGTTAAAGTATAAAAGAAAAAAAATAACAAAAATGATAAACTCGTGTTTGCCTTAGATATATAAGGATATTATTATTGTTTTTGTATGAAGACAAAAAAAGAATATAGGCTATAGACCACATCACCATTCACATATATAAGGACAATTTTTGTTTTCTTTCATTATACAAATTTTTTCTCTCAAATGTTTCAAATACTTTTTCGGAACTTTTTCCAGTAGTGTCGAAATGCAAAAACAAATGTACAGATATTTTGCTAGACATATTTGTCTTATATCAATATTATTTATTTGATTATTTCCTTTGAATTACAAAAATAAGAACGCTTATAGATTCTTAGTGATAAGCAAATATAATTCATGATCAAAGCTATGACCATTCCCGTGTCCAGTGGACCGAATCACCTAAGATTGATCCCTTAATTTTTTTCAACAGACTACGTACAACATAAAACAGTACAGAAATAACCTTAAAAAATGTACTTAGTACTTTGGTAGCAATTTTGTAAATATAAAAAAATTATAAAAAAATAAAAACATTAAATTTAAAGTAATAATGACCTCAAAAAAGAACACAAAAGGCATACCATTTTAATTCAATTAAAAGTATAATGGAACGTTCATAAATGAAGGCTATTGTGTGTGGTAAGTAAGAAGAGTTTAGAAAAAAATAATAAACATGTTTTTATATTTATACTAATTCTAATAAATCCATTTAAACTATTAAAATTGTGTATGGTCAACCTCGTTTTAAATTTAATACAAAATTAGTTTCTTAATATTGAATTTATGTCTAATGTTTAGTTATTGAAAGCAAAAAGTAAGCACTTTTGCATTTTTCATAAAGACTCAATACGTTTCACATTTTAAAGATTACAATTTAATTTTTTTCTGGCATTAGTCCTGGTATCGAAGAGTTAAATGAAAAAACTTGTACTTATTGGAATTCTGTAGTTTTGCAAAAAAAATAAAAATTGGAAAAAGAAATTAAATTTTTTATTTGAATTAGTGATTTAGAATCAATTATGAATTAAGAATTAATTGTATTCCAATTATTATTAATTTATTCATGCAATATTTAATAGGTTTTTTTAGCCTGTGTATTTTAGGGCAATAGTTGAGACACACGCCCAGAATTTTCGATCAGTATGGTGAATTAATACTCAGTATTGGTAACAAATCCACTTAAGTAAATTTTCCCTGTCTATTTTTAATTAATAAAAATAAATTAAAAAACAGAAATTTACTTTATCAGTTTTAAATTTCAAGTATTTCAATATATGTCTGAATTTTACATAATTTTATTTGACTTCAAAAAAATCAACCGAAATTAGATTTTTTTTTCAATTCAATGAACATGTTTATTAGATAGGATTATCTCTCTCAAACATTGATACCAATAAAAACAGTTTAAGAGATTAATTTTATCTAAATTTAGTAATAACGTTTACCTATTTTTTTATTAAAATGCGGAGAAATGATAACAGAAATGTTTTTTCCAATGATATAAGATTATAAGCAAATACAACCCAAAGTCACTTCACAAAAAAAAGAAGAGAAATAAAAAAAAATGGCAGAATCTAATGAAGAAAAACCACTTTCTGGCCATCAACAAATATTATCTTTTCCTTCAATTACTGATATTCACGACGATTTAGAGTTTGGTTTCTAAGAACTTATTTCTCAACATATAATATATTTTTGTTTTTGTTCACCCACATTCAATTAAATGATTTTATTTCAAATCATTCGGATTATTAAAAAACTTCATATATAAATATGCCATTTTTACATTAACAAAAATTAAATTGTTGTATCATCGATTAGAATTATAAAACATTTACAGAAAAATATCTTCGTAAATACTAATTGTGAATAAAATAAATTATTTTGTGTAGATATACTTTGCATCGGAACAAGGTTATTTTATCTGAAGAAAATTGAAAGTATATGTTTGTAATTTTTCAATTAATAAAAAATATCATAAAAAAAAAAATTTCTTGGAAATGTATTCAATAATAAGATCTATCACATTATGAAAAAGCTTTTCGCCGGTAAATGGTAGCAATTTTAAATTCAATTTGTTATTTGTTATTAAATATTTTGTAATAGAAAAAAATACTTGATATAAAATTTCCCTTTTATCCACACATTATATTGGATGAAGAAATCATTATATATCATCGTGAAAATCATAATTATATAATTATGATTTTCATTTATTATTATCAAGATTAAAGCGATAATAATAAATGAAAATCATAATTATATAAAATTATAAAAATAAATAAAATAAAGAAAAATAGAGAATTTTTACAATAAAATTACATAAATAAACAAAAATTTTGTAAATAAAATTACATCACGATAGAATGCGAATTCACTTGAGAATATCATTTTGTCAGTTCTGACACAATATTATTCTATATATGTACAAAATATGAGATGTGAGATTTGAGATGTTAGCATAAATTGAGATTCAACCAATCTAATAATGGCTTCACAGATTTACCTTTTTTTTCCTTTATTTTCCTTTTTTTTCCTATACCTAAAATAAATATAAATCATTTTCCTTTCTCTTTTTTGTTAATGTATTTTCTATTATTGTTTGTTTATTATTTTCTTGTTCTTCATACTTTTATATGTCTGAAAAATTCTGCGTATTCCTTTGTGTGTGACAAGAGGAAATTCCATTTTCTCAACAAATCAACATGTTTCTTTTATTTTTCTATATTTTATCGATTTTCAAAAAAAAAAAAACAATAACAAAAATTAATCAATTTTTCTAAGTAATCGAAGAAGAGTTTATTTGAGTTCAATAATTATTATTAGATGAGCATTTCAATTTCCATTACTGTATCCAGTATTTGGATTAGAATTTAGATTGAAAAGCATAAAGCAAATATAAAATTGTTACAACTTATCGAATTTCAGAATTTTTCTATCATTAATAAAACATTGTCTTCTTTTTAATTTAAAATTCTGTAAATAAATAATATTTGTTTTTCGTGGAAAATATACGAAACTTTTGAAATTTTTCGAACTTTACTTAATTTTTATTCAATGAAAAAATTATTCTGTCCAAAAATAGAAAGAAAATTCAAAAGAATCATTGATAAAATGCACAGTTGAATGTCACTCTGAAAATTATAATTTTTACTTTATAATGTACGTCTGTATTATTCTTAGTCATTACGCTTCTACCATTTTTTTCTTCTCTTTTCATTTCATAGTTTTGATAGTTTTAGTTTAGCATTTCTCATCAATACTTGTATTAATATAATAAATGATTTCCCATTGGTGTAAAAAAAAAATTTCCATGAAAATATAATAATTTAAAATAACAATTGAATTGAATTCAACATTAAACTGTTTAAAAATAACATTAAACGCAATCACTACAAGAATCCCATAACAAATTTCCTAAACTATCCATCCCCAATATTATTTATTTTTACTCCTTGTTTTTCCCCCATAATACATTATCGACTAAAATTCTGTATTATGGCTTTTTTTTATTATAATTTTTTATGTGTAGGCGACTTCACTCTTATCATTCGGAAAATTAAAGTAGGCGAATGAAAATGTATGTGTTAGTGAGAGCGTACGTACATATGGCTGCGTGTATGTGTTTATAATGTATGAATGAGAACGGAAAAACGTAAAAGAAAATTTATAGTGTTGGGAAGTAAAGTTAAGAGACAATACATAATTCAATATTTTACGTTTTTGCTATAACAAAAATAAAGTTTTACCTTTTTTTTCTTGCTATAATTTTATTAATGTAACATATGTTCATCTATAAATATTAACATTCGCCCCAAATCCCATAATAAAGAGAAAATTAATATAATTTGTTATCAGCACCGTTGTCACATATACAGAGCGGTATTTTCAAGTTTTCCTCTGATTTTATCTAATTTCATCAAGTAAAAATTATATTAATTAAATTTTGTCCTTTTTATAGCAATTTCATGCATCTAAGAAATCACAAAATTCATTAAATATAAAACAACAACAAAAAACTACATGCATACCAACTTAATTTCCATTTATGTTACCCAACAATTACCCTTTTTGTGAAGGTAAAGAATCACGCGATATTTTATTTTCCTTTTTATATTTTCATTCTAAAAATAAAAATTATTTAATCAAATTTTAACTAAGAATAGAAAATCGTCTATATTTTTGAACTTACGTTCTATTTTTTCTTTTCATTTCTTTTTTTATTTTTCAACCTTCCTTTGGCCAAGTCAAAAAAAAAAGAGAAAAATAAAAAATATAGTTAGTTTGTTTCCGTTGTGAAACATACGATATCCGTTGTTTTTCCGCTTTGACTATTAAAAAAAAAAAAACAAAAAGAAAAACATCAAAAAACTAATGAAATTTTGCCAAACCTTATCTTTTAGAGGGCAACGTCTTTTAATTTAATATAACAATTACAATGTACGTAATATAAATATAATTTTTCACTATAAAATAAAATGGGCATAGATAATTAATGTCTCGTCCCGATTTTACTTAATAAGGGTTTCTCCAGGTAGTCTGATTGCCTAATGTGAAAAAGTGGACGTTAAACTAATTAAATAGAAAATATTTAAGACAAAGATATATAGATAGTTAATGATTATATAATCAAAAGTAAACAAATTATTAAAGAAAACCGGGAATCAAAAATAAAGGAAACTAAATAATAACTAATTTGTTAGTTATAATAATTTATACAAAATGCAACAATTATATAGAACTCTTTTAAATTTCCTTTAATTCTGATAGAATTAATCAACAGTTTAAATAAAAAATTAATTTAAATCGTAACAGTAAATCCGCCATATTCTTAACGAGTTCAATTAAAATATTTAAACTAGAAATATTGTTTCTAGATATTTGTTATCTAAAGTTAGATATTTGAAATATTGATAGTTTTAATAATAATATTTACTACAATAACAGAAACTCAGACAGAAAATATCGAGAGATATTAAATTCTTCATTTGTGGATTGGCTGTTAAACATTCAGAAACTTTCTTATTTTTTGCGCGGTTAAAAATCTACTGCATTTTGTATTGTATTATTGTGTAAATCCAAAAAATTTCAGAAAACGAATATTGTTTTTTTTTTCTCTTCGGTTATCGATTTTTATTAAAATTTTTATTAATTTATCGTCTTATTATTTATAGAGCATTTTCCATAAACCAAACATTATTCTATATTTGACATTAGATATGGAAAGGATAATTATAGTTTAGTTATATCGTTTCTTCAATGCATATATAATATTCTATAAATTATTCATTCCACTTATTAAAATAAAAACTTTTATAAAAACAATACAATCAAAAATTATTATCGAGATGTGTAAAATGTTCTCAACTAAACATTAAAATTCAAGGCATACAATTAAAATAGGTTTTGAAAAAAGCTACGATATTTCTATTTAAATATTTTAGTATTTATAAATGGTTTTTATGTGTAAATGAAAAATAATACGAAAGCATTTTATTTTTAATTGGAAATATAAAATTTTCCAATCATTATGAATTAGTCAAATTATTTTGTTATTTTTTTTTTTTTTAAAAGAAAAAAGCCAAATAAATAAATCAATCAAAGTATATAATTTTTAACATAAATTTATTGTAGCGTTAAATTTAATTCAATTAAAGCGTAATATAAGTATTAGTATAAGTATAAGTACTTCAAAATTAATAAGAGAAAATAAATTACACAATAAAATAATAATGATAAAATTATATAAATTAGAACGTAGTTATCTTGTGTTATTCAAGAAAATATTACATCTTCAATTGTTATTAATCTAACATGTTTTGAAACGTAATAAAATGTGTGTAATGTTTTTCTTCATTTTATAAGTGCCAAGAAGTTTAGAAAAGAAAAATTTCTTTTACTTCTCGAAATTATTTTCAGTTTAGAAATTAACAAAAATATTATTGTTTTTATAATCGCTATTACATTTTTAGTTCTAAGAGTTTAGAGAACAAAAATATTTTAAAAATTGATCATTCCATTAAGAATATTTCAAGTTGAATAAACTTTAAAATTTTAATGAATTTTAATTTTAATTATAAATTTAAAATTAAATCATGCCTTTGTTTAGTTTTTTTTTTATCTTCTGTACTTTCAAAAATCTTTCATTTGATTATTATGGGAGAATTTCACAATTATAAACCCTTTTCTGAATAAACAACTTGCGCGCTCATCCTAATTTTTTAGGCATCTTATTAAATAAATTTATTTTGACTTTTCTTCTTGTTTCCATGAAAAAAAAACAAGAATTCTCACCCCCATTTTCTTAAATTAATTTAAAAGTATTTATTATTTTATTAAAAACAGCAGATAAAGCAATACAGATGGATACATTTTTAACAAAAATTAATTGCCTTTTCTTTTCCTTTAATTTTAACCCACAGAAGTAAATATAAAATTGTTCCTTTTTATATCTACAGATAAACGGAAAAATACATGTTTGATCAATCAAAATGTTGGGATATGATTATTACACACATTATCTTTTTTATCATAAAGAATCATGCTTGCATTTCTTAAATGATTTTCTTTCCGTTCTCTTTATTGCATCTCATTCAATTTCATGGGTTTATAAGCAAATAAAATTGATCTACTTTCTTATGATTGTTTGCTTTCTCTTCATTTTTATTTCTTATATAGTTGTCTGTCATATACGACCATATAAATTCAAAGCATAAAATTAAAGTCAATATGTGAAAAGATTTTCTTAACCTGTTGCATTCAATTTTATTTATACTTAAAAGCTCATTTGTGTATGTAAAGTAAGCTATAATAATGAATAAAATATTCTTTACACTTTTACTAAATACAAAGAAAAATGCTAACCCTTTTCTCTTTATATTAGAATTCACGCAATCAATTGTCCATAATATAAAATATATATTCACAGTCTTTTGTTGTGTAATTTAAAACTTTCATCATTTCAATTCCACTTAGGACTTCTTGACCTCGTCTGCACCTGTCATTAACTTAATAATATTAAAATATAAAAATATCTCATTCTCCTTTTGGATATTGTTTATTAAAACGACATCAAAATGTATAGGTATATCTACTTACAATAAATACGCAAAAACAAAATCGTAAATATAGAAAATATTAAAGTAAATATAGAATCAAGTCATCGAAAAATATTTATATTTGTATTGATAAAATTTTTGGGGGTTTGTTTGTACTAATTTTTTCGAGTTAAAATATTTTTTATGTTCGAGTTTTTTAATCTTTTTTCCTTTTATATTGCTTTATTATTATTATTATTATTAGCATTATCATTTCTAATTTTCCTGAATCTGGTAATAATTTACATTTAATTAAATACAATGGCCAAAACGAATTAAAGTTTTCCTTAAAACTAAAATTCTTTCCAGGAAATGGAAATTTATTTTCGTTCTCTTATGCACTTTATTATGCTCTTATAAAATGTGTGCATATATTTTTATTTGTGTATGTAAGTGTGTGTGTGTGCAAAAAATAATTAATTTTCAATCTTTATTATTAGCACTAAAAGAAATGCCTTTTTTTGGTATTTGTAATAAAATTTATATAATAATATTATTGTAACAAAAATAGAGATAAACACGAAACGTTGACGTCAAGTTTTTTTGCTGTTTATTTTTTCCTTTCTTTCTTTTCTTTCTTTTCTTTTTAATGTTTGATATCGTCATTCTCTGTTGTTATTTAGCTTATTATTTTCAAATCAACATGGTTTGATATTGAAACACGATTATAATTATATCAAAAGAAAAAAAAAGAAAAAACCAAAAATAAAAAAAAAAAACCTTAAAAGTATTAAAAGCATAAGAACTGAGCCAGTGCTGAACCGTAACTAACTATATGCGAATATTATAATATAAAATAATTTAATTTTTGACGAATTTGTAATCAGGTTTAATTGACATTAAGTTATGAATTACGAAGAACAAAAGGGAGAACAATATATTATGAAGGAAGCAAAAAATAATTTAAGATCAACTTAAAATTATTCTGAAATTCATCATAAATATTTTATTGTCACAAAAGGATAATGAGATGATATAATAGAACTTTATTCTCAAATTACAAAACAAAAATAAAAAGGTGTCAGAACTTTATAATTACTGACTATAAAATTGATTTAATTTAACATTCTTAAAAGCTTTTCTTTCTTCACTTCTTTTTCTTATTCTTGTTCTTCTTCTTTCTCTATTATTTTTATTTTAATTCAGTATTGAAGTTCATGTCTGGTAATGGGCTATCGAATGACGTCAATCCAATTCCTCAACTATATATATTATGACAAGAAAGTGTTTTTCATTTTGATTGAAATACCAAAAGACGCGAATAATATATACAAAAAAAATATATATATATATAAATATATAAAAGAAAATATATGAAATCATTAAATTATAGTATATAGTTTGAAATCGATTGAAGGATTTTAGAAATTGACTTGTGTGACGTCTTCTATATATAATGTCTGTTATTATATTGAAGGAAAAAGGAAAAAAAATAAAAGTATTTACAAAATGATGGACGTCATAATTTTAGATAATTAATTTATAATTACATAGAATCCTATACAATAGAAATAATTCATATAGAGAATAAATAGCTAAATTTATTTCTGATTTCACAATAACGTAACTTATGTTGTCTTCCCACCCACACTTGAAAATATTTATACAATTTGATCAACAGTATCAAATATAAGATACATGATTATTGTCTACAATTTTTAGAAAACTTTAAATTAAGCTTAAATTATTTTTTGTTTCTTCTTCAAAATATTCAATTTTTAATGATTACATTTGTTGTAAAAGCCAACAGTAATATGTTAATAATTGCGTTTTGTTTTAAAATTGGATAATTTTTTGTTGTATAGTAATTAATTAATTATTAAAATTATAATACTATGCTTTAGAATTACACCTACAAAATTATAAATAATATTTAATATTACATTGGCTGCTTCAATAAGATAATTGCGCAATGACAGTGGTCCTGTAAGATTGTTAAAAAAATTTTGTTTTTATCCATTATATTACATATAATTCCGTTGAGAATAAGACGTATATTATTCAATATTATTTTGAAACGTTATTTCAATAATTAGATATGGATGGATCTAACAACAAATAAACTTTTTTCTTGGAAGTGGATTTCAAGATACAACAAACGTATTATTTCGCTGCTAGCAATGAGAATATAATCATTTGTGAAAACAAAATAAAATTTATATGTGTTGGATCGTTATTTTCTCATCAACCATTTTGCATGGCATTGTGAATTTACTTATGTTTCTAAAGAAAATAAAAATGTATTTTAAGAACTAGAATTTGTATATTTTCCATTCCATGCGTGGTGAATTTTAACTTATCTAAAAATCCTTCGATATATTGTTATTATTATAACAGTAAAACTTATTTCATGGAATCATACATTTTACAACAAAATTCAGCCCAATTCAACAAGTCAATATAATTTCTGTGAAAAAACAAACTAAAATTTGCTTTCTTATTCGAGTGAGTCGCGACACCGATTAATAAAAGAAATTATTTTTCATTAAAATAATAATGTCAAATAAACGAAAAAATAATTAATTGACTTTGTTTGGATGTTAATTGATTGGAAATACCTATTACTTGCTTTTCTACGAAAAATTTATTATTTTACGGTAATTTATTTAGCATTGTATAAAATTCGACTTCACATGTTTATAGGTAATGGTAATATATTTATTTTGAGATTATCAAAATCATGTTAACCACTTTACCGTCGGTGTGGTTTTTCATATGAAACAGAAATGAGTAGGAATATGGAAAATCCAAAAAATAAATTAACAAAATGAAAAAACATATTTCTGTGCCATCAATTTTATTCATTTATTTGGCTTTTATAATCCAATGAATTAGCCTTCACATTATTGTGAGAAATGCAAGAACAAAGTATAAAACCATGCGTATAATTAAAATAAATTTCAGGAAATTTAGCAGTCATCAAAACAAAAGCTTTCAGAATTCAAATTGGTTTTCATAAGAAGTGATTTTTTTGGTTTTTCACAAAATTTTATAATGTTAATTTTTATTTAATCAAATTTTTCGATATTTTATAAATTTCAATAATACATTCTCGAAATTCTTTAGTTTTAATCTAAAAGTAGTAAGAAATCTATACATGTATATATATAGAATTTAAAAGTCTTTCATAAATCTTATGAAAATATTATTATTTATTTATAAACAAACTTTCACTATAGTAACTCGTAAATTTTAATCTATTCAAAATAATATGTTAATCAGTAAAAAACATTTAAAAAATAAACATTTTGTTGACTGTTAAATCTAAATAGAAAAAAATAAGGTCAAAAGTCAAAAATATAATATTGAATAAAATTATTTTATATATCCCTTTCATGTTTTTAACTTATATATTAATAGTTTTTCATGTGAATTTTTCATGATGTCGTATTCTATTATAATTATTGTTGACGTCATACCAAACGCAATGACGTTTAATATTTTAAACATGCGACATAACACGATATTTACTTATATTGTTTTCTTTTCGATTATCTAAATTTTCATTTTAATTAATTGAATTTCCAGGAAAAGAAAAAAAAATGGAAAAATAAATAAGCAAACAAATAAACAAACGAAAAATTTCAATCATTTGTTGAATTCATACGAAAATATTTATGCTTTTTAAAATAGTGTCAATGTTAATTCCTTGTCATCCCTTTTATACCTTGTTCACAGTGATGGTAACAATAACAATTATTAAAATATTGTAAGTAAAATTGCGAGGAAGCTCGCAATATCGAACTGAAAGAAAATAAGTATAATTGATAAATATAACGTATAGAATTTATCATTGCGATCAAGTTTTCTCATATTCCGATCAAAACTACGTTTGAGTTTCAATTGAATAATAATAAATTGAACTTGTAAATTAGAAATTGAAATTATTGTTATTCCTCAATATTAAAGCTTAAGTAAATTACTTACAATTTATTCAGCATTAAATGGCAAATGTATAATCTTATCCTTAATGAAAATGGATACAATATAAGATTCTTCCATTTTGTGTTAGGGTAAAAAACACTTCAAATATGTTAGTTTTTTTTTAACATTAACCGAAATGTTTAACACAAATTATTAGAAAACTTTTCTCAATAGTTCAAGATTTGTTACTCAATAATTCCAGTCATTGTGAGTTACTGTTGCTTTTCTTTTTCGGTTTACCTCGTAATTTATTTTGTTTTATAGTAACAAAAAAAAAGAAGAAATTTCCAACAAACTGACATCATTTTCATGTTATGTTATATGGTGCTTTTATTTACTTTTTTTTTATTTGTATAACTGAGTCAGAATTCCTAGAATTTCTTTTCGCCTCTTTTTATTTTATTATATATGTTTTTGTTTTAATGATCTCAGAGGGTTATCATGTACCCACACACACTACATATTATTGTACTGCAAAATTTAAAAAAATGTGCTCAATTCAAATAAAAGCATGATCCATACTGGGAGAGAAAAAAAAACATGCATTCTTAAAAAGTTTAACATTTTTAACTTCTTAGAAAATAGGACCATAAAATTTGATCGCTGAGAAAAACCGCAAATTTTTATTTATTCTTTTTATGTTTCAAAAAATATCTTCGTTTCATTTCTTTTGTTTTTCTTTTCCTATAGTTTTTTTTTGAATAAACATATATTTTTGACAAATTCGATTAGGGCTGGATATATTCTCCAATGTGAAGTCATCCTTCGTCACTGACTGAGAAAAAAAAAACAACAAGAAACAAACTCAATTTTTCTTTCCATACGGAGACTGGACGACAATATGGAAAATTATTCTCTATTAAAATAACAAAAGGCATACATACAAACTCATGTATACATAATATTATATATAATACAATACAGTCATCCTAACTAAACAGACACTTAAATAATACAAAAAAAAAAAAAGAAAAAAAATATTATGTACTCAAAGCAGAATATGACGTCAGAGAGGAAGATTTGTCCTTAACCCTGTAGTTGAAAATCTATATTTGTATAGAACATGATAGTGTAGGAATGAGACAATGAAATAAAGAATGAGTAGGATTGGGAGGATTTAAAGGGTTTGATTGCGTGTGAAAAGAACAACATTTTTCCTGTTTTTCTCTTTATTTTTTCTTCTTTATTTCGTTTTATTGTATTTTTCTTTTTCTTTTTTCTTTTTATTACTGGCTTTTGTTTCTGTTACAGTTATATAGCATTTAAGACAATCTTATAATTATTATTTTTCTTAAATTAAATAATTTTTATTGAAGACGGTAACGATAAGACTAAACAAATTTTCCAATAACCATATTCAATAATTTGAAAGAATAGCGAGAAATTCACGCCTAAGAACAAAAAGATTGTGCTTTACTTGACCGACATAAAATTTCACTTATTTTTAAGCAAACAACAAATAAAGAAATAACACTTATATAAAACCACACAAAAATAAAAGAAACTTCCTCTTACTTGAAAGGCTTCCAACGAGGACATCCTTCAAAATACATATTTCAAATTGTTTTATTTGAACGAAAATAAAAAAATAAAAGAAACTGTTTCCCATTTTCTTCTTATTCAACTTCTTAATATATGGAAAGAAAAGAGAACGACTCACTCCCTCATATATGAAAAATATGAATAGGACGAGTTTCTTCGTGCTGCTGTGTGACGTCAGTCATTTTAGACAATATCTATAAACATTTCACGATGTCTGCTGATGCTTTAGTTTTCTTCGTTTTCATCTCTCTCACTGCTTGAATCTCTCTCTGTCTTAATTTTGTTGTATGGTATTATTGCGGGGTAAAGAATGGAATATATATATATATATAAGAAAAGAAAGTTGGGGGGAAAGGATAAAATTAGAAAATGATGAACGAGTGAATGAATTTTTTTTTTCTTTTTTTTTGGAAAAAAATATATTGTATTTAGTATGTAGGTGATGACGATTATTATGTTGCTGATAAGAATGATAAAACTTAAAAAAATAAAAGGAAAAAGAAAAAGAAATGAAAAAAAGAAGATGACGCAGACTCTCTTCAAAAAAAATCTAAAATAATTTCTATTTTTAGACCAATGATTTTTTTGCTTCTCTTCTTTTAATTTACACATTTTATATGGTACAAAGTGAGCAGATCAATTTTATCAAATCTTTATTTTTTACTTACAAAATTGTTTTCTTTTTTTTGGTATGTCGCGACACATAAAAAGAATAAAAGAATCAGTAAATATAAAGAAAACAATTTAATCAATGAAAATAAAGTTTCTTTATTGAAACATGATTCTGTTTTTTTTTTTTGTATTTTCCTTTACAAAAATTACGTCTCATTCTCATCCATGTACAAAATATAAAATCTGTCGTTTTGTTATGTCTATTCTAGTACCGAAAAAAGAAGAAAGAAAATTGTCCAAGCTGTGAACTTAAACACACCCCTTAAGAAAATATGTCTAAAAATACACTTTTTTTGTGTGTTCTATTTTTAGAAACAGCAATGCAATCGATCAATCCAGACCAAAAAGAAAATTGTGTGCTTTCTATTTTTGCTTTGCTTTCGCCTGCATTAAAATGTATACGCAAATAATATTGCCATCTCTTTTTAACGTAACTGTATCTGTAATGTGCGATTCAACCAGATTCGGATTTTAATTTTCCATAAAAAAATTTTAATATCTTTCTCTCCCTTTTTTTTGAAAAATTAAATTAAATTAAAACTTTAACAGATTTTAATTTTTAGTAGAAAAAATAATTATTAAAATTAAAGCAAAAAAGAAAAGAAATTATAAATAACGAGAAAATGAGTGCATATTTTGTGTAGGAGTTTTGTATATAATATGACCGGATACGGGATTTTGTTGGCGCCTTGCCATATAAAATCGAATATTGTAGCACCCCACTTCAACCCTCGATTACCTTAAAAACCAGAACATATACAGAGACACATCTATACATAAATGTACCTACATAAATTTCAGCTACAACCCACGAACGAACAAAATTTTGTGAATGAGTTTTAAAAGCATTTAGATGAGACGAAACAAAGTGACGACAATGAGGAAACATAGAGAGAGAGAATGCGCAATGGGAAAAAAAATACTCTCTTAGACCCGGAACTTTATTATGCACCCGCATTAAATTGTAATGCTTGTTCCTACATTTTTTTTAACGAAAAACAAAAGTAAAAATATTTTTTTAAAAAAAAATTCATCTGAAAAATATTTTTTTAAAAACGAAAACAAAAATTTTTAATTATTTTCTTATTTATTTAAAAAATTATGTTAAAAAAATTATGCTCTTCACTCTCCTCAACAAAAAAAACAAAATAAATTTGTTTTATCTTCTCAGTATATTTTGTATTAATCTCTCTCTCATGTTCACATCGCCATCAACAATACTGGATCAATACACAGCTCCAGGCACAGCCAATCATCTCTTAGAATTTAAATTCTTGTATCCAATCCAAATAATTTTCCTATCTAAAGCTTTTGTCGCAGTTTGCGCGGTTTTATGAAAAGTGTATATACCTACAAATATAACGTACACACATACATTATATGAATACACATAAACGCATACATTCATACACTCTCATTTGGCTCCCACATGTTTTCTATGATATTGCGACGTCAGAGGAGTATTCATTCAAAACGTGTGGGCGATAGATGAGACGTTGCGGTATGTATTTGAGGTAAACAAAATCTATATAAGGATGTTTCGCCAAGCTTTCAATAGACATTCTGTTCGCATACTTTCAACTGTTAAGATCTATAAATAGAGAAAAAAATAAATATTAAATTAAAAAGAAGAAGAAAAGATAAAAGATTCAACTAAATAAATTAAAGAAGAATAAAAAAAAATTAAGTGAAGTGGAAGTGGATGTGGAAAATTTCTTAAATTTTTAAAAGTTTTTAATTTGATTTTTTTTTATAGTTTTCTAAAATATTTATAATTAAATATTTGTGTTTTTAAGTGAAAACAAAACAAAAAAGAATTGAAACATTTTTCTTTGGATAATAAAAAAGAAACATTTTTAACAAGTTTATAAAAAATAATTTTCAATAAAGGTGAGTTGTTTTTAATACAATATTTTTAGTTTTTTTTTGTTTTAATATAGTGAATTTTCTCGTCCATACTTTTTTCTTTGAATAAAATTCCATGAAATAAAATAGAGAGACCTGTTGAAATTAGGTCATATCAGTGGCAGAAGTTAATACTTTATTGACCTGAATTATTTTATATTTATAGAATCCACTTATAATTTTAACTCTTCATTATTTATAATAATTTAATAATTTTTTATAACTTTATTTAATAAAAATAAATTAAATAAATTGAATAAATTCTCCATAAAAAATAAATAAAAATAAAATTAACGAAAAAACGAAATTTTTTTAAATGGAAAATTTTTTTATTATCCCCAGATTCAAATATAATTGAATATTAAGCATTGTTTTATTTTAAAAATAATCACAAAATGCATACAATAATTGTTGTGTTGGCTCTGATAATTTCACCGGGATTATCTTATCCTGTATTTGGTACAAAACGTTATCACCGTGCCAGTGGTCTACCATCATCATTGAAAAATCCTGTACCAGTACCAATTTATCAAACAATGCCACAATATTATGATAATAATAATTATGAACCATTTATATCACAATCATCTTCATTTCCTGTTCAAAATGATGATAATATTAACAATAATAATGGTAATAGTAACTATTTCTATTATCCAAGACATGAACCACAAAAATATCGTACATATGGAATGCCAACGTATCGTGGTGAATATAAACCAACACCCTATTATTATGCTCATGGACCAACATATAGTTACTATGATGATCATATTGAAACAGCATCAAATCCACTTGATGATTTACATGAAGAAATGTTACAGGAAGATGAACGTGAAAGAGAACGTGAATTGTTACCCGTCGGGCAACAATCATGGTTCGAAAACATTGGACGACAAGATTCAATGGCAAATGCAAATGCTGCATTTTTAAGAAACCTTATTTTATATAATAAACAATTGAGTGCAGAGAAATCACGTCAGGAGCCTACTATTGTTGAAGAGTTTGATGATTATAATGATAATCAAGATGATATGTATGATCAGCAAGCTGATAGTGGATACAATAGCTATAACAATTATCAGCAACAGCCATTAAGTCCACAAATTAATGAAATTGAAGATGAAACGGTAAGAGAATTAAAATCTCTTGCTAGTAAAAATGCAATTGCAAAGCACTCTTCCTACCAACAAGAACAACATCAGCAAATGCAGCAACAGCAGCAACAACAACAACAACAGCAACAGCTCCAACAACAGCTAGAACAGCAGCAACAGTTACAGCTCGAGCAACAGCAAAAGCAACAGCAACATCAACTTCATCACCATCCAGCATCTTTCCAACAATATGATGCTGATCCAGAATATGATGACACATGGATTAATTGGGACAAAAAACGTAGTACAGCCACTAAAAAGGATACATCAATATTTTCATTTAGTGACCGTAAACCACATTTTGAAAAACCTGTAATGCCGGCTGTTGTAAAATTTGTTTC
Organism: Pedicia rivosa; assembly: GCA_963082725.1. NCBI lineage: Eukaryota > Metazoa > Arthropoda > Insecta > Diptera > Pediciidae > Pedicia > Pedicia rivosa. Next base: position 26,567,815 of record OY720154.1, read on the forward strand.
AACAACACCAGAAACAAAAGTAGATATACCAATTCATTCCGGTCAAAAAGAAGTTGTTCTACCAAGGCCAGCAAATCCAACACGTCATCAATTCACTGCACCTGTAATGGAAATTCTTAAAAATACAACGGGAGAAAATAAACAAGTAAATAGTGATAAAAAAGATACAACTAAATCAACTGTTTATGATACAATTAAACAGCTTTTGGCCATGGATCATAAATTAGAAAAGGTTAGTAAAATCTAAAGTATAACTTCACCATTAATCAAATTATTTTAGTTATTATTTTTGGTTTTTTCAAAAAAAATTTTAGTTTTTGTTTGTTTTTTTGTTGTTTCTTCTTCCAAAAAAATACTATACTCCTCTGCATATATTTAATAAATGTGTGTTAGTTAGTTAAAAATGGCATAGTTCTAAATATAAAAGCATTCCGTTTTTGAATGGAACCGTCGCTTTCATTTCATTCATAAAACTTTTGAGGACTATACCCATTTTTTCCGAAAGAAAGCCTGCGGGAGGAGCCGCTATTCGTCATACACAAATTAATTTTATATTTTTATGTGTATTTATACAATACATAAAGAATGAAAAGAATATGATTAAACTTTCTGCCTTTTCTGGTAATACATACATACATGCACATAGTACTCTCATATAAAATATTATAAAATAGAGTTCTCACATCGCACTCTCTCTTTCTGTCTCTAATTATTTCTCTCTTTCTATTACATTTAGTGGTAAAATTATTTTTAGAATTTTATTAAAAAAAAGTAAAAGATGAGAAAACAAAAAGCTCCTATTGTTACATATATATACGTATCCGTATGTATAGTATGACGTGCGTACGTATATTATATAATAACACTTGTGGTTACATTTTATTCACCCCTCTCAACTCTCAAGCCCAAAATAATATCAAACAAAAAAAAAAAGAAGAAAAGTGGAACAGTTCATTTTGGATTGTCAAAAAATGTAACAAAATACCTAATACAAAAAAAAAATAAAATGAAAATTATGAATGAAAATTTTGAATCAGAAAATAAACTGATCAGGAGAAAAGAAGAATGAGAAGGTTAGCGCTGTGGGAGCGATTTAAACGATTTAAAATATTATACTCATTAATGAGCAGTATTTTTTATCGATTTAAAAATAATCAACAGAAAATGAAAACATAAAATTACAATCAAAGCCGATAAATCAAATGTAATTTATAATATTTTATTGATAATTTATCTGCGAACTGCGACCAACCGAAATATTTAATTTTTTTTTTTACTTCAAACAAAATTTCTTAGAATCACACAATTTTTTTTGGAAATATTTTTTTCCGAGAAAAGAATAAAGAACATTTTTCTAAACAAAAACTCTTCTGCTTTTTAGAGAATGAGAAAAGTGGCATTAGGAGTAACAGTACCATGTAGAAATAGAAATGTCTACAATAAATTAAATGGTAAAATAAATCGTGTGAACACAAGATGTAAACTCCCTGAACCAAGACGAACACATATTAAACACGAACAACATGAACTAGAAAAATGTGAGCTAAATATTTGCAATTTATTTGATTGCACACACCAATTGCACCACATTGCATGAATATAACAAAATAAATAATATAAAAGTGCACATCCTCACTATTTTTACATCCCTTCTTTATCTTTCTTTAACAAATATAAGTCCCTAAATATTAACAATCTTTGATTAGATCGCAATTCTTATCTTTTATTTTTTTTAAAAAATAAATCTTTCTTCATCTTTCAGTAATTTTTTTTATTATTTATTAAAATTTATTCTAACTTATAATTTTAATGTTAAGTTCTGTAGTTTTCAAAATTGTAATTTTTATAATAATTTTTTTTAATTTTTATTTTACAGAATCCAATTAATGAGCAGTCCAGACTCAAGAAACGTTACATTGCAAATGAAGAGGCACTAATGGAACAAGAACTGAATGGATTAAAACGCGGAAATGCGTAAATATCAAAAATATTTTATTTTTAAGACACATTTTTTTTTTTTTTTAAAACAAATAAAAACCAAAACAATTAGTATATAAATATATAATAAAATTAATAATTAATAATTAACATCATTAAAATTATATTTCTTTTATTGAATTTATTATTGAACTTTTCAATTCAAACAAAAAAAAAAATAAAAAAAACAAATGTAAAAGTTGAACATTGAAAACAAAACAAAAAAAAATAATAAGAAAAAAATGAGGAATATAATTTCAATGTTGGAAATATTGAAATTTTAAAACGCATTTCTTAACTCGAGACTGATTGTGTATATTTCTCTTATAAATTATAAATATATTTAGCTATAATAATGATATGATTATGATATCACATAACTGATATCCAGTAATGGGTATCACATAACTGATACCCAATAACAGATATCAAAAAAAAAATAATGATATCTTGAAATATTGAAAAATTAAAAATTCAACATTATTTAAAATCAATTGATAATTTTCAATTAAAGTAAAATATTAATAAAATATAATAATTGTTAATTATTATAAATTATTATTATTATTTTTTATAAAATAAAGGTCTTAAACTTTTATTGTAAATAATAAAAAATCTCTTCTTCAATTTATATTAAAAGTTATATAAAGTGTGATTTTTAATATTTTTTAAATTCATTAAAAATAAAAACAAAAAAAAAGAATTTGAAGTTTTTAAAATTCCTTTCTTTTTTTCTTTTGTTTTGAGTGTATTGGTGATGGTGATGATTGATTTTTGTTCAAATCAGTGAATTTTTGATCGTTTCACTTAACATTTTAACACTTATAAGCGTGAGAGACATATTTTTATTCGAATTCTTATTTTATGCCAATTCATTGAATTTTAAAGCAAACAAATTAAATTTATAAAAATTTATATATAAAATTCAAATATCATGTTTGTGAAATAAAAAAAAAATGTACAGTTTTATTCATAAGCGATTGCTTGCTTTACTCTTCAAAATTGCGCAATTTTTTTTTAAAATAAATGATAATAATGTTTAGCTTTGAGTTATTTTGCCATAAGTTAAAAATTAATAATATTTTATTAAGCATAATCCTATTTAGCAACATAAATATTTGCAAGCAATTATAATTTGTTATTAATAAATCCTTCATTCGTCATAATATTTAATTTTTTTTTTATTCATCATTTGAACAATATTCACGATAAGATATCATCCAAACATCAACTCAATAAATAAATGTAAAAAAAAAAGGACAAACATAAACGAAAACAAACTACAATCGTGTCAATTATTTACCTTTTCCAAAGAAAAAAGAAAATGGCGAATCAGAATCGAATAGTTCAGAAACCGTCTTTAAAAAAAAAAGTAATACACGGCCTAAATTTAGTTCTCCTTCCTCAATTTGTGTTCTACATGTCTTTTTGCTAAAAGTAGATTTTTTAAAAATCACCCCTTATATATACGCACTGAATATATCATTTCTGATTTATAAAAATAATTAACAAATTATTAACATAATTATTGTAATTATAAATAAATAAAAAATAATTTTAAAAAAAAAATTACAATAAATGACAGTCCCTTCCGAAGGCAGCTAGAGTCCAACAATTACTAGAATAGTTCAAAAGTTAATAATTTATACGTGTAAATATTCTTGTTTTTTAATCAAAAAAAAAATTGAACAAAAATTAATTAATTAGAAAATAAGCTAAGGTGAATAACCAAAAACATATAATGAAAAGACAAAGAAAAGAAGTGAAAATGAAGAAAATGGTACAATGCTCAGATATCGTATGTATAAATAAAACAAAATGTATCACAGTCCACTGTACCAAAAAAATCATACTTCTTAAATATCATTGAAATTCAATTATTCGCTTTTATCTAGATTTAATCAAAATAAACATTTCTGTTTAAACAAAAAATAATAATCTCAATTTTGCTGCTTATTTCTGAAAACATAAAAAAAGTTAAAGTAAAAAAAAAAATATGATCAACACGATCCTAATGAAATGTGATTTTTTTTACCTATTTTCTAAACTAAATAAAAGAGACAATGGACTGCGTGCAGTTAATTATTTTTCAGTTTTATAACATTTTTTTGTAAATAATAAAAAATACTCATAAGAAAAGCATAACAAATAATAAATCCAGCTTGATCGCACTTACTAATTAATAGTAAACAATATTACTAATTTTCTTAGTAATTAAAAGTGAAATGACATCACATCTTTTTTTTTTTATTTTGCTTCATTCTCATTAAAATTATCTTCTAAGAATACTTGAACATGAAAAGAAAAAGCTTTTATTATAAGTAAATCAATAAGCGCTACGCCAAAAACTTTATAAAAGACAAAAAAAAAATTATTTAATATTTAAAACAAACAAATTTATTTGTAAAAAAAAAATCCATAATAAATCAGTAAAAGTAAAAGAGGCTATACAATCAAATCTCAAAAAGAGGACAAATTCTGTGAAATAATTAAAATTAAATTTCATCCAATTCAAAATACAAAATAATATTGTTTGTCTTTTCAAGCAACTTCAGAACAATCTGAATTAATCTGTCCTCTGATCTGATCCGATAAAGAAACGATATTTAGATGGAGACGCCTAGTGCGTTTTGTTTGATGACTGATTTTTTTCTTTTTAATAAAAAAATAATAATAAATTTATAAAAAAAATACATACAAATAATTCAAAACAGGATCTCTTCAAATTATTTATCTATAAAAAAAAGAAAATATTATTAAAAGAAGTGAAATGAAATGAAAATATTGAATTAACCTACATGTACCTTAATCAACTAAAATGAAGAAAGAAAAACATAATTAAAAAAAAAAATTGTAGTTAGTGATAATAATGATAATATTTTAAAACAAAACAATTGAGAATTATATAAATTTATAACAAAAAAAAAACGCTTTTTGTAATATAAAATAAAGAAAAAAAAACAAAACAAAATTATTAAGATTTTTGCAGCTTTTAAAATATATTTTTTGGATTACAAAAATTATGAATTTCCGAAAGACATAAAAAAAAGCTTAAAATTTTAAACCAAAAAAGATAAATAAAAAATATGGGCAAAAATAAATAAAACAGAAGAAACGTGTCCAATATTAACTTTTGTATTGGCATAACAATTTAATCGTTCAGAAATAGTTACATTTTTTTCTATTTTTCCTTTCTTTCTTTCTTCCTTTTTTTTTTTCGTTTGTTTCGTTTTTTTTTTTTGGAACAATATTTCTGTCAATTAAATATTAATTGACATGCCAATACTCTTGTAACAAAAATATTGACACAATCCAAAAATAAAAATAAAAAAACAACAACAACACATAAAAACATTTATTATTTGATTGTTTCCTATTCATTTTTTGTTTTCCTTTTTTCAATTAAAATGTGGGGCCTCCCCCTTCTTTTACGATTGTCTGCGATTATTATTTTTATTATTATAGATTTTATAATTATAATGATAGAAAATACTAATTTCATCATTATTTTTCTACATTAAAAACTAAAAAAACTATTAAAAAAAAAATAAATGGTAAAGAATAAATATTCAATCATAATGTTCTTGATTGAAATGATTAAAAATGCTGTTTGTTGCACAAAAAAAATAAATTCATTTTTAGAAGTGAAAAAAAATATCGTTACACCGATTTCCCAAAGAACAAAAAAAAAAAAGGAGAACAAGAAAAACAAAAATAAGTAAATAAACAAAAATTTATTATTATTTTTTGCCCGGAGAGATAATAAGATTTTATATTTAAAGACAAAAAAAAAAATGAAATAAATATAAATAAGTAAAAAAAATTTGTAATTTGAGGCTTCTTGTACATATCTCTAAATATATACCATGGTAACATGATAAATTTACACAAATACAAAATACAAAATAATAAATATATTATCTAAAATGTATTTATATAATTATATTTGTATTGATAACAAGAAGATAATTATTTCTGATGTTACTTTCTAACATCAAAACTTTTCATCTTCTTGTTTAAAAAGAAAAGAAAAACATTTAACATTTTTGTTATTTTTTTTGTTAATTTTAAAAATTATTAAAAATTATTATTTAAAAAAAAAACATACAATAAATAAGTAAATAAATAAATAGAAATGAAATGAAATGAAAAATCTCTGTACATAATAATATAAACATATATATTTTGATATATAAACTACATAATAATATAAATTATTATCTATATTGTTAAAAAAAAAAAAGAATAAAAAAAATTTGTTACATTACAATAATTATTAAAAAACAAAAAAAAAAAAACAAAAGAAAAAATTAAAAGAAAACATGGCTACCCGATTAATTGATTTTGGAACCATTAGAGATCATTTAATCGGATTGACAATTGTTTTGTGTTATATATTTTTATTGACAATTTTTCTATAAAATAATAATAATAATAATAATAATAATTCATAATAATTCATAAATTATTATAATATTATAAATTATCTATAAAATAAACAAAACCAAAAAAGAAAAAAAAAAAACTTTAAAGTATTGTATAAAAAATATATATATATGAAATATTATAACAACAAAAAAAAACAAAATAATATTATTATTATAAAACTACCAACACTAAAAAAAAAAATGAAAAAAAAAAACAAAGTAACAAACAAAAAAAACAATTATAAAAATAAAATAAATGAAAAAAAAAAAAACAAAAATGACTGATGTATTATATAAATTATATGACAAATGAAAATCAATAATAACAAATAAAATCAGTGTTAAAAATAGACATATGTTGTTGTTTCTTCTTCTTCGTTTATTCTTTCCCTCTTATTTTGTGTTTTTTATTTTTTCTATGATTTTGTTTTTTTCTGTGATTTTTTTGTGGGTTGAGTTGTTGATCGCTTTTTTTATTTTTTTTTTTTTTTGGTTTATCTTCACTCATAGGTTATTTAGATATGAAATTTTTCTGTATGTGTTATATATTTTGGGTCCTCCAAGTTTTGGGTTTTCAATTTTGTTTTTTTGTTTTCAGAAAAGAAAAATAAAGAAATTTAACAGTGCAAGTGTTTTTTTTTATTTATTATGTATATTTTGTCACATATTCGTATAACAATTTATTTTAATATAATTTAAAGATTTAAAAACGCGCATACATACACACACACACACACGCATATAAGCGAGAAAAGAAATTTTGTATTCCGTTATATTTTTTTGATAGGATGGGTTAGTATGTCGGATGGGTTAGTATGTCGTCAACAGGATATTCATTTAGAATATTGTATAAAGGAAAATACAAGAAAAGAAGAAAAGAGAGAAAGGATGAAGGACAAATAATACTGCAAAGATTTTTACTATATATATATACGTTTTTAGCCAAAGGAAACATGTTAGAAAAGAAATACGAGTTTATTTGACGAAAAAATGTTCATAAATTTAAGACAGAATTATTTGTGTTTTTTTAATTCTAACAAAAAAATGTATAACAAAGTTTTTATTGATTTATTAGATTCATCTGATTTGAAAATTGTTGTCTATCTAATATAAAAAACAAAAAAAAAGCTTCTATTATTACAGTTAGAATTTTTTATTTAAGCATAAAATTAAAGTTTTAAATAGAAAATATTCTCAGGACTTCAAAAATTCCGTTCGATGATCTAGAAAAAAAAATAAATATAAATAATAAGGAAACAATGAAACTTTCAATTCGTGCGTGTACTTTTCTATGCCTTATTACAATATAAAGGCAAAAAAGCACTGTAACAAGAAACCCCAACAAATGAATAAAAAACATTCAGAGATAATGAAAACATTATCCACCTTCAACTCAGTTTAGTCACACCGACAAATTATACGATCCATTTCATCCATATACTAAAATTATGCAGAATAAACGAATTTGTATTTGTTCCATTATATAAATTATTGATTGTGATGAATAACAACAAGAAATAATAATAACAGAAAAAAGACTTTTGTTTAACCCCTTTTAACATGGAAATATAATTATAAATAAGAATTTTGGCTTTCTTATACTAACTGACTGATGATAATTGAAAACTCTCAGTAATGCAACAAAAAGGTAAACATCAATCAAATAACAAATGGGATTCAAATTGATAATGAACTGTATTTAAAAAATATACATTGAAATAAAAAAAATGGTTGGTCTATTTTAATATTATATTTGGTTAATAAATATGATACTGGTAACTTATACCAAATACTCAAATCATGACTTATTTGAAGAATAAAATATATTTATTGTTACGATTCATTAACTTATTATTTTATTTATTTATTCCGTTTAAAATATTCACTAAAAGAAATAACATGGCCTCAATTCCCACACAAAAATAAGTAATGGCTCTGATGTTCACAAACATGATTTCAAAATACAGAATATATTTAAAATACTCATGTTTTTGGCAGTCAAAATTATAGTGATACTAATCGTTATTTTTAATTATTCTTACTCTATTCAGGTTAATTTGTAAAGGCTTAATTTAACTGTATTATAGCAATTAATTATTCAAAAATTATGTCGGACGTTTTCATGTTTTTAGTTCATTATAAATTTAAAACTAAAATACGATTTTCAACATAGGATTTTAATTAAAATATGTCATTTAAGGCAAATTTTTATTCAAATAATGATTGCATAATACCCAATAAACCTAAGCTCTAAACTCTAAATTTAAAATTTTTGTTTTTACTTTGCTAAAGACTTGACATATGTACTTTTTACTACTTTCTAAGTAATTTAAGATCATTTTTAAAAATTTATTTTAAAATTATATTTTTCTAATAATCAACAATTGGTATTTAAGGAAAAAATGTAATTGCCGTCAAGACGCAAAGGTAAACTTTAAATCTTTTCATGTATACTAAGTCCAATGATATCTTTGCTTTTGTTCTTTATTTTCTGTATTTTTTTAAGTCGAAATAAGAAGAATTCTATTAAAAACATAAGAAGATTTTTATAAAGGTTTAATAATTTATTCAAATTCACATTAATTTAATTCTCGGAAGCAACAAGCAAAATAATAATCGACTAATTATTTTTGAAGCCTTTTTCAAATATATAAATATATAAAAAAACTTCCAAAAATAAACAACATAATTATTTTATGGAAATTAAAAAGTACTTAGTTCAAATTAATTAAATTATAAATTCCCTTTGCTATTTCTCAATTTTACATTTTTTTTAAATGGGTTTTAATCATTTTTCGTCAAAATAATTAACTACGAAAACACTGAATGTATAATTAAATTTAACAATAACTCAGAATATCATCTTAACGCTATATGAAAACAACTTACACAAAGTATTAAGTAAATATTACTGCACTTGAGCTACTGCAACTTCAGAATTAAATGGGAAGCCGGCATCATACAAAATCATAATTAACTACAATGTAATAAACACAAAAGTGAGAAAGTCAGCACGAAAAAACAAAAGAACAATATTATAGAAGAAGTCCAAATGCACCAAAAATAGAGACAAGCAGTCAAAAATTTTGGCTCCTTGAAATAAAGTGAAAACAGGTGGTACCGTCACATTAACAAGTGATGTAAAACAAGGATGTGTGCTGTCAATTTTGTCTTTTTAATAAAATCTTGATCATGCACTAAATAAGATTAACACATTCGTAGTAAACATACAAAGGAACTAAAACTAAATTGCAACACCAACCAGACAAGAATAATGAGATTCAACACCAGAATGGCTGAATATGACAGGAAAATTCTATTGGAAGGCCATGAAGGTATGTAGCAGTTCACAACTAAATACATGAATTCCTTCATCATATCAAAAGATAGTGGTACCAGCATAGACGCAGACAACAGAATGGCCAAAGCCAAGAAATAATACCGTAACAAGAAGTATCAAGTTTGTCCTGTGCTCGCAAGGAGCTTGAAAAAAAATAGTAAGATACAGACAGGTAATAATCCCAAATTTATAACTATATAACCTAAATGTTTTCCATCAACGAGAATTTAAATAACATTATACGAGGGCAGAGTTATGAGTCTGTGATAAATGAAAGAAGTACATTAAATCATTTTAGTACGGAGTTATCACTCTGACCTGTATCCAATTTAACAATAGAATAATTATACTAAAAGTTATTATAAAAAATTTAGAATATCAAAATCATTGAATTATAGAATTAATTTCTAAAAAATAATATCGAGAGTTATGTTTGTCACTGAAACATTTTTTTCCTCGTCTTTATATTAACTTCTGAGAATTCTTAATGATAAGTTTTGGTGAACATAAAATTTCAGCATTGAAGACAATTGCTGTTATTGTTATGTAAGTTTTCACTAAATCGTGAAATTATTTTGATTTCCTCACATTTTTTATTTATTTTTTCGTCTTTAGATATTAATTATCGCTTATCAATCAATCACTCAATTTATATTGAACAAATGTTTTCTAATTTGATTTAATAGATTTTTTTTTCTCAAATAGATTAAAAATTTTTGTTTATGAAATGAAATATTAAAAAATAATATTCCTTTATTAATATTAAATTATTAAAAAAATTATATAATTTATTTTTTGAACTAAAATTTAATTCGAGCTTCTTGTTATCGAATTTTACGTATAGCTACAACTCCTACTCTAATCAAAATAATAGTTTATAAATAAGAGGAAGAAACGAATTTTATCATTTTGATGAAATACGTACAACAAATAACTTCGCTTTGTTTAAACTCAAACACTAAATTCCTGTAAACACAATTGAAATTTATTCTAGTGAAAAACTCTGGTGAGTGTTCAAACTCCAACCCAAAGTAATATGCTTATTCAAATATTACAATCGTTGTTGTTTAATAAAAAAAAATTGTTGACTTACTTTTTTTTTCTGTATAAATTTTGTGTCATTTAAAAATTGTTTTCCTTTTTTTTCTTTTTTTTTTAAGAAAAAGGAAGGAATGATTACATGCATATACATTTTTGTAAATATACGTACTTACATCATAAGGAAGCCTTTTAATATTAAACAAATAGAAAAAAAAAACTTGTTGCCACAAAGAATTCTTTGATTGAATGACGTCAAGTCAAGATAAAAGAAAAAACAAAGAAAAAAATGTTATATAAGCAACAACAACAACAACAACAACAAAGAAAATTAAGATATTTTTTCTGGTTTTTCCTTTTACGTAAATTCGTCACGTACACATTTACGTATATGAAAACTTTGTATAAAAAAATTAAAAAAGAATTATACAAGCATAATAAAAACTTGACGTCATTTACTGAGTATATAAATTTTCAATATTTTTTATAATATTTTATATTTTCTTGTTCATATTCCTTATTTAAGATAACTAAAGATATATTTTAATATTTAAACAGCTTTTAATTGAGAAGAAGAAGAAATAATAATTAAATTAATAATCATATATGCTTTTTTTGTCGGTCTACATTAATAAACTCCTGTACAAACTGAAATTTTCTTATGAAATAAATTTTGGTTGCATTCGATTGAAAATATAACATCTATAATTTATTATCTAGCTTGTATGTATATATGGGTGGGTATACCTATATTTATATGCAAGAGCTTTTCATTTGAAAACTATATAATATAGAAATTTAGGTCGCAGCAGCAGCATCAGCTCAAAATTAGAGCACACAAACAAGAGACTCATCTGACAGAGATTTTCCGGCTACACCCCCACTTTACCTCCCTTTCACAATTGATTTTTACAAAAATAACTCTTTGGCTAGTCCAATTCAACGAACTTGTTCCGTCTTTCCCGTCTCGACTATATGCAGTTCTAGTCATATATATATACCATACTCCCACAAAAACAGATTGTACAGTTTTTTGGTACTTAAAAACTAGGGTAAAATTGTCATCAGTGCACTGAACTTTTCATCCTCATACACGAAACGATAAAGACCAAAAATAAAAATGAAATAATTCATGATAAAAATTATTTTTTATGGCATTATTCTTATATTTATTATTTTTTATAAGCGCAGGTATGATATATTCGTTGTAATAGAAAAAATATTCAAAAGTATAAAATGATGTTAGAAATTAACTGAGACAGTTATTCAATTAGGTTTAGTGTTAATTATAATTTATTTTAATAATATTTATTGTGATAATTAAGCTGGTCTTTTAATTTAAGTGAAATTTAATACAAAAACAGAAAACTAAGCAAAACAAAATCCATATTTAAAGGATTATATGTTGCTTTAAAATATTAAAATACTAGGTACATAGGTTTTACCACACCATAATTAATTTTGTTTTTATATTTTTAACTTTCTTCTATAATAACATAATAATCTTTGTTTATATGAAATATGATGATCTATAATTCTAATTTAACCATGTATTTTATATATAATAATTGCGAAGAATATTGTTGAAGAGTGAATCAGTTAACACATATTTTACGCTTTAAAATGTTAACTTTGTAAACAGATTGTTGTATGATGACGAATGAATTAAAAAAAAAACAATAAGTCACCTTCAAATATTTAAATATATAAATATATATTAAGGGTTTAGTTTAAATTTTAAAATCTAGAATGAATGAATAGATTGTTAAGCTTTAACTTCATAGGGAAGTTGGTTTTAATTAATTAATTTATTTATATATTTTTTTGTGACAAATTTATTTAATTTTATTTTATTTTTTTTTTACAAAACATATTCAATTTTTTGTATGGTTAGTTCTAACTATAAAAATTCTCATGATTTGATTTTTAAATGAAATTATTTAATGAAAGTAAATTTATTACTTACTGTTTGATCATGTGAAGAGTTAAAATTTGAATAAAGAATATTTTTAGACTTTGTTTGTCGGATTATATTAAAATAAAATAATGTAATTGCACACTTCATCACATCTTTTATAAGAACATTAGATAACTATAATCGTAAAATGGTAGTTTTTTTATGGTAAAAATTGTCTTTTCAGCTTTCTTAATACAATATTGTTCTCTAACATGATATCATCTTACAGTGAAAAAGATTTTTGACTTTCACAGAAGAGAGGCCGAAAATTCAATACAATAAATATATTGCATGGTTAGCTTTATTGCATGGATTATGGTATTATTTTAATTCATAGTTATAACTTCTGAAAAATTCTAGGTATACACAAGTAGTGTTAATTCAGTTAACGACAATGATTATTATCAATCAAAGTAATCAAGTCATCAGAATAAATATCGCAACTTCAATTAAATAATAAATAACAAAGAAAAAGGTATATTTCAAAGTTAAATTTGAAAATAAACCAAAGATCAAGTAATAATTTTAATTTTTAATATCTACTTTAGAAAGAAAAAGAAAAATGAAAATTTAAAAATCTAAATCAATATCAATCTTTTTCATAAAAGAAAATAACAAAGAAGGATTATGGACATCTCACAGCATCAACAATTGTTGTTTAAATCACAATCAAAAAAAAATATACAAATAGAGAAGATATTTATCTTGACAACAAGAACAAATATATTTTGTATAAATATAAAACTGGGCGTCTACACCAGACTTCAGTTTTTCATTCGAAAAACTTTTTCTGGCAACGGTTTTTTTTTTATTTAAGGTGAACGAACTTTTTTAATTTATTTTATTGAAAAATTATTATTGATGAATAGATAATTTATTTTAAATTTTTCTTTTTTATTGAGCTTTTCCTGTTCTCATTTTATTTTTGTGAAGAATAGAAAAATTGAATTGAAAATAGAAAGGATATCAGTTCATAGTTGATGTTTGTTGGTTTATATATATATATATATATATTATATGTAATGTGTATATGTAGTATGTGTGATAATGAATATATAAGCATGCATTTTCATTTTCAATTAAATATTCAAATGAACGAAAATTGAATATTTTTGTGTGGGCTTTATTTAATTTAAATTTAATAAATTTGTTGTATAAAATAATTATAAATTATTAAGGAAAACAAATACAAACAAAAATGATCAACAAAATTAACCAAATTCAAAAAAAAATTGTGCATTTTGTTTTTATAAATTTGTATAAATAAATATAAAATATTCCTTCTTTTCTTTTTTTTTTTGTGTATTTTTTCTCCTTTTTCAAGTTTTATTTTATTTTTTGCTTTTCTGTCGAGTAAAATTGAAACAGCTTGTGTGTGTGTTGTTATTTTTTTTTTTGTTGTTTTCATGCCAGGGAAAATGTTTTTTAAATGTCAAAGGTCGTTTCTATGTGAACCAAATGAAGAAAATCTCCAACTTTCTAATTATTGTATTACATGTATGCTCGATTAATATATACTTTTAATTATTAACATTAAATTTAGTGTAATAAAATTATCATTATAATAAAATAAGGAATAATAAACATATTTTCTTTTTTCCTCTTTCGTATTTTTATTAATTTTCAATTTAGATTTTAATTCTTTTTTATTTATTGAATTTTCAATCATCCTTTCGCTTATAATTAATTTGAAAGAATAGAATAAACTAATACTTGAAGAAATTTTAATAACTTCAATTAGTAGTTTGGAGTTTTGATTTCTATATAAATAAATTCAGAATTTTTTAAAAAATCTAAATTATCCAGATAAAAAAAAAATTTATTTGTCAAACAAAAATCCTTTAAATAATTACAAATCGAAAAGTAAATATAGATAAATGCCGACGCCCAATTGATTCTTCTTCTATTAATGAATAATTAATTTTAATTATGGGCGTACAAATTAATTTGAATTTTAAATAATATTAAATTTTAGTAAAACTTTTAAAATAATAATTCGAAAATTTGTTCAATACATTAATTAAATGCTTTTGCTTATTATATTTTATCATTATCAGTTAAATTCATTAGATACTTTTACTAAAGCACTTACTTTATTAGTTCGACACACTTACCAACCTGCTTTTATTAAAAATGAATATAAATATTTTTATTAAGTTTAAGGATTGAGTTCGGTATAGAAAATTGAATCTATTCGATTTTTATTACTTATAAATGAAACAAGAGATTTTCGGACGCTTCTGCATCCCTTTTTTGATTCGGTTTAGTAAAGTAGTGTCATGAGGTAAAGCATAGGGCCCTTAAATACAAGGGTTTTTATAAAGCTTAGGAAAACATAAATGAAACAAATTGAAATAAAATTAAAAGTTTACATAAAATTTTTGGAAAAAAAAATTATTTTAATCCACTCAACAAGTCTGGTAAAAACACGTGCTAAGTGTAAAATTTGTACAGTTTGTATTTATAAATACAACAAAAGTTGTTGATCACTTTATAATAGAACCAAAACTAGTTTTCTATCACATCAGGGTTAAATTAACGACTTTATAAATGATAATCGAACGTGTTTACAACATTAATAAATAACCGTTCTGTTATGGTTTTAATGCAGAGCAGTCTATTTCAATTTACTTATAAAAACGTGCATACTATCCAATAGACTAAATGTGGAATGCTAATTTTCAATTAAATAATATTCAGTGTATTTTTTACTAAAGATAATATTTTATATTTTACTAAGAATTCAAAATTAAGTTATCAATATAATTATAACAGTTATTTTAACGATTTACTTTATGAATGGTTTGAATTAGAAAACCCTTTGTAATTAATAAATAACATATTTCCATAAATAAATTTATTTTTTGTGTATGTGAAAAACTGTTTTCTAACAAATTTAATACAAACAAAAAATGTAGTTGATACTTGAATAGGGAAAGCCATAACTTTAAAATTTCAATAAAAAATAAATAAATCCTTAAAAAATTTTATATCCTTGTTGACAATTGGAAAGAAACAACGTTTCACTTATGTGAATTATCGCATCCTGATGTAATATTTCATAAAAGAAATTATTGAGCAAAAATACTAAATAGACTAAAATAATAATGTAATAAAATTCTGTTATAGAAAATATAGAAAGTAACCTTTAATAATGTTTTTAGTGTTATTTCTTTGACAAAAAAATAAAACTTTCAACTTGAACAAACTGTTATTTTTCATTATAATTAAGTCACAAGTTTTTATGGAATTTATAAACTAAAACTTTCAAATCTAGGAAGCCAAAACTGATTTTTATATAAATTTCAGTTTAGCTGTTAAATAATTCCTTCCCGTTCTTATATGTTCCTCTCGTACTACATTTTCTATTTCATTCACTATTAGGATAATTAATTATTTATTATTAGAAAAGTAATCACAAGACAGACTTTATTCTACCTTATGTTCTTGTCTCTTGCTTTCTGTTTTATTCTTAATTAAAAGTAAGTTAAAATTGTTGTGAAAATCGACATAAAAATGTTTGTTGCATTTACCAAAATAAGATTTGAATCCAAATTTAAATAAATTGATTTTTGTTTTAAATTCCTTTAAATTAAATCAAAACTTTTATTTATTTGATTTTATCTTCAAAACCATAAATAGGCTGTCTAACTTAATCTTATTTATTTTTTCATTATATAATATTCTTTTCAGAAAATGTTCAATAAATTGTCTACCTACACCTTATAATTTCTCTTGTTCCATATTTTCTTATTTTTTTTTTACAGGCTCACTCAACATTTTCCACATTTATATAAAAACGATTTATTTGTTAGACGTAGGCGTAGGCGTATACCTTACCTACATATTATTACGTATATTATATATTTTCTTTCATTCCGATTTGTTTTTCAAAATTTTATTTTTTTTTTACTTTATCTTATTTTCATTGATAATGCTTATAAAATTTTATAGATAAGAAAACAAGAACATTTAATGACAATAATATTAAACAATAAAGCATTTTATTCAGTTATAATTTCTCTTTTCCCCAATTTTTTTTTTAAGTCATAAATGAAAATTTAGATTTTTCTTATTTATATAAAATAAAAAACGAAATCTGTGCTGAAAAAATACAAATCTAAATTTAGAAATCAAAGAAACAAAAAAAATTATAATATTCTTAACCATCGACAGCCATTGTAATAAATATTTCAAAGTTTGGCGAAATAAAATCATAGACTTGGCGGCACCTCAGTTTTCTATTCAGACCCATAACACCCTTTAAAAAGCACCCGCATCCGCCCTCATCATCCGTTTATTACAACACACATATATAAGAACACACACATACATAAAAGCATACACACACTTAACTTGTCATTCTCATATGTTCATTTTTTATTACATAAAAAATACAATTCCATTTTCTTATTAAAAAAAAACTTTAAAAATTCTAAAAAAAAATTTTAGTTCTGGTAATTATTAGAAAAATAATGGATAAACGTACATATTACATAAACATACAAATTAAATTGATTTTCCTAACTGTACATTACATTTTGTTAATCTGTGTGTAAGTTAGATTGTATCGAATAAAATATGGAATAACATTTATTTTTCTTTTATAAAATTCAATCCACTATTATTTTTAACCCCAATATATTTTCTGGAGAATTTTGTTATTGTGTCCTTTTTCTTTCTCAATTTACTATTATGATGGTAAATAAACAAAACTGAAAATACTTATATACTATTTTCGTTGTTTACATGTATACAAAATAAACTGATTCAATTGCAACAAAATAGAATCAAAAATAACAAAAATAGATGGATATAAAGAAAAAGGGAAAAGAAATTGGAATAGCAGGGTATTGAACTTCCTTGTTATTCGTTTTAGTAAAAGTATATAGATATTTTTATATGAAATGTTTTGAAAACAGGAAACCAAATTTTCATTATGTATAACTAACCGAATTATAAACTAATATATTTTATTATTGAATGAAACTAAAATTTTAAAATTGAATTAAATTTAGAAGTTTAAATGGAGGAAATTTAAGGAATTACTATGTTTGGGTTTTATGTAAAATTAAAATGTTGGTAATTATTAACACATGATTGATCATGTGAAAATTTCAAATACCAATTGAATTTAGGAGAAAGCTAATTTAAAATTACAATTACATTCGTGCAATTACAGGTTGCGATGTGAATGAAGGTTTGAGAACCCTTGCTATATGTATTTTTATATAGCCAAAATAATGTCTTATTTTATTTTAAGAGCAACATAATAATAATTTCATTATTGCATATGGCTGTTTTATTGTGGCATACTGGAGATAAATTAAATTATGTTTTATCTTTAGTGTAAACTCAATTAATTCTTTAATCGTAAAAAATTGAAGGAACATTATTTTGAATTGGAAATTGGTAAAAAAAACATTAATAATTTAACTGTAATTTAAATCGTTATGTTACAATTTCCTTAAAAGAAAATTTAAAAATTGGTTAATTTTAATTAAAAAAAAAAAATTTCTAAAATAACTCAAACAATCACTTTTTTCTTAATAAAGAAATTGTTGTTCATTAATTATCAATTGTTTCATTAATTATTTTTTAATTAATTGATTTTGTAAATTTTCATGGAATATGTTATTCGAAATCAGATTTCACAAATTGATTTGTGCTACTATAAAAAAAAATTTCTCTTCATTTAATTTTAGAAATAATTATAGGAATTTTGAAGATTTTCTCAAAATATGTTAATAGATTTTAAATATTTGTAATAATTATGTTTCAAAAACATGCATACTTAATGAACATATTCAATTATGAGTCACTTAAAATTATTAGAATCTTCGACATAAATTAAGGAGTATACAAGGAGTATATAATTGAATTAATTTGAAAAATTGATTTTATTAACTTTAAAAACTCATGACCAACTAGGTTATTACATAATAATCAGAATTTTACCACCTAGGAAAACCCAGAGGAAAACCCCAAAAAATAATAACAAATTGAACTTCATCATCGTAAATAAAATATAATAGAATTATATACCTCATTATTTATTTTAAGAGAAAACAAATCAATAAATCTCATTAACGATATTATTGGGTTTTTCTTATTTGCCTAATTATTTGTAATTCTCCGTTTTGTTTTAATATTTTCAAGTTCTTAAATTAATATTGATTTTGATTTTAACGGATTAGTTGATCGTTTATCACTTCTGATTTTATGATTACATTATAAAATAATAAAATTAGGAAATTGGTCTCTCGTGCGCTAAATAAATAAAAAAAATCATGGGAAACTAAGAAACAGTCTCATAAAAGCACAATGTTTTTTTTGTAATGTTGGCTTAAAAAATTACTCACGTGTTTTAACTTACAAAGTTTTATAACAATTATTAGAAATTATTGGTTACTATACATTTCTAAGGATTTTTTTGTGGCATTCTGCTTCTGTAGTAGTTTATAGTTCTTCTTGATTTGAATCAGATATCCGAGCTTATGATTTTGAAAAATCGAAGCCACATTGTATTCAGCGGTTTGAATAAATAATTAACAAATTATCATATTCACCTATGCACTTGTTTAGTTATTTTGCTTAATAGTTTGTATAATTTTATTCAGTTAGAAAATGGAAAATTATTTTAAAAGGAGAGAATTTGGCAACATTTTTTTTCCTTTTTATTGTTATGTATTAAAACAGTTCTTTTATTTTCAGAATTTTTTTATTATTTTTATACTTACTGCCGTTTAAGAAAAAAACAATGTCAACATAAAAACAATATTACAAACATTGTGACAATTTAGAAAACCTTTATGTTAATTTTCTTCTCCTTTTTTTGTCATCTTTTATTGATGGGCAAACATCCAAAAATTTTAATTTTTCTATATTCTCTGTCTGCCGGGTCATAACCAATTTTTTATTATTATTTTTGAATGTTTAAGTTTTTAAAATTTCTATAGAATGTTGGTTTTTTGTTTTGGTAAATTACAATACAAAATTTATATTATTATGACACATATTCTTATATCCTAAACATTCATTAAACTTACTTTTTTTTTGTACATTTAATTAAGTCATATTAATTTAATTAAATTAAATGAAAAAAAAAGGGTGGAGGAAGGAAAAAGTTAATCATAATAAGCGAGAATTTGTAATTGAAGTGGTTAATAAGACTTAAGAATTATGGTCATTTTGAATTGTTTTCATTAAAGAATGTTTTTCTTAAATTAATTAGTTAGCAAAAAATGAGACCATATAAAGTTTAAGATGCTTTTTAAACATTAAAATTAATTCAATTTGTCTGTAGTATTTTATGGCTTTATACGTGTGGGAATGCGAAATTTATTAGGACTTCTATTTTCATTTACTATTTGAAGAATTGTATACAAAAACTTTACAATTTATTTTCAAATAAGTTATTACAATTTTCATTAAATTCATTAACTAAAAAAAATAAAATTTCAGTTTTTCATTTTGTAACCTTTTATTTTTTGTACATTCTTGTATAAAACAAAATAAATCAAATTAAATTTTCTTTAATATAGAGAGGCTTGTAAGCTTAGAACAATCTGATGAAAATGTATTATATTTTTTATAAAAAAAAATGTGTAGTTGTATTATCATTTATCAATAAATTAAACTAGAATCTCAATAAAAAAAAGAATTATAATTTTTTTTTCTTTTTTTGGTCATTTTTTATTCAATTGATATTTTCTAATCACAATAAATAAACATAACAATTATTTACAGATTTATTTTAACATATCATTTCGTATTTTAATTTTCGTTCCTATTTTTAATATTGGCAAGAAATGGACCTCATTACTTTTCAATTACATATTGTATGAGGTGAATTTTTTTTGTAATTTAAATGATGAATAATTGCATTTCATATAACATAAATATGTTTTATCATATGATGAAAATGAAATGAATATGAAAAGATTAAAATCGTTGATACCAAAAATCATACTGAATTAACAGCATCTGTTGTTCTTAATTTCTTTTGAAAAATTTCAACTAAATTCACGTAAAGGAAATGTAATGTATTGTCCAGTTTCAGTTAATTTGTTATATTTTATCGATTCAATCATAATATTTATCTCTGTATCAGTATAATTAGTAAAAGTATTATCCTAAAAAATTTCGGCTCAAATCAATTAATGTTAATGATACAAAAATAAATAAATATTTCGACTCAAACAAATTTTGTTTTAGAAAAGTTTTGATATTTTAATTTTTTCAGTGAATTTATCATTTATAGAATTTATATAGAATGAATATATTGTCTTAAGTACAAATATGATAATGTTAAAGATATTAAATAAAACAGAAATAACTGCTTTATTGTTGTTTTTATATTCAAAAATATATTTTTACTTTTTTCAACAAAATTTTTATAAATAAAAAATTAAAAATTAATGATATTAACGGAAAATTAGATACGATTTACTTAATATCTTTATTTTATTATTAAAATTCTTTGGGTTAAAGAAAAGGAACTAAACATAAACTTGAAACTTTAATTAGTTCAATACATTAAAACTCGAATGTTTTTGTACTTTCTCATGAACAGAAACGAAATTAGAAAAACACATTATCAATCTTGGATTTCTGATTAATAACAAATCACTTTAAATAAAAAAAAAATTATTAGGAGTAAATGCTTCGATTCAATTATATGGAGGTTTTTAAAAGCTGTCATTTATATAGAAGAAAAGCTCAAATTAAATAATTGACATACTGAATGTATATTTTTACGAAAATGGTCCCAACCATAAATAATGTAAATAATCAAAAGATATTTAACACTCAAGATTTTATTTTGAAATTCTAAAATATAATATAAAATATTTATAAATATAGAATGAATTTCAGAATATAATTCTAAAGATCGTAAATATCGTAAGAGTTCTACAAAAATAAAATAAAATACATTTTTAACATGGAATTATAATAAAATATAAAACTTTCATATTTTCATTGATTGCAAAATTTTAAATTTTATAGTAGGAGAAAGATATAACGAATCAGCAACTTATAATTTGAAAAATTTTAATTTCTTCAAAATAAAGAAATTTAATTAACATAATTTATGATTTATTTCTGTAAACGAAAATGTTAAATAGTTTTTTTTTAAATAATTCTGATGTTCATTTAATATGAAAAATTTAGACCTGAGATACAGTAGGTTTTATGTTGATATTATATTGAATTATTTGAAAACAAAACAAAGTTTTTTGAAAATTAAAATAAACATAAATTAACGGTCACAATGTTTATAAAAAATTTAAATGGTTTATTTCTCTAAACTCTATATGGGATGACAAATAAAATCAAATCCATATTGCTAATGTAGTGAAACTTAAAACAAAACACAATTCAAAAATGTCGATAATTTTTATACAAGTAATTAATTGATTTGTTATAATCTTATTTATTTTAATATTAATTTATTATTGGCAAATGATCAATGACAACTTCGAAATTGCAATCAACACATATCCAATCAATTTAATTTTATAAAAAAACTTCTTAATATAAATTCTTATTTATCAAGTCTTTTTCATTTGTTTTCTTCATTTTTCCGTGTTTCTATTAATTATTTCCAATTTGTTTTAGGTATTTACGTATGTATACCAAAATTCCAAATTAAAAAATAGTAAATTTAAATCAAATTACACAATCAAAATACGTATTAAATACTTTATCTACATAAGGCCGGATTAGATAACGTTAACAGAAACCTAAATATAATTTTTACTTAAAATATAAATTTTTAATTGATAAATGCAAACTTATAAAATCAAAAGTTACGTAAAAACCATAAGTTGAAATAAATTTAACAGAATGAAATGAAATTTAAATGAATGAAATGAAATTTAAATGAATGAAATGAAATTTAAATCAATGAAATGAAATTTAAATCAATGAAATGAAATTTAAATCAATGAAATGAAAATTAAATGGATGAAATAAAATTTAAATGAATAAAATGAAATGTAACTAAATGAAACGAAATTTTACAATTTATCAACGTTATAACATAGCATAAACAAAAATTTTAAATTAAATATAAAGAAAAATTAATTCTTTTTAAAACTCTGTAAAATGGGGTAAATATTTTCTAAACTATCATAGATATCAGTCTTTGATTTAGCTCCAGTAAAAACAATTTTACCATTAACAAATATAAGTAGAACAACACGAGGTTTTATCATTCTGTATATCAGCCCAGGAAATAATTCAGGTTCATATGAACTAAATTGGCCATGTACTTGATTTAAATTTTCTAAACGTATTGGAAATCGAAGATCAACTGTTGCAACTAAGTTTTGTATTTTAAAATCCATAAATTTTACTGGATTTCCAAGCATTTGAATTATTCTAGCAAACTTTCTTGTACCTAGATTAGCATCACTCTCATTTCTAGCTCCTGTACAAACAAGCTTTCCTGTTTTAAATACAAGAGCTGTACATTTTGGGTCTCGTATTCTCATTACTACACCATGAAATCTTGATGGATTATACTCTGAATTTCTTGTACGGAAATTTATATTTTGTAGATTAAGTTCACATCCTAAATTCACCGTTGCTACACAATTTCTAAAATAGATTTACAAAATAAAGAGATGATATTCGGAATTAAACCAGAATCTTCACCACATACTGAATTTTAACAGCGTTAAGGGCTTCTTGGGGGCCAGTTGGCATTGGCGATTGAAGAACAATACTGCATTGTTGGGGCAAGTTTGGTGTCTGTAAAAAAAATGAACAATCAAGTAAACATAAATGTAAAAATAGTGCATGATGCAATAAAATAATTTTTTAAATTAATTTTTCAAATAGAATATTAAATTTAAAATAGATTTTATATATAATTATAATAATAAGTTCTATAATCCATATCTTAGAATTAAAAAGAATAATAAGATAATTAAGAACTATCTTTATTTTGTATTCCGTAAAAGTTAATTACTTTATTCGTTGATGATGACAGAGGTCTCGGAGAAGGACTATTCAATAATGCTTTTAATGGTGATTCTACCATTATTTTATCCATTTTATAACATATTTTTAGTCAAAAATTCTCCTTTTAAACAATTGTTATTTTAATTTTTAACACGCGACTTATTCTCTTCTTCTTCTTCACTTTTTGTGTTTGACAGCATACTGTCAAACTGGGATGTTGTTGGTTTTTTAACTGAATGCAACTTCATTTATATAACCATCTAATATTTTATTTTACCTTATAACTTTTTGTATGTTTAACGTTTTTTTTTTATTCTAAAATATTTTTATTTTTTTTTTTTTTCGTTTTATATTTTAACATTAATATCTTTTAAATATGTTATGATTTTTTCTAAATTTTTTATGTTCTTATATATTTTTCACACTTAGTTATTATTTGATTTGAGTCTTCTGTCACAGTCACTTTACACTTATAACATTTATCATCTTCTTCTATTGATAATTTTTATTTCATTTTTTTTAAATTACTATTGAAATAATAATACCAAAAAATGCATAGAATACATATATATTACCTTATATCATAATTGATCAGAACAGATCATACAACAAAAAAATTACATTTAAATTCAGATCATTTATATTTACAATAAATTATTTTCATTTTTTATTACTAAATTAGCTAGTTTATCAGCTATTTCATTTCCAATTTTTATTATATATGATTTACCATTTCGTTAGTTGTCAATTTCTTTTTTGTGTAATAACAACTTGATAGAGAATCTATTACTAATAACTAATACTACTTTTATTAAATACTTTTCCACCGTATTCCATTACCTTGCAAATTGTCGTTAGTTCTGCAGACAATATTTTGACGTATTCTCTATAGTTTACCACTTATTTGATTGACTCACTCAAAATTAAAAGCCATATTATGAGCCAGAAAATGTCTACACTAAAACTATGAGAAGAAAGAAATAAACAAAAATTATCTACATATACTGGAGTTGTGTTTTGAAACCAGAAATTTACTTAATTTTGTTTAGGAAAATATTATAATATTCAACTGTATTTTAAAAATACAAAATAATGATATGTTAATTTAAGGTAATGAAATGAATTATATAATTGCTATGTCAATTTAATGGATATTAAAAAAAATTTTGAGGTATAATCACTAATTGCATACACAGAGTTAATTATAGATATCAGAATGAAATAATATTTATATTATTTCTCTTCGTTGTAAAACTGTCTAGAAAATATAAATTTGATTTCGCGTTTCAGAACGTCATTCGACAACTTCCGTCGGTTATTATATTTGAAATGACTATTACAAATATAAACTTATATTTTGGAAAACAAACATTAATTATAATTTTTTTTTTTAAAAATTATTAAATTATTACTGAATTCTATATATGATTCTTATTTTTATTCAGATTGGGACAAAAGAAAAATATTTAATAATAGACAAGTTTACAATCTTTCAACTTAAAACTCCATTACTTTCGTTCCTGTGAACTTTTTCAACATATAATTTTTGTTTTTCAACTTTCATTATTGCAGCTTCAATTTTTTTGTTTTCAAAATGTAAGCATTAATGCATTTATTCAAAGATGCGTAAATAAAACATTAACAGGAAATATAACATATCATGATGCTTTCAGGTGTTTAAAAAACAAATGTAGACAAAACACTAGTACTCAGTAAAAAAAGAAAAAAAAAATAATTAAAAAAGAAAAATCTCCCTAAAAAGATTATTTTTATATTTATGCAATTTATTATAATTGCATCAGCATGAGTGAGTTTTTGAAATCATATGAAAAAAATCAATCTTCATTAAAAATGCAATTTATTTATTATATATACAACTAATATTTTTCTATTTCTCTATAAGTTTTAACTGGTTAAATAATTTAACCAGTTCTTAACATTTTTGCTTCTCGTTTTTCTTGCAATTCCTTTCGTTGAATTTCAATTATTGCTTTTCTTTCGTCCAAAAATACTTGATAATCATCCGATTTAAGTTCCTTAACAATTTGGATTCCGCAAGTACGAGCAATTCCCACCAGCATTTGACACATTTGTTCTAGTGTTAAAAGTGCGTTTGGTGGATCTTGAAGTTTTATTTGAGCGATTTCATATAAATGTTTTAGAGTAATTTTTCCAGATATTTCATTGCCTAAAATTCGAGCTTTTCAAATTAACTTTTCAACCATTTTTTAAATTAAAAATTACCTGGATACATTGCTCCCTTAAGAATACCAGCCGCTTGTTTTAGTAAAAACGTAGCTGGAGGAGAATGAATGACAAGTTCATACGATCGATCAGAATTTACTGTAACTCTACATGGAAGTGGTATACCTTCTTTCATATCTTTAGTTCGTTCATTGAAATCTTTACAGAATGCAGCTATATTTATTCCTCTCTAAAAATAATAATTATTCAAATATATATATAAAGCAAAAATAGACATTACTTATTCCTACCTGTCCAAGCATTGGCCCTAACGGAGGACCAGCTAAAGCTACTCCAGCTTGAATATTTGTTCGCATTTTACTAGTATGATTTATTTTATCTACTGTTTTTTTAAGATTTTTCAAACGGCCTGCTGTTTTAGACATTTTTTAAAGAATTTCGTTTGATATAATATTGATTCTATTTTATGTCCTCAGATTTTTATTCAATAATTATGAGAAAACCATGAAAAAATAAAATACTTCTTCTTCTTCTTTTATTTGTGTTTGACAGCAGTAACAGTAAGCTGTCAAACTATAACTAGGGTTTTGTTCGTTTTTGCATGACTAACTTCATAGAATTATTCAAAAACCCCGCTGGGTGTCTGTGCTAACATGTCCGTCAAGTGGTGACACACAATTAAAAACAGCAAACAAATGAACTAATATATATATATTGTTTATTTTTCTGAGCCTTTCAAATTTTCGTTTAAATTGCCGTTAGTATTTCGACGTATTTATTTTTTTCTGCTCTAAATTTTGTTTTTGATATTATCATTTTTATATGCTCGTTGAAGTTTTATTTTTAAAGTTATTTTAGATTTTCGTATTTTCTTGTTTTTGTAATTTTTATAGAAAGAAGATATTTATTTATTTAAGCATTATTTAGGTTTTTGTGTTATTTTAATTTTAGTTGAGAATAAAAAAATCACACTCATACCAACGCATAC
Source organism: Pedicia rivosa (assembly GCA_963082725.1). Lineage (NCBI taxonomy): Eukaryota > Metazoa > Arthropoda > Insecta > Diptera > Pediciidae > Pedicia > Pedicia rivosa. The sequence continues at coordinate 26,594,718 of OY720154.1, forward strand.
ACACAATATCTTTCTACAGGCTTCCGTATGAAAGAAATTGGTTTTCAATAGAAAAGGATAAATATTTAAAAAAAAATCATTTGCCTAATATTTCTATTTTCATGTTTGTTCTTCTCTTATTTTCGTTTGAAGAAAATAAAAATAGGGTCAGCTGTAAAACAAAAAATATTGCAGTTTAATATTTTCGTTTTTGGCTTTATTATCTTTAAGTAACGTTTTTTTTTTCTTTATAAATGGAATAGTAGAAAGAAAAGAAAATATTTAGAGAGACGAAAACGGCGATATCATTAAAATTATTGTGAATCCGAGCATTTACATATTTCCTTTTCTTTTTAAAATAATTGAAATCCACACCAGGTTATAATACTATAAAGGTTGTCTCATCAACGAGCATATTGGTATCTTTCGGTTACGGTCATAAGAGGGGGTATGACGTCACACGATCCTAACCTGACAGTTTTGAGACATTTTTGTTTGTAAAATACTTGAATTTATGTGCAATTAAAATAGTGATTTTCAATAAAAAAAGACAAATTAATAATTAATGCCTCAATCATAACCAAAATTATCACCGGTTTTTGTAGCGTTGCAGTTTTTTTGCTATTTTTTTTCCTGGTCTTTTTCTTGCAATTTCTTGCTCCTTCTTTTAAATTTTAACGTTATTTTTTCTAAAAAATTATTTAATAAAATCAAAATATAAAAAATTTATTCAATTCTTCCATATTAATATTGTACGAATTAAAATAAATTTTTGAAATATTAAATTCGATTAAATAATAATAAAAAATAAAAATAATGAATTAGAAACATAACTGAAAAATAGTTAAATTTTTAAATATAAGATCAGTTATATTTATTTTAATATATAAACAAAATTTATTGTTCACAAACTCGACAAAAAAATTATTATTGAATTTCAAATTTAACCGCTCTTTGAAAAATATTTTACAAAAGAACAGAATATTTTTTTTCAATGAAAGTAAAAGAGAAAACTACATTGCGATGGTGCATACGGTCTTCAAAATATGCGCCATTTTAGAATTACCTCCAGCGTTGTTGGCTCATTATTCAATCAAACAAGCATATGAGCAAAAAACGCAGAGAAAGATGGTAGATGATTTTTGCATGAATAGAGAGGGACAGGAATAACAAAAAAACTGCAACGCTACAAAAACCTTTGATAATTTTGGTTATGATTGAGGCATAAAATAGTTAAAAAACAATAATAAAGTGTGTTTTCATATATATAAACAATAAATTTAGTTGAAAAAGATTTATAAAAGGTGATTTTGTGATATAAGTTATTTAACCTAATTTAACATTTTGACGTTTATTTTTTTATGGTTTCTTGTATTAAAAACATTTTTTTTTAATAAAATCATTTAATATTGTAAGTTTAAGTTATTTAAATTAATTAAATTATTCTAAATTATAGTTATGTAAACAGATTAATTATTTTAGTTTTTAAAAAATGCCTGTGAAAAACGCGTTGTGAGTTATTCTAAAAACAATTTCAATGATATAAAAAACTCTAAATCGTTAAATTTTATTGATCGTGAACAATTTATTAAAGATTATTGAGCTTTGTTCTATCTTCAAAAAATAAAATTGACTTGATATTGGGTCGCAAAAAAAAGTTGTATGGCCTGACATTTCCTCATTAAAAAATAGTTGAAAAATTGTTAATTAATATTAATTAAAATAAAAAAAAAATACAAAAATAAATTTATTAAAATTGTTTTTATTTTGTAGAAATGGAATATAGTCCGTGTGACGTCACAAATAAATTTAAAATGGCGCGTGATTTTTGATGTAGACAACTTTTATAGTATTATAACCTGGAAATCCACGCATATAAAACAATAAAAATTAATAAGTAAGAAATTAGTTCCTCCAAAAATAAACAAAAATGGAATAAAGACCAATAAAAAATAGAGAGGGAGAGAGAAATCGAGATGCATATATGCGTACTGAAGAAAAAATAATTTAAATATATAATATAAAACGCTGATTTCGCTGCTGGGTAGTGTTTACTGTTATAAAAGAAAACACGAAAAATTATTTAATTGCAGTTTTTTTTTATTTTTAAAAGTTGGTGCAACTTGCTTTAGTGATTATTAAAATTCATTAAAACTTCATACTCCTTGTTGTGTTGTCATTTGTGATAAAAGGTGATTAATTTTTTTTGGAGAAAATACTTTTGTCCTGTTATTAAAAAATCTATTTAATTTAATCAGTATTAAAAAATTTGTTGATGTTTTATTAATTAACGTATAAATGTTACCAAAAACAAAAATGCCGGCTGAAAAGAATGTGAATATTGTGAAAATTGCTGTCGAATTAGAACATCATCAGGCATTATTAATTGCATTTGATCAACTTCAACCATTATCTAGTATTATTCAAGATTTATGCAATCCTAGTAATTGGAGTAAATCTAATCCTGAAAATTATGCCCTACAATTTTGCGATCAGAACAATAAAAAATATGTGACTCAGAAAAATCGTAATGAGGTGAAAAATGGATCAGTATTACGTCTTGAATTTTCGCCAGCTAAGAAGACACAAGATATTCTTGAAACCCTTAAGCCTGAAAATGCTGATGATAAAAAAAAATGTTTATGTAATTTATCAATATTGAGTTCTGATTTAACATTTGCTTTGGAATTTATTAAAGAACAAGGATTGGATTTGTTAATTAACATGATCGTTGATGAAAAATGTAGTGGGGAAATACTTAAGTATGCTCTATTATCATTTGTTGATTTAATGGAACATGAAATTGTTTCTTGGAATGTACTTTTACCATCCTTCATACGCCGTAATATTCAACTTATAAGTACGCATACAGACCACAAAGGAATTATTGAGTCTGCTCTTTCTATACTAGAGCATATTGTTCTAAATAGTTCTAGTTCAACTCTTGTTGAAAAAGATGTAACATTTGAAATGATTTTAAATCTTTTACGTACCCCAACACAAGCCATACAACATAATACAATTGCTCTTATAAATTCTTTATTTGTTAAAGCGGATGACCTTAGAAAAAAGAAAATTGCGGCAACATTTAGTACAAAAGAATATCGCGATGTTATTCTTAGTAGTGCTAACAATTCAGATATTGGTGCAGAAATGGCACATCAATTATATGTTTTACAAACATTAACATTGGGTTTATTAGAACATCGTATGATGACTAAAATGAATGAGCAAGATCAAGATGCACATGAAAAAATTAAAGAATTACGTAAAATTGCTTTTGATGATGGTGCTGATACCCAAGATGTCACTGCTAGACGACAAAATAATGCCTATTCTAATTATTATAAGAAATTAGGATTTAAATGTGATATCAATCCAGCACAAGATTTTATTGAAACACCACCAGGTATGTTAGCATTGGATTGTATGGTTTATTTTGCTAGAAATAATACATTAAATTATACGAAAGTTGTACATGAAAATAGTTGTCGCGCAGATGAACATGAGTGTCCATTTGGTAAAACTAGTATTGAATTAGTTAAACTTTTATGTGAAATTTTAAAAATTGGCGAATTGCCATCAGAACAAGGACAAGATTATTGTTTAATGTTTTTTACACATGATCATCCATTCGAAGAATTTTTCTGCATTTGTATTGTAATTTTAAATAAAACATGGAAAGATATGAGAGCAACAAATGAAGATTTTAATAAAGTATTTAGTGTTGTACGTGAACAAATAACAAGAAGTCTTAAAGAACATCCCAGTAATTTAGATGATTTTAAAACAAAAATTCAAAGTTTAACGTATGCAAATATAACAGCATTACGTCAACAAGAACGTACATCAAAAGAAGAATGCGAATCAACTGCATCAGCAATTATCAGTTTAAAAGAAAAATTAGGTCCAGAAATTATGGCATTGATTCAGGCACAACGTTTAGGTTATTTAGTTGAAGGTACCAGATTTTCAAAATATTCACGTGGTAGCAGAAGTAAAGATAAATTTTGGTATGCACGTTTATCACCCAATCATAAAGTGATTCATTATGATGATTGTGATGAAAAAGCATTTCCAAGTTTAGAAGAATTAAGCAATAAAATATGTGTGAATGATATAAAACAACTTCTTGTTGGTAAAGAATGTCCACATATGAAAGAAATGCGTGCTAGAAAATCAGCATTTAATTTAGGGTTTTCAATAACATTAGAAGATATGGAAAATACAACAATTGATTATGTTGCACCAGATGAATCAACATTTAATTATTGGACAGATGGTATTAATGCATTGCTGAAACAGGAAATGGTTAGTAAACAAAAGGATGAAGATTTTGAAACATTATTATCAATGGAAATAAAATTAAGATTGCTGGATACTGAAGGTGTTGACATATCAAATGAACCACCAATAATACCAGATGATCCGGAAAATTATGATTTCTGTTTTGAAAGTTAAATTAACATTTATTATTCCATTAATAAACTAATCAAATAATTAAAATCATTAGTAAAAGAGAAAGATAAGAAACTGTCATTTTTAAATAAACTAACAAATTTAAAACAAATAAAACAAAAAATTTTTCTTCATCAAAATTTCTATTTATTTTCATCAGTTTGATTTTATGCCAAAGCTATTTGTGTTTTTTTTTTTTTTTTTTCCTTTTTGTCACCATTTTTATTATAACAATTTTATTATTATCATTAATTATTATTCATTGAACGTGATTTTATATTTCCTGTGTAATCACAACAACAATAACAACATCAAACAAAAAAAAAACTATGAAAAATTTCAATAAAACTAAAATAAAAGAGATAAAAAAGCACACATATTAAATATTATTGTGAGATGAGAAAATATGTTTTGCTGATAATATTTTTTGTTAAAAAAAAATAATTGTTAATTAATTAAATTAACGAATAAGATTTTAAGAAAAAAATTATATATTTTATCAACATTAATAAAAAGTGTTTTATTAATCAAATGAAAACACTTTTTGTTTTTTTTTTATTTTTTTCATATCGACCAAAAAAAATTATTATTATTTAGAATTTTATTCCTTATCTTCATTTTAAATAATTAAAAAAATGAATTACTAAATTATTTAAACTATTGTTTTTAAAGACATCAAATTCTTTCATTATTCACACATTTTTTTTTGTATTCGGCAATTATTTATAAGAAATACTTAGTGATTGGCAGTAAAAATTTTTTAATCAAATAATCGATTAAATCAATTACCATCACTAATAAAAAAATAGAAAAATATTGTTAATAATTTTTATTGAGAAAATAATTGTCTATTCTCATCTCAAAGTTGTAATCTTCAAATATAACAGAAAGCAAATACTTTTGTTTTTTCAATAATTATTTGATGGTCGGAGGATTTTGATATGATATAAATAATTTATATTTTGTTGAATTGAAAATATAATATTGTGTATTAAAATGATGTTATATCATCTTACAATAGATCTTAAAGTAAAGATAATTTTACAATTTCTTTTTATCATTTTTCTCTTTTGTTTTTTTTTATTAATATTTAATTTTCAACAAAATATAAATTTTATTAATTTAGTGCCAAAAAATATTTTTTAAGTACATAATTATATACTTTTAAATACATATATATATACACAATAACAATACATACATATATCATTATTTATAAATATATTTTTTAATTAGATAAAAAGCAAAAAATTAACAAATCAAATAATATAAATTTAATGAAAAGAAAGGAGGGGGGAAAAGGCTTTGTGATAAACTATAAAACACGTTTTTATTATTTTTATTTTTTAATTCAATTTTTCTTAAATTGATTAATTTTATTCCAAATTTTTCCTATTTTACTGTTTTATAGAAAATATATTTTGTTTGTGTTTTTATCTCAAAGCGCCACCTTTTTATTCGTCGTCATTTTTTTAAAAATAAAAATTTTATTCTTTAATTAATTAACAAAATCATATTTACAATTAAAAAATTACTATATTTTTCTTCTCTTTTTTTTATATATGTAAAAGTGCAATTTATTAAAATATAATTAAAAAAAAATCACAAATTTATTGGTTTTTTTTTCGTTTTGGTTGCTGCAAATTTATTTGTAATTTTTTTTTTAACTTGTTTGTTTTTTTTTTTTGTATTTCATTTTTATTGAAGCATAATTCAAAATTAATTTTTTCTTTGTAATTTTAATGAATAAATCCAGTAACAAACAAAAACATTCAATTTGTTTTTTTTTTATCTTGAATTAATTTATTCTCTTGTATTTGTATTTTCGATTGTTGGTTGTTTATATTTGTTTTTCTTTTTTTTCAAAATGCAAAAATTTTCCTAATAAAAAAAGCTTAAATACCAAATAAGCAAATTTCATTTATTTTTCAATTGGTTTTCATTTAGAAGAAGGAATTAATTTTCAAAGTGGTTCATCAATCATTAAATCATGTTCATCAACTCTGTCTGGTAAACAAACAAAAAATTCAAAAAGATTTAATATTGGTCCACGTGAGAACGGATTTTGATATCGTCCACGTTTATCCCGTAAATATGGATAATGTTTGTAATTAAACATTTCATTTGTTGTTAAATTCATGCAAGCGTGAAGAATCTGAAAGCAAAAACAAAAACGAATTGAAATTTAAACAATTAAATTAAATTGATTTAAGCTAAAATTAATAAAATAATCTTTTCAGCTTCTTTTTCGTATTTTAATTGTAATAATCTTTGTTGTAAAATACATTAATAAAAATATCGGCTGACGTACAACTGTTAAATTATTGTTAATACGGAAAGAAAGCATTATTTTATTTCTTTGTTATTACAAATTCAAATTGTAATTTTTTATTGATTTTGATTTAATTTAAAATTTGTCTCTTCTTAAATTTGGATTTCACAAATTAATTGATAATGTTAGAATACAAAAGTTTTATTTATAATTGTCTCTTTTTGGTCCTACAACTCCTTGTTACATAAATTTTGGTTATACTCACAGAAGTGCAGGTTAAAATCCACCCAAGTGCACAAAATGCAAATGCTTCTATTAATCCAAGAACATAGAGTAATGTAAATCCTTCAATAATCACACAATAGCAAGCAAAGTAAATTGTATATGAACAATTAACTGCAATACATAATACAAATAAGAAAAACCACATTCTATTTCTTAATCCAACACAATTATATATAAATGGGCAATGATGATCAAAATATGAAACACAACGATTACACACACGACAATGTTTTGCTCTTAAAGGTCTTAAACATCTGCAACTATGACATAATCGTGATAAAATAACATTACGTTTCTTCCATTTATCAAAATATGGTATTTGTTTAATAGCACGATAATATGTTTCGGAATTTAATGTAATATAACCTGGATCTCTTCGATTTGCAATTATCCAACTAATCCACATTACTAAATTCCAATAAATAAAACAATAATGTGATCTACGTAAAACATTCCATGTTATAGGGATACACTAAAAATAAAAAAATAAACAATTTATATAAACAGAAAATCATTTTTTCATTTTTTTTCCCAAAATAATTCCTTGTGTGCGTTTTTAAGCAATTCTTTTTAATATTGCATATTTTTAAAGATCTCGTATTGCGTTTTTTCTTTAATTAAATTTTCGTGATTATTAATACTTTTGTTGCTGTTTGCAAAATTCAATGACAATACAATTAACATATCATTATTTAATATTTTAATTAAAAATAATAGATCGACGGCATTCATTTCTTTAAATAATTTTATAATAATAGTTATAAAAATGAATAGTTTTTTTAATAAGAGTTGTTACATGGATTGGACAAGAGATTAAGTAAAAATATTTTTCTGTAAATCTTTAAAAAAAATATTGAACATTGAGTTTGCAACAACAACCAAAAATATTTACATGCATTTTTTTCTACATGAATAAACCCGATAAAAAATGTTTATTGATAAAGTGTGGATATTAAAATAAATTCGTTAATCAATACGTGCGCGTTATTTTTAATTTTACTGTTTCAAAATAATTTTATGCTTAAGTTTATCTCATTGGCTACTAATAATTATTGTTTAATATTAAATAAAGTATAATTAAAATTAAATTATTGTTTTCTTTAAGTTGTTTCACCGAAATTGATGTTTTTTTTTTTGAAATTTTAAAAACATTATTTCTTTAAATTTTGTTTTAAATTTATCTTTTTGCAAGAATAGAAACGCTTACCCGTATCATATACATTGGATATCCCCAAAGTAATACCGAAAACATAAATAATAAAAGAGGACCTTTAGAATCTCCAGCACCACCAAATAATAGGCCCCATATTTCTGAAATGTGAATGATATTTCTGAAGTGTGAATGATATAAAACAACTTCTTGTTGGTAAAGAATGTCCACATATGAAAGAAATGCGTGCTAGAAAATCAGCATTTAATTTAGGGTTTTCAATAACATTAGAAGATATGGAAAATACAACAATTGATTATGTTGCACCAGATGAATCAACATTTAATTATTGGACAGATGGTATTAATGCATTGCTGAAACAGGAAATGGTTAGTAAACAAAAGGATGAAGATTTTGAAACATTATTATCAATGGAAATAAAATTAAGATTGCTGGATACTGAAGGTGTTGACATATCAAATGAACCACCAATAATACCAGATGATCCGGAAAATTATGATTTCTGTTTTGAAAGTTAAATTAACATTTATTATTCCATTAATAAACTAATCAAATAATTACAAAATAATTAAAATCATTAGTAAAAGAGAAAGATAAGAAACTGTCATTTTTAAATAAACTAACAAATTTAAAACAAATAAAACAAAAAATTTTTCTTCATCAAAATTTCTATTTATTTTCATCAGTTTGATTTTATGCCAAAGCTATTTGTGTTTTTTTTTTTTTTGTTTCCTTTTTGTCACCATTTTTATTATAACAATTTTATTATTATCATTAATTATTATTCATTGAACGTGATTTTATATTTCCTGTGTAATCACAACAACAATAACAACATCAAACAAAAAAAAAACTATGAAAAATTTCAATAAAACTAAAATAAAAGAGATAAAAAAGCACACATATTAAATATTATTGTGAGATGAGAAAATATGTTTTGCTGATAATATTTTTTGTTAAAAAAAAATAATTGTTAATTAATTAAATTAACGAATAAGATTTTAAGAAAAAAATTATATATTTTATCAACATTAATAAAAAGTGTTTTATTAATCAAATGAAAACACTTTTTGTTTTTTTTTATTTTTTTCATATCGACCAAAAAAAATTATTATTATTTAGAATTTTATTCCTTATCTTCATTTTAAATAATTAAAAAAATGAATTACTAAATTATTTAAACTATTGTTTTTAAAGACATCAAATTCTTTCATTATTCACACATTTTTTTTTGTATTCGGCAATTATTTATAAGAAATACTTAGTGATTGGCAGTAAAAAATTTTTAATCAAATAATCGATTAAATCAATTACCATCACTAATAAAAAAATAGAAAAATATTGTTAATAATTTTTATTGAGAAAATAATTGTCTATTCTCATCTCAAAGTTGTAATCTTCAAATATAACAGAAAGCAAATACTTTTGTTTTTTCAATAATTATTTGATGGTCAGAGGATTTTGATATGATTTAAATAATTAATATTTTGTTGAATTGAAAATATAATATTGTGTATTAAAATGATGTTATATCATCTTACAATAGATCTTAAAGTAAAGATAATTTTACAATTTCTTTTTATCATTTTTCTCTTTTGTTTTTTTTTATTAATATTTAATTTTAAACAAAATATAAATTTTATTAATTTAGTGCCAAAAAATATTTTTTAAGTACATAATTATATACTTTTAAATACATATTCATATACATATATATATAACACAATAACAATACATACATATATCATTATTTATAAATATATTTTTTAATTAGATAAAAAGCAAAAAATTAACAAATTAAATAATATAAATTTAATGAAAAGAAAGGAGGGGGGAAAAGGCTTTGTGATAAACTATAAAACACGTTTTTATTATTTTTATTTTTTAATTCAATTTTTCTTAAATTGATTAATTTTATTCCAAATTTTTCCTATTTTACTGTTTTATAGAAAATATATTTTGTTTGTGTTTTTATCTCAAAGCGCCACCTTTTTATTCGTCGTCATTTTTTTAAAAATAAAAATTTTATTCTTTAATTAATTAACAAAATCATATTTACAATTAAAAAATTACTATATTTTTCTTCTCTTTTTTTTATATATGTAAAAGTGCAATTTATTAAAATATAATTAAAAAAAAATCACAAATTTATTGGTTGTTTTTTTCGTTTTGGTTGCTGCAAATTTATTTGTAATTTTTTTTTTAACTTGTTTGTTTTTTTTTTTTGTATTTCATTTTTATTGAAGCATAATTCAAAATTAATTTTTTCTTTGTAATTTTAATGAATAAATCCAGTAAGAAACAAAAACATTCAATTTTTTTTTTTTTTTTTTAATCTTGAATTAATTTATTCTCTTGTATTTGTATTTTCGATTGTTGGTTGTTTATATTTGTTTTTCTTTTTTTTCAAAATGCAAAAATTTTCCTAATAAAAAAAGCTTAAATACCAAATAAGCAAATTTCATTTATTTTTCAATTGGTTTTCATTTAGAAGAAGGAATTAATTTTCAAAGTGGCTCATCAATCATTAAATCATGTTCATCAACTCTGTCTGGTAAACAAACAAAAAATTCAAAAAGATTTAATATTGGTCCACGTGAGAACGGATTTTGATATCGTCCACGTTTATCCCGTAAATATGGATAACGTTTGTAATTAAACATTTCATTTGTTGTTAAATTCATGCAAGCGTGAAGAATCTGAAAGCAAAAACAAAAACGAATTGAAATTTAAACAATTAAATTAAATTGATTTAAGCTAAAATTAATAAAATAATCTTTTCAGCTTCTTTTTCGTATTTTAATTGTAATAATCTTTGTTGTAAAATACATTAATAAAAATATCGGCTGACGTACAACTGTTAAATTATTGTTAATACGGAAACAAAGCATTATTTTATTTCTTTGTTATTACAAATTCAAATTGTAATTTTTTATTGATTTTGATTTAATTTAAAATTTGTCTCTTCTTAAATTTGGATTTCACAAATTAATTGATAATGTTAGAAAACAAAAGTTTTATTTATAATTGTCTCTTTTTGGTCCTACAACTCCTTGTTACATAAATTTTGGTTATACTCACAGAAATGCAGGTTAAAATCCACCCAAGTGCACAAAATGCAAATGCTTCTATTAATCCAAGAACATAGAGTAATGTAAATCCTTCAATAATCACACAATAGCAAGCAAAGTAAATTGTATATGAACAATTAACTGCAATACATAATACAAATAAGAAAAACCACATTCTATTTCTTAATCCAACACAATTATATATAAATGGGCAATGATGATCAAAATATGAAACACAACGATTACACACACGACAATGTTTTGCTCTTAAAGGTCTTAAACATCTGCAACTATGACATAATCGTGATAAAATAACATTACGTTTCTTCCATTTATCAAAATATGGTATTTGTTTAATAGCACGATAATATGTTTCTGAATTTAATGTAATATAACCTGGATCTCTTCGATTTGCAATTATCCAACTAATCCACATTACTAAATTCCAATAAATAAAACAATAATGTGATCTACGTAAAACATTCCATGTTATAGGGATACACTAAAAATAAAAAAATAAACAATTTATATAAACAGAAAATCATTTTTTCATTTTTTTTCCCAAAATAATTCCTTGTGTGCGTTTTTAAGCAATTCTTTTTAATATTGCATATTTTTAAAGATCTCGTATTGCGTTTTTTCTTTAATTAAATTTTCGTGATTATTAATACTTTTGTTGCTGTTGCATAATTAAATGACAATACAATTAACATATCATTATTTAATATTTTAATTAAAAATAATAGATCGACGGCATTCATTTCTTTAAATAATTTTATAATAATAGTTATAAAAATGAATAGTTTTTTTAATAAGAGTTGTTACATGGATTGGACAAGAGATTAAGTAAAAATATTTTTCTGTAAATCTTTAAAAAAAATATTGAACATTGAGTTTGCAACAACAACCAAAAATATTTACATGCATTTTTTTCTACATGAATAAACCCGATAAAAAATGTTTATTGATAAAGTGTGGATATTAAAATAAATTCGTTAATCAATACGTGCGCGTTATTTTTAATTTTACTGTTTCAAAATAATTTTATGCTTAAGTTTATCTCATTGGCTACTAATAATTATTGTTTAATATTTAATAAAGTATAATTAAAATTAAATTATTGTTTTCTTTAAGTTCTTTCACCGAAATTGATGTTTTTTTTTTGAAATTTTAAAAACATTATTTCTTTAAATTTTGTTTTAAATTTATCTTTTTGCAAGAATAGAAACGCTTACCCGTATCATATACATTGGATATCCCCAAAGTAATACCGAAAACATAAATAATAAAAGAGGACCTTTAGAATCTCCAGCACCACCAAATAATAGGCCCCATATTTCTGAAATAGGTGGCATCCAACGTGATTTCTTTTTAATTTCTTTATGAAGAATTTTAACGATATCATTGTGACGATGACTTTGTGCCAACATTAATGGTGTTTTCCCATTTTTATCCTTTGGCTCAAGATCAAGATTACTTTTTTCACACAATAAACGGACACACGTTAAATTTCCTGACAAACATGCCAAATGAAGTGGTGTTGATCCAAAATTATCAGTTTTTTGAAGATCAACTCCTGAGTACATCAATAAACGAATTAAATCAGCATGACCTGAAAAAATTCAATTAATAGTATATTTGGAAAAGAAGATAACAAAGACGAGATTATTTTTTTGTAATTAAAAATATATCTATTTCAATCTATTTCAATGGAAAATTGTTTCCTCGAATTATGTTTTAAAATGTCGTGTTAATCAATTCTCGGTTATTGCATGTATTCCCAACATAATCCAAATATTTCGAAGAAATATTTCAGTGATTAATTAGTTATATGTTCATATTTTAATAATTTAAAAATTTTAATTAGCGTTAAAATGTTAGGCGGAAAGAGAAAATTGGGAGCAACCCCTACTAACCTTTGTAAGCAGCCCAATGTAGTGCAGTATCACCGTTAATATCGGTTAAATGGTTATGGGCTCCCATGCCAAGTAGAAATGCAGCGGAAGCAGATCACATACAAGCTGTCATTAATGGAGTTAATCTGTTAGGAATTATTTAGTTAATGTAAAGAATATGAGTAAATATATGTAATTTTAACCCTGAAAAGAATGTGAATATTGTGAAAATTGCTGTCGAATTAGAACATCATCAGGCATTATTAATTGCATTTGATCAACTTCAACCATTATCTAGTATTATTCAAGATTTATGCAATCCTAGTAATTGGAGTAAATCTAATCCTGAAAATTATGCCCTACAATTTTGCGATCAGAACAATAAAAAATATGTGACTCAGAAAAATTCTAAATGAGGTGAAAAATGGATCAGTATTACGTCTTGAATTTTCGCCAGCTAAGAAGACACAAGATATTCTTGAAACCCTTAAGTCTGGAAATGCTGATGATAAAAAAAAATGTTTATGTAATTTATCAATATTAAGTTCTGATTTAACATTTGCTTTGGAATTTATTAAAGAACAAGGATTGGATTTGTTAATTAACATGATCGTTGATGAAAAATGTAATGGGGAAATACTTAAGTATGCTCTATTATCATTTGTTGATTTAATGGAACATGAAATTGTTTCTTGGAATGTACTTTTACCACCCTTCATAAGCCGTAATATTCAACTTATAAGTACGCATACAAACCACAAAGGAATTATTGAGTCTGCTCTTTCTATACTAGAACATATTGTTTAAAATAGTTCTAGTTCAACTCTTGTTGAAAAAGATGTAAAATTTGAAATGATTTTAAATCTTTTACGTACCCCAACACAAGCCATACAACATAATACAATTGCTCTTATAAATTCTTTATTTGTTAAAGCGGATGACCTTAGAAAAAAGAAAATTGCGGCAACATTTAGTACAAAAGAATATCGCGATGTTATTCTTAGTAGTGCTAACAATTCAGATATTGGTGCAGAAATGGCACATCAATTATATGTTTTACAAACATTAACATTGGGTTTATTAGAACATCGTATGATGACTAAAATGAATGAGCAAGATCAAGATGCACATGAAAAAATTAAAGAATTACGTAAAATTGCTTTTGATGATGGTGCTGATACCCAAGATGTCACTGCTAGATGACAAAATAATGCCTATTCTAATTATTATAAGAAATTAGGATTTAAATGTGATATCAATCCAGCACAAGATTTTATTGAAACACCACCAGGTATGTTAGCATTGGATTGTATGGTTTATTTTGCTAGAAATAATACATTAAATTATACGAAAGTTGTGCATGAAAATAGTTGTCGCGCAGATGAACATGAGTATTGAATTAGTTAAACTTTTATGTGAAATTTTAAAAATTGGCGAATTGCCATCAGAACAAGGACAAGATTATTGTTTAATGTTTTTTACACATGATCATCCATTCGAAGAATTTTTCTGCATTTGTATTGTAATTTTAAATAAAACATGGAAAGACATGAGAGCAACAAATGAAGATTTTAATAAAGTATTTAGTGTTGTACGTGAACAAATAACAAGAAGTCTTAAAGAACATCCCAGTAATTTAGATGATTTTAAAACAAAAATTCAAAGTTTAACGTATGCAAATATAACAGCATTACGTCAACAAGAACGTACATCAAAAGAAGAATGCGAATCAACTGCATCAGCAATTATCAGTTTAAAAGAAAAATTAGGTCCAGAAACTATGGCATTGATTCAGGCACAACGTTTAGGTTATTAATTGAAGGTACCAGATTTTCAAAATATTCACGTGGTAGCAGAAGTAAAGATAAATTTTGGTATGCACGTTTATCACCCAATCATAAAGTGATTCATTATGATGATTGTGAAGAAAAAGCATTTCCAAGTTTAGAAGAATTAAGCAATAAAATATGTGTGAATGATATAAAACAACTTCTTGTTGGTAAAGAATGTCCACATATGAAAGAAATGCGTGCTAGAAAATCAGCATTTAATTTAGGGTTTTCAATAACATTAGAAGATATGGAAAATACAACAATTGATTATGTTGCACCAGATGAATCAACATTTAATTATTGGACAGATCGTATTAATGCATTGCTGAAACAGGAAATGGTTAGTAAACAAAAGGATGAAGATTTTGAAACATTATTATCAATGGAAATAAAATTAAGATTGCTGGATACTGAAGGTGTTGACATATCAAATGAACCACCAATAATACCAGATGATCCGGAAAATTATGATTTCTGTTTTGAAAGTTAAATTAACATTTATTATTCCATTAATAAACTAATCAAATAATTACAAAATAATTAAAATCATTAGTAAAAGAGAAAGATAAGAAACTGTCGTTTTTAAATAAACTAAAAAATTTAAAACAAATAAAACAAAAAATTTTTCTTCATCAAAATTTCTATTTATTTTCATCAGTTTGATTTTATGCCAAAGCTATTTGTGTTTTTTTTTTTGTTTCCTTTTTGTCACCATTTTTATTATAACAATTTTATTATTATCATTAATTATTATTCATTGAACGTGATTTTATATTTCCTGTGTAATCACAACAACAATAACAACATCAAACAAAAAAAAAACTATGAAAAATTTCAATAAAACTAAAATAAAAGAGATAAAAAAGCACACATATTAAATATTATTGTGAGATGAGAAAATATGTTTTGCTGATAATATTTTTTGTTAAAAAAAAATAATTGTTAATTAATTAAATTAACGAATAAGATTTTAAGAAAAAAATTATATATTTTATCAACATTAATAAAAAGTGTTTTATTAATCAAATGAAAACACTTTTTGTTTTTTTTTATTTTTTTCATATCGACCAAAAAAAATTATTATTATTTAGAATTTTATTCCTTATCTTCATTTTAAATAATTAAAAAAATGAATTACTAAATTATTTAAACTATTGTTTTTAAAGACATCAAATTCTTTCATTATTCACACATTTTTTTTTGTATTCGGCAATTATTTATAAGAAATACTTAGTGATTGGCAGTAACAAAATTTTAATCAAATATGTTAATTAAATCAATTACCATCACTAATAAAAAAATAGAAAAATATTGTTAATAATTTTTATTGAGAAAATAATTGTCTATTCTCATCTCAAAGTTGTAATCTTCAAATATAACAGAAAGCAAATACTTTTGTTTTTTCAATAATTATTTGATGGTCGGAGGATTTTGATATGATATAAATAATTTATATTTTGTTGAATTGAAAATATAATATTGTGTATTAAAATGATGTTATATCATCTTACAATAGATCTTAAAGTAAAGATAAATTTACAATTTCTTTTTATCATTTTTCTCTTTTGTTTTTTTTTTATTAATATTTAATTTTCAACAAAATATAAATTTTATTAATTTAGTGCCAAAAAATATTTTTTAAGTACATAATTATATACTTTTAAATACATATTCACATACATATATATATACACAATAACAATACATACATATATCATTATTTATAAATATATTTTTTAATTAGATAAAAAGCAAAAAATTAACAAATTAAATAATATAAATTTAATGAAAAGAAAGGAGGGGGAAAAGGCTTTGTGATAAACTATAAAACACGTTTTTATTATTTTTATTTTTTAATTCAATTTTTCTTAAATTGATTAATTTTATTCCAAATTTTTCCTATTTTTATAGTTTTATAGAAAATATATTTTGTTTGTGTTTTTATCTCAAAGCGCCACCTTTTTATTCGTCGTCATTTTTTTAAAAATAAAAATTTTATTCTTTAATTAATTAACAAAATCATATTTACAATTAAAAAATTACTATATTTTTCTTCTTTTTTTTTTATATATGTAAAAGTGCAATTTATTAAAATATAATTAAAAAAAAATCACAAATTTATTGGTTTTTGTTTTCGTTTTGGTTGCTGCAAATTTATTTGTAATTTTTTTTTTAACTTGTTTGTTTTTTTTTTGTATTTCATTTTTATTGAAGCATAATTCAAAATTAATTTTTTCTTTGTAATTTTAATGAATAAATCCAGTAACAAACAAAAACATTCAATTTGTTTTCTTTTTTATCTTGAATTAATTTATTCTCTTGTATTTGTATTTTCGATTGTTGGTTGTTTATATTTGTTTTTCTTTTTTTCAAAATGCAAAAATTTTCCTAATAAAAAAAGCTTAAATACCAAATAAGCAAATTTCATTTATTTTTCAATTGGTTTTCATTTAGAAGAAGGAATTAATTTTCAAAGTGGCTCATCAATCATTAAATCATGTTCATCAACTCTGTCTGGTAAACAAACAAAAAATTCAAAAAGATTTAATATTGGTCCACGTGAGAACGGATTTTGATATCGTCCACGTTTATCCCGTAAATATGGATAACGTTTGTAATTAAACATTTCATTTGTTGTTAAATTCATGCAAGCGTGAAGAATCTGAAAGCAAAAACAAAAACGAATTGAAATTTAAACAATTAAATTAAATTGATTTAAGCTAAAATTAATAAAATAATCTTTTCAGCTTCTTTTTCGTATTTTAATTGTAATAATCTTTGTTGTAAAATACATTAATAAAAAAAATCGGCTGACGAACAACTGTTAAATTATTGTTAATACGGAAACAAAGCATTATTTTATTTCTTTGTTATTACAAATTCAAATTGTAATTTGTTATTGATTTTGATTTAATTTAAAATTTGTCTCTTCTTAAATTTGGATTTCACAAATTAATTGATAATGTTAGAATACAAAAGTTTTATAATTAATTGTCTCTTTTTGGTCCTACAACTCCTTGTTACATAAATTTTGGTTATACTCACAGAAGTGCAGGTTAAAATCCACCCAAGTGCACAAAATGCAAATGCTTCTATTAATCCAAGAACATAGAGTAATGTAAATCCTTCAATAATCACACAATAGCAAGCAAAGTAAATTGTATATGAACAATTAACTGCAATACATAATACAAATAAGAAAAACCACATTCTATTTCTTAATCCAACACAATTATATATAAATGGGCAATGATGATCAAAATATGAAACACAACGATTACACACACGACAATGTTTTGCTCTTAAAGGTCTTAAACATCTGCAACTATGACATAATCGTGATAAAATAACATTACGTTTCTTCCATTTATCAAAATATGGTATTTGTTTAATAGCACGATAATATGTTTCTGAATTTAATGTAATATAACCTGGATCTCTTCGATTTGCAATTATCCAACTAATCCACATTACTAAATTCCAATAAATAAAACAATAATGTGATCTACGTAAAACATTCCATGTTATAGGGATACACTAAAAATAAAAAAATAAACAATTTATATAAACAGAAAATCATTTTTTCATTTTTTTCCCAAAATAATTCCTTGTGTGCGTTTTTAAGCAATTCTTTTTAATATTGCATACTTTTAAAGATCTCGTATTGCGTTTTTTCTTTAATTAAATTTTCGTGATTATTAATACTTTTGTTGCTGTTGCAAAATTCAATGACAATACAATTAACATATCATAATTTAATATTTTAATTAAAAATAATAGATCGACGGCATTCATTTCTTTAAATAATTTTATAATAATAGTTATAAAAATGAATAGTTTTTTTAATAAGAGTTGTTACATGGATTGGACAAGAGATTAAGTAAAAATATTTTTCTGTAAATCTTTAAAAAAAATATTGAACATTGAGTTTGCAACAACAACCAAAAATATTTACATGCATTTTTTTCTACATGAATAAACCCGATAAAAAATGTTTATTGATAAAGTGTGGATATTAAAATAAATTCGTTAATCAATACGTGCGCGTTATTTTTAATTTTACTGTTTCAAAATAATTTTATGCTGAAGTTTATCTCATTGGCTACTAATAATTATTGTTTAATATTTAATAAAGTATAATTAAAATTAAATTATTGTTTTCTTTAAGTTCTTTCACCGAAATTGATGTTTTTTTTTTGAAATTTTAAAAACATTATTTCTTTAAATTTTGTTTTAAATTTATCTTTTTGCAAGAATAGAAACGCTTACCCGTATCATATACATTGGATATCCCCAAAGTAATACCGAAAACATAAATAATAAAAGAGGACCTTTAGAATCTCCAGCACCACCAAATAATAGGCCCCATATTTCTGAAATAGGTGGCATCCAACGTGATTTCTTTTTAATTTCTTTATGAAGAATTTTAACGATATCATTGTGACGATGACTTTGTGCCAACATTAATGGTGTTTTCCCATTTTTATCCTTTGGCTCAAGATCAAGATTACTTTTTTCACACAATAAACGGACACACGTTAAATTGCCTGACAAACATGCCAAATGAAGTGGTGTTGATCCAAAATTATCAGTTTTTTGAAGATCAACTCCTGAGTACATCAATAAACGAATTAAATCAGCATGACCTGAAAAAATTCAATTAATAGTATCTTTGGAAAAGAAGATAACAAAGACGAGATTATTTTTTTGTAATTAAAAATATATCTATTTCAATCTATTTCAATGGAAAATTGTTTCCTCGAATTATGTTTTAAAATGTCGTGTTAATCAATTCTCGGTTATTGCATGTATTCCCAACATAATCCAAATATTTCGAAGAAATATTTCAGTGATTAATTAGTTATATGTTCATATTTTAATAATTTAAAAATTTTAATTAGCGTTAAAATGTTAGGCGGAAAGAGAAAATTGGGAGCAACCCCTACTAACCTTTGTAAGCAGCCCAATGTAGTGCAGTATCACCGTTAATATCGGTTAAATGGTTATGGGCTCCCATGCCAAGTAGAAATGCAGCCGAAGCAGATCGCCCGTACATACAAGCTGTCATTAATGGAGTTAAGCTGTTAGGAATTATTTAGTTAATGTAAAGAATATGAGTAAATATATGTAATTTTAACCCTTTAAAATCAGCGGCATTAACTGCAACACTGGCCTGAAGTAAAACCTGTACAACAGCTGCATGGCCTTTACGACATGCCCAATGGATAGGACGGGGACCTTGGGTTCCTAAACAAGGTAAATCAACTGGAGCATTACGTTCGATTAAATACCGCATCATGTCCAGATTGCCATCCAATGCCACCTATTAAAAAAAAATTAATGGTATGGTTTAATTTGAATATTTTAGATCTAATTCAAAAACTGATAACGGATGCATGTTTTACCCAATGTGCAGGCGTATATCCAAATTTGTCCCGTGCCCTTAACGATGAAACCCCCAGTTTTTCCACCAAATTCTCTACATCCGAAACTTCCCTGTAAAAATAAAAAACGAAATCAATAATAAAAATTCCAAACATATTAGTTCTTTTGTTCCACACTTTACCCATTTTTGATAACTTCAAAAATATCCTCAGTAACATTTTGGATTAACATTTCCGTACTATCCGAACAACATAGTATGTTGTTTTCTTTTTCTTCCGATGGGGAAGTTTCCTCTTCTGTATGATGGTGTTCATTCTCTTCTACCATATTACATGAAGCAGTCACAGGCAGCCATACACGTGTGTGTGGAACGCCCGGACTTGGATAAATTTTACTCTGCGTTTTGTAGCCGTTATCTGCCGCCACGTTATAAATTTTGATATGGCTTTTTTACCTTAATATAAAAGATGTAGTGTTAGATCAATAAAGAAAAACGCTTTTCACTATTCTGACGTCACAGTAATTTGGTTTAGTAGTCCAGAATTTATACTTCATTTATACTTTACCTAACGAAAGAAAGGAGTTTATTAAAAACTCCCAAAAACACTTTTTGTATTGTTTAATTTTATTTAATTTTTTTTTTTAATTTCTAAGGAAAATAGACTGACTTTTCCAGTAAATAAATTATACTGCAAAATCTGTGAATATATCGATTATTCTAGAACTGAAATGGACTTGCGTGGTAAATGAAAAATGAAAAATATATTATTATACATTCAATTCAAGGACAAAAAATGTGCAGGAAGCAAAAGTATAAGTGAACAATTATTACTGACGTTGCCTGTTTTGTTTATCAATTAGTTACAAAATAAAATTAACTTGAAAAAGTGAAAGAAAAATTAAAAGAACACAAAGATGCATAAAAAAAAGAAGGTAATTTTCAATAAAAAAAAAGTAGTTTCATTTTTTAACTATATAGTTATTATTTTTTAATCATTTTTATTTCATTATGCGTAGGCAATGTTGAAAATGTAATAATGTGAAACCAAACAAACCTTAAAAAGAATTAAAAGTTACTACAAACTAGATGTAATATTTGTTGTTGAATCTATCGTAAATGTCGCCTAAAAGGTTACTGTCAAGTTGAAAAAGTTTCTAAATGTTTGCCGCCTAGAAAACGAACGTTAACAATTTATTTCATAATCAAAAATCAAACACAAAAAATAAAATAAGTTGCTTTGACAATTAAGATCTTAAATAAATAAAACCTAATAACAATTTGATAATAATTAAAATATATTTAATACATTTGTTAATAATTGATTTTAAAATTTATTTTTTATCCATTTTTCAATCGCTACAAAGGAAATAGAAAAAAGATAATTTTTCACTTTATTGCATTTACGAAAAATCACCTAGGTAGCATTTATGAACTTCTCCTTGATATTTAAGAATTTTAAAGTATGATGCAACTTTCTGACATTTCAAACCGTGTTTTCGATTAATACTCTGAGTCAGCAATCGACGGCAAATGATGTGTCATGAAATTGCATATATAATGATGAAATTATACTTCATTTCAAATCTCGTTTTAACAAATTCACAAAAATTTATTATTTAGTTGATTTAAATTTATTATGCATGTGTATATATTTTTAATATAAATGCCAACTTTTTGAGAGCGATTCCGTAAAATATGGATGTAGTAGAATTTTTTGATTCCAAGTTCGAGTAATAAACGAAAACATCATAAATAAAAACTTTATTCACATCAAACTTGATACAAATAATAGTCAAATATAAAAAAGAAAAAAGTGAAATAATGGTTGACAACGTGGTATCGGCAGAATTAAATAATTTGGATTTAAATAAGAAAAAGGCATGAATTTATAAAAAATTTGATATAAAACTATGAGACTATTATCATCTGTGCTACAATTTACTAGTAGAAGTTTAATTTATAATTACAATCGTCATCAACAGTGTTCTCTTGCAACTTTGGTTCGTTTTTCTTAATTAAAAAACGATTACAAAAAATTAATTTATTTGTGAAATCAGTTCTAATCCCATTTTAAGATTATTGATCTTTACTTAGTTATTATAAATTTTAAATAGGCATATTTATTATTTACTTATGTTCGTCATTTTATCAAAACAGTTCTTAGAAAAAAACATGATGAAATAATGTTTCCGCTTTTCTTACTTTCGAATCTTACCTTTAAGAAATTTCTTAATTAAAAATTAACAATATTATAATTTTATTTTAGGCGTCCAAAATGAAGAAAGAAAAACAGAAGAATCCCGAGAATGAAGGAGATAAGAAAAGTAAATAAGTTATGAATATAAAAATTTATAAAATTTGCCGTTTCTTAAAGCAATTTTATACTTTACGATCCAAGAAACACTAACCCTTCTTTTTGAAATCGACTAATATTACAAACTTTTAATGGTTCTTTTTATTAAAAATATAATTTATTTACAGAATTAAAGGAATTGAATCCTTTACCTGATTTTATAGAAAATCGCATAAAGATGTGGGATGATTTAAAACTAAAATATCAAGAAGAACTTGAAGCCAAACCAAAAACAACTATTAAAGTAACACTTCCTGATGGAAAAATTGTTGATGGTTTATCCTGGCAGTCTACACCTTATGACATTGCCAAGGGAATAAGGTTATTTTCAAATTTTTAATTTCTATTGCACCAAATAACACTTTTAATTTTTAGTCAAGGATTAGCTGATAATTCCGTTATCTCTAAAATTAATGGTGAATTATGGGATTTAGATAGACCATTGGAGGGTGATTGTTCTATAGAATTATTGAAGTTTGATAATCCTGAAGCTCAAGCTGTGTTTTGGCATAGCTCTGCACATATTTTAGGAGAGGCAATGGAAAGGGTAAATTAACATTATCTTTTAGCACGCTTCATTTAATATAGTTTTATTGATGAAACCATTGATAACAGCTTTAAAAAAATCAAATTTAAAAAAAATGTAGAAATTATTTAATTTACCAGGTATACGGAGGGCATCTCTGTTATGGACCACCAATTGAAAATGGTTTCTATTATGATATGTTCATTGATGGTGAAGGAGTTTCCCAACACGATTATAATGTGATGGAAGATTTGGTTAAAAAAATTGTTAAAGAGAAACAACCTTTTGAACGTCTTGAAATGAAAAAGTCGGATTTATTAAAAATGTTTGAATACAATGAATTTAAACAAAGAATTTTAAATGATAAAGTTACCACAGATACTACTACCGTATATCGCTGTGGACCATTAATTGACTTATGTCGTGGTCCACATGTGAGAAACACAGGAAAAATAAAGGCAATGAAAATAACGAAGGTATTTAATGTATAATTAACTACGAATTTACAGTAATTTCGTGGTTAATCTTTAATCATTTAAAAAAATAATTATTAACACAAATAAAATTAAATAATGTTTATTTTCTTTTATTAGAATTCTTCAACTTACTGGGAAGGTAAAGCAGATGCTGAATCACTTCAACGTGTTTATGGTATCTCATTTCCCGATGGGAAACAATTAAAAGAATGGGAAAAATTACAGGAAGAAGCGGCAAAACGCGATCATCGTAAAATTGGTCGTGAACAAGAATTATTCTTTTTCCATGAACTTTCACCAGGTTCATGTTTTTTTCAACCACGTGGAGCACATATTTATAATACTTTAATGAGTTTTATAAAAACAGAATACAGGTAAAATTGCGATTACAAATCAAAAATTTATAAAATCTGTCATAAAATTTATTGTTAGAATTTATATATTATTTAACTAAATACCACCATTAAGTTTTTTCATACCATTTTAGTTTTGATTTAACTATTATTTCGCAGATCTTATAATTTAAAATTAAATGTGTTACAGGAAACGAGGCTTTCAAGAAGTGATCTCTCCAAATATATACAATGCAAAATTATGGCAAACATCTGGACATTGGGAACATTATGCTGTAAGTATTAAATATTGTTTCAATTTAGATAGTTGGGAAAAATTCTCAATAATCTATTTTTTTTGATTATAGGAAAATATGTTCTCATTTGATGCTGAAAAAGAAACATTTGCTTTGAAACCAATGAACTGTCCAGGACATTGTTTAATATTTGATACAAGAGTTCGATCATGGCGTGAACTTCCTTTAAGGATGGCTGATTTTGGTGTTTTGCATAGGAATGAATTGTCTGGGGCCCTTACTGGTTTGACTCGTGTAAGAAGATTCCAACAGGATGATGCTCATATCTTTTGTGCACCCGAACAAATTAAAACTGAGATGGTACGGTTCTCAATCTTAATGGTTTGATTTTAAATTCAAACATTGTATCTTTCATTGTAGTTGGCAGCCCTTGATTTCTTAAGACACGTCTATCAAATATTTGGTTTTACATTTAATCTTTGTTTATCAACTCGGCCTGAAAATTATTTGGGCGAATTACAAGATTGGAATGAAGCGGAAAAAGCATTAGAAGATTCTCTTAATAGTTTCGGCGAGCCATGGACAATAAATCCCGGAGATGGTGCATTCTATGGTCCCAAAATTGATATTACAATTCATGATGCATTAAAACGTGCACATCAATGTGCTACAATTCAATTGGATTTCCAATTGCCAATAAGGTTAAATTCTTTGACTTTTCTTTAATATATTTATGGTTCTTAATTCTAAATTTATTTTTAGATTCAATTTATCATACGTTTCTGAATCAGGAGATAAAAAACGTCCTGTTATTATTCATCGCGCTATTCTTGGATCAGTTGAGAGAATGATTGCTATTTTAACTGAAAGTTATGCAGGTAAATGGCCATTCTGGATATCACCACGACAAATAATGGTTGTTCCAGTTGGACCACAATTTGATGAATACGCTGAACAAGTTAAACATAAACTTCATGCAGCTGGTTTCATGGTTGAATCTGATTTAGATGCTGGTGATACAATGAATAAAAAGATACGTAATGCTCAATTGAGTCAATTTAATTTCATTTTGGGTAAGATTTTATTATCTAAACACAATTTCCGTTACACTAGTAAACGACATTTGTTTTTAGTTGTTGGTGAAAAAGAAAGATCTGGTGGAACTGTAAATGTGCGTACTAGAGACAATAAGGTTCATGGAGAAGTGTCTGTGGACGAACTTGTTGTAAAATTAAATAAATTCAAAGAAGAATTTATTGTTGGAGAAGACACATTTTAAAATAAACCAACAAAAATTCCTTTAGTATTTCATAATTTTAGTTTGTTGGGTGAAATACATTCTTATTTTGAGTTTCTAAAAAATTAATTAAGGAATATTAAGCTTAATTGTATTTATTTTGAAATATTCACTTTAGGCATTTAGACCATTTTTTGTTTTATTATGTTTTCAAAAATCTTAATATGAAAATAAATAAATATTAAAAATGTAATTTGCTTCTTTTTATTCTATAATTGAATTACAGATAACTAAATTTTCGCTCTTATTCCGGGAAAATCAGACTCAAAAAAAAAATAATTTAAAATAACTAACTATATACAAAGTCATTTAATATTTACATATATTCAATGTGACCTCAATCATATATTAGCGAAATTAAATTATTAAATAAATGAATTTAAATAAATTAATATGTTTTATTTCTTTCTGCATCTCTGTATTTCGACTTTAGTTTTAAATCTATTCTCTCAGTTTAAGTTTTGCTTACAGTGCGTATGCAATAATATTTTAGTAAATAAATTTAAAAAAAATTCGAGCATTTATTTAAAAACCATTTATTATTTTTAAGTAATAAAATAATTAAAATTTCTTATTAACTAATATATGATACAAGATTTCTAGTATTTTATTTCAATAAAAATATATTATTTATTAACACTTTGGTTTTTGGCTAACTGACTCCGTTCATTTATTTATTCCTCATCTGTCGTAAAAATATGTGGCTAAAGGGTAACGGATTGTAAATGCTAATATTGACGATATTATTTGAATAATTATTAAAATTTTTGTTAATTTACTTTCATGAATTGGGCCAAATAATAAAATCATAAAATTAATCAGTGTAAAATTATTTGTTATCACAATTTCATCTTTTTCGTCCCAACGAATTATATGAAGTGTTTTAAACAATTTAACAAAAATCTTTCCTAATATATTTAAATCTTTTACTTTAAATGTTGTCTTACTAATATCTAACAGATCTGTTTCTGGATTATACTTTGGCATTCGATGTCTTGGACATGGAACAAAATGAAATAGCTGTGGTACTGAATACAAGAAATTTACAATTTGAGGTATAAAAAATAGAAGCACCGTTTTACTAAAATGTCCAAGAATTCCGACAACTGCAAATGTCATTCCAGATAAGTAGCAAAATGTATCACCAACGAAAACTTTTGATGGATATCTAAAAATAAAAAAAAAATACAATTAATTTGAATTTTCATAATTTTTTGCGCAAAAAAATGAAATAAAAATCAAAACAAAAAAAATGGCAACAACTTCATGGCAATAAAAATTGCATTTTATTTTTGTACCGTAAAGAAATAAGAAACGTCATTCCAGAACAGACTGTCAAACAAAAAAACGACGAAAATAAAATAGAAAAACAAAAAAATTTGCCACCCGCTTAGTAAAAAAAAACAAGAAAGGGTGCGGATACCAACCACGATGTCGTCACCTTAGAAAGGAAAAGAAATTTTTTTTTGTTTTTTTTTTATAAAAAAATGAAAATAATTCTTTATCTCAAACAATGTTATAAAGTGTAATTCGAATAGAAACTAATATAATTAAAAAAAAGTGATAATTTTATTCTTTAAATGTATTTAAATAAAAAAAAAATTGACAACAGACTATTCTTGTGGGGATTACTGTTTCTTCAATTATTTTTAATAATAATCTTTATGATTTTTGGTACATTTTATATAAATCAAGAAGAAACAGAACAAATACCAACAGTTAAATTCATTGATCATAATAATAATAAAATTGATTATGAAAAATTACGATTAAAAGAAAATGAAAAAATTGAATTAAAAATTTTACCAGATAATGGAAATTTTAGTGAAAAATTTCTTGTAATAAAAAGAAATAACAATAAATTAGATGATATTATTTGTTATCGTGAAGGTACAGATAATAGTAAAATAAATGATACAATTAAAAATAATAATGAATGTAAATGTCTACCTGAATGGCATGGAAAAGATTGTGGACAACCTGAGGTATTATGGAGAGCATTTATGACATCAAAAGTACCAATAAAATTATCACCACCAAGAAAAATACCACATAAATTATTTTATATAATACAAACAACAGGAATTAGTATAGAAACATTAGAAATACAAATAATGGAAGTAATAGATATAATTGATCTTTATATTTTATGTGATTTAATTAATATAAAAAATAGTAATAATAATAGTAATAATAATGATGATTTAATGATGATAAAAAAACATATGAGTACAGGGTTTTTAAAAATAAATCATAATAAAATATTACTTATTGATGATAAAACATGTTCGAGTAAAAATATTTATAAAAAATTAAAAACATTAATTGATAAAAAAAGTCTTAATTATAATAATGTAATTATTTATAGTAAATCAGATGAAATATTAAATAGAAAAGCAATTAATTATTTTAAATGGTATGATAATTGGCCACAACCAGTTAGATTTCGTCTTAAATATACTGTTTATGGTTTTTTTTGGCAACATTTAGAGACAACATATTTAGGTAGTACTGTTAGTCAATTAAATGTATTAGAAGAAATATATAAATCAGATCCTGAACGTATGTACATAAATACAAAAAAAACAGGTATTATAATTGGTGATTTAAATCATTTTGGTGGTTGGTTATGTCGTTATTGTTATCAACCAATTGATATTGTTAAAAAACTTGTTCTAGATACAAAAACAAATAATATTGTATTTAATTTTAATCAAATAATTGATTCAAATTATATACAAAATTTAATATCAAATGGTTTATATATTGATGGTAAAATGGGACTGATTAAATTACATCGTTTTTCTGATAAATATTATTCACCAGAATATGTAATTACAAATAGCTGGAAATTTGATAATATTGTTATTAATTTATTTGCTAGTTGGGATGATGATTATCCTTAATATTCATAAATTAAATAATAATTAATTAATCAAATAATTTATAATAAAAAATTTAATTAAAAAAAAACCTAATTATACTAAAACAAAATTAAACAAAATAAATTATCTGTAAGATTTCGATTGCTAGTCACGAAAAAAAAAAGAAAAAAAAAATACAAAACGTAAAAAAAATCAAATCTTCCAATAATAAATTTTTTATTATTTTCTTCTAAACAGTCCAGTCTAATCAGTAAATAAGTTTTCTGCATTAGATTGTATTTGTGATTAGAAATTTTATGTGTCAACTGAAGAAAATAATAATAACTACTATATTCAAAAAAACAAAACAAAAGACATTTTCTTCCATTTTTTAAAATAGGTTCTTCCATTATTTAATTTACACTTTTTATTTATTGAATCAATAATGTGAATTATATTTGTTTACCACAAGAACATACAATCGAAATCTTAAAATCCTAAAAGTGAATTTAATGGATTGTGTTCATTTGTTAACTTTGATTAGAAAATATATTATAACAAAATAATTAAATAAAAATATTTAAAGATTTGAATAAGAAATTGTCTTATAAAAAGACAATTTAGAAGAGAAAAAAAGAAATGTTCAATAAGCATGTATTAATGTTTTCAATTATAAAGTTAAATAAGGAATTTGTCTATAGTCCCAAAAATTAATTTCTGTTGCTCCTCTATCGTTAAATTAATCAAAATTTTCCCAAAAAAAAAAATTAAATATTAATTAAATACTAAAAAAATATTAAAATATTAAAAAATTGGAAGCAAATACATAGAAAACTTAATGAACATTTTTTTTACGAAAATAAAGACAAGAGAACAAGAAAGGTTTTAACCTCTGACATTTTTAATACTTTATTGATCTTTTGAAAATAAGAAATCTATAATAATCTATCATCTTAATTATACAAAAAAAAAAGATAACACGTGTTTTCTAATGCAATGAATGATGACAATCATGAACAAATTAAATATTCTAAGGCTTAAAGTTATTTAGATCGTAACCGAAATATGAATTTTTGCCTTAAAAATCAAGAATATATTTGCGCAAAAATGAAAGATAACAAGAAACAAATCAATATACAAAACAAACCTACATGAAAATAATATTGTATGTATATTTTGACAAATTGTAGTCAGTACATAATTAGAGTGATAGAAATTAGAATCATTATAAAATATATGACAAAAATTATTATAAGAACGGATATAAATAAAAAATAACAATAGAGATATGGTCTACATTAAGAGGTTTTTCTGAATGTAAAAGAATCCATTCAGGTGATCAACATAGATCATATTTGTTAAATCAAGTGAACTCATATACTACGCTTAATAAGTAAATTAAAAATCTGTATAATTTTAATTAATGAAAAATAAGTAATTTAAATAACTTAACAATTTCAAATTAATGCAATCCTATTAAATTTCACTACAAATAAAATATATCATCATCTACGTTTTTTGATTAATCTGTGATAATCACTTTTTTATAATTGATTGAACTTTTTCTATAAAAAATAAATAAATAAAACAAACAAACAAACAAAAACTTAATGAATAGAATAAAATAAAATAAAATAAAACAATTATTTTCCGAGAAATTGCAGTGAAGATAAAGAAAGAAGGAAACGTCGAAGTAATGAGAGACAAAGAATCAACAACTTATACCTATTCGCACTAGTTTTTTGAAAGTTCAAAAAGTTGTTAAGCTAACATATATATTTGGACATTTTAAAACTGGTGCTGAATCAGGTTTTAAATGCGCACCCTTAAAAATTATGTTGCCTTATTTAAAATAAAACAAACAAAACAAAAACAAATCTAATTTTATAGATAGCAATGATTGTTTTTTTTTTAAATTTAATTGTTAATAAAAAAAATCAAAAATAAATAAATAAAATGTAAAGAAGTTTTTTCACTCACTTATTATGTATCCACAGTGCAGAAGATGTTCCTAAATAAGGAAGCATAAAATAGAGAGAGAACTGATGTGCTCTAGCAACAGAGTCATTATTTATCTCAATCAAATTAAATATAATTATTGAAAGAGCAATAATTAATGATTGACCAACTTCAAGTCCATTAATTCCTGCGAGAATATTGATTGCATTTGTGCAAAATACTGCCAGCATTCCCATAAATATATAGTAGAAGAAACCAATATCCAAAGAGCCTCCAATAACATCTCTCAATATTTTAGGTAGGATCACAGTGGTTGAATTAAAATTAACGTAATAAACCATTAAAAGAGGGAGTGAAGCAATTGTAGGTAACAAAAGCTTATGGCGCCATCGTAAATTTAGAACATCGTCAGCAAATCCTAACAGAATCATGCAACAAATTGAAAGCATCGCGGCTATCAGTTCAACAAACTAAACAAAAATAAAAGAAAAATTAAATCTGAAATGTCCTGTCATTAGAATTTGAATATGTAATTCTTATTATTATTACCTCATCATGGGGAAATTTATCTTCCTGTAATAAAGAATTACTAAACGGAAATGGAATGAACAAAAATAACGAAACAAGGAACACACATCCGGTCACAACACCCATAGCTTCTGGTCTAAAAAAAAAAATATTTTTATTTATCATGATAATTAAAATTGATTTTTTTATAATCATTAATCTTAACCTTACATTTTTGGTTTGTCCTTCTTATTCATATCAATACCAGACAATTTAGCGCTTATAAACATTTCTGTTAATTTCGGTAATAATTGTTTAGTTATAAAAAATGAGGATATCGCAATGACACCATTTATTAAAAGTGGAAAACTCATTTTTCGAAAGGGTTTTTGGGTTTCCACTTTTTTTAAAGTAAATAATTCTTTATTTGAAACGTCACCTGCTTTTGTAATGAAATATTTATTTTTGTTTTCACTGAACTGAAAAACAAGAAAAATAATTAACATTGAACTAAAAAACAATAATATTAAAATGTTCGTCATTGTATTGTTTTACTGAAAAGTTAGAAAATATTCCACTGTTTGAAAATCTTATTCTCAGATATTAAATGAAACGATAATAAATTAAATTGTTTTAATTTTATTTTTCAAACATAAGTAAATACAAAACAAAAATTGTTTGTTGTTTAATGTTTTTTGTTACAAAAAAACCTAAATTAAATTAATTAATTACAAAAATAAGTAAGTTAAAACTAAGTCTTAAGATCCACACATTAAACAATCATCTTTATTTTCTAAAGAACAAACCATCTCTGCAAGTTTTTTTTCCCTTTCTGTCAATGATTGATCGTGATTACCATTTTGTTGTGGACTTTCACCATTTTCAATTTTAGTCGGTGATGCTTTTACACTGCTTGGAGATGATGGAACCTGACTTGTGTTTAATAATTTACCCTTATCGACCGTAAATTGAATTGCATTAACAGCAGGTTTTGTACGAAGATAATACATTCCAGTTTTCAGTCCCATTTTCCATCCATAAAAATGAATAGATGTAAGCTTACCATAATTTGGTTCAGCAACATGAATATTAAATGATTGACTTTGATCAATAAATGCACCACGATCAGCAGCCATTTTAATTAAAGTTTTTACTGAAATTTCCCAAACAGTTTTATACAATTCTTTGATTTCTTTTGGAATGCTGTCAATGCTCTGAATGGAGCCATTGTTGGCAATTATTCTGTTCTTCATATCATCATCCCAGAGATCTAATTCTGTTAAATCTTTTAATAAATGATGATTCACAACTTGAAATTCACCTGATAAAACTCTGCGATTATATACATTCGAAGTGTATGGTTCGAATGATTCATTATTACCCAAAATTTGTGCAGTAGATGCTGTTGGCATTGGAGCAAGCAATAATGAATTCCTAAGACCATGTTTGGCAATTTTAGATTTTAGTAAGGTCCAATCCCATAAATCCGTTGGGGTTTTATTCCACATATCATACTGTAAAATGCCCTTACTTACTGGACATCCATCA
Organism: Pedicia rivosa; assembly: GCA_963082725.1. Lineage (NCBI taxonomy): Eukaryota > Metazoa > Arthropoda > Insecta > Diptera > Pediciidae > Pedicia > Pedicia rivosa. The sequence continues at coordinate 26,627,186 of OY720154.1, forward strand.
TATGTTTCATATGTTCCAAGTTGTTCAGCCAATTCACAACTTGACTCTAATGCACCATAATAAAGTGTCTCAAATATTTGTTGATTTAATAGTTGTGCCTGTTCACTTTCATAAGGATACCGCATTAAAATAAATGCATCTGCCATACCTTGACATCCAATTCCAATTGGACGATGTCTCATATTTGAACGTCTAGCCTCCGGAATTGGATAGTAATTGACTTCAATAATTTTATTTAAATTTCTTGTTACAATTTTGGTAACTTCCTTAAGTTTCTTGAAATCATAAGTACGATCTGGTTTGACAAACATATTCAAAGCAATTGAAGCTAAATTACAAACAGCTACTTCATCTTTTGAGGAATATTGAACAATTTCAGTACATAAATTACTACATTTAATTGTTCCGATATTTTGTTGATTGCTCTTTCTATTACAAGCATCTTTGTATAACATGTATGGTACACCAGTTTCAGTTTGTGACTCAATAATTGCAAACCAAACAGATTGAGCTTTTACTTTTTTAATATATCGTCCTTCATTTTCATATTTTACATATAATTTATCAAATTCTTCGCCCCAACAATCATGAAGCCCTGGACTCTCATGTGGACACATTAAAGACCAATCTTCATTAGCTTCAACACGTTGCATAAACAAATCAGGAATCCACATTGCATAAAACATATCACGTGCACGTACTTCTTCTTTACCAGTGTTTTTCTTTAAATCCAAAAATTCAAAAATATCACCATGCCACGGTTCCAAATAAATGGCAAAAGCACCTGGACGCTTATTACCTCCTTGGTCAACATATCTGGCAGTATTATTATAAACACGTAACATTGGAACTAATCCATTTGAAATACCATTTGTTCCAGCAATATAGGATCCCTTAGCACGAATACAATGAACATTCAAACCAATTCCACCAGCAGATTTAGATATAAGAGCGCATTGCTTTAATGTGTCATATATTCCTGCAAACATTTAAAATTAAAATACACTTTATTTTAATGTTTACTTTTGTTATTTGATATTTGAAATATTTTATGTTGCTACGCTAATTTATATTTACTAATTTTTTCTTTTGTGAATCCAAAAAAAAGTTATTTAATTGAAATAAATATAAAGTATAAATAATTTTCAAAACTATTTTCAAAAAGGGGCGTAATATGATTATACCCCAATTAATATGTAAATTTTCTTCTTGTATTAAAACAAAAAAATTAATTTTACTTAATCGTAATCTAAATCGTAATCTATCGGCTTCATTATTGTCAATAAATTTAAATAAATATCAAAAAAAATTAAGAAATTACCTTCAATACTATCATCAGACATTGTTAGTAAAAAACATGAAGACAATTGAGGTCTTGGTGTTGCTGCAGAGAACATGGTTGGTGATGCATGTGTAAAATATCTTTCTGATAACAAATTATATGTTTCAATCGCAGAATCGATATCTTCTCCATGAATTCCAATAGACACACGCATCAACATATGTTGTGGACGTTCCGCAATTTTTCCTTTAATTTTCAATAAGTATGAACGTTCTAATGTTTTAAATCCAAAGTAATTATATCCAAAATCACGATCATAAATTATAGAAGAATTAAGCCGTTCCGCATTTGCTTTAATTATTTTATGGTGAAATTCTGATATCATTGGAACAGGGAGTCCAAGATGTTCGTTCTCCATATTAAATAAATCATCCATTACATCTGAAAATTAATGTATTTAGTAAAATATTGTTATTAACATACATATTTTCGTATTCTTAGTTAGAGACAAACCTGAGAAATGCTTTTTGGTTTCTTTATGTAAATTTGATACAACAAGTCTTGCAGCCAAAACTGCATAGTCTGCATGATCTGTTGTCATTGTTGCAGCAGTTTCAGCAGCCAAATTGTCTAATTCTTGTGTGGTAACGCCAGTATATAAACCACCAATAACTTTTAATGTGATTTCCACCTATTAATTAAAAAAAAGGAACATTTGAAACTAATTTTGAATGAATTTAAACAAAACCTCATTTTATAATCTTTTAATGAATCGACATTGAACTTGAAAATTACTTTGCATAATATATATGTTATCTTCAATAACAATCAATGCAATTATATCATGATTGCGCACATATTTATGTTATTAAAATAAACAATTAGGGTAAAAGCGCAAAAAAAATTGATAATTAATTTATAAATAAATCCAGTTTTTTCAGGAAAATTAACCGGAATTTTTTGAAAAAATAAAAATATTAATCAGGCGCTGATGACATGATTAACTGAACTTATTCTGTAAACAATGCAACTCATTTTTTATATTCAATTAGTGTCCTAATAACTCAAAGATTTTCTAATAAGCACTACTCACCGGATCCACAAAATCCATATTTAATCCATAGCACAATTTTTGCACACGTGATGTAATTTTATCAAAATGCACTTCTTCTCTACGTCCATCTGAATGTAAATTATACATTTTTTTTTATTTAACAGAATTAATAGTTTTAAATAGATTTTACCTCGTTTAAAAACGTACATCTTCTGCTTAGGTTTTCCAACCATTTTATAGTCTTATACGGATTTTTTTTGTAAAAAAAATAAATAATCTAAAACAAATAAACTGATACTGATATTATAAATATAAACAAAATAATCGTTGCAATAAAACCCGATGCTGATATAAAATGCGATTGAATAAATTTAATAAGAAATTGGTAGATATTAAATTAAATTCAATAGAATTTAATATTGACGATCTGAAGTTTACTTGTGTCAAATTTTTGTGAAGAAAAACGTGACGCAAATAAATTCGCGCCAAATAGTGTTCGGGTTCGTTCAATAACTTAAATTTTTTATTTTTGGAATGTACTCGTTCCGAAACATATGAATTAAAATATATATAACTAAAGTATTGAACACATCGTGGCGCGATGGGAACGCAATTTTCATCGCAAGAATTGTCAAAAAAGTTGAATACTATTTGAAAATCCAATGAAGCGATTATGCGTCAGGCGATTAAATCACCGAAGTTTCTACTATTACTATTGTCGGCGATGATGAGTGATTTGAAGAAAAAGAAACAAAACATTTTTTTAAGTTTTGGTATTTTGGTATTAAAAAATAAAATAAACACAATTTAATAAAAAGACTGATATTGAAATACAAATAGTTTATAAAATATCGTGTAACATTGGATTTATGAATATAAAAACAAATTTATTATATGAGCAAAATGGAGAATTGTTTGCCGAAGAACAAATAAAATAAAATTTAAATAGTTCTTTGTTAAGTAACCAATCTTCTGGTAATTAACAACAAACTTTATGGAACAATTTTCACAGTAAAAATTGCTGATATAAAAAATTATTATTATTAACAAAAAATATACATAATAAAGAAGACTCAGAATAGAATAAAACATAATTATAATTCCATGTTGAGTATTCAACAGTTATAATGGAGAATAAATATGTAAATACTTATGTAAACTAAATTGAAGATCGCTTTTCTCCCGATTTTTTATAAAGCGTAAACAGAGTTTATTTAATATTTGAGTGTAAACGAGGCATAGAACAATACATCGAAAACAGCTGGTATGAACATATGTAAATTTTAAATTAATGTTTATATATACGATTGCATTGAAAAAAAGATACAAATAAGCTAAGCTTTTATTTAGAAATTATAACATTCCTATAATATCCTGCAGAGAAAAAATAAGGCAGGTATTATTATAATTTATATTTTTGTATTAATAAATTTTAGTTTTGAAATTCAATCGTCATTTTAAATTTAAATCAGTATCAATCAGTTCATCGTTTTCATACATTTCATTTTCTTCTTCTTCTATTCTTACATAATCATCAAATTCAATTAATTCATTCTCACTACTGTACGGAGATGGATCACATAGATCTTCAGTAGAATCAATAATTGGTAAAGGTATTGGTTCCTGGGGCAGTTTAGAATAATCATATATCGTATTATTTTTCGTTTTCCAAATAGGAACATACATCCTCGGTTTTCCTAACTCGTTTCTATTAGTAGCATCATTTTGACTTATATAATCAAATTCTGGATCTCGAATCAAGGATATGTACCCTTCGGCCATGAATTTGCAATCAAAGGAATATATTCCAGGGCCTTTTGGATCTTGGTCATCCCAAAATCCATGAAAACGATGATTCTTATGTACTATTTCTGCTGGCCCAATTCGAACACCTTCCTTCCATGTTCCGCGAAATTTACATTTACTTTCCGAATAATTATAAACACCCAATCCATGACGCTTACCTTTCAAGTTAAACATATAACTGCATATAAATTGTTTTGATTCAGAATAAATACATACCTTTGTACCAAGAACCTTCATAAATATCCATATTCTGATATGTATATATTCCATGACCATTCCGCTTATCATTCCGCCATTCACCTTCATATGTTGACCCATCAGGATAATAAAATTTACCAAATCCATTTTTTATTCCTTTAATAAATTTCAATATTTTTTTAATAAAAGAAATAAATTTCAAAGTAATTATAGCAATCTACCTTTAACCCATTCACCATAATATCTGGCTCCATTTTTAAAAACATACAAACCTTTCCCACATCGTAATCCCTTCTTATACATTCCATCATATTGATCACCGTTTGGCAAAAGTGCCCAACCGTATCCATGTCTCTCGTTATTTGAATTCCGTGAACCCTCATAAACCTGTTAAATATTTCCATTTACTTTTAATTAATTTATTTAAAAAAAAAATTCCAACCCCAAGTGAGTCTTCTTCTTCTCCTTCTCCAACTTTTCCATCCATATTCTTTGTTTGATTTAATTATTATTCTCGTAATTTTTCTTCTGTTTATTATTACGCTTCATATCGGTGCAACGGATACTACGATTTGTTATATTTGGTGATATAAGTTTTTTACTCATATCTTTCTTAGCAAAATAAACTATAATTAAAAAAAATTATTTTGAGGTTTGTAAATATTAAATTATTTACAATAACAAAATCTAAAATCCAGATAAATTTATTTTCTAATTTTTTTTCTATATGAGAAAATATAAATTTGAAAAAAAATTGAATAGCTTTCAATTTCGAAATCGATATTAAATTTTTGAATGTGCTAGGCTGGTTTTAATTAGATGATTTTTTAAATCCTTATTTGATAGAAACTGATGTCAGAACTTTTAAGAAAGAGATTGTGTCACACTCGCGCTAATGAATGTCGGTAAATGCAAAGTAAAAAATTGATTTTTATAAAGAATTTGTTCCCCCATATAATTTAGTTTTATACTTTGATAGACTTTTCTTAAATTCAAAAAAACTGTAAGTAGGTATAGCTGTTAATGGAGATAAATATTATTAATAATCTTAAATAATCAAACTCAAGTACAAAAAAATACCTATATTAATGATTTTTTATTTATCCCATTTACTACAACCCTCTTATTTATTGATTTCTAGTTGTTCTTGACTTCAATTAGTATATATAGGTAAATACTTATTTTAGGTATAAAAAAGTTATTATAACCAGTATTGATTAACGAGAAAGTTCTGGATTTACTGTTTTCAAATATTAATTTGCAACACAAGAATTTTATAATAAAAAAATTGGATGCGTTTCAATTTTAAATCGAAGAATTTTTGGCTACAATTTTCATAAATTAAATTTTTATTTTTTAAAAAACAAACAACTAACAACACAAAATTTCTAATTAAATATTATTTTATTTAAAAAAAAAACAACAAAAATAATTTGAATAAATTTAATTAGATATTATTAAAATTTTTATTTCTCTTCAATTTTTATTAAACATTTGAATTAATGATTGTTTTTCTTTTTCTTTCCTTTTAACAATATCAATACTTCTGGCTTTCCACGTACTTTTCCTGAGTTTAATTGGACGACTTCCAACATACCGTCCTGTAACAAATAGAAAAAAACAAACAAATACAATGTGAACAAAGAGAATAAAATTATAAACAAAAAAAATAAAACTAATAAAGACAACGGAAAAAAAGAAAGAAGACGAATAAGAACAATAACAAAATATAAATAAGACGAAAAGTCGAAAAGGAAGAGAAAAAAAGATATGTCGTGTATCAATAAATTATAATTTCTTCATCTTTATTTACTGGAATATAAGGAGGCGTTAAATGGCAAAGGAAAATACAAAAGAAAAATTAGGCGAATAAAAAATGTGGAATTTCCAATTATTAAGAAAACAAAATCTTCAGTTTACATTTAACAAAATTCTCTTACGTTTTGTTTACAGGAATTTTTTATAAATTTAATTTAATTTGTAATTTGAATGTCAAACATGGAGGAGAGGTATTGTTTTAACTAAATTTTGATGAATAAATGAACGAATAAAAAATGACATAATTATTGTTTCTGCCCTCCAAATTCTAATTTAATAATGACAAATTGCAACTCATCAATCAGTACTATGTGCGAAGAATACAATTATTACACCGCATTTAGTCCGCTTATAGACAACAGAAAATTTTGTTCATCTGCCATGCTGCGACTTTGGTCAGTTAATATTAAAATGTTCAAACGGAAACAGTGGAAATTGTGTTATTAAATTTAATAAACAAATTAAGAGAATATTTAAACGGAAATTATTTTCTTAAGAACAAAAAAAAAAGCGTTAGAAAACAAAAGAACATAATACAAAAAAAAACAACAAACAAACAGAAAGTCGAAGAGAACGAGAGATAGAGGAAAAACACAAACAAAACCTTCCTGTTAGTATAAAAAAAGAAGGGAAAAATAATTAATTTTTAATTCGTTGTTGTTGTAAATTTTCATTTATAAATCGCGTCCGAAATATGTGTAAGACGTTTCAGATCACTCTAACACAAAGTCAGAGCAACATCAAGTAAAACAAACGATACAAGAAGAAAAAAAAAAGAAGCAATTTTCTTCTGTAAAGTGAAAATACATTTTCAATTGTTTCAAATTTTAAATAAAATATAAAAGTTTTTTAGTTTTGTTTTTTTTTTGTTTTTTTGTTAAAACAAAAATAAGGGATATCTTCTGTTTATAAAAATTTCTTTGTTTACAAAACTTTTAATCATGAATGAGGTAATTGTATCCAATTAATTTTCCTTTAAGTTTTTGTGCTAAAAATGATTTCTGTTAATAAAAAAAAAATCAAAACATAAAAAAAAAGTGGAAATATCGTTTCTTTTAATTTTTTACTTTTTTTTTTAATTATTAATTTTTTAAGAATTTCGAAAAAAAATTTGTGCGAAAAATCCTTTTATCTAACTTTTATAATTTTCTACAATTATTTCGTATTCGGTTTGATAAAAAATTGTAATTTCAATTGTTTTTTTTTATGAATTAGGTTAAATCTTGAAAATTGAAAATCATTGAATTTATTTTCATAGAAATAGAAAAATATTTAAAAAAAAAATGTATCTTTTATTCTAACAGAAATTGAAACAGAAAATAAATGCTATCATTTATACTCATCATTAAAAATTAATTCTCAATTATTGGTAAAAGGAGAAAAAATCAACAAAAATGAAAATAAAAATTTGGGAACAAAATTTTTTCTTGGAAATAAAAAACATAAAAATTGATTGATTTTTATAAAATTGAAATTCCGTAGGCTATTTATTTAACCTTTTTTATTCAATTAAGTCTTTAAAGTCTTAACAAATCTTTTTCTATATGTTTAAAGAGAAAAGCTAAAAATATTAATTTGTTCATTTTTAATTGTATACAACTTTTACGACATTGATTTATATTTAAGAATTACGATTAGTTGAAGATTTAGAAAAAAAAAACAATTAATTTTATAAAGTTATTAAAGTTGAAACTTATTCGTTTCGTTATTTTTTTAAAGTTAATTAAAATTTAAAAGATTTTTATAACAAAATTGAAAAACTCAAAATGAACGAATAAAGAAATAAAATAAAGTTTTCCCGGGTTTTTTTTTTATTTAATGAAATTATTAAACAGAAAAATATTTTAATGAAAACTCAATTTTGTCGTCTTTTTTTTACTCTACATAAATTCAATCATATATTTTGTGACCAACAAACAAACCCTCTAATAACAAAATAAATTAAGTAATTTTTTTATTAAATTTTTTCTAATTTTCTTTTTACAGAAAAATTGCCGTTTCTTGCTCTTATTTTTGATTTTTATAAATTTTACAAACACAATTGAGGCTGATGATGAATATAAAAGTCAAGAACAACTACGGTCAATAATCAAAAAGCATATATTTATGTCACGTGGTTGGGGTGCGTCTATGATGCCATTTTCAATGGTGTAAATCATGCAAGAGCAAGACAACAAAAAGATCAATTAAAAGCAAATAATCAAAATAAATATAATATTATAAAGCCGATAACTGGTCAAATTGAAAAAAATTTGAAAACGAGTGCTGAAACATCAAGACGAAATTATACAGCTCCGCAATTATTTGTGTCGTTTGGATTGGGTAGGGCTGGCACTTTTTTTATAGATATATTATGGTCCTATTCGACAAATTCAGACGCCTTAATTTAAATTCTCACTTAACTAAATGATCATCATTTGATTGAGTCAATATAAATTAAGGAGAATGGTAAACAATTTGAGAAAGTTCGAGACGCTCTTCTAATATTTACAAAAATATGTCGAGTTTAATAAATGTCTCGAATTACGACATTTTCACATGAACTTTTTTTTCCTTTTACTTCAATTTATTTTGTTTTTTGGTTAGATCCCTTTATTCGTTGCACAAGCATTTATTTTTGTAGTTTTAAAATTGTAATCGTTTTATGTTCTTTATTTAGGACCGTTGGGAAAATAAATTACAGATTTGAATGATAATGATGGTCATGAAACAAAAGGCAACAAAATACAGCAAAATCATTAAATGATAACATTTTAATTTAAAATAAAAAACAAAATAAAAATAATTATAAATAAAAATTTGTTTGATTTCTCTCTCTTGCATTTTTTTTCGATTCTAAATTACAGAAAATTGTTTCTTAAATTTTCATAATTTCTATCAGGTGAATTATTCAAACCGAAGTTTAACTTTTTCAATTGAGATCAATAATAAATTATTTTCGTCCTATAAAAAACAGTTAAATGGAACTAATTCTATCACAAAAAAATAAATTCAAGCATTCGGTGTTTTATTTCATTTAATATTAGAGAAATGAATGTGTTATAGCTTGTGTTACTTCGTAAGTGCAATAGAATAATCACCAATAAAAATTACAGATTAGCTACCAAATGACGATTACATTTTTTTGATATTCTAACAATTTACTAAATTTATCTTTAAAGATAATTTAAAAATTTTCAATTAAATCCAACTCTTTTGGTCACATCTGGGATGTCGTTGAAATCATTATGGGATTTTGTTAAGAATATTTGAAGGATTTTTTTTGTGAATAATTTTCTTTTTTTTTTTAAATAATTATGCGTATATATCTTAATCTAACAATTCCGAGAAGAAAAAATAACACTTACCATCCATCTCTTTCATAGCTCTTATAAAATCGTGTGGTTCTTTAAAGCTAACAAAACCGTAACCTTTACTTTTACCGGTACGTTTATCTCTTATAACTTTTGCTCTCTGAAATGATGGGAATTTATTAAACGTTCGTGTTAATAACTCATCATTCACATCATTTCCTAAATCGCCACAGAATATTCTGAAATCATCATCTGGCCAATCAGCTAATGATGTGTCTTCCCATGTTTGACCCCCTGCCACTCGTACTGTCTAAAAATAAATTCATAATATAAAAAAACTAGTTCCGGTTTTGGTTATAGGCCTTCTCATGAACCTTTTTGTTTTTAGTTCGTCTCCTATCGTCTTGCCCAAATGAATGAAGTTGGAAAGAAGCAGCTTGAATTGCAGCTTCAGCTGCAGGATTTGGACCAGGTTTATCAGTTTTCAGCTTTTTTAATTTATTTGTTACTTCAAACTGAATAGATGAAATATCGATCTAAAATAAAAATAACTTTTATCGTAAACAAACATTATTTTTAATAATAAAACCGGAGAGAACTTACAGCAGGCGCTTGTGGAACCCCAACAAATTCCATTTTAGAAACTGTTGGGCGGTTTGTGTATAATTTAGGGGCGCTGCTAACGACAACCTGTGTAGGTTCTGCAGAATAATTTTTTTCTGGTATTTCATGTGACATAATTACTGCTGAAGAAGGGCCAAAAGCTGGAATAAATGGGGGCGGTGGTGGAGGTAAAGAAGAAGGTGCCTGTTGGAGTCTTTGTTGAACCTGATTATATGTATTTGATCCAATAATTGTTCGAGAAACTTGTGTCGGAACGAACATATTTGAAGGCTTCGAGATTTCTGCCTCAAAACTATGAATTAAAAATACATTTTTTTACAGGAAAATTTTTATTGTTATCTTAATTATTTATTTACCGAGACATTTCATCCTCTATATGTTTACGTTTATTTTCCATTTTTAATTTTTACTATATATTTAAAAAAACGATTGAAATCGAATTTGACATGAGTCAAATTAATATTTATTGAACTGAAAAATATTTACATTGAACTGAAAAACAACAACATTGCTATGCCCCTATGCATACGATGTATAGATGTAGGAAAAAATGAAAGAGACGACGATTAACTTTCTGTTTCTATAGGTGTATTGAAAAATGAATAAAATTTTAAAGCTTTGTAGTAATTTATTTATTAAAAATGATATTTAATAATAGAAATAATAATATTATTGAAGTGCTGTGCTTTTATATGTTTGTATAAATACTATAATGCAATAAATATAAAATGTTACTGTGCAATGTACTAAAGTTTGCATGAACATTTAGTTAAATGATTACTGATTTAATAGAAACGTACGACTGGTAACTGTACATACATCATACATTACTTTTGCTCAATCGTTTTCTTTAGTAGTAAACCCACTAAATTTTTTTTATTAATTTATGTGTGTATGCATTTTACAAAATCTATATGCTCATAGGGTAATTTAGATAGTGCTGCCAGATAATAAATATGAATTTTAGGTAAAATCTGATTCGTGTTTTCGTTTATGACTTTTTATTCTTCTTCGTTCAATTTTTCTTTAATTTGAACGAAAACTATTTTTTTTTCTAAACAAAGTTTGGTTACTTTCCAAAACGGTTACAAAAATACAAACATCCAAAAGTGGATATTTTAAGTTTATTACGAAATAAAATAATTAATAAAACAAACAAGATTCTTCGAATAATTTATTATGTGATTTTATTTTACATTACATTTATAATTTTATAATTATCAATTTTTTTACTTTACTTTTTTTTTAGTTACCAAATATTTTTTTTATTTATAATTTTAAATCAAACCTGTAAAAAATCTACTTAAATATTTTGTAAAATATAAATTAGAAATTATTTATTTATATTTTTTGTTTTTTTTTTTTTCTTTTTAATTAAGTTCATGTCTAATGAACTTTAATATTTTTATCTTCATTTAATATAGATGTTTTTATTTTTTTATTTTAAAATTCAATTAAAAAACAAATCCTATTTTTAAATAATATATAAAAGGAATTTTTTCATTTAAAACAAAAAGAATATAATTTAATTAAACAAAATTATTTAAATTTGGCGAGTGAAGTTTTTTTTCTTTTAATTAAATTTTGACTGAAGGAAATTTTTATTTTTTTCTTTAATTCCAAAATTAATTCATATTTAATGCCTAAATTTTGCTAGTAATTTTTTTCTTATCATTAATAATGTGTTAATGAATTATAAAATACAAATCACAGAAAATTTCACCTAGTCCAAAAAATATTATAAATTAAAACAGAAAAAAAAAATTCTTTAAAAAGAAAAAGGAAAAAGATTTCACTTAAAAATAATTGAATTCTTTCTCTTCTTTTTTTTCTTCAATTTTATTGCATTTCGTAAATTCCAGTTTTATTCCTTTTAAAAATCATAATTAAAATTTCTGATAAAATAAAAAATAAACAAAACTGTAACAATCGAAACAAAATTTTTGAATTAACATAATTTTTTCTTGTCAGATAAATATTCGAAGAATATGCAAAAAGCAGAAAAAACTACGGGTTCATTTTTGTCATTATCATTTTTTCGTTTTAAATAAATCCATATAAAATAATTAAAAGCAAATAAAAGGTAGATTTGTGTTGCTTAAGAAACAATATTAAAATACTTGGTTTTTTTTAGCTTTTTAATAATAAAATTTAATTATACTTTTTTTTCAAACACACAAAAACTAATTTAAAACAATTCATAACATAAAACTAGCGTGTTGATAAAAAAACAACAAAACTAAAAGTACAAATGCCCCAATAATTCTACTTAAACGTTGTAGATTTATAGAAATTTATAGAAATCAATTTAATTTTTAATTAAGAATCCAATCACACCATATTGGATTTACTACAAATAATTAAATAATTAATTTCTGATTAAATGAATTTTTAATTTTCATTAAAACTAAAGTTCACATTAAACTTTTTTAGTTCAATGTAGGTAGGTATAGACTTCACAATTGTACACTGTACAATTAAAGTAGTAAATAATCCACTCATAAGATTGAAACAATTCTCAATTTATTTGACAACATATTAAAGCAAATTTTGTGAATTTAGTACTTTTAGTTTTATCATTTGTTTTATGTTCTGCCTTTTATCCATTCTATATTCTTAATTTTTATTCCTTATAAATGCGCAATAATAAATAGAAACAAACCAAATGTGGTTTAAATCTTTTTCAAAAATTTAATTAAAAAATGGTTGTTTTTTTTCTTTTCCTTTTAATTATTAATTTCTTTTTCTTCTTCACCTATACTACTAAATGACTAATTAATATAATTTAATTTAATCATAGCCAATTAATTTAATTTAAAAACTTAAAATCATCCATTAAATCTTTTGAATAAAAAAAAGAAAAAAAGGAACCAAAACAAACAAACACAATCATTTTGAATATGGCCGAAATTTTTTTGTTTTTTTTTCTTTTAATAATTTGTTTATTTTATTTTATTTAATTATTTATTATTTTTTAATTAAATTAAAATTTTTACAATTTTTTCTAATATTTGTTTTCTTTTTTAATTTATTTAAATTTTTAATAAATGATTTAGATTACTTAATACGTATTTCCAAAATATTCTGATTCTTACTTTTCATCAAATTCACAAGCCAATTTTTTTTTCTTTTAATTTTTTTTAAATTTAATTTTTTTTTCTCTTTAATATTAAAACGTATACAAATTTAAGTTTTCTTTCAACTTCTTTCTCTTCATCAATTTTCATCACTCATCCAACTTACGGTCTCAATTCTTTTTTCATTCCCTTCTTCTTTTTAATCACAAACAAAACTTTTTTTCTTCAAAAATTCATTTTTTTTTCTTGTATACAAATTACATTTAATGCTTAACAATTAATTCCTTAAAAACAAAAAAAAAAGTAAAACTATTTAAAAATTCATGAAAATAAAAACAAAAAAAAAAAAATATTTAAAAAAAAACAACAGGAACAAAAGGAAACCCCAATTACAAAAAAAAAGGAAGATAAGAAAATTAAATTGCCGGGACAAAAGACAGAACAAAATGAAAATAAAAAGAACCACTTAAAAACAAAGTAATAAAATGGAATAAAAAGGAATTATATTTTCATGATAAAAATGTGGGTGTTGATGATGATAATTAACAGCCATAATTTTCGTGCTTGAAAGTAAAAATAAAAATCCGAAATATTACGAAGTTTCCCAATTTTTAAACCAATGAAAATGCTTAAAAGTGACAAATGCAATTTTATATATTTCGAATTTCTTCTTTTACTCGCTCTCTCACAGAGTAGAAAATAATGTAATGACCGTTAGAACATAAAAAAAAACAGAGCTTACTTATCTTTTTTTTTTAATTTTATTGGCTAGAGTTTTTATTTTCTATAATATTTTTTTCCTTATATTTTTTTTTTTTTTGCTTTATTTCTCATTTTTTATTTTATATTAATTTTATAATAATAATTCATAGTGTGTAGTAAATATATTTGTTTTTATTTAAATTAATAAGTCCACGATTGTTTATATTTATAATAATCATAATCATAATAACTAAAGTGTAGGTAGTAGTAGTAATAATAATAACTAAAATTTATAATGTGTGTGTGTGTGTTGGTTTTTGCATGTGTGCATCTGTTTTGTGTTTGTGTACATAAAATATATGTAGCCTTCCATACATACATATGTATATATATATATTCACTCATTATATAAAATGTTTTTTTTTTGTATTGTTTCAATAATATTTTTATTTATAATAATATTTATAGTTGTTTAAAAATAAGTTTAATTTATATACAAAGAAGGAACAAAAATAAATCGGGACTTTTTTTTCTTTTCTAAATTTCTATAATTAATATTTAATTTTTTCTTTTAATATAATTTTTTTTTTGTTTTTATTATTTTTAATTTTATATTTATTTTTACTTTTTATTTATTAATTTATTAATATAAATGTAATTAATAATAATAATAATGTACCTCCTGTTTTGATGCCAAATAAAATTTTATTTAAATCATTTTTATTAATTTGTTTTTTTTTTTTTGTGTTGAAATATTGAACCAATTTTTTTTTGTCTGAAGCTGATTTCATGTGTGTTCATCAAACGCACGCTAGCAAAACAGAATCCTGTCCTTATTTGTTCAAATCACCATTTTAAATAATTTCATTTACAAAACATTTAAAAATTGTGAGATCAAAAAAAAAATGGTGTTACATTGTTTGTGGTAGTTAACCGTTACACAACATACCTGAATTCAAATTGAAAGGATGTTTTTTTTTTGCATGCGTTATCTATGTGTATGTGTTTGCATATTAATTAATGCGTTGTTGATAAATAAATCCTTTCTATCAAACAAATTTATTGTATTTAATACCATTATGATATTTAATAAGAAAGAAAATAATAGAAAATTAAAATATATTTCATTATTTTAATGTAAAAAAATTATAATTTCATAGAAATCAATATTAAAAAAGAAAACCTTTATTTAATTTCTTTTTAAAAATGATCGCCCATTTTGTTTTTTTTTTTTCATTTTTCATTAATTTTGTTTGTTTTTTTTTCTATTTTGTAGAAAAATTCTCTTATGTTTTTAATGCGAGTAAAAAGAGATGACGAGAAATGAATTTCATCAATTTTGATTTTTCAATATATTTTATTGTTTATTCTGAAAACAAACAAATAAAAATTAAAGAAAGCAGCCAGAGAAATCAAATAAACTGCCATGTTTTTTGTTTTATAAATTGTTTGATAAAAAGGAATATTTCAAAAGAGATGATAAAATCAGATTATTTGTGAGATTTTATTTTGCTTTTTTGTTTTTTTTTTGTTGCATTAATAAAGAAAATTGTTGAATATTAATTTTGTAAATTTTTTTTTAAATTTATTTTCTTTCATGATTAAAATTGTATTTAAAGTTATTATTAAGTGAATTTTGATTAGAAAAAAACGGAAGAGAGAGAGAGATTCTGTATTATATGTTTTTATTTTCTTCTTATTCTTATGTCAAAATTTACTATTTTCTGTTTTCTATTGTAAGAAATAAAATAAAACAAAACAAAAATTATAAAAGCTGAGCTATGTATGTGAAAAATATGAAAAAAAACAGCACAAATTTTTACTAATATTTTTTTTTTATATTTTGATCGCTGATTTTTTTTTAAATTTAATTTAAATAATTCTTTTTAACAGAAAATTTTCTCTAAAAATTTGTTTTCTTTTCATGAAAAGAAACCCATTTTCATTATTTTTTAAAATCAAACATAAAAACCAAAGCCAATTTCATAAATATTTTTTGGAATGTGATTTTTTTTTGCTATTTAATACAACAGTTATATTATTATTATTCATCTTCTCCTAATAATTATAATAATAATAATAATAATAATATTTATAATTTATAATAATTTTGAATTTTTAACGATTTTTCTAATTCTTTTGTTTTCTTTCAACAAAAAAAACATGACAACAGATAATAAACGTGGGTTTTTTTCTCTTTAACAATAAGCAACGCCATCTGTGTGTCATGCCTCTAAATATGCCAAATTTGTACTAGTCAATTTTTTTTTTTGTTTTTTACTTTTTAAACTTAATTTAATTTTTTTATTTTTTTTTAAATTTCTTTTTACAAGAAAAGCAATTATCAGCGATCCATTAATAGTTCTTTTTATTACATTTTTTTTCTTTTATTAATTTTTTTTTCCTCTTTTTGTTTTAAATTATTTATTCTTATTTTGATAGCGATTTTTGTTCTTTTTTTCCTGTTTGTCAAAACTTATCTTCTTATATTATTATTATTACGTGAATTTAATCAAGATGATTGTTTACCAACGATAACACCAGGTCGACACTGTTGTTGTAAATGATGATTTGATATTATATGACTTGGTGTTGATGTTATTGTTGTTGTTGATGATGAGGATGAAGATAAACATGAAGACGATAATGATGATAACGATGATGATGATAATGTTGTTGTTGTTGCTGATGATGATGATGTTGTTTGATTAGCATTATTAGGTGTTTGTCTAAATTGTAGAAATGAATTCATTTCAACCTGTAACTGTCTTTGGGCAGGTTTTGACGTTGTTAATGCTAATGGAGCGTCTTGTTCTGTTATAGCATCATTAAATAATGAATCACCTTCAAGATGACGAATTGCTTCAACAATTGTTTCTAAATTTTGCCGTGATGTACTTGTAACATACATTCTTTGTGTATTTGGTGCTGCAGTATCATCATCTGTAGCTATTGTTTTGATTGTTGCAGGTGAATTTATACGCTCAACTTCAACCTTTGGCTCAGCTTTAATAGCAGCTTCTAATATCGGTTGTAATCTTGTTGTTACTGGTATTTCAATTGTTTCTGTTATAATTGTTGCTGCTGGTATTGTTGCTGCTGTTGTTATTGTTGTTGTGGTATTCTTATCTTTATCAGGTTTTATGTGCACAATTAAATCATCAATGGGTGAATCTGGTATTATGGTTTCATGCTCATCATTGATTGTTGAACAAACAACAACTTGTGTTTGACATAGTGTTGGTAATGTTTCCATTTGTACAACTTCAATTTCATCTCCATTATGTATTTCTTCAATTTCCAGTGTTACTCCATGTGTTGGTTCCTGTATTATTGATACAGCAACTTCTTCCTCTCTAACATTATCAGTATGTTCAATAACCTCTTGATACTGTACTGAATAATCTCTTCTTTCAGGATATATTTCGGTTTCAAGTTGTCTTAATTGTTCTTCAACTTGTATTCTGTTACGTCTTTCAACATCTAATAAATGTTTTAATTCCATATATTCTTTAACTGATACAGATGTGATTGGTGTTACAGCCGCTGATGGATGTTTTGCAAGTACAGTATATAGAGGGTTAACTGGTTCTGGTGACATTGAACCTAAACCTTCATCAGATGAATCAGAAATTGTTTGCATTGTCATAACATGATCAAATTTACGTTTTTTACTTGTTTGTATTTCACTACCACCTTCTGATTGATCAATTAAACGTTTCAGTTGACAATTTTGTGACAATAAATGTGTTTTTTCTTGTTCCAATGTGTATACATATTCAGCTGTTTGTTGTAAAATGGCGGCCTGAAAAAAAAAAAAAACAAAAAATGAAAAAATTGTATTTCTATATTGGATAATGTAATATTATGTATGTATTAGTTTTTAGGAGGAAGGCCAGGTGTTACTTTTAAGAACTTCATTTTCGTCTTCTTCTTTTTTTTAAGTTTTCTTTCCAATGAACACCTTGCAAAAATCAACGTATCTGATAGGACAACTTTTTTCCAGACAGACTTCACTTTCTCTTCATTAAAGCAAAATCAAGGGAATAAGTAAATATTTCGTCTTATTTTCAATAAAAAATTATAATTTTTTTAACGTAAATAAAAAAACAACAAATAAATGAACAATTTTTTTAAATTATTACATAAATTTATTTAGTTATTAGGAAAAGTTTTATAAAACAAAATAAAATAAAACAACAACAACAAGAAGAAGTATAAAAATTTTAAAATCTTAAATACAGTTTTAAGTAAGGAATCTTAATTGATTACAAGAAATCAATCAAAGAAATAACAAAATAAAATTATATTTGTATGAAACAATAATTCAATTTTTTAAATAGATCAAATTTATAATCTTTACATGAACATCTGAATATTATAGGATCGCAAAACAAAATATGAAATGGTGCTAATCCATCCACTTTAGTTAAGAGTATATGGCAATTCAAATTGTATGAGAACCTGATAAATGTGATAAAATTTTTGATGATTTTGTTAATCACTTTAATCGTTGGACTAATTTTAATATGAACGAATTTCTTTTTTTGTTATTTATTGTGAATTAAAACAATTAACTTCTTTTTTACACTGTAGTCTTTATAGAAATGCACTTAAGTACACTTTGCGGTTTTTATCAAGAAATAAAATTTAATATTAACGTTATCTTTAAGAAACAAGTTAAAAATAAGCGCTAATAATAACGTAATAACTAATTATCGGTTATTGGTAAGCGAAAATGGCGAATCAAAGAAATTAAAAAAAAATTAAATCACGAAATTTATATGTTTTGCCAATTAGTTAAACAAACAGTGCAGAGATATCTTCTTTGAATACTTTAAATCTATATTTATGCAAATTAATAAATGAGTAAGAAATTTAATTTAAATCCATTTAAATCGGTTAAATGTTTTTTCTGTAAATTCGTGTTGTATAAGTTTTAACAGAGAAACACGACGTCAGTATATTTTGTTCCATTCCATTTGGTTATTTTATTTTAAATGATGTTGTTTTAATTAGTTCACAAAAATACATTTTCTAATGAAAATAAATCTGCATCTAAAACATCAGACGCTAAAAAAAAGTTCTGTCTGACACGGCTAAATTTCTATTATTTTTTATAAATAAAAACAAAAAAGAAGAAGAAAAAGGCCAAAAAGAACAAAATGATAATATTGGATGTGGTCATGTCAGAGAAGTGAAAATAGAAATAAATAGATGTTGCAATCATTGCTTTACTGTCAAACTCAAATGTAATTGGTCCGATTATTTCACGTGTATTTTTTCTGTTCATTCGTTCTTATAGTTTATGCAAATAAAATAAAATTCTAATTATATAATTTAAGCATCAGTTCAATGTAAAAATATAAAATACAAACACTAATGTTAAATCAATGCCGCAAAGACCTTAAAAACAATTCACAGTTTTTCATTTAGAAAGTAGTTAATTAATTTTTATTTTTAAATTTCGCCAATTACATTCTCCTCTATTCAGTTAAATTTTTTTTTTATTATTAATTATTAATTATCCAAAACAAGAAACAAGAATGACAGTCAATTCAACTTTTATTTGGAGCTGTCCTCCATCAACATTTAAAAAACGAAACAATTCCCAACAAAAAAAAAACATGCAACATCTGATCTCTGATGGCGCTTCAAAAAAAAATAAAAAAAAATCTATTTGTTGTTTCTGTTTTTGTCTTCAACTCTCAAGTAAAAGCCTTTTTTTTCTTTTTGTTTGGTTTCGCTTGAAAAATTCTTAACCTTAAGTTTTTTTTTTTCTTCTATTTCAATGCTTTTTAAAAAAAAGAAAGAAAGAGAAAAATAAAATTTATGAACTAAAATTTATTGAAGTATTGATAGAATCATAATTTATATAAGACTTTGCCTGCTGCTGAGCTGCCTACATTCAAAAGAATTTTTATGAAAAATAAAAAGTCATCTCATCTATAAACAAACACAAAGATGTTTTTAAACAAGACAACAACAAAAGCATATAACCTGAGTATACGTTTTTGACGATTAAGACCATTTTTTAACAAAATTTAAAATCAGTAGTAATTGTATTCAAATTTTCTTCTCCTTTACATTTAAAGTATAAACATTAGATTGCAATTTTCAAAATCTTTGTTTATTTGTTTTTGTATCAAAAATTAAATCTAATTAGCGGTCTTTCTTCTTCTTCATCTTATATATTTTTTTTTTAAATAAATAAAATAAAAAGATTCCACGTTGTCATAGGAAATCAAGTTTAAAAGACCAACTCTTTCAATGGTAATAGTTGTTGAATAAAAAAGTTAAAAGAAATTAAAATGTTGGTATTTTTTTTATATGAAAAATTTGTATACCGTGTATGATTATGAAGGACACAAGTTCTTTCACCTGAGGCAACTCAACCAACAAATGAACGAACGACAACGAAATCAAAGTTAATATTAATAAGAGAAGAGAATTCTTGTGGTATGGTGTTAAACCTCTGTGTTTGTGTCTGTGTTAATTTTTATATATTTTATATTTGTTAAGTTCAAAGAAAACGAACGCAACGCATTTACTATTTTTGTTCTCTTCTGTTTTCTGTTTTGGCTTTGACTCTCTAACTCGACTCACGCCACTAAAAAAAAAACTGGGTTTACAAAATAACGTATTTTTTGTTGTGTCATGACGACTAGAAAAAAAATTTCATTGAACAAAATTTATAAAATAATTATCAAGTTGCAACAGCAGCAAATTTCACAGACTGCATCATAATTGATTTAATTGCATTAGTTTTTTTTCGATTTAAAAGAAAATACAGAATGGAATATAAAAAACCGGAAATACGAGAAAAAAATAAATAATAAAAAAAAGTAATTTGTTGTCACAACAAATTATAAAACCCAAGTATGATGTTGCAGTTGTTTTTTCTTATTATTTTTTATCAGCTGGAAAACTAAAGTAAAATCCCTCCTACTATTTATCTTTGCTCTGATCGATGTTAATTATTTATTTCCAATTTCCAGTTTTTTTTCAATCAGTAGAACTCATTCAATTTCTTATTAAATGAATATTTTTCATAATTGTTTTAAAAGGAAACGAAAATGAACAAAAACCAATAAAACAAAAAATTTACACACGATAAGTATTTCATTGTAGTACACAACATAAAAACTACCACACATCAACATCAGTGTTTATGTTTTTCTACTTATTCATCATTTGTTCTTGTCAAAGAGATTCATCATGGCAGGTAAAAGTTGTCATTCAAGAAAATATTTAAAAAAATACAAAAAAAAAAAATATAATGAATTTTATTCAATCAAAGTAAAAAAATAAAATAAAATTATTTAACAAAAAAAAAAAAAAAATAACAGAAAAAAATTCGAAAATTTCTCTTGTTTTTGTTCGGAAAAAAAACCATATTAAAAAAAATTAGATATCAGAAGACAAACACCTGACCCCATAAAACCATCCCACCTCTGACATAAAAAAAAGATCGATTCTCACGCAGACGCTGTTTCATCATTTTAAAAACGCTACAGCCATGCCAAAAAGAGTCAATAGAATAATGTACAAAAATACCACATGCAAAACACATGCGAATTATAAATACAAGAAAACTAATGATAATCCTGCCGTTCTTCACTGAAAATCTATTTAATTTTCTAGTTACATATTTTATTTTCAGTTTCCTTATATAATTTTTCTATAAATAATTTTCGCTTCTTTTCATTTTCGTATAACAAAATTGAAATGAAAAGTGCTAAAAAGAATTAACAAAACAAAAAATTCCCAATCGATGAAATGATTAAAATTCAACTAATTAAAGTGGAAAGAATGTCATTGTGTAGTATATTGCTAAAAATTAAAATTAAGAAAAAGTAAATAAATAAATTATGTTTTATATTTGGGCGTTGTCTTTCTCTTGTGCGCTCTTCTCGTGTCTCAACCACCAAAAGTATGATTATTGTTGTTGTATCTTTTTATATTAAAAAAAAAAAAAAGAAAAAAAAGAAACTGACGTGAACGTCTATGCCACAGCTGTTTTCATTTCTGAATTATTCTGCTGTTTTTTATTCTTCCTCTTGCCTTTTCTGTATTTTGTCGCATATTAGTATTATTATTATTATGAATAATTTTCCTATATGTATTTGTATTAATCTGACGTCATATTTTTATAAAATAATGCTTCAAGACGAAAGGAGAAAATTTTCTGCTGAGGTTAATAGTATTGTTGAATATCCATGCATGTGTGTGTGTGTATGTTTGTTAGTTAATTAAACTTATATTCATTTGATAGGTAGATGATCGCATATAAAGAAAATGCATGTGTAGATTATTTTATTCTAATACTATTACCATTCCTACTACTATTACTATTTTTGTTTCATGATACTATGCGATTACTATAATAAAAATATACGCCAGTAGTACTTCTAGTGCAACTAGAGAGTACTAAAGATAAAAGGAAATATTTTATACCATTCAACTGGAGTAAGGTACATTCTAGTTTTTCTTATTCTTTGTAAAGAGAATCGATTTTTTATGCATGACGTCATTTCACAATGCACTCTCATATTTCTTGTAGGTACATATTAGTTTTATGAAATTCGTATTTGGAGTGCGGAATAGTATTTTTTTTATCAAAGAAATTGAATAAATGAAAGGTTTAAAATTTAAATCAATTGAATTGTAGTTTTGTTTCGACTTCATTACAAAGATTTTGAGTTCAAAAACAAAAAAAATATTGTTCCTGGAGTTGAAGTTTTTTTAATTTCGGATCTTTAAAAATGTGAAGTAGGGACGTGCTACAAAATTATAAAGATTTGGTTTATGAATAAGAACAAGCAAGAAAGAATTTCAAAAAATTCAATAAAAAATAGAGCAAATAAAAAAAGCCTCGTGATGTCTTAACAAAAGCAACAACAAACACAAGAACAAAAAAAAAAGACTATTAATAAGCCAACTGTTTACAATTTTTAAATATATTTGACCTGAATAAATTTCTTTTTGCACTTTTCGTTTTGTATTTTTTTTTTTTACTTTTTCTTCTTTTATGCGAATATATTAACAATTGAAAATGACACGCTAAAAAGATTCAAAAACCAAAAAGAAATAAAATAAAAATAAAAGCTGAATAAATAAAAACAAAAGGGCCTTCAATTTGGCACGTTTAAAAAAAAAATCTTCTGTTGTTTTTTCTTTCGATTATTTATCAATAATTTAAATGCCGAATCATTGTCCGAATCTTTTATTATTTTCCATCTCCATCCAACAGCACAAAAGTCCAAAATACAATAATCCAAAACAAGAGAGAAAAAAAGGCACAAGACTTATGTGTCTATAAATATATTAAATATGCCGCATGTTTATGTTTATGTTTTTTTTTAATGCCGGCGTATTTTTATTTTGATACGCGTATTGATTTAATTTCTTTTACACGATTGTAATATTTGTATGTATTTATACATGTCATGTAAACCACATGTGCGGTGTGGCTCGACAATAAAATATTGACATTTTTGTAAAATACGTTAAATTATTTAAATTTATAACAAAAATTCTATTCTTTAATAAAAAAAAGATATTCTCATTTTTTTTTATATAATGCCACACACACACAATATTAACTTTTACTCTTCATTTAAAAAAAAAAACGTCGGCGGCGACGGCATTCGTTTTATTATTAATTTAATTACATATTATTAGATACAGTGACAGAATATCATCTAATTTAATTTAGAACATCATCCATATGCATACAGAAACAAACACACGTACACATACACACAATCAAAAGATGATGAATACATTCTGTTGATTTTGATCTGCTGACGAGCAAAGCATATGATTTTTAAAGTGTTACTATTATTATACAGTGCCAACTCTGACACTCATACTCATACAAAAATATTTAAATTTTTTTTTCTTGTATACAGAGAAAAGAAAAAAAGAATCAAGGCTGTCAAGCGCGGGTAAAGTTGCGTTCATTGCTACACATGGATTTTTTTTTTTGTTACAAAAGCGATTTTTCGTATTTCGTTCTTTTTTTTCATAACGAATTTTTTTTTAAATCATTGAACCTACACTATAATAAAAAAAGAAATGAGAGAGAAGAATTGTATTTTTGGATTTGTTTTATTGGAGTTTTTTTTATAAGAAAATTTAAAATGATGAAAAAAATGTATTAAAAATTTATTGTGACCAAAAACAAAAAAAAATGACTCACAAAAAATTGTTACGACAACAACAGAGTAAAAATGTTTAAAAAACAAGAAAATATGCCCTTTTTTTCAGAAAAAAATATTTAAATTCTCTCTTTCTCAATCGCTCAGCCACATCATCTTAGTTGTTATTTTTTTTTCTTCTTTTTCTTTCTTTCATTTCGTTTTCGTTTTTGTTTTTTGTTTTTGTGTTTTTTTTTAAAACCAAGCAAAAATTATTGTGATGTTTATTTTTAGACATACGTAAGCTCGTTGCTATTTAAATTATTATTATACAGTGTTTCTTGTTGTTGCTGGTTGTTCTTCTTTTTTTTCGTTTTTTTTTTCTTTCGTTGTTTAATGTGTAACTAACAATGTAGTTACAATAACAACAACAATAATTATACAAAAATAAATTTATAGCTATCGCGAAAGAGAAGTAGTCGCATTTTTTAATTCTTTCTTGTACTTATAGAGACACATACACACATAACTTAACAATACAACAACAATAAATGACTTATATTGCATATAAAATACAGCAAACTTTACATTAGTTTTCTACTTTGAATTTATTTTTTACATAAACATTTTAGTCGCACTGTGTGTGTGTGCGTGTTTGTATGGGCATAATTGATACCATATAAATATTATTACATTAGTTAGTTACTTATTAGAAATTTTGCTTTTAGCAAAACTACTAGACAGTATTATATAAATACGTAGCGCCATTAACTCAAATAAGTGTTGTATGAAATAAAGAAAACAACGAACAACATGCAAAAGCAAAAAGTGATCAAAAATAAAAAACTAAAAAAATTATAAAGACTTGTAGTTATTGTAAGCCAATAAAATATTCTTCCTAGAATATTTTTATCGAATAGAAAAAAATATCTTTCTCAAAAGTGTAAGTAAAATCGAGGGGCCTATAGACAGGTTTCTCTATTCAAACAAGATAATTATATTTGGTTTAAGTTTGGTGCTATGTCACTAATATCAGCTGACTTTCATTAAATTCATAATTCATTTATTATTATTTTTTTGTATTGTTGTTATTCCATTTTGTAGTTCTCAGTATTGAAAGAGACGGATATATGTAATCAAGTACTGTATATATTTATTCACATATTACTGTAATAATATATAAAGAGAATGTGTATATGTGTTTGTATGCGTAATAAAATTGTGTGATTAAATAAACTACATCCGTATATTATGATGTGACGCAAGATTATCATGAATGAATGAAAATAGGAAAATTTCAGTTTTATGAAAAAAAAAACAACAAATAAAAAGAGAATAATTGTTTTATAATTATTTTGATTATTTTTACATAAATTTTAAACAAACAGAAAAAACAACACAGCAGAAAACACACAATTAGAAAAAAAAAAACAAAATCTATAAATAATAAAACACGAAGCAAACAGAGTGTCATTGCCTCTTTTTCGAAACCGACTAAAGATAGATAAGAAGATAACTAAAATTAAATTATTAAAAGGAAAAACAAAAACAAAAACAACAACAAGTTCAATCATTCAGAGTCACTTTTTTGTATATTTGTTTCAACTTCGTGTTTGACGTTAAACCGAAAATTGAAAAAAATAATTAAAAATTAAACAAAAAAACTAAATTTTCTTATCAATAACAAAAATTCTAGAATGTGTTACGTAATTATTCCATATGGCATATAATTTCTTATCTTTCCTCCATTCTCGTCACTCTCTCTTTCTCTGTGCGGCTTTAAAAACTCAGCTGATTATTATAAAATCTATTTTTGTTTGTGTTTCAATTTTTTTTTTGTAAAACAAAACGAAACCCATACACGAAAAAGAAAAGAATAAGAAAAATACTTGGATTTAAATTGGTGGAATTTTCTCTCCTTTTAGATGTGACATGAGATGATGATGAAACAATAAATGAATTCAAAGTAAAACAGAAACACATGTTTTTTTTGTAGAGTTTGATGACATCACGTGACCAAATGACGTGCCACATTATTTCGAAAATAAACAAGTAAATAAAAAATAATATAATAAGATATTTTTTATATGAAAAAATTACAACGTGACACACAATTACATAACAAAAGATCCTAAAATTAGTGTTACAAAATTTAATATTTTTTTCTAAATTAAAACTTTTTGTCTTGTTCTTTTTAAATTCCAGAATTATAAATGTAAACAAAAAACAACAACAACAAACAAAACTGAAGATGATAGTCTTAATAATAATAAATAAAATAGTTAAGCGATCATAGATCGCGCTGTTGTGTTGTGTGCTGGTTTAATAAAAATACAAAATAAATAAATGATTTTTTTTTATAATTTTATAATGGAATCTATAAAGCTAACGAACGACCTTCCTTCTTTTTCTATTCTATTTTATTAATTCATGTAAGAATCTGAGAACAAAAAAATATATTTATATATAAAGACATCAGAAGTTACAGACAAAAATCTGAATATTTATTTTTTATTACACACAGCAATACTAAACATTTCTTATTTATTGAAAGACAGAAAAGTTATTGCTTTAAATCAAAGACAATTTATATTCTCCAAAGGTCAAAGCGAAAATATTTATTTAGTTTTACTGTCGCGATCACTACTTTGTAGTGGTTGTTGTTATCATTAAGAAAATGTTATTTTTGCAACAATAACAAAGTTTGAATTTTTATCATCACCTTTTCATATCATGAGAAAAATGAGAGCAAAATATCTATTAAGAAAAAAAAACTGTATAAATAATAACCCCGTATTCTCATGAAACATTGAATTTCAATAAAAAGTTTTGTGTTCGTTCACACACTCTTTCTTTTATACGTCAGACACGTCACTATTGTTAATCCAAGTAGGAATTTGACTTACAATTTAAATTTGTAAACAAAGTTTTGTCAAATATGCCATTTAACATCGTATGTTTCAATACAAAAAATATTAATTCAATAAATTATCATTATTATTTTTTGGTTTTTCTCTTTAATGTTTATTTTAGTATGTCAGTAGATCGGTCGTCTGTCAGGACAAGAACTATTCCAGTGTAATTCTAATAACTTTTTTTCCTATCAAAGCAATTCTGAGCAAGACGACGATATGTCTTCTTCTTTTATGTTAAAAAGGTTTAAAATAATAAATATAATGAATCGTTCAAATTCATTTGACAAATAAAACCTCCATATTCAAATGATGCTATACCCCTGGTATTTTTTTATAAACTCAATCTTAAAGCAAACTCAATTCATCTTTCTGTTTGTATTTCTGTGTGAGAGAGTAGAGAACACGATATTGTATTCTTTTGTTATTTTGTCCAAGAAAGGCGATTCGAAATACGTTACAACTTTATTCGTGGAAAAAAATTTAAAATAAAGTAAAAAAAAAATATAAGAAATAAAGAAAAAACGTAGAGATAAATGAAGAAACACGTTGGCTGTGTGTAGTTTATGTTTTGTGGTGACTGTACTTTTTATTCCGCGCCGTAGTGTAGTAGACTGAATTTGGTATGGTGATGATGAGAGGATGATGGTGATAAAGAGTGAGAAGGGAATATGCATTGAATGGATTGTCGTACTCTACTCCACAACAAATAAATAATTTTTTATATGAAATTTTGCGTCGTAGTTTTCTTCTTTCCGTCTCTCTTGCTTTCTTTAATTGTTTATGTTTTTAAATGCCATACCATGAATGAAAATATTATCATACATAATTTTCAATTATTGCTTAATGCTTAATGACAAGTGAACTCCAATGTATCTCTCATTTATTGGTTTTGGAGATTCATTTTTAGATTGGAAATGTAATATTTTATGCTTGTTGGACATGTTCTGTTCAAATCAAAAAATTTGAAAAAAAAAATACTAGAATCCAAATGCACTGGTATTTCAATTCAACGGACTGGGTGATCGAATGACGTTGGAATGCAGTTTTTTAGCCGCGCAAAAATTCCAGTTATAAGATATAATAAAATAAAATCAATACTATAAATATTCTCTTCACATCTCACAACGTTTTCTCTTATCCAATCCAATTCCTTATTAGAGTTGAGTGTAATAAAAAATAATAATAATAATAAAAACAATAAATCATTTTATGATTCATCATCATCACACAACATCACATCACTCACGGACAAAAATTTACTACATTTCATCCTTCCATTTTATTTCAGTTTTTTGAACATTAATAAAAGAAAGAAACATTATGCATTTTTGCTATTATTTTATGTTCTGATCTCTGACATCTTATTTTTTCTTTTCTATTGAAAATTATTCATGAGAAAGGAAAGAGGAAAGAGGAAAAAAACCATCATCATGTGAATGAACTAAAAAAACACACATATCTTAGCAGTACAGATTTCCCTCCAATATTTATTTTTGAAATATCATCTGACTCATTGTACTCTTTCTCGCGTTCAATCCCAGCTCACCATGTATACCACCATCACCTTACTAAACTCAAAAGTAAAAAAAAACACACACACAAGAAACAACAAAAAAAATTGCAACCTTTATGTTGTTTCTATTGCTGAAACACATCAGCTGATTTTTTTATCTTCTTCTGACAGCTCTCTCTCTTTAAGAAAAAAAAAACAACACCATTTATCATAAATCTTTTCTTTTATTTCTTTTTTTTGTTACTTTTCATAGGAAAAAATATCGCAACAAAATTAAGGCCAATTTGATGATTTGAAACGATGACGTGTTTCCTTTATATAGAATGAGTCAGATAAATTCAATCAGCTGTTTCATTTTCTCATTTTAGAAAAACCCGCTTTTCAATATTTTGTCGATTATATGTCTCTTTTAAATATTTTTCCTAGATATAAACAAAAAAAAAATCAAGACAATCTTTCTCAAAAGATTGGAATGTGGATCGTCTCTCTATAAATCTGTGAGACTAAAAGAAAATTTATGTGTGTGTATGTGAGAGTTTTTTTTCTTATTTTATTATTTTAACTTTTAAATTCAGTTAGTTAAGTTTGAGTTCAGTAAAATGGTTGCTCATGAAATACAGACGCGCGTTCATGCGATCGACAATACAAAAATGAAAAATATTGAGAGAGAATACAAAATACAAAGGAAATAAAAATATAAATTCCAACATGAACAGCATGAGCAAAAGAAAAGAAGCAAAAAAAAATAAGAAATTGCAAGAAAAAAAAACAAAATCTTAGGAATTTTGGTTTGAGTTCTCTTCTAATTTGAATATCCTGTTTTCTGAAAAAAAAAAAAAACAAAAAAATCAGTCGATCTTAATTATGAAAGGTTAAACGTGTACCTATTTCTTTATAAATGGACTACAGTCATTAAAGAAAG
This sequence comes from Pedicia rivosa, assembly GCA_963082725.1. NCBI lineage: Eukaryota > Metazoa > Arthropoda > Insecta > Diptera > Pediciidae > Pedicia > Pedicia rivosa. The sequence goes on from OY720154.1 coordinate 26,656,532, forward strand.
AACCTCATCATTCCGTGAAATTAAAAAAGCAAATCATTTGAAGTAATTTTTTTAAATCCTCTTTCTTTTTTTGCTATTGGAGTTTTTTTTTCTTTACTTCATAATTTTTAATAAATAGACATGCGTTAAATTTGAAAATATTTTTTTTATGTTAATAAAGATTTTGTAATTTCTGAATAAAAAAAAATTAAGTTGACTTGACATACTATATGAAAAATGGGGGGAAGTAATTTGTGTTTGTATTGAATTTAAGGTGATCATCGATGAGATTACAAAACTAATTGTTTAAATAAAAGAAAAAAAAAACAAATACACTTTCAACAAATAAAAGAAATTAAAAAATTCAATTTTTCTTTATTTTTGCTAAATGTCAGTAAATGCAATTCAAACAATATTAAAAAAAAAAACTTCTTATTGCAATCCCACTACAATATTTATAACAGAAAAAACAAAAATTCATTGTGGGAAACGAAAATCTAAAACAAGATTTCGAAGTCAAACAGCTGTTTTCGGTGATATTTTCTGTGTTTATTTTATATTTTCGTTCACGACAACAACAACCAAGCAGCAGTTCGCTCAGTAACAAAATCCGCTTCAAAAATATAAAAATATAACGAAAGAGAAAAAAAATACAACAACACAAAACAACAAAAGCAATATAACATCACATGATCAGAAACATGGATGCCTAATATTTCAATTTTAACTTTTGAGACAAAAATTATTAAATTTTTTCACTGGGTTTGTTTAAAAATTGAAATGAGGAGTAAAGGAGGAAGAAAAGTGCTAGCATCTAACATATTCGATTGCCATGAGTCTTTTTTTTGAGTACAAATCAAATTGCACTCTTCTGAGTCATCATAAAAATTAAATTGTACAATATATTGTGTTGTTGTTGTTGTTATTATTCTTCTAAAGACCAAACTAAAGCTAAACTGTATTATTTTATGTACGTTTACAATGTGGCGGCATTCTCTTTTAGAAAGAAAAACTTCAATATGTATGCGCTTGTACTTGGGTTTATTTTTATTTTATTTTTTTGATAATAATCAGTTTATATGGCATGGTTGCATTAAAAATATATAACGGAAACTATTTGTGTTGGAGGACGATTAAAACATGAACTTTAAAGATTTATCTATTTTTTTAAAGATTTTTTCGTGATTTTAAAATGCAGGAAATGCAACTACTAAACTAAAAGATCATATCATTGCATGACATTGGCAATAAAATTGATAATAAAAATTGATTAAAAGTTTTAATAATTATTAATTAATAAATAAATAATTGTAGGAGGTTATTTGTTTTCCTATTTTTGTTTATTATTAGATCCGGGCATTATTCTTGAGAAGAGGGTCATCGTTCTGAATATGAAACAAATTGAACGAATTAAATAATGCATTTTATGTAGGATTATCCATGATAGTAAATTTGTATTAATTGGAATTAATTCAGTACGAATTTTTAATAGTGAAATCGTAAAATTTATTTGTTTATAAAATCTCTTATTTTTATGTTGTTTTTGACGTTACTCAAATATAATATTATTTAATCAGAATGTTTGAAAAAATTTGGTGTCTATAAGTTATAGAACATTTAAGGTTTTCTATTCAAACCTACTATTCGTTTTAAATCCATTGTTTTAAATCAATCATATTTTCGAATAAATTGGACAACCCTGATTTGTTTATATATTTCAGCTGACGCTGTTGACAATATATTTTTGCACTGTTTTTATCATTAAATCGTGGGAGAGTATCTTTACTGGGAAAAAATATAAAAACGTGAAAATATAATATAATAATTCATAAAGTAATAAAATCGTAAATAAATTAATATGATCATAAGGTTGATCTTACGTTATTTAAATACGATCATGAGGTAGAAACTACGCGAAATAATTCCCTCGGATTAACATACTTTTCTTATATACATTTCTACTGCCCGTCTTTCTTCTTGTGTCCGATAAATTTTGTTATAATTTTTTTTTGTTGTCTTTCTAATTTTGTAATTTCTTATACGAAAAAAAAAACACGTGGCCATGACTTTCATCATCTCATCTTGTATTGAATCAAAATAATAAAAAAATAAAACACCATCTGGCATTAATACTGATAGGTTGTTTTGGTTGAAGGAAAAATAAAATTTTATTTTTAAATAAAAAAAAATTTAATTCATTATCTGTGTTATAGGATACGATAACACAAAAAGCGACATATTTATTTCATCTAAAATTATTTTGTTTTCCAGTCTAACGTTCCTTTAGTCTTTTCCTTTTACAATACAAAAATGAATGTTATCTTAACGTTTGATGATATGAAAACCAATTCATTTCTAGTTGTCAGTCAAGGAAAAAGAGAAGAAAAGCCTTTTAATTCTTATTATTATTATAATTTCTTTCTTTTCATTAAAAATAATAAAAAATAATAGAAGTCATCATTACTTTTTTGATATCGATAAATTGAATATTTCTGTAAAAATTATTGTAGTTTTAGACATCCTTTTATTTTCTTAGAGAAAAACAATTTTCAATTAAAAACGAAGAAAAAGATTTATAAATGGAGAAAAAAAAATCTTAGAAATTATCAAACATTGACTAAAAAAATAATTAAAAAGCCGCGCCAATTAAATTAATGCCTGCTTGATAATCAATAATAAATAATTTAATTCCATTTAATGTTTTTCTTGTCATCCATTCTATATAATTGAGTAATGAATCAATTTTATTTTTATGTCTTGTCTAGATGGAATTGTGTTTCTATAGCCTTTATAAGGTAATGGATAAGAAGAAAGTTGTTTGGAATGCATTCAATTCAATTGCAGTATATATATATATAAATTGTTGTCTTTTTAAGGTTTTCACTAATACATTAAATGAAAACAAATAAACAATAAAAAAACACAATATTAAAACAAGGCTGTAAAGCGATGTCAGGGACGTTTTTACTATTTCTTAGAAGGGGCAAGAACACATGATTTCCTCGAAAATAGATTTTTATAGGTTTTTCAACAAATAACGGAAGTTTTTAAGTACAATCAATCAACTTTTATAAAAGAGAGGCCTCCATACTCCTTGAATATTAATGAGTGTGTTGTCTTAACTTAAATTACACATTTACCTGGCCAGGTGATCTATTTTTTTCATGCATGAATTTTAAACAAGTCACTACCTACACATTTTTTTATATCAATGTTATACTTGTTGGTTATAATCATCATCCACTCTTCTACGACCAAGTACTTCTCCATACATCATACAAATAAAATAAATTGAAAGAAAGTTTTTATTGTTGTTGCTCTATAGAGTAGAAGGTAAATAGACGAAAATCATATTTTATTATATTTTTCTTTGCAAAGATCACAATACCCATTGTTAGTGTGAATTTACGTACATACAACAACGATGGTACCTACATAAAATTAAAAATAATTATCATTGGGAAAAATTATACTGCTTATATAGAAAATTTGTAGGTTTAACGATGCAATATTTAAGTAGTGTGGGAGATACAAAATGGTAAAGGAAACGTCCGCGCGACACAACGTAGGAGTCAATATTTTATTAGCAGCTGATATAATAATACATGATTTGATTTTCTTATTTAGATGCATTTTTCTTTACGACAAAAGCACACTTTTATATTTATATTTTATTTACATTAAAAATTCATTTTTAACTAAGTAAAATGAGAGTCAATTTTTTTGATACTTGACATTTAGGATATTGTTAGAATTTGTATAAATATTAAATTACAATATAAAATTTAAAGGGCATACGTAGGCAAATTCTATTTACGAGAAAAAATAACATATAAAATAAAAGCAGTTTGTGTATTTTCTTCATAATCATTCCTGCCTATCCCCCCAAAAATTAGTTAAGAATTTGTATGCTGAAAGCATGTAATTTTGTAAACAAATTTTTAACTATATAATTCTTACAAGTATTAATTGTGAATCAAATCTTAGCTTTTCGCAACCCCTTTCAAATAAATAATTAGATTTTCAATTAAAAATATTTTTTAAGAAATTTCCTCCTTTACCCAAATACAGTTTTTGTTGTAAAATTTTATTTTAAATAAATTGACAATAATTTTTTGTATTGATCACAAAACTAGGAGTTTCATAACAATGTTTAACTATGTTAAAAATTTTAAAAGCCCACGTGACACCAAAAATGTATGGCCCAGAAATAATTCTTGGGGTAAGCCACGCCAAAGGCACATTATCTGAATTTGAGTATAAATACTCGCGCGCACACAAGAAGTGAAGAAATTTACACAATGAAAGAGATCAAAAATAATATCCATCATATTTTGTCTTACTCTCTCCTACTGTAAAAAAAATATATTCCAGTATTCGTCAAAAATCGATAACGAAAATGTAAAAGAAAAACACAAAAAGGCGACGACGATATGGCGAAAATGAAACATCTGAGAAGTCAATAGACTTAAGGGTGAATATAGCAGACGTGAATCGGTACAATTTTTGTATACTTCATTGTTTAATAAAAATTTTCAATAATATTTTCTGAATACAACACTTTTTATTTTCCATAAAACGAAAAAACTTACTATCAAGTACAAATGCACTGATTTAACCTTTGGCCTTTTACATTGAACGAATATGCACAATATATTTTAAAATAAATACATGTGACGCAATAAAAGCAGCTGAGAATAGTTTCACATAGTGATATAATACATTATGTACATTCATGCATACACATATGCATACCTGCAATTTAACTAAATATAAATAATTATTTACAAAAGTCAATTCAGAAACAAAATTATAATTAAATTTATTTAATTTACGTAGACATGCAGAGGGTTTATTCTTTCATTCAATCGAATTTAAATTTTACTTCTCTTTTTTGATGTTTCTTTTTTATTTTATAAAAATCTTCCCGAGGTCAATTTGTTTAAGTAGACTTAAGCAAAAAATTAGGAGCTTACGTTATTTACGTTTCTTTCTATTGAAATTGTCATTTTCTGTTGTTCAATGTATATGTATGTAGATTTGTATGTTTACATTGTAAAGGTAAATTAAGCAATGGATCGATCCATACGTTCAAAATGTGTTATCCTTCTTCATCAAATAATCCTTACATGCGTCTCATCCATTTATTTCTTTCTCCTAAACAATTCTTCTAGTTTTCTCCTTTCATTTAACTATTTGATCTACAACAAAAAAAAAATAGAAAAACTAAACAGCTTGTCAGTCGCCCTTAAGTTTTAATTTCAAATCGAAAACCAGCTGTCGCTGTTTTCTTCCGCTGCATCGTTTATGTGTTTTTATTTTCGAATTTTAAAAACATAAGAAACAAAAGAAAAACGTAAAAACTTATGTATAAAAGGGCCGAATGTCTTATTATAGAGTACATATATTGTATATGCCTACACAAATAAAGAAAGAGATAAAGAACATTGAAATTTCTGTTGGTATTTGTGTTAGTTGCGACATTTGACAAGGAATGGTTGCGCAGCAAAAATATATAACAGCTCAGAGACAGACATCCCTTTAAAAACCATTTTCATTTATATACGAATACGACAGAGAGAGAAAAAGACAGAAAGAAAGAAAGAAAGAAAGAGAAAAATAGAAAATGGAAAAACTCGACCGTATCGATCGATATATATGTATAACGGTTACCATGGTAACAAGTACAAAATACGTCATGGAGTAAATTATTTTACAGAGTCTAAATATTCTTTGAGTGCCGGGAATACAGAGAACCATCAGAAGAGGGGAAACAAAAAAAATATTTTGGATTCAACGCTACAACCACCGTAAAAAACTTATTCTTTTTTTACAACTTCAAGGTTTCGTCGCTTATCATTATCATACACAAATACATATACCAAATATTTACACATCGCACTTGTTTTATATTATTACTTTTTTCACGTAAGGTAAAAAAATGTTGGTAAATTACGCGTTCTTTTAAAACACGTTTGTCATTTTTTTTTTGTTTTGCTTTGTTTTTTTTTTTTGATTATCGCATGCTCTCGATGAGTCAAAACGGCGCCTTGTTTTTACTATCGTCTTTTTTTGTTTCATAATTTTCATAGGTTTTTACCCTTTTCTAAAAAAATATTATGAACTTTTTATTTGTTTTATTTTGAATCCAATTTTTTACAGGTAAATAGAGACTATCCAAACAAATGAAAACACATATAACACACTTTAGACATACAGTCGTTCGTCTTAACTAATTGATAAATCGCTAGTAATTCGTCGTTGTTAAATAAAAATTTGCATTTTTTTTAAAAAGATTTACGTTCTCTTCCGTATGAGGAAATTTGAGAAAATAACAAAAAACCCACTTATAAATCATATGATGTAGATTGAATTTTAATTATGAGTGAAAAATAAATTTAGTATCATTTTATCGTTTATTTCAGTTCACCCAATCCCGTAACATCCCTATGACGGTCCTAAAATATAATTAATTATAGAATCGAAAATTTGAGAACCCTATAATTTTAATCAAAACACTTAAAAAAGAAAGAAGGGTGTGGTTACTTATTACTTTATACTTTATAAGTATAAAGTATAAGAAGGACAGAATATCAATTGAGAAAATTAAAAAATTATAAATACAAAAAACAAAAAGGTTTTTTTGGGAAAAAATATTAGTACAGAAAATTCCAATTTTGCCTTTGGTGTTTTTCTTAGTGAATGTATTTTTATTTTTTATTTTGAATAAAAAAAAATTTAATGTCTTCACAAAAAAAAAAAATAACGTAAATGAAGAAAAAAAAAAGAAAGCATGCATAAACGACAATGAATGAATTTTAAAATTTCTGATGGGTACACTACAATAATACTCTCTTTATTTTAGCTTTTACTATAAAATTGCATGCATGACATTTTAGTATTTATGCATATTTAAAAAATACAACAGAAACCGGCATTATGAGATTTTGTAACAAAATATACAAATATTTTACTAGTGTGTTGTCGTCTGAGAATTTTAAGTTTAGCGATTTGTATTTTTTTTTTGTGTTGTTATATTAAAAAGGCTTCTGATTTTATAGAAGAAGGCAGTAGTAAGTGTTATTAAACAATTTCAAAAAAATTGAAAAAAATTTGAAAATATAAAATGTAAAAGAATAAAAAATTGTAACACACACACACAATTTTCTTTTTTGAAAATATAAAAGAATAACAATATAGACAGACGTTAACACATTATACCTTTTTTTTTGTTTGTGTTTCTGTTGCTGAAAATAATGTTCACATGTTGTATTTTGCACACACAAAAAAATAAATGTGTTATACTTCTTATTGTAATTCAAAATTGAGAATTCATGTTCTCTTTTTAAAAGACAGAAATAGTAATGAAATAGATAATAAGAAAAGAAAAATACTAAGAATGATACAAATAAAAATGTCTTCTCGTATTTTATGTGTGCGTTTGCTTGTGTGTGTGATAATAAATAATAATAAATACTCATATTTAAATGTTGCTTTTATAAAATGAGATCAACGAACATTTATACAAATAAAATGTATTTTAAATGATTGATTAAAGCGTCATAATCATCAACATTATTATCATTATAATCATCGTTTGTCGTAGTCAATGAGAATGGATTTATTTGATAAATGAGTTCATTTTATAAAAAAAAAATCAAAGACACGATGGTATAAAAAATTAAGTGAAGAGGGCAAAATATGCATAATGACCGGATGTAAAAGTACTTAAGAAATTCTTATTATTACTATCATTATTTGCTATATGATGATGGAGTTGTATAAGTACAAAATTTTTCCTTAGAAAAATAAAAATTTACTAAAAAAAAAACCTCATTAAAACTTCAACCGTTCAGATTTGAATTATCTTGTCTTTAGTTTCTTTATTGCAAACAATTTTAACTTTTTATTTTTTATCCCATTGAGAAACATAATAAACAGAAATTCTAAATTTAAGTAGCTTAAATTTTAACCAAAATTAAATATGTGTTATTGTGATCATCTATTTTACCAAAAACATTGGTTCGATAATTTTTCCTCCATAAACATTTTAGTTTGTTCCAAAAGTATTTCGAGAATATTTAATAAATATACGATTGAATTTAAAGGTGGTCCGTTTACAACATAAGGTTTAAATTAAACAGGTTTTTACTGTAATAAAAATACAAAAAATAATCCATATCAATCAAAAATGTTCAATGCCAAAATAGAGATATTTAAAGTCAGACATACTGGCGATTATAATTTTTTTATTTTAATTACACCATGTGGCCGGTTTTGATATGTGATTATAAAAGAAGTGACGACAACGTTGATGCACATATTTTTATATATATATATATTTTTGTTTTTCACTCATGTTTACAAATATATTAATAAATGTCAAATTTTATAGAATAAAAAATATAGAAGAAAAATTAAATAAATATGTCTGACCCATTTTTCTTCGGTCGTCGGGTCCACAGACAGAGAAGTTATAAAAAAAGAAATAAATGTTTTCAATCAACAAAAAAAAAAATATAAACCAAACACAGATCAGACAAACCACACACACCAGACTTGAGATTTAAAAACTTGATTCTTTTTCTTTTTTTTTTCTTTTAAAAAAAGATACATATGAGTGTATTTTCTTAACTAGATTTATAAAATCAGATAACTTACTTAACTTTATTCATTTCATTTCAATTTATTTATGAATTTTCTTGTGATTTTATTTCACATTTTTTATGCATAAAATTTAATAAATTATTGTTTTATGCTACAAGTTAACATCATGTACTTGAAAGTGTAATATAAATCGCCTTGAGACGACAGACAGATATTTGTATTGTTTTTTTCTTATTTTTCTCTTCTATATATAAAAAAGTTTAATATAAAAATAATATAATATAAATACTATTATAAAAAGCCAGCCGAACGAATAATAATAATAATAATAATAATAATAATAACAATAACAACAATAACAACAACAACAACAAAATGGGAAAAACATGAGAATCATAAAAAAAAAACAAAAAAAACTTACAAGAGAAAATTAATTATATTTTTTTCTGTTATGAAATGATGTATTCACTTACTCGACTATAAGACTTCATATTAAATAGTTTTATCTGAAAAAGGGAGTGTGGGTGACTGTAATAGAGGAAGTAAAAGATGAGAAAACGAAAGAAAAATGAAGAACAAGGAGTAGAGTAATGATGTTTAATTGAACATTGAAATAGAAAAAAATGAAATTGATTTTTATTACCTTTTGGAAAACAAAGAAATAAATAATTATTGCATTTTATTTTTATTTTAAATTATGGTGCATTTTAAATGTATACACACTGTTAAAATACAACACATCAACTAATTAAATTTCATTTTATTTAAACGTAAGTTATGTTTTTGTAAAATATGTTTTAAAAAATTTCTCAAATCAATTTAATTTTTTAATGTAAAATTTCAACAATTTTGAATGGCTTTTATTAAAATAAGGGAGCTTTTATAGTTTAACTTCAAACTTAAAAGTTTTTTGTGAAACTCAGCTGTCAGGGAGGATCGACATAAATATGTAATTCGTGAAAATAGTGAATTTAAATGATTAATTTTATTCTATTATTTTTTGTTTTTATAATTCAATTGAGATGATAAATTGTATATACACAAAACTATAAAAATTCGCTCAACCATGATTCATCAATAAACAAACTACCGTTAAATATATATATAAAACAATACTTATATAAATACAAAATAAATTCTCTCCTCTCTCTCTTCTAATCAGAAAATAACAAACGACCTCGTGTGGCGCACACAAATAACTCTCACTTGTTTGTTTGAAAAGAAAAAAAAGACATGCCAACATAATAGAAACAAAATGCAAATTGTATAAAAATTAATACACTATAATTTCACATGGTGATAGATAATAGTGCTTTCCTGTTACTTAATTTAACTTCTTTTTTTTTTGTTTCTGCGTTACTATTTTTATTTTTATTACCAAAACGACGCAACCCACCTAAATCTTTCTTTTTTCACTTTTCTCTCTATAGCAGAAACTCTGAATTTGAACTTTTATTTAGAATTTTCTATTAAATATTTATTCGCGCATACGTTGTTTAATTTGACTCCGAATTTTCGAGGAAAAGATGCTCTGAAAAAGTTATCATAAACTGCATAATAATTTCTCAACAACAAAAAAAAACAGATTAGAGACGATAAGATTCGTGGGTTAAAAATAAGTAAATGCGGTCTATACAAAAAAGGACAGCAGAATTAGCAAGAAAAGCAAAAAATTGCACAAACGTCCTTGCTATTGACAAGTGAGGCCGGGGCCTAGCACAAGAAAGAAATCATTCTTTCGCTCTCTGGAATTTGTTTCTTTTTTCCTTTGATTTTTTTTTTCCTTTTATTTTTTATTTTTTGCAGTGAAACGACCTTCGCATCTCATGTACACAATTTAAAAATATTGTAACCGAAAAATGTAAAGAAACAAAAAGAAAAAGAACTGACTGACTTATGAAAGAACAACAAAAATTGTATATTAAAAACCTTCACATGAAATCTGACCCAATTACAAGAACAATAATGATAATCTTCAATTAAAAAAAGAAACAATTAAACAAAAATCAATCTTCATATTTTTTTTCTTTCAAAACTTTTGACTTTTATTGCAAAAAGAAAACCGATTCTGTATTTTTGTTATTATTATTTTCTCTTTCTTTTTACTTAAATTTCTTCTTTTTTAATTCACAAAAATAACTTACATTGACCCAGTTCTCGTTTTTATCTTAAAGAAAGAAAAAAAAAAATGATGATGATGAGGCGACACAACACACAGGATGAGTGAAAATAAAAATATTATCGGTTATTTCTTTAATTCTAAAAACAAAACTGACATCTGTTAAGTTTATTTTTATTTTAATAGAATCTCTCTACCACCACCATCAGCAGCAACAACAAAAACAATAATAGTATCTACCAACAATGGTAACTAGAATCAAAAACAACAAACATAAAATAGCAGAAAAATATCTATAATTATAAATTAGCCATTAACAAAAAAAAAATACTAGAAATAAATAACAAGATAGAATTCAGAATTGAATACGCGCATGTTGGAATGTTTCTAGAAAAAAAAAAATAGATTTGTGACAGATATTTATTTTTTTTTGTAAAGCTGAACCAATCAGCAAAAAAAAAACTAGAATTTTTTCTTCTGGTTAATTGCAAGAAAAAAAACACTTTTACGTTGTTTGTAAAAAGAAAAAGAAAAAACAACTGAATATATTTTTAAATAAAACTGAAAATAAAGACGTAAAAACAAAAATACTGAAATCAAGGAACAGAAACAAATCAATCAAAACGGCGGAGAGTAAATCTTTAAAGAATATCTTTATGCTTTTGAATAATTTTTTTCTGAAAATCTAAAACAAAAAACGTCAATCGTCTAAAAAACAGTTGCATAAGTTAAGGAAATGATTATTCTAATACGTTTTTTGAATAATGTAATGGTTGATAATAATGTTCCTAATTCTTTAAGAATGTACTATTCGATTGGAGAAGAGCAAAGAGAGAAAAAAAAAACTGTACCAATACAGTCATCATTCTTTTAATTTTTTATTTCTTCAAATTCAATGAATGAATTTATTGTTGTTGTTTTTATTATTAAAAATAATAATGATTGCGTTTTCAGTATTTAAATATGTATACAAAATACATACTATATGCATGTATGATGGTATAAATTCTGTATAAATTTTCGAGGTTATAAACATTATAAAATGTTTTTGTTGTTTTTAAATATTTTTTTTATTTTTTATAAATCTATAATAAAAACAGAAAACACACATAAGCTATATTATACATAATATTTTAGTGTGGAGAGTATGATCTAATTATCTGATTTGAAAATTACCGCGTAATTTAACAGATTTTTATGAATGATTTTTTTTCATCCAGTTCGTTTCGAAAACAAAAAGTAATAAAGAAAAAAAAACAATCAAAACAAACAACAAACATAAACAGAGACAGACAACAACAGGCTAACTGTCTTATAATAATAATAATAATAATGATTTGACTCCTTGAATAAGTGTAAAAGAGACAAATGATGATATGTTTTTTTTTAATCAAAACCGGATGTATTTTTAATACCATTAAAAAAAAATATAGAAAAATAAAAATCTGTAAACAAATTTGATTTGCTATTTTTGTTGTACATATTTTGTTTCGTGACAAAATGTTTATAATGAAACATTTATATGAACGCGATTTTGTTGCAATTTAATTTAAATTTTTTTATTCAAAAATGAATCAAACGAAAATGGATCAAATTACAAAATGATTTCATTAATAATTTGGAGCTGAAAATGCCAACCCATTAGTAAGAGGAGAGGGATTGAATAACTGAAAATACATTCTACATTTAATAAGAATTTGGCAAATGCTGTGAGAAAAATTGGTGCAATTAAATAAATAAATTTTAATACAATAACAGGACTGCTGCTTGTTTATCCCAAGGACGAATGTTAAATTTTTGTGGTTAAATATGTATGAGAATCACATCTAAATTCAATGCACATGCAATTCATAATGTGATCACTGATCAACAGTTTCAGTATATTTCCATAAAAAAAAATCAAAAGAAAAAAACCTTGCCTTCACTTTCTTCATGTCCAAATTCTTTCCCTCTCTCTCTCTCTCTTTGAGATACTTTAACCTTTAATTTTTAAAATTATTTTGGCTCAATGAATAGAGAGAAAAAAGAAAAAAAGAAAAAACAGAAGGAAAATTCACAAGAAAATAAAATTGAATTAATTTGCGTCAAAATAAAACAAAAAATGATAATAGCCATAAATTTATAAAATTCATTCATAAAATATAATTAGATGGAAGATCTAATTATTGCACTTTTTTTACAAAATTGAATGAAATTGATAACACGATTGTGAAAATTAAAAAATTACGTATAAATACAATAACGTATATATTATAATGTTATAAGGATTTTCATTATTTCGGAATTGAAGGCGATTTCAACTAATAGCAACAACACTATGATAATAACAATAAAACAATGTAATCAAATAATCAGATATTAAAGGATGATCATTAATATTAGGTAATTTTTATAAATCATAAATAATAAATATCTTAATTCTATAAATAGAAATTTCATTGATCAACACCACCAGGATACAAAATACAATTACAACTTGCAATAATAATAATGATATAATAAAATATCATTATATAAGTTTGCATTTATGTATGAATGTACGTAGGTAAGATTTGATTTTCCTTTCATTTTAATTTCTGGTAAAGTACACGAATTTCACAATAAAGTAAAAAACAAGATACAAAAAAATAATTTCCGGTAATTTTCATGTAAGATTTTATGTACAACAATAAACTTAATTGACAAATATTTTGTACTTTTGTTGTTAATTTTATTAAATAACATAACAGGTGGTCAATTTTTACCTTCATAAGAATAATTAAATCTCTTTAGTTGTAAAACCACTTTTTATAACACAGATTTAAAATTCTACAAACAAATATGAATTTGGTCAAACATTCCAATAAATAGAAATTAAATCCATACAACTTATTATTATTACGTACAGGAATAGGATGAAATTTCGAAGAAAAATTCTGGTGGCTTAAATTAATGAACTTTGTGATTGTGAGCATAGAGTTCTGACTGAATGTTTTATTAATTTTTATTTTCTATTTAAATTTATTAAATCAAGAGGATTAAAATAAAATATAAATTATAGGACTTGAGTTTGAAAGCAATTCTTTTGAATGTTTTTTATATGTTTAAAATAAATGCAAATTTTCTGTGAGTGTGTTACAAAATTATATTATGTTGACAGAGAAAACATTCAACAAAACACAACATATGCTGTGTCTTTTCTTAGTAAAACTAGATTTTAATTAAATTTATAAAAGAAAAATGAACAACTGTTGTCGTCAGTGACGTTGAAGACATCATCTTCATCTTCTTTTAATTTTTTTCTTATTACAATTTATATATGAAAGTTAATAAGTTTGCAAAAAAAGTTAAAATTTTCTAATAATCATAAATTTTTATGATCGTCACAACAAAGAAATAAATAAACGCAAAAATATTTTCAACGGTAATATTTTTTATAGTTTTCTCATTTAATTACTTCTAACTTTGTGTTCTTAGCTGATTTTTTAACTGCATTAAAAATTAAAAACTAGAGAAAAGCAAAAAAAAAATTGGAAAACCTTACCTTGCTTAGTTTTTCCCCCTCGTGGTGTGGCAGAAGATTTTTTAGACTTTGGAAGCCAGCGTTAATACTCTGCATGCGACGTCGTTCATTACTATTGGCGATTTCACGCCGTAATCGTTTTTCCTGCTCCATTGATGATGAATTGTTTGAGTGGTGATCGACACCACCTCCACCACCGTCTTCTTCGTTAGTGATTCTGTAACAAAAAAAGGTAAAGATAACAAATTGAAACAAAAAAAACAACTAACATCATTTTTTTTCAGTAGATAATAAATTCTTTAAATTACTAAATTTATGTTACTGTTATGTAAAGAGTCAAAAATCTAAATGCACTGGTAACAATTGAAACATTCAAATTCATAGAATGTTTTTTGGTTCAAGAGAAAAAAAAATCAAAATATTGGTCAATGCTTTTTTAAAAAAAAAACAGAAACTCAAGTTGACGCATTGGGATTAGAAGAAAATTTGTGGGTTTGCAATATAAAACTGTTTCTGTTTTAAAATTAAAAAAAGGGTAGAATTTCTGTTACGATGTACTTTTGGATTTAGGTGACTATGAAATACAATCCGTCTCGCCTAGTCATCAATTACTAAATTTATTATGCAACTTAATCTTTCCATTTTTATGTATTTTACAAGAACAAAAAAAAAAATCAGCCGAAAAAAGTCATGTAAACAACTCATTACAAATTGTATTCATATAAGTGAAATTTAAATATAGATACTCTATGCATGTATATGTATCTGTATGTATTACAAATATGCGTGCATTAGTGTAACACGACACTAAAATAAAAATATATTCAACGAAAAAACAGCTGATCGCACGTCAACCATTCCAACAAAATTACAAAATAATATAAAATACAAAACAGACAATATTTGAATAATACACACACACACATCAACCATGCGTCTATTTTATTTTATTCTATTTTTTTTTTTTATGTGTACGTGCATTTGAGCACGAGAGAATATTTTATATCGATCCCAAGACAAGGTTTGTCCCTTTTTTTTAGTGTGTTTTGTAAGTTCTCTCTGATTATTAAAAATTACAAGAAGAAAAAAAACAAAAATAAATTTTAATTTAATAGAAACAGCCAACGTTCTCTTTGTTAATGTTAGTTAAATGTCATTGAACTGAAATCAGTTGTTATTTTAATAAATAAACCTTTTAATTATAAGTCTAAGCAATCAATTATATTTACTTAGTAATACATAAGATGAATAATAATAATGTTTTGCTCTAAATATTATTTTTAAAAAAGAAAACCAAGAAAAATGCAAAAAAAAATATTTATCTTGTTATAATTAAATTCGTAGTAGTAGTCATATTCTATTATTAAAAGGCACTTGAGTTAACATACCAGACGGTTTTATTTTTTATTTTATTTTATTTAATTTCTTATTTAGAACACAATCTCACATAAGTATTATAAATAATTACAAAAAAATTTTACACGTGGACACAACAGCAGACCAGAGGAAGAGAGAATAAATAACAAAACAAAACAAGCAACAACAATAAGTATACAACAAAATATAGTTAATAATGATGTAATAAAAAACAAAAACAAAACTGTGAAACAGAGATAGATTTATTATAAAATATTCAAAGAAAGAGACAATATAAGAAAAAAGAACGAGATAAAATGACTCATTCATGTTCTTGTAATTTTTTTTTTTTTTTACTTTCCTTCTTCTTCGTTCTCTTTTTCGTGAGTAAGTTACATGAAAATAAAATAACCAAACAAAAAAAAGTTCAATAAATGAAAATATAACGACGTAGTAAGAATTATGAATTTGTACCAAGGAAAAAAAAAGAAAAGTAAATTGGTGTAAAATGTAAAGTAAATAAAACGAAAATATAACATAAAGTTTATAACAACTACAGCAAAATTATGATAGATCGATAACTTTTATTGATTTTACAAAAACAATTGAAAAAAAATTAGACGAAAATATGTAATTTGAAAATATTTTAAAATAGAAAAATATTTATTGTTCTCGATTAATTAACAATTTTAAAAGGATCGAGTGATTCTTTAAATGTAGTATTTTTTATTATTCTGAACTTCTCAACTTAAAAATGGCAATTATAGTAAGAGAGAATTGCGTCATTAATGTCCAGTTTCACGACAAGTTTAGAAGTCCGCTAAGAAAATATTTGTTCCTTTCTTGGATTCTTCTCGCATTACGCATAAGTCTAGCAGACTAAAATTAATCATCATGAAACTCACCATCACAATCATCATAAAAATCCGTGATCAATACAATAATTTCAAGAAATTTGTACCAGAATTATCCAAACATTCTAAAGATCATTAAACTTGATCTTATTAGCGATTTGTTTGAATTGGAAAACGGGAAATCAATAATTTAAAAATATTGACACAAATAAATTGTTTTGTGACAAATGAAGCAATTGGGAACTGAATTCACGTGAGAAATCACGCAAGATCATAATTAAAAAAGAAAATGTTTTTTTTTTTTAATTTTAGTGTTTTATTGTTACAAATTGTTTAAAAAGAAAACAAAAAAAAAATGAATTAATTTCTTATTTATCACCTTAAAATATCTCTACATGTTCTGAATTTTTCATTTTTTTTTTTTATTTTTTTTTTGTTTTCTTTCGATTTTTCTTTCTTTATTTTTTTCTTTTTTGAGTTCAACATCAATAGCGATAATTTGTTATAAATGAATTCATGAGAAAATGATTGTTATTATTACTGTGTCGTTTCTCTTTTTTACATTGTTGTTGTAATTCTTTTTTTTGTAATTGTATTTTTTAGTTCTTTCAATCAACCCATTTATGGTGTCCTCAAAAATTACACGCTCAAAGTGATACGTGAAAAACTATAGTACTTAATTTTTTTTTATTTTTATATTTCTCTATTGACAAGTAAATACATTGTAGCACTCCCCCTTAATAATCACCTCACCAAACGAGTTCAATGTACGTTTGATTGCCAATTGATGTGACTTGAATTAGCTCTTCAAAAAATTTAATAATATAAAAAAGAAGAAAACGTCATAAATATTTTAATGGAAATGTTGCATTAATTTAAGAAAATTCAAATATCAAGGCGAAAATAAATAATCAAAAATAAAGATTATTTCAAAATTTCAAAAAAAGAATAAAAATAAAACTACAAATTTTTTTTTATGAAAGTTCGATGTAAATAAAAAAAACTTGACTGGGCACCAATATGTCTATTGTGATCAGGGGAGGAATCTTTTCAATTAACATTTATAATAAATTATTCGTGTGGTTTCTCAATTATTAAACAACGACTAAAACTTATTAATTAATAGATAGTTTCGAAATAAGAACGAGTCATTCAAATGAAAAGTGTAGCGACATTATATTCCAAATAGTCAAATAGTAACAATAGAAACTACGATTGTTCAGATAAACACACAATCGATCCTCAGATCTAACGTTTAACTGAATGAATTTCAATCTGATTTTTCATTTATTCTGGCAGAATAAATGCAAGTTTGTGGCATAAAAAACTGTTCCGTGCAGGTATGTAGTCATTGTTATTTTTTCATTTATTTACAGAGTTCGGGTTCAATAAAATTGCTTAACAATAAAAAAAATCGCATATTGCAAAAAAAAAAATGCAATTTAAATAAATAAATAAATTATACAGAACCTAGACAACACAAATTTCGACGACAAGGTAGAGGTAACTATTATCTAAGTTTGTAGATAATTAAAAAAAATTCTCGATAATATTGATTATATTAAAGTTATTAATCAAAACCTAATGCAAATTTGATAAAATGAAAAAATCTTTCAGTCATTATAGAATACAATTAATTCAGTTTTACTTAAATTAAGTTTGTTGTACTAAGTCCCACACGACCTATCTCAAATGTTAATTATTAAATATTCGTATTTTTATTTACTTCAATTAAATAGAACACACAATAGAGGATCAATGTGATCAGTATACTATTCTTTTTCCTATTACTTGTTTAATGTAAAAAAACACGTAAATCATTTTATCTTTAGATTTAAGTATATTATATTAATTACAACAGCATATAATTTTATATCTTCATCGTTGTTATTTTTCCACAGAGTTACAGAGTTAAAATTCAACCCTTAATGAATTAATAAATGCCGAATCTTACAAACAATTTAAAGGGAAGTTTTATTAAGAGAAAAAAAACACATAACAATATCTAAAAGAATTGTGTACCCACATTAAATTAAAACAAAAAAAAACACAAAAAAAATCATAATAAACCAACACATCCATGCATTCATAATACGCACATGCCGTCGTAGGCAAGTAACACAATTCAAATAAATAAAATATTGCTATGAAAATGATATAAACAGTCATATGTTTTTACAAAAAATCAGCTGATATATTTGACTCCATTGATATTCATTACATTAATTTTGATTAAAATTTTTTATTCTTCTTTTTGTTTTATTCATTTGATATTGTTATTGTTATATTATTTTTTTTCAAAATGAAAATAAAAATTTATTTCTTATCGTAAAAAAAAAAAGAAAAAATATGAAATTAAATAATAAAATACATAAAATTAAATCAAACAAAATTCACTGGTGTCGTGTGTGTCATCAATTTAATGACGTTTACTGTATTTTTTTATAATTCATGAAAATGGAAAAATTATAATCAGGAAACGCCGGAGAGAGTTTATTGTAAGGTGAATTCTGTAAAAAAATTATTTATCTATAAGAAAAAAAACAGAGATTTTTTCCTATGTTATCATTTCTAACGTTGTCGTGGAATTAGAATCCGGTCTCTTAGCTACATGCTTATTATTTACGAAACATTATATTTTCTTAATGTCTAAATCAAGTCATGTTATCCGGAAATTATATTTTGCATTAAATTTAAATATTTTTGAAAAGCACAAAAGAATTGGCATTGTAAGAAATGCGCAGCTATAAAAATGGACTAAGTCTTTTTATTTATACCATTTGACCACAGTAGAAATTTCATAACAATTCAATAGGAGTTAACGGAATACTGCGAAGCTTTCAATACTAATTAGCAACAAAATATTGGTTGTTTATTTTCTACTTGCAAACACGAGAGTATTCGTTTTTTTTGGTTGAACAGGTGCCGAATAATTTAAAAAAAAAAAAAAACTTTAACCGGCGCCTGGATATTTGCCAAAATTTGATGTGTCAGACATAGTATAACTTGAAACCAAATGCTAAAGCCATTAAGAACGACACGTAAAACACAGCAGGTTCCTTGATCTTATCTTGCTTTATTTATCTTTTGATATTGATTTTGAATTGAAAAAGTAATTAATCAAACACAATAGTTTTTTAAGAGTGCGTGAATACTAAGTTAATGTTCCTTGATGATCGTCTGCCTATATAGTAAGTTTAAACAAACTTTTTATTCATAAACATTAAAGATGTGATCAACAAAAGAATTATCCATTCATTCCCAATCTATATTATATGACATATGATCTATTGAAAACAAAAAACAAAAGAATCGCAATCGTATACTTTTTTTATACGATCAGCTGGAATATATCATGTGTTACAAATAAACACTTCATGTTACTGACTCTCCTTCATTCAAATGAAACAAATTATTTAAATGAGGATATAAATTTATTGGGAAGTGCAGCGAAACTTCAAATAGGAATTTGGGATCTGAAAGATCATACAGACGTTGTATTTGTGTATTTATGAGTAAGATAAAGATAACTATCCCTTGTGTTTCATATTTATGATTATTTTTTAAGGGGAAAATCACATGGAAGTGGAAATATTTAATAAATTAAGAATATTTATGAAAAACAAACATTATCTAATTAGGACAGTAGCAAATATCCTCCTTATCAGAACAAATTGATCCCATTTCATAATTTTAATTTCATAAGATGAATTAATCAAAAAAAAAAAAGAATGATGCTACCGGGTTTTTTGTGCGTTTAGATTTAAATAAAATAAACAAACTAAATAATAACAATAAAAAAAAGTAACAATAAAATTGTTTCGTAATAATAACAATGACGTTAGCGTTAAACTATGTTCGTTTAAAATTTCTTATTAAGAAATCTTATCCCAATTCTTTGACGTCACTGGTTTTTTTTCTTATTTAAAGAGAAAACCTCGTCCATATGGTTTTAAACAACAAACGACAAAAAAAAATTCCAAGAAGTTAACAATCGAAATTTTTATTTTTTTTTTATTTTGCAAAAACGTAATTTCACCTTTTTTTGTTTCTTTCTCTCTCTCTCTCTCTCTCTCTCACAGAAAACTTATACAATTTCTCCGAAAAAAAAACCATTACCCATTGCATTTGCCGGTATGTTTATCATTGTATGTATGCTGAGTGGGACGTAAAATTATTAAAATACATATCCAACGAACTGTATAAGGGAGAGAGGAAAAAAAAAAGTAAACGTAAAAAAAATCGAGTGTCGTGGAATTAGATTGAAAGAAATAAAGACAACAAAATAAATACAATCGTTTAAAAGAAATGCAAATAAAACTTATCCAAAATAAATAAATATTTTTTTTATGCGTGAAAAATAATTTTATTTTATTTTTGTTAATTTTTTTAGTTTTTTAAAGGATTAGTAATTTTTTTTATTTAAAATAAGTTCTTTCTTTCTCTTTCTCGTCTTAATTTTTGTACCTTCATAATTATATGGAATGTTTACTGAAATTTTTTTTTTTTTAATTTTTCGTAGAATAAAAAATTCCATATTTTAACCTTGGAATTGAAATATTTTCTACACAATATTTATTATTGTTATTTTGTTGTTATTATTGTTATTATTATTATTGTTACAGTAATTAAATAAAAAAGAATAAAAGCAAAAAAAAAAAAGATTATTTATTATGATGTTTCTAAAATGTATTAAAAAAAAAATCGCATGCAATTATATTCATATTTTGTATTATTATTATTATTATTATTATTGTAGGCGCCAGTTAGAGGTGCATGCCCATGTCTCCACACTGACAGCAAATATTGTTATTATTATTATTCGGATTATATAAACGTCAGTATTGGTATAATATAGTTGCATTTCATATGATTATAAATGTTTGTCGGCATTACAAAAAAAAATCAATATAAAAAAAAATTAGTACTGCTGCTTGCCAGTCAATTAATCAGATAAACAGGGTTCAGTTTAAAGTTGCCCGTTATAACTTTTAAATTATTGTTTAATGTTTATAAATGAGTGTGATCGACACTAACACAACATTATACGACACAAAAACATAATTCTGTAATGGAAATTCAAATCCAATCGGAAACATTTCGTCTTTCAAGAGTGTTAGACATAACATGGCAACTCCACCAACCATTGTGATGAACGAGAAATTGAACAATTTTTTTACTTTTCCCTTAGATTGTATTATTTTTTTTTTTAATTTTAGGTGAGAGGAACAAATTATGAATCATGCATTTCTTTTAACAATAGACAAGACAAGACAAGAGTAAGAATTAACCACTACGTTGAGGTTTATTTGAAAATAAAAAATAAAATGCGTATTTTAAACGCCGAAGTTGAAGTAAATAACAAAAACGTCTAAAAATATAATTCATCTTGTTTTGTTTGTTATATAACACAGCTGAAAAGGGGAAACCCCTCCTCAAAAAATGACCCTGGAAATCAAAATATTTTATTTTACTACTGCAAATTTTCTATTGCGCGTCAACAAAATAATAGGTACCAATTTTTTATTTTTCTCTTTTTTTTTGTAAAAAAAGAAAAAAAGATAGAATAAGAATAATAATAAATATGTAATTACGAATAAATAAAATCGCGGGTTCTATTTGTATTTTTTTTAAGAAAAAAAATTCAATACCATAAAAAGAAAGGACAAGAGAGTTAGAACAAAATACATATAAATTTTGATCATCATTATTTTTCTGTACACATGCACAACTAACTACCTACTCTACTCATGATCATTTTAGTAGTACCCTGTATTTTTTTTTCTTCTTCTTAAATATTTCTGTTCCCCTTCCTTTAATTCTCTTTTCCAGTTTTTTATTGTCTGCTTTTGCTTGAGATGATTTATTTTTAGATTTTTTTAACACATAGCCATTGCATTATTATTTAAGAAGATGTATATGCATACGTATATTGTTTATATGTATGAGTGAAGTAGTGTAAACGATTTTTTCATTTTAGAAAAATGTGAGATTGCGTTTTTTTCTAAAATTTGCTTGTGTTTGTGGGTCTCTATGTGTGTATGACCATATGTTGTATAACGAGAGTAAACAGAATAGATGCAATCAAATTTGAAAGAGAAATTAATTATTTATAATGTTAAAATAATTAATCTTAAAATTTCATTTATAATCTATTATAGGTAACTAATAATTAATTATATTACTAGAAATAAATCGAAATGGAAAATAAAATAAATAATACGTATGCAAAAATCGCGACATGTGCTCACCGCGCCGCGCAAACGAAACAACGTTGCTTTCCAAATTCAACTAGGAGCTATTTTGTTAGAAAAAAAGACGCGCGGAGTGTACAATGCAATATCTTTAATTGAAATTCATGGATGCGTCTTTTATTGTTGTGTTTACAATGCTTGATTTAACGAACAATTTTTGTATTTTTTTTTTGTTCAATAAAACCCGATCACAATTGTTTTGTTATAAATAATCAGATAATTTAAATTTAATTATAACTTTTACTAATTACGATTTCAATAATTTACCTTAGTTGTATAGAAAATAAATAAATAAACCCGCATTTTTAGTATAAACACGCATGAAATTCTACCAGCTTTATTATTTGAAATTCCCCTTTCTCAATATAAAAATATAAAAAAAAATCAGCTGATGATTATATTTTTGTTATATTGACGGTCGTATGTTTAGTTTATTGAAAAATGAAAAGAAGTCACCCCATATAAATTAAATATATTTTTAGGAACATTTACAAAAAAAAAAATTAGAAGAAAATATTGTTATAAAAAAAATAGAAAATAAGCTTTTACACAAAATGTGATGCGTCATAAACTATGGGGACCACGATTTCCTTATGGGGAAATTATAATTAAGAATTTTTTTTTTGAATAATTTTCAAATTGAATTCAAACATTTTTTTACTTTTTTTCTACCCTATTCTTTCTTTTTTTTTATTGTTGTAAAAATGTTGAGAGAGTTTGATATTACAAAAACAAAAATTTAAACCACTCTACTCGACCTTAAAAAACAACATGGCGCGATAACAGCTGAGCTCAACCAGGTCTCAAACTCTTAATACACGATCACGACAGCGACATGAATAAAAAATAAATAAAAAGAAATAAAAAAAAGACACGCGGGAAATTCTATCAAATTAATCACGTTTCTTCAGAAATAGTAATAAAGTTATACGTGAAATCCATGAGGATGGTTTAATTTATTTTAATTTTAAATACTATTTCTTCAATTAATTGTTGTTCTATTATGTTTTATTAATTTTCATAGTTTTTTTCACTTAAAAAAAAGTCATGCAATCTATACAAACACAAAAAAAAAATTACAATTTAACACCGGTATCCAAATACAATACGGCGTAATATTAGTGCATTGTAAATTGAAGCCTGTTTCAAATAAAATAAAAATTTGAACTCACCGAAAATCGTCTTGTTCTCTAAAACTACAATCCAAATCTTCACTATCAATCACAATTGACATATCTTTAATACACAAATCGTTTTTAAATATTTAAAATATTATTATTTTTAATAATCACAATATTAAATACACTTTTATAGCATTTATAAGCACCAGCAAGAAAATCGCACAACACAACTTGTAGACTTGTAGCAGAATTCTGTGGCGGGAAACAGCTGAGGCCGTAGATGACGCTATAACTGATATCACTACGCGTTTGGGCGGTAACACTTTTATCAATATTTATATTACAATTTCACTATAATTTGATTCAATATCACTTATAAACAATATAATTAATTATTATTTATATATTTATGTCGGGTTTTATGAATTTTATTCAAAATATTAACTAATAAATTAGTACTACTTCTGTCTCGCATAAAAATGTTGGTTGTAATGTGTCCATGACGCGTCATTAAACCACGCCCCAAGTGTCAGAGAGGTAAGAGGTAAGTTAAAATCTTGTCAATGTGTTTGTGTTTGTACTACGTTGTTTTTTCTATTTCGATATCATTTAAATTTATCATGCGTGAAAGAGATAGATTAACAACGCAATAAGGCTGAGACTGTATAATGTATATAGCTCTATCTTATTTTAATCTTATTGCTTTCTTGTTTTTTTTATCGGTCGAACAGTGCCGAATTAGATTCGCTCAAAAAAATTCTTATACGAAGCCAAATGGATTTTACGAATCTTTTCTTTTTCTTTCATTTAAATTAAAACAAAAAAATTTATCATTAAATTACAATATTTTGTATTCCTTTTCTTGTATATAATATAAATATTTATTTATTTTTCTAAATAATTTATTTTTCTTTTTTCTCAAAATTTTCTGTATTTTCTTTATGCATTTTTCGCTATTGCTTTTTTTTCTGTACAAGAAGTTTTTTCTTTTTGCTTATTGTTAAGAAAATCTGTTATCGCTAAGCAACTATATTAATTATTTATAATTAATATTAAGAAAATATTATAAAATTTTTTTTTTACATAATAGGAAAAATTAATTATATCAAATCACAAACAAAAGAAAAATTATAATCAATTTCTTAAAAAAAAATTAAATTAAAAATAAATGAGAAAAACTAAAATTTATACAATATTATCAAATTTTCAATAAAAACTATTTTATTTATGGCTAAAAAACGAAGTTTAATTTATTTTTAACTCTAATTTATTTTTTAATCTTATTATTTATTATTATTTAATAAATAGTTTCACTTATCATTACTAAAAGATAGTCCCTGATTTTTTCTTTTTAGTTTTTGTAATTTTTACTTTTTTGTATTTATTTTTATTTTTGAGTTTGATTTTAAAGTTGCTTTCTTAAATTTTATTGTTTTAAAAATATGTAATATCTTAAGGCCGTTTCCCAAATATAAAAAAAAAATTACTTTTAATTTTTAAATAACCGAGAATTGTGACCTAAAACAATTATAGAAATAATTTTGTTTTTTCTTTAATAAGAATTTTATTAAATATAAACTCAAATGCAATTTGCGACTTTGTAATGTTGGAAGAAACGAAATAAACCGAAAAAATATACCAATCAGAATGATTAAAATCATCTATTGGCAAAAGAATGTACTTCGTAGTCAAATTGAAAATAAATAAACAATTTTTGTAAATATTTTCTTATTTTGTTCTTTCGTAGTATAACCAGATGATAATATTTACATGGTTAGTAAAAATAGTAATTGTCCTGTTGCTTTGTAATTCGACGAGAATCGTGTTGGAATTTTTTGGCTACATTTCATATTATTTTATGAATTTAAAAATTTTTTAATCATTAAAATTACTTTATCAAGGATTAAATTTTAATGCTAGAAAATTTCGTAAAAAGTTATCCTGTAAAGAAGAAAACCCTAAATTCAATACAGTTTCTAAATATTATGTATTATAAAAAAAAACTTTCATACAAAGTGTGCATTTACAGAAGAAACAGATAGAGTGATAGAACGATTTTAATACTGTATTATATAAATCAATTTGACTTAAATTCTTTTTTTATTTAATTAAAATAAATAACCAAATAGTAATTTCGGACTGTTTCAGTATGTTTTGTCATACGTTTGTCTTTATTTAACAATTTTAGTGTACACACACAGATTACACGGTTGATCATTTGTTACATTTTGAGTTATATTTAATAAAAAAATAATGTACGACGATGTCTCTTATAAAAGAAAGAACTTGATTGAATTAAAATATTTTTTGTACAATTTTCCTTTCAGTTATTTATGAATTGTTCAACTATTTTGTTATAAATAATAATGTGGTATAATAAAAGTTATTAAATTTAGGCACTATAAAAATTTCTTATTTAAATTAGCTTTCATTAAACGTGACTGTATTGGATTTGTTTTACATTTCAACTGTTGTATTAAATCATAAATTTTTAATGATGGTCCTACTTTCATACCTAATAATTCTATAATCTCATCTTTTGTTAATTTTAAAAATTTTTTACCGTCAATTTTATTACGACTAAATAAGTCACAATGTACTGTACAATCATTAACACGTAAAAATTGTGCAACATCAAATATATTCCATGTATCAGGACATAGTTCATTCACACTAATATCAGGTGAATTATTAGCGTCTAATATTCTGGGAATGTATTTGCTACTATTGATTGATGAATTCTGGATTAGAAAAAAAAAATATAAATAATATATCAGTAAAAATTAAAGAAAAATCAATCATTCTTACATTTATATAACTAGTGACTTTTCTCTCCAAAGGAGGCGCTGGCTGTTGAGGTGTAGGTGAATTTTGACTGCAAGATTTTTGTCGCTCATCGCTAGAACAAAATTTCATTTCACTTCTAACAGATGATGGTGAAGTTGTTTGTTCAGAACTAAAACTTTCTGAGTCAATATCAACATCTAGTGGTTCAATTTTTGGTTCAACTTTAATCCGAAGTATGTCAGTTTTATTTATCGACATTAAAATTTTGTCATTTTCTTGTAATTTCCTAAATTGCTCTTTTCCTTTTTTTAAATTAACTGAAGCAGTTGATGATTTTTGTCCAATGTTTGCTTCCATTTTAACTTTTTTTTTACGTTTTCTTCTTGCTTTTGGTGATATTTTTGCAATTTGTTGTGGTTTTGGTTTAACAAATGGGCCTT
Source organism: Pedicia rivosa (assembly GCA_963082725.1). Lineage (NCBI taxonomy): Eukaryota > Metazoa > Arthropoda > Insecta > Diptera > Pediciidae > Pedicia > Pedicia rivosa. Next base: position 26,683,551 of record OY720154.1, read on the forward strand.
CTAATTTGTGCCCAACTAAAATGCACCATCCAACTGGATACATATCAGGACTCTCACAATCTAACCATTGATCATATTCATCATCCCAACCATCAAAATGAACCTTCAATAAACGTCCTACAACTTTTGAAATTGTTGCTACGCATACAAGACGTGGATCCATTAAGTCAGCACATTCCAATTTCATTCCAACCTGAGAAGTTTCAATTTTAATTTTTGAATAAAAACTTTAATTTTTAAAAATTAACTCACTTTAAAACCATGCTTTGGAATTTCATTAAAAAACAATTTTTCAGAAGCCGGTAAACATTCATTTTCATCAAGGTACAATTCCCAGTCAAATGATTCTGCATCATAACCTTTAGGTGGCGTTAATACAATGTTATTAACAGAACAGAATCCAACAGGAAATATACATGGTGATTTTTCATGATAGCAAAACCTTAAAAGAAATATTTTAGTAAATCTATAATTTATTGTATACAAATTTTAATTTACCAATCAGCTCCAGTCATATCAGGATCATAAGAGTCAATTCTTATCATCATATAACCATATTTTAAAACAGCCATTACAGTTGCAACACAAATTGACGATAAATTTAAAGGATCAATTGCTTCCAATTTCATACCTTCAATAAAACCACAAGTACGTTCTTCTAAATAATGTTCCTCAAATTTAAAATTCATTTTAAATAAATCAAGTGTGGCATCATCTTCGAACGTTTCAATAACTTGTTCATGTCCACCTTGCATTCGTTCTAAATAATCAGTTGGTGCTGCAAAATTGTGCCCAACTGTTGTTGCCCAACCTACTGGATGTATTAATGGTGAATCCTCATGACACCAAAAACCATTATCTTCTGGTGGACTATCAAAATATCTAACAAATAATCTTTTACCAACTATTTTGTGTACTGTCGCTAATTTAACTTGTGATATACGATTTTTATCAACAACTTCTAAATTAAGTCCACAACGAAAACGTGATTTTAAACTATCATTAATTTTATTATAAAATGTTGATGGTAATGTTCGTGCACCAGATAAACGTTTCACTAGAAAATCTTTCCAATCTCTATATTTATTTTCAATACTACGAGGTGGTATTAATGGTTTACCGCGTGTTGCACACCAACCAACTGGATGTACTTCTGCTGAGCAAAGGTTTACCCAAAAATCATGTGAATCATCTTGATCAAATCCTGAAATTATTTTAAATTTTTCTTTTAACAATATCAAAATCTTTACGGTCAAACACGCTTAGAAAATCTACAGAAATATCTTTCTGTAGAATAAAACCGAAAATAATAAAAAATAGAAAAAAGGAGAACAAATTAATAGTAAATTTCGTTATACAATAAAATTGTAATTTGAAATCTCGTCAGTTGAGGTTATTATTATTTTGTATTCTAATATACGAAATTAAAAAGTATAGAATGAAGCTGAAAATTTCAGAAGATATTATAAAAATGTCTGTGTTTCGTTGGTTATTTAATTTTTTAAACATGTTCGGATCTCAAAAGTCATCATTCTTTTTTTTTACAATATCTATATTCTCAGAAAATAGATTTTGCTCGAAAAACATCTGTTTTTTTCTGATTACGAAAAAAAATATCTGACAATTAAAGATCAAAATAGTATAATTTAATTGTACTATAAAAAAAACTGCAATTTATCCAATAAATTGTTATATAGAATTTAATTAAACTTTACCTTCGTAACGAATATGAGCTTTATAACCACAAATTTGTTTTACAGCACCAACCCAAAACGAATGTGGTATTAATGCTGTAATTCCCTGATTATCACAATCTGTATTTTCAACTTCAACTTTCATTCCAATGCCAATATTAGACCATGTATCATAACCCGGTGCATGACTAAAACATGTTACTGGTGCTGCACAAAAATTCTCTTCAGATAATTTTAATGACCAATCATAAGAATTATAAAATTCTGAAGGTTTTCTTCTAACTGTTTGAATTTTTTCATCTTGTGGACACGGTGAAGGTAAACGATTTACTTTTGGTATTTGTGGCACTTCATCCTGTGGTAATATATCACGATATAACATTGGACTATCACAATTACTATGTTGCGATGACATCTTAAAACGATAATTTATATCTTCTGAATTAGATAAATCTGTTTCAATATCTGTACTTTTGTTACATTTTGTTGGAAAATTATCAAAACCACGTGCACATGCCATACTGCAAAAACGCCGTTTTCTTGTATAAAATGAATGTTTTACACCTATTGCACCACATTTCTCACAAACAGCTAAAAAAAGAAAAAGAAGAAAGTTAATATTTTTTTAAACTAAATATAAAATTTTTATTCATCTAAATTTATTTAGTCATTTTAATTTTTTTTGGATTAAATCTAAGTTTAATTTATTTACACATAAAGCTGTGAAAGTGACTTTTTCTTTTGTTGTCTGTGTATTTTAAACTAGTGCAAAAAATGCTGTTTTCATTATAAAATTTGCATACTAAAAAAGCCATAACACCCAAAAAAAACTCTAAAAATTTTATTGAACCGCTTGAGACTTAGATGTCGCTTTATTTTCAAGAGTCTTTTTAACGTTTTTTTGAAAAAAAAACGAGAAATAAATCAAGAAAATTTTATCAACATAAAATATAAACAAAAAAACAAAGCTAATGGGTTCGTTGTGTCGACTACTGTACTTTCTTTATACTATTTTACTTAATTTTTTTTATATTCTGTAACAAAATTCTACTAAAATAAAATAGACTCATGTTTGAAAACGCGTCATAATCTAAATATATAGAATAAAAATTATATATTGTCTTTTTAAATTCAATAAAAAAGAATTGAAATAAAATTCAAAATTGTAATCTAATTACTTTTAATCAAATATTTTTCTGAATTACAAAGAAAAAAACAAATCAACTAGGAATTTTTAACAATAAAGTGGTTATTTATTTACAGGAGCAAAAAGAAACTTCTTTTATAAACGATGAATAAAATCATAAAAAAACAAAAAAAAATATAAAAAAACCTACCCATGCCATCTCTTTGTATTGGAATTTCAGAGGGATCTATATTCCCTTGATAAGCAATTGGTGTTTTTAATATAAGACCAGGTCTCTTTATTGGTTCAATTTTTTTGTAACTATCCCTATCTCTTTCACTTGGATTTTGTGTTTGTGTTGATATTGTGTTTCTTTCAATAATACCAAAGTTATCATCATCTTGTATTATATATTCATAATTTTGAACATCATAACAATTATTATCTCCATTAATATTATTATCATCTTTTCCTATTATATTATTACCATCATTAACATTATTTTCATCATTATACTCATATTCATTTAATATTTGTTCTTGTGTTGTTGGTTGTGTTACATGTAAACTATATAAATCAGGTGTGATGCTACTTGTTGATGTACCAGTGGTCACTGTATGATAATCACTCATCATATTCATCATCGGATTCATATCCTGGGGTTTGGTTTTGTAGAACATAAATGGAGAAAAGAATAAATAGAGATGAGGATGTTCTTTTTGTTCTTCGACAATTCACGACAACATTTTTTTTTTGTTTTTAATTTTTTTTTTCAATTAAAACCCATTAAAAGTGCAAATAAATTAAAAAAATTTGGAAGAATTAGTAAACAAAAAACATGCATTTTTGTATTCAAATTGCAGAGAAAAAGTTACAATAGCGATAGTGTATCTTTTTAAGAAAGAATATCACTGCAATTTAAAACAAATAAAAATAATGTAATCTAAAAGAACAGAGCCAAACATAGAGATTAAAAAGGATGCAAATTGTGGTGTTTTTTTCCTGGAAAACCAATTTAAGAAAGAAATTACCATTGCGTGTGTCTGATGAGCTAAGTCATCAATAGCTGATATACCAGTTAAAATAGATGGATTATATACAGTAGAATTATCTTCTAACATTATTGAACGCTCTGGAATATGCCCCATCCAAATCATACTTAAATCCGATGGATTCATAACCGGTATATTTGTATTATAAACTAAAATAAAAGAAATATTTAATTATTGTTTATAACATAAAATTTTATATAAAAATGCCGGGTAATATAATATTTGACCACCAAATACATTCTTTGAATTAATATTATTTGAGGTTATAATTCGTACGAATATATAATTTTTTTAATAAAATATGGAAGCACTTTAGAATTTTTATTACTATATATTGTTTAATACTATTCATAAATAATAAAATATTTAAATTTTCCAATTTCCTTATTTACCAAAAGCTCATAGAAATTTGACATTATAAAATGTGATAAAAATAAAGCACAAAAACCCAACAAAATTGTACAACCCTTTGTTCCATTTCGTTTAAATTTATTATTTAATAAATTTCTGATTTTCAAAAAAAATCATTAAATGTGTGTTCTGTATTAAATTCTATCTATAACAATGGGAATATACTAATTAATTAAGATTTAAGCAGACAAAAATTTGATCAATAAATATTTTCGCACGCCGTGAGAAGAAAAAAAAAGCTTCTCTCATTTGTGACTAAAAAATCTTGAATTGATTTTAAACAAAAAATTTTTTTTTTAATATAAATATTTTACTACTTACCGTTTATATCCATTTAAAAATCATTTACTTTAACTTATTATTAATAAATTTTACAATATACATAAGTAGAACTATAATGTTATGTATTTAAATTATTAATATTTGATTTTAAAAAATGAAAATTTGATATTACGATTTGATTATTTTTTTTACACAACAAACACAGTTTGTGTATTGCCAGCTTAGCATTTTTGTTGTTGTGGTTGTCTAGAATTTCGGGAAAGTCACATAATTTTACAGAAATTATGACAATTTACTAAATTTAAATATAATTTAATAATAAAAAAAATAATTAAAAGAACGCAAATGAGTGCGAGATAAGAAATTGAATAATAAATCATTATTTAATTGTCATTTTTACTATTACATCAATTTTCATAATTTTACATAAATTTCTTATTCAAATTATTTATACCGTGTTTCACCAAAATTTTAAGTATTAAATTATTTTGCTACATTTTACTTTGTTTCTTATCATATTTGTTAAATAAACTTTACTTAAAATGTTTGTGAAACCCAGCATCAAAAAATCAAAATTATTAAATTTAAAACTTACGCAGACAAAATAATTTTATGTTTAAGTTTTAAAGCCAAAGTACATAGTTTTAAAATTGGTTTTTATACAGAAAAACTTCACAATAGCATCCTTATCTAAGTACATATTTCAAAATAAAATCCAATTCCATCAATTCTGTAATCCCATTTACGGGATGTTAGTTTATTATTATAATCTTGAAATTCCATATTTAAATTAATTTTTCTGATATCTTTAGGGTTTTTTCACATTAAACATGTAATCAGAATTTATAAGTTTAAAACAAAGACTAACTTAATTGAAATGAAAATATTAAAAAGAGCAAAAAAATATTTATAACTAATTAAGAATAAAAATGAGTTCAAGAAGTTGGAAGCCTTTTAACCTTTCCATTAAATTTTAAATGAAATACTTTTTGGGGTACACAATTATTTATCCAGTGTTTAAGTTTAATGACACAGTTTCAAAATGATTTTTTTGAAAAACGCACCAGAATCGTTTTTTTAAGCTAAAGATAACATCACATTTCCATCATTCTGCATAGCTTGAATAGTTACATCTTTTTTTTTTATATTATTAGCATTAGACTCCGTAACAAAAGCGGCTTTTTTTACAAATGATCCATTCCTGTTTGTCGAAAATCTCTTTTCATTGATGAGCATTTCAAAATAAAATAAAATCCCATCAATCCTTTTATCACATTTAAGGGATACTTGTTTATTATTTTCTTGAAACTCCATATTTAAATTAATTTTTCCCATATCAATTTCTTCAGAAATATCTTCATAACCAATATTATCAATTTCAAATTGAACATCTGTTTTATATTTATTAATATGTTTTGCAATCTTTAAATCGAACATTTCAGGATTATTAACTTTTGTAACATTAAAAAGCCAATCAGAATTAATAAGTTTAACACAAAGATTTAATTCTTTTGGGATTATAATTGTTTTTGAAAGATCTTTGTAATGTTGTCTTATTTTATAATAAAATTCAATTTGTTGAGCGTCCAAATCACCCATGTATGAAACAGGTGACCAAATAATCAGTTCAATATTTCCTGTACCATCAAAGACATCTAATTTATCAATTTTACTTTCTAGTTCTATTTGTCTTATGATCTCATCAACAATTTTAGAAAAATATTTAATATACAAAAATTTAATACGTTTTTCTTTAAGCAGCTTCAAACCCATATACGGAAAATGTGATGTGTCAATTGCAATCTCAAAGTTTTTATCAGAAATAAAATTAAATTGTTGTAATAATTCAACATCATTGATATATTTTATAATTGGAGTTGACACTTCAAGTTTTGGTTTATTTATAGTATTAAAACCATGTTCCAAATGAAGAAGTCCATTTCTACACAGCATTCTAACGTCTAAAAAATCCCCTTTCTGAACTGAAACACGTTGATTAAATTTGAAAATTGCTTGATCCCAGCAATTCATCTTTTGAGGCTTTGTATTAATTATATTTGTCTCATCAACATTAAGTTTAAACCAAATTAAAAATCCATCTAATAATCCAGACTCCTCACATAATAATTTTATTGGTTGCTGTTGTTTTTCATTAAAAATATTTTCCATATTATCAAGATTATTAAAATCAACTTGTAGCCCTTCTTCAATAGTTGTTAAAAATTTTAAATCTTCAATATCCGTTAAATTTTCGGATTCATATGATACATTTTCTGCTTCTATAATAAAATCATTAAGACCAAAATCGGCAATAAACATTGGATTCAGGATAATTTTTGATGAGGTAAGTTCAAGAGACTCATATCCAGAAATTAATATTGTCACATTGGAAGGTATTATTCTTCCATTAGGTTTTAATAGACGTTTTTTAGCATCTATTAGTGTCTGCAGAATTCCTTCCCCAAATATTCCAACATCTAAAATTTCTGTTATAATCAAAGAAAATTGTTTTTCAGAATTTAATTCTAGAGAAGATTTATTTTCTAGTTTGATTACTGGTGTCTCAAGACCATTTTCTTTAAACACTTTCATTGAAATATCACACATAATCTCTGATATGTCACAAGCAGTTATTGATTTCGCACCGCTATGATGAGCGTATACAGAGAGTAAACCAGTTCCTGTTCCAATATCCAATACGTCGTCATATCCTTCATTAATTTTATTTTGAATTGCATTTTTATAGGCATTATTTCGTGTATCATTGTTTAACATTCGCAAATGCCATCTCTCAACTATTTCATCTTTAACATTACAAATGTTATTAAATGCTTTCAAATGTGTCTTGTCCAATTCTAATGAATAAGTGAACGCGTCAAATGATTCAGATAGTTCCTCTACTCTGGAATATAAAATTAATAAAAAACATCAAAATAAGAAAAAAAATATGGCTTTGATTTTGTTTGGTTTCAGTAATTTTAAACAATACAAATAACTCAATTTCAGTTATAGAACAACATTATGAACTTCTTTAATAAAACTATTTACAGTTAAATTATTTTGTTTCATCAAAATTTCCCAATTATTCAATTGTTCTTTTAAATTTGTATCTCTTGCTAATTTGTCTGGAAGACTAAATGAAAATATTAAAATATTGGAATTATAAAATACTTGAAAAACTTTTAATTTAATATTCTTAAGGCAATTATCATCTGTTTTATTATTGTCATACCAATAAACAATTGGATATCCAATGAAAAAACCGAAAATGCTTGGAATACAAAAATTAGTTGGAATATTTAAATAAATAATTTTCTTTTGATCTAACTTTTTATTTTCAGTTTCCATAAAAAATTCTTTTTGAATCCAGTCAAGCATATGTAATATTTTTTCATCATTTAAAGGTATTATACCTGGTTCATTCAAATTCCAACTAATATCAATAAAAGAAGGTTTATCTTTAAAATCCAAAAGCATTGTTTCATTTAATAAACATATTTGTTCAGAAAAATCAATTACTTTGATATTATTAGAAATTATCATAGATTCTTCTAAATAATTTAATACTTTTGTAATGACTGAAGCTTCAATAGTAGTTCCAACATCCCAGATGAACCCTCTCTTAATTCCTTTACTAATAAAATATAATTGGCATGCGATTAATTTCAAATGTTTTCTCCATGGTTTAAGAGATTTTTGAAATATAAGAAAATTATGAATTTTTACTATATTTTCTTCCATATTTTAACTTTATTACCTTTGTAAGAACACACCAAATTCATTCCAGATGTAAGCACAACGGGGGTAACACAGTATTGCTTCCAAATAAATTTGATAACCTTCTTCGTATTTTTCTGCGTAATATAATTCAGTACTATATTTTGCTAACAGCAAGGTAAAATAATCTTTTATATTATTTTTATCTTCTTCTAGTGTTTCTTTATCTCTTATTTTTTGTGTTAAATATTCAAATATCTCTTTATTACTTGATCCTTTTTTACTAATTAAATCAATATTCATTTTATTTATTAATAAAATCAAAGTATTTAGTTTAATTTTCATGCAAACGCATTTTGCATTTCACAACTTTTTGACGTATGGTTTTTGTGGTTAAAATAAATAATTATAACAATTTTTTTTGTTTTGGTGATCCAGATTTATTCATCAAGTTTGTAGTATGATTTCTGTACAGCAAAATATAAAGCTATAAAGCGTCTGCATAAGCAGAAACTATTATTCTTTATTTTGTGACATAATTTAGATTTTTTTAGTTATTTTACTAGAATTTATGGATATAATATAAATTTAAACTGCATGTATATGATATAATTTAAGAAATATTAAATAATAAGTTAAAGTTATTAAAAGTGTTTTTTTTTTTTTAAATTTATTTCTTTATCCACTCCTACAACAGTGGCTTTTGTTTGAAGTGGATTGTCGTTCACTATTCTCTTGTGTTTGCTGCCGTTGTTATTGTTTATTGGGATATAAAATTAGTGTTTTCTTTTATTTCCCCAGGAGTTAACTCGTGTCAAAAACACTTCGTGTTTTCTTTTAAACTCACTTAATGCCGGTATCATAACCAAGATTATCAGCGGTTTTTGTAGCGTTGCAGTTTTTTTGCTATTTTTTTTCCTGGTCTTTTTCTTGCCATTTTCTTGCTTATTATTTTAAATTTTAACGTTATTTTTTCTAAAAAATTATTTAATAAAATTAAAATATAAAAAATTTATTCAATTCTTCCATATTAATATTGTACGAATTAAAATAAATTTTTGAAATATTAAATTCGATTAAATAATAATAAAAAATAAAAATATTAAATAAAAAACATAACTGAAAAATAGTTAAATTTTTAAATATAAGATCAATTATATTTATTTTAATATATAAACAAAATTTATTGTTCACAATCTCGACAAAAAAATTATTTTTGAATTTAAAATTTAACCGCTCTTAGAAAAATATTATTAAAAATATAATATATAATAATAAATATATAAATATAATTAAAAATATTATCTTGGTTATGATACCGGCATAATGCCGGTATCATAACCAAGATTATCTCCGGTTTTTGTAGCGTTGCAGTTTTTTTGTTATTCCTGTCCCTCTCTACTCATGCAAAAATCATCTACCATCTTTCTCTGCGTTTTTTGCTCATATGCTTGTTTGATTGAATAATGAGCCAAAAACGCTGGAGGTAATTCTAAAATGGCGCATATTTTGAAGACCGTATGCACCATCGCAATGTAGTTTTCTCTTTTACTTTCATTGAAAAAAAATATTCTGTTCTTTTCTAAAATATTTTTCTAAGAGCGGTTAAATTTTAAATTCAAAAATAATTTTTTTGTCGAGATTGTGAACAATAAATTTTGTTTATATATTAAAATAAATATAATTGATCTTATATTTAAAAATTTAACTATTTTTCAGTTATGTTTTTTATTTAATATTTTTATTTTTTATTATTATTTAATCGAATTTAATATTTCAAAAATTTATTTTAATTCGTACAATATTAATATGGAAGAATTGAATAAATTTTTTATATTTTAATTTTATTAAATAATTTTTTAGAAAAAATAACGTTAAAATTTAAAATAATAAGCAAGAAAATGGCAAGAAAAAGACCAGGAAAAAAAATAGCAAAAAAACTGCAACGCTACAAAAACCGCTGATAATCTTGGTTATGATACCGGCATAATGACTCCAGCATTCAATAGCTCTAATTAATTACTCTGTCAGTAGCAAATTAAACTATCCAATTAATAAAAATTCCAATTAGTTTCATTTTACAATGATAAAGAAAATCCATTTGTTTATATTTATTAACAAAACTGCATATAACTAATATTTTTAAGTCTTTTATTTTTATTGATCTTTTGATATATAATAAATAAATAAGAACAAAGAATATTACAAGCAAATAGGTTTTATTTATAAAAATTATAATAGAAGGAAAAAGTATATTAGGTAATAATTAATTTAATTAATTATGAAAAGAATTTGTAGATATTTTAGTGATATAGAATCTAATTTGTAAATTTATAACATAAGAAAAGAATATATAACTTATTAATTGACTAAGGTTGATATAAAATAATAACAACAATATTTTGAAAAGATAAACTGAAATGTTTTATTCAAAAATAATAACAATAAAAGTATAATATATTATTACCTATTAATCATTTTTATTAATACAATACAGAATTTATTATTATAATAATTTGAAAGTTTTTAAAATTTTTCTTAAAATTTTATAATTTAACAAACATTAAAAATATTTCCCAAAAAAAATGTCATCATTGTTAAGGCAAGTACATATGCACATTGTTTTGAAAATTATTCTCATAATTGTATTGGTAGAGAATCCGATTATATTTTCTTTTTTATCTTCAATTGTAAAATCTTCATTTTTCTTTTCTGTAAAAAATGAATCAGTTAATTTTTTAGCATTTAATGTCGTTTTATATTATTAATATTTATTTTAATTTTTTCTTCAGCTGCATCCATAACAAACCTATTTCTCCAGAAATTTAGTTTTACCCTGTTTTATTTTTGTATTTGTGATACCAAATCACGATATTTGAAATTACTATTAGTTAAGATCAAATTTGCTAAATTCATTTTGTTTACCTCAAGTCGATTGTTTCAATTTTATATATGATGTGACGTCAGGCGTTAGAATTAATTCAGTCAATGGCAACTAGATGAAAAAAAAATAACGATTATTTTTACTTGGCTTTTCTTTAAATGTTATTTTAATTTAAACTTAATCAACGCAAAAACATAAATTAAAAAAATCAGTTGATACGCATCAAGTACAAAGAGAAGATTTTTTAAGACAATTATAAATGCGAAATCATTAGTAATTTCAAAGGAAAATGAGTCTTTTTTTAAAAAGATAACTAGAACTATGGAAAAAAACGCTGAGATAAGTAACTCCCTATTTATATCTCACTTCTAGTAATAGTTTATTCGATTTATGGATAAATCATTTCAAGGTAACATACCTTCATCCTCCTCTAAATTAATTTTCATTCATCTTATACATTTGAATCGTCCATTTCGTGGTATTCATAACCATCCGAATATTTTCGAATTAGCTCTTTGTGTTTCAAACTTAAACTGCAATTTATATATTAAATTCTTGAATTAGTTTCATCTTATTTTTGATGATAGTTCACTGCATCAGGCTCTTCTATTGGAATGGCTGCTCGAAAATGTCAGAAAATATAATAATTTTGACTGTACGCAAGTTAAAAAAAACACGAAATACTTATCTTCGCGATATTAAAACGGATATTGATAATAAAACAAATTTAAAAATTAAAATTTAAAAGTTTTTATTGCAGACATAAAAAAATTATATTGTGCCAAAAAATACACAAAACATTTTGTTAATTATATTCTGTCTTTTATTATTTTCTAGGTGGTAAAAAGTACGAATAATGATTAAAAATATTTGTTTTTTGATTTCTTAAAAAAATAAATAAAATAGACAATATTAATACAATTTATTACATAATAATAACATGAGTTGTCAAAGACTAGTTGAAGATTTTTTATATATTACTAATGATTTATTTGTTTGTTATTTCTCTCTTTTATATCAGACTATTTAATTGATTATTTTTTAAATACATCCAACAACTTTAAGCACATAAAAATAGACGTTTATTTTCTTTTTATTATATTATTATTAATTAATTAATCACCTTCCGATTCAGGAATTTTCCGAAGCCAAACAAGAGATGCTGATCTGAAATTAAACTTAAACATTTATTTCCAAAATAAATTAAAAAATAAAAACGTACTGTAAATCTTCATCTGGTATATTAAGCGTTTGCTTCCATAAGTAAATATTAAGAAACACTGACCATAATCTGATAGGGCATAATAGAAGAGACAAAAAGCTATATGTATGCCAGTGAAATAAAGCCAGTAGTACTTCCATTGTTATTATTATAATAAAAGGTAAATGAGTGCGAAATTGTTTAAAGCAACTATTTGTGCTATCAACATATTCCGATTGTGCTCTTTGGAACCTAGAAATATAATATATTTATTTAAATGAATGCATTATGTATAAAAAATATTTCATTATGTTAAATTCATAAATTAGAAAAATTCTGTTAGAAATTTGATCTTAATCACATTTTAATTAACATAAAAATAATTGTTATAATTTTAATTCTATAATTTTATCAAAATTTATTTTAAGTTTAAATGAAACTCTTATCTAATTATATATATATATATATATATAAATAAATTATCCGAGAAAGTGTAAAATAAATAACCGCACGTATATTTGGAAAAAAAGTTTCATTAAATTTGTCATATTCAATATTTGAATCACATTGCTATACAATTGATAACAATATCAATTAATAATGTAATACACATTACTACATGTAAAGTGAATTTAAATTCATAAATAAAATTTTAGCTATAATTTAATTTAACCTTCGTTTATTTTAGATTAGACTAAAAATAGAGTAAGTTTAGTTTTTCTGTACAGTACTTGTAAGTACTAAATTAATGGTAAAATAATCAATAATTTTATAATTTATAATAGTAAACCAACCTTCGATCAATATTATTAGCCAGTATAATGTTTAATGGATATTGCCCCATTAATAATTGAAATGTTCCATATAAAAATGTTAAAGATGCCGGTAGATATCCTCCTTTAATAAAAATTCCCCAAGAAAATACAACTCCTGTATGACCGTCAATTATTTCAACGATTGACCATGGTCCAATCGTTACGTATAAACAATAAAGTATAATTGGATAAAATAGACGATCCACTGTTGACAGAATCCAAAATTTTCTAACAAAATTACGTAATGATTTACATCGAATTCTTGGACGCTTTACGTGACTATCTTAAAATTAATAATTAATATTATTATTAATAATATTAACACAATGTTGCATCTAAATTCTTATAAAATTAACTGAGAGATATACTAAATTTCATAATATGAAAATTAATTTCAACTTACTTTTAGCCAAGAAATGCCATATTTTCAAGCCACAAAGAGGTAAGACACAAAGTAAAAATGACATTACAAAAATAATTTTTAAAACAGAATAAAGATCCGTCATAAGAATGAAACGTGGTAAAATACCAAAACCAACTCTTGTACCATCGACTGAAAATGATTGTTTTATGTGTTTAACATTTCCATTCTCATCTTTAACAGTCACTTCAATATTATGCACTCCTTTATAAATGTGTGGTGTCCATTTACGAATAAATAAATTTTTCGTAATTCGTTTACATTCATCAAATGGCTCCGAGTCAATTCTAACACGGCATTCAATAATTTCAAATAATGAAAATGCTAAAATACGTATGTGGGTTGATTCAATCTGTAATTGAGGATTTTCTCTAGTTGGTATATTAAACACTGCATCTTTTGGATTTGTAATTAATACAACCGGCCAATCACCATGTATGGTATCAACAAATGAAAATAATCCGTGATCAATGGCAGCTACGCGATATCTGAAACAAATAATTAGAATACATTTGAGTATAAAAATGTTCTATTGTTAAATAAAATTTAGAGCTAATCTCAAAAAGGGTTCAATTTTCTAAAATTTATTCAAATAATTTAAACACGTTGATTGTCTCTCATGTTTTAATTTTTAGTAATTTTTGTAAATAATCCAAATTTTTGATAATTTATTATTATTGTTATTATCAATTTAAAGACGTCATTAAATTAAATGTGACGATTATCATTTCATGCATATATTAAAAAAATAAGCAACGACCTAAGTTTTATTTTTGATAAAAATAACAAAAAAAAAATTTATTTTTATTATTATTATTATTATTAAATCTAATTAGACTTTGATATTAAATCGTTTTTTTGCACTAAGAATAATTTCTATAAATATATTTCGTTTAGTATTAATAATTGTTTTTTATTTTACACACAATTTGAAGAATAGTTCAAAGCCGCGAATATATATAATACTTACGTATTTTATCAATTGATACCAACGAAAACATAACTTACATTCTATTATGTTTCCAGTCACCTAATTCTAATTCAAGGAAACCATCTTTATGTAGGGTATACATTCTTGGTACCATCCCTCCCATTGTATGTAAATGTCCGGATAGATATGCAATTCCTTCATTATACTGTCCAACAATTCCCCGTATACCATCAGATCCAGATCCTGAAGCTAAAATACATGATGTTGGATAATGTCCAAACCAAATTGTATAATTTCCTCCCTGGATTCGAGATTCATTCATTAAATCAATTAATTGTTCTGTATCTTCTGTTTTCAGATAACCGAAAAAGTTAAATGGACGTTTTGGACCTGGTTCCAAACATGCATCCACTGCTATGAATGTGTATTTCTCATTAGATTTTTTTAACTAAAAATTAAAAATTTCATGAATTTTAATTGTTTTTAATTATATTTGAAAGAGTGTAAATGTAACCTGGCGCATGTAAGATCTTGGAGATTTTTTTCCTTGCACAGAGTATTTAGTGTAATAGTTTACGGTAGAATTATGTCCAGGAACGTTGAAATTGTCTGAAATTTCACATAATTAACGTATGTATATTTACTTTATTTTTGTTTGGGCTACAACTTTATCCAGAAAACGACTCTATATGATTTTGAATTAAGGCTTTCTTCATAATACAAAAATTGAGATAATTTCATTTATTATCCAGTTAACATTAGTTAGGGTTAAGAATTAATTAATTTGTACCATGATTTCCTCGAACATCCAGCCACATTGTTTTTTCTTTAATTTTTGATTTAATTAGAATATCTTGGTAAATTTTCCATTCCTCTTCATGTTGCCCTGATTGCAGATAAAGTTTTCCAGCATCTGTTAAATCACCAGAAGCAATAACCACCTTAAATTAAAAAAATTATGAACTTTTTCTTTTTATATTTATTGAAGACAAACCGATGGATTTATAGCGTCAATTGTTTGTGTACAAAATTCTTCAAGATTTTTTATTCTATTAGTGTCTCTTAATATACTAATATGAATGTCAGATATCTTAAGTAAATAAATAGATTTTATTATTACAAGCGTGAAGGTAAATTAAACTCAATATAGTCAATATTTGTTTACTTGAATGAACCACATTAAATGATCAGGACTGTCATCGATTTGATAATTTTTCTGTTCTAAACTCCATTTTTCATTATTTTCTACATTTGTATTAAGTTTTTGTATTATTTTGGAATCAACATTCAATAAGTTCGAAACTTTTGCAACAAAAATTGAAGAAATTATCATTAAAATTATAAAGATAATTGCAGCAATAGTGTGCATATTTGATATTGTAGTAAATTTTTAGATTTAAATAAAAATATGTTATTAATTTAGTAATTTGCACTTACACTAGTTTAACTATGATTTAAACAAAATTATATTAGACAATTTGAAAAACGAAATAACTAAAACAGAAACAAGAAATACAAGTCTCTGGCCAATAACGATAGAAATGTCAATATCACTACACTTGAATTTTTTCTGAATAATTTAGTATTGCCATAATATTATTTGTTTATATATTTTTTCTCCAAAAATTGGTCTCCAATCATTTTGTTGGATATAGGCTCAAACTCAAACCAAATATTATTTTCTTTCTATTCATGTGATTTACTGAAATCGTATCGGTTCTAAAATTAGCAAAATATCACATTTTTTCGTCTACTTATCAGTTATCAGGTAAATAAAAAAAAGGCCCTATAGGAAAATGGAAGGCTGAGATAATTGAAGAAATCTTTTTTTTAATCAATTGCGATGTTTTAAAATTAATCTATTTATTTTAATTTTCCAGGTCTAGGTCATAATTGAATTTTAGCAGTTTTTTTGTAAAATAAACTATAAATTAAAAGCAAATTTATTAAATAATGGAAAATTCTAGGTACCTTATGATTTTGACTGAACTGAACCAGTCGAAATCAGTTTTAAAACTTATAAAATTTTTAATTTTGTTAAAGTGTTAATTTTGTCTTTTTGAATTGAATAAGCAATTTTTTGGTTAGAAAACTTATAATGACCTAACGATTATTCCTTGCTATAATTTTTGAATATAGAATTTTCTATTAGAAAGCTATGAATGTAAATAATATATTACTAATGTTACTCCATATTACTCTCGTTTTTCAAATTTTGTTAAATAAGTACCACTATTTAAATTTTTCTAATTAGATTTTTAGGTGTAAACAAACCCTTGATGTTTGTTTTGGAACGCGATCTAGTATGTTGTGTAGTTCGTTTTTGCAAACTTTTCAAATCTTTAAATTATAATTAATTAGAAGAACAAGAAACAAACAGTATAAATACACGTTTATATAAAAGATTATAAAAGTTTGTTTTACATTCAGTAATAAAACATAATTCATAATAAAATAGGTGCATGTGCATTTTTGTGAACAAAAATAAAATTTATTATGAAACAATAATAATAGTTAGCAATAATCCCAATTAGTTTTTTGTTGTTAATTGACTTTATTGTATTTTTTGTATCAAGCATGATGCCTCTATAATTTCTTGAAAAAAAAATCATAATTTAATTTTTGACAGTGGCAATTTGACAGCGTAGCAGTAGCAGTGAGCAGTCATGCGCAGTTGAAATTAAAGATTCTTCGTTTCTTGCATTTCTTGGTTAAAAAAAATAGTGTTTCGATATTCGTGGATAAAAATCATTAAGTAAAAATATTCATAGGCGTTTTAAAAGGTAAACACTCCATAAATATATTAAAATTTTATAAATTTATTAGTAATCTTAACCAAAAACTCTAGATAATATCATTTGTATTATTAACAATCAAAAAATTTAAGTAGGACATTTTAAAAAGTAAAAAAAATTTCTAACTTTTCAATGTAGAAAAATTATAGATAGAATAAAAGTATATTTACCAAATGAATTTTAAAATGTAACTTTAAATGAGGTCATAATGAAAAAAATATGACATTTGCATACAAAACATTATATATTATAATAAAATTTTGGTATTGCGGTGAGTCAAATTTACTAATAAGCCAAATATTTTTCTTAATAAGTAACGAGAATTTTCATTTTATAAAATTTTCTTTTAGATCATAATGTCTAATTTAGTAACAGAAAATTTAGATGAAAGAATTGAAAGAATTAAAAAACGCAATGAAGAATTAGAAAAGAAATATAAAGAGGCCGAGGAAGATCGCTTAATGGCATTAAAGGATAATGCTATGGTCGAAATTAAACCTCCAAAAGATGAGCATTGGCCTAGAGAACATAAATACGATAAACTTGATTTTACATATGATCAAAAGGAGATAGTGGATGAAGAAGAAGACGAGGATGATGAAAAAGGTTAGAGGAAAGAATTAAATTTGTTTGATATTTTAATAAAAGTTTGATTTTAAATTTTAATTTGTAGTGGCCAAATTCTCTGAGAAAACTAATTATTCCGGCAAGATAAATCGTGATTATAAAAAATTTCCCGACGGTTCCGGTCCACCTCCGGATCCATCGTATAACTTTCTAGCTGATGCAGAACGTGACGGTTCTATGCAAAATGTTATAAAAACTGAAAATAAAATCATTGATAAAAAAGACTGGAAACAAACGAATAATGTTAGTAATACAAGAGGAGGTCGTGGTGGCGGAAATAGAGGTCGTGGCAGGCAGAGAGGATCTGGTGATCGAGATCATCGATTTAATCATCATAATCCTCATACAGAATACGATGCTTGGAAAAATGAACGAACAAAAATAGATGAAGAACGAATAAGCCGGCAAAAATCAAGTGATGGAAAATGGCGACGTGAATGGGATAATGATAAATCAAATTCTCAAGAAGAGAAAACTTCAAAACCGTCAGAACGTACAACTTTAGGAGAAGCCTTTAATGCCATGGGACTGAAAACATCAGAGTCTAGTTCACCAAAAAGTCCAACAAATAATCAAACAAATCGTGAATTGATTACAGAAACACAAATACAACCAAGAGGTAATATAATGGTGTCGGTATCACAAAATGGGGAAGTGAAAAGTGTTAAATGTAAGAATTTGTTTTAAAAATTATTATATTTTATGTTTTTCTTATATTTAAGTTTAATTTAATTAAATTCAATTAAATTCAACTTCTTTACATTAATTATTTACAGTGACAACCGCTCCTATTATTGGTAGTGGCCGTGTTGGACGACAAATATCTAAACCACAGTTTTCAATACAAAAAGAAATTATAAATGATAATGGCAATTTTAATAATTTTGAAAGAAAAATTTCTAATTCACCGCAAAAACAGGGAAGACATGAACATCATCATCAGAATAATAAAAAACAAACAAATTTCATTATTCCTGACGGTAATAAAGTAAATGTTAACGATCGACTTAAAAGAAATCAACAAAATACTAAAAATGATAGTCAAAATCAAGCAACCAAAACTGTTATTGTTAATAATTAACAATTAACAATTAAATAATATTCTTTTAAAATGTATTTTTTTTATACATTTTTTGAAAAGAATTTTTCGAAATTTTTTTTGTGTGATGATAAATTATTGTTGGTTGATTGATAATATTTGACAATCCTTCTTTTATATTTATTTCTAAACTCAAATAATGTTTTTGTTAAAGAAAAATAAATAAAAATTAATTATTTATTGTTTATGAACAAAATCATAAATTTATGGCTTCAATAAAAAATAATTTATTTAAACCAATATTAATTGTTACAATTTACATACGTTTTAATTACTCTGGGAAGCGACGAGTTTTTCTCATTATGAGTAAAATCTCTGTACAAGAGTTAATATAGACCTAAATTTGTATCCATTAAACAATTAATAAGAGATAATCTTATTGGTGAAATTATCTTATTATTGATAAATTTTTAAAAATAATTCTTAAACTAAATAACTTTTTTGTTTTTTATATTTTAAGCGTTGATGTTTACCAAATAGTTTTTGATTTTTTATATCTAACACTTAAATCGAAGGGTTTATTTAACATATACTCGTATTATTATTATAGTTTGCTTTTATGAATTTTATATATTCTTTTTATATTCCAATTAAATTTATTATTTTAGCGGCCTTTATTTTTTTTTTTAATCTGACGCATAAAAACAATCAATATCAACAAAAATTTATATCTTTCACAGTTTAAAGTATTGTAATTTGTGAGTAGGTTATTATCTACACATTTAAATTAAATTAAATTAAAATAAAAAAAAAAATTTTGGTTGGGGTTGATTATTTAATTTTTTTTTTAAATAAAAAATCGACTTTTGAAAAAAAATATTATAAAATTTATATAAAGAAAGAAAGAAAGAAAGAAAAACATGTTTTTTTTATACGAAAATGTAATTTAATAATATTAGACTATAAGAATTTTAATAGTGAATATTAATTTTTTTTTGTTTATTTTTTCATCCTTCAAAATGTTCAAATTCTTTCCAAATCGTTTTGTCAAGAATTTTATTCTGTAAAATTTATTTTTATTAATTTATTTAATATTATTTTATTTTTTGTTTACGTTGTGTTGTAAAAAAAAAAGAAATGAGAGAAAATGTTTTAAATGTGGAATTATTGTCAAAATTTTCAAATGGTATAAATGTAGAACAATCTTTTCCTTAATTAAGAGTGTAGTATAGGTGGCACAAGTGTTCGACGTACTCTTGTTAAAAAAAAATAATTTTGGAGTCTATAGTAGATTATTAATATATATAATATATAATATATTAATAAAATCATCTATTTGTTTAGAATTTATTATTATCACAATTAAACTATGAAACATTTTCTCATCATTTCCTAAAACTGTTTTTGTTTAATTGAGCATAATAAAAAATAAAAATAATAAAAAATAGTAATATGTTTAATTGTGCATATCGCGTTGACTTATAATAATTATAATTATTTTGCCGACTGTAGTTATAAAGAATTGTTACCATTACAATTTAGAATAGAATTCCAATAATGTCAATTATCTGTCGTTAATTAAAATTTCTATTTCTTTTTTCAAAAATATTGAACAATTGTTAATTGTAATTAATTTTTTTTTATTATAGTCTGTGAAATAATTTTAATATAATAAGTCAATTTACTGTTATTGATTGTTCCTAAATTTATTTGAAATATTTATTAAAAATATTTTAAACTATTCTAAACTAAAATGTTAATTTTTTTTGTTTAAGTATTTTTTAACAATTAAAATTATATTCAGGTGTCATTTCTGTTTTTAATTATGCTATTCAAAAGTCAACAAATATAATTATACAAGTTCCGTATACTAACATATTTTGTTCTAGTATAATACGTGCACGTCCGTTTGCAATTGTTTTCTTCGCTCAAGACTTGTATGAAGAAAATAAAAGTTTTCAATTTGCATAGAAACAGAATTTGGTATCTGATATAATGTTTACTTTATTAATAATCAATTTTTTTTATTATGTATTATTTCGTTTTTTTATTTATTTTATTATACAATTTCCAATATTATATTTGTTTGCTTTTCTCACCTACTTACTGTCTTTTTTTTTTAGCAAGATAACTTTAATATTAATAAATAAATATTTTCAGAAGAAATAATAATTTATTTACCTGCATTGCAATTTTTTCACAAATTTTATATTGAAGTTCATTGTTTAGATGACGATAAATTATTGCAAGATAAAGCCAAGGATCCGAAAAATGTAAATCAATAAAATTTGCTTCAATAAAACATTTTTCGGAAAGATCCAATTTATAAATTTTATAATATGCTATTCCCAATCGATACCACGATTCAAAAGTTGGTTGATTTTCACAACATAATTTTAGATGAATGATAGCATCATTATAGTTTCCTATTTTCATAAAATAAATTCCTGATTTAATCGATGCGACATGGTTAAAAATTAAATTATGTTTTATGGCCATTTCATATTCTTCAATTGCAACGTTATATTTTTTTAAATTGTACAAGGCGTTTCCTTTTAATCGTTTTACTTTGGTTATTTCTTTTGTGCAATTTATTTTATTTATATGATTTATACATTGAATAAAGTTTCCTTTTAAGAAATCAATAACACCTAAAAGATACAAATATTCGAAACTATTTGTTCCATTAATGTGACCAAGACTACTAATTGCCATTTCTGCAAACTAGAACAAAAAAATCCAAATTATCTTTAATAATAAAGATAAATAAAATGAAAAAAAAAATTATTATTTGAAACTGATTACGTCATAGACTCCAACTTTTATGAAAAATATTGCTGACTTTAAATATATATTATTATTATCAGGTTCTTCCCATAAATATTCTTTACGTTTATGAATCCATAAAATTAAAGAATTATTTTTATGATTTTCAATTTTCTGTAAAAACGCAGCTTTATTTTCACTGTTTCCATTCATTTGAAATAAATGTAGTGCGACAGATCCTTCAAGAAAATTGGGAAAATTTTGAAGAACTTTTTTAAGAAGTCTTTCAGTTTCATTGAATTTACCATTTTTAAACCAAATATAAGACTGAAGAAAGAGACTAAAATTTGAGAGGAAAATAATTGAACATAAAAACATATATATGATTAAAACCCTACCCTAAACAAGAGATACCTTTTTCTTTATCGATTGCTTCTACTGTACACCATAAAGCCTTTTCATAATGTTCTATGGTTAAATTATAGATTGAATAATCTATTAGACTTTTTTCTGATAGTCTAGTTTCGTCCAAATTCTAAAATATTGAAAAACTTATTTTAAACAATGGAATGTCCAAAATCTCTGATTGCAGTTCTCAGATTAGGTATTTATAATATAAGTGTAACTCAGATTAAAAAGATTGAATTAAATTTACACAAAATAAGTTGCGCTATTACAATAATTAATATCCAACCCCAATATTTTCATTTTTGTTATTTAATTACCTTAATATAAAATAAATTTGCTCTTTCCTCTAATCCAAGTTCACGAAATTCTTTTGCGTTTAATATTTGTAATTCTGTCTGATCTTGAACTGAAATCACACTCTCAATACTGTTTAAATGTGAGTGAAATTTCTCAACTATAGAAATATAAATATCAGATAATCCATTAAAATCATGACCAATATTTCCATTGTATAATGGTACAATTTTCATTATTAAATTATCTTTTATTTGTTGCAAATCACCATTAAAGCTAATTTTAGCACTGACATCTTTTGACTCAATTAAATCTGATCTGTATTTTGTATTTATAGTGTGAATTATATTTGTAAATTCTTTTTTTAATTTTGATTTCTGTAATTCTTTGATATTTTCGTAAAAATTTGAAAAAGAATTCTTAAATATTGACTGATTTTCAAGGAGATGACAATGACTTATTTTTGGTATCAATGGTTTGAATAATTCAATTTCGACAATAGCAAAAGTTTGATTTCCATCTTCGTCTTCAACAATACACGTTTCCAGTGTTGACTTTGACGATTTTGATGATTTTAAAGATTTTCTAGAATTTGTTGTATTCTTTGTATCTTTACTTTCAGAAATTGTAGGAATTAATGATGAGAAAATAGAATCAGTAAAATCAGAATTGTTCTGAATAAATGATGAACTAAAATAATTCAAAGGAATAAAAATTCGCGATTTAAAATTTCCAACATAAGTCAACGGGGTTAAATCAATCAAACCAATCAAATGAATTGGTGATTCCGTTTTATTAGATAATTTAGTGGTTGGAAATGTTACTTGTATTTCAAGTGGTAATCGTTTTTTGAATTTTGCAAATGATAGAAAATAATCCGAATTTTCGGGGTTTAGGTAACTGCGATAAATTGAATTGAAACTTATAATATTTTTTAACGAATCTGAAAATATAAAATTTTAGTAAAATGGATAAATATTATATTCATCAAATTGTTAAGTACCGTAATCTTTCAATAATATTTTATTCTGAATTTGCACACCTTCAAAAATATTATCAGAATTTCTGTATTCAGAATAACTACCCCTTCCCGGGATTTCTGTCATATTATGCCATATTTTATGCATCGGAATTTCGTTCATACATTTTAATTCTCCTTTTGTAAAAAAAATATGCTTCGAGAACTTCGATTTGACTGGGTATAAAATTCCAGCTTTAATATCTAAAGATATATTTTCTAATGACTTGGGACAATTAAAAATCCCACACACGGCATAACTTAGGAAATTTACATTTGTAAATTTAGAAATTACAGGTACATTTAAGGAAATCCTGTACAATATATATGGAGATTGTGGCCAGGGGATAATGTCCTTACCTTTAGGCATTACTTCCGGTTGAAAGTACATTTTACGTTCTAAATTCTCATGAAGTAAGAACAGGTTCGATAAGTCAATAAATCCATTCCCTATTAATGTTATCTGTTCTTCTTTTGAACGTTTTCCAGTATTCCTCGTTTTTGTTGTTTTGCCGATATTTTTCCGATTTAGAATATCGGTAGAAGAACTTGATATTATTTTGTTTTTATTCAAAGATATTAATAATGGATTACCCGCCAAATTCACAAGTTCTTCTTCTTCATTTCTATTAATACTAAGTACATAACGAAAATTAAGTAAAATCTCACTTGAACATGGACATATTTTTTGAGGACCGCCCGTAATATTCAATTTTTGTTTCATAAATTTCATAGAAATTTCCAAATCAGAATTTTCTACATCATTGATTGAATCTAAATTAAATATTTTAACAATATCAATATAAATATTACAAATAGGCGAATTTTGAAAGTCTTCAAAAATGTCGTTATTATTTGATTCCATTATTTTTTTGAATTGTCATAGCCAAGTAAGATTATTAATTTTATTTAACTTAAATAATTTATTCACAAAAGTAGATTTTTATGGGATTTATATATTTAAAACATCTTTTATTAACTCATTTAATTCATTTATAATTTCGTCATCTTGTGTATTATTTATTTCTTCCATGCACACATCAAACTCGTTTAATTTATTAAATTTTAAATTGATCATTGCCAAATACGGCCAAATTTTTCCTGAACGGTGATCAATTAAATTTGCTTCCATAAAACATTTTTCTGACAGCTCATACTGTTGACACTAAAAATATAAGTTGAATTGAAAAGAAAAAAGAAAGAATACTAAGTTAAAACACATACACGAAAACAACAAATCCCAAGTCCCATCCATGAATTAAATGTTGGATAATTTGAGCAACTCAAAATAAAATACGTTTTTGCTTCGTTGAAATTTTTTGATTGTAAATAAAAGAAACCACATCTTATTGTATCGATATGGAGACTGTGCCCAGAATGATAAACAATTTCATACTCTCTGATAGCCTTTTCAAATTCGTTTAAATCATAAAGGCAATGGCCTTTAATCGTTCTTATTTTAAACTCTTCATCATTAATTAAAATTCCTGTTAAACTTAAGTCAATCAATTGTATTGTTTTAGTGTAATCTTTAAGAAAAAGTCCTAAAACACATTTCATGTACAACCATTCGAAGTCATTATTTTCTTTTTGAAATTCATTATTGCACATTTCCGCCCATTTAAACAATCCTGCCTTCACTAAAAGTTTTATTATTGAAATAAATTCATTCTTAGTTTGTAATTCCCATACTGTTCCCTTTCTTTTATGTAGATATATTTGGCATGCATTATTTTTGAAATTTTGATAAGACATTATCGAATATTGGCACCCTCCTTTATTATCATTTTCTTTATAGAATAAATAAAGAATAATCCATCCTTCTATTATTTTTGGGTGATATCTGGTTATCATCAAAAGAAATAATTCTGTGTACTTAATGTTGCCTTCGATAAATAATAGATAGGAAAATTGGAGAAGGCTACAATGGAATAAGTGTGTTATAATTCAAAAAAAAGATCTTAACATTATACATACCCCAACCAAGATTTTTGATTTTTCAATAAATAATTCAATAATGTTTTTTTAGTTTCAAAATATTCAAATTTATGTAAAAGATAGATTGTATAATCAAGAACGTCTTCTTCTGTAATTAAATTCTGTAATAAAATGTTCTTTGCTTTATCAGGATACCCGATATAATGAAACTCATTTGCACTTAGAGATTTTTGTTCTCTTTCTATGCATATAGAGGATTCGGTTTGTAAATTTTCATCATGAAAATATTTTCTTTGGTTAATTTCTTTATGTATTTGTTCTGATAACTCATTGTAAACGGTTGACATTAAATTCTATAAGAGAGAGAAGAAATTAAAGAACATGCATGTTTAATAATCTGACGTAAATTTTGTATATACTTTAAACTCTAAATTGGTTTCAGTTGGTTGAAGAAGATTAAATTTCGTTCCAACCAAAGTTGAAATTTTTGTAATTAATCGCCTTTTAAATTCATCAAAAATTTCCTTGTTCTTAACATTCATTGATTCTCCTCCATTCAGCTCAATTCTTTGAAGTTCATTAATAATACAATTAATTTCTTTTATAAAATCTATTTCTGCTTGTTCTGCTAAAACTTGAGATATTGGAGGTATATTATGTATACCCAGTTGATTCTTTAAACATTCTAATAAAGTTTCATCAGATATTTTCGGAGTGTATAATTGATCAAATTCAATTTCAACTGAAAGACATACTGCGTCATTCAGAAACAAAACTTGTTCTTTTTTTTCTTTGTCATTTTTTAGAAGAGCAGATGTCTCGTTACAAAAGGCAGTAATTTCATGACCACATTTTATTTTAACATCATTAAAATTGTATGGTTGGAGAGGAATCAAAAATCTTCCTTTATTAATACCCTGATATAGAAACGGGGCTAAATCAATAAATCCAACTAAATGACATAAATATGTATCTGTTTTTGCAGAGATTTCTACAGCAAATTTCTTTTCCTCTTGAATATGCTTATTCATCATAGAGTTTGTAGCCTCAGTCAATATACTTTTATAAATTGAATTAAAATAGACAATTGAATTTGGTACTTCTGTCCTTTTAACATTTATATTATGTAAATTATATATTTCCTGCGATTCCTTATTTGATGTTTCAATTTGGGCGGCTTTTCCCTTAAAACTGCTCATACAATGCAAAAATTTTCCTTCTGATTTTATCGTATTAAAAGTACCATTGGGGAAATAGATTACTTCAGAAAACTGTGGAAGAATCGATTTATGAGGGAATTTGAATAATGAATTTAGTTAGGAATTAAAAGTTACTTCTGATTCAACTGGAAACACAATTGCTGCATCGAATGCAATATTTTCCAAAATTTGCCATTTATTTGGTATATTGTAAATTGATTCAATTGTGATTGACATTCCATTTGAATTTAATAAATAATCTTTTGGAAGTAAAGGCTTAGTTGTGAAAATCTTGTAAATTATGAATGGTAAAGTCTCTTGGTGATTATCATCATCAATTTCAGGATAAAAAAACATTTTTTCACTTATTTCAATCCTTTTTTCTGCCACCATTGAAATAAGATTAATATAGCCATGCCCTATAATAATTTCCTCCCTTTCATGTGTTTGTTTGTTGGATTTCGAGGTTTTACGTAAAACACCAGTATTGCGATTTTCTTTAACGGAGTCATTAATTTTTGATTTAATGGCTTTCAAACTTACTGAAATAAATTATTAATTTAACTAAATTAACTAAAAAAAAAACGAAACATAGAAAAATTAATACTTACAAATTAAAGAAAATCCGGCTAAATTAATAATTTCTTTTTCATTCCGAAAATTTACAGGAATCTCATAACAATAATTTAATTCTTTTTGTATTTCTTCTTGTTCAAAAGTAAAATTTTGTGTAGTAGGTGCAATATTTAAAAGTTGTCCAAGGTATTGAATTTCAAGATGAAATTCACTTTCAATGTCACCTTTAACATTTGATATTGAATTTATTTGAATATAAATTATAGTTATATCTGGATTATCCAATACTTTTGTCTCTTCTGACTAAATATTTGGGTCAAAAAAAAAAAAAAAAGAATAATATTACCATAGGAACATGGAATTGAAAATAATTTTAATGAGAATATATTAGTAGGAAAAGTAAAAATGTTTATTATTATTGATTTGCATTAAGAACCTTTTGTTTATGTTTAGGAGGCATTTTTAATTTCAAATAAAAATCTATCAATATTGTAAAAAGTTTAAATACTTTTTTCGCAGGTAACTTGATTGTGAATAAACTATAAATTGTTGTTGTTGTGTAAGAAAAAATATTATAAAAAACTTTAGAAAAATAACAGAGAAAATTTAAGAAATTGTTTAAAGCGAAAAATTTATTTCTTCAAATATATTTTATATATGCTATTAGAATCTGATTTTGATTGTAAACATGAATTATTAACTATCAGTAGCGGCTTTGAAAAAAAAGTTAGTGTTAACTAAAAAATTAGGGAAATTTGAAATTAAACTCATTTTGTTTTTGTTAAATGTACTTTTCTTGGTTTAATCGTTGTTTTGTTTTTGCTGCTGACCAAAAGCTTTAATCAAAAAAGGTCTTACATTCCATTAAATAATTTAAAATTTCTTTTTCAATGTGAAAGAGAGTGAAACTATTAATCCTTTATTGAGTTTACTAAAATACGTTTTAAACTTGTCGTTATTTTAATGGTTAAAATTAAAGAAAAATGTATATCAACTTCAGTCAAAATTAAATTAAGTTCAGTTTCAATGTGTTAATTTTTCGTTGTTTTTATTAGTTAGTTTTATGTGATTTTTTGTTTTAGTTATGAAAAATTTAGAACTTCAACCTGAATAAAAATTTATTTTCAATTATTATTTATTAATTTAATTTTTATTTAAAAACAATCCACGTTGTGTGATTTTAATATCTTCTTGAATTGCATATATTGGCTTCACCATCACCACAGATAGTAAGTGAGAAAATTTATCCTAAATTTTTTAGTTTAAATCCTCGTAAAATTCCCTTTCACTATTAAAAATAATTTCAAACATAAAATCAAGAATATTGTTATATTAGATTTGAAGTGAATCATTTTTTATCTTATCATAATATGAAGGAAAAAAAACACAGAAAAAACTATGATCATTTTTTAAAATGATTCGACAAAAATTGTTAATCGTTCAACTTTTGGACTTTATTTTTTTTTTTTGAAATATCATTAATATAATACAAAATAACAAATAACACATTGAAGTCATAATTATTATCATTTATAATAAAGTGATAATAAAGAGAAAAGGTGAGCAAGAGAATACTATATAGAGAATGATGGAAGAGAAAATAATGATTTTATAAATTTTATTTGAAACATAGCAAAATAATATGTGTGCATTGATATTGGTTGAGATTAATAAAATAAATTACGACAACTAAAAAATATGTATGGAATAGAAAAATAATACGAATAAAATAACTTATAATCTTTAATTTATCTAACTTTAACTTTCCTTTTATTATTTTCTCTATGAATATTTGTATAATCTGCTCAATGACTCAGTATCGCAGAGATATATGGGGACTTAGGTTTACGGTTTGGGTTGTTTAGCTGTCAACTAAAAGACTATAAAACACATTATAAATGTATCTCGCCAATAAAATCTCCATAATATAATTTTATATATGAAAATACAAATGAAAAGAAAAAAGTTTTACAATAAAATTTCATTTAAAATCACTTCATATTGTTTCATTTTTCTAAGAGAAAGCCCCACTTCTGAAAACATCGCATACGTCTCTGTGGATACATCACATTATCTCTCTCTCTCAATTTCTCACTAAACAAATTAGTAACTTTTCTCTCACTAAACAAATTAGTAATTTAACAAAAACAATAAATAAATCAGTATTCAGTAACTTATACAGTTATAAAATTGAATTGAAGTAAGAAAGACGTGTAATTTAATTTTTTAATTTTCTTATTACAAAAAAACTATTAAGTTTATTTTCGTTAAATAAAAATGATTCCTAAAGTGCTTCAAAAAGTTGTAATTTACGGATTATGTGCTTATTATTCATTAAAAGCAATTGTTGGTATAATTATTTTGACTTTTACAAAATACGATAAAAAATTTTGGCAAGTTAAAGAACGTAGCACACCACCAAAATGTTTACTAGATAAAGATTTAGGCGAACATAAATTTCTTCAAGTTAACGTAAGTAATTTTTATTTGTTATTTTAATTATATTAAATTTTTAATTATTTAATTATTTGTGTTAATATTAATTATGGGCTCATCAAATTTCTAAAGTTGCGTATGAGAAGTGAGTGAGGCTGGTAACGGATAAAAATAAATATGATAATTGAACTAAATTTAAAAAAAACTTTAATAATCTGATTGTGTTTAAAGTTTAACGTAACTTTTTGGAACACCCTATAAATATTATTAAAGACCTTTAAAAAAGTTAATCATTTTGATAATAGAATTCAAATTAATTTAAATAAAACTGTTGAGTGACTCAGTGAAATTTAAATTGAAATAATCAATAGAAAAAAACTTTGTAAATAAAATCAACGAAATATTAGTTGGTAGTAAAACTATGTCAAATTGCCGGTAAGACATACCGTCGAATTATTAGATTACATTTTTAGTAATTTTTACTTCGAATTTATTTTTTCAATGTTTTTTTTTTGATTTTTTATGTGTCTTTCATAAATTAATTTAGTTTAATAATCTATAAAAATACAAAAAGTAGAAATTTTTAATGAAATATAAAATCAACCCATTTATTATTTATAGGTAGTTATTATGGTTTGTTATTGTTTTATTATTTTATTGTTTATGTCATAATTATATAATCTAAATGAATTGATAAATATTCCATAATTATTAAATAACAAGATAACAAGAGTTTAACGCTCAATGTTCTATATTATTTTTTTATATTAAATTATCTTTTTATCACAGTTTGGCTTTTTTTTTGTTCAAGTACTTTTAACCTATTAATAATAATACAGAATTTAATTAAGTTTAAATTTTTTGATAACAAAAAAAAATTTTTTTTGAAAAAATACCAAAAATTTACTTAAATTTTACAACTTCCAATATTCGATTACTTTTGCTTCAAATTACGTATCTTCTAAAATACAGCCAATTGCTGATTGGTTCTATATGCATTCTGTAGAATATTGTAGATAAAATTAGTTTAGTTCAAATATAATCCCAAGGTTATTATTCTGGTTATCTCTTTTATTTATCCATTCAATAAATACACAATTCAATGTCAATACATGTTTTAAACATAAGATTATAAAAAACAACAATAATTTCTACGTTATTTTCTATAAATAAATAAAAAATGTAAATTTAAGATAACAAATTTTTATCTAAATATTTTTCTGTTTTCTCTCCATTTGTTTCTTTATTTTCGACTCAATTGAAATTTTTATTCAAAATAAGTTAAAGGTCGAATCAATTCAGATTTAAATAATCTTTTATTTCAATATTATTTTAGTTTTAAATAAATAATAAAAATAGTACCTAACTTACCTAACTTACCTAACTTACCTAACAAACCTTACACACCATATAATGTTTTTATATAATAAGAGTTTCTAAAGAAATTAATTTTTGCGTCGGTAAATAATTACTATTTATTGTTCAATCTCAATACTTGGTAATTGCAATACAAGTCTACTCATCTCTTTTCACTTTTTCGTTATCATTTATTTTACCTATTTTTTTTACTGTCCAAATGTTCAAATAATAATTTTTAAAGTGCAATAATTACATAATCTAAATTATCAAATATTCTAAAATTGATTTAATAAATAATTTAATTGTTTTAGGGAATCAAAATTCATTATGTTGAAAAAGGTAATCCAAATAAGCCGTTAATGTTATTTATTCATGGATTTCCCGAGTTTTGGTATTCATGGCGTTATCAAATGAAAGAGTTCTCTAAAGATTATTGGTTAGAATCCTTTAATTTTAAATTAATTTAATTTTATTAAGTAAATTTTTTTTAAATTTTTTAGGACAGTTGCGATTGACATGCGGGGTTATGGTGATTCTGACAAACCTAAAGGTGTTTTAGCGTACACAATGAATAACTTAACAAGTGATATTAAAGAACTAGTTTCAGCATTAGGTTAGAAAAAAAGAAAAAATTCATTTTTCTTCGAAATCAATATAAAATTTGTTTTAATTTTTACACAGGAAGAGAAAAATTCACATTGGTTGCACATGATTGGGGCGGTGTAGTTGCTTGGAGTTATGTTGCTAAATATATGGATACAATTGAAAAATATATTATTTTAGATGCACCACCAAAATTTGTTTGGGGTAAAACAATATTTAGTAATTGGAATCAATTTAGAAAATCATGGTAATTATTATTATTTTCTTTATTTTAATTAAAACTTATTTTATGAAGATAAATAAATATTACGACGTTGAATGTCATTCTGAAAAAATATTTCCTTTTAATTTCAAATTAATCAAATATAATTCGAAATGATAGGAATTAATGAACTTCTATAATTGTAATATTTATTAAAATATATCATTTAATATTTGCTTTCAATTATTTATTTTTATTTTGTGTGTATCTCGACTGAGAGCTTAATTAACAATGAGTACCTTAATATAATTTATCCCTACTTTCCTACTTATGCTACTCACACCAATATATACAAATACGATTAATTAATAATACACTACAATACCTCCACCAATAAATTCTAACTTATATCCTAATTAATCCTAATACATAATGTTAAATATTTCCATTCTATTATTTCTTTTTTATAAACACAATTTTACAAATTTAATCTATCGGGCTGTTTTACAATTCTCTTACCTCTACCTCTACCCATCATCCCAATATTATCACTTCCACTTCTCTCTCTTTCTAATGGCAATTCATTTGATAGTGACGCTGAGCTTGATTGACCTAATGGCACCTCTAATGTAATTTCTCTTCCTATTTTTCTATCTTTTTTTTTTATCTCTTGACACCCTTCCTCTTCCTCTTCCTTTTTTTTTTCTTTGTTTTCTTCTTCTTCATCTCTACCATTATCTTCCAAATGTTCAGCTTTTATTATCTGATCAATATGTCTCTTAATTTCTCGCCCACTTCTTAACCTACAATTGTACGTCCTTGGGCCTAAAACCTCTACAATTTCAGCACTCTGCCATTTTTTTTTATTTGGATCCGAATAATCCCTAATCAACACCTTATCATGTACCTTAAATTTCCTAATGATTCTTTGCGTGTCATAATCCACAAATTCCTTTCTTATTGGACTCATTTTTGTAAACCTCGTTTCCAAAGTCCGGTTAAACATTCTCACATCTGGGGATTCTCCTGTCGAACAATGTTTTGTAACTCTATAATCAAATAGAAATCGGCTCAATACTGTTTCCAATGAGTTTATGGGTTTTTCAATCAAAAATTTTCTAATTACTAATTTACATGTTTTTACAAAATTTTCGGCCGCTCCATTGGTAGCGGGATGTCCTGGTGGTGTAAAAACTAGTTTTATCCCATTATTATTTGTAAATTCCTCAAAATCCTTCGATGTAAATTGCCTTCCATTGTCACAGACAATTGTGTCTGGTAATCCAAACCTGCTAAAACACTCTCTCAGTTTTTCAATTGTTACTCTTGTTGTTATTTCTGTTAATTTAAATACTTCTGGCCATTTTGAATATGAATCTATAATTATTAAAAAATATAAATTATTTATTGGACCCAAAAAATCAATATGGATCCTGCTCCATGGTTTTTTAGTATCTTCCCACATAATAACGGGAGACCTCGGTGGATCTGGCTTCACCAAATTACATACTTCACACTTTTTTATCATATCTTCTATTGATTTATCCATACCAGGCCACCACATAACTGATCTTGCTACTGATTTTGCTTTAACCATTCCAAAATGGCTGCTATGCAATTCCCGTAGCATTTTACTTCTCAAACTGAGTGGAATCACTACCCTGAATCCCCTCATTAAAATCCCCTCCTCCACATTTAATTCTTTAAATATACTTATGAAACTTTTAAATTCAATTTTTATCTTTAATACCTCCTTCTTTCCATTCTTAACCGCTTTAATTACTTCTTCTATTACTGGATCCATTTTAACTGCATCTCTAATCATTTCCACACTCACATTTATGCTATCTTCTTTCCTTTGCATAAACCTCACATAATTTACTTCTGGACTTTCCTCCACTCCCTCCTTTACTTGTTCCACCGGCAAACGTGATAATATATCAGCCTTATTATTTTCTGATTTAACATATCGTATTTCGAAATTAAATCCTGATAAAAATAAAGCCCATCTCTGCATTCTACTGGCCGCCATTTGTGGAATTCCTTTTTCTGACCCGAATATTGCTAACAAGGGTTTATGATCCGTCACCAATATAAATTTTTGCCCAATTAGGTACTGATAAAACTTTTTTACGGCCACTACTATAGATAATGCTTCCTTCTCTATCATGCTATAATTTTTTTCAGCTTTACTCAACGTTCTTGACATAAACGCAATAGGGTTTTCCTTTCGCTCTTCCGTTTCATGTGCTAAAACTGCACCAATTCCTACACTGGATGCATCACAAGTTAAAACAATTGGCAACCTGGAATTGAAATGTACCAAAGTCACCTCTTTCGCTATTTCTTTTTTTATTTCTTCAAAAGCCATTTCACATTCTCTCGTCCATTCAAACTTTACATCAGTTTTCAACAAATTATATAGTGGGAACAGAATATTAGTTATATTATTTATAAATTTTCCATAATAATTAATTGCACCCAAAAATGATTTTACTTCTTTAACCGTTGATGGTCTCGGCATTCTTATTATTGCGTCCACATTTTCTTTTGTTTTCTTTAATCCTGTTTGACTTATTATGTAGCCTAAATATTTAATCTCCTTCTCAAAAAATTTACATTTTGAAATATTTAGTTTTAAATTTGCATCCTTTAGCTTTTGAAATACCCTTCTTAAATTATCAATATGTTCATTTTCATTTTCCCCTGTCACTAAAATATCGTCTAAAAAATTTACTACTCCCGGAATACCCTGAATTAACTTTTCAATTATTTTTTGAACAATGCCACTTGCTGGTTTAACTCCAAATGGCAACCTATTCATCGCATATACTCCTTTATGGGTGCTCCACGCACACAAAAGCCTCGATTCGTCATCTAACTCTAACTGATTATATGCCTTTGTAAGATCTAATTTTGAAAAAAAAATTCCGTTACTTAATTTATAAAATAGATCCTCAATCCTAGGCATAGGATACTTATTATCATCAAGAAACTTATTTAATGTTGTTTTATAGTCCCCACAGATACGAATTTTCCCATCTTCCTTTAACACCGGAACTAATGGAGTACCCCATTTACTTGTCTCAATCGGACTTATAACACCTTCCTGTTCTAGCATCTCTAGTTCTTTCTCTACTTCCGCTTTGAACGCAAATGGTACCGGCCTCGGTTTACAAAATAACGGTTTTTCCTTATACCTCATATCAATTTTAATTTTCTCATATTTATATTTGCCTAATTTCGACTCAAAAATTCCTTTAAATTCCATTACTAAATCATTGACCTTGTCCTTACTTGACTTTATTTCCACTGAGTTTATTTTAATGCCGAATTCATTAATAAAATTCCTTCCCAAAATAGCTGGTCCTCCATTTTTTATAACAGCAAATTTAATTCTTTTCCTTACATTTCTAAAACTTACCATAGGCTCAATCAATCCAACCACACTCAACAAATGACCTCCATACCCTTGTAATATCATACTTGTTTGTGATAAATGTTCCGTATGAAGTTTACTGTGATAAAATTGTTCTGATACAGCAGATATAGCGGCACCCGTATCTAATTCCATCTTAAAAAATAAATTAAAAATTTTTATTTCAATTAGAATTGGTTGCTTACTTTTATTTTCTATGTCTATGTTACACATATAATAATTATCAACTTCTTTATTTGTATTAAATTTAAGTTCTTCTATTTCAATATCCGATTCATTTACACATTGAACCGTTCTAATTTCTTTTTTACTTTTATTTTGATTTTTATACTTACATTTGTATGCTAAATGACCTACATTTTTACAATTTCTACAAACATATGACTTATATATACATCTGCTATGATGATGATCACTATAACCGCATCTAAAACATTCTTCTCTCTCTGCATTGTTCCTTGAATCTGACCTTGATGATTGCCCTTTTTCATATCTCTTAAAACCTCGTGGTGTGCTTTGTCTGAAATTAGCATACTTTAAATTTTCTGCCTTACCGATTTCCTTTCCCTGTTGCTCTATTTTCAATGCTGTTTCAACAGCTTTCCTCAATTCTACGTCCTTGCTCTCCTCTGATAATTTCATGAAAATTGTTCCATCAATTCCAGTAATAAACTTGTCTCTCAAAACTTCCTTCAAAACGTTACCAAATTTACAATTATACGCCAAATTTTTTAATCGAATGTGCCACTCCGCAATTGTTTCCTCTTCACTTTTTTTCGCTTCATAAAATAGCTTTCTTTCTTTAAAAACTATCACCGCAGGTGTAAAATGCTCTTCTATGTGTTTCAAAATATCCTCATAATTCTTCGAACTTGGTATCTCTGGACTGCACAAATCTCTTAAAATTTTGTACGCCCTTGCTCCTAAAAATCTCAATAAATTTGCTCTCTTTTCTTCTGGAGTTGTAACCTTAGTAGCTACAAAATAATTTTCTAATCACTCCTTGTACAAGATCCACTCATCCATGTCCGGATTAAATTCCTCTATGCCCACCACGTGGGCTGCCATGATGTTTTCTTTAAAACCACCTTGTTCTTCTAATTTCTCTTCTTTCACTCCTTCTCCGTGCTGTTCTTCGTTTTTCGACGCCAGATTATATAACTTTTACTATATCCTTACACTTAACAACTTATTACTTTATTTCTTAGTTTATATATATTTTTTTTATCCTCGCCATTGTAATATTTATTAAAATATATCATTTAATATTTGCTTTCAATTATTTATTTTTATTTTGTGTGTATCTCGACTGAGAGCTTAATTAACAATGAGTACCTTAATATAATTTATCCCTACTTTCCTACTTATGCTACTCACACCAATATATACAAATACGATTAATTAATAATACACTACAATAATAAAAATGTAATCTAAGAACAAAAATACTAAAACGTTCTTTAAATGATTTATTTATTTTGAAATTTTGCTAATAGATTATCAAAATGCTTTGAATTATTGTTAAAGTTATGAAAAGTTATTTTATATTTATTGAATTAATTGTTTTTAAATATAAAACTTGAAAAACTCTTTTCAAAGGTACGTGTTCTTCTATCAAGCTCCATATTTGCCAGAATTTGCGCTACGTCTGTTTGATTTAAAGGCATTAAAAGTAATTGGTGAAGGAGAATTCAGTAACACATTTACTGAAGAAGATCTTGAAGCATACAAATATACTTTTTCAAAATCAGGTAATAAGATAAATTAAATTAATCAAATTAATTAATTTAATTAAATTATTGTTCTTTATTCTTGTAAAATAAATAGGTGCATTGACTGGTCCAATAAATTATTATCGTTGCTTGACCCGTGATAATAACCATGAAACTGGTGTTCCGAAAATGTTAGATAATTATGCACCTGGCTTATTTTTAATTGGCGAAGAAGATAAATATATTTCACAAGATTGTGCTAAGCCAACACAGAACATATTTAAAAATTTAAAATATGATAAAGTTCCTGGTGCTAGTCATTTTGCACAACAAGATGCACCTGAAACTGTTAATAAAATGATACGTGAATTTTTAGAAGCAAAATAAAATATGTATTTACTGTTTTTCATTTTACAACAAACGTGTTTTTTTTTTATTTCTTTTAATTTTAATGTATACCGTGATCATTTTTTTGAAACTTCTATGTAATAACAAAAAATTGGATTTAGATGCAATAAGAGAGATTGTAATTTTAAAAGTATGTATTTAAAATATTTTATTATTATACTGGTACAAGTTGAATATACACTTTTTTAAGAATAAATAAATATGAATGAAAATACAATACCAAATCTAAATTTTGTTTTAGTTTTCCAAAAATTATTACTAGAAAATTTAGACCATAAAAAATGAAGATCCTGTTACAATTTTTATTATTTTTTTTTTGTCAAAAATTATCTACTATCTCATGTAATCAGAATGGTTCTTGGATTGAGGTGGAGTAGTTTCACAAGACCAAATACGGATGATAGACTATATCTTTTTAATTAAAAGACAATATTTGTTAATTATTAAGTTAACATTTATTAATCTTTTCTTTAATTTTGAAAAATAATAGATTACAACAATAGACATAACAAATTAAATGGTACAGCCGCGGTACAACACTCTTTGGAAACAGGTCATTCTTTTGATTTAATTAATCCCAAAATATTAGCAACAGACAACAATTATAAGAAAAGAACCATTAAGGAAATGTTATTCATCAATAAATACAAAAACAATTCAGTCAATTTCCGAACAGACGTTGATAGCTTTCAGAGAATTTATGCCCAATTAGTAAACATGATGAAATCAGAGAATCTTCGAGAATCATCGAATAATGAAATCTAAAATCTTCTACAACGTTCATCAATGAATTTTCTAGAAAACAATTAAAATATATAAATTCCAACATTTTGCAAATATTAAATCAGTACAGTCCGACCAACGAAAATAGATTCGTCATTGTTTTAAATTTTATTTATTTATTTGATTTTGTGTTAATTGTTTTAAATTTTAAATTTGATCATTTTTGACAAAGAAAGTTTTATTGTTGTACTTTTTTTTTTTGTTATTTTTATTTTTTTTTTTAAATTTTTACTATTGTAAGTACAATGTTTTCTCTCTTTTTTGATTTTAATTTTGATTTTAATTTTAATTTTGTTTTGTTATATATTTTTAAAGTGACATGATTAGGGAGTGAGAAATCCTCCGAAACGTCGTCAAAATTAAAGAAAAGATTAATAAATGTTAACTTAATAATTAACAAATATTGTCTTTTAATTAAAAAGATATAGTCTATCATCCGTATTTGGTCTTGTGAAACTATTCCACCTCAATCCAAGAACCATTCTGATTACATGAGATTTAAATAAAGGACTAAGTTTGACAATTATTACATAATTTAAAAACATATTACATTAACATATTATCTACTATGTTTTTATTACTTATTATTTTAATTTAACAAGAACTAAAACAACAAGTAGTTAATTTTTCAGTCTTTTGGAATGTTTTAATCGTACGGTTTTAATTTTCATTAATAAATTTTTATAAATTTGAATAAATTGCAATAACGTTTTATTTTAATTTTTAATTTTTCAACTTTAGCAAAAGTAAATAAACATAATTTAAAGAAATTTTGTGTGATAGGGGTATCACACGTGAATTGCTAGACTTAATCATTCCAAAAATTATTTTGTGTGCGAGAGAGAAAAATTAAATTAGATAGCAATACATTTTGTCATAACATATCGTTTTAGAACAAATGGCAACGTAGTGAAAAATAAAATTTATATCGAAAAATGCAGTGTTGCTTTTATCTATTTAAAATAATTGAAACAAAAATTTAAATATAATTTTTTTTTATGTAAAATAATTAATTTTTTAATATATGTAATAAGTTGCTTTGATAGCTATTAATCTTAAAATAATTGATTATATAATTATTAAATAATATTTTACGTTGGAAAAGAATTAATGAAAATTTGGGAATTGTAAATGGTTCTTCTTCTTCTTCTTCTCTTTGTACTTGATTGTCATCAAGTGTATTTTTTAAACCTTATCCTGCACACCAACCAGAGGGTCATAGATGTTATTAATCATTGCCCACTTCTTATGTGTGTTTAATACATAATTAGCCGAATGAAAAATTTCATCCCGCCTCGGTCGAGATTCGAACTCGGTACCTCCCGCTCCAAACGCCAGCACGTTGCCATGCATCCACATTGGTCGGTTTGTAAATGGTTTTCAATTCCATGAGCGGAGCTATTATTTATGGATATAAAGTTGGTATTAATAAGCGTAGACATAATTTTTGAATTTAAAAAAAGAGACGGATATACACATTTTTTTTTCATTCTATCTCGTTGATATTCATTGGTTTTTGACAAGTTGGAATAGAAACCAAAATTAAATTGACTAACAATTCACGTGTGATACCCCTATAAGAATAAATAAAAAAAAATAACAATAACTTATGGAACCTCATAATATATGTGTAGTTATTACATTGTATAATTTCATGCGGAAGCACCTAAAATAATTTCGACGTTAGTTAGAAAAATCTAATTTAAAAAAAAAATTGAAAAAGTATTTCCCGATGATTGTATAATAAAAGTCAAAACTTTCATAATCTACCGTAAACATTAATTTCTGATTAACCAGAAGCCCAAACAAAACGCCTGAAAACTATAGAAAATCAAAATTTTTTAGATCCTAGCATTAATTCAATTATCTCAACGAATTAATATAAATATTTATAGTACATATTGACAGTGTGAAATTTATGAAACTGAAGTGAATTCAGGGAAGATTATACTATTTATATTCAGATATATTAAATAGGAGAAATTTAGAAAAACTGGGATTCTCAAATTTATTACATTAGAAAAAATACCTTGTGTCTCCACTTTGGAGCCACTTCAATATTATATTTTAAGGTCCTATTTACTTTATGACAGTACAGACACAAACCGATATTTGAAATCGAAAAAAAATGAAATGTATAAATAAAGAAACCACACTTAAGCAATAAATCTTTATTCTTGCGTGATAACGAAAAAAAATATACATATTCTTAATTACCTATAATTAAAAAACTGAATTATAAAACATAAAGTTAATAATTCAGTCATTCACTGTCGTGTTAAAATAAAATTCTTTAAAGTAAGAAGAATCCCGTGGTAAGAAATTCCTGAGAAATCCACTAACCATAATTGAATTGTGAAAATCTACGCAGGAATTATTTGGAAGGATCATGTACCTTGTTCGGAGATGAACATTTTAATTTCTTAAATGAATAGACGTTTTATTTATAAGTGGTATTACCGTAACAATATCATTTACAAAAAGTAAAAATATTATTGGATCCAACTCAGATCCTAATGAAATTCATGAGTTGAGACAGACTTGATTTGAAAGTTTATTATCTATGCTTATAAATACGGCCAGAAAGTTTACATTGTATAGCAAAATATAAACTAAAGACTTGAAAGATTCAAAAGAACTAGAGCTGCGTTCCTTTTACAATTTATGTTACGTTGTATTTCATCTTAAATTTATGTCAATGTAATTGTTGTAATAAGTAATCAACTCAATCTTAATTGAAAATTGCATTAAAGCTTTTATAGTTTAAATTGCATTTTAACAGTGTCTGTTATATATGTGTGGAAATGAAACCAGGATGTTTCATCAGAATGCAGAATACCTTTATTTCACAAATTGGTCATACGGTGGAAACAGAATATACGGCGTTGCGTCAGCTTTGCGTTGACAGAAAAGTAAAATACACATATTTCAATTAGAGTGCACAGAATCAACGCAACGTTAACGACATTTTGAAATAGAACCAACAAATATTGTTTAAAAAAAAGAAGATAAATTTTGAAGAAAACTTATTATGGAAGTGAAGAACGCCGAAGCAAAGCTGATGTTTACGCTGACACAACACTTACATTCTGTTTCCACCTTAAGTCATTTACTCTACTTACAGGAAAGCCAATTTACATAGATTGCGCTTTTATAAACATAGCGCTTACATAGACATAGTGCCTACATTGATATAGCGCTCGATTACATATTATTTATTAACCAATTATTATACTATCATAAACATTAAACTTGACTCGTATCAAGTGATTGTTTTTTTATTGGATTTTTAAGATATTCTTATACCACCATTTGCTTATTCTTTTTTTTATTTAACCTCATTTTTTATTTTCTTTTTTTTAATTATATTTTCACTTTTATTTCTTTTATAAATTGTAATTGTATTATTTTTATTAATATTTTTTAGTCTCTTTTATCTATTATCTCTACCATTGATTTATATCTGTCTAATTCATGTTTTTTTCTCTCCTGTAATTTATAATAATGTGATTAGCATCTTGCATCTCATTGTAACATTTGTTATTTTCTTCCAATTAGAAAATGTTTAACCATTTCTTTGTTAAGTCATGTTTAGTTAACAGTCTATTAATGATTTTTAGGTCATTATTTTTTAACCTTGTTTTGTAGTACCAGGGATCGTCCTCAAATTTGTTTAAAAATCTATTATATGTTTGTCCTTTATCTTTTAATGTATCTTCATACCATATTTTCCAGTTTTTATTTAGTTCACTATATATTTTCTTTATTTTATCTTTTTGTAATATATTATTGTTTAACACTTGTAAGTCTGATAATCTTTTTTTTGAATTTTTATCTGCTATATCATTGCCGATAGTACCTATGTGTGCTGGAATCTAACAAATAATACTAAGTATTATGTTTTTCCACTATTTTTATTATTTCACTTATGTAACTACTTATATAAAATTCTCTTATTGATTCATAAACCTTGGAAAGGGCGAGTAACTGTGATCAAGGTGTATCAAGGTAAAACTTTATTTGTTTCTAACAAATTGGAAAAACTGAAAATGTATAGAATCCAATTTCCATTCAAATAATTTCAATATTCTATTTAGAATTTTTCTGCATATATGAATGATTGTCTTTTATTAGATGATGTAGTTACTATTATATATGTAAGTATATTATGAAAAGTATTATTGAATACCTATTGAGTATATTTACCATTAATTTTAAACGAAATAAAAATGAACGTTTTAAAATTAGTATATTTTTTATTTTAAGCAATTGCTTGCAATTACAATAAAGTGAATCTAATGACTAAGTTGACATAATAAAGCTGTGCCTCTCATTATCCAATGATTGGGGCTCATATCTGTAGCACAAGGTAATGTCATGGCCACAACAAAATTTGTACTATGACCTGTGGTTGATAAGATACCTCTTCTTTCTGCAGTTTTGTACACAGGACAATTATAAACATGTTTTAGTACCAAATCTGTACGTTTCAAGGGTTTCAACCAAATCTTTAATAAAATAATGATTATTTTAAGAAAAATTATATTATTCTTTTTTTTTACTATCGGCATAGTATCAAATAATACTCTTGGAAATGATTCTGAAAGATAGTGTCCTTTTCTGTCCCAACGTGCACCCTCCAAGAACAATCCGTTTACATAAACACCATCTTCAGGTGATTCAGAAAACATATCAGCATTTTGAATCTATAATTATATCTTTAAATTTTTTCTATATAAAACTATTATAAAATTACAAACATCATATTCGAATGTTAATAAATCAATTGGAATTTTATATTTCCTTGAAAAATTTTGTTGGGCTCCGGTTAAAAAAGCTTGCGTGAAATAAAATCCAGAGAGCCAAAAAACTGATGGTGGACCAACATCATACCAAGACTATTAATTTAAAATAAAATTTTTAATAATATTTAATTAATGAAAAATTCCATCACACCTGCAAGAACTCAAGACGTTGTATAAAATCAGTTACATAACTTCCCATTGGCTTTAAACTGGGATATGATTTTTTAGCCCACATATCTGGAATTTTTCCAGTCAAAATTGAATTTACAACTTCTTCAATGTCTGGAGACATTACAACAAATCCTGTTTAAAACAAAATAAATTTTAAAATGTGAAATGAATAAGTGTAATATGAGTTAAACAACCGTGGGTTTGGACAAAAAATAAAAATCAATTCAAACACATTTCCACTGACCTTTAATCGCCTTCCTGACCGTTATTAAGCTTCTTCTAATGCAAATCAATAATGAATTAAATCTAACCATTTCTTGCACTAGTACCGTGTTCATGCTCTGTAAATTATAAATTAAATTTAGTTAGTAAAATTTTAAAATTTGATTTCGAATTACTTGGTGATAACTCGTGGGATATTTATGCAGCGCTTCATCTCTATCAAAGTCAGCTGGC
Organism: Pedicia rivosa; assembly: GCA_963082725.1. Classification (NCBI taxonomy): domain Eukaryota; kingdom Metazoa; phylum Arthropoda; class Insecta; order Diptera; family Pediciidae; genus Pedicia; species Pedicia rivosa. Next base: position 26,727,119 of record OY720154.1, read on the forward strand.
AATCGGTCCAGGATATCAGCAGTAACAATTTCAATTACTTCTTCAGATGATGTACCATTACTGCCACCAGATGTAGTCTACATTATAAAAATTATATGAGTGAAGAAAATATTTATAGCGGGCCAGTTACGTATAACTTTGTAATTATAATAAAAATAAGAATTAGTAACTATTCAGCCGAATAGATCTGTTCTCTTCGTTTAATAGAACATAAGAATTAAAATAAAACATTACTCACTTGCTTTTCCAACAATCTCTTTTTAGTTTTAAATAAACAAAATTTAACAAAACACATTAATTATTTTTATATGACTTTAAAATAATCCCTAACAATTTACCTTTTTTTGCAATAAATCCTGATTGCATATGAAGAAGTAAAAGCAATAAAAATAGGTTCAAAAAAAAGTATAAAAAAATAAACTTACAGTTCGATCCTATATAATTTCCAAAAGCAGCAAAGAACAATAAATAAATATCTTTGGAATAAAAAAAACAGAAACGATATAATGTTACCTGTGTTTTAAGGGTATTCGTAAGTAATGTATCTGTTTCTTGCTGTTCTTTAATAATGTCAGCATTATCATGAAGACCAAAAACTCCGGGTTTTGATAATGGTGGAAGTTCTTTTGTAAATTTTAAGTAAGCATCGTATTCTTTTTCAATTGGAGCGTAATATAAACCTAAAAAATAGTTAACACAAATAAAAAATTTTTCCGGAAGCTATATTTACCAGAATCATTTACCAGAATCATCGTATAGGTACAGTTCATCTTCAAAAAGTTGGGGAGTATAAAATTTCGAAAGAATAGTTATTAGTGTTCTACGATCCCAATCATCAGTAACTCTTCCTCCGTAATTGCATTCGCCAGTTAAATATTTTATAGCTTCAAATTGAACTCCTTCATATTCATCCAAGAACATTTTCAACTGAGTAACACTAATCCTTAAATCAGTCTCGTTAAATTCGTACATTATATTCCATCCAATAGGACCAAATTGGCGTCTCTCTTGAATAATTGCATGGAAAAAGCAAAGTGAATATAGAAGTCGTTTAAATATCAATGGCTGTTTACACGATTCGAACCACTCGGGATCACTTATTGGATCACTAAGATATGAACGTATAACATTCATTCGAAGTCCTGAAAATATAGCGTGAATTAAACGATGATCAAAATAATATAAATATTCAGAAATTTACCTTTCGGTGGTTCATTGGTTATTTTAACACCATTCTGTAGCACAACAACAGGAAAATGTTCAGCGGGGTTTGAGGTCAACCATAAACGAAAGTCGGGATGTGTAGTATCAGGCGCAAAATTTTCACAAATCTGGATATAAAAAATAAAATTATAATGAATAATTAAGAACTAAAATTAAAGAATTCAACTCTTTCTAATGTGTTCATCCAGCTTTTAGCTAAGTGACAATTCTGTAGTAATACCCAGTTACCAAATTTTGTACCTTCATCTATCATTTTAACCGCAATTGGACCTTGACCTTGGCCTTAGTAATAAAAAATAATATAAAAGAAAATCTAGTTATAATTTTAATCTCACTTACCTAATGACAAAGAAAATAACCGACTTGCACCAAAACCTTGATCATCAGCAAATTTAAGAAGAGTTGCTGTTGGATCAGCACCAGGTGTCAATATAAAAATCAATGGAATACAACAATGGGAATCAGCGTAGGATGCTGCCAAATCAAATGGAGGCGTTTCAACAAATTCTCGTCCCATGTTCGCTACATCATTCAAATAAATTCTCTTTAATAATATAATTTAAAAAGTAAGAAATTTTTTCAAAACCTAGTACAAAATTTCGAATTGCTGGCACAAGTTTATCAGATCTCACACATCTAAGAATTAGTAATTTTTGAAATATAGATAAATTTGTTTCATAGGGCTCCGGAATCTTTGTAGTATGAGGGTGTTCGTCATCATAGTATTTGTTCCATTCATTTAAATTTTGCCCAAAATGATTGTGAATTCCTTTGAAAGCTTCCAATTCCGAGAGTCTACAAATTTCATCCCAAGTTCTAACTGGAATCCAATTTGCTGGACGAGCAATTGTATTTTCTAAACCAACTCCGCCTGTTAAGAAAAACATCCATTCCGTTTTGTTCACATTTCCTAATAAATTAATTGTTAGCAAAAGTGAAAACAAAAGTTTGTCCTAAAAAAAATATTAATTGAAATTATATATAGATTATAAATGGATTAATTCTAACCTTTTCAAAGAGACTTCTACAAATATTTACATATAAGCTGTAAGTAAAATATTTCGTTAAGTCCTGTAATCGCACATCAACATCGTCAACTTTTTCTGTGTTATCAATAGCTGCTGTAAATAATCCTACAAACCAAAGTAAACTGTATTGGTACATGGGATCTAGATTTGCCAAATCCGCTGTAATTTTATAAATTTTTGTTAAAATTATTTTCTTCTTATTGCTAATTAGAAATAAATTTTGGAAAATGTTATTTAAAATTATTATATAAAAAAAAGTTAATATTTTTTGTATTTTTTGCTGGAAAGAAAGATTCGAAACTGTTATTAAAATTACCAATTGTAAAAAACAATGTGGTTGAATGATGAGAAATCGGCGTGTAGCCTAACCGCGCTATATCAATTTGTTTTTCTGTTGCTTCAGCAACAGTTAGTTTTTCATTAATTTCATTAGACAGAACCTTGGACGAACTTAAAACTTGAACAGCCGTTTCATCCTCCAATATATTACCTTCAGATGATAACACCATAAGAATTTTATGCTCAATTTCTTGCAGAGTTCTTTAAAAAAATTGAATCGTTAATATTTTTTTGTTCTTATAAATTTTTATGAATTTTACTTTTTATTCTCTGCTCCTTGCACTATCAATTGATTTTTTTCTATTTCTAAATCCGGTCTTTCCCTTGCCACTGTTATTGCCAAAATCTATGTAATAAAATTATTATAATATATATATTGATATAATTTACAAGAAATGTAACACAAGCTTTGACGAAAAGTAGTCAAGTAGAATCATAATTTCATTTACAATTCGTCAACCATCCTTAGGCCAATTTTGAGACTAAGTGTAATATAAATTTTAACCTTAACTTTCTATTAATTAATCTTTTGGAATTTAAAAATAAAAAATTACAAAATTAAAAAATTAGGAAATTAAAAATTTAATTTATTTAGTTTTGACTATGGTCGATTATGCATCTACTAATGATGACAAGTTCTAAATGTTTAGGAACTGACCGATAAAAGATCATAAATTATAGAAATACACATAAATTTATTTTGTTGACAAAAACAAACCTGATCTTGCAAACCGGGTATGGTTATCATAAAATTGAGCAAAGTGACCTTAACAGCAACTTCTGGTAAATAATGCGGATTACGAAGTTTTGTGGTGATATAAAATCTAAAAGCATCATTATATTCAATTGTAGAGTCTCCCAATTTAATGCACATTGCACCTCCTTGTTTAAATATTTGTTTTAACAGAATGGGCTCTAGAAGTGGTTCTAAATCCTCCGCAATATTTTCTAATAAAACCGGAAGTCCAAATTGTATTGCATTTTCTAATACTCTCGAGTAATCCGGTTGAGTGAGTCGAATTATACAAAGTCTATTAGATTTTTCCATATTTTTAATCCATTTATTTGCTTGTCCTTGTGGATCAATCATTAATGGCCAACGCCTAGCATTTCTAATCAAGTAAATTATTAATTAGGTTTCAATACAATAATACAATTAAATTTTAAAATAACTTGAGGTATTAATTACTTTATAATGATAGCGCTTTCAATTGAAAATGCATCACTCGGTAAGCCAAAAATATTCCAAGCTCGAATTAATACAGGATCTCCTAAGACAGCAGTTAGTTGAAAATGGCTATTAAATTGTTAATATAGATTACTTTATTATTGCCTATAGAAAGTATTTGAAGAATATTATACCTTGAACAAACAATTCCTAACGATTTGCATTTTTCTGTCCATGAATTAATTTGATCTCCACGAAACTCAGTTGTAAATGGTCCTAAATATGCCACAACACCTGATGCAACTAGTACATCCCCTGTTAAGGTATCGTATTTTTCACCCAATTCCAATGCAGTTTGTTCCCAACGCACTTTTTCACCACCGAGACCAGTGATAAGTTCAGTAGCACGTTGTAATTTCTTGTTGCACCAATCATTTTCAAATTGCAATTTACTGTTAAAACAATTAATATTAATCATTGAAATGATTAAGATAATTGTATAATACAAACGTATAATTATCTTTTTGTTCTTCTAAAATTTTATTAAGATCTGCCAAGGCTGCTTCCACTTTTGCAAGTTGTTCTAATTTTGCATTTAAGATTAACATTGCAGCCTAAAATAGAAAATATAAATATTATAACATTTAACATAGGTTATTATGTTGTTACATTATATTGTTCTTGCGCTTCAGCCAGGGCAGCCTTTTTAGGTGCAATAACCTTAGCTACTTTATCATATGACACAATTGCAAATACCCATTTACACAGACCTTCACATGCCGTTGAAGCGGTCTTGACTTTTTCAGGATCAAATTGCTCATTATTTAAAATACGTTCGTGCAGCCTTTGAATAACCCGCGGTGGGATATTATCCTAATCGGAATATATATATTCTTTAGATAGTTATGTTCCTAAAAATAATATTGGAAAACCCACTTTATCGAAATTGAAAAGACCTTCCAAAAATTTCATGTCAGCTAGCACCCTTTTTGAAGGACCCCAATAGTCCTCGATTAAGCCAACACCACTTGGCGCTGGGACTTTCTCCGGCTTTATATCCTTAAGAATGCAAACGGCTTCCATTACAACTTTAATCCCAATTGGCGGACTTTTCATTGTTTTTACAATCGTAATATCTGCAGGTGTTAATGTATTTAACGCAGCTACAGCCATTTCTAGTATTGGCATTGCTTCAGCTAATTTAGAATCACATTCCTCACGAATTTCATTAGCAACAGCCGCCTGATCACTAGCAATTTGTTCGTCTTTTTTAACCTGTTCCCGTTGAATGGCAGCCTTCTCACTATCTGCTTCTACTTTTGCTACTTGTACAGCCACAGTCTCAGCAGCTATTTTAAGCTTTGGTTGAAGATCTTCTAATTGTACTTGCATTATCGAAACTTGCTGAGCTGCAATATCCAATTGTTGTAATCCAACAAGATATCTATTTTTACTACCGAGAATTTCACTTAGAGAAAAATTATTCTATAAGTCTTAGTAATAGTTTACAATTATTTATTATATTTGTTACTTTCGTTTTTCTTCAAGTAAAGACTTAAATGTATTTATAAGTTCTAAATAAGAAGTAGGGGTTACATAATTATGGCGACCCAATCGAATAAAAAAATCCTCAGATAGTGTTTGTGTAGTTGTATGAAATTCCATACACATATCAATGCAAGCAACTCGTTCAGAATTAGTCAATTCAATTGTTGACAAGAATCTACATAAAATTTTATTTATAATTACTGAAAGAAGAAAAATATATTAGGGTACCTAGTAGACACAGCTAGTAGAGCATCTGATGGCCATGGCTGGAACCAATCTATTGTACAACAATTGACAATTGACGGAAACTTTCTTACACGATTTCGAAATGCGTCACCAATAGGAGACATACATAAAATGATGTGGAGTTGGTCTCGACAAATCTAATTGTATTGTATTTATAAAGTGAATACTTCATTTCATTCAAATTTCATACCATACCGTTACAAAGAGATTAAAAAGTGCAACCATACTTCCATCAGTTTGTGCGCTTTTTTCCCGTTGCCTGTCCATCTGACGCATTTTTTCACAAATTTCAATTTTGTCTTCAGCTGTGAAAAGATTAGGAACTTCGCCAGTATTCAGAAGATTATTAACATCTTCTAGGAATGATTCTTCTTTGATCTGCTCAAACAAAAATGTTTAAATAGGAATTTTAATCTATTTGCTTATTTTGTTTTAATAAAAACCTGAATATCTGTAAAAAGAAAAACACCATTTAAATCACTTGCACTAACTTTCCTAAGGAGTGTTTTAAGATCTTCGTGCCACTCATAAGCTCCATATTGTCGTGTTATTTCTACTTGAAATAATTCATAATCACAAATATGTGAGGCAAGTCTACATAAGGATTGTCGCCCAGAACCACCAACACCAATTAAAAGTGCATTTTGTGGTTGCTTTATAATTCGACAAATTCGAGACAGATGTTCAATTGCAAATCTGAATAATACTAAATTCATTGGTTTTTTGGACATGTTATTGAATTCAACTAAATAAGCTTCAACAACTAATCGTAATTCTTCAAGATCCTGTACTTCTAAATAATTTCGGGTGTCTGCTTTTGGATTAGTAAAATCGCAATACATAAGTTTCCGTAAATCACCTTCTACGAGCTAAAAATAAATGAGATATATAAATATGGGATAGCATATTACCAATCTAATGACAAATATAATTTATATATGAATTTATGTATGAATATACCGGTTGTCCAGATTCTGCGAACCGTTGACATAAGATATTCACATCTTTATGCATTTCTTTTTCAATTACCTAAATTTATATAGATTTCAAAAATTATTTTATTTATTTGTTATCGGAAACTCAAATTTACTTTGCAAACACAATCAAATAACCAATTTCTATCCGCATCATCTACTAAACGATCTCCATATACTCGGAAACATTCATGAACCCATAATCTTCTCATTGCATCTGAGTCTTCTGTGCCTTCTGGAACCGATAATAAAACACCCTGAAAAATTAAATTTTGGTGAATTTTTTTTTTCAAAATTATATATGGATATAGTAAATTTAAACTAATTGGTGTTTGAACATCAATGTGCAATTTAAAAAAACGTCTGAGCATACATCGATTCTTTTTAACGTTGATTACATTTTTATTATACGTTTAGGTTAAATTATGCACAAAAATATTAATATAGTAATTTCAGATTAATAATTAACAATTTGTCAGATTACATTGGCAGACTATACACATTAATTTTATTTTCTCCAACGATTAAATCGATACAATTCAAATATCGATTAAGAATTGTCTTTAATATTTTTGTGTGAAACTCTTTTGTGGACATTTATTACCTGAACTACTCTTGAAAAATCTCTCAGATTAAACAAATAATGTGACTTCGAAGGAGTCGGTAACAAATTTAATCTTGCTTCTTTATATATATTCAAAGTTGATAAAACAATTTCATCAATGCAAGGATCAAATTCTTTGGAAAAGCCACTAAAAATTTTATGTAATTGTGAATTATTGGTTAAATTTTTTAATTAGAATGAAATTGCCTTGTATCCAAATGCCAGAGCACGATTTTACTAAATATTGTAATTAAAGTATTGTCATCAAATTCGTTAATGGCAATCGTATTAAAATGCCTTGAAAATCGTGGCGTTATTGTGTTTCCAGAACTTGGAGGTCCCATCGCACAAATCATTTGGAGGTCGATCAATTTAATTGGAATGACATCTTTTCGATCATACCACATCCAATGATCAAGCCACATTCTTAATAATTCAATAGGAGGTTGAGCTCCATACGTTTCCTAAACAAATCAACAATTTATTTATTTAAGTACGTAGTTACATAGTTAATATTTTTTGGATCAAATAAAACAACCTTTAATGGCATGGAGATATCATCAACAAAAATTACACATTTCTTTCCAACCGGTGGACCAAAAACTCCTTTTCTCCTCTTGTCCAATTTCGACATTATAATATCTTGAATCTGATTAGCTGAAGTTTGTGCGGAAAAATTTAAAAATAAAGGTTTGTAAATTTCAGTATCGTTCTTTTTAAGAAGAAAATCGATGGCGTAGACACTCTTTCCAGTTCCAGTTGGACCAACAAGAAGTAGAGGTTTCGAATGTTTCACAAGAATTTCTAAAATTGCACTTATTTTGATTGTTTCACTTGTTGTTATAATAATCTGATTAACTGGCATATCACGTGGAATTGGCGGAGCTAAATTTATCTCATCTGACCATAGTTTCCATTTTCCTTTTCCCTAAAAATCCATTATAATTCAGAGAAAGGATGAAGAAAGTTAAATAGCATTACCTCTTTTACAAATCGATAATCAAAAACATTTCCATTTTTAGGAATCTGAAATATGTATGGACGCTTATTTGGATCTGGTCGTAGTTCTTCAGGTATTTTGAATTTTTCAATTAAATCTGTCGGAAACACTTTCTCAGTTAAACCTCTAAATAGTTCTGAGAACTTTAATCGACTATCTGAATCTAAAGGACCGCCAAGTGCCCACACAGCAGAAAAGAAGAATACACCCTTAAAACAAAGATATTTTAATTGTGTTTGAACTTAATCTCTATCAAACTTACTTCTAATTGGGCTCGAATATCAAGATCCGATAAATTCTGAACGTATTTCTCATCTAAATAATCATCCAAAAAACAATCATAAAAATTCATAATTGACACGACGAGATTAGAATCGTATGTTGGAAACATTTCTCGAATTCCACCTTTTCGAATATACCATAAAAGTATTGGACAAAACCTCATAAAGAGTTGGGTTATTACTTCTTTGTTCATTGCATGCAGTGTAGTAGGAAGTTTTGCTTTCCACTTAACAATATTGAAGATAAAAAATTATGAATTAGAAAAGATAACTATAAAATTAACTAACAGAAATTAGTAGCGGCATCCATCCAAGAGAAGAAGGTTCCATATAAATCATACCACATCTTGATACAGTAGCCGGAGATGCAACCTTTAAACCAATAATTTATAAAAAAAATAATGGAAAAACAATAATTTCTTACATCCAAATCCATAGGTTCAAAAATTAAATTTGTAGTTGGTGAAAGTTGTATAATCTCTCCTGACATGAGACACAATTTTTTATTATCATCAAGAACGGTGTTCATATTTTCAATCCATACAGCATCGACTGGACCATCAAATATTAACCATTTTCTATCTAATGTGGTTGATGTAGCAAATTGCCTATAACTTACAGCAAGAATTCCATCACTCCATTCATGAGAAACTTGATCAAATTGACCATACAATTGACCCATTGTTATTGCCTTTGGATTTATTACAGTAAAAACAACCTTATGCTCATCCATTTCACCCTAAAATAACAAGAGAGTGTCAGATGATTTTATCATAATAATAAATTTAAAATAATACAAACCCGTTCTTCAATATAACCTAAAGCTTCTGCTAGCATTCGATAACATGTAGTTTTACCACCAAAAGGAAATCCAACCACCATCAATCCATGCCTTACCACAATCATTTCATATAACTGTTGTGCTTTCTCCAAGAAAAAGTCCGTGCATTGTTTATTGTTTTTAGTGCAAGCGTCTTGAATGGCTTGATTCAGAACAACGTAATCTGATGCTGGCAAATCTACTCCAGGGAACAGATCGGATGTGATTCCCTAGATTTAATTATGTTTTGTAGATTATGTAATAAAGAAACTTTTAAAAGTATAAAATACCTGGAAAAGTGGAACATCCTGATTTAAAAACTTGGCTAAATTTACATCTTTAATTGATCGCAAAACAATTATATCTTCTACTTCATCGGGATATCTTAACTTAAGTGCCCCAGCAGCTTTTAATACAGATTTTACTGCACGCATCCCATAATCATAATGGGGTTGGGTACTCAGTTGTTCTGAGCAAAGTCTGTAGGTGGCAACTATTTTAACCGCTAATGGACGAGCATTCAAATAGCCAAATGCATATAGTTCTATTTCTGAGATTAAAACATAATCGGGAACCATCATTGCAACAGATCTGAACAGAGCTTTTAAATTATCTGGAAGTTCAGATCTTCCAGCATACCCTGGATTCATAGTAATAAAAACGGAACATGTTGGATCTAACTGAAGTAATGATCCCTCAAACAAAAGCGTTGGAGATCCGGAATTAATTCCTCTTTGAATTGTTAAGATTTGTTGTGCGACAACAGACAATACTTCCAAGTCAATTCGATTAAATTCATCAAAACAAGACCAGGCACCACAAGAAGCCAGCCCCTTTAATTTATTAATATTTACCAAATCATAAACCTTATTATTAATAATAATTCCATACTTTAAAAAACTTTCCCAATGCAATATAGTCCAAACCATCTGAACAATTAAAAACAACACATTGTTTCGCTACAGCTTTAGCTAAATCCTTGGTTGTTTCAGTTTTGCCAGTGCCAGCTGGTCCTACATTAGAAATAATCGATTGGATCAATTAATATTATTAGTATCTCTTAAATAAAGCAACGTGTTACATAAAGATCTAAAATATGGAGGAAAACTTAGAAAAAACTTCAATAGAGAAGCTTCTTACTAAAAGTTGCATTAAAATAGCATTAAATATTTTTAAAAAATATAGAATTATAGATTTTAAATAATATTTTTCCTTAATTTATAAACCTCAGTTATTTGTAATGTATTTTTCTGTTTTTTTTAAATTTTCTTAATAAATATAGTTACAGGTATTTAATTGATATTTAAGTATTGTCATATTTTAAAAATCTTACCTTCAGGTGCTCCACCTAAATGTAAATGCAAAGCTCCAAAAAGAGTTCTAAAACATCTATCTGTTAGGGGTGTTATCACTAGCCTTGGCGTATTTCCTAAATACTCATAGCCATACATTAAAGTTGAATTGATCATTCTTGTTGCGAGATTTCCATTCTCCCAGTAACAACGGAATTGACACATCCATTGAAAATCTGTTAATTTTTGTACTTCTAAATTAATCATGTCTAATAGAACATCACGCCCATGAACATCTAGTACAACCAATGCTCCTAAAGTTATACGATTTTGAACCGACAGTGAACCACGAACTAAATCAACAATGTGAGCAATCTGTATTATACATTTCTGATAATATTCCTTTAATGCATCAATTGGGAGTGATTGCATGAGGCATTCTGTTATTTCAAGAGTCCAATATGCACATGAAATACATTGAATCTAATAACAAGTAAAATAAAATGAAAAGTAAGAATAAATTTTATTAATAATTAATTACTGTTTGTCCTGGCCATTTCAATACCCATTTATGACGAATTGTGTTTGGGTAATCCTCATATGATTCCTGCACCATTTTACGTATACTTTTTTTCATATCTCCCTCCAATTCCAGTAACCATTTTTCAACCTGACCACGTGCTTTTGATGTAACAATCACATCAGTCAATAAAACTTCTTCACCTTCACTAGAACGCATGCTAATAACATCCAAAGCTTCAGTAAAATTCAACGTCGCAATTCCTTCAAAACATTTTTTCAAATGTGGTTGAACTCTTGTTGGATCTTTAGTTTCTGATAAAATCTCTAAAAGTTCATCATTTGATAAGAAAAAAAATCGAGGGAAATATAAACGCTTCTTCTCTAAATACTAAAAATTAAACAGAATCTTTATGGCAACCATTTAATTGAAACAACATTCTAACTTACGGCATTCAGTCCCTTTTGAATTACTTCCAGTAAATTAAACGCTTTCTTTAACTTCTCTGACATCTTCTCAATTTCAATAACTGACATAACTTTTGCATCCTCAAACACTTGCCTCATTAAATCTTTCCATATTTTATCTACAGCACTAAAGCGTCGCCCTTCCTCTGGCATTTGTTGTTGAATATCTGGACTAGAAAAAATTGGTTCAAGATACATCCAAGTCGCTTGAACTCTTAACCAATCATCCAAGATATCTTGTAATAATAGAAGTTTTTCTTCCCATGAACTTAAATATTTATAACATATAATTGTATTCATAATTATAAAATAATCATAAAATCCATTCTCACGTTATTTCCTTTTCAAATGGTTTTATGTATGGTGATCCTTTAATCGTTTGGGTTTTAATTATGTGGTCATCAAGTAAAACTTGAATTTCATCTATTGCAGATAGTATATATGTCCCTGTGTCTCTGTATGGATTCACAATAAAAGTAATTTCCTCCCATTCAACCATCATACGTGACATTGCTTTCTCTAAATTATTCTCTTTAGTTGCGCTCTCAGAAATAGTTTCAAATCTCTCGATGTAATCTTCTAATCCGTACTCGATAATCTTATCCAACGTCAATTCTGGTGAGACTTTTATTGGAAATCCAACAATTTCAGATATTTGTTCCCAATGGCGTTCCTTCATTCCCGGATTTCCCAAATTTTGAATAATTGGCATTTGTAATTTAAATTCATCAATTGCCGATTTCAGCTGCAATTTAAATTTTTAAAGATTATTTCAAAAGATCTCGTACAAATTCCTTACATCAATCGCTATTCGCTGTGTGTTCGGACGATCATTAAACTGTTTTTCTAATTTCAATACTGTTCGATACACAACACCAACATCATTGTCAATATCATCTGGATCATGACTCCCAACTTGTGAATGCATCCAAACAGCGAAGCTATCCATAAACTCCTGTCCAGCATCAAATAACTTTTTATATGGAACGAGACGATCATGAGTTTGTTTTCTTAATGGATATTGTGAAAGCTCCCAACCATATGCAGCTTCTTCTGAATTTATTCTATCAATTTTATCCATTGCAGTTATTAAACTAGATTTGCAAAATCAAATATTATTAATTTTTACATTGTAGACAAACAATAAATACCGATTATCCAAGATACTCGCTTTCTTTTTATATTTTAATAACTTTTTAAAATCACCCCAATTTTCATAATCCTGAACTTGTTCCCAATAAATTTCCAAATCTCTTTTAAAACTTTCAATACGCTTTTTAAGATCTTCTTGATATTCAATTGTTTTTTCAGCTATTATATTACGATGTTCTTTGAATACAGATGCCATTTTTAAATACCTAAAATATTCAATACAATTTATGTCAATCATATACCATAATAATTATATCAAGCCAAACTATATAACCATTGAAAGGTGCTGCTATTTTGTTTAATTTCCAGTGGTGAAAATATGGTTAGATTAGTGAGATACAGAAGATGAACAAGATTCTATAATATATTAGAAAGTTTTTTTTCAATAAACATACATCTAATAGAATAAATATCATATAAAAACCGTTTTTAGTTTGTCCTCCATTTCGGAAATTGTTTTATTTTCTGTTGTCATAACATATGCTTTAACGCTCATAAGCTCGGTTGTATCTTTCGGTATCAGGAGTGCTTTAGTGGCAATCATTTCATATTCCGCTCCAAGTCTCGCAACATCCTCTTGCTGATCAGTTGTCATTTTTGTAATCAATTCATTCTGCATAAATCTTGCTAGCTCCTCTAGTGTGTCAATCAAACCTTCACGATGGAATTCATAAAGTCCCATATTTACAACACCCCAAACAGCAACTGGTATTTCAAATTCAATTTCTTTGTAATGTGTAACTAGACCGCAATATTCTTCAAAACTTGGTTTATTTGCGATAAACAGGTCAATGTTTTCAGAATCTAAACCGTTCATTAAGCTCATGTATTTATCAAAATCTTGCATTCGAAGCTCTGGTCCAATCCGCTGTTCTTCTAATAATCTATAGATTTTATATCGGCATTCATCAATTATATCTTTCGGTATTGCTGGCTATAAAGTGAAGCTTTTTTAGTCAAATAAATCGATGTCAATAGTCCACAACTTTACAATAGCAACACCAACACATTATAATTATTCGCGACTTTACAATGTATCAGTAATATTACTCATAATAGGTAAGAGAAGATAGTTTTTTAACTCAAAAATAATTTAACATTCAAGTGTAAAAATCTGAGTGCGAGTGATACTATTGTAAATGTGACACTAAAATTATACTTTAAGGAAAACATGAGTTCCAGTTTTAATATCTAAATAAACTTTGGTTTCAATTCTAGGAAAAAGTTGAACAGCTTTTACTATTAAATCAATCATCCTCAATATTTCAAGTTGGAATTTGGGAAAATTAGGGCTAAAAGTTAATGTATCTTCACTCTCTAATAGAATCGTAAGACGAAATCCAGGATTATTTTTCTAATAAATAAATAAAATTTATATTCTATTAAACTTTATGATATTCAATAATATTACCCCAATGTCACACATAAAATCAGTATATGTATTAAGACTTCGAATACACAAGTCTTGTAATTGCTGTGTCATTAGAGCGGCAACAGAATCAAAGAATCGTCGTAAAAGTCTAGTTTTTGATACATCAGGTATAGTTTTTCTTTTTGTTCCTCTAACAAAAATTGTTTGAATATTACCACTCCATTTTTCATTCAAAATTGCTTTTGTTTCCTCGATTTGACGATTCAAAAGAGACTAAAAAAAATTGGGATTATTCAGAAAACAAGATTCCATTTAGTTTTCTTACTGTAAATTCCGATAAATCATATGCTTCAGTTTTATCACTGAGATTTTTCACATTAACAAAGTTTAATTCTTTGAATTCGGTATGCCAAATCGCCAAAATTTGAGCCAAACAAATATTTATTGAAAATAAATTATTTTTCATTAGTCGGCGATTCTCGTTGTATCTGGGATGGAAATAAAATGAAAGCTAAAATAATGCAACAATATTAGATATTAAAACTAACCTATGCTTCCACTTTAAAGCCATTCCTTTAGCTTCAATGCGTTCTGCTGTGACATTTGCTTTTACTGAATTTTGTTGAAGTGAATCAGAAAGAACAAAGTCAACAATTGCTTTTTTTACCGAAACTAAATATTCTGACTGGATTTCTTTAATGAGCTCGTCTAGTACAGTTTTCCATTTAGCTAGATGCTTTGAAATTAAACTTATAACTCTTTTTAAAACGATTTTATCCATAGGAGCAACGTGTATTGTATCAATTCCATGTTTTATGTAATAATAATAACGCAAAACTTCTTTTTCACAAGTATTTGGAAAGGTATCGTCATCTTTTGTTGTATTTTCATCACCAACAATTATTAAGTCAACCAGTTTTTTACGGAATTCTTCACGCTCTTTTCGCATTCCAGTGTAGGATTTTACTTCTAAAAATAGTAAAAATTGTTATTCAGAATACAAAATGATAACACTAAAATACGTTTTCTTCTTTCGGATACTGAAAGTTGTGAAGCTTTGACTGTTTTCGAGTGTTTAAGGATTTTAGTAGGAAGCGAAAATGTGCCAGGATGAAAAAATTCTTCACATTTAGTCGGCTTATTTAATTCATTCCAAAATTGCTTAGAAAGATATTCTCCATTGGCCCTTCTCTTAATGTTTTTTTTATTCCCATTCATTCTTCCTACAATTGTAAAAAAATCTATGTTAATGAGAAGTAGATGTAAAGTCAATTTAACATTAATAATAAAGTAAACCAACATCAATAAAAATGTAATTAGAAATAAATGAATTAGAATAAATGAAGCGATGAATTCAATGAGATTATTTTATAATAGCAATGATGTGCTTACTTAGGTTAGAATAAACTCGGAAATCTCATAAATATTACAAAAAATAGAACAACAAGATTAACATTCAATTAAACTGATTTCAATCAAATTATAGAAATAAAATTGCTTATTAGAACTTGTAAAAAATATACTATTTGTTAATTTTGTTTCCCTAACGACTAAAGAATAATCCCAGTAAACCATGTATCCAGATAAAGTAGTTGATTTAATATAATAATTCTGTACGAATGGTAAGCCTCCTTTTTTTCACAGAGAAACATAATATAATAAATTAACGCAAATTCAAAACTGAATAAAAGTCTTTTATGAAAAAGTCTTTTGTGTGAACTACATACATAGGAGCGGAGTTTTTTAAGTTCGCGGAATGGAGCAGAAAAAGATGGGAAAATTTTTTAATAATATTTTTATTTTTCAATATAAAATCTCCTTAATATGAATGCATTTATTGTAATGGAATCAGCATTCTAGAACACATCTTGCCCTGACTTTTGTTATCCCTGAACCATCTTAAACATTGTGGAAATAATAATAAATTAAATAAATTGAAGGAAAAGAAAAGTATATAATTAAATTATTTTTTAATGAATATTATTAAAAATAATAAAAATAAATACTTAACTCCAAGAAAATCATTGAAAATTCTTAAGAATTAAAACTAAAAGATAAATACTAATTACTAAATTCTTGCTCTTAACATCTGAATATTTGTTTTTTGGTACTACAACAATAATAGGAACAGAAAAATGCTAACCTCAATTCAAAATCATATAAAAAATAAATAAATAAGAACAAAGAATTTTACAAGCAAAACTTATTTACAAAAATAATAGTAGAAGGCAAAAGTTTATTACACCAACTCTATTCTTTGGTAATACATAATTATATAGAGAATATACAGATATTTTAGTGATAAATCATCTTCACTGTAAATTTAAAGGTTGGCAAATAACATGGAAAAAGAATATATGTAGAACGTATTAATTGATTAAGGTTGATATAAAATAATAACAACAATGTTTTAGAGAGATAAAAGGAAATGTTATATTCAAAAATAATAACAATAAAAATATAATATATTATTATCTATTAATCATTTTTATTAATACAATACAGAATATATTATTATAATAATTTGCAAATTTACAAAGTTCGTTTTTAAAGTTTTTCTTATAATTTTATAATTAAACATTAAAAATACTTCCCAAAAAGAATGTCATCATTATTAAGGCAAGTACATATGCACATTGTTTTGATAATTGTTCTGATAATTGCATTGGTAGAGAATCCGATTATATTTTCTTTTTTGTCTTCAATTGTAAAATCTAACCTATTTCTCCTGAAATTTAGTTTTACCCTGTTTTCTTTTTGTATTTGTGATACCAAATCACGATATTTGAAATTATTATTAGTTAAGATCAAATTTGCTAAATTCATTTTGTTTACCTTCTTTATTTCCTTATTATTGGACAAAATAATAATAATTATTAATATATATATTTATTAATATAATATGACCTTTTTGATTTTATTGCATTCGCGTCAACAATGATGTCAGACGTTAGAATTAATACATTCAATGGCAACAACTAGATGAAAAAAAAAATAACGATTTTTACTTGGCTTTTCTTTGCATGTTATTTTAATTGAAACTTAATCAATGCAAAAACATAAATTAAAGCCAGTTGGCATATACATTTCTTATATGTACGTGCATTTGGGTGCGTTCGTGTTATATATGAAGAAATAGAAAACTATAATAATATATAAAAAACTTATTTCTGGATAATATGAAATTTGATCATGAGGACAAAGGAATAATTTCAGCAAAGATATAATACCAAGGATCAAGATATAATATTGTGCAATTTTTGTTCTATCGTATAAAACGCTATTTTATAATAAATTAAATATAAATTCAGTTTATTTGGCCTTTTTCTACAATTGTTAAATATCTTTTAATTCAGAGCAAATATGTACTAATACAGTAACAAATGTAAATATGTTAAATATGCCATCAATTTGGTAAAAAGAACGAATTTACTAAAAAATTATTTATTAAGAAAAAATTGAATTGAGTTCGAGTCTCGGTTGTGTGGTATAGAAGGTTTTTCATTCAATATAATTATACAATGCATACTGGTAAGGATAACTTTTTAGTTCTTACTAACGATAAGATTATTAATCGTTTAATTTTATGGTATTATAACGTCATCAATGTGAAATTTGTCTTAAGCATTTCTCTTTTCCTTATAATCTTCGAATTCGTACGGGTCGGTTTATAAATAATTTAGTCATTGAATGATTGAATAGAGCCGTTCAAATGTCAATATTGTAATTTATGTTTTATTCAGCAAGTTACCCTGAAAATACACTTGCGGTAATTAATTTTATTAAGAAAAACTGGTACAAATAATTAAGGGTGTTGTTTTTAGGTTCTATATTCAAATGTCATATTTGGGAAAAAGTTTATAATATTACTATTATTATTTTAACTCGTTATTTGTTTCAAGGAGAAAAACCATATGAATGCATGTTTTGCAATAATAAATTTGGAAGTATAAGTAAACAACGAGCACATACCAATGATTATTGTAAAAGTAATAATAATATGATAAGGAAAAATACAACAAAATTATAGGTACAACGGTTTTGTAATTGCTAATTTCAATTTCTTTTTATTTATTTTTTGCAGAGTTGTTAACAAAATCGAGGAATGAATATTAGGGAATTTTTAATGGTTTAAATTTTTTTACAATTGTAAAATAAAAAACGACAGGCAAGTATGGCTGTATGCTTCGTCGAATATTATGCAATAGTATTTTCAGCATTTAACACGAACGGATAACAATATACCGAAGTTCTGAAAACCCCTCCATGGAACCATCATTTAATATAATAAAACACTAATCCCAAAATTTCATTGAAACCAGTTCACGGGTTCTTAAAAAAACTGATTTTTTTCAAAAAAATTGTATGAGAGGTGCTTCACCCCATGCTCCTAAAATCAATATGGTTCTATGATGGACCAATAAAATACTAATCCCAAAATTTCATTGCAATCAGTTGTTGCAATCCTCAGGAATCTGATTTTTTCCAAAACAATTGTATGGGGGGTGCTCCACCCCGTGCCTCGATCCCCCCCCTTAAAAGTGAATTTTTTAATAAAAATAATATTTGAAAGAGAATGTCCATTTAAATGTTTAACATCTGTGCTTGCTACCGTTTGTCGTAAAATTCGTCGTCTTTATGTGGCTCATCTATAGTTTGCATTTTATTGTAAATTTACGCTACCATAGCGAGACGTAATTTTTGAAGGACAACAGCTTAGAGAGAAATTTAGATAAACTTATATTTCACATAAATCAATGTTTAAAGTAGGGTTTTTGCAAAATAATTAAAATAACAAAATTTTAGTTTAAAAAATAATTAAAAATAAATTTATAAATGAAATGAATTTCTTTTAAACCAGCTACAAATATACTTAAATAAATGTCCATGAGACAATATTCAATTAGTCTAGCTCCTGTGTAAAAAACGAAAGCTTTTTTGGAACCACAGATAAGAACAACACTTTTGAGTATATAAAAATGCATCAAATAAAATGTTAGAAAAATTTTAATTTATTAATTGTATTGTATTTCAATTTTTTATTAACCTATATCAACGAGACTAAGGTTATTATTAACCTTAGATCCTACTATTTTTGAGGTGGGTTCTGAACAACCTAGCATCTGCACAATGTCTGCTCTTAGGAAACCTGCAGATTACTTAAGAAATCGTAATATTCTTACGATTTAAATCACCCTATATGTAGGTAAATAATTAATATATTGTGTTATAAAAGATTTGTGATTATTTTGATAGGATTATTTGATCAAAGAATCTATTTTAGGCAATAGATCGGATCATCAAACGTGTAAATGATTTAACATATTCGAGATTGTGAATAGTCCTTTATATAAACAGTAATATTATCATTTTAGTAAATAAAGAATATAGATTATTTGATTAAAACTTAAAGTTTTTTATTAATTTTTTTGTTTGTTTCTCGCTAAAACTTTCGCCTGATATAATTTTGCAAAAAAAATAATTATAGATATACAGATTTCGTAGTTATATAATAAAGACTTCTATATAGTTAATCCTTTTAGAAGATTAAAGTTAATTCTTTGATTTATCAAAGTCAACTGAATAAAAACTTTCGGAATTTAATTCACCACGTTAACTTAAGTAAAAAAACACGTTACTTAAGTTGCAGTTTAAGTCATGCCAGAGAAGTTTTTTTCCACTTAAATAAGTTATTTATTGACTTCAAAGTCGAAATACTTGCATTCTTAATTTTTTTTTTCGGTTAAAGTCAAAAGTGTACCACGACAAACAACAACACATTACTTGGCTCAAAGATTTAAATATTTTTCGTATACTGTAATGTAGGAATTTCGCTTTAGTAAGAATTTTCTTCAAGATTATATTTAGCATAGAAGTAAATTAAATTTTATGAAAAGGGAGGAGAATTAAACTATGTACTTTTTAATATTGCGGCTGATTAATCAAATTTAACTTGTCAAATTAACAAAAATTGTGAATCAAATGTTAAAATTTCCTATTCATCTCTAATAATATAATCATAATAATACAATGAATAATTTATGCATTCTTATTTTACTCTATTTTTTTGTTTACGTTGAAAGTTTTAATGTTATACTAGTTTATGGTACTAGTTAATCTTAATAGAATTTAATATATGCCGCCAATAACAACAGTAACAAAAAAGTGCACAATATTGTGTTTTTATTTGTTTTTGGACTATTTTATGTATTGAAAATGTGTTACCAGACAGATTTTTTAATTCATATCGATGGAATATTATAATTATAACAATTATAAAAATGTATCGCAGTCTTGCCGGGACCTAGGCAAGTACCTTTTGTTATTGTCGCCGTGTCCAGTAGGAGTATCGGGGTTAAAGAATAATTCTAAACTAAATTCATAACTTGATTTATTTTTCATATTCAATACATCATTTTGAATTATGTGAGTGATATGAAATTTATTCGAATTTCTGTAACACAAAAGACTTAAATTAAATTTATTAAAGAGTTTTTAATTATCAAAGCACTGTAGATTTCTTCATCAACAAAAAATAATTTATTTTTCTTTTCAATCTTTAAAAACATAACATTACATTACGTAAAAAGGAGATGCAAATTGAAAATAAAGATAAGATTTTGGCAGAACCAAACAAAAATAATTAAATCTAAATCCGTTTTAAAAAAAATCGAAATTAATTTATTTTAGAACAAGAGAAAAATGTTGTTAACTTATATTCGATTTCCTATTAATTAATTCATCAATACATAATTTATTATTTATTTTGAAAACCACGTTACTTAGAATAAAGTTATAATTTGTTTTCAAAATACTGTGTTCGACCTACATTTTCTGTTGTTATTAAATTTGAAGAAAATTGCCTATTAAATATTCAGGTATCACTGAACTTTAATTTGTATTCAATTCAAACATTCTAAACAAAAATATGTTATAAATCTTTAAAATTTCAATATTTATCGTTTTCAATAGAATTCTATGAAAAATATTAAAGGAAATAGAGACTATGCATTGAACTATGTAAATTGTATTATATATGTGATGTGTTATATATTTTTCATTTTATCAATATTTCACAAAACAATATGATACAACACATTATTCCTTTTTTATTAATCTATATAATCACACACTCTGTCATAAAGTTAAAGTTTACAAAATTACAAAGCTACACGACAAATAAAAAAAATTAGAAATAATCAATTTATTTATTCAGAAATATTTTTTTAAATTAATTTAATTGAAATTTATTAAGACTTTAATTCATTCTTAATTTAAATACTCCTGTTATGCTATGTTCATGACAATCATTTACTTTAAGTTAAATGCAAGTGAAAAGTATGAAATACATTATTATATGATAAATTTTGTAGCTTGTTCTTTATATAATTTTGGATGTTTTGAATCTGGTGTAAATTTAGATCATTAACTTTAATTAACCAAACCACATATTAATACTAGTCCCGTACTAAATAATCACTATACTTCAAGAGTTTCAAATTTATTCTAATTTGTCTTACACATACATAATTAAAGAACATAAATTTGCTGTCGAAAATTAAGGATCATTTTTACACTTTATTAAGTGTTCCTTTTAAAATCCTTAAAAATTCTTTAACTATAAAAGCTGAGAATTGAACGTATTGATCATTTTAGGTCGATAATTCAGTGAGACATTTTTACGACTATTTAATTTTTGATAAAATTTGCTAAAATGAATAACGAGAGAATAAAATGCCTTAGGCATTTTAGTTATATTTATATATTTATTTTTTATCCTTGTTTTATTTATACATACAAAATATTTAAATATATTTTTTTTGGTAGTAAATAATTATTTATATTTAAAAATAATCCTTAATCTATTATATAATTGCAATATTTAAAGAAAAATTAAATCGAATAATAAAAAATAAATTTCTAATAATAATTTATTGAGTTTAGTAATTTCTTATCCAATTGTTCTTATATAAAAACTAGTTTTTTGAGTTAGTAAATAGAATTAATGATTATTATTGTCTTATTTTTCTCGATTTACTTATAATTTTTTAATTTCTTCAACATTATTTACAGGTTTATTTACCAGTATAAGATTGGTTTTTCCTTTATGAAAGATTATCGATTAATATTAAATGATATAAAATAATCTAGAAAAGAATTACTTAAGTTTATCAAGTGTTATACTATAGAATTTAACTAAAATATTACTATTAATAATAGATTTCAAATAATTTATTCGAAATATTTAAAAATTGAAGTACAAAAAAATATAATCATTTTGAAAGATTAAAGAAATTTGAGAATAAGATAACATTCTCATGTATATATGTATTCTTTTCTGTTAGGTTGAAAATATTTATATAAATAGTAGAACGATTTTAATATTAAAGTCAGTTAGTGCAGAATACTGTAAACTTTATATTTGCAATTGGACAATAACAAAAGTGATAAAATGAAGGTAAATTGTGAAAAAATATAATCAGTCAAATTTAAATTGGACATATTCTTTCAACCAATAACGATTTTTATTTGAAAAATGTTGTGAAATTTTTGTAAAAATAAAAGTATCTAAGTTTTAAATAAATTGCAAGTGCACCTAAACCGTCTTCCAAAGAAAACCATGGGCCATTGGCAAAAACAACAAAAGGACAACCTGCAGGAACAACAAAAGCTGCAGCACATGGAACATCTAAAGAAAATCATGGAGGGTCAAATGCAGGACAAAATGGAGGTTCTACTGGTACAACTCATGCAGGAACAAATGGGGGACCACAGGGAGGTTCAACTGGAGGAACTACAAAAGGACCAACAGCGAAAACAACCAAAGGTGTAGCACATGGGGGAACTAATGGCGGAAGCCAAGGAGGCAATAATGGCGGAAGCCATGGTGGATCTAATGGCGGAAGCCAAGGAGGAAATAATGGCGGAAATCATGGAGGACCTAATGCCGGAAGCCAAGGAGGAAATAATGGGGGAAATCAAGGAGGAAATTATGGCGGAAACCATGGTGGATCTAATGGCGGAAGACAAGCCGGAAATAATGGGGGAAGCCATAAAGGACCTAATGGCGGAAATCAAGGAGGAAATAATGGCGGAAGCCATGGTGGATCTAATGGCGGAAGCCAAGGAGGAAATAATGGCGGAAATCATGGAGGACCTAATGGCGGAAGCCAAGGAGGAAATAATGGAGGAAATCAAGGAGGAAATAATGGCGGAAATCATGGAGGACCTAATGGCGGAAGCCAAGGAGGAAATAATGGCGGAAGCCTTGGAGGACCTAATGGCGGAAATCAAGGAGGAAATAATGGCGGAAGCCATGGTGGATCTAATGGCGGAAGCCAAGGAGGAAATAATGGCGGAAATCATGGAGGATCTAATCGTGGCAGCCAAGGAGGAAATAACGGCGGAAATCAGGGAAGAAATAATGGCGGAAGCCATGGAGGAACTAATGGTGGAAGTCAAGGAGGAAATAATGGGGGAAACCAAGGAGGAAATAATGGTGGAAATCAAGGCGGAATTCATGGAGGATCTAAAGAGAACAACGGAGGCCCCAATGTCGGAAACCATGGACAAACTACAAAAGGAACAACAGCAAAAACTACAAAAGGCCAACCAGGAGGCGTAACAAAAAGTGGATCATCTAAAGAAAATCATGGAACAACAGCAACACCAAAAAAGGCAGCATAAATCAAAAGTTAAACAACTTTGAGTGACTATTATATTTAAATTAGTTATTTGGTGAGGGGCTATAATAATTGAAATTGTTAAAATAAAATATATTTTATTTAATAGAATATATTCAAAAATTTCTACTGTATATTAATTTGTATGAATTCGGTGTACTTTCTTTAATAAGAATTATTTTTACACCGATTGCTTTTTGAAGCAACGTATTTTAGTCAGAATGCTTTCTTGGGAAAAATATTTGTTTTTTAAGATGAAATCAATTTCATAGTTATATGTTTTCTGTAACACAACACATATAAGACAATATATGTTTAAGACAACATATTTTCGGCCCTTAAATTGAGTTTTGCAGAAAAGTTTTTGTTAGTTTAAAAAAATTATATTTAGTAGAAATTTAACATCTTTAATAATGTTATTATATATTAATATATAAAACTATTTATTCATAATGAAAAAAGAAGAAAGGAACCAGTTTAAAAGTTTTTAAGAAAATCATCATATTTACTTAAAAGTATTTTTAAGTAAAACCAACTGTTGAGCCTTGTATTTAGAGAGAAATATAACTAACTAAATAAATAATAAGAAAAACCTATATGAAAAATTAATACAGAACTTATTGCATCTAAAGCGAAATTGATATTTGAATTTCTCGAATATTTTGGAATTTGTTATTATTTACAATCATTCTGAAACAGAAAAATGTGTGCTTAACAAATAGACTGAACTAAGTTTAATTTGCAAACAAACCGAAACGGTTCATACTATTTTTAATGGACTCGTAATAAATTTTGAATCGCTCCAGATTCCTCTATAAAATTTCAAATTACCTATGTATAATTATACTTGTCAATATAAGAGCGATAGTAAATCCATTACCCGCAGTTTATGGAGTGATTCACCATCCAATTTTAAGGTAATTCTGTGCATAATCAGAAAGTCTAACTTTGTGTTGTAAATAAAAAAACTCACACAAAAAAAAAAGTCAAAGTTATTTACTAGACAAGAGTATTTACTAAAATGTTAATAATAAAATCTCAATATGCGTTAGATGATCTAATGTTCTTATGTGATATAGGCATATAGCACAACAAACTGTAATGGTATGCTCAAATTTAACTATGTATGAATATGAAAGCATGAAATCTTTCATGCCAAAGTTAGACATATTAGAGAAAACTTTGAAATATTTTCCATGTTTGCTTAAGCTTTTCAAACTACGGTAATTTTTGAGAATAATATTATATAACAAATATTGAAGAAATAAAAGAATTTTTTTTTAGAATATGCAATTGGAACACAATTTACCATTTTTGCTGACTCTTCATCAAATTAAATTTTAAAATTTGGGTTTAAGCTTCATTAATTGAGTTTTATTTTTATTAATAATTTAGAATTTGTAGAGTTTCGCAATATACTTTTATGGAGAGTGAGTTTTGATAAACCAACAGTAGAAAAAATTTAAATTTCTTTGTCGCAATTAATTTTGCATAAAATATAATTATACCATTGAATAAAATTCAAAATTTTAATTTTATTCTAAAAAGAATAAAAAGAATAGTTTTACGTACTTTTATATGTACGTAACTTACTTGAACTTACCATTTATAATAATTACATATATAAGTACTTTCAATTTTGTTTACAATTATATTTAAGAAAAATATTGCCAACATTATAAATTGGCGTATATTCGTTCCAATTTGTAATGTACATATAAAGAATAACAAATACCATAATCAATATCAAATCCATGTTTTTGTGTTAGGTAGGATTAAAATAAATTAAGTTTTGCCGAAAAAAGTAAACAAAGCGTTTTTTATTGCAAAACTTAAAGCGAGTTTCTGATTTAAAATTTGCCAGACTTGATATGGACGCCAAATTGATTTATGATTTTTTAAAAATATTTAAAAACACAGCAAAATCAGAAATTTATTCTAGTTTATTAGAAAAATACCCAAAACCCGCTTTTTGAATTTATTCCCTTTCCCATTAAAAAAACATCAAAAGTAATAACTTTTAAAATATTACATCAAATTATACAATTTATAATTAATTCTGGTAAAGGAAAGTTCAAAATAATTAATTAATTAAAAAAAAAATTAATTTTATAATATCATTGGGGCTTGGTAAATGAATAAAATAAACTATTTTCAAAAAATCATAAGCTGTAAAATAATGAAAAAAAAATTTTTTCCATACAACAGATTAAAGATTTATCATTTACCTTTAATTCTAACTATTAAATTTATCGGTTAATATAATAGTTGTTGACAAAAAATTAGTCTGAACATTACTATGTTTCGTGAAAATAGCGAATTTCCAAACTTTTTCGTAGCAAAATACTCATTTAGTCAGTAGAATTATTAATTAATAATTACCGTCTAATTTTTTTGCAAATTACTCATAATTTTTTAATTTCTTCAACATTATTTACAGGTTTATTTACAATTATAGGATTGGTTATTGTGTTTATCAAAGATTATCGATTAATAGATAATGATACAGAATAATCTAAGAAAGAATTATTTTACTCTACTAAACGATACTTACAAAGTAACGAAATTTCCATTTGGATAATAATAAGTAATATAAAAAATTATAATAATTTTGAAAGATTAAAGAAATTCAGAAGAACGAAATATGTTAAAAATATTTATATAAATACTGGAACTATTTCAATATTAAAGTCAGTGATTGCAGAGAACTGCATACTTAATATTAATAATTAACAAAAACAAAAGTGATAAAATGAAGGTATATGTAGTTTAAGTGTGAAAAGTTTTTAATTTTTATTCAGTTTATTTTAAAATAATTATATTTGTATATTTATTTTATTTTAAAATTATTAATCGCTTTTCGCAAGTATAAGTTAATATTTTGAAGCATAATTGCAATATCTCCTCTTTTCTTAAGCGAGTAATACTTTTAATTATTCTGGAAGAATTTAAATTGGTCAATATATTTCCAAAAGTTAGTCAAATTTCAAAAGTTGTAATATTTGTCAAAAATTAATAAAAATCACACAAACGGGAAAAAGTTTTGACTTACGATTCTATTAGATTATTCGCTTATAAAATTCTTTACTTATTATAAACAGAAATAAATTATAACCGTCACAATGGAAACCATGAAGGTCCTAATAGTGGCAACCATGGAGAAAAGGATAAGCATTGAAAACGAAAACTTTCTCAATTTAGACTTGTTGGTGGAGGAAAATAATAATTGAAATTGTAAAAATTCACTACATTTTATTAAATGAAATGCTTTCGAACATTTATGTTGTATATTTATTTTATTGTATCCCCTCCTTGTTTTGGAGGCATTCTTTAGATATTAAAAAAAAATACTTGTTACGTTCGATTGTTGAATTTTAACATTTATGTTCTCGCGGAATTAGTCCTTATTTAGTCCCAATCCAATATGTAGTCTATTGTGTCAATGGATATTGTATAAGTATAAGTTGGTTACGACTAGAAGATATGATTGAAAAACTTTGGTGTAGACTGGTGCCTTTCATATCAAAAACAAAAATGTGTTTAATCAATTCAATTTACCAATTTATGAAATTTATAGTAAAAAAGTTATTTGAGTGTTACTATCTTAAAAAACTTATCTCCATCGTGTGACCATCATACTATTTCCCTAAACTAGATGCAGGCGTAAAAATACTTACGCATATAATATAAAAACAGAACATTACATTGTGTGCCTCGAGGCACACGCAAATGCATTGTTTTCGGCAGCGTAATAATTTTCTTATTAAAAAACTAATTTCATCGAATTACAGTTAATTATAACCAAATACTTTATTTTTTTTCATTAAAACAAATGGGTTAATACATATAGGTAGAAAAAGTTTAAATCACAAAAATTCATTAGTCTTAAATAATTATCAAAGCAACAAAATATAATAAAAAAGGTAAAAAAATGATACGAACAGGATAATCATATGTATAGCAGTGCAGCTATATTGGTTTTAAGGTGAACTGTGGTTTACAACGAACTCAACTCTACTCTACGATTTTGTGTATACGTATAAAAAAACATTTAGGAATAAAAATATTGCGTTGTGTTAGTGAATCAGTATAAAATCAGCTTGTTTTATCATGTTTTCTACACAATGATTATTTGAGACAATCTTTAATAATAGAAAGAGTAAAATATAATAATTCTAATAAAATAAAATAATAATGAAATTATTTTTGATTTACACTTACTCAACTGGTCAACACCTACCTTGGTGTTGAGAAAATTTAATCAAAAACTCTACGTTTTGTCTATTATTCACTCATACAACGCAATATTGCTTCGTAATGGAAAATTTTCAAATTTTTATTTTTAAAAGACACAATTAAAAGAAAATTTTAAAAAAAATTTTTTTCTCACATACTAACAAAGGGTCAAATTGGTGGTTATTGCAACTTTTATCCCCAAAAAAGTGGTAAAAAAAATCCTGTCAGTCCGGACTCCGTATGTTTACACGATAACTCAAAAACGCGTGAAGTGATTTCAATAAAATTTTGGGATTAGTATTTTTTTGGTCCCCTATTGACTTTAGGGGGGGATCGGGGCACGGGTTGGAGCACCCCCATACAATTGTTTTGGAAAAAATCAGGTTCCCGAGGATTGCAACAACTGATTGCAATGAAATTTTGGGATTAGTATTTTTTTGGTCCATCATAGAACCAAATTGATTTTAGGGGGGATCGGGGCACGGGGTGGAGCACACCCCATACAATTGTTTTGAACAAAATCAGATTTTCGAGGATTGCAACAACTGATTGGAATGAAATTTTGCGATTAGTATTTTATTGGTCCATCATAGAACCATATTGATTTTAGGGGGGATCGGGGCACGGGGTGGAGCACCCCCATATCATTTTTTGTTATTATATTAAATGACAATACTATCGCAAAACATTCGACGAAGCATACAGCCATACTTGCCTGTCGTTTTTTTTCACACATTCCTAAATTTTTTTTATACGTATACACAAAATCGTAGAGTAGAGTTGATGTATAGAGTTGAGTGCGTTGTAACCGTACCACTGATCCTAGTTGTTACTGTTGTATTGAAACAAAGAGTGGATAATTCTTCAAATTCCAAAACTATTTTTTTATATTTCGTAATTATAGACATACATAAGTTCTTCATACACTTTTTTTAAAGATTATTCTAAATCTCAAGATTTTATATACAATTCAATAAGACCTGGTCGAATAGCAGGAGATCAAACAGTCACCGATATTAGAGTCTTATTGTATGACTCATCTGGAACTATTAAATGCAAGTTACATTACGAAGATGATTATGCAGAACTGCCCCAGCGGATAAATCGTTTTCCTAAACATGAAGTAGAGCTGACTATGTTACATCGTACAAGATTGAAGATATCCGAACAAAAATTCCAGCACCTTCAAAGCTTAAAAATTGTTATACCACGGGATTGTCATTCTTTTTATGATAATTTACCTCATTAGATTTATGTAGTTCTACTTTAATATTTTTTGTAAGCATAATTGCCAAAAATGCCAAATTTGAAAATAGAATTCCGCACAAGTTCCTATATTTTGATAACAATGTTTTTTTTTTAAACAATCAATGAATTTAATTTTAAGAAACATATTTAATAAAAAACTTAAAAATAAAATATTTTTTTGCAAACATAAACGGTTTTTCTCTTCTCCTGAACATTTAAAAAAATGGTTAATGTGCGGTATTGCACCTTAAGTAATGCTGTGTGATTAGTAAGCAAATATTATTTCATATTTTTAAAAACACAAGATGAAAATAATCAAAAAAAAATAAAATAATAACAATAATCGTAATCTGAACAGAAAAATAATAGTTTTAAGAACTGTATGTTAAACCCGGCCGAGAATAAATTCGCCATAATATTTTTCTCACAATAATTCAATTTAATTCTTAAGTAAGAATATATAAATTTTGAAATATTAAAAGTAAAGTAAAATACATTATATTATTAAATTTATTCTATAAAAAACAGCACATAAATGATTTATGATAAAATCCTTTAATTAAGTATATTTAGGTTCTAAAAATAAACTTAAAATATGAAATGAAACAATAATAATAAACATAAACAAGTAATTTTTTTCTGTTAAAATTCATTATTTTATATTTATTTTTATTATTATATTTTTTTATTTATTTTTATTATTATATTTTTATATTTATATTTATAAAAGCTTGAAGAATTCAACTAATTAAAAAATATAGAAATAATAAAATAGCTCCATCAATCAGACCTATCAATAGAAAAATTAATAAATAACACATTAAAAGCAATGGTGTTGAATTCACAAATTAAATACAAACTATCGTGATTCTGCGAGAATGAAATCTGAAGTATTGATGAATATGAATGATTTTTAGTGACACAAAAATATTTCAACTATAGATAATAAAATAATTTGTTAAGAATTATGAACTAATAAATTTATACATTATGTTTAAAATTGATTGACATGCAATTATTTTATCTTAAATAAATTGCATATGCCTTCACCAAGAGGTGAATTGAAATATTGGATGAACAGTGAACTTAAGGTCAACTTACCTGGAATTTATTAAAAGTATGTGTGTGTGTATGATAAAAGAATTTAATTTAATTTTTTTTATAACTTAAATTATTTTTTCTTCATTGTAATCTTCCTCCTTTAATTAAAACAAAACAAGTCTATTTAGTCTATTTTCCAAAGTAATGCGAATAAAAAAAATTATTATAAGCTGAGTAACAAAAACTACACGAAATTATTAAATTGGTAACGTTTAGTTAATTTTAATTTTTAAATATAAAAAAATGGTTAATCTAATAATCATGTTCTAAGAAAATTTGTTCTTTTCCAAAAAACATCCAATCTGCTAAAACTCAAAAAACTGTTGTTGTTTATAATTATATATATATATATATTTCACCTCAGTATTATGACGTCTTAATTTTAATTACAAGACTTGTGTATTCGAAGCCTTATATCTATAAATCTAATACCTAGAAGTGAGATATAATTAGGAAACTACTGATATCAGAGATCTTCTTCATAAAATATTCTAGTTATCATTTTAATAAATGATATATTTTCCTTTTAGTTTTCATTTTTAAAAGTCTATCTATACGAATGAAAGAATTCTCTATTTCTATATTGATGTCAGGATTATTTTGCAGCTGAAATAATTATTAAATAATAATTTGAATACAATTTTTAAGATATTAGTTTTTTTTTTAAGTTTTGTTAATGAATTAAGTATTCTCCAGACAACAGGCAACATATTAATCAATTAAATAATATTTTAATTAATTCTTTTAATTGAAGTTTTCATGGAGAAAAATTGATTGAATTAAAAACACAATTTTTCTTAATAAAAACTTTAAATAAAATAATTTTTAAGTAAATTCGTTCTTTATGCCCAATTGAAGGCATATTTAACATATTTACATTTGTTATTGCCATAGCACATATTTGCGCTGAATTAAAAGATATGTAACAATTGTATAAAAAGGCCAAATTAACTGAATTTATATTTAATTTATTATAAAATATAATTTAATTTATTATGAAATTGCGTTTTATACGATAGAACATTAATTGCACAATATTATATCTTGATCCTTGGTACTATATCTTTGATGAAATTATTACTTTAACCTCATGATCAAATTAAATCAATCTAAAACAAATTATTTGATATTATCCCAAAATAAGTTTTTTATATTGTATTATAGTTTTCTCTTTCTTCATATATAACACGAAGGCACTCGAATGCGCGTACATATAAAAAATTTATATGTTCGACTGGCTTTAATTAAAATAACATGTAAAGAAAAGCCAAGTAAAAATCGTTATTTTTTTTTCATCTAGTTGCCATTGACTGAATTAATTCTAACGTCGGACGTCACATCATATATAAAATTAAAGCAATCGACTTGAGGTTGTTGACGTGAATGCAATAAAATCAAAAAGGTCATATTATAATAATAAATAAATAGTAACATTATATATTAGTAATTATTATTATTTTGGCCAATTAAAAGGAAATAAAGAAGGTAAACAAAATGATTTTAGCAAATTTGATCTTAACTAATAGTAATTTCAAATATCGTGATTTGGTATCACAAATACAAAAACAAAACAGGGCAAAACTAAATTTCAGGAGAAATAGGTTTTATGTGGATGAAATTGAAGAAAAAATTAAAATAAATATTAATAATATAGATATTAAAACGACATTAAATGCTAAAAAATTAACTGATTCATTTTTTACAGAAAAGAAAATAGAAGATTCTACAATTGAAGACAAAAAAGAAAATATAATCGGAATCTCTACCAATACAATTATCAGAACAAATATCAAAACAATGTGCCTAAATAATGATGACATTCTTTTTGGGACATATTTTTAGTGTTTAATTATAAATTTATTAAAAAAATTTTAAAAACGAACTTTGTAAATTTGCAAATTATTATAATAATATATTGTGTATTGTATTAATAAAAATAATTAATAGATAATAATATATTATATTTTTATTGTTATTATTTTTGAATATAACATTTCATTTTATTTCTCTAAAATATTGTTGTTATTATTTTATATCAACCTTAATCAATTAATACGTTCTACATATATTCTTTTTCCATGTTATTTGCCAACCTTTAAATTTACAGTGAAGATGATTTATCACTAAAATATCTGTATATTCTCTATATAATTATGTATTACCAAAGAATAGAGTTGGTGTAATAAACTTTTGCCTTCTACTATTATTTTTGTAAATAAGTTTTGCTTGTAAAATTCTTTGTTCTTATTTATTTATTTTTTATATGATTTTGGATTGAGGTTAGCATTTTTCTTTTCTTATTATTGTTTTAGTACCACAACACAAATATTCAGATGTTAAGAGCAAGAAATTAGTAATTAGTATTTATTAGTTTTTATTAGTATCTATTAGTATCTATTATAAAATAAATAATAAGCCCTGAAATAACTATTAAGATTTATATTACATTCTTATGAATTTTCAATGATTTTTTTGGAGTTAAGTATTTATTTTTATTATATAATATGAACCTACAGCCTACACATATATTTTTTTTATATATATGTCGCTTTTCTATTAAATAAAATGCATTACTATACAGCATACAATAAATTATATAATTAAGAATTTTTTAAACAAAAAAGTTTTATTTACTAACCTAAACTAAAACCGAAAGCTAACATAAAATAGAAGTTATATTATAATAAAAATTATAGAAAACCCCATTCCCTAGAATTTTTTTACGAAATTTTTAAAGTTTTCTTCATAAAATTTTATTATCATTGATATACTATATAGTATATTATTTAGTAAATATATTTACTCCCATTATGCGCATCTGGTTAATATGGTTTCTAGATAAAATGGATTGCTTAAATAACCTACATTTACTGTCCAACGAGGGCAATCCTTATTTCATTAAAGCTGGAAACCGACAAAGGTGGCAGCATGAGAAAATATCTCCTATGGATAAATCTGCTAAGCAATATACACAAATTATAACAGAAGAAAAAATTAATTCAATTGGAATCTCTGAAGAAAAAGAATTACCACTTGAAAGTATAATTGGTAAAAAAATAAAATATTAATAAAAGCATAAGTAAATAATTGTTTCACTTTTCATCTAGAAACAATGAAATTGCAATGTAACATTTGTTTCAAACAATTTAACAACAATCAAACTTTCAAACATCATATCAGAGGACATAAAACTCCAGAATTTATATGTGAAATTTGCAGTAAACCATTTTGGACTAAATGAGAATTTCTACAACATGAGAAATTAATCCATTTAAAAGAAAAACCCCACAAGTGTGTAGAATGCAATCAAAGTTTTTTCTTTAAAATCACTAAAAATTCATAACTTTAACACTGGTAAATCATTAATTTATTAGAATTTTTGTTCCTATTTTGAAAATATTTAGATAAGAATATTTGTTTCAAAACCTTTTGAATGTCAATATTGCTGTTGTGGACGGATTCGATATTATCAAGATATTCAATTTAAACTCTTATTTAAATTTAATATTATATTTATTTGACTTAAACTTACAAATTCCAGTTACAAACTAATTCTAATGATAATGATTATGAATATAATGAATGAAATATATGAATGATTCTATATTAAAATTACAAAACTTATTCTATTTATACTAAATTAAGATCCTTAAAAATAAGGGTGGGAGAAAAGGAGAATATTAGGTATTTCTTTAAATAAAAAGGATCTTGTTTCCTTTTTTCAAATCGCCGACTTATTTCTTTTAACATTGATTTTATTGAGGGATGGGTTTATTTTATTAGGGGATAGGTTTATTTTACTTTCTGGGTGATCGGAGATCCCCAGCATAAAATAATATAATGCACTATTCTCTAATTAGTTGGTGCCGATACATCATATTCGTCATAAAAGTTTACAAAACAAGCGTGGTGTGTGTCTGGGACACAACATTGCGATAACCTTATAGCCTCAAGCATAAAACATACAAAATTCATACTAGTAAGGATAACTTTTTAGTTCATACTTACGATAACATTTATTATTCGTTTAATTTTAGGAGATAATAAACGTGATCAATGTGAAATTTGTCTTAAGCGTTTCTCTTTTCCTTATAATCTTCGAATTCGTACGGGTCGGTTTATAAATAATTTAGTCATTGAATGATTTTAAATGAATAGAGCCGTTCAAATGTCAATATTGTAATTTTCGTTTTATTCAGCAAGTTACTCTGAAAATACACTTGCGGTAATTAATTTTATTAAGAAAAACTGGTACAAATAATTAAGGGTATTGTTTTTAGGTTCTATATTCAAATGTCATATTTAATCCCAATATGATAAGGAAAAATACAAGAAAATTATAGGTACAACGGTTTTGTAATTGCTAATTTCAATTTCTTTTTATTTATTTTTTGCAGAGTTGTTAACAAAATCGAGGAATGAATATTAGGGAATTTTTAATGGTTTAAATTTTTTTACAATTGTAAAATAAAAATAAAATATATTTTAGTCTTTAAAAAAAACTTTAAATTTTTTTAGTTAAATTTATGTTTGTCATTTTTCATTTTTGTTTTCCTTTTCTTTTTCATTTAAATTTTTTAAATTTTAAAATTGTTTATAATCTGTTGGCAAATTATTGTATAAGTGTGTGCCGCCTATACTTATTATTCCCATATTTCTAAATTTTGTTGTGTTTTTTCTAGAGTTTAAAATATTGCTATTAATTCTTGTATTATATGAGCAAATCACTGTTGTATTGTAATTCTGTATTTGTATATATTTCTTAACAATGCTATGCATATGAAGTATTATGTTGATTTTTTCTGTTCATGCACTTTTGATATATTTTTTTCTTTATGTATTTTATCTGTTGATTGTTTAAAATCGTAATTATATAGATTTTTGATTGCCCTATTTTGAATTGTTTGTATTTTTTTTATTTTAGATTTGTATGAGCAGCCGTAAATATTAAGACCATAAATTATTTGTGAATTAAACAGAGAATAGTAAACACTTCTTTTCATTTTTTCTGGAATAATTTTAGTCACTCTTCTAAATATACCTGCGACACTTGACAAATTTTGTTTAATTTTTTGTATGTAAAAGATCAAGTAGAAGGGAATCGGGAACAAATGTTGTGCTTTCCTTTAATCAATTGATAATTTTTTAAATTTAATGAAAGAATTGATGAGACACTTGTCTTCATTTAGTTTTGAATATGTATTTTCATTGTTTCTGAATTTTATAAATTTCATAAAATATTTATCTTCCTCTTCTTTTTATTTTTAACCTAAAATTTATATTAAAACGGATCAGATTCTTTATTAAATTCGATATTTTGATGAATAAAAAAACAATTTACAATTAAAAACCATTTAACTCAACATAATCAATTAAAAAACCTGTTAAAGTCATGAAGTTCTTCTTCTTCTTCTCTTTGTACTTGACTCGTATCAAGTGATTGATTTTTATTGGCTTTTTAGTATACTATATAACCATTTACTTAGCTTTATTTTATTTAACCTCACTCTTTTTTTTTTTTTTTTTTTCTCACATTTTATTTTTATTTAACCTTACTTCTTTTTTTTTTTTTTATATTTTAACTTTTATTTCTTTTAAAAATTGTATTATTTTTATAAATATATTTATGTCTTTTTTATCTATTATTTCTAAAATAGATTTATATCTATCTAGTTCCTGTTCTTTTCTCTCCTTTTTATATTTGTCGCACTTTATTATTATATGATTTGCATCTTCCACCTCATTACACTTGTCACACTTATTATTTTCTTCCAATTTAAAAATATATAACCACTTCTTTGTTAAATCATGTCCAGTTAATAATCTATTAATAGTTTTTATATCATTATTTTTCAATCTCGTATTATAATACCAAGGATCTTCTTCAAATTTGTTTAAAAATCTATTATACGTTTGACCTTTGTCTTTTAATGTATCTTCGTACCATTCTTTCCACTTTATATTTAAATCACTATTTAATTCATTTATTTTGTCTTTTATTAATATATTGTTATTTAACACTTGTACACCTGATAAACTTTTTTTTGCATTTTTGTCTGCAATTTCATTTCCCTCGATCCCTACGTGCGCTGGAATCCAACAAATAATGCTGTTATGTTTTTTCACTATTCCTATTATTTCATTTATATAGTTACTTATGTAAAATTCACTTTTAATTTGTTTTTTTATGTATTCACATGTTGATAAAGAATCTGTAAATATCACTCCATTTTGTATTTTATGTTTTTGCATGTATTTTGTAGCTTGATGTATTGCAATTAATTCTGCTGACATTATTTCTGTATTATTTAATAATTTTATGTTGATTTCTTCTTTATTTCTACTGTTGTATATTCCTATCCCACATTTATTTTCCATTTTTGAAGCATCTGTGTATATTTTGATTTTTTCTTTATATTTATCTATTTTTTCTAACGTTTTTATTTTCATTTGCTCATTATTTTCCTTTTTTTTACTTATATTCATTGCTAATTCAATGTCTATATATTCCTGTATTGTATTTTTATTATATCTATTTAATGTGTATTTATCTATATTCTTTATTATTTCTTTATTTTCTATATATTTTCGTTCCATATATGAGTATTTTTTATTTTCCTCTATTGTATTTAATAATTTTAGTTGTTTACTTACTACATTGTTTTTTATAAAATTTTTTAATATTTCTTTCTTAATGTAGAATTCTCTTCTTATATCACATTGTGGTTCCTTTCCTAATGCCGATATTGAGTTTATTGGTGTCGTTTTAGTGACTCCCAATATTCCTCTTATGCTTTTTCTCCCAATCCTATCCAGATATTTCAAATTATTCTTTGTAGCATTACCATATAATGTTTGTCCGTATTCTATAAAACTTCTTATTAGACATCTATAAACATTCATTAATACTTTTGTATTTCCACCTTTGTACATTCCACTGAATATTTTTATAATGTTTATTCTTTTGTTTATTGGTTCTTTTAATTCATTTATATGTTTATTAAATGTTAGGTACTTGTCTATAAATACCCCTAAATATTTGTAACAATTAACTTCTTCTATAATCTCACTGTCTATTATTATTTTTATATTATTATTTTTATTTGTTTTCATTATCATAAATTTAGTTTTCCCTGTGTTTATTTTTAGATTTAAACTATTTAATACCTGATTTATTTTATTTATTTTTATTTGTACTTTTGTTTCCAATTCTTTTAAATTATTTCCGCTTATTAGTACTGCAAAGTCATCTGCATATTGTAGTATTTCTGTTTCCGCATCTTGTAAATTATGTATTGATGTTGTATAAATATTAAATAGTGTTGGAGATAAAACACTACCCTGTGGTAATCCATTTGATGTCAGTCTAATTATTTCTTCTGTATTTTGTTTAAATATCATTTTCTTATTTTTTAGGAAATTATTTATCCATATAATCAAGTTATTTTCTATATTTTTTCCTTTCATTATTTTTATTAATTTATTAGTTAATACATTATCAAAAGCATTTTTTAAATCAATAAATAATGCTACCGTACTTATATTTTCTCTTGCATTTTTATGTATTTTATTGTTTAAATAATTTATACAGTTAATAGTTGAACTTCCTTTTCTGAATCCAAAGGATCTATCCGATATTATTTTTAATTTTTCACATTGATATTCTAGTTTTTCCTTAATTCCTGTATTTAATATTTTTACCATATTCTCTATCAACGCTATAGGTCTATACGATTCAAATTTTGTTGCATCTTTTTTTGGTTTTAATATTGGTATTATCTTTATTATTTTTAATTCCTCGTCTAAACTTCCCCTTCTCCACATTTTATTTAGATGTTCTATGATTTTATTTTTTGTATCTATATTTAATTTTTTTAATATATAGTAATTAATACCATCTATTCCCGGAGCTGAGTTATTATTTTTTTTTTTTAATATTTTTTCCCAATTTTCGCTGTTTAATATGTCTTTTGTGTTTTCTACCTGTTCTTGTGTTTTTATCTCTATTTCTTCTTCTATTATACTTTCTTTGAAGTATTTGTACATAAATAAATTACCTATTTTTTCGTCAACGTTTATTATTTTATTGTTTTCTTCTCTTTTTTCTTCTCCTTTCATTCCTCTTATTTTATTCCAAAGTTTTTTTATGTTTTCTTCTGGTCTTATTTCTTCTAACATTATTTGAAAACTTTCTTTTTTTCTTATTTTTATCATTTCTTTTAATTTATTCTCTTCTTTTATATAATTTTCTAAATTGTCAATGTTTATATTTTTTCAGAGATTGTTTTTTTACTTTGTATTGCTTTTCTATTTTTTCACTCCACCAGTACTTTGGTCTAATTTTTTCTTCATTTTCTTTGTGGTTTTGCATATACTGATATTATTAACATTTCTTCTTTTAATAATTCTATTGCAGTTGTTTCTATTTCTTTTAATTTTTTAATTTTTTTTTCTTTAAATGCAATATTATTTTTTATTAATATTCCTGTTCCTCCGTACCCATCTTCTCTGGAATTTAATATTTTTTTATATTTTCTAATATTATACATATTAGTATTTTCATATATATTTTTTGTCCATGTCTCTTGTAATAAAATTATATCTACTTCATTATAATATATTTCTCTTTTTATTTGCTCTTTGTTTTTCAAAAGTCCTCTAATATTAATCTGTATTATGTTAAACTTCATTTTTTAATTTGTTTATTTCTTTCTAGTTCCTTCCTATTTTGTATTTCTTTTAATTTATCTTTTTCCCTTTTTTCCTCATATATTAATTCATTTATTTTTATCAAAATATTATCCCCCTCTACTCCTTTATTTACATCATTTTCTTTATACACTTTCTCTAACTCTCTTAATACTTTTTCTCTCTCACTTGTTTTATGTATGTTTAATAATCCATTTCCTCTTATTTCTTCTGTCTTATCTTTTTTTTCTTTTGTTATTCTTTCTTCTTCATTTTCTTTATCACTATTATCCTTTTCCTGTTTTCTTTTTTTACCCCTTAATATATTATTGTTTTTTTTATTTTCTGAATTCCAATTGCTATACATATTTCTTACCGTATTTGCATAAGTATTTCTTTTTAATACAGGAAATTGTTCTTCGTTGTCTAATATTTCATAACTATTTTTACTTGTGTAAGTTGGATGTTTTTCCAACGTCTCTATCAATGTTAGATTTTCTCTAGCCATTATTATTTTAATATTATTTTGTCTAGTGATTTCTTTGCATTTTTTTTTGTCATTTGTAATATGTGGTCCGCCACAATTATTACATATTGGATTTTCATTGCACGTATCTGTATTATGTTCTTCTCCGCATTTTCCACATTTTTGTCTGCTTTTACAACTTTTCGCTATATGATTAAATTTGCCACATTTATAGCAAATTCTTAATTTTTCTATATACGGTCTTACTTTTTTAATTGCATACCATAGTTTTACTTCCTCAGGTAATTTTTTTTCTCTAAATGTTATTTTTATTGTCTCTGTATCAATCAAACTATATTCATTTTTTTCCTCGTTCAATATTTTTTTTTTTAATCTATAAATGTCTACTATTTTTTCCTCTCCCTCATTTTCTAATTCTTCTTTTATCTCTTTTATCGTTATTTCCGTTGGTATAAAACCTATAGTTCCCGTTACCGTCACAAAAAATCTAGGTATATATCCTGTTAAATTATTTTCTTCTAATAATTTGCTGTATACAAAATTATTAGCCTCTTCAAATCTATTAAAGAATATTATTACACTATGTTTATTCATAGTTTTTATATCAATCACATTTTGTATTTTGTATTTTTTAATCATAAATCCTATTCTTATTACGTTTAGTCTACCATCTCTAAAATTTTTATTTTTTATTATAATTCTATATGGTCCTTTGTCTTGCTCGTTGTAAATAATTTTTTCAAAAATTTTATTTGTATTCTTACTATCTCCTTCTATATTTCTTTCTACTTCTTTGTCTTTTTCTTCATTACCAAGTATTATAATTTTAGCTTGTTCCATATTTACTATTAATTTGTCATTTTCCCTCTGGAAAACCTTTCCATCATGCCGTCCCGACGACGACATGATGCTTTTCCTTTTTTGTTTAATTTTACTTACTATTTTATATGTTTTTTTTTCCCTTCTTATTTCAATTGTTTTCTTAAACACGTGTTTTTTTACTTCCCACCTTTTTTATTTTTAGCTTATTCAAAAATTGCGACCTTCCTGTTCAACTCTCTATCTCGCAGTGGTCATGAAGTTATTGAAAATCTAATATTTACCTTATCCGTCAATTCTGCCTTCAAACAGCCAGAAAAATTACTTATTTGGATTTGCTGAATTGAGTTTTATTCTTCCTCATGAAACTTAATCATATTTAGAATAGCCCTTAATTACTTTTAGTTAGATTTAATTTATTCTCTTCTTAGAAATTTGGTTGTTTTTACTAATTTTTCTTAAAGGATTTATAATGCGGCTTAATTTCAGTTATTCAATTTATTGAATATTTTACATGCTGTTTGTTCATTATATTTTCTTCTAAATACCAAAAATTTCTATAGGTCTTTAAGAAAAAAAAACAATTATACATTAAACAGTAGTTTGTAACCAATTCTGATAAAGATGATATTTATTAAATTTATTAATTGCTCATAAATGGAAATTCAGACTGTAAATATACATTTTGCTGTTTATTTCAAACAAATGGAGAATTGTTGAAATTATGCATTATATCATTGGAACTTATAATTAGAACAATTTATAATCAAACTTAGAACTCTATTGAAATCGGTTTTAACTAAATACTAGTAAATCAAATTTAATAAAACTTAACACTCAATTCCTTTAATAAAGTAATTTTTATTTATTTTTCTTATGAAATGTACATACTAAAATTTTTTTTAAAACAAAATTAGAATATTTAAATAACATTAATCGAATTTATAAATCTTTAATTTTTTTATTTTTAATATACAAATTGACTTTATTTAATCTGAATTTCATAGCTTTTCACGAACTTCAGTGATTTAATAAATAATTAAATTGGAGAAATGTTATTGTGCTGTAATGCAGCATATATTTTTCCGAACGTAGCTATTCCATTTCCAACAACGGACCCCAAACATGTATTTCCCTTTTCTGTGCAAACAGAATATCGCCAGTTCCGGTGGGATGTGAAGCAAGAGAATGTACGACATTATTTCCTATTTTAAGTCTTTTAGTTTCAGTTCCTTCTAATAAATCCCATATAATAGCACATCCTTCAATTGACCCTGATATTATTTGAGAATCGCTACTTAAAATTCCACATTCTATGTGATAATCCTCAGATCTGTGCCCTTTATACTCTTGAAGAATTTCACCTGAGTCATTATCGATTAGTCGTAATACTCCATCAAGACAAGCAGCTAAAATACATTGTCCATCTTTTGTTTGTGAAATAAAAGTTACTGATTCT
This sequence comes from Pedicia rivosa, assembly GCA_963082725.1. Classification (NCBI taxonomy): domain Eukaryota; kingdom Metazoa; phylum Arthropoda; class Insecta; order Diptera; family Pediciidae; genus Pedicia; species Pedicia rivosa. The sequence continues at coordinate 26,768,875 of OY720154.1, forward strand.
CCAACAGCATCTGATGTTAATTCGCCTACCCTTAAATCATAGTGTCGAATATTACCGTCCAAAGAAGAAGAGATAATCTGATGATCAGTAACTACTAAAGATGTTATACAATCTTTTGCTTCTTTCATTACTTGAATTGGATCTAAACTTCGCGTTCGAATATCCCAACACTAAAGTATGTTAATGTGATAAAAAAAAATTCGAGATTGAACAATTCCAAAATACATACCATAACTGTATTATCTTTCGACCCAGAGACTGCAATTGAAGAATCTTCATTGAATCTGACACAACTAACACCACCAGCATGACTTCTAAGTCTCCTTACGGGTTGACCTGTCGTAACATCCCAATAAATAATACTTTTATCTAAGCTTGCTGATACAATATAGCAACTATCACAACTTCCGGCAGCGTCTGTTACTTCATTAGCGTGTCCTCCATAAGTTTTTAATAGTAGTCCAGTAATAGGGTTCCATAACTTTATTTTTTTGTCGGATCCGCAGGACAGACAATATGATCCATCTACTATAAAAGTTAACATTTTTAGGCTAAGTAATTAAGTTCTAAATAAAAATGTATAGTACCATTGTAACGAACTGCCCTAACTGCTCCTTGATTACAGTCTATAGTATTTCTATAAACTAAATTTGTCACTTCCATAATTTTAGGAAGACACTAAAATCATTTACTTATTCTTTCTTTTATTTAACCTTACTTTTTTTAATTTTTATTATATTATATATTTCCACTTTTATTTTTTTTATAAATTGTATTATTTTGATTAATATTTTTATGTCTCTTTTATCTCTTATCTCTACCATTGATTTATATCTGCCTAATTCATGTTTTTTTGTCTCCTTATTATATTTATTACAATTTATAACACTAGAATTTTTAAAAACTGTGTTTATTTACAAAACTTCTTTTGTCTTTATTTTTGTTACATTTTTAAATGTCAAAATTCTTATTTACTTTTATTTGTCAGTATAATTTTAGGCGTTTTAAGAAACTGCCCTATACGCATTGTAACGAAATTTCAACAAACTATAATTAGAAAATAATGGAACAAATTTATTTACAATTCACAACTTTAATTTACATTTTTTTTATTCAAATTTTAGTTAATATTAGGCCTGTTCTGCGCTAGTGCAGCTCAAGTATAATATTCTTCATAAAAGACCGTTATTAAAAATACTATAATTTTAAGCCAATTATTTATTGGTGCTGAAATCCATATTTTGTATTTTCTTTTTTTTTAATCAATGTGTGTTATCGGTTTTCTTTAGTGGCATGTGTGTTGTTTTTTCATATATTGTTTTATTAGTTAATTAGGATTTAGGTAAAAAAATTAATTAAAATACTTTTTTTACATTCGCACTATTTATTTGTTTTACCTCTATTTTTTTTTTTTTTAATTTACGCTACCCTAGCGAAACGTAATTTTTGAAGGACAACAGCTTAGAGAGAAATTTAGATAAACTTATATTTCACATAAATTAATGGTTAAAGTAGGGTTTTTGCAAAATAATTAAAATAACTAAATTTTAGTTTAAAAAATAATTAAAAATAAATTTATAAATGAAATGAATTTCTTTTAAAGCAACTACAAATATACTTAAATAAATGTCCATGAGACAATATTCAATTAGTTTAGCTCCTGTGTAAAAAACGAGAACTTTTTTGCAACCACAGATAAGAACAACACTTGTGAGTATATAAAAATGCATCAAATAAAATGTTAGAAAAATTTTAATTTATTAATTGTATTGTATTTCAATTTTTTATTAACCTATATCAACGAGACTAAGGTTATTAGTTACCAGGAGTTTCTACTATTTTTGAGGTGGGTTCTGAACCACCTAGCATCTGCACAATGTCTGCTCTTAGGAAACCAGCAGATTACTTAAGAAATCGTAATATTCTTACGATTTAAATCACCCTATATGTAGGTAAATAATTAATATATTGTGTTATAAAAGATTTGTGATTATTTTGATAGGATTATTTGATCAAAGAATCTATTTTAGGCAATAGATCGGATCATCAAACGTGTAAATGATTTAACATATTCGAGATTGTGAATTGTCCTTTATATAAACAGTAATATTATCATTTTAGTAAATAAAGAATATAGATTATTTGATTAAAACTTAAAGTTTTTTATCAATTTTTTTGTTTGTTTCCCGCTAAAACTTTCGCCTGATATAATTTTGCAAAAAAAAAATTATAGATATACAGATTTCGTACTTATATAATAAAGATAGTTATATAGTTAATCCTTTTAGAAGATTAAAGTTAATTCTTTGATTTGTCAAAGTCAACTGAATAAAAACTTTCGAAATTTAATTCACCACGTTAACTTAAGTCAAAAAACACGTTACTTAAGTCGCAGTTTAAGTCATGCCAGAGAAGTTTTTTTCCACTTAAATAAGTTATTTATTGACTTCAAAGTCGAAATACTTGCATTCTTAATTTTTTTTTCGGTTAAAGTCAAAAGTATACCACGACAAACAACAACACATTACTTGGCTCAAAGATTTAAATATTTTTCGTATACTGTAATGTAGGAATTTCGCTTTAGTAAGAATTTTCTTCAAGATTATATTTAGCATAGAAGTAAATTAAATTTTATGAAAAGGGAGGAGAATTATACTATGTACTTTTTAATATTGCGGCTGATTAATCAAATTTAACTTGTCAAATTAACAAAAATTGTGAATGAAATGTTAAAATTTCCTATTCATCTCTAATAATATAATCATAATAATACAATGAAAAATTTATGCATTCTTATTTTACTCTATTTTTTTGTTTACGTTGAAAGTTTTAATGTTATACTAGTTTATGGTACTAGTTAATCTTAATAGAATTTAATATATGCCGCCAATAACAACAGTAACAAAAAAGTGCACAATATTGTGTTTTTATTTGTTTTTGGACTATTTTATGTATTGAAAATACCAGACAGATTTTTTAATTTATATCGATGTAAATGGAATATTATAATTATAACAATTATAAAAATGTATCGCAGTCTTGCCGGGACCTAGGCAAGTACCTTTTGTTATTGTCGCCGTGTCCAGTAGGAGTATCGGGTTTAGAGAATAATTCTAAACTAAATTCATTACTTGATTTATTTTTTATATTCAATGATATGAAATTTATTCGTGGTTCTGTAACACACCAACATTTTAAAGATTTAAATTAAATTTATTAAAGAGTTTTTAATTATCAAAGTACGGTAGATTTTTCCATCAACAAAAATCAATTTGTTTTTCTTTTCAATCTTTAAAAACATAACATTACATACGTAAAAAGGAGATGCAAATTGAAAATAAAGATAAGATTTTGGCAGAACCAAACAAAAATAATTAAATCTAAATCCGTTTTAAAAAAAATCGAAATTAATTTATTTTAGAACAAGAGAAAAATGTTGTTAACTTATATTCGATTTCCTATTAATTAATTCATCAATACATAATTTATTATTTATTTTGAAAACCACGTTACTTAGAATAAAGTTATAATTTGTTTTCAAAATACTGTGTTCGACCTACATTTTATGTTGTTATTAAATTTGATTAACTTTGAAAAAAACTACCCATTAAATATTCAGGTATCACTGAACTTTAATTTCTATTCAATTCAAACATTCTAAACAAAAATATGTTATAAATCTCTAAAATTTCAATATTTATCGTTTTCAATAGAATTCTATGAAAAATATTAAAGTAAATAGAAACTATGTAAATTATATTATATATGTGATGTGTTAAATATTTGGAGGAACTACAACAGGACCAACAGCGAAAACAACCAAAGGTGTAGCACATGGGGGAACTAATGTCGGAAGCCAAGGAGGCACTAATGGCGGAAATCATGGAGGACCTAATGGCAGAAGCCAAGGAGGAAATAATGGGGGAAATCAAGGAGGAAATAATGGCGGAAACCATGGTGGATCTAATGGCGGAAGCCAAGGAGGAAATAATGGCAGAAATCATGGAGGACCTAATGTCGGAAGCCAAAGAGGTAATAATTTGGGAAATCAAGGAGGAAATAATGGTGGAAATCAAGGCGGAATTCAGGGAGGATCTAAAGAGAACAACGGAGGCCCAAATGGGGGAAACCATGGACAAACTACAAAAGGAACAACAGCAAAAACTACAAAAGGCCAACCAGGCTGCGTAACAAAAAGTGGATCATCTAAAGAAAATCATGAAACAACAGCAACACCAAAAAAGGCAGCATAAATCAAAAGTTAAACAACTTTGAGTGACTATTATATTTAAATTAGTTATTTGGTGAGGTGCTATAATAATTAAAATTGTTAAAATAAAATACATTTTATTTAATAGAATATATTCAAAAATTTCTACTGTATATTAATTTGTATGAATTCGGTGTACTTTCTTTAATAAGAATTATTTTTACACCGATTGCTTTTTGAAGCAACGTATTTTAGTCAGAATGCTTTCTTGGGAAAAATATTTGTTTTTTAAGATGAAATCAATTTCATAGTTATATGTTTTCTGTAACACAACACATATAAGACAATATATGTTTAAGACAACATATTTTCGGCCCTTAAATTGAGTTTTGCAGAAAAGTTTTTGTTAGTTTAAAAAAATTATATTTAGTAGAAATTTAACATCTTTAATAATGTTATTATATATTAATATATAAAACTATTTATTCATAATGAAAAAAGAAGAAAGGAACCAGTTTAAAACTTTTTACGAAAATCATCATATTTACTTAAAAGTATTTTTAAGTAAAACCAACTTTTGAGCCTTGTATTTAGAGAGAAATATAACTAACTAAATAAATAATAAGAAAAACCTATATGAAAAATTAATACAGAACTTATTGCATTTAAAGCGAAATTGATATTTGAATTTCTCGAATATTTTGGAATTTGTTATTATTTACAATCATTCTGAAACAGAAAAATGTGTGCTTAACAAATAGACTGAACTAAGTTTAATTTGCAAACAAACCGAAACGGTTCATACTATTTTTAATGGACTCGTAATAAATTTTGAATCGCTCCAGATTCCTCTATAAAATTTCAAATTACCTATGTATAATTATACTTGTCAATATAAGAGCGATAGTAAATCCATTACCCGCAGTTTATGGAGTGATTCACCATCCAATTTTAAGGTAATTCTGTGCATAATCAGAAAGTCTAACTTTGTGTTGTAAATAAAAAAACTCACACAAAAAAAAAGTCAAAGTTATTTACTAGACAAGAGTATTTACTAAAATGTCAATAATAAAATCTCAATATGCGTTAGATGATCTAATGTTCTTATGTGATATAGGCATATAGCACAACAAACTATAATGGTATGCTCAAATTTAACTATGTATAAATATGAAAGCATGAAATCTTTGATGCCAAAGTTGGACATATTAGAGAAAACTTTGAAATATTTTCCATGTTTGCTTAAGCGTTTCAAACTACGGTAATTTTTGAGAATAATAATATTATTATTATTATATGACAAATATTGAAGAAATAAAAGAATTTTTTTTTCAGAATATGCAATTGGAACACAATTTACCATTTTTGCTGTCTCTTCATCAAATTAAATTTTAAAATTTAGAGTTATGCTTTCTTAATTGAGTTTGATTTTTATTAATAATTTAGAATTTGTAGAGTTTCGCAATATACTTTTATGGAGACAAAAATGAGTTACAAAAATAGAAGCAAATGCTTACGAAGTGAGTTTTGATAAACCAACAGTAGAAAAAATTTAAATTTCTTTGTCGCAATTAATTTTGCATAAAATATAATTATACCATTGAATAAAATTCAAAATTTTAATTTTATTCTGAAAAGAATAAAAAGAATAGTTTTACGTACTTTTATATGTACGTAACTTACTTGAACTTACCATTTATAATAATTACATATATAAGTACTTTCAATTTTGTTTACAATTATATTTTGAGAATAGGATAAACACAAATCCAACCAAAAGAAATAATGCTTGTGCAACAATATTAGAAATAGAAATAAAAAAAGATAACAAGAACCGAACAGAAAAATACGAATTTGCGTCAGCAGGACGAATAAAAGATAAAATAGTATTACTGTATTTTCATTCATTGTTTTTTAAATTACGCAAGAAAGAATAAAGAAGAAGAAACGAACTGAAATCTGAGTTTGCTGTTGTCAGCATAGGACCCTTAAGAAAAATATTGCCACATTATAAATTGGCGTATATTCGTTCCAATTTGTAATGTACATATAAATAATAACAAATACCATAATCAATATCAAATTCATGTTTTTGTGTTAGGATTAAAATAAATTAAGTTTTGCCGAAAAAAGGAAACAAAGCGTTTTTTAATGCAAAACTTAAAGCGTGTTTCTGATTTAAAATTTGCCAGACTTGATATGGACGCCAAATTGATTTATGATTTTTTAAAAATATTTAAAAACACAGAAAAATCAGAAATTAATTCTAGTTTATTAGAAAAATACCCAAAACCCGCTTTTTGAATTTATTCCCTTCCCCATTAAAAAAAACATAAAAAGTAATAACTTTTAAAATATTACATCAAATTATACAATTTATAATTAATTCTGGTAAAGGAAAGTTCAAAATATATGTATATGTTTTTTTAATTATAAAATTAGTGAAAATGGGATTCCCCAAAATTTTATAAGAGTTAGTTTCACTGATCTAGGGTAAATGGCACGGAAAAAAGTAATTTATTTACTATCTTCTTTCAGTAAATGCAAATATCATTTAAATAAATATATTAATTTTCAATCAGCTGATACTATAAATATAAAATATTTTTTATGTTTGGATGTTATAATATCATATCAATGTGTTCGTATTTTTGTATAGCGTTTCATCAGCATGATCTATTTCTTCTATAGAAGGAGCGTGAAGGATATAAAAGAATAGTTTTTTTTTATGGTATTCATAATGTGTGCATTTTTTGTTTCATAAGGATTTTGTAATTCTTCTCTATATAATAAGCGTGACGGAGATAGGAGAACTATTGAATGAAATAGTTTTATTTTATTCGAAATTATTATTATTTTATAAGTCCAATATTTATTGAGCTGGAAAATTTAATTTCAATAGTAGAAAACAAAAAAGACTTTATTAGTATTTTGAATTTTTTATTTCAAATTATTTTAATAGTAGAACGATAAAAACAAGAGAAAATTAAAATTAGTATCAATGAAAAAAAATCGGAAAAAAGAAGAGTACATTAAAAGAAATGAAAAATATTTGAAAAACATTTATTTATTTTACTTATTATTTATTATGATTTTGATTTTTCATTTTTTCGAATCAGCTGTTGGTTCAATATAATATGCGCCTATGTGTGTGTAATTTTGGTAAAACGTTGCATGTGTATTTTGTTTTTCTTCTATGTTTAATGAGTGTAAGAGAGACGGAAGAACGATAGAATGATAAGTATTTTTTGTATATAAAGATTAACAAAAAGCTAAAGAAGAGTGCTTATTATATTTAAATTATATAAATGGGACGGTATTAAATATTTTATTTTTTTTTAAAACTGAAAAAGCAATTATCGACCTTATGATGTATGAAGTCTCATACCATTTAAGGGCGATTATTGTGAATTTCTCTCCGGATTCGAATTATTGGTAGCAAAAAAATTAAATTACAAAAAATTTAAATACGTAAAAAATTGCTTGTCAAATTTAAAACAATTTTTTTATAGTATAGTAAGTATTTTTTTTTTTATATTATTCAAAGGAAAAGTTAAAAAATCTCAAAAAAAAAAGGAAGTAAAAATACTACCAGAAAAAAAATTACAAAAAAAAAATATTTTAAAATAAAAGAAAAGGAAAACAAAAATTTAATAAATATCAAAAATTCAAATATATTAAAAATTTAAAAGGATTTGTCGGCACACGAACACAAAAAAAAATCCGGACCTACAATGACTCATTCTTAGGCGACGAAAATAAAATATAAAAGAAAATCAAAATATAAAATAGAATCAAAAATATATAAAATAAAACTCATAATCACGAATGAAAACATTCGAACTTAAAATGACTTATTCTTCGACGAAGAAAATAAATTCATAAAATTCTAAATAAAGATATAAATTGTAAAATGATTTAATTTTTCAACATTTCAAAATAGTGACTTTAAGAGACATCTAGTATCTGATTTAGGCAATAATATTTAATTATCTTATATATGCACTACATTATAGTACCAAAAAAAAATCTATTTGGGGTCCATGTCAACTCTGAGAAATTTCAAATGCACATACTCCTCTTAATTAAAAAAAAAATTAATTTTATAATATCATTGGGACTTGGTAAATGAATAAAATAAACTGTTTTCAAAAAAAAAAAGCTGTAAAATAATGAAAATTTTTTTTTTCCATACAACAGATTAAAGATTTATCATTTACCTTTAATTCTAACTATTAAATTTATCAGTTAATATAATATTTGTTGACAAAAAATTAGTCTGAACATCACTATGTTTCGTGAAAATAGCGAATTTCTAAACTTTGTAACTGAAAAAAATAATTAAAAAAAAAATTATTGAAAAAGTATCCCTAACGATTTTATAATATAAGTCCAAACTTTCATAATCTACCTTAAACATTAATTTTTGATTAACCAGACAAAACGCATGAAAACTGTGGAAAATCCAACTTTTGTGGCTTCGCAACATAATGTTCAAAAACTTGCAAATTTTTGCGACATTTTGTATCGTTATATTTTTGCAAGAATCTATGAGGCTTAGAATTTTTTTTAAACTTTTGTTATATGTAAGAAGTACGTGTAAAATTAAACAACCATGGTTATTTTCTTCATAATTTACTACAATAAATTAGAAAAAGTTATGATACTCAACCAATGTACGTATATGTTAACTGACATATAATTTATTTAATGCAGAGAAGATATAGCTTGTCCATTATTTGAACAGCCGGACATGTTTAGACTCTTTCACAGCGTGGTTCATCAGCTTCAAAAACAAATACTAGTTGGCTTATAAGAGCCGGTTTTATATTGCATTTTTCTTTCCTTTCATGCGCTTAAGAACCGAAATCCAATTTATTGTGTTTAGTAATTTTTTATCTAGCTACTCATTGAGTCAGAATTATTAATTAATAATTACCGTCTAATTTTTTTGCAAATTACTTATAATTTTTTAATTTCTTCAACATTATTTACAGGTTTATTTACAATTATAGGATAGCTTTTTTGTTAATGAAAGATTATCGATTAATAGTTAATGATACAGAATAATCTAAGAAAGAATTATTTTACTCTACTAAACGATAATTACAAAGTAACGAAATTTCCATTTGGATAATAATAAGACTATAAAAAATTATAATAATTTTGAAAGATTAAAAAAATTCAGAATATCGAAATATTCTTATGTATATTCTTCTTTGATATGTTAAAAATATTTATATAAATACTGGAACTATTTCAATATTAAAGTCAGTGATTGCAGAGAACTGCATACTTAATATTATTAATTAACTAAAACAAAAGTGATAAAATGAAGGTATATTTAGTTTAAGTGTGAAAAGTTTTTGATTTTTATTCAATTTATTTTATATATAATTTTATTTGTATATTTATTTTATGTTAAAATAATGAATCGCTTTTCGCAAGTATATGTTAATATTTTAAAGCATAATTGCAATATTTCCTCTTTTCTTAAGCGAGTAATACTTTTAATTATTCTGGAAGAATTTAAATTGGTCAAAATATTTCCAAAAGTTCAAAAGTTGTAATATTTGTCAAAAATGAATAAGAATAACACAAACGGGAAAAAGTTTTCGACTTACGATTCTATTAGATTATTCGCTTATAAAATTCTTTTTCTTACTATAAACAGAAATAAATTATAACCGTCCCAACAGTTTTATATTTTAAATCGTAGTTACACGTAGTGAAGAATAACTTTATATCAATTTGGAGCCAGTTTTGAATGAGATAAATTTAAATTATATAAATGGAAATTAACGAATTGTTAACATTAAACAAGAAATTATAAAGTTTATACTTTTTCCAGGTTTTAATTTTGTTTGGCATTATCGTCATAATAGCTGCCACAAGTATGGCTGCAAGTACTAAACCATCATCTAAGGAAAAGCATGGATCATCTAAAGAAGTAAAACCATCATCTAAGGAAAAGCATGGATCATCTAAAGAAGTAGGCCATGGTGGTTCTAAAGAAAACGGTAAAAATTCTAAAGAACATGGAGGGCCTAATGGTAATAACCATGGAGGACCTAATGGTAATAACCATGGAGGACCTAATGGTAATAACCATGGAGGACCTAATGGTAATAACCATGGAGGACCTAATGGTAATAACCATGGAGGACCTAATGGTAATAACCATGGAGGACCTAATGGTAATAACCATGGAGGACCTAATGGTAATAACCATGGAGGACCTAATGGTAATAACCATGGAGGACCTAATGGTGGCAACCATGGAAATAATGGAGGAAACAATGGTGGAAACCATGGAGGCCCTAATGGTGGCAACCATGGAAATAATGGAGGAAACAATGGCGGAGGCCCTAATGGTGGAAACCATGGAGGACCTAATGGTGGCAACCATGGAGGACCTAATGGTGGAAACCATGGAGGACCTAATGGTGGAAATAATGGAGGAAACAATGGTGGAAACCATGGAGGCCCTAATGGTGGAAACCATGGAGGCCCTAATGGTGGCAACCATGGAAATAATGGAGGAAACAATGGCGGAGGCCCTAATGGTGGAAACCATGGAGGACCTAATGGTGGCAACCATGGAGGACCTAATGGTGGAAACCATGGAGGACCTAATGGTGGCAACCATGGGGGACCTAATGGTGGCAACCATGGAGGACCTAATGGTGGAAACCATGGAGGAAATAATGGCAACAACCATGGAGGACCTAATGGCGGAAACCATGGAGGCCCTAATGGTGGCAACCATGGAGGACCTAATGGTGGCAACCATGGAGGACCTAATGGTGGAAACCATGGAGGAAATAATGGCAACAACCATGGAGGAAATAATGGCAACAACCATGGTGAAAATAATGGAGGAACAACCAAAGGACCAGCAGCAGGAACTACAAAAGCATCAGGAGGAAAGAGTGGAGAAAAGGATAAGCCTTGAAGACAAAAACTTTCTCAATTTAGACTTGTTGGTGGAGGAAAATAATAATTGAAACTGTAAAAATTAACTACATTTTATTAAATGAAATGCTTTCGAACATTTATGTTGTATATTTATTTTATTGTAAAACAAGGAGGGGGTTTTGGAGGCATTCTTTAGATATTTAAAAAATTTACTTGTTACGTTCGATTGTTGAATTTTAACATTTATGTTCTCGCGGTATTAGTCCTTATTTAGTTTAACCCCAATCCAATATGTAGTCTACCGTGTCAATGGATATTGTATAAGTAAAAGTTGGGTACGACTAGAAGATATGATTCAAAAACTTTGGTGTAGACTGGTGCCTTTCATATCAAAAACAAAAATGTGTTTAATCAATTCAATTTAACAATTTATGAAATTTATAGCAAAAAAAAAATTGTTTTTAAAAACTCATTTAAAAATTCAATATTTTATTTACCATAATTTATTTATTTGTTATTTGAGCGTTACTATCTTAATAAACTTCTCTCCATCGTGTGACCATCATACTATTTCCCTAAACTAGATGCAGGCGTAAAAAACATTACGTAAAATATAACACTATTTTGAATATACAATTGATTTATAAAAACAGGACATTACAATACCTCGAGGCACACTTCAATGCATTGTTTTCGGCAGCGTAATAATTTTCTTATTAAAAAACTAATTTCATCGAATTACAGTTAATTATAATCAAATACTTTTTTTTTTTTTCATTAAAACAAATGGATTACATATAGGTAGAAAAAGTAATAATCACAAAAATTCATTAGTCTTAAATAATTATCAAAGCAACAAAATATAATAAAAAAGGTAAAAAAATAACAATAATTTAAATGAATAAAAAATGATTACGAACCGGATAATTATGTGTATAGTAGTATAGAAGTTTTTTAGTCACTTTTCACTAAACGGGAATCAACAACGTGACAAAAAAACTCATTTTCTCGTTCTCATTTTCTTATCAAACCGGAATTGACCCCCAGGTTATAATACTGTAAAGGTTGTCTCATCAACGAGCATATAGGTATCTTTCGGTTACGGTCGTAAGAGGGGGGATGATGTCACACGATCCTAACCTGACAGTTGTGAGACATTCTTGTATGTAAAATACGTGAATTTATGTGCAATTAAAATAGTGATTTTTCAATAAAAAAAAAAACAAATTAATAGTTAAAATAGTTAAAAAACAATAATAGAGTGTGTTTTCATATATATAAACAATAAATTTAGTTGAAAAACATTTATAAAAGGTGATTTTGTGATATAATTTATTTAACCTAATTTAACATTTTGACGTTTATGTTTTTTTGTTCTTTCTTGTAGAATATTTTATTAAAAACAATTTTTTGAATTAATTCAATTAATATTGTAAGTTTAAATTATTTAAATTAATTGCATTCTTCTAAATTATAGTTATGTAAACAGATTAATTATTTTAGTTTTTAAAATATGCCTGGAAAAAGATGCGCTGTGAGTTATTGTAAAAACAATGATACAAAAATCTCTAAGTCGTACCATCAATTTCCAAACAGTGAAGATCTGAAGAAGAAATGGATATCGTTTGCTGTTTAAAACAAAAGAAAAATCTGGCAAAACAAATACACATTTGTTCTGATCATTTTGTTTCGGATGATTTTGAATTAAATTTGCAAGAACAATTATTAAACATTCGTACAAAACGACGATTAAAACCAACAGGTATATAAAATAAATTAATTTCACTCTGTTCATAAATAATTTGTGTGTTTATTTTATTTGTAGCAATTCCTTCAGTTCGTGTTAAGTCCGAAGAATGCGTTATCTCAAAAAGAACGGAAAGAAAAAATATAAAAGAGAGGAAGGAGTTAGTAAAAACATTAATTGAATCATCGGTTGAAGTTATTTCTGAATCAGAAAATTTATTAATAAATCCAAACAATGATTTTGAAATCAAAATAAAAGAACAAGAACAGTACATCAAAACCTTAGAAGCCACAATTAAAGAACAAAAAGCCATTATTGCAAACTCTGAAAATACAGCAACTAAATTAAGAGATCAGTAGAAGAGTTTAGAAAAAGAATTTTCAGATTTTAAATTAAATTTTATTGATCGTGAACATTTCATTAATGAAATGAAAAGATTATTGAGCCCAGTTCTATCTTCAAATCAACTAGATTTGATTTTTGGTTTAAAAAAAAATTGTGTGGACAAAATCTGAAATCAATAATGCATTTACTATCAGGTATTTTAGTAAGCGTTGTTATATTTTCCTTAACAAAACTTTGAATTATCGGCTACCTGGAATTTCCACATTACAAAAATATGCAAGCAAAATTAATTTAAGACAAGGAATCCTAAAAGATATTCTTAATTTAATGGATATTGAAGGTAAAACCATGACAAAATTATCAAGGACAGTTGTTTTGCAGTTTGATGAAATGAAAGTGCGAAGTTTATATGAGTATGATCCGAAGTTTGATGAAATTGTTGGTCCAGTAAGTTATGTTCAAGTTGTAATGGCGCGTGGATTATTTGATAAATGGAAACAGCCGGTCTTTGTAAACTTCGATACAAAAATGACTAAAGATATTTTACTTCAAATTATAAAAGGACTCCATCAAATAAATTACAATGTTGTAGCATGCGGATGTGATTGTGGGGGAGGAAATCAAGGATTATGGAAAGAAATGGGAATTTGTTATGAAAATAATTATTTCCAACACCCTGTTAGTTCAGACAACATTTACATTTTCCCTGATGCTCCACATTTGTTAAAATTAATTCGGAACTGGCTATTATCCCATGGTTTCATTTTAGCAGATACAACAATTATTACGAAAAATCCTCTAGAAAAATTAATACTAATGTCAGAAAAGTCAGAGGTTAGTTCATTATATAAGGTGAAACCAAAACATCTAACTTGTTTCGGACCTGAAAAACAAAATGTTGCTCTTGCTTCCCAATTATTATCACATAGTACTTCCACTGCACTAAAACGTTATTTAAATGATGAAGAATCATCTAAACTACCAGAATTTATTGAAATTGTTAATAATTGGTTTGATATAATGAATTCATATTTTATAAAATATCCCTTCTAAGAAACCATATTCCGACATCGAATATCAAAATGAAATTTTGGATAAAGCCTACAACACATTCTTGACTGCTAGAGTAGTAGGAAAAAAATCAATGCAAAAAGGCATTTTAATGTCAATAAATTCATTAAAATGTCTTTTTGCTGATTTGAAATCCAAATATGATATTTCATATTTACTGACTCATCGTTTAAATCAGGATGCACTTGAGAATTTATTTTCTCAAATAAGAACAAGAGGAGGCTTAGATGATCACCCTACTCCATTAAATACCATTTATCGTTTAAGAATGATAATTTTAGGAAAGTCACCAGGGATTGTTCAAAAAAATGTGAACACGTCAATTCCTGATGACGAATTTATGATAGCAAAAATATTTAAAATTGCAAGTGTAAATGCATCGATAACGGATGAAGGTAATTCAGAACTGGAAGTATACGATGGACTTAGCTCATGTAGTTCACATACTAGCTTGCAAAGCAATAGAAATGAGACGGAGAAAGATGGATTTATTTATTTAATTGGATTTATTGCCAAAAAATTTAAAGAAAAATATCCAGAATTAGGCAATTACACAAAAGAATGTCCTGAGGTGATAAATCGTTCAAGTTGGGTTCAATTTCTATCATATGGAGGCCTAACTGAGCCATCTTCATGGTGGAAACATCAAGCCAAAAAATTAGAAAAACATTTTGTGCACTTTCACAAAAATACAAATTTTAGAGTTAAGAAAAATTTAACGTCAAATTTAGTCAAAATATTGGAATTGAAATATCCACTTATTAATATTGAAATAATAAAAAGTTTCATTAAAAATAGAACATTTATTAGAATTAAGTATTTAAATTATAAATTAAATGAAAATAGAAATTTAAAAAGAAGAAGAAATGAGATGGACAAAGTAGCAAATAAAATGAGAAAAATTGTTAATTAATAATTCATATTAAAAAAAAAATACAAAAATAAATTTATTAAAATTGTTTTTATTTTGTAGAAATGAAATATGCCCCGTGTGACGTGTAAAATAAATTTAAAATGGCGCGTGATTTTTGATGTAGACAACCTTTACAGTATTATAACCTGCAGTAGGATTACAACGAAATATTAGAGTTGAATTGAAAATTCCCGTAAGGTCAAACGCACGTAGAAGTTTGTCAAGAAAAAAAAAACATGTGGTATTTACGCACTGTGAAGGCTAATTAAATCAAGCTGACACTTTCGTCTGTCAAAATAAAGTGATAGTTTTGTTTTTAATAATAATATTAAAATGGGTTCAGCAATTGTACCATTTTTTGTGTTTGAGAGGAGATCTAAAATGAAAATTATAAGGCGTCAATTGAGAGACAAGATGAATCCTTTTGACGTCCCAGAATATCGGTATGTTAAATATTTTTTTAGTAAAGAAAATTAATAACAATAATAATAACATTTCAAGAATAGATTTATTGAAATGTATCGGATGCCACAAACTTTTGTATACGAGTTAATAGATGAAATTAGTCCATTTTGTAATGGACTTTGCGATTGTGTTGGTGAAAAATTTTTTTATGACATATCACGATTTTATTTTACTATATTTTAAATTTCATATTTACCATTTCTTGTTTACACTTTTTTTTCACTTTATTGTTGAAAAATGGTTGTTTATGTTGTTTCAACTGGTCCAATAGGTGTTGAAACAAAATTTTCAACCAAATTGATGAGTGCATTCATCATTTATTTATGTTACGTTTTTTTACCGATTCACCAACTCAAGGCAATATTTTTAACGCACACAACTACATGCTTTTTTTAATACGTATACAGAATTCCTACCAAAATAGTTGAGTAGAATTCGTTGTAATCCTACTGCTGGTATAGCTGTGCAGCTATATTGGTTTTAAGGTGAGCTGTGGTAGGATTACAACGAACTTAACTCTACTCTACGATTTTGTGTATACGTATAAAAAAAACATTTAGGAATAAAAATATTGCGTTGTGTTAGGGAATCAGTATAAAATCAGCTTGTTTTATCATGTTTTCTACACAATGATTATTTGAGACAATTTTTAAAAATAGAAAGAGTAAAATATAATAATTCTAATAAAATAAAATAATAATGAAATTATTTTTGATTTACACTTACTCAACTGGTAAGGTAGGTGTTGAGAAAATTTGATCAAAAACTCTACGTTTTGTCTATTATTCACTCATACAACGCAATATTGCTTCGTAATGGAAAATTTTCAAATTTTTATTTTTAAAAGACACAATTAAAACAAAATTTTAAAAAAAAAAATTTTCTCACATACTAACAAAGGGTCAAATTGGTGGTTATTGCAACTTTTATCCCCAAAAAAGTGGTAAAAAAAATCCTGTCAGTCCGGACTCCGTATGTTTACACGATAACTCAAAAACGCGTGAAGTGATTTCAATAAAATTTTGGGATTAGTATTTTTTTGGTCCCCTATTGACTTTAGGGGGGGATCGGGGCACGGGTTGGAGCACCCCCATACAATTGTTTTGGAAAAAATCAGGTTCCCGAGGATTGCAACAACTGATTGCAATGAAATTTTGGGATTAGTATTTTTTTGGTCCATCATAGAACCAAATTGATTTTAGGGGGGATCGGGGCACGGGGTGGAGCACACCCCATATAATTTTTTTTTATTATATTAAATGACAATACTATCGCATAACATTCGACGAAGCATACAGCCATACTTGCCTGTCGTTTTTTTTCACACATTTCTAAATTTTTTTTTATACGTATACACAAAATCGTAGAGTAGAGTTGATGTATAGAGTTGAGTGCGTTGTAACCGTACCACTGATCCTAGTTGTTACTGTTGTATTGAAACAAAGAGTGGATAATTCTTCAAATTCCAATGCTATTGCTTCGTCGTAATCGACTAAGCCTTGTAATGGAAAATTTTCAAATTCAACTTTTTTTATTTTTAAAAGACACAATTAAAAGAAAATTTCCAAAAAAATTTTTTTCTCACATAGAATGACCCTAGGGCAACTTATTTTTACTAACAAAAGGTCAAATTGGTGGTTATTGCAACTTTTATCCCCAAAAAAATCCTGTCAGTCCGGACTCCGTCCGCCGTATGTTTACACGATAACTCAAAAACGCGTGAAGTAACAACTGATTGCAATGAAATTTTGGGATTAGTATTTTTTTGGTCCATCATAGAACCAAATTGATTTTAGAGGGGATCGGGGCACGGGGTGGAGCACACCTCATACAATTGTTTTGAACAAAATCAGATTCCCGAGGATTGCAACAACTGATTGGAATGAAATTTTGCGATTAGTATTTTATTGGTCCATCATAGAACCATATTGATTTTAGGGGGGATCGGGGCACGGGGTGGAGCACCCCCATATCATTTTTTGTTATTATATTAATTGACAATACTATCGCAAAACATTCGACGAAGCATACAGCCATACTTGCCTGTCGTTTTTTTTTTATATTTCGTTATAAATAATTATAGACACACATAAGTTCTTCATACACGTTCATTAAAGATTATTCTAAATCTCAAGATTTTATATACAATTCAATAAGACCTGGTCGAATAGCAGGAGATCAAACAGTCACCGATATTAGAGTCTTATTGTATGACTCATCTGGAACTATTAAATGCAAGTTACATTACGAAGATGATTATGCAGAACTGCCCCAGCGGATAAATCGTTTTCCTGAACATGAAGTAGAGCTGACTATGTTACATCGTACAAGATTGAAGATATCCGAACAAAAATTCCAGCACCTTCAAAGCTTAAAAATTGTTATACCACGGGATTTTCATTCTTTTTATGATAATTTACCTCATTAGATTTATGTAGTTCTACTTAAATATTTTTTGTAAGCATAAGTGCCAAAAATGCCAAATTTGAAAATAGAATTCCGCACAAGTTCCTATATTTTGATAACAATGTTTTTTTTTTAAACAATCAATGAATTTAATTTTAAGAAACATTTAATATAAAACTTAAAAATAAAATATTTTTTTGCAAACATAAACGGGTTTTCTTTTCTCCTGAACATTTAAAAAAATGGTTAATGTGCGGTATTGCATCTTAAGTAATGCTGTGTGAAATATTATTTCATATTTTTAAAAACACAAGATGAAAATAATCAAAAAAAATAAAATAATAACAATAATCGTAATCTGAACAGAAAAATAATAGTTTTAAGAACTGTATTTTAAACCCGGCCGAGAATAAATTCGCCATAATATTTTTCTCACAATAATTCAATTTAATTCTTAAGTAAGAATATATAAATTTTGAAATATTAAAAGTAAAGTAAAATATATTATATTATTATATTTATTCTATAAAAAACAGCACATAAATGATTTATGATAAAATCCTTTAATTAAGTAAAGGTGCTAAAAATAAACTTAAAATATGAAATGAAACAATAATAATAAACATAAACAAGTAATTTTTTTCTGTTAAAATTCATTATTTTATATTTATTTTTATTATTATATTTTTTTATTTATTTTTATTATTATATTTTTATATTTATATTTATAAAAGCTTGAAGAATTCAACTAATTAAAAAATATAGAAATAATAAAATAGCTCCATCAATCAGATCCATCAATAGAAAAATTAATAAATAACACATTAAAAGCAATGGTGTTGAATTCACAAATTAAATACAAACTATCGTGATTCTGCGAGAATGAAATCTGAAGTATTGATGAATATGAATGATTTTTAGTGACACAAAAATATTTCAACTATAGATAATAAAATAATTTGTTAAGAATTATGAACTCATAAATTTATACATTATGTTTAAAATTGATTGACATGCCATTAGTTTATCTTAAATAAATTGCATTTGAATACACCAAGAGGTGAATTGAAATATTGGATGAACAGTGAACTTAAGGTGAACTTACCTGGAATTTATTAAAAGTATGTGTGTGTGTATGATAAAAGAATTTTATTTAATTTTTTTTATAACTTAAATTATTTTTTCTTCATTGTAATCTTCCTCTTTTAATTAAAACAAAACAAGTTTATTTAGTCTATTTTGCAAGTAACAAAAACTATAGAAATTATTAAATTGGTAACGTTTAGTTAATTTTAATTTTTAAATATAAAAAAAAATGGTTAATCTAATAATCGTGTTCTAAGAAAATTTGTTATCTTCCGAAAATCTGCTAAATCTGCTAAAACTCAAACAACTGTTGTTGTTTTTCATTATATATATATTTCACCTCAGTATTATGACGTCTTAATTTTAATTTTAAAATAAATTTTTTTCATTAAAATATATTTTGAATAAAAAATATTTCTAATGACTCAGTTGAATTAATGAATCATAACGTTTAATTTTCTATAAATTTATTCTATTATATAAATTCTTAATAATTATTTCCATTTTTATTTGGAAGTAAAATTACTTTTTTGTTCATCAAAGATTACAGATTAATAGAAAATTATCAAGAAAAGAGTTATTTTTGCTATATTGATTAAAAATTTAATTAAAATATAACCATTTGTAATCGGTTTCAGATAATTTTTTTAAGATGGCTTCCATTTGGTAAAAAAGTTTTAGTACAAAAAAATATAATCATTCACGAAGGTTAAAAACAAATGTTCTAATATGTTTATTCTTTTGTTCGAAAGATTTATATAAATACAGTACATTTGTAATTATAAAGTCAGTTCTTATATACACAGAAGCCTGCAAAGTTTATATTGAAATATTAGATAGTTAAAAAAGTGTTAAAATGAAGGTATTAGATATTTACTTTTATTGTGAAATTGTGTTTCACTAAATAAACACGTTTAATGTACTGATTTGAGTAATGTTAACACCGAAGTGTTGACACAGTAATTACATTTGGCAGAAACTGCAGTAGATAAATTTTGATTTTTTAATTACAATCAATATTGTTATGAACAAATTTCATAAAACTATTGTTTTGATTTTAAATTAACTTGTAGATTGTATTAATTTTTTAATTATAGTTTCTTCAACTATATAAGAAATCATTAAGATAATGTTTATTTCATTTAATGATTTTACTTAATATTTTTAACAAGAAATAATCAAATTTAAATAATGCCACTAATAACAGTGTTATTAAATTATACACTTTGTTTTGTTCATTGTAATACACTCATACCTCGCTTAACGGCCTAGATACGTTCCGGGAAACTTGGCCGTTAAGCGAAAAGCCGTATAACGAATCAATTATTTCGATACAAACCCATACAAATTCGATCGGATCCGTTCCAATTTTTTTTATAAAATAATATATTTTTTCGTTTCAAATGCATTTTTACTTTTTATTTCATTTCAAAATGCATAACAAATAATATTGAACTGAAATTCAATTCGAAAACAACAAAAATCATGTACATAAAATAAAAATACATAACAAATATGTAATATGAAATTCGATTAAAAAACAAAAAAAAATCAAATGAACATATTTTGACATAATAAAAAAAAATTAAAAACGGATCTAATCTGAAGACGAATCTGAAGCCTCGGTAAGCGGTAATATGCTCTTTCGTTTCTTCTATGTTTTTTTTTTTTGGCCGTATAACAAAACATTTTGGGCCGTAAATCGAAAAAGTGCCATAATTAAAGGAGGCCGTTATAGCGAAATGCCGTAAATAGAGCGGCCGTATAGCGAGGTATGAGTGTAGTTAGTTATGCACATTTTACTTATCATTACATTATTAAATATCGATTTTAGTGTTATTCTTTCAGAAGAAATTTTAAGAAATTTGCAAAAAACAAAACTTATGTCTGAGATCAAAACAAAATCTTTTCGGATTTATTTTAATTAAATAATTTCAATTGCTTTTTTTTTGTAAAATATTCTTCTGCAAAATAATTTTTATTTTTACAGGTTTTAATCCTACTTGGCTTAATTGCTGTAGTAGCGTCAATGCCGGAATCAATTGAAAACAATAATAAAGTAATTATATTTTACTATTTTATGAGGAAACAATTAAACTATGAGACAATTTGACATTAAATTTTTTTATTTTGTTTGGTAGACAATGCAAAGTTTTGACCGTAACACCAATTCTACCAGTGAAAAACCAAAAACAGAATCATTAACCACTTCTTCGAATAAGGCTTCACTTTCTGCAAAGGCTCCAGAGATCATGGAAGAAGCTGGTTCAAATTGGGATCGAAGGGGTCGTGGTGAAGGAGGTGGTGGTGGAGGAGGTTGGAATCAAAATCAAGGTGGAGGAGGTGGTGGTGGAAGAGGTGGTGGTGGAAGAGGTGGTGGTGGAGGGGGAAGAGGTGGTGAAGAGTGGGGTGGCCATCGTGGAGGTGGAGGTGGTAATCGTTGGGGTGGCGGTGGAGGAGGAAGAGGTGGAGGAAGAGGTGGAGGTAGTGGTGAACACGGTGGAGGAGGAAGAGGTGGAGGAAGAGGTGGAGGTAGTGGTGAACACGGTGGCAATAATGGAGGAAAACGTTAAGAGTAAAATAAGTAAGAATTGAAATTGCATGAATATGAAAAACATTTTCTTACATTTTGAATAAATTTTATTGTTTGTTATTAATAAACATTTTTGGAAATGAAACTCTTGTTTTAATTCTTTATTATATCTTCAAAGAAATGTTTTTACATTTGAAATTGTTATGGTGTCATTTTAGACACTGTGGAAGTTTTATGTTAGGGAACTAACTGAGGCAAGAATAAGCTGACTTTTTTTAGCTAAATTTAATTAATTGATTAATTAAATAAAATACAAATACTATAGTAGACTCATACCAGCAGTAACAATTTTTATTATATTATGTTTTCTAATAATATACATAAATATATATCTGCTTGTGAAAATCATAAAACAATATAGCATTAATACATAGAAAGAAATAATATGGTTATCCGTAGGTTGTGGGGACCATAATAAGTTGATGTTACAGTGACCTGAATATGATCCCGGTAGCCATATTAAAAATAATTACCTGACTATGGTTCCCAAAAAATATGGTTGCCTAAAAATAAGGTTCTGGTAATCATATTATTTCTTTCAGTGTATTAATACATATTGCCTCTATATAACGCGCGGTTTTTGAACTTGTGCGATACCTATTGTATTTTTTTTGAACTAACTTGTCATATATGCCATTCAATAAAACTATTTTTTTATTACTTCAGATATTTCTGTGCCTCAGTACTAAGGACATATAGTACTAGGAGATCTATACTATTTTCTGAACCAGCTCGCATCTGTATTATGAATTTTTAAAGTTACGACTTAGTGCATTGCCTGCTCTATAGAAAACATGCACATATTCTATAAGAAGAGTCGTTCTGTTTAAACTGAGTTCTGTACACCAATCGAGGGTCGTAGATTAATTTTGTTATAAAATTTTAAACATTTTTAACAAGAGTAGAGAGTTTTTAATAACCATGTCTAAATGACATTATTCTACTAAAATAATATACCTAATATTTTTTAATAATGTACACGGTAAATAAAAAATCTATTAATTTTGAACTAGATCTTCTATTAAAAATTCTAGTAGTCAATTTTTAGTAGAGTTCCATTAGATTTTAACAGATTCTTATTAATATTTCGAAAAATCAGTGCATATCTGTTTACGAGAACTGGATTCAATTTATTTCTAGTTTCTTTTTACCAGAAATCTATTGAATAGGGAAAAAGTTCTAGTGAAATGCAACTAGATCTCTGGTTTACAGCATTTTATTGAACCAGATTTGTACTAGAAGACTTTTTGAACTAGAATTCTTGTAATTTGTGCTAAATTTCTGGTTGATAAAAAAACCGATGCAAATTCCTGAACCAGAAATCTAGAATTTCTTACGAGAATTCTATTAATTTTTGACAGTATTCTAGTTCACTCAAGGAGCCTGTTTTTCTTTTTTATATGCAAGAAATATATAACAAGAAAATTTTGTTAATTCTACTAATTTTTTAATAGATGATTCTTCGTGATAATGATGGAATTCTAGTAATAATTACGAGTTATCTAGTGATATACAAATATAAATATTTGTTCTCTAGACATCCAGTAAATTTTAACAGATTTCTAGTTAAATATACTGGATTTTACTGAACTAGAATTCTAGTTAGTCGAAGAGAACTAGATTTGCTACTAAATTTATCGCGATGTCACTCTAGTTGTATACTAATAGAATTCTAGTTCAAAAAATTTACCTTAATAATGGATTATGTGTAGAAACTTAAAATATAAATAATAAACTCAATCAGAGCATATAAATGGATCATTCTTATGATTACCTTTAAATGATTTAGTTTTTTAATTGGAGCTAAATTACTTTAATCCCTAAGTGTTTTAAAATGTAATTTTTGCGCGTTTTTTTTATTTTATTGTAATTATTACTCAAATGTGTTTTCCCGCTTTTTTTTTTTATTTTGTGGAATAATGAACAATTAAAATATAATAAATATACTTTCTAAGCATACTTATAATGCATCAATTATTTTGTTTTATTTGAGAAATAATCCAAAGTGTTAAATATAATGTTGCTTCATTTTGTTTTAACTTTGTCAAATGATAAAAAAATTATTATGTTTTATTCGAAGAAATAGATGTCGGTACTAAATAAAATTATAATTGAGAAAAACTGAAGAAAAACAATGGGGAAAAAAATGAAATGAACGAATCAGTGCATATACACTTATTTAGTAATTTTCTAAAAACAAATTTTTAAAATAACAACGCTTTAAAAGAATTAAATTAATGGTACAAGGTCGAATTTATTATGACAAAAAATTTATCGGATAAAAAAGTAACCTCTGTGAATTTAAACACATCAAAAATCAGAAACTAAAAACATTCCGTGTTAAATTAAATCCGCTAAATGCACCCCTATTAATGAATCACGTATTTAATTTTTGTTTATATAATTTGTTAATAAAATAATCATTTTTCTACTTTTTTTTCTAAAGAGATTGTATGGATTAATAATTCTACGCCTCAATTAAACTGTAAAAAATACATTACAAATTCTATAGAATCGTTAAATTACAAAATGGAATTAAAATATATAATATGGTTCTTAGTTTTGATTGGATAAAAAATTTTAATCATTGTCGAAGGTTAGAAAATTTTCAGAACAACCAAATATTCTTAAGTGAGTTAATTTTTTTAATGTATTTATGGAAAGTTTTATATAAATACTAGAATTGTTTATATATTAAAATCAGTTATTGCAGAACGCTTCAAGATTTTTATATTTATTTATATGAAGTGAAATAAAATGAAGGTAATTACTTATTACAATATTAAATTCGCGTGTGAAATTATGATAAATAACCCAAATGTGTTATTTAGTCAAATTTAGTGAAAAAAAATATTACCAACAATAAAAATGTTCTAAAAGGGCAGAATGTTTTAGATAACTTTTAATCAATCAAAACATCTTTTTAATTTTGGTGCTTCAAAATTTAACAAAACTAATCTATATTTTGAATGAATTTCAAGTGTAGTTATTATTATGAAATTTATTAATTTTATTGGTTTAAAATATTTCTTATTTTTTAGTTTTTAATTTTATTTGCCATAATCGCATTAGTCTCCATTGCTGCAATGCCGCAATCTGCAGAAATTAGCAATAATAAAGTAAATAGTTTTTTTTTTGCAAAAATTTCTGAATGCACATTTGAAATTAATCAATTAATTAATTTTATTTTGCAGACTATGCAAAGCCTTAACCAAAATCGTTCTAACATTGAAAGCCCTAAAGTAGAACCCATAATACATAATAATAGGACGGTGCTTTATGCTAAAACTCCTGAGATTATGGATGAAGCCGGTTCAAGTTGGGGCATTCGGAGGCAAGGATCTTATACAGGAGGACTACAACGAAGATTCTAGCAGATCTTTTATGAAAACTATTATTTTCTAACCATCATTTTGTTACATCAATAATAAACTTTTACGCTAAAGTTTTAAATATTAAATAAAATTATTAGAAATTTTTATGCGTATTTTGAATATTTTATTTTTCAGAAAATAAAAAACTGTTTCTCTATTTTTTAATGAAACACGACCGTTTGTTTCAACACTAATTGATGATCATTTATAGTAAGAAATTTCTTAATACGGTTAAATTATGTAATTCAGTAACAAAAACCATCATCGGCTTCAATTTCTATATATTCTGAAGTTTCAACAAAAAATTTGGATTAGTAAAAAAAAACTCTCATCATTTACGATAATATTCTAATTAAAAAAGATTATTTAATAATCGCTTATAATCCTCAAATACTTTTTTATTAAAATATTGCGTAGGTAAAGGTTTTTTTATTATTGTGCATCAGTAACAAAATATTGATTAATATAATTATTCAAAACTTAAAACACAAAACCGATTCTGAGAATCGAACATAAAAGTTGTTTAGACTGTTTAATAAAAAGTTCTATTAAAAGATTAAAAATAATCCTCCAATTTTTCTTCGAGTAGTCAAAATTGATCGAGCAAAATAAAATTTAATAAAAAAATGGGAATCTCATTTCTTCTTGAAAGGAAAATAAAAATAAAATAAATGAATGTTTAAAAATAAGTGACGCAAATAATGAAGATATATTGTAAATAACATTATTAAGGAAACTAAAAAAAAAAGTTTCAATAAAAATGTTGACGATAAAACCGTTTGCATTAGTCAACGTAAATATATATTAGCTAATATATCTTTATTTTTATTAGTTATTCTGTGACGCTGTTAACAAAGTGCCATTATATCATTCCACTTTCATATATTAATGAAACTTTGCAAAAACAAAATAAAAAGGTTAAAGTTCACAAGTCAGAAAGATTTTTAACTGAAAGATCCCCAGAATGTTTTCTAGGTGAAAACCTAGAAAATAAAAAAAACATTCTGGCGATCTTTCAACATCCAAAGATAAATCATTCCAGTATTTAATTCCTTTCACGAAAAAAGAGCAGTTAAACTTAGAGGTAAAATTTCGATTATTTATTTATTTAACGTTGGGAATGATAATTTATTATATGTTACATATAATACTAAAATGTGAATAATTTAATATTAACGAAATATTTAAATTAAAAATTAAATGAAAAAATGTAAACTATGTAAAACTATACCTATAAATATATTTATATTTTTCTTAAATTATTTATCATTTTTGGAATATAAATTATCTGTAAATGAGTCTATTTTTTTATCTATAAAACAATATTTATACGTTGTTAAAATGAAATTTCTAATTAAAAAAATGTTAAAAAAAGTCGCGATTACGAAAACTGAAACTTTTGTGTGAAGCAGCAGCATTTTTGTTAATAAAATCGGTGGATTGCCGCTCCAGACATTTTCCATCTGACGTTATATCTTTCAAACATAGGGTTTTCATCAATAAGTTTAATAATCATTAATTAATTAATAGAAAGTTTATTTTAAAATTATATAACTAACTATATTTAATTAGATGCAAAGTATTAAAAGATGCTTTCTTTAGTTCACTTAAAGTCACCATTTTCACATAATTAAGTATATTAAGAATTGGTAATAAGCTGAAAATGTATAAATATTAGTTTAGCAGCCGCAACGCAATTAATTACAATTATTATTCAGAAAAATGTCAGTCATAATAAAACGGTAAATTATTTGTGATTCGATTAGTTATTTGAAATTTATTAAATTTATAATACGTCAATATAGAATTAAAGTAATCGTACAGGGTGGTGACAAACGATTTCATGTACCTAGATACAAATTAAAAGTTAAATTTTCGTGATAAATTTAATTCAATTGAGATTATTGCAATTAAAATTAAATTGCATAAAATATTGTCTTTCATCACCTAACAATAATTATAGAATTTTTGAGCCAATAATCCACCCCTATTAATGAATCACGTATTCATTTTTTGTACAAATTAATTATATAGATAATCATTATTTACAGGTTTATTTACAACTGAGAATGCGATTTTATTTTGAAAGGTTAGGGATTAATATTTGATGATACACTAGACTGAAAAAAACACTAATTTTATTTTATAGAAAAGAAACATTAAATCACAAGATTAAATTAAAATATATATATTGTTCTTAACTTTGATTGGATAAAAATTAACATTATAAAAATTTTAAATTATTATCACAAATTTAAAAATCAGGAAATATTTTTATATGTGTGTGTATTCTTTTTTTTATTTAATTATGGAAAGTTTTGTATAAATACTGAATCGGTTTTTATATTAAAGTCAGTCATTGCAGAACATTTGATTAGTTTTATTAATTTGGATAAAAAAAAAAACAAAATGAAGGTAACAACTACTATGTGTATTATTATATTCGCGTATGAAATTGTAATAATTGAACCAATTTTGATATTTAGTAAATTATAGTGGCACAATTTTTAGACATTGCTTAATAAATAAAATTTTTCTTTTTAATTTTATGTTTTATTTAAAAACAACTAACAAAACGATTCTATATTTTCTATATAAATTTTAAGTGTAGTTGATAGTCGATTATTACGAAAATTTTTAATTTGATTAGGCTAAAATATTTCTTATTTTTCTCTTTTAGTTTATAATTGTATTTACCATAATCGCATTAGTCTCCATTGCTGCAATGCCGCAATCTGCACAAATTAGCAATGGTATGATTCTGCTTTCTCCTAAAACTACTGAAATTATGGAGGAAGCTGGTTCAAGTTGGGGAATTAAGGGATTAGGATCATATACAGGAGGGTCACCGCATACATTTTAGGAAAAAAGGGCTGTGATAATGGGAGTAAATAATACCTGAAATTAAGAAAACTGTTATTTTCTGAGCATAATTTTTTTTTAATCAAAATTTTTACATTGTACACTATTTTTTCTGGTAGTCTTAAATTTTAAATAAAATAATTCAAAAATTTAATGGTTATTTTCAATATTTTACTTTCGAAAGTCAAAAAAAAAACTGTTTATTCCATTTTAAAATCGTTGCACCTAACGATAAAACCATACACATTACCGACTGTTTGTTTCAACACAAATTATCATGTAATGATTGATAATTTATGGTTAGAGTTCTTAATTCAGTTGAATTATATAATTCAATAGCAAAAACAATCATCGGTTTCAATTTCTATATACACTGAGGTTTAACAAAGAATTTGGATTAGTAAAAAAATGTCTCATCATTTCCAATAATATTCTAAATAAAAACGTTTATTTAATAATCTCTTATAATCCTCAATTACTTTTTTATTACAATATTGCGTAGGTAAATTTTTTTGTACATTGTGTTCATAAATCAATAATAAGAAACTACAACGTACAAAACTTAAAACAGAAGACCGATTCTGAGAATCGAACATAAATTAAGCTTGTTTGAATTAATTAATAAAAAGTATTATTAAAAGATTAGAGAAAAACTCCCCAATTTTTTTCTATACAGTAAAAATTGTTCGAAAAAAAAACATATTAAAAACAATTGAAATCCCATTTCATCTTAAAAGGAAAATATAAATAAAATAAAAGAATGTTTAAAAATCAGTGACGCAAATAATGGAAGATATATTGTAAATAACCTATTTATTAAGGAAAATGAAAAATAAAAATGATTAAATTAATTGACGTTGTTATATATGTATTGGCAACGCTGGTAACAAAAAACAACCCACTTATATATGACAAGCCACGTCTCATTGTTTCATTCCACAATAATAATAATAAAACCGTAACCGTTCAAATCAAAATATAACAAAAAGGTTGAAGTCCACAAGTCTGAAAGATAAATTATTTTAAAACTTTTCACATAGGAAACAAAAAAAAAGCGTGAAAGTATTGTTTTTACATATGTTTAAATTTTATTCATGAAATTTTATTATTAACGATACAAATTTTTTTTTCTTTTTTTTTAACAAATTGATAAGGCTATTTCTGTCATATTAACTTGCATTTTATTATTTAAAAATAATTAAAATGTGAATTTCTTCTTCAGCCGGAAAAAAATATTAGTTTTATTTTTGTTAAAAATAATAAAATTGATATAATACAATATAATCTCTATGTACACTATTTAGTAAATTTTAATAATAGAATAACTTTTTTCTTTAAACAAAACGATTAAACATAATTTGTTTGTAACTAATAAGAAAAGACTTAAATTTGTGTGAAAGTATCTTAGATACAAAATAATAAATGTGAAAGACACTCCTCAAAATTTTGATTGACCGTGCTTTGTTTTTTATCCGGTTTCAATAAGAATCAATTTCAATTTTTTTTTTTACTAAAATAATATTTATCAACAGAATACAGAGTTTACAAAACATTAAATGACGACCTCAGGGAACAAATATTTATTAAAATCATTTATCACCTTTTAATTCAGAATTTTTTAAAAAAGCATAAAATTCTTAATTCAATTTTAGAAAATAATAATAAAAAAAATTAGTAAAAACTCATTTTTATAATTATCCTGCCTGAACTACAGTACGTAAAATTTAATTGTTTAATATAAATATATTTATTATTTAATTTTTAATTTTGTTACTTCTCCTTTTCTTCCTAAATCATCAATAAATTATTAACTGCACAATCAATGCAATTCTTATCGTTGTTGTTGATAAATTGGAATGCTAGTTTTTGAATCTGTTCCTGGTAAAATACTCGTTGTTATAACAGATGAATATTGTAATCCTGGTGTTGAAGTGTTATTATTATTATTATTATTATGCATAACCATTGGAATTTGTGAGCTCATTTGAATTGGTTGACCCATTGGATGTTGTTGACCAGATATTGACATTTGCTGTGTCATAGTAGGTAATGAAGCTAAAGATTGAAAATGTGTATTTGGATTATGTTGATTGGAAATATTTTGTTGTGGTGCAGTAGAAGGAAGTTGCATTTGTTGTACTGTCATTAAATTATGTTGATTTTGTGATGAAATAGTTTGTTGTTGAGATTGTTGTTGAATTTGAGGAGGTAAATGGCCATTTTGATGTTGTTGTGGAATCATCTGATTAGGTTGAGGAGCATAACTGGGCATTTGCGAAAGTTGCGATGGTGCAGACATTGGTGGTGCTCCTTGAACTTGCTGTACCATTCCATGCATTTGCATCATATTTGGATGCATTCCTCCAGGAATTTGATATAAATTTGGCATATTTTGATACATCCCACTAGGTCCCCAAGGTTGTGGATTATACATTGGTGGATACATTCCAGTCATTGGTCTATCGGAATCACGCATTAATGTATGATAAAGATTGATTGCATCAACAAGATCACTACTCAATTGCGTTAATTGGGCATGCTTTCTGTCGACTCTTTCGAGTTCAGCGTCTATAAGGGGTCCCATTTGATTTACTTGACTCTCTAATATTAACATTTCTTCAGTATCCTAAAAATTAAGAAATATTTTAAGCTCTTTTGAAATATAGGATTTATCTGGCAAATGTTTTTATTATAAAACATTTTCTCCATATATTTTATCAAAATTTAAATAGTAATAAAATGTGTTAGAAATATAAAACTTTCTAAAAGGTTTAAATAAAATGAAAAAAAAAATTATTATGAAATGGCTTTGTTAATTAATTTCAATACTTAAAGATTTTAAATGGAATAACCGTTAGTATTAAATCACAAATTAATTTAAATTGTTGTACATACTCAGGTCTATGTTGGAAAATACAAACTATAATTGGATTAGTGTGAAGAGAACGCTTAATATTACAAGACACGCAAAAATCGCGATCAATATAATCAATTTACGAAATAGTAAGCGCAAATGTAAAACACGCAATTTATTTTAATTTTAGTTCTTAAGTTTTCAATTTAGTCGATTATATTTTTTTATTGCCACTAAATTTCGATTCGATATTTTAAGTCACTCCGTAAATGATCAGTAAATTTATCTTCACGTAGACCAATATAATAATAATCAAAACTAATTTTCTGTACAATTAAGTTTTGTTATTAAACGAAAATTTATTAATTAAACTAAAAATTTATTTCGATATATAAACTTTAAATTCTATTCTATATAAATATATTCTACCTGTGATGGATCCTCAGGATTAGCCTCACTCAACAAATGAAATAAGCGATCAATTTTCTCTTCATCAATATCAGTTTGTATTTCATGTCTCTCCACTTCACGATCCTTTTCTTCTTCAGAAAATTGAACAGATTTTTTTGCTTTATCAATTTTTGTTGATTCTGGTTCAACACTTAAATCAGCTGTTACAAAATTAGAAGGAAATAATCCTTCTCCTTTTTTATTATAACCTTTCCACCAATTTGGGTCACTATCATCGACCACATGAATTATTTCACCAGCAACAAATGTCATTTCATTGTCCTCCGCTGCTTCAAAATCATAAAGTGCACGAACCTAAAAAGAACACAAATTAAAAATTTTTTTCGAAAAATTAATTTAAAAAAAAGCACTTTTCTTGGTTCTGAAACTGTTCCTCCAGTGGCTGCAGCTACGGTACCGGTTAATGAAACGGAAGGGTAAAGTGTTGACGTTTGATTAGACTGTATTTTTGGTGAGCCGCCTTTCTCTTTTAATGACAATTCAATTGCTTTTGCAATATCATCTTCTTCCTGTTGACTAGAAACCACATTTGGATCTTTATTAAAGACTACTTGAGTCTTTGGTTGGGTTGATGTATCATTAAAATCATGCCCTTCACTTTTCAGTTTTGCATATAAAGATGGTATTAAATCTAATTGTGGGTCAGTTTTAAAATCACCTTCTGCCCATTTCTTTAACATCAAACGGAGTTTCTGTAAATGTAAAAAGTATTATAATATTATTCCTTCATGCAAAACCAATAAATACAACGCAATCTCTATTCAAATTTTGAGCTTGAAAATGATTGTACATATTTCTGCATATTTCTATTAAACAAGCTTCGGAAAAGATGTTTCTACAATATAAATTTGAATATATACTTTACTCTGAACTTGGAATCGTAAATGATTATTGAATTACAAACAGTGCACGTATTCTGTAATTTCATGTTGACAACGAATCTTAATCATGACATTTTTTTTTCATATTAGAAAAAAAAGTAAAAATTTGCTACAACAGTAACATATGCTCATTGCTCACGCAATTATGTGAACATCTGTTTTTTATAAGTTCCACGAAAAAATCATATTTAATGTGTTTTATTATTTTTGTCAAAAACTTTTTAACCTTTCGTAAATACAGAAAAAAATATTTTAGAATATTCAGAAATTAATAAGAGCCTGCGTTAGAGATTGAATTACTTTTGTTTTGAACACAGTAATACTAAAAGCATTAATACTTCATTATAGTGCATTTAACAACTGAAGCAGATCGATTTTAAAATATTCTTTTGTTAATTGATTTTATTTACAGTGATTGCTGTTTTTTTACAAAACAGTAATTAATTAAATTATACTATTCTTACCAATTGAACAGGAGGCTCATGTTTACTCAATAATTTTTTATATTCTGATTCAAAGTCTCTTGATGCTATTTCCAAATGAAATTTTTTACCACAATTTATAACACAGGCATCCAGAAGCTGGAAAGAAAAATAAATGTATTCATGTGATAACTAATATTTTTACAAAAATTTACAATTATCGCTTGAAGTACAACATGTGGATCATTGTGTCCCATTCTCTTTAAAATTGCTCTAAGACTTTCTTTTTCTGAGCCTGGTGTTCCTTTTACTTTATCACAAACAGTCATTATTAAATCCCATGGTTCTCCTGTATTTTTATCACTCGTTGCTCTTTCTGTTCAAACATAAAGTTATATTTTTTTAAGTCGTATTAACATATTAAGTGTCTTTAACCCTCAACAATGTCAGAAATGAATCATCATCATTCAATTCCCTAATTATCTTTGTTTTTTTTTGTAAATTAAAATAGATCATAATTTTTTTATCATATTTCTTATCATAATAAATAGTTATAGGAGTTCAAATCAAATTCATAACGAATTTTTTAATATAATCTTTTATATTTTCAAGTTTCATTACATTTAAAAGCAAAAATGATGACATTGATAAAAAACTCAATAAAAATTGTAATGTCAAAAAATCACAATAAAAAAAATACAAAAAGAAAATTATCGAAAACTTTTACAATTTTCATAAAAAAAAATTCTACATGTAATCGATTACCATTATTCAAAAAAGTATTATAATTAAATTATTGATATTTTTGAATTAGAAGGAAAAGAAATTTTGAAAAAATGAAAAATATTAATTTTTTTTATATATACCAATTTCTGCATCAAAAGGAGAGAATGCAAACCAATTCATGTTTATTTCCTCTTATTTATTTGTAGGACAATGATTATTTGTGTTTATTATGTTAGTTACTATTTTATTTATACGAAAATCACATCAAAATTTTTTTTGATTAAATTAAAAAACAAATTACTAGAAAAATTTATGGATTACTAATATTTTTTATTTTTAGATGACTAATATAAAGTGTGACATTTTGTTCTGTTCACTGAATCAAATCAAATATTAATAAATACGCAGAAGCATCGATCAAAATTATTTTATTATAAAAGTATTGCCATCATTCAAATAAGAAGTAAGTATATTTGCGAAATTTTAAAACAAAATATTAAAATAATAATAATAATATTAATATAAATTCATGATATTTAAAAGAATTGAAAATTTGCTGCTTTGTTATTAGAATAGAAAATGTATCAGGAATATTTATATAAATAAATAAAAAACATAATGAGAAATAGCGGTAATATATTTAGAAATTCCGAAATATATCGGAAACAATTCGTAGTGAAACAACAAATTCGTCGTTTATAGGGATATGCTAATATGTAAATAAAAATAAAGCACTATATTTTCAAATCTAAATTAGTCTAACAAAATTTAAACATTGCAAAATAGTAAATAAATTAGTAATAAATTTTTTATGTTTTAATAGAAATTTAAAAAAAATGGAAACTTTAAATATTGTGTGTTATTTATATTTATACGTCGCCTACATCATTTTACATTTGAGCAAATATGTATATACCCAGCAGGGAAATCAGCGTTTATTCAGTGCTGAATGAGTGTTTATGCATAAATACCCAAGTGTTTACGATAAACGCTGACACTAATAGTGTTCAAGTGTTTATGTTTCATATAAGGTGAAGCCATACGTAAACGGTATTTTAAAGCATTGATTCAGTGTTTACGAATAAACACTCTCGTCAGCACTGACTAGGACCTTGAACATAAGCTCTCTTTTAGTGTTCATTTACAAGTAGTAATAAAGGGGTTCATTTTTTTCTAAATTAAATGCAAATTTCTATTAAAAAAACTAATTTATTTGTAAATATAAAGGTTTTTTACATTCTTATATTATAATAATTCATTGTAAATGAATAGCATACATATTGTCTTCCAGTTTTCCAGAAAGTTATTCATACTCGTTCAGATCATTGGGTGTTGTAATAGGTAGGTCTATATTGTCCATTGTTTCCTGTTCTTTGTTTTGAACAATGTCTAAAATTTTATGTTGAATATTTTTAATGAAATTAATGTTGACATCCATCTTTTCCAGTTCTTTTAAAATTATGTCTGAAATTTGTATAAATTTTTATTATTTACAATAAATATATTAAACAATAGCACTTACCATAAGCTGTATTATTGTCTGTTTCATTATTAACGTCAACATCAATGTCGGTTTCACGTACTGTAAAGTATAATTAATGAAAAAAAATTAATAAAAATTATTGTATGTACTTACAATGGACATGCTCTATATGGTTGTTCGATATCCTTTTATTTATG
The DNA here is from genome assembly GCA_963082725.1 of Pedicia rivosa. Lineage (NCBI taxonomy): Eukaryota > Metazoa > Arthropoda > Insecta > Diptera > Pediciidae > Pedicia > Pedicia rivosa. The sequence goes on from OY720154.1 coordinate 26,803,899, forward strand.
AAATCTAAGGAATTAGGGCTCTGGGTAAGAGAGTCATGAAATGACTGGTGATTTAATATATTAATTCCACTTTCATCTTGTGAATATGCTAAAATAAAATAAATGAATCATCTTTTATAACCAGTATGTTATTTCCATGCTTGCTAATAATTACATTCACTAAATTCAGCTGGCGGCTCTTGAAAACGGTTTTCTGTGTTTTCTGTAAAAGATAGATAAAGTTAAAATTTACAAATAAGAACTTTTTCTTAAGTTAGAACTTACTAGCATCATTTAATTAGAGAAATTGTTGTGTTTGAGGAGATTTTAATTTTGGTTGTTCAGTTATTATTTGTACAGCTTACTCACAACTAGTTGGAGCTGTAAAATTAGCAGATTCTTTTTTTTTATTTAATAAATTCGCATATTCTTTGCAAAGTGCTTTTTTCTTTCTTGAAATTTGGCGTCGCAAATTTTGATTATTTAACTTTTTATTTAAATAATCCATTTCACTAAATTTAAATATTAATAGTTCCAATTAATTACCAAAATGTTGGACCTCAAAACACGACACCATATTGTATTGGCATAAATAAAATCAAAATGTCATAACCAACACCTCAGAATTAGTAAATTCTCATAAACACACACATGTAGACCTGTTTATGCGTAAAGTCTTTATAAGTGCTATAAAAGGTCTTTAAAATCATATACAATCGACGGTATAAGAACACTCACCACAAATAATTTTTGTTTCACTCTTTCTCATTGAATTTTTGTAGAACGTCTGTCTTTGCTTTCACCGTTCATAGAGTGTTTATTAATCTCTCGCTTACGATTTCTCTGTTGGGTATTTTATAATTTCTAATTCGAATTTTGAGCAATATTTTTTTGTGACATAAAAAATTGACATTTGAATTGTCAAATTTGTTGTGTTACAGAAAATGTCGCCGTCTTTGATTTGACGCGATGAAAGTTCTCAAAAATCAATTGCATGCATTTGTATTTTATTATACATAGTTTTGTGAATTACTATCATAAATATGACGTTCATTAAAGATCCTTGTGGAATTTTTTGTGTTTTATTCACATACTTGGCTGTATTTTACGCCGATTATGTTGTTACAAGATGGATTATTTTGCAAACAATGCAAAATAGGTGAGTGAATGTTCCGTGAAAGAGTTGGGGAAATTAATATATTTTTATGACTCATTTAATGTATATCGAATATTTTGAATAACCGTTATTTATTTTTTACCTAATTAAAAATGTGAGTATTAAAATAATGTAAGACAATTATTTTACAGTTTATGGGCACCGATACACGTTGTTATATTCAATACGATCGTGTTTTTACTAGGAATGGCACACACAAAAGCGGTTTTGTCTGATCCAGGTCGTGTTCCACTTCCACAAAGTCGTATCGATTTTTCGGATTTACATTCCATGGAAAAGAATGAATTTGAAAAGGAAGAATGGACAGTTTGTACAAGATGCGAAACTTATAGACCACCGCGAGCACATCATTGTAGAATTTGCAAAAGATGTATTAGAAGAATGGATCACCATTGCCCGTGGATAAATAATTGCGTTGGTGAAAGAAATCAAAAATATTTTCTACAATTTCTAGTCTATGTTGGTGTTTTATCACTTTATTCTGTTGTATTAATTGTTATATCTTGGATATCACCTTGTGAAGATTGTATTGCTGATGTTGCAGATACACAAGCCAGAATGTGAGTAAAAAATTTAGGAAAAAATTTATAATATAATAATAAACTAATTATGAGCTTTTTGGAGAATTTATGCATTCTATAAATCGAATAAATTTCTGCAAAGCCTATGTAGAAATTTTTTATTCTAATTTTAGTAATAAGTAATTTCAATTTTTTTTATGCATATATATAAAAGAGAAGGCGTTCTTACTGTTGCTTCAAAATCAGAAAAGATTGTTTACATTTTTCTTTATTTATCGATTTGGATTATTAAATTTATAGAGATTTTCTATTTTTGCCGATTTCTATCTCAATTTAATCTAATAATTTTGTTTTATTAATATTATTTTATTATTAAATTTAGAAAAAAAATCATTTTTGCATTTATAAGATGAATTTAATTTTGATTAAATTAGGGCTATTCGCGTTCATTTCAGACGTTTAAAATATATACAATTTAATTATATATTTATTAAATTAGTTTAGAATGCGTGTGTTTGAAAAAAACTTGATTTTGATCTCAAAATGTTTGTACAGAAGAAAAATTAAATATATTCTTTAGCTAAAATATTCACAATACGTATTCAAATTTGTACAATTGTGATTTTTGTTATTAATTTTACAATTAATGATTTGTAGCAACGATAGGTTAACCAACAATGTTCTTAGAAAAATATTATTTTAATACAAATATTAACATCAATATCTGATAACCAACTCAAAATCGTTTAAAATTGATTTATTGAATTTCGTTAAACAAGGAAATTTGTTTCAAATTTAATAGGATCTCTCGAAAATCATAAATTTGATTCAATTTTTTAAATAATTCAATGCTGATAAAGAACTTTAAAAATTACAAAAAACAATAAACTTTTATTGAAATAATTCTATTCATTTTAACTATTTATCATTATCATTTAAATATAATTATTTTAATTCATCTGTATACTTATGTAATCCTGTTATCTAAATAATTTATTTATTAAATCCTAATTTTATCTAACGACGAGTTGTGTTGATTAATTTTGTTAATCATTTTTGCTTCAATTTTTTTTTGTACATCCTAAAATAGCAGAGTTAATATAATTAATATTAATCTTTTAAGATTACATGAATACAAAGAAACTATACTTAATCGTGTTGTTTATAATATACAGTGTTTTGTTATAAAGATAGGCAAGTCAAGGAAAAGGAAATTAATATATAAATATTTTAGATTTTATATAATATGCGTTAAAATATGAAATAAATTAATATGGAAATTTCACATTTTTTCAAATCAGGCATTATGCATAATCTACTGTATAATACAATTGAATACAATTTATTTCTTCGTATGCAGAAATTTTTTTATATTATTTAATATAAAAATATTATTATATTTTTTATGATAGAAAAAGCAGAAGGTTAAAAAAATTATAGACTCTAAATTCTTAATTAATAAATTTGGTTTTTATCAATTTTATTATTTTATAAACAGGTTACACAGTGTTCTTCTTCTACTAGAATCAGCACTATTTGGACTTTTTGTGATTGCTATAATGGTTGATCAAATGCACGCAATACTTTATGATGAAACAGCTGTTGAAGCTGTACAACAAAAAGGAAATTATCGTTCATATCGTCCAAAACTTGCATTATTGTCAGATGTTTGTGGTCGTGGACATCCAATTTTATGGATATTTCCTTGCACTAATTTAAATAAAAAATATGATACACCACTTTTGAGTCACGATGTTTAAACTGTAAACTTTAAATTTTATTTATTTTAGTAGAAAGAAAAATTTCGTTCTTGTTTGACTTAAAAAAAAGTGAATGTAGCACACACGACAGTCGGCGATCAAAGAATTTCTTTGTTATTTAGTTTTTTATTTTTTTAATTTATAAATAAATTCAATTGATTTAATTAACAAAAGGTTAAAAGGCTACAGAAAATTAAAGTAGTAAAATACTTTATGAAAGACGCGTTATTTAAATTAACAATATAAATTTAAAGACAAAGTATAAGAAGAAAATTAAGATAATTTATTTTCAATAACTGTTTATTCTGTTATTATTCATAATTTGAATTTATTTTAATTTGGTTGTAAATTATTATACAAAATAACATTCGTAATAATAATAGTTAGTCTGATTGTAAAAAAGCTTCTGGGTTTCAATAAGTAAGATTTATCTTTTCTAATTTTTAATAAAGAAAAATATTATAAGAAGAAAATGGTAATTAAATTACATTTTCCATAATAATTTAAACACTGTTTCGATAAAAATCCATTTATAAAAAAAGTGTAAACTGAAAGAATATGTAAAAAAACCCATTTTAATCTTTTTTTTTTTTGTAATAAGAACTGTATATTTTTCGTTTTGAAACAAGAAAACCAATGTCTAGAAATTATTTTGTTTTCCAATTTTTTCTTTTAAAAAGAAAAACAAAAACAAAACAAAACTATTTTTCTATTTTTGCAATAAAAGAAAAATTTAAAAGGAAAGATAAGAGAAAAAACAAAACAATTCCTTCAAATATAATTCAAAATAAAATGATAACTTTTTTTCGTGATCAATCCAAAGAATAAAACTTGGTGTTTTTGCTTAAAATAAATGTAATTTATTTTAATTGCCGTTATACAAACTGGTTTTACAGGGGACTTTAAACAAGAAATAATTAAAGGATTGTTTTTTGTTTAAAAAAAGTCTTAGTTAAAAAATAACATTTATATAAAGGTGGAAATTATAATCATTTAACGTAAATTTTGTTTAAAATAACATTTTTAATTTCTATTCAATTTCAGAACAATTAAAATGAAAATTAATTATGCCGAATTATTTTAAAGATTTAAAGATTCATTTTAAAGGTTTATGAAATATTCATTCCATCAACAAAATATTTACCGAATTCATAGAAAAATGTATTTTGTTGAATGTCAAATAATAAGAAAAGATTTTGTAAAAACAACTTCAACTAAAATAAAGAAAGAAAACCACCTAAATTTATATAAAAAGTAAACCAATTTTGAATTCCGTTATTGACTAAAATCGCTACAATTGCTTTATTATTCAAATTTAATTACTGTTCCGAAAAACAATCAATGTTTTCTATAAATATACACTTTCCCATTATAATTTTAAACCTTTTTGTTCGTATTCATGCAATTATTGTTGTGTATTTATATTTTTTATTTGTTTTTAAATTATTGTTATTATAAAATGTTAACAAAAAAAAAAAAGAGAATAAAACAAAAAATGTACCCCCGGTGCCTCCATAATATTTATTTATTTTTAGTTCAATAATTATAAAACTTAAAAGAAAAATGTTTATTAATTAATTAAATGTTCTTATGTGTTTAATTATTCTTAATTATTATAAATTATTATTATTTAAGATATAAATTAATATAAAATATAAAATATTAAAAAAATATATATATTTAGAATTTTTTATACGGATTAAACATTTTTTATGTGAAACAAAAAATATTTATAAAAAATAAGTTATTTGCCATTTGTTGGACTTAACAGAAAGTTTAAAAGTTGACATTGTCAAAATTCAGGAACAAAGAAAAGAAAATATGAAAAAGTCAATTTTATATAATTGATTTTTTTATTTCTGTGTTGTTTGTTATATGCCTATCACCTTAGAGTATAATTAGTTCTTTTATATTAGCTAAAAAAATACACTTATATTATAATATATAAGAAGAAGAAACGTACGTTGAAAGTATCGTGTGAAAGATTAATTTAAAACTAAGAAACTGACTTATTACATTCGTTATTTGTTGGTTGAAAACAAAATAAATTGAGGTAACTGGAAAAGATTATACTTTTGGAATATATAATTTGATGTCTTGAAAATATTCCTCTAAAAGTAGCATATTATAAGAAAACATTTTAATAAAAAATCAAAGAACTTATGGTGTTTGTATTTGAATTGGAATGGAGAATAATATAATATGCGTGTTTCAAAAACTAAATTAATTATTACAAATCAAATTAATTCTATTTGTAATTCACAATAGAGAGACAGAGAAAAAAAACAACAAAATGAATCAATAGAAAAAATCCTAGCACAATTTCTGATGGTTGTCTTTGTTTAAATTTAAAAAAAAAAACTCAATCAAATGATGTAAGAGCAAAACTAACAATGTCACCTTTTGACTTTATTAATCTAACTTTGACAATATTCCCAATTTTTTGAAAAATAAATTATTAAAGATTTAAAAATAATTAAATTATAAATTTAATTATTTTTATTTTGTTTTTTTTTCTATTTTTGATTTTGTTTCAATAAAGACTGAAAAGTTACAACTAAAATACTAAACAGTAAAATTATATATTCCAAAACAAATAAAGAAAATGGATATTCAGGAATAGTTAGTTCCAATTTGAATTAAGATATAAAAAAAAATGGAAACATAAAATAAACTTAATTTGTTCATATAACTTTACCATATCAAATAATAAACTCAATAGACACAATTTCTTGTCATTTAAATTTTAAAATAATTAACTAATAAACATGAGAAAATCTTTTTTAAGAATAATTACTATTTGAATTGTGGTTGTGTCTGAATATAAGAATTAAGGCAAAATTATTAACTAAAAAGCATTAAACAGTATTGACAACTTTTCAATTTAATCGTTGATGTCACAGAATGGGATTCGTTCTTAGAGACTATTGTTTTGAAAAGTAATTAATTGAAAAGAAAACCATGCAATTAATTTCAAATAGTAATTATATTATTTTCTCAGTTATAATTAAAAGAATGTCATTATGTTGGATAAAATTTTCTTTATTTTTGGTTGGTTTGAAAATTCAAAATTTCTATAAAACAACAGAAACTTTCAGTTCAACCAAAAATAATATCTGTGATTGGCTTTATATACAAATTATTGATTGTTAGTTAGAAATGATCATGAACTTAATTAAATTCGAAAACAGAAATATAAAAATAAAAAACTTAAAAAAAATTGATCTTTTATAAAAAAAAAATTATAGTAAAATCTTTCCATTTTAAGATTAAAAAAAAAATAAAACAAAAACTAAAAAAAAATTATATTATAAAGAAAAAAAAGTAATTATTAGATTTTTCATAAAATATTTAAAGAAAATAAAAAGAAAAACCCTTTTTACCGATGTTTCATGTAGCTTTTGTAGTGATCATTTAACTGTTGGAAAATAATATTAAATTTAAGAGTTCATTCGCACCTTTTATGTAAGAAAAAAAAATGAAGTGAAAATTATCTACTTTATACTGAAGTGGATTTACTTAATATATTTTGACCTTTTATCTATTTGAATTTTATTTTTTATTGAAGAATGAGAAACGTTATTTGATAAATTATAAATTATATAATTAAACGAAACAAAAAAAAACAAAAAAGCTAATAAGATTATCTGATTAATGGATGTAAGATTGGTTTTAAGCTTTAGAAAGACCAAAGGAAGTGGTTTATTATTGTGAGGAATTATTAACATAATTAAATTCAATAAATTGTTAATGAAGGTGGCAATTTACAGTTGATCACGGAATAACTAATTATAACTTTTCGAATAAAAATCTGAACTGTATTTTCACACTTAAGGGGACATAAAATTATCTGGTTTTATTTAAATATAATTGTAACAAAATTATTATGGACCAGTTACTTTGAGCTCCTCTTAAGGCAAAAAGGAATTGAATTCAAGTAATTCTAACTTATATTAAGTGTTCATGGATACAGTATTGAAACTTAGAATGTAATTTATGAACGTCTCAGATCTCGTATAATATTTTTATAATTTCTTGCTTCCCTTTTGTAAAAATAATAAGAATTAAATTATTACAATATTTTTATTATTAATTTTAGAAGTACCAACCTAAAACAAAAATATTCATTCATTCAATGTGAATAAAAATAAAATAATAACAATTTATTATAACATAATTTCCTCATTATTTATAAATAGATTAAGGATATAATGGTTGCTTTTTGAATATGATTATAATCTGAAAATGAATTTGCAATTGTCGAAATGGATTTAATAATGTTAAAATTTAAAAAATATCACAATAAAAAAGCTCTCTCCTCAATTATGATTTTTAAGTAATTAGATTCATATTTATGATTTAAAAAACTTTAACATAGCAGATATTTATTAATTAATAAATTAAAAAGGGAAATGCTTAAATAAATTTCTATTCCAAAAAATTTTAATATAAAACTGAAAGCACTTATAAACCCAAATATCGCGATTTTAAATGGGTTAAAAAAAAAACAAAACAATCTTTTTTGATCAAACAAAAGAAAGTGATATTAATTTATAAAACAAAAAATAAAAGTTTAACAAGAAAACAAAAAAATTCTAAATAAAAATTATTAGAAACAAATATTGGAGAAAATATTTCAAACTCACGTAACACACTTAATTTCAGTTCTTGCCAGAGTATTTAATTTTTATGATTTTTGTATTTTAGATATTTAATTAAATTTTTAGAGAAACAAATAAATGTGAAATATAAGATAATTTATTATCAAATCTTTCTTTTAATTTTTTTGTCCAACTATAAATATTGATAAACAGTGTTTTCTCTGTTTTCTCTATAGATAAGAGAATAAACACTTGTATGTATTCCTTTTATAAAAAAGAGTATAACATTCTAGATATATATAGGCAGTAATGCTCAAATGATGACGTCACACAAAGAGAGTTAGAATTTTTTGTATGGAAATTAAAATTTTTTTTTTCTGGTTATAATAAAAGAAAACAATTTAAATAACACTCAACACTAGTTCATTCCACATACTTTTAGCCCCAATATATTTTTGAGCTGTTGGTTTTTGAAAATAAATTAAATATCATATACTATATACTACATATATTATTAATTTAAATTCAAGTTATTTTAATCAATGATTTCATAATAATCTCTTACAGTAAAAAAAATGTAACCGCGATCTTAAAAATATCCTTAGTCTGTTTTTTCAAAAGAACAGACTTTAGGAGGATACAACTCCATTCCAACTCCATTGTTTTTTTCTAAATCATTTCTTTCCCTTTCTTTTTTAATTAAATCTTGCAATTCTTGCCAAATCATTTACATTCTACGAATTCATTACTTAGTTTTTCTTTAACTAGCTTAGATATCAGATATCAACTTCATTAGTCACTTAAAAATGTTTATTTATTGATTCGACTATAATCACGAAAGAATTATTTATGTAAATTCTTCTTGGTGCAAATAAAAAAGAGTAGGTATTTAACATGACAAGAGCAGATGGACGCTGCCAAAAACAATTTTAAGTAATTCAAGCAATTTGAATTTCATTGTCCATTAGTTAATGAAACTGATTCGTAATGAATAAAATATGATTATTATTATTTTAATTTGTTATTCCCTTCCCCAGTATAAATTTCTAAAAATCTAAAAATTCAGAAATATTTAGAAAACAAAAAGCCAGAAGTTTTTGTTTTAAAATTGGATTTTCATAAAGAATTTTTTATATTATTAAATATTTCCTTATCAGCCTTTTCTCTGATTTGTTATATCATAAACATTCATAGTGTTTTGCGTCAGTAAGATTTCAGCAGTTCATTATTTCAATTGCACAAGTTAAATAAAACAATTATTTTTTTATTTTACCTCAAGAATAAAAACTGTTATCAGAGTTTTCTGAAAAGAATAGCATAATTTATTCTTGTGTAGACAAATAAAATAAAAACTATATATTATCATAATTTAGTTTTGTGATTGTTGAATTTTTCACGATTCTATATCGTTTAACAATAAATATAATTAATTGTTTGCCTAAATATAATTATAAAGTTGTACTTATAAATTAAATCAAATAAATAAAGTGTTAATAAATCAAATCATTGTCTTTCGATAATTATATAAACCCGTGTCCGTTTTATCTATCACTATCCATGGTATCACTATGTGTTTAATCTTGCGATTAAATAATAGAAATTAATAAAAAAGATAGTTGTAAGTTGTCTAATTTAAATTAATTAAAAGACAGTTGTAAGTTGTCTAATTTAATTTTTATTTACTTTTAGTTCATACAGTGTTGTAAATACTGTAAGAACGGTAGTCAATGTTTACACTTGTTTGTAGTGTAAATAATTAAACTTTGGTAAAACCAGTCTAGAATACTCTAAACCTGTGTATCAGGTCACTGGTAGATTAATTAAATGACTTCGATTGTTAGTAAAATTTACTTCTTATATACTAATTTAATGCAAACTAAGCAAATTGAATTGTTGAAATATAAAAAGTCGTAACTAACAATGACGTTATTCGAATAATATTAAAGGGGAATGAAATGCTGAATTAACAATATTTTCTTAATATTAAAAATATATTAAAAATTCAAAAGTGAATTAAAATGCTAAATTAACAAGTATTTTCTTAATATTAAAAATATTGAAATAATATAACAAATTAATGAATTTATATTAAAGTGCTGAGTTAACAAATATATTAAATTAATTTGAACTAATATTATATTATTTATATTAAATTGAATATTTCATAATACTAAGGTTAATGAATTACTTTTAAACATTATGCCGGGTTTATAATGCGGCGTTTAAAATTCTAATAATCTGTTCGGTACTGAACACTGAATCCATTGATTCCATGATATCATTATCGATTTACATTGGATCCGTGGTATCATTATCGATTTCCATTCGTTCCATAGTATCATTGATTCATATTGGTTCTATGGTATCATTATTGATTCCCATTTGTTCCATGGTATCATTATCGATTTCCATTGGTTCCATTGTATCAATATTGATTCCCATTGATTCCATCGTATAATTATTGATTCCCATTGGTTCCATCGTATCAATATTGATCCCATTGGTTCCTTCGTATAAATATTGATTCCCATTGGTTCCATTGTATAATTATTGCTTCTCATTGGTTCCACAGTATCAATATTGATACTGTGGTATTGTATCCCATTGGTTCCATCGTATTAATATTGATTCCCATGGGTTCCATAGTATCAATATTGATTCCCATTGGTTCCATCGTATAATTATAGATTATCATTTGTTACATTATATCAATATAGATTCCCATTGGTTCCATTTTATCAGTATTGATTTCCATTGGTTCCATCGTATCAATTCTGATTCCCATTGGTTTCTCCGTATAATTATTGATTCTTATTTCCATCGTATCAATATTGATTCCCATTGGTTCCATCGTATAATTAAAGATTTTCATTTGTTCCATCATATCAATATTGATTCTCATTGGTTCCACAGTATCAATATTGATTCTCATTGGTTTCATCGTATAATTATTGATTCCCATTTGTTCCATCTTAAAAATATAGATTCCCATTGGTTCCATTTTATCAGTATTGATTTCCATTGGATCCTTCGTATCAATATTGATTCCCATTGGTTCCATCGTATAATTAAAGATTTCTATTTGTTCCATCTTAAAAATATAGTTTCCCATTGGTTCCATTTTATCAGTATTGATTTCCATTGGTTCCATAGTATCAATATTGATTCCCATTGATTCCTTCGTATATTAAAAGATTCCCATTTGTTCCATCTTAAAAATATAGATTCCCATTGGTTCCATTTTATTAGTATTGATTTCCATTGGTTCCATTGTATCAATACTGATTCCCATTGGTTCCATCGTAAAATTATTGATTCTTATTGGTTCCATCGTACCAATATTGATTCCCATGGGTTCCATCGTATCAATATTGATTCCCATTGGTTCCATCGTATAACTATTGATTCCCATTGGTTCCATCGTATAATTATTGATTTCCATTGGTATCGTCGTATCAATATTGATTCCCATTCGTTCAATAGTATCAATATTGATTCCTATTTCAAGAAATACAATGTAATTGATTATTTTGACACTTCAATAAATTATTTAAAATATTGTATTTAAAAAAAATTTCAGAGACCTTATTTTCTAGATAGGAACACATGTGATAATACAATATTAATATTATGATGGTAAAATAATTTTATGATGCTGGATTTGTTCAATTCAAGATTTTAATAATTTATTTAATAAATTACACATACACATAATGCACATAATGCAAACTGGTTCCAACTTTTTGATCATTGTATACACAAGTTTTCTTGGGATTGAACATATATTTGAACTTTTCTTTTCATGCGAATTTGTTGCATCTCACAAAAACAAAAAATTATTTCAGAATCATATGGTTTTTATTTTTATGGTAAGTAACTAATTTTTTGTTTTGAAAATACATACTATTAAAAAATTATATAAACTATTTTCATTAAATGGGCCTTAATAATTTAATCATTGTTTTTTATTAATTTTTTCATTTTAAAATTTCAGTCGTTTCACTTAAAAGGAGGTCCCGAGAAATTTTCATTTTCTATGGTTTCCAGGCGAGTATTTTGAGCTTCTGGTTAGTCAGAAATTAATATTAAAGGTAGATTATGAAAGTTTGGACTTTTATTATACAATCACTTGGAATACTTTTTCAATAATTTTTTTTTTTAAATATTTTTTTCAATTACAAAATTTGGGAATTCGCTATTTTGACGAAACATGGTGGTGTTCAAGCGAATTTTTTGTCTACAAATATTATATTATCTGATAAATTAATATTATGAATCAAAGATAAATGATAAATCTTTAAATCGCTGAAGGGAATTTTTTTTTTTAAATTATTTTACATTTTATGATTTTTTGAAAATGGCCCATTTTGTTGAAGTTTGAAAGCGTGTTATGGGTCGAGATCATGAGAAATTTATTGTGTTTCTAATTTATTATTAAAATTTGAACATTCCTTTATAATAATTAATTATAAATTGAATTATTTGATGTAATATTTGTAAAATTATTAAATGTTTAAAAGTTATTGTCTTTTATGTTTTTTTAACCGGAAAGAGAATAAATTGAAAAAGCGGATTTTGAGTATTTTTATAATAAACTAGAATTAATTTCTAAGTTTACTGTGTTTTTAAATATTTTTTAAAAAATCTGTTGACAATTTGGCGTCCATATTCATTTTGGCAAATTTCAAACTCAGAACCTCGCCTTAATAATTATATGTCTAAAGTCCTTCCAGTACCGTAAATAAGTGCAGTATTTTTTACATCCTTTTCTTTATTAATATATTTTTACTTTTTGACAAGCCTGTGCGATTAAATTCAAATCGTGCATTTATTGTGAATATTAATTTTGAAAGTTCAATTACTAAATTTCATTGTGTTCCATGGTAAAAAACAGTGAATAAGGTTAAGTTTAAATTCTCTGAGTTGAGTCCATTAGTTTTTTACTAATTTTGTTTCTTGAAAATAAATTTATTGTGTAAAAAATTTAATTCCAAATACTAATACATGATTTGAAGAAATTTAACCATTTTACCAGAAAACGATTAAATATATGAATATTATATTATAATTTAAATTTCTTTAGAAGTCGTGTAAATGAATTAATATTTCTCAATTTAAATTAAAGTTTTATTTAAGGAAAATTGATTGACTGAAAAACTTTCTATGCCACAACTGAGACTCGAACTGAGGATTGAATTATAATATATTATTGAATATTAAAATATAATATTTGGCAAAAAAACGGTTAAATATATAATAATGAGCATTATAATATAATATTTATTATCATAGTAAGATTGTAGTAAGAAAACCGTTGAAAAATCAAATAATGACTGTGACTACTATGAGAGAATACATCTATATGATATCTGTAATCATATTCAAAATATAATTACAGATATCATAAAGTATGATAAATTTTCGCTTGACATCATATAAATCATATTTTTTTATCAAAATATAGTAGCACAAATTATATTTTATGATAAAATCATACAATATGATATTTGTTATTCTGTTATGATTTCTGTGATTATGTGTTTATCATATTTTTTCTCTGAGTATTACAAATAAACATTTAATTTTATATTTTAAACAAAGGTATTATTTCCACTATCCAAATAGATATTTTCGTTGACATATTTGAGAAGAACTTTACGTATGAACGTTAATCTCACCTCCCTCACGTTGTATATATTAATATTTAATTAATTTTATTTTAATTGATTACTTAATTTTCGATTGTATTGCTTCCAAATAAAAATTGGAAATATTTATTTAAATCATAATAAATGGTTTCACTTCAATTTTAATTCTATATTTTTAACCTAAATTAAATTATCAGAATTTGTGAATTAAATAAGTCATTAAATTTCATTTTGATTCAGCCACTTTACTTAGTACATTATCATTGTACAATGACAATGCAGTTTTCAATATAAATTTGTTTGTGCGAGGTTTTAACGAATGATTTGCATAAAATAATTTTTAACAAATAAACATATAAAGTACTAACATAATACGAACATATTTTTACTTAATTTTTTTCAATACAACGAGAATTATTTAATTATATAAGCACAAAATATTTATTAGTTGTTGGTGTGTGCATACATTATTATCATTCAATTAAATGAATAAGGCATATACAATATACCTACATAATATCAGGTTGGAAAAGAGCATGAGAAATATTAATAATTTTATCATAAATGAACAAGTATTAAAAAACACAATTACAATCACCTCAAAAAGTAAATATATCTGTATGTGCTTTAACTTACATAACTTGACATTATATTTAGTTTAATTTAATATGCCAACATCAACTTGCCCAGAAATAATAAATAAAATCATGTTATTTTTCACTTAATTGTATTTTTTATTTTAAAATGATTGTGTGTGTAACTTTACCATTTATAACACTTCACACATTTACACATAATTTTAATAATTTTGTTTGCTATCAACTCAGTTCTCAGTCTTTCGTTGAATGTTAAAGAAATAGTTTTAGTTTTATCCTGTTGATAAAATGTTGAGAAAACCCATTTTGTACTATGCTGCACTAAGTCCGCCATGTAGAGCAGTTGTTATGACTTCAAAAGAAATTGGAATAGAACTGGAATTGAAAAATATTAATTTACTTGCTGCTGATCATCTAACACCTGAATTTCTCAAGGTAAATTAAAAATTAACTTATATAATGTATGTAATTCTTCAAGTTTCAACCTAATTTAGATTAATCCGACACATACCATTCCTACTTTGGACGACAATGGAGTCATCATTTACGACAGTCATGCCATAATGACTTATCTTGTCGATAAATACGCAAAAACAGATATGTTGTATCCCAAAGATTTGATCGCCAGAGCTCATGTTAATGAACGTTTATACTTTGACACGGGATATTTATTTGCGCGACTTCGGTTTATATTTGTATGAACGGATTAAATATTTCATTTATTTTGAATACAAAATAACTTCTTATTCCATACTAATAGGAGCCAGTATTATATTCTGGAGGATATGAAATTCCACAAGAGAAGTTGGATTACATAGAAAAATCTTTTGTTCTTTTAGAACAAATATTACAGAAGAATAACTACCTTGTTGGTAATAGTTTAACTCTTGGAGATTTAGCTTGTATATCATCAATTGCGTCAATTAAAATGGTGCTTTCCATTGATGCCAAAAAGTAGGTGTTTTTCTTAAATATTTGCTAATTAAAACAAGTTTATGATTCCGATTGAATGGCATTATTGAAAGGAAACACTAAATAGTGCTTTATATATTTAATTACTTACATTTTAATTTTAGATACCCTAAATTAGTAGAATGGGATAACAGAATGTCTAAACTCTCGTATTATGAAGAATTAAATCAGAAAGGTGCAGATGAATTTCAAGAAATTTTCTATCAACTTATTAACAAAAATAAAAAGGAAAAAGAAGAAATAAGATTCAATATCTAAACATGTGACCATTTAAGATTACTTTACAAAAATTGAAAACGTTAATCAAAAAATATTTAATATCAAGAATTGAAAGGTTTGCGATACAATGTAAATTTTAAACGTACCTAGTTATAGTAATTCATGCACTTAACATGTTTTTTTTAGAATTATAAAAATACTCCACATAAATTAATTTTATAGTGGGCAGGAACAATTTTTTTAGAACATCAAAACAAATTAAATAGAGAGCAGGCTTAACCTTTTTTTATATTAATTGGAATATTTTTTGTTTATTATAAATTTTACGTCAGAATATATTCTATTAATCATGTTCTTCTACGATTATTAGTATTTTTCATTTAGTTAAAAAATATATTTTATTTTTCAAAAAATTAAAAAAAAAAACAGAAAATTCTATAAACTGAAATTGTTGAAATAATATTTAAATTTTATAATTTTGTTTTTGTTACTTTTTTTTATTTTTCTATTCCTATGTTTTTAAGAAAATCATTACAATTGATTGTATTAATAAAAATCAAATATATAATCAGGAAATGTTAATGATTCTTTAAAAATTTTGATTTTTTGGATCATTTTA
This sequence comes from Pedicia rivosa, assembly GCA_963082725.1. NCBI lineage: Eukaryota > Metazoa > Arthropoda > Insecta > Diptera > Pediciidae > Pedicia > Pedicia rivosa. The sequence goes on from OY720154.1 coordinate 26,819,991, forward strand.
GTTTGAATCAATTTATAGATTGTCAGTTGTAAAAGTTAATTAAAAAAGGGTCAATATTTTGCCATAAAATCAATCATGTGTTTTTGTTAATTTTTATTACGCTACCAACAATACTTGTCATCATCAAATATTCTAAAACGCAGAAAAAAAACGTATTTAAAAAACTTAAATAAAAGAAAACAATGGTGAGATTACAACGAACTCAACTCTACTCTACGATTTTGTGTATACGTATTAACAAAACATTTAGTAATGTGCGTAAAAATTTTGCGTTCACACAGAGAAAAGATATGATAAGTATATAATTGCAATTATCATATTATTATATCCATAATCATATTTTATGATATTATCATAAATTATAATAACCTCTAACATATTATGATAAAAAAGTATGATTTCTATGATAAACCTTATCATATGCAGCAATTTATCATAGCTTTATGATATCTGCAATCATTCTTGAAAGATGATTACAGAAATCATAAACATTTATAATATTATTATGACAAATAACAAATTTTATGTTTTTCAATATCATAATATGGTAAAACTTATCATAGTTTGAATGATACATTTGATTTTATTATAATATGTTAATCGTTAAAATAATATGTTAAGCAATATCATATTTTTAAATCATGTTTTTTCATGTTTTAAATGAGAATTATAATCGTTAAAATAATATAATAATCAATATCATATATTCAACGGTCATTTTCTGAGTTAAAATAATATGTTAATCGTTAAAATAATATGTTAAGCAATATCATATTTTTAAATCATGATTTTTCATGTTTTAACTGAGAATTATAATCGTTAAAATAATATGATAATCAATATCATATTTTTAACTGTAATTTTTCCGAATAGTGGCGAGATAATTTCGTAATTTGTTCGGTCATGTTTCTCTTGTTTCATTTGATCATCATCGGCAGGACGACCAGCCAGTTTGCAATAATATTTGAATCGAGTAGTTCTATAAAAAAAAGTGTATAAAAAAAGTGAATTTAAAAATAAATTTGTGGTTGTGCAATATTAATATTTAAATCTAAATTATTAATATTTCTTATACAGTTATATTAAATTCAGCGCAATTTGTGAAAGTGAAGGAACGCATAAGATAATAGGTGAGCACATGTTTTCCGTTTTTATTAAATTAGTTTAGCTTTTTTCTCCAAAGACGCATTATTTTTTTACGAAATAAAATTTCTTTTTCATGTTTATTTCAACTTCATTTATAGGTTTTTGCAATTACATAAATATAGGTTGTCATGTTCATTGCATCGTAAAAGGGAAAAATAGCTAAGGGTATAGCTGGATGATGACATTACAACGGCAGAATATTTGGTGCTGTTTCCATGTTTAAAAGAGCCAGCTGGATATAAACTTGTAAAAACTGATAAAAATAATTGTAATTCTTGTTTGAGTAATACAAGTTTTTCAGGTTAAGATCGACTGTGAATTAAAATATGCAGATTGTGCCACCATCAACACATGGAATGGGATTTATACAAAAGTTATAAATAAGGCTGAATTAATAAAAGATAAAAATATCTCTTTACTGCTGAGACTCAATAAAAGTTGCAAAAGAAGGTAAGTTTTTTTTAATATTTGATATATTTTTAGTTATATCTTTCTTTAACAGATCACCAAAAGGCATTAGCATTTCTGTTGCTAACATATCTCTTACCGTGCTCTGGATGAAAACAAAACAAAAAGAAAAATACTATTGGATGCTCAAAAATGGAGACACACAACTCCTTTATTTTCTTGTGTACTGTAAGTATAAAATATATTTTCTTGTAATATAAATACTATCATATAAAAACTTTTTTTAGAATATTCAAGAAGCTGGTCTCTTAAAACGTGAGAAAGAACATAAACAACCTCAAATTATATTTGCTGGAACTGCGATCCAAATTTGTTACGTACTTATTGAAGGAGAAACTTTTACATACGAAGATCCATTATTTTATTATTTTATTTATTATATTAGTTTATTATATTTTATTATATTATTTTATTTATAAAATTGAAAATAATAATCTAAAAATTCTTAATGATAATTGAAAAAGAATTTTAAATTTTTTATTCATAATCATTTTAGGTTTTGATGATCAAAAACATATGATATGTTTATGATTATCAAATATATGATGTTAACTATCATATTTCTAAATTTTATCTGGTTCTGATGATCAAATATATGATTTTAATTATCATTTTTTTAATTTTTTCTTAATTCTCAATATCAAATATATGATTTTTATTATCATATTTATGATTTTGAACGTCTTGAAATTTATCATATATATTATACAAGTAATTAAAGATATGTTAATACGTATCATTCATATATAAGTTATTTACAATCATTGATATAATTAGAGATATCATTTCCATTTTATGGAAAACATATGATAACAATAATTAAATAATATGATATCCACAATTATATTTGCGAAAAGTTATCATATTTACTTATCATATATATGATTATCGTGGATATGTTAACCATTATCATATTTTTTCTCTCAGTGTTGATCAGTATAAAACGTAGAGTTTTTGTTTTCTATTTTGTGCTTATCTAATGATTCTATAGAATAAAAAAAACAGCAAATAAATTCAATATATTTTATTATTTATTGTTTAGATTCTGACTAATTTCGACCCGTCATTAAATTTATTAATATTTGTGTGAAACAGCGTTATGAAGATTATTCAATTTAGCTTCTAATTTTGATGACAGTTCTGAATTATTCTTAGTATCACCATTTGCATTGGAAATGCCTTTAACACTTTTTGGAGAATGTTGAATGTCTTCTCCTTGAGGTAAAGTTTTAATTACTGGTGAGACTGCCATTGTTGAATTTCTTCTCAAATATTGTCCGTATGCAGATAAACACATTCCTATAAATCCAACAACAATTGTTGTCCATTTGAATCCAGCTGATAGCTTTAATGGTCTTTGGAAACAAAAACCATAAGAGTTAAATAAAAATGATTGTCCTGATATTGTTTTATATTAGAAAATACTCACAAAAACATTTGATACTTTAACATATTTGTAAAAGTTTTATTCAATTGAAGTCCTTCTTCTATCCAAAATATAGGAAAAATTATTTGTGGTACATTTTTCAGAACTTCAACTTCCTCAACTGGTTCCAAATCCCAATTAAATTGTAGGCGATTGGCAGCCGTCAATGGAGTTCCGGACATCTAAATAAACATTAAATATTCAATAGATAAAATTCTTTAAAACCATTAAAAAAATATATATTTTTTACCGCTTCAAAATCAATTTGTGTTGCATGTATATTTTTATCTGGTGTCATTCCAGAAACATTTTCCAGCAGTTGAGGATCACATTTGTAAAAATGTGGTAACGAAGCAATGAGTGGCGCACCAACACAATTTGATAAATCAAATGTTCCTTTAGGTGGGCAACTGTCAGAATCACGACAGTAGCATTGCAATGATTCATCATTCTATAAAGTGAATTTGTTTAAAATATTATGACATAATAATTTGGTAATGTTGACGATCAATTGACATTGAATTTTAACGTAGTATGAATTATTTTAATTGAAAGAGAATTTATAATGTAAGTATTTAATTACTCGAGGGTCTCCGAAGTCAATTCCAAAACGTCCTGTTGAAATTCCCACATAAGAAGATTCTTCTTCAAATTTTGCTTGCATACCACGGCATAAACCTGGAAAAAATTGAAAATTATAAAATTTTAAAGTTTTTGTTTTAAATTTTAATTTGACTAAATCTTTTGACATGTATGTTTTATTTATTCTCTACCACACATTTATTTTGTCGATATAAAAAATTCTTTAAAATGGTAAAATTGTTTTTTTTTCTATTACTTGATTAAAAATAAATTTGTTTTTCATTATAATTGAAATTAAAATAATTATAAGTTTAATGGCAGATTTAAAGCTTATTAACGTATCTTTTATCAGCTGCCAAATCTATATCAATTATTACAATGAAATACAAAATCATTCTAATATATATCACGCTGAAACCCAGGACTCGGCCAGAGCGTTTAGTGGTGGAACAACAACTTAAGGCGAAAAGTAAAATTTAAATAATTCCGACATAACTTGGAATAAAGGCCCATATTCCTTCTTCTTTTGTAAGACCTGGTGGAAAAATTGTTCCATCCGTCCCCTTGAATTGATTGCATTCATCTGTACTCCATACATCCATTTCTGGTTCATCTTGATGTCTGACAACTCGTCCTAAATCTTTTAAGTTTTTAAGACCACGAAATACACTTAGTTTTTGTGTTTCAGTTGCATTTGTCTGAAGAAGAAAATTTTCATGATTTCAGGAAGCCACTGAATAAAATATTTAGTGTTACCGTTCCAAAAAATGAAAACTTAAAATGAGTATCATTTGTTTTTTCCATACCAGTAACTTCCGTTTCAAATGCAGCACAAACAGCTTTAGAAGCAAATTCGTGACTACTACAATCAACAGAGAATCCACGAAATAGAATGTCCATCGCACTTATTGTTACAAATGGAGACTTTGGGTTAAATATTATCTCAATTGCCTTACTAACTAATGAAAGAAAAAAAAAAATTAATTCATTAGATAAATTTTATTTGAACTGAGAATTGAGTGGATACATTCGTTTTTTACAAATTTGGTTCTCGCAAACCGAGAATTTATTCCCAGTATAATATATCTACTTATGTAAAAAATAGCAATTGTAAGGGTTGGGAATTATCATTATGACTTTGCATTTATATTTGATCAGTAGAACATAATGATCATCAGAGAATTCAAGCATCATAAATAAACTCACAAACTTATAGGTATAGACATATTTACTTAATTGAAAATGTATAATATTTGATACTTACCTATTGGTAACATTGGTGCTCTTGTCTTTTTAATAAATAATGCAGTACCCTGATCATAATAATGACAAAAAGAAAAATATGTTAAACATTAATTGATGAGTAGGTGAAATTACGTAACGATGGCTTTAATTTTATATTATTTTCTTAACATTTGTTTTAGTGAGTCAATTAATTTATTTTGCTGTTTAAAATTTTCAATTTTTTAACAGTAATTCTTATTAAAAAATCGGGGTTTTCTTTCAAAATTTTATAGATGAATTCTCTTATTTCTACTTACTACCACCAATGGATGTAATATTGTAATTTGCTCTTCTCCAGTAAGTCCATTTCCTGATAAGTCAGGGCGAAAAATAAACGTATCCTTTGTATAAAATGTTGTTGTGTCCTCTTCTTTATCATCAACAATTTGTTCTTTAGTTTTCCATTCTCTAGAAAAAAAATCATTCTAAATATTTCCACCGAATTCATATGCAATTAATGGGATGTAATATATGATTGTAAAATGCGATTTATAATTGTTTTATAAATAATAAATTTGCCTTTCCAGATACCTAATTTGTTATTTGTTCTTTTATTTAATAGCACTTCGATTAATTTGTCGATTCATTCTTTCAATTAAATATTAATGATTTAATAACTACATTTACAAAGAACAATTTATTCATTCCCTCAGTAGTTAAATTTGATGCAGTGAATTATTACAACAAAAATAATTCAAATTAATTCAAAAATTAACTTACTCAAAAAAATATGGCCCAATTTCTTTAAGAATTGGTTTATCACCATTCATTACACCATCAGGATTAGTTATATTAAATAAGAACATTTTGTAATCCAAATGAAAAGGAATTATTTCCCACATTTTTCTAATGTCTCCACCTGGCCTTAATGCAACTTGCTAAATTTATTTATGAATAACAAAAATTAATTGAAGATGTATGAAATATTATATTGTTCGTCTTACATGTTTTAACATAACTTTAAAAACAAGAGGAAAAATTATCCAACCATAAATAATTCCGAACAGAAACACACCACTAAATATTCCAATTAATTTTTTATAATTTAATTGTTGTAATTTTTCACTTAACATTTTTCCTTTTTTCTTTAAGAAAATAATTTGAGAAATTATAAAATTATTCAACGAAAAATTTAGGGAAATAAATTCGGATAATTATGAAAATTTTCCTCGATATAAACTATTTTTTATCGAAACAAATTGAATTTTTTTCCCTACTGTATCTCAGAACAAACATCCGTAAACTGATAAATTTGCAAGACAATAAAGAACAACAAACGTTTTCTCAAATCATTTTCTAATAATCAAGCTTATTATTTTTGTGACGTCACAACTACATGAAAATCGACAGTTGTTTTTCTTATCAAAAATTCATTTCTATTTAAAAAAAAAAATGAAAATAAAAAATTCAATCATTGTTTTTTGTTTTGCATTTTTTTACAAAAAAAAAACAAATTGCAGACAACACAAATTTAAAGGTAAAAAAATAATGTTAATAACTAATAACTAATTATTCCAATTTTTAGATAATATTTAAAACTTATTATTTAAGTTTATTTCAAATTTTAATTCAATTTATTTGTTTGTGGGAAACATTGGAAGAACATATTTAAAAAAATTTAATATTTGAACTCAACTTGTTGTGGTTGTAAATTCATTTCCGATAAATTCTAACAAAGATGCGTGTGCATATTTCTTATACATAAATATTTAATTATATCTATATAATTACTATCAATCACCTTGAAATCTTCTCCATACAATATAATTATTTATTTCTTTAAAAACTTATTAATTATTTGAGAAAAGAGAATTAAAAGAAATGACTTTTTGTTAAATTCAAAAATATAAATTATATTGATTTATTGTTGTGATTTAAAAACTGAGAATGTATGAATTTTATTAATTATAGCAAATTAATTAATTAAAAATAATTAACATTTTTTAAATTGAACAATAAGTGAATTGTGATCATTACACAAGTACAGTAATTAAACATGCGTACATTAATTTAAAAAAAAAAATAGCTACAAACTGAAAATTTTGCATGCATCTTTAATAAAAAAAGATATAACAATTTTAAGTCATTCATGAAAATTTAATCCATTTAAAATTTTAAATTGTAATTTTTTATATTAAAATTTAAGAGATTTAAAATTCTGTAATTATTTTGTTAAATGCAATTTTTTAGGTTTTTGATAAAATGTCGTAGTGTACAAATATTAGGATTATGACGATTTACCATACCATTCTATTTTATTTGGCATTATGTAATTGCTTATAAAAATTATTGCTTATAATATTCATAAATATATAGACTTAGTTGAGTAGTAACAACACATAATCAACAAATAATTTCAAAATTATTTTTTAAACGGTGTTTTTTTTTTTTTTAATATTTCTTATATTAAAATCGCAAAATACAAAGATTAGAAAAATGATTTTACATTTATTAGATGCGAGTTTGTATTTCATATTTTCTTTATTTCAAATATATGATAAAATAATTACATATTATGTACAGAGAAATATGTATGTAATTATTGAAATATTGTCTATGCCAATTATTATGTTGATAAACATGCGAAACTTTATTAAACACGTAAAATTAGAAAAACAAATCTTTTCTCTAATTATTATATTATTTTATTAATATAAGTAAGTTTTAAGTCAGAAATTAAGAATATTTATAAAAGGTCATTTAACGATGATAGGCAGAGATAATTGGTGAATGATGTTACGAAATTGTTATTGTACGCGAATTACTGGTATGATGGAGCTCTAACTGGTGACGATTTTACAATTAATAGGGTGATGAACAATTTGTGCTTGTGCAGAATGAACAACTTTTACAACTACAGTACAGCAGTACTACATTTAATTTTCATTGTATCAATTTTTTGACATCAGCTATATCATCTCAGAGCTAATGAATACGATAAACAATAAAATATAAATCATCAAAAATGACTAAAAGATTGAAGAAACACAATTAACCTACCACACACTTCATTTTATGTTATCATTTCTTTAAACGCACAAACAAATAACTTTAATCTTTTAATGGTGAACGAAGAACTGGAATAGTTTGTATGCTTAATTTTTCATTTATAAAAATCATATAAACAAAACCCACACAAGATCAAATAAATAAAGAAAAATAAATTAATGATTGAAAAACGGACTTGTTTTCAACATAAAAATTTTTAATTAGTAAAGTAAAAAATTACTAGAAAATTTACTTACTTTATAATTTACGCAAAAAATTAAAAATATATGTAAGTTTGTTAAAATTAATTTACCTTTACTAAATTGAAATTTGATTGAGGTTTGTAAACCCATAATATTAATAATTAATAATAAGAAAATTTTTGCAATATTTAAAATATTTCTAAACAATTGTTTTTGCATAAAATTTTTATACTGTTAAAACTTTTTTCAGTTTTGTTTGTTGTTGTCTATATAATCTCTCAACTATTTGTTTTTAACTAAAGCATCTTATTAATGCATATTCTAAATTTCAGAAAATTTAAATTTTGTTGTGCAAAAAGATAGAAAATGCTTTACTTCGTATTCCTTATGAAGTAAACTAATAACTAATTACCGTCAAATTTGTTTAACTGAATCTTATACAACCGCATGATCTGCGAAAAGTCTCGTTATATATTCTATGGTCCAATTATACATATTTAATTAATTTATGAACTTTTTTATAATGTGTATTTTCTTGCGTTTCTCTCACACCGTTTTTTTTCTGAACTTCAGTAAAAATTAATTTGACATTAATGCTAATTACAGGGCGAAAAATAATTCTTTCTGTTATTGTACAATTTATAGCCTATTCTAGATATTCAATTTATTATTTCAGTGTTTTTTATATTGAAATTCTAATCTATAATTTAAAGAGAATAAAAAAAATGAGAGAACAGAAATAAAAAAAGTGGGAAAAATGTAAATATTATCAATATTTTATAGAGCAATTTTATGCCTACATTTTTTTTCTTACAATTAAAAATTTCAATTGCACAATCGTTATTTTTAAAATATTCATTAAACGTTTGAATTTTTTTATAAAATTTATAAAAAAATTTTGAATCAGAAAAAAATAATTTGAAGGCCAAGAATGCCTTCAGAAGAAAATATTGATGCAGCAAATACATATGATTGAATAATTGCAACAGCTGATTCTAATACTAATAAGGCAATTTGTGCTATAATTAGAACAATTATTAGAGAGGATCCTGTGTTTCCTAGTAGTGTTAATAAAAGATGTCCGGCAAATATATTAGCTGCTAATCGAACAGCTAGTATTCCAGTTATTCCAGTTCGAATAATATTACTAATAGTATTTTAGTATGAATTCAACACAAATAGAAAAAATACAGTAAATACAAAATAAATTTATGCGGTGTATCCTCGATGTAGGACGGATGACCTCAGTAAAAAAAATGCTGTCAGCAATCGGTGAATCAACGACTAAAATTTAATACTTTGAAACTAGCATATAAAATAGAAAATAATTTGTTGCCTCAATATTTAAATAAAAAAATTAAACGTATTTCAGAAAGCCATAGTTACAATACCAGAAATTCAAAATATTATGCTTTACCAAAGTTTAATAAAAAATTATGTCAGAATTCTTTATTTTATAATGGATTTAAATTATATAATGAATTTAGAAAAAAAAACCCAAGAATAAAAAACATAAAAGAATTTAATTTGGAGGCAAATAAATTTGTGAAAAATAACTATATTTGAATTTAATTATTATTCAGTACTATGATGTATGTTTAATTGTGAATTAAATTTAGTCATTTACACTAAGAATAAGTGATACAAGTAAATATTATATTATGTAATATAGTATTAACAAAAATTGTCAATTATTTGATAAATAAATATACATTATTATTATTATTATTATTATTATTATTATTATTATTATTACAAAATTTAATTTATTTTGCTAACTTTTTATCTAAATATAAAAACTCAAGCCAATTTTAAATAATTGTATCGTAATAATTTTACAGTATTTTTTTAGTCTAAGTAAGTGGTATTGATATCAGCTACTGGAATTCCAAAGAATTTTTAACAAATTCCAGTGAAGAAAGCTCATCACTAGATGAGGCACATATCTAGTTCAATATATTCGTCACCTTGTTTTCTTGTTCAATATGTTGATAAATGAGAAATCTAATATTTTGAATAGAAATCAAGTGGTTCTTAAATATGTTTTACTGAATATTTCTAATTCAATTTAATCCCCCATAAATGAAAACATCACAATAGTACAAGATTTTATAATTTTTACAAACATGATAGACATAGATAAATGGAATTCGCCGGTATATTATTTTGACGTTTAATATAATTATATTACAGATGATACAATACAATCGTAGGTCTCGCATTTTTTTCTTGGGGGATTGTACTGGTCTAACTAAAGAAAATCAAAGTTATTGATTCTAAAAGATACGTCCCCTGTTTAAAATTAGAATTTATATTGAGATTCATATATTTTACAAAGCCCTGAACACCATTCTCTCTTTATATTAACATATTATACCAGCTAACCTACAATTGGATAGAACAATGAAAAAAAGTAACTAAATTGTGTATTTCGATAGAAAAGTAGGTATAAAATATTATAAAAAACTAAAATTAAAAAATACTTGATGTGAAAAAAAGTATCTATTGTTCGGTTATAGTACAGTCAATTTCTTATCTGAATTTTTTTAATGTTTTTTTTATGTATATTTATTTGTTTATTTTTTTATCAATCCACATCTATCATAGTATAAATTTTATACATAAAGAAGCAATTGTTAGAGGGTTCAACTTAATCATGTGTCAGATTTTTAGCAGCAGGTATATTTATGAACAAACCTTCTACAGAAGGTTTATAAAAACCATAGCACCGACAGGAAATTATCTTAGAAATGCTTCTTTCGCTACTGAACCAGATATTGACTTTAGTCAGAAAGATGTCAAGTATCATACTAAAAAATATGATGTAATATTTATGATTTTAAATTTTATTTTATTTTTTTTTCTATATTATAATATTAGTTTATAATTTGCATAAAAAGTTATACATCCCTGATATCAAAATCTAATCAGTTTTTTATCACTAATATCCAATTTTCTATTTGTCAATAACGTAAACATACGTTTCAGTACTTTGGGATATTTTACTTAAATAGCGAAAGTTAGTTAATAGAATTTCTTATAAGAAAATTTTTATTTAGTTTATTATTGAAAACAATTAAATAGTTATACGGAATATTTGTTGAACAAATATTGAGAAAAAAGTGATTTTGGTTTCCTTATATTTGTGCAAATATCTAGAAGCATTATGCAAGTGGAATATTTTTTCTCTAATATTTTGTGTGAATATTTGGAAACTGAATATATTAATATTCAGTTTTCAAATACTTATGTGACTAATTAAATATAGATTTTATAAATAATAATATAATACATTGATGAACATAAGTTAAAGATATTAGTTCAATATTTAAAATTGATTCATAAATTTTAGTGTTTTGTTAAAGGTAGCATTTTTTTAGCAAACATTTTCATAACAAAAACAATTAGGCGCTTATAGTTCAAAATATGAAGAAAATTAATACAGAATTTCATGTCAACTAAAGAAAATAGGAAGTACAAGAATACTTTTTTCATCAATATTTCTTTTATCAACATTTTTTATGTTACATTTTATTTTTGGGAAAAAAAATTATCGACACTAAGCAAATAGTAACACGCTTTTTTATTTCTAATCTAAAATGTTTGATTTGATTTTATATGGAAAATCATCTATTGTGGATCAAACCATATTCGACTTCAATTTATTTGCTCTGACTATATTTTAAAGAATTCTGTCTGTGAAACCGCTTGTCTCATTCATATAAAATTTCTTGTTCATCTAAATTTAATTTAATTTGACTTTTAATAATATTTTCCTTCATTTGCATTTTTAATCGAGAAAACGTAAGAATATTATTTCTATTATATTGTTGTTAATAACAACATAGTCATCTTCATTAAATATAAATAATTTTTGTTTTTAAAGATTTCAGAAAACAAATCAGAAATGAAACGAGCCGCATTCGAGAATATTGCAACTACATCAAAACGACTAAAATATCAACAAGAAAAATATACTGGTTCTGGATTGAGAAATAATTTGCATGGTAGTATTTATCAGTTAAAGTTGATAATGTTATTTTCATATCGAGGATTAGTTAAGGGATATTTGTTCCGGTTAGCAACAGAATATGATCCTGGTGAAAAGTTTAATGATTTGTTTTTCGAATATAATAATGAATTTGCAACTGGTAAAATATATCGTTTTTTACAAGCAAAACATAAACTGGATGATAGTAAGAAAATTACTTACCATGATTTAATGACAGAAAAAGAGGGAGAATTTAGTCTTCAAAAATTCTTCATTTCTTATCGCAAAATAGTTCAGAACACAGAGTTCAGTGGACAAAATAATCAATTTAAAGATTTTGTTATTTGTACGAATATTGATTTAGAAAAATCATTACACAAACATTTTGAATCAGTTGGTGATGTGGATCCTATGTTGGATATGCAGGATAACAAATCGAAACTTTTAAAGCTCAAAGCAGGAGAATTCTGGGATGAGATTGCTCTAATGTTAGAAAACTCATCCGATCTTCATCGGCTGGCTAAAAGACTGGTCGAAAACGATAAATTACATTTATCAGATAAATTATTTCAACTCTATCAAGTTCCACTTGTTCAAGAAGTATTTGAGTTTGAAGACGTTGAAGGGATTCATTATGCAAAATTCAGCACAAACTTTTTAGACGAAAACAAATATATAAAATTTAAAGAATTACTTCTGAAATTTTTACAAAATAAAAAAAAAAAGACAAATTTACAAAAATGGAGAATTCAAACAAGTGAAGGATTTATAAAAGTTAATGCCAATTCTGTACAAGATTTGCCAGATGACCAGATTGATCCAGAAGAGATCAATAATTTCTTAAATAAATTGGTATTTGCAGTTAATCAACCGAATGAAATTGAATTAGGAAAAATAATTGAAAGTGAAATATCTGATAATGAGTTAATTAATATTGATGATAGTCGCTTTATCAGCAGTATGTTTGAGAAGTATATGCTTGATTGGATGAAAAACAAAGATGGAATTTTTTTTACTCACGAACTTGGAAAACTGTTTCTACAAAAAGCAACACATAAACTGTCCAAAGCAATTTTAATAGGTCCTACAATGGATTATTGTGCAATGATTAGAGAAGAATTTGGTTTAATTTTTAAGGATGATGTGTATGCTTCCCTAAAATTAGATGATTTTTTACAACAACAACAAAATGAAAATATTTTAAATATCATAACAAAAAATACAAAGTTAACTTCTGATAAAGTTTACAAAATTTTAAAAGATTTACTTGAATATAAAAAGGATGATAGTTACATATTTTTGAATTTAAGCACAGTTTTGCGTATAAAAGATCGAGTTATTATGGCATTAGATTCAAATAATTTGTTGGTTATTGTCTGTGAACCTGAAAAAATACAAAAACTTAAGAATCTATTGAAAGAAATTATTAAAAAATATCCTACTAAGAGAATAATTACTATTACAGAAAAGATAGAAGGTAAAGTTTCGATTGGCAATTATAAAGAATATGAAGATGAACAAATTTGTTTCAAGGATTTGAGGAAGGAGTCACAGGATAAAGTTTTACAGAAAAATATTAAATTTCAAGGTATAGAGGTTAGCCTGAAGTCATTAATTCCACAAAGTCTGTATAAATTTATTGATGAAGATTTTTTATCTAAGCTTATTAGTGATGAGGAAATAAAAATTGGTAATGAATTAATTGGTTTAGGTGAAGTTCAGAATTATTATATTGACAGAAAATTGTATCGTTATATAAAGACTTCTGAAACTGTGAAGAGAGAAACTAAGAATTTTTTCATTATTTCTGATACTGTGAATTCAGAACCAAATCCTCAACAGGATATTTTACTAATTACGTATACTCATGATGAAGATCAATTTAAAACATTATGCAAGAAATACAATGACAGAAATATTCATTGGTTTAAAAACCAAAACAAGGAACTTAAATGGCAACAGTCTCATGGTAATTTGTCAAAATTACGTGATTTTGTGTTTAATGAAGAAAATTATTTACCTCAGAATATTGTTAACGAAAATATGTCATTTGATTCTGAAGATTCGGAAGAACCATCCATTCATATTAGAGTAAATGATAGTCTGGCCGTGAATACAGTTAGTGATAAAGTTGTTATTATTGTTGCTGCACCAGGAATGGGTAAATCTACTCTGATGACACAATTAGCAATAAAAATAAAAGAAACTGATCCACTTTTATTGGTCTTAAGGATAAACTTAATAGAATATTCATCAAAATTTTGTAATTTAGACGAAGAACAAATTGGCATAACCAAAGCGAAAACATTCATTTATTCGTGTGCGGTTCTAAATAAAATCGATGAATATGATCAGCAAGGAAATGGTTTAAATTTATTTGAAAAAGAATTATTTTTTCATTTTTATAACGATCATAAAATCGTTTTATTATTTGATGGATTTGATGAAATAAGTCCAGATTATAAAGTGAAAGTGATTAAATTGCTTAAAGTTTTAACAAAAAATTATTTTAGACAATTGTGGATTACATCACGTCCATACGGAATTCACCATCAGCTAGAAAATGAATTAGGTACATTTTCCTATTCATTAAAATCATTTTCATTTCAAAATCAAATTATTTTTTTGAAAAATTATTGGAAATTTCATTTAAAGTTAATCAAAATTAATAAACGTTCTGAAAATTTTATTCAAATTTTCTTAAAAGAATTTTCAGAATCAACAAATGATTTAGATAGAAAATTTGTTGTGATTCCATTACAATTGACAATGATTGCTGAATATTTTCAAGATTTTTTTTTTCAATTTTTAAATAGTAAAAAAATACATATGAATTCAAATGAATTCATTGTTAAACTTTGCAATTCTTTTAATTTAGTTATTTTGTATGAATATTTTATTAATAAAAAATTTGATAAAATTCTATGGACCTATAAAAACCCTGGAATTAACAGACATGAAATAAATATGAAGAATTCAATTGATAAACAAAGAAAACAATTTGTAGAAAATCATAAATTTTTGGCATTGCATGCATTATTTGGTGATCATGTCTCCAATATGATTCCAGATGTCAGTCATTTATTATCTGAAATAAAGGAGGGTATGGATAAAAATGGATTTATCGATAGAGTTCTTGATAATAAACCAATATTTGTTCATAAATCATATGCTGAATATTTTGTTGCACTTTGGTTAGCTCATAATTGGGAGATATGTGATAAAGTCAAATCTTTTCTCCATAAAAATATCTTTATAAAAGAAAATAAAATAATTCGAAATTTTTTTGATTCTATGATGAATCAGGATAAAATTGAACTTCATCAAGCAATAATAAACGGTGATTTAGAACAAGTTAATAAATTACTAGAGGATTGCAAGTCTGAAAATGATATTAAGTTGTTGAATTGTGTTGATAAAGGAGGACGATCAGTACTTCACCTGGCTGCTTCTTATGAATCTACTGTTCTTAATGTTTTATTCAAATATAATATTTTGTTAATAGAAAACATCAATCTTCCTGATAAAATATTTGGATGGAGTCCTCTCATTTATGCTGAAAAATCACAAAATTGGAAAGCAGCTGAATTAATTCTTCAATCAGGAGGTAATGGTGATGAACTTTCATTTGAAATAATAAATCGCGTTGATAAATTTGGCAGAATTGTTAATTCTGAACAAACATTATTGAAAACGTTTTATGAAGATAAATTAGTAAAACTTTCTGAAATTTTGATAAGAAAACGTCTCGATATTTTTGCGTCAAATTTATATGATTCAACTCCATTGTACGTTGTAGCTTTCATTGGAAATTTAGATTTAGTAAAATATTTTGTTGAAAATGGATTCAATGTTAATGCTAATGTTGTAATGAAATACTCATTGGAAAATATTTTACATGGAGCTGTTTGTAGTCGTAATTTAGATGTCGTTAAGTATTTAGTTAATAAAGGTGCGATCATAGATGCGATAAATGAAGATTGTGATGAAACTCTATTGAATTTGATTGCTAAGGAAGGATACTTAGATTTAATTAAATATTTTGTAGAAGAAACAGATGCAGTATTAATAAATAATAAATCTGGTGAGAATGTACTTCACTTCGCCTCTAAATGTCGTAACAGTGAAGTTCTGCAATATTTTATCAATTACTTAGAACGAAATAAACCAAATGAATTATTAAAATTTATCAATGCTAAAGGCAAAGATGATAGGACACCTGCTTATTATGCAATATTTTTTAATTGTGAAAATGTGAAATGCCTAATAAATTGTGTAGAAAAATTATATCCAGATCAATTATTTAAATTTTTAACTGATAAAAATAAAGTTTCTGGATCACTTTTAAATTGGACTGTTCGATCTAGAGAAATAGAAATGGTTCAATTTGTAATTGAGAAGTTTGTAGAAAAACAATTTAAAGAAATGACTTTATGGAATTTCATTACTGAAAAACGTGGGTATGACGGTGATACTCCTCTTCATACAGCTGCATATCTACGTAATTTAGATATATTTGAATATTTCATAAAATTAATAGAAAAATATTATTCGGATAAATTAAGTGATTTTATATACTTTGAGAATGATGAGGGTCAAAGTCCGTTTAGTTATGCTATTAAACAGAATAAATCCTATTTAGTAGAGTGTTTTTTAAATAAAAGTGATGATATTTTAAAATTAAATAAAGAGAATGAAACAATTCTGCATTTAGCGACTGAATCATATAATAATGAAGTTTTCAATTTAATTTTCAACAGGATTATAAAAACAAATCATGATTTTATTCGATTTATTAATTTAAGAAATAATTCTGGTTATACTGCATTAATGAATGCAGTTTTACATTGTAAAATTCCGATATGGGAGTTATTATTAGAGAATGGTGCAAACCCTAACATTCAAAATGAAAACAGTGACACAGCAATGCATTTGGGTGTTCAGCGTAATAGTTCTAAAATTGTGAAATTACTTTTAAATAAAAATGCAAATCCAAATATAAAAAATAAAGATGACAAAACTCCACTTGATTTAGCAAAAGAACAAATTAAAACAAATAAGGAAAGCAAAGAATTAAAAGAAATTATTGATTTATTGTCAAATCATAAGAAAATATTGTAAAGTTTGACAATTTTAATTAAAACGCGATAATTTTTGTGTTATTATTTCTTTTTATTTCTAAAAATTTCATGTCAATATTTTTAATATTTTTAAAGTATAAACGCAAACAAAATTTTAATAAATGCACAAATTAATAAATTTTTTTAGTAAAAATCAAAAATAAATGTAAAAATTTAAAATATTTTCAATTGCAATTAGTTATAAAGATCCTACAAATTATGAAAGTAACATCTTCCATTTATAGTTTATTACTGTAATTCTAGAATTAAAAAAAATAATTTTTATCTGGTGATAAATATTTGAATTTCTTAAAAAATCTAAAGCATCTATTTTTGTCCAATTGGGAAATCTTACTGAGTATGTCTAATAGTGTCTATACATTTATCCATTGGCGTTATCCATTAACAAGGATTCTATAAAAACATATGTACTACGCAGGGCTAATTCAGTTGCATATGTCAAAATGTACAGAATTCAAATCATGGATATACAAATATATATACAGATTATTTTGGTGGTTAAATTCCAAATCCTTGTGCGCATTACACATGTTCTAGATTAATGAAACATTGTCTTATGGACGATTTTTATTTTATTTATTTAAGTATATTGTCAGTTAAAAAATTTAAAAGAAATTAATATTGAAACCAGAGATTTTGACCGAATAATTAATTATTAATAATTAAAAAATCAAAATTTTAATTTAAATAGTAATTCAAATTAAATTTATAAATATCCTACCGCTACTATTGTTGGATGAAACCAAATATGTTCGATTGTCTGGCAGCTCTCAAACAGCAAAGCTTCCTGAAGGAATGAATATTTAACTGAATGATAGCAGAGGTACAAATGACAAGAACAAATAATTGGTTTTAACAAGGATAATTTGATGTTTCTGAATCGGGGACACTCAAAGAGTCGTTACTGTACGTAACCGTAACAACGTATTAAAAAAAGGCACAAATCACACAATAGAGTTGAATGATCTGAAATTAATGAAACAAGTAAATTACCATAAAAAACTAGATGGATGGTAATCTATTTTCATAAATACACAATACACCATGTTATAGAATACAACATTTAACATTTTGACGATTTCTTTAGAATTAATGTCAGCAGAAGTTAAAAGAAGTTAAAAGAAGAAATTTATAAACTGTTGGACCAAAATAATATCCAAGGATATCAATTGAAAAACGAAACAAATAATATGTTGCCAAAAAACTTACACCACAATTTTCATATTTAGGTAAATATATTTTATATATTTTATTTCATATGTAAATTGAAAAACTCATATATTTTTAGCAGACTACACAAATTTAACTCCGGAAGAGGCTAAGAAATCTTCATATATATATGAAATCTCTTTCATACGGTGGGCTTGTTAAACCGACAGAAAAATGGTTCAATCAAGCAAAAATAATAGAAAAATATTAAAAAAAAAAATTAATAATTATATTAAACGAACAAAAATTGTAAATAGTAAATACATTATGTAAATTTTTTTTTAACAAAATGACCAAGTATAATAATGGACATAAAAATTACTAGAGCTTACATTAAATGTAGAATTCATATCAAATTAATAAAACTAAATAATATGTTAATTAAAAATAAATTATTAAAAAGAGAAAGGAAATCAACAAATGTAAAAAAACTGAAAAATTTAACTTAATTTATAAAATTTTACCAACAAAATATCTTTTAATTGACTTTTTCGTAATGCTGACGTCCCGCATATTTTAGTGAGAATGAATTAGTACAACGGTCCACCTATATAATCAATACATTTTGATCCTTTCTATAATTTATTATTGGTTCACAAAAAACGAATATATAACGCAGGGTTTTAAAGTTTTAAGATAAGAACAATATATTGTATCTATTGTTTTCTTTTTCATATGAATATGGATAAAGTTGATATTAAATACATTTTAAAATATCGTTCAGCTACTACACAAAATATTCAATATAAATACAAAATTGTTTAAATAAGAAATATTCGTTAGGTTTTTGTTTATATTATTCTGTTAAAATAATTAGTTAGAAAATATCGAAAATTTCAATCACAGTGCCTAGATTACGATAAATTTGCGATTACGAGTTGCCAATCACCTTACTCATTTACACTCATTTATTTGTTTCACCTTCGTTTACACGTACATTCCACGTATATTCCAGGAAACTGAAAGAAACTTGAAATTTTTATTTAAAATAGAAAATTATTAAATTTTTTAGACATTTATTTTATAACCATTAATAACAATTCACCTTTTCTATTGATATCCTTATTACTTAACATGTTTTGCTTCCTCTAACTTAATAATAATTAATCTGATTGGTCTTAATTAATGGAGAATTAAATAAATTATATAATAAGTTATATAAGACGTTCGTTCAATTCTGAAGTTTACATTTTAATTTTTTTTTTAAATATTATTCTTGTAAAAGTTGCATAAGAAAGCAATTTTTGTGAATATATTTTTCAATATTTTCAATATTTTATTGAACTGTTAAAACAGTTAAATACATTTAATTTATGTAAGTAAACGAATATGTTTTTATATCTTTAAATTTGTTATGTTAATTATTTTGAAACTTTTTTGGATTTAACATAAACCACAGACACGAGACACGGGGTGGAGCACTACCCATATAAATCTTTTGGAAAAGATTAGTTTTTCGAGGATAGCGACAACTGATTTCAATGAAATTTTGGGATTAGTATTTTATTGGTCCAGAATAAAAATGTATTGTTTTTGGTTCTCAGAACTTGGGTATATTGTTATCCGTTCGTGTTAAATGCTGACAATAATATCGCATAACATTCGACGAAGCATAAAGCCATACTTGCCTGTCATTTTTTTTAACTCTCAATTTATTTATTATATCGCAATAAAAAACTTTACCTTAGCAAACAAGTAGATTTAATAAAGCAAACGTCAAATATACTTCTTTTAATGTTATTAAGTAGCGCATTATCAGCACCCAAGTAAATAATTTCAAGATATTAACTATAATTTGCATAATAAGTTAAGAGCAGCGACTTAAAGGCACCCAAAAAGTCGCTCCACATTGCCTCATTCAGATAAATGCCACATATAACTTTATCCGAAAATGGATAATATATCAAATAAAAATTTAATTGGTGCGAATGCCTTTCTATCATTTCTTATGATATATGTACCGTCTGAAAAAAAAACACTTTGAGGTGAAGCCGTAGGTAAGCCCGATCCACTAGTTGTAGTTATAATTTAGAATCAACAAAAATTTAAATTTTTAACTCAATTTTAGAATTATATTTTTTATTTTAATATTGTTTTACTTAAAAACCAAACTAAAATCTATTGTCTTTATAAATAAAATAAATATTGTTTTATTCAATTAAAATTTCATTAGTTAATTAAATGAAAATATATAACATCCTTGAAAAACCTTTATAAGACCAATTTGAGTTATAAGAAATATTTCATCACTTTTTGATTTATTTCAAATTTGTTTTGATTAACAAAATTTTTTAATTTGTTCCGAATTAAAGAATGATTTTTTGTCTTTTATTTAAATAAATTATTTAAATGAAAAACTAAAAAAATTTGATTTAATTAATTTAAAAAATGTGTTTATACTTGTACAAAGACTGATAAAATTTGATTAACAAAAATTTCACAATAATATGTTTTACGTTATCTAGGAACTTATCTAGGAAAAAAAAAATTTCTTGACTCATATTGAAAAAAAGTTTAAATATTAAAAGTGTTTCCCGGAATTTAAATTGTATTAATAAAATCGTTGTAGGAGGGAACAAAAGATTTAAGAATGGCTTTATTGAAGTCAATTCTCTAAGCGTGATTTAAACGCAGTCGGAATATTTATTAGAACAAGTTTTATGAATCTTAATGGTGGAAGGAAAATTTATAAATTAACAAAATTAAATTTTTACCCGAGACAAGTTTATTTTCGGATGTTGATTTAGTGGGAAATATTTATTTACAAAACTACTAATCCTGCAAATATTTTATAAGATTTCTTCTTTCTGTTGTGCCTATATTTAGGCAAACGAATTTCAACAAGATTTTAAATAAAAGTTAAAATAAATAATTGTTGCTCCCAGAATTAGGCAACCTCATTTCATTTCAAATCGAAACAATAATATTAAATATTAAAGAATATAATCAAATATTTATAAATTACACAATAGAAATATAATTACGAATTGACATAATTAAGTTAATAATGTAAGAATTAAAAGTGGGTTTCAAATAAACCAAGTTAAAGTTAAGAAAGAACAGAAATGCAACATCAACAATTGATTACCAATATATCGGTCAAAATTATATTTCCAAATAATGATTGAACAAAGAAATGAAAATAATGATGATACGAAATTCGATTAAACAAAGAAATACTAATTGGACTAAAATTAAATAATGTATGAATACGTGACTGGGGAAATTGCCCAGATAATTTTGGGGATTTTTGTTGATGATGGATTTTTGAATAACTTAATAAATAGTTCTGATTCAAAAAGAATCGGAGAGTTAGTCGAAAGTAATTAGTCAGACCAGACGTCGTGAGTCTGAACTAAGTAAGATTTAAAAACACGAAAACTTTGGTAACATAAGAAGTTTATATTAAGGTAAAATTTGTGAAAACATAAGTGTATAATAAATTTAATAATTAAACGCAAATTCGTTTTTCATTAACATTAACTCAAGTGCCTATCGATCCTTTATTCGAATATAAACCACAAATCCGTGATTCTTCCCTCGCAAAGGAAAATCACAACAATTACAAAAATACAAATATTATTTGGATATGGAAAAGAATACATTTACACTGAAACCGCAATATAGTTAACTATTTAACATACGTTAATAATAAATAAAAATGTAAAAATTGTGATTTTAATTTTTAAATCTTTTATTAATAATAAATATAAGTAAAAAAATTAAAAATAAATATTAAAAAGAATATATTTGATTGAAATTTGTAGACCCACACGTTAGTTCAACTAAAGTCTACACGTTAAGTAGTTAACTATATTGCGGTTTCAGTGTAAGTAGTTAACTATATTGCGGTTTCAGTGTTAAAATTTGTCTTTAACTACGGGGCACTTTTGCTTCGTCGTAATCCACTAACCCTAATAATGGAAAATTTTCAAATTCAACTTTTTTATTTTTAAAAGACACAATTGAAAGAAAATTTCCAAAGTTTTTTGGAAATGACTTATTTTTACTAAAAATAAGTCAAATTGGAAGTTTTTGCAACTTTCATCCCCAAAAAAGGTGTAAAAAAAATCCTGTCAGTCCGGGCTCCGTCCGCCGGACTCCGTATGTGAACACGATAACTCAAAAACGCGTGAAGTAATTTCCAATAAAATTTTGGGATTAGTATTTATTGGTCCAACATAGAACATAATTTATTTTAGGGGGGATCGGGGCACGGGCTGGAGCACCCCCCATACAATTTTTTTTGGAAAAAACCAGTTTTTCAACGATAGCGACAACTGATTTCAATAAAATTTTGGGATTAGTAATGTGTTTGGGGGGGATCGGGACATGGGTGGAGCACCTGCCATACAATTTTTTTAAATGATAATT
The DNA here is from genome assembly GCA_963082725.1 of Pedicia rivosa. Taxonomy (NCBI): domain Eukaryota; kingdom Metazoa; phylum Arthropoda; class Insecta; order Diptera; family Pediciidae; genus Pedicia; species Pedicia rivosa. Next base: position 26,842,803 of record OY720154.1, read on the forward strand.
CCATGAAGTGGTTTTCAGAAGTAGGGTATATTGTTATCCGTTCGTGTTAAATACTGGCAATAATATCGCATAACATTCGACAAAGCATAGAGCCATACTTGCCTGACATTTTTTCTAAGTCTCAATTTTGTTATTATAACACAATAAAAAACTTTAACTTAGCAAACAAGTTTGCTAAGATAATTTTAAATTTAATATAAATTTTACACAAATGATGAAAAAAAACTGTTTAAAATTTAGAAAAAAATTGGCTTGACAAAAAATCTTAGCCTCACGATTTTTTAATTTCATTAATTAGCGACAAATTTTCCAAATAATTCCTGTTTTCTTCTAAATTTAATTAAAACAATTTTTTTGGAAAAATTTAACAATTAAATAAATTTTCACCTTCATAATAAAAAAATTAACCGTTATTTAGATTTTTAATAAATTTTAGTTATAAAGGAAAAATCTATTTTAAAATTCAAGTTTAAGAAAATTAGAAGAAAAATGGAAGTTATTCTGAAAACGCTTCTTGTTTTAAAATTTTGTGATATCAGTTTTTTTTTTCCAAATAAAATTACAAAAAAGAAATTAAAAACATAATTGCCGACGTCATTACTAAATTTGTAGATTATAGATAAAATTTCCAAAGAATATGTCTCTGAAGTAAATTGAAATGTCACTATGAATTTTTTTTCCATTTAATCTTACCTTTTCTAATTTTTTTCATCTTAAAAATGCATAAAAAATGAATTTGCAGCCTTTTGCAGCTCATGCCCATAGAAGATCATTTTTTATTTCTTACTATTAAACTCAATCACCTTTCTTATGTTGACCAACACTTTCCGATTTAATACATTTTCTATTTGGATTAATAAAATAAAAATATACACAATTAATTCCAATATTTAACAATTTATTATAAAACATAAAATATTTTCTTTTAAATGTAAAAATATTTTAACTTAAAAAGCAAATGATTATTGTAAATAAAAATTACTTATTAAATAAAAATAATTCTAATAATAATAATTATTAAATATATGGTACATTCATTATTCCTTATTCCTAAAATTCATCAAGTAAATTAAGACATTTTTATTTAAAGGTAAAAATATTTGAACTTAAAATGCAAATGATTTTTGCGTACGAACTTTGTACTAATATTAAAACCTTTGCCTTAATATTAACAACAGCTGTGTTTTATATTTCAAATTTTATGCAGAGATATTTTGAAATCAAAAAACGCTCAAATATTCTTTATAAATAATAATTTCCCTATTTGCCAACCCAAAGATATAAAAACATAATCAAAGTATACTAATAGGGACAGATCTGTGTACATAACACAGAATTATAAAGAATTAATTTTTGTGTGGGAAAATATTTATAGAGAAAAAATCTTTTTATAGAATTGGAATTAAAAAACACAAATAAGAATGAATACATTATTAGATAAATAAACACACCTATTGATTCTATACAATTACAATAATTAAAAATATTTTAACAGATCATAGTATTAAATGATTAAATAAGGAAATTTAGTTCTTAATTTGAATTGCAATAATTTCGCATCAACAAAATAAAAAATAAAGCAAATTTATCGTTAGGCTTTTTCTAAATGAAATTCTAATGAAAAATTCTAACGCAAATTTCATCAACCTTACCACTGAGATAATAATTTCTTAATTAAATTAAAGTTTTCATTTTTTGGATCTTTATTGCATAATTCAACAGCTAATTTAAATGAAGTTTTTCCATTTTTATTATTTATGTTTGAATTTACATTTTTATTCAACAATAATTTAACAGTTTCATAATAACCACCCTTAACTGCCCAATGCAATGCTGTTTCTCCATCATTATTCTGCATATCTAAGTTTGATCCATATTCTAGTAGCATTTTAACCATTTCCAGACGCCCAAATTGAGCAGCCCACATTAATGGCGTATCACCATCTGTATCGCTGGCATTTATAAATGGATCCATAATTGGTTCTGTTCTTTTAATTTCATTTAAAACTAATTGCAGTATTTCTTCATTATTCATATTAACTGCCTGGTGCAAAATAGTATCATGATCATCTCTTGCAACAACATTAGCTTTGTAGTTTAAAAGAATTTTAATAATATCTGGGTTTCTGATCGCAAGAGCAACGTGTAATGCTGTACGTTTATTAAGGTTTCTTGCATTTATTAACTCGAGTAGTTTATCAGGTTTTGATTTTTCCAAAGATTTTATTAAATGTTCAACAACTTCTGTTTTCCCTTTTTCAACTGCTGAATGTAGAGCAGTGTAACCGTCATTCGCTTTTAGGCTTATAAATTCTAAAATTTTATCAGGGAATTTCGTTTGTACTAATTTTAATAAAAGCTCAACAACTTCTGTTTTACCAAAATGAGCTGCCATATGTAGAACAGAGTAATCGTTATTCTGTTTCGCGTTTATAAAATCTAAAATTTTGTCAGGGAATTTTGTTTCCACCAATTTTATCAAAAGTTTAACAACTTCTGTTTTACCTGAATAAGCTGCTATATGTAGAGCAGTCATACAGTTTGTCGTTCTCGTGTTTAAAAATTCCATCAAATTTTCAGGAAATTCCGTTTCTATTAAGTTTAAGAAAAGTTCTACAACTTCTGTTTTACCTTCTTGAGCTGCTAAATGTAGAGCAGTGTAATCTTCAAGCGCTTTTACGTTTATAAATTCTAAAATTTTGTCAGGGAATTTCGCTTCTACTATTTTTAATAAAAGTTCAATAACTTCTGTTTCACCTGAACGAGCTGTTATATGTAGAGCAGTCAAACAGTTCGTCGTTCTCGTTTTTATATATTCCAACAAATTTTCAGAAAACTCCGTTTCTATTAAGTTTAATAAAAGTTCAACAACTTCTGTTTTACCTTGGAGAGCTGCTAAATGTAGAGCAGTGTAACCGTCATTTGTTCTCGCGCTCATAAATTCTAACAAACTTTCAGGGAATTTCGTTTCTACTAATTTTAAGAAAAGTTCAACAACTTCTGTTTTACCTTGGTGAGCTGCTAAATGTAGAGCAGTGTAACCGTCATTTGTTCTCGCGTTCATACAATCAAACAAATTTACAGGAAATTCAGTTTCAATTAAGTTTAATAAAAGTGCAACAGCTTCTGTTTTACCTTGGTGAGCTGCTAAATGTAAAGCAGTGTAACCGTCATTTGTTCTCGCGTTCATAAATTCTAACAAATTTTCAGGGAATTTCGTTTCTACTAATTTTAACAAAAGTTTAACAACTTTCGGTTTACCTTCATGAGCTGCTATGTGTAGAACATTAACATTGTCATTCATTTTCTCGTTTATAAATTCCGAAAATTCTTCAGGAAATTTTGTTTCAACTAATTTTAATAAAAGTTCAACAACTTCTGTATTACCTTCTCGAGCTGCTATATATAGAGTAGTGAAACCGTCATTCGTTCTCGTGTTTATAAATTCCAACCAATTTTCAGGCAATTTCGTTTCAACTAATTTTAATAAAAGTTCAACAACTTCTGTTTTACCTTCTTGAGCTGCTTTATGTACAGCAGTGAAACCGTTATTCGTTCTCGTGTTTGTAAATTCCAACAAATTTTCAGAAATTTCTGTTTCTATTAAGTTTAATAAAAGTTCTACAACTTCTGCTTTACCTTCTTGAGCTGCTATATGTAGAGCAGTGAAACCGTCAGTCGTTTTCGTGTTTATTAATTCCAACAAAATTTTAGGAAATTTCGTTTCAACTAATCTTAATAAAAGTTCAACAACTTTTGTTTTACCTTGGTGAGCTGCTAAATGTAGAGCAATGTAACCGTCATTTGTTCTCGCGTTCATAAATTCCAACAAATTTACAGGAAGTTTTGTTTCTATTAAGTTCAATAAAAGTGCAACAACTTCTGTTTTACCTTGGTGAGCTGCTAAATGTAGAGCAGTGTAACCGTCATTTGTTCTCGCGTTCATAAATTCTAACAAATTCTCAGATAATTTCGTTTCTACTAATTTTAAAAAAAGTTCAACAACTTCTCTTTTACCATTTTGAGCTGCTATATGTACAGCATTGAAACCGTTATTCGTTCTCGTGTTTATAAATTCCAACAAATTTTCAGAAAATTCTGTTTCTATTAAATTTAAGAAAAGTTCTACAACTTCTGTTTTACCTTCGTCAGCTGCTAAATATAGTGCAGTGAAACCTGCAATCGTTTTCGTGTTTATTAATTCCAACAAATTTTCAGGAAATTTCGTTTCAACTAATTTTAATAAAAGTTCCACAACTTCTGTTTTACCTTCGTCAGCTGCGATATGTAGTGCGTTGGAATTTTCTTTGTCTTTCATTGTTATAAACTCCCATAATTTATCCGTATTTTTTTTCTTTATATGTTGATGTAAAATTTCAGCTATCATTTGGCCATCATGATAAGCCGCATTATGTAAAGTTGACCTACCAAATCCATCAGGAGTAGTAACATCACTTCCTCTTTTTATTAGAACTTTTGTAAGATTTAATAAGCCCAGATTAGTAGCGATATGTAATAATGTCATATTTGTGATAGTAAATGGATTATTAGGACCCTCATATATTCTATTAATGTTGTCTAATTCTTTAAATAGTTCATCATTATTGGCGTCAACTTGTAAAAGCGATTCTATATTATTCCAGCTACCAGATTTTTCAGCATAAATGATAGGACTCCAGCCAAATAGTTTATCTTTCTTATCAATAGCAAAATTCATGCCATCTAACTTTAATAAATCAAAAATATTATAGTAATTATAGGACGCCATTAAGTGTAAGGCTATTCGACCTCCTTTGTCAATACGATTTACTACCTCATATGAATTTGGTTGTTCCAATAATTGTTTCAACTTTTTTTCATCATTATTTAAGACTGATGTATGTAACGCGTATTTATTCTCCATCAATGGTTTGCATATTTCTTCGAATCCATATTTATTTCTAGCTTCATCATTACTGTTATCGCTATCCGCATATTCAGAATTGCACTCAGATTCTTCCTCAAATTCTTCTATAATATTTTCATAAGCTAGCAAATAGTCGAAGAAACGTCGAATCCCATTATTTTCTTCTTTAAAAATATATTCCATTAGAAAACTCTTAACAATACTTTTCTTCCAATTATCGCTAAACCAAAGTGCAGCAAAATATTCAGCATATGATTTGTGAACAAAAATTGGTTTCTCTTCAATCACTCGATCAATAATTCCTGCCTTTTTCTTCCCTTCTTTAATATTTACAACTGAATCACCTATTTCAATGTTCAACAATTTAAGTCCATCAGTTCCAAACAGCGATAACAAAGCTAATTTTTTGTGATTTTCTAAAAACTTTATTCGTTTGTCTTTAATCATTGCTTTTATACATGGTTTATCTTTATTTTTTATTAAATCATTTTTTCCCTGCATTAAAATTTTGTCAAATTTGATGTCAATAAACTTTTCATATAAAATCACTAAATTTAATTCTTCTTCAAATATGTGTGCATAATTTTTAGATAACTCATGATTATCATCTATAAGTTTACTATGGAAAACTTCAGCAATCATTCTTAGTTGTAAAGGGACAGTTACAAAGTCATCATTTTTATCATTTGTTATTTCGGAGAACCATCCAAGTAATTGTTCAATAAACGCATTATCAATTTCATCCACTTTCAAGTTTTGTGCCCAATAAGATTTTAAGAAAGAAATTTGATTTTCGTTAGAAATGGGTTGAAGACTATACGAAAATGTATTTAAAACATTTTCTATTTCGCTTTGAATATTATAAGGACGTGTGGTTATCCACAACCGTCCAATTGTTGTATTTTGTAAAACTTTTAATATTTTAATTACAACAGTTTTATAATCTGGACTTATTTCATCAAACCCGTCGAACATTACAATTATTTTACCCTCTTGATAACAATAATCAAAAATTGTTTTCTCTAATGCTTTTATTGGACTTTCATTTGTTTTTTCTAAATAACAAGAATACAAAAAGAGGTTGATATCATTTTCTCTAAGCGCATTTTTTTTCCGCCACGATTGAAATTGTTCAGCATGATCAATTAAATTGATTTTCAAAATCAATAAAGAAGGTTCCGTTTTCTTTGTCTGCAATGCCAAATGTGTGAGCAGAGTCGATTTACCCATGCCAGGCTCAGCAACAATAACTACCAGTTTGTCTCTTATATCAGTAGCAATTTTTGGTTTTCTGAACTGAGGAGCATTTTTATCCATAAAATTCCTTAACTTTGATAAATTACCACCATAAGACTGTTTCCATATCAGCCTTTCTTCAACATTTTTGAGCCAATGAATATTTTTTCGTCTGTATTTGATGCATAGCTCTTCAAAATAACCGTCATTGCTGTCAGAAATTAATATTATATCTTGTTGATCATTCGGTTCGACATAATTTATTCCTGCATATCCAAAGTTTTTATTCGTCGTTTTCTCAACACAATTTTTAGAGGTTTGCTTATTTAAATCATCAAACTTAAATAAATCTGAGTGAAAATTATTTTCATTACTTTTTATAAAATGACTTTCTTTTTTATTGTTTCTTAAAAGATTGATTTTGTAATCAGTATTAATTTTTTCTTTATTTGATTCGGGGTATTTACTTCCATCAATAATAAAAAACTTTTCAGTTTTTTTCTTGAATGCTAAGTCCACATTCACGCAATACTTGAGCGTTCTCTTAATATAATAATGCTCAATTTCACCCAAATTAAAAAGTTCAGCGCCAATTTTTAATTTTCGTTTGTGAATTAAGTTTGATAAAATATGTCCATCGATAGTATTATCTAATTTATAGTTCAGTAGTTTGTTCAAATTTATGCTGTGTCCTTGGAATAACACAATTCCTTCAGAAAGAATTTTTTTCTGTGACTCGAGAGTGAGATCAGTTAAACTGAGATTTATATCCTCATATTTATTCATGTTGAATTCTACATCATTTAACGAAGCTTTTTCCGATGAACCAATGATAATAATTTTCATATTAGAATTTTTAACTAAAATTCGTTTTAAATTCTGGATCAGTTTTAGTAAGTTATCGTTTTCGGTACCATTATCATTTTTTTTATTATCATTTGCAATAATTAATAATTTAGTTGCGCGTGAACCAAATGCCACGAATAATTGAGCTTCTAAACGTAAAAGAGTACTCAAACAGAGAAAAATGTAACTATCCTTTGTTTTATAGTCGACTACCTCTTTTATTATTTGATAGATCTTTATAGAACATAATTCAGTGTGTTCAGACAAAATATTTAGTATTTGGTTGTTGGATTCTGAATTAAAAAAGTCATTAAAGCACATCTGTAGATTATTTATTGCATTTTGATTAAAAGTTAAACAAAATTCATCCATTTTCGCAAGATAGTCGAATGTGAGTCCAATAAACATTAATTTATCAAGTTCACTTTTAGCTTCTTCCAAAAACTTTTTTCCATGATCGAAAGTAAGAAAAGTTCCTTCTTTTTTCTTCATCCAATTCAGCATATAGCTTTGAAACTTCTCTACTATAAAGTCATTGTTTACATTTATCTCAGCCAATATTTCTTTCGCAATAATTTTACCCAGTTCAACCTCATTTGGTTGATTAACGGCAAATACTAACTTATTTAAGAATCCTTTCATTTCCTCGTCAGTTACACAATCATCGGGTAAAGATTCTTTTACTTTTGTATTATGTTCGCCATCATAACACGTATGAAATTTTGTTATTTTAAATTTGAATTCATCTTTGGTAACCACAATTCCTTCCTTTTTAAATGCAGCTTTCAAGTTACTCCTAAATATTGTTAGTTCAACTGGCAATGAACAGTTGTCATCAAAAAATGCAGAACTTAAAGAGTAGAAATTGTTTTCACTGTCTTCTTTCGAGATCAATAAATATCCGGCTAGTTCGTTTATGTTATCTTTGATATTTTTATTTGTTCTTGAAAGTTGAACAATATTGTTCTGAGCTAATTTTACTAAATTAACGAATTCTTGGGCAAACTCTTTAGAATTTTTAATCTTTGGATTATCATTTAGTTCAAAAACCTTTCCAAAGGCTTCGGATGTTAGTATTTTCCCGGATTTTAATTTAATTAAATCAATTTTTTTTTCATTTACATAAGAAAGGAAATTATCTCTGAGAAGTATTAATGGTTTTGTTTTGTTAGTGTTAGACAAATCCAAAAAGCTATCGCAAAATGTAGAATATATTTTCTTTGTGTTTTCAATAACGATGAACACGTCTTTGGCTAAAACACCGTGGTAAGCTCTAAGAAGCTTGTCCGTTAAGTTCAATTTTTCTGTTGTCGCTATTTTCTCTGCTAGTCTGCGTGATTCTGATGAATTTTTGAATATTGATTCAATTTTTGATTTAATTAGAAAATCAGGTTTGAATTTCAATAGTTGAGCTCCCTTTCTATAACATTTCATATTTAAAATAACATCCAAACCTTTTACTGGTTCAAAGTTATCGTTTAAATCCTTATATAAATCAATATTCGTACAAATAATGAAATCTTTTATTTCTGTATTTATGCGGGTACATTCTGCATGTTTTAGTATTTTAAGATAAGAAATAAAATATTTTCGTAAGCTAAATTCACCATCTGTTTCAGTTAATAAATCATTTAAAGAAATTGTTGTGGAATCATCTTGTTTATGTTTGGCTTGAAGAAGACGAATTATAGATCCATCTTCATTTTCATTTTCATATTCAAAGAATAAATCATCAAATTTTTCAGCTGGATCAAATTCTGTAGCCAAACGATAACGTAGATTTAGTTTGAGTCCTCTAATCATAAAAAGCATCAGTAATTTCAACTGGTAAATGTTTCCATGTAAAGTGAGCCTTAATCCTGAACTTGGATGCTCCATTAAGTTGTTTAAAAAAGATAGTTTACATTTTTTTCCTGGACCCTTCTCCTTACTGTCTTCGTTTAATTTGTGTTTCTTTATTTTTTCATCTGAAATTTTTAATTCTTTCGAATTCATTTCTATTTACTGTTGGGCTTTCACTTCTATTTACTCAAACTTTGATGCTATGAAATAAAAAAGAAGTTCAAAATAATGTTAAAAAATACGTAAAAATTCGTTTATGATTAACTTATGATTGAAATTTATTTAAAAAATAGATTTTGTATTCTGTGTTGAGAAATAAATCCTAAATGAAATTTTAAAAAAACCAAAAAAAAAATGGTTTAACTAACCCGAAGATTATTTTTTCCCTCCTAATCATTGAAATAGACGATTGTCTTAATTCGTTGTTAAATTAATAATTTCTTATTCAATGTTACATGGCGATTAGAAGATTATGTAAATTTCATGTTACTGAACTAACTTTCGCAAAAATAAAAATTATTTACAGATACTTAGAAAAATGGAATTCTAGTGTTCCATATCCATACAATTCCAAATTTATCAGGAATATTCTTCACTATTTTTATCACTAAAAAAAATATCAACATCTCGAAACTGGAGCTGGCTTTGCACCATTGAAGACATCCTGAGAAAAAGGTAATCGAGTTAAAATGTTCAAATTTGATCCAGTTTGTGGATCAACTTAATAATAACGCGAACCAACATCAAACTTAAATAAAAAATGCAATGTTTTATTATGCTGCAGTTGGCAGGAGTTTTTCTATGTTGGTTATTATTAAGTCGAATCCCCACAAGTTTTTGTTCAGGATGTTGTAAACGATTTTGTAGGTTTAGGTAACTGGGATCCCATTTTAATACTGAATAATAACGTTTATGTGTATAACTATTATTTTTCTTTAGGCATTTTAAAAGATAATATTAATAATTAAGAAAAAGAATAAGAATTTTAAAAAAAAGTAAACATAGGTAATAATTAAAAAAGAACAAAGATTAAAAATGCATCATCTACAATTACAAGAAGATAATATTAAATCAAAGAAAAATATAAAACGAATAAAGTCAAAAATTGTGGGAAATGCATTTTCAGTATTTGACTTAAAATTAAGAGCCGATGAATTGTTTAAAATATGAAATTTGTCACTCGGTAAATAAGGGTTCACTTGATTCACTTAGAATCAGAGAGTTAGTTTTTGGCCAGTTAAGTCGCCTTATCGACTACACCACTTTTGTAAAATTAAAAAACTTTAAATAAATATATAAATATAAACTTACTGTACAAGGGACTGATCTCGCAACCGAGATCTGAAAAATTTTAAATAATAAAAATTAAGACTTTTGTTCTTACCTTCGCACATACACGGAACGGCAACGCCCGCTTTGAATTTTCAAGTGGCCCGCTTAAATGTAGGTGGCCGGTTCAAAATTTTCTCCTCAAATGCGTAAAGCTTTGGACGCTAGACATGCGCCGGAAGTCGCGCTACATAATAAATAACATTACGAAATTTACTACAATTCAATTTAGTCTGAAATATTATAAAATCAATTTGATTACTGTATTCCTATATTTTCAAGTATAAGTATACAAAAAAAATTATATTAATTGGGCTTTTTGTATTTTTTGTACCTCAGTAAAAACTCACGTACGCTATACACACACACATATAAATACATACACATAAACATACACACATAGAGAAACACTTATTTTTTTATTCCAATAACTATACCAAGCACGAGTAAATAATTCGAATTTTTCATGGCAGAGATGCAAATTTTAACAATCGTTTTTGATATATTGACCTCTGACCCCAATCCAAAAAAAAAAACACAATTTTAATAATTTTTTTGGAAGAAACAATAGAGCAAAGTTAAATAAAAAAGAAAAGAATAATAAATATTTTCTTTACATGGATTTTTTTTTATTTACTAATTTTAACCTTAAAATGTGAATGATTGAAATTGAAATTTATCGGTCATTTGACATGATGAATGAAAAAGAATAATACGAAAATATAAAGTTCGCCTAAATTTTTATATCGAATTACTTATAAGAATTGTTTTTTCTCTGTAAGGACTGATAAATTAAAATTACTAAAACTTTGTGACGTATCAGAACGATACGACGATACCGAATATTTAATATTAAAATCCAGTGAGTAACAACAAACTTTTTAACATAATTCTTGGTAAATATAACAAAACGCAAAACATATATGTATTTTTTATTTTAATATCGAATTATTTATAAGAATTGTTTTTTTTCTCTGTAAGGACAACGATAAACTGATAAATTAAAAATACAAAAACTTTGTGACGTACTATATTTAAATATTGATTAAATATTATTACATCAGAACGATACCAAATATTTAATATTAAAAATCCAAAGAATAACAACAAACTTTTTAACATAATTCTTGCTAAATATTTAAAACAAAACGCGCATAATGTTGCAACGATTTGATTAGAAAAAACTGAAACTACAATAACCAGATGCAAACTACACACCTACCCAATAATTTATTGACAATAAAATAAACCAGAGAAAACAATTTATTTTCCAAATAACCTTGAACAATTCGCGTATATGAATTTATTTAAAGAACCAGACAAAACGATTTAACTTCCAAACGACCTTGAAATATTTGCGAATATGAATTTATTTAAAGAACAAATAATTTTTGATCGTTATTATATTCTGATATGAGTTTAGTCGTTATCATTTTAAGGTCACAAATATAACAAGTTTTTTATGTCAATTCTAAATGTTTCAATACCAATACACTTATTATATGTCGTAACTTAATTTCTTAGAAACATTCTTAGCTTAAACTCATATGGGTTAAAATTTGTTTCGAAGAACGTATGTTAGATAGTTGGAATTTATTCTGTTTTACTTTAAACTAACTACATGACTTACCTTAATTAAAAACTTTTACTTTGCAATTTGAGTTTTAATAAATATTTCAACACTTTTTCATTTATTTCGAATTTGTTTTGATTATCAACGAATATTAATTTGTTCCGAATTTAGGAATGAATTTATTTCTTTTATTTAAATTAATTATTTAAATGAAAAACGAAAAAATTTCCTTTAATTAATTTAAAAATGTGTTTATACTTGTAAATCGACTGATAAAATGTCACTAACAAAAATTATACAATAACTGTGCGAACTGTGCAAAAAAAATTTGTTGACTAAAAAATTAAAATTTTTTCCTCTTATTTTTTGTTTATTTAACTTCTTGGGTCTTCTTACTAATAATAGATTAAGGCTCGCATCTGTTTTTTTAGTTTCGTTTCTTATTAATCGCTCATATTGAAAAAATGTTTATAATTTAAAGTGATTCCTGTAATTAAAATTATATTAATAAAATCGTTGTAGGAGAAAATAAGAGATTTAAGAATAATTTTATTGAAGTCAATCGTCTACGCGTGATTTAAACGCAGTCAATATATTTATTAGAACAAGTTTTATGAATCTTTCTAAATTCAGACGCGACCTTAATGATAAAAAGGGGAATTTGTAAATAAACAAAATTAAAGTTTTACTCGGGACAAGTTTATTTTCGGATGTTACTTAGTGGGAAATATTTATTCACAAAACTTCTAATACAGCGAATATTTTATAAGATTTCTCTTCTGTAATAAAAACATAGGAATATTATTTATAGTGTAAATTTGTAATTTTTTCTTGTTAAAAGTATTAATATTTTTGTGATTTTTCATACAACCGAAGAAATTTGAATTAAAAAACACAAATTTTTTATTATTTGAATCTTGAATTTATTGATTTTTGAGTTTTGAAAATCCAAAATGTTGTTATTTTATATTTAATGAAAATTAAATTTTCTCAAATGGTTTAATACATTTATATTAATAGGTAGGTACATAAAGGGGTATGGAACCCAAATAAACTATACATCATTATAAATTATCTTTGTCACAGTTGCATTTACACCTTCCTACTACAACATAAGTACCTACAATTCATGGAATCAATGTAAATTTCAATATGAAGAATAAAATGCAAACCCGCATAATCAGTTTGTCTAATTGAATATAAATTTTACACAAAAGACGATAAAAAACTGTTTAGAAAAAAAATGCTTTATAAAAAATCTTAGCCTCACGATTTTTTAATTTCATTGATCAGCGACAAATTTACCAAAAATTTCCAAAATTTAATTAAAACAATTTATATGGAAAAATTAAACAATTAAATAAATTTTCATGTTAATAATAAAAAAATTAAAGAAAACGGAACGTTATTTAGATTTTTAATTTAATTCTGTAAAAGTGTAATAAAATTTTCTTATAAACAAAAAATCTATTTTAAAATTCAAGATCAAAAAATTAGAGGAAAAATTGAAGTCATTCTGAAAACGCTTTAATATTTTGTGATACAATTTTTTTTTTTTTGTAAACAAAATTAAGATTAAGATTCTAGATAAAATTTTAAAAGAAAATTAAAAAAAAATTTATATTTTTGAGGGAAAACATTTTTTGGTCATATTTTTTTATCACCAGGCACCATGTTTAAACGTGAATACTTTGGATCATTGTTAAAAAAAGTAATTTCTTTCAATTTAACATTGCTTTACATGTAATTTTTTTAGGTCATTGATGATGCGATAACCCCAATATTATTGCGAATGGGTTCAAAGAGTGTGGGATTTTTCCTTTTACATCTAAATCAATAAAATTCGAAAAATTAATTAAAAATAGTGCTGATCACAACAAGACAATGAACAGCTTAAAGCAGTAATAGATTTGAAAGGTTTTTTTGGATTTTACTAAAACATTTCTAACTAATTAGCAGGTTGAATTGTTCAAAAGTTCTGAGCCTGTTTGGACTGGAAATGTTGAGGACACTTCACTATATTATTTTTGGAAGAGAATTTACTCTCTTTTGCTTAGAAATGCGTTCGAACAATCAAATATATAAGTTGCTTGAAAAAGTGACATAATTTTCTCAGAAAGCTTAACTCCGAATTTAATTAGCGTTAACAACTCGCAGCAAAGTACATCACCCTACATTCCACGAAAAACTACAAAACCATTTAAAGTAGCTTTGTTTTGGCCACACGTAAAAAATCTTAAGTCCCAGCAGTAGCTACGTCCGAGTCAGATGAATTCAAAGAATTTTTTCGAAGAAAAGAATAAGCTAAAGCGAAAAAGGAAACAGGGAAGTACGAACGAAGAAAAATAAGAGAAGACAAAAAATATAATAAACTGGTTCCTAAGGAAAAACTAAACAGAAATAAGGAAAATGAAATGGAAGAAAATATAATCTAATACCATGTAATTATTATATATGAAGAAGAATATTTTCGTGGACTGACGGATTAATGAGAGTCTAGTCAGTGTAATGTGGCATTTTGCAATGGAAATGGCCAAAAGCACCTGACAACTTATGGTATAATAATGGAGATATAATTGAGATTATTCAGCCACCAACATTCATAAATAAGAGGGGAATTTATGCAGTCCCCGAAATGTATAAATATGCAAAATACCAAACGTAAAACAATTATATATTAAGAATTAAGATGACGTTCGTTTTCCTGATATTATATATAAGCAATTTTAAGACTGAATTAAAAAAAGTGATTCTTAACTATGTCTAAGATACTATGTTTCTTTTCTATATAATTTTTTGTTATTTAAAATAAACCAAAAATTAAATCGTTATTATTTATTTTCTTTCTTATTATTTTAAAAAATCATTTGTAGAAGAAATTTGAAAATGCTGCAATTGACGTCATTAAATAAATAATTCAAATTTAATTATATTGTTATAAAAAGAAAATTGTTATAAGGTAAAAATGCAACCTTTGTATTTAAATAGTATATAAGACGTGACTTTTATTCAATAAAGTACTTACTTATAACCAATAAGTCAGTCTATTCAGTTCACCTGAAAGAAAATAAGACATTGAGCTCAAATAGGAAGAATATTCCTGCTGTCTAACAGAATATTTGAGTAAAATACTTATTTTATTTTTAATCCTACCAAAATATCTATCACCAAAAAATCTCAAATTGAACATGAAGAATATTTCTGCTGTCTAACAGTATTGTTCAATTGAGAGATTTTAAATCTTGCAACCAAATAATCATTGTCCACACAAACAGGCACAACGACTGACAGAACATTTTTGTGGCAGACATTAAATTATTAAATAGTTTATTTTTAATATAATTGCAAATTAATATCAACAATTATGTTTATATTTATTAAACAATGTTTTGTGGTCTACTGAAACAATATAGTTTTAATTGGCAAACCTAATTTTAACTATAATTTTACATCAAAAGTTTACTAGCATGGCAGCGACTGGGACCATTATCAGTATTTTTTTGCAAACAAAATTACAAAAAAAATAATTAAAAACATGATGACCGACGTCATTATTAAATTTGGAGATTATAGATAAAATTTCCATAGAATATGTCTCTGAAGTAAATTGAAATGTTACTATGCATTGTTTTTCCATTTAATCTTACCTTTTCTAATTTTTTTCATCTTAAAAATGCATAAAAAATGAATTCGATATTCCAGCCTTTTGCAGCTCATGCCCATAAAAGATCATTTTTTATTTCTTACCATTAAACCCAATCACCTTTCTTATGTTGACCAACACGTTCCGATTTAATACATTTTTTATCTGGATTGTTAATAATGAAAATATAAAGAATTAATTCCAATATTTAACAATTTATTATAAAACATAAAATATTTCCAAGTACGAGGTACATTATTTAATATTCTAAAATTCATCAAATATATTACATTTTGTTTTAAATGTAAAAATATTTGAACTAAAAAAGCAAATGATTTTTACGTAAATAAAAATTAAGATTACATAATTTGTACAAATATCAAAACTTCCACCTTAATATTCACAATATATAAGAAGGATTTTATTATTAGATAAATATAAATTATTTATTAATTAATAATTCATTAATAAAATATTTTCAAGTACTTACAAAGCAAATGATTTTTGTACTAATATTAAAACCTTTCCCTTAATATTAACAATAGCTGTGTTTTATATTTCAAATTCTATGCAGAGATATTTTGAAATCAAAAAACGCTCAAATATTCTTTATAAATAATAATTTCCCTATTTGCCAACCCAAAGATATAAAAACATAATCAAAGTATACTAATAGCGATAGTTTTGTGTACATAACACAGAATTATAAAGAATTAATTTTTGTGTGGAAAAATATTTATAGAGACAATAATATATAATTAGAATTAAAAAACACGAATAAGAATGAATACATTATTAATAAACACACATTACAATAACTAAAAATATCATAGTATTTAACTAAACAGATCATAGTATTTTGAATAAATAAAAACTAATTTTATAAGGAAATTTAGTTCTTAATTTAAATTACGATAATTTCGCATCAACAAAATAATAAATAAAGAAAAGTTATCATTAGACTTTTTCTTAAATAAATTCCAATGACAAATTCAAACGTAAATTTTATATTGGAAAAAAACCTTACCACTGAGATAATAATTTCGTAATTAAATTAAAGTTTTCATTTTTTGGAACTTTATTGCATAATTCAACAGCTAATTTAATTGGAGTTTTTCCATTTTTATCATTTATGATTGAATTTGCATTTTTATTCACCAATAATACAACAATTTCATAATATCCACCCTTAGTAGCCCAATGCAATGCTGTATTTCCATTATTATTCTGCATATCTAAGTTTGCTCCATATTCAAGTAGCATTTTAGCCATTTCCAGTTTTCCCTTTTCAACAGCCCACATTAATGGTGTATCACCTTCAGTATCAATGGTATTTATAAATGAATCCATAATTGGTTTGGTCCTTTTAATTTCATTTAAAATTAATTGCAGTATTTCTTCATTATTCAACTTAACTGCCTGATGCAATATAGTATGATGGCTATCTCTTGCAACAACATTAGCTTTGTATTTTATAAGAATTTTAATAATATCTGGGTTTCTGAACCTATTATTAACTAGAATAATTCATCGAGTTTTGATTTTTCTGATGATTTTATTAAAAGTTCAATAACTTCTGTTTTACCTTGTTCTGCTATATGCAGAGCAATAAACTATCGTTCGATTTCGCGTTTATAAATTCCAACAAATTTTTAGCAAATTTTGTTTCAACTGACTTTAATAAAACTTCAACAACTTCTGTTTTTCCTATTTGAGCTGCTATATAAAAAGCAGTAATACCGTTTTTACTTCTCACGCTTAAAAATTCCAACAAATGTTCAGGAAATTCCGTTTCAACTAATTTTATTAAAACTTCAACTACTTCTGTTTTACCCGCTGCAACTGCAATATATAGTGCAGTGTAATCATCATTCGTTCTCGCGTTTATAAATTCCAACAAATTTTCAGGAAATCTCGTTCTTACTAAATTTAATAAAAGTTCAAATACTTCTCTTTTACCTACTTCAGCTGCAACATGTAGTGCATTGTAATTACATTTGTCTTCCATTTTTATAAACTCTAATAATTTATCTGGATTTGTTTATGTAAAACTTCAACAATCAGTTGGCCATCAAGAAGAGTTGCATAATGTAAAGTTGACCTACCCGGACCATCGGGAGTAGTAACATCACTTCCTCTTTTTATTAGAACTTTTGTGAGATTTAATAAGCCAAGCCCAATAGCGATATGTAATAATGTCATATTTGTGACGTTAAATGGATAATTAGGACCCTCATATATTCCATTAATGTTGTCTATTTCTTTAAACAGTTCATTATTATTGGCGTCTACTTGTAAAAGCGATTCAACGTTATTCCAGTTACCAGATTTTTCACCATAAATGATAGGACTCCAGCCAAATAGTTTATCTGTCATATTAATATCAAACTTCATTTCATCTAACTTTAATAAATCAAAAATTTTATAATAATTATAGGACGCCACTAAGTGTAGGGCTGTTCGACCTCCTTTATCAATACCTCGTATGAATTTCCTTGTTCCAATAATTGTTTCAACTTTTTTTTATCATTATTTAAGACTGCTATGTGTAAAGCGTATTTATTCTTCATCAATGGTTTGCATATTTCTTCGAACTCATATTTATGTGAAACTTCATCATTACTGTTATCGTTATCCGTATATTCAGAATCACACTCAGATTCTTCCTCAATTTCTTATCTATTACTTTCATAAGCTAGCAAATAGTCGAAAAAACGTCGAATCCCAATATTTTCTTCTGTAAAAATATATTCCATTAGAAGACTGTTAACAATGTTTTCCTTCGATTTGTCGTCAAACCAAAGTGCAGCGAAATATTCAGCATAGGATTTGTGAACAAAGTTTGGTTTCTCTTTAATCACTCGATCAATAATTCCTGCCTTTTCCTTCCCTTCTTTTATATCTGCCACTAAATCACCTATTTTATTGTTCAAGAATTTAAGTCCATCAGTTCCAAACAGCGATGACAAAGCTAATTTTTTGTGATTTTCTATAAAATTTATTCGTTTGTCTCTAATCATTGCTTTTATACATGGGTTATCTTTATTTAGTATTAAAGTATTTTTTTCTTGCATTAAAATTTTGTCAAATTTGTTGTCAATAAACTTCTCATATAGAATCACTAAATTGAATTCTTCTCCAAACATTTGTTCATAGTTTTTGGATAATTCAGGCTTCCCGGATTTAATTAATTCTTCAAAATTATGTTGAAAAACTTCAGCAATCATTTTTAAATGTAAAGGGACAGTTACAAAGTAACCGTTTTCATCATTTGTTGTTTCGGAGAACCATTCAAGTAATTGTTCAATAAACGCATCAACATTTTCAGTCACTCTCAAGTTATGTGCCCAATAAGATTTTAAGAATGAAATTTGATTTTCTTTAGAAATGGGTTGAACACGGTACGAAAATGTATTTAGAACAGTTTCGATATCACTATGGATATTATAAAGGCGTGTGGTTATCCACAATCCTCCAATTGTAGTCTTTTGTAAAACTTTTAATAATTTAATTACAACAGTTTTATAATCTGGACTTATTTCATCAAACCCGTCCAATATTAGAATCATTTTACCTTCTTGATAACAATAATCGAAAATTGTTTTCTCTAATGCTTTTATTGGACTTTCATTTGTTTTTTCTAAATAACAAGAATACAAAAAGGCGTTGATATCAGTTTCTCTAAGCGCCTTTTTTTTCCGCCACGATTGAAATTGTTCAGCATTATCAATTATATTGATCAAGAAGGTTGCGATTTCTTTGTCTGCAATGCTAAATGTGTGAGCAGAGTTGATTTTCCCATGCCAGGCTTAGCAATAATAACGACCAATTTTTCTCTTATATCTGTAACACTTTTTGGTTTTGTGAACTGAGGAGTAGTTTTATCTATAAAATCCATCAATTTTGATAACTTACCACCATAAGAATGTTTCCAAGTGAATTTATCATCATTCGTTTTGAGCCAATGAATATTTTTTTGTTTATATTTGTTGCATAGCTCTTCTAAATGACCATCACTGCTGTCAGAAGTTAATATTATGTCTTGTTGATCATTCAGTTCGATACAATTTAATCCTGCATGTTCAAAATTTGTAGTATTAAGAAATATTTTTTGTTTTCTTGATTTTCCATTAATAATAAAAAACTGTTCAGTTTTTTTCATGAATTCCGGATCAATATTTATACAATACTTGAGTGTTCTCATAATATAATAATGCTCAATTTCACCCAAATTTGAAAGTTTAGCGCCAATTTTTAATTCTCGTTTGTGAATTAAGTTTGATAAAATATTTCCATCGATAGCATTATATAATTTGAAGTTTAGTAGTTTGTTCAAATTTATGTGGTGCCCTTGAAATGACACAATTCCATTAGAAAGAATTTCTTTCTGTGACTCAAGAGTAAGATCAGATAAATTGAGATTTCTGTCCTCATATTTATCGATATTTAATTCTTTATCATTCAACAAATCTTTTTCTGATGAACCAATAATAATAATTTTCAGATTAGAATTTCCATTCAAAATTGATTTTATGATCTGAATCAGTTTTAGTAAGTCGGGTATTACTTTTTCAAGTACAATAACCAATAAATTATTGTTATCTTTAAAAGTTTACATTCACGACCATTATAATGCAAAATATCATCACTTTCAATTGAGTAGAAATTAGCTTGCAAATTTTGATCAATGTCCATGTTCGTAAAAATTAGGAAATCTTGTATTTAGGAATCGTCGTTTGTGTATTGTGTATTTCTTATTATTTCACGATAAGAGGAAAAATATTTTGGAAGACCAAAATTACAGTTTCCATCTTTTAGTAATTCTTCTTTGGTTATTTTTTTGTTATTATTCTGTTTATGCTTTGCTTGAACCAGACGAATAATTTTTCCATTTTCTGTGTTAAATTCAAAGAATATATCATCAAAGCATCCAGTATTCGTTTCAGAGCCTAAACGAAAAGTGTATCCTTTATCCAGTCCTCGTTTTAGAAAAAACGCGAGTAATTTTAACTGGTAGTTAATACCATGTATTGATTTTTTAAATCCAGTTTTATCCATAATCTTGTCCATTTTTATTTATTCCTGTGTCGGATTTTTCATCAAGGAAAAGTAATATTTTCATGAGTTTTATTGGGAATGTACATAAAGTAACCTAGATATGGAACATATAATATAAAATGTTATTATAGTTTAAGGATTACTTTAATAGCATAAATTGTCCTTACCTCTTCAATTAGTGTACAATTTTGTTATCTCAGCCAAATAAATTAAACTTGTTTGATTCTTTCAATCGACTTATTTTAGAATTTCATGGTTGATTCTGTTAAAGAGAATATATATCAATTATATAATAATATGTTAGAAAAGTAATATAACAATTTGTTATAAAATACAAATCTAATAAGAGAAGTAACTTACTTTCCGAAGACGTGAATTTCCTTACGATTTTTATTTTCGTTTCGTGCTTAGTAAAAAAATGTAAGTATGTATGTAGCCATTTTTCCATTTTGGTTAATTTAATATTACTGCATTGTGTATTATTTGATAATTTGATAATCGAGATTGGTGTAATTGTTGTTTTTTTATTTACGAATGTTCGCCACAGCTGATCCAAAAAGAATAAGTATAAAAGTAAATACTAATTTTTAAGTATGCTTCCTTTGTGTTCACAAAATCAGGTAATTAACTTTGAAAGAAAAATAAATAATTTTTTAAATAATTTTAAATCAAATGTCAAAATCTTAATTAATGGAATTCGAATTAGCTTGGATATGATAAAAATTTGAAAATAATTACTTAAATTATATATGAGGCTCGAGCGGGGTTTATTCCTAGATTAATTATTTGTTGACTTAATTTTTGTATTATTTTTAACATTTGACTGGGTTTAATAAATATATAAAACTTACTAAAATTAAGTATTATGCTTATTAATAAATTTTCGAGTTGCGAGTTAATTTGTATTTGTATTTCAATTTTTTATTAACCTAGTGCATCAACGACTAAGGTTAGTAACTAGGAGACAGTTGTGCCTGAATTTAGGCAAGCGAAAAGTTCATGAATTTAATAAAAGTAATAAAGTAGATTGTAACTGTATTTAGTCCGTCGTAAAGCAAAATTAAAATACTTATAAAATTATAAAATAATAATGTGTTGCATTTTTATATAACTTGAGTAAAACTAAAATGTGTGCGAAATCCTAATAGTTATGTCTGTGTTTAGTAATAAGAAGGGTAATATTAGGGAATTATTGATGTAAAATGATCTATTCCATTTTACATCAATAATTCAAAGTGTCCGAGAGACTATGACTTTGGATTGATTTCCATTTAAAAAGAATCATAATAATAATTAAGGAATAGTAATAATGATTTAAAATAATTTCAAATAATATAATAGTTATACAAAGGTTAAAATTGCATCATCAACAATTAGAAAAAGATCATATTAAATTATAATAAATTATAATAAAGTCATAAATTGTGGGAAATGCATTTTCAACATTTGAATTATGGCATTGGTCACACGGAAAATGGATAAGGGTTAATGATCGAAGAGTTATTGGACTGTGGGAAAATTAAATTATAGTACGTGACTGGATAAATTACCCAAACATGGCGGAGATTTTTGTTGATGTTGGACTTTGAATCCGAAGCAATAAATACGTCTGATTCACTGAGAATCAGAGAGTTAGTTTTTGGCCAGCAAATTGTAAACTTTAAAACGTTTTTAAATAAATTAAATATTCACAACAATATTTTACTTAAACTAAAATCTGAAGTATTTCATTTAAAACTCAAGTGCCTTTCTTCCTTCATTTGATATAAACCTACAAAACCCGCGTGATTCTCCCTCGAAAGGAAAAACACACAACAAGACCTACTATTTTTGAGGTGGGTTCTGAACCACCTAGCATCTACGTATGCATTTTAATTCGATTCAGCGCATTTCCAGCTCTTAAGGAACATGCAGATTTCGTAAGAAGAGCCAGTTAATTCATTTATATTTCTAAATTATGTTGTTTGATATTGTATTACATCAAAGTCTCACTATAGATGATCCAATTAAGTCTTAAATCACTAAAATTGCTTTTGAATGACAAGCAAACTGTTAAATGTTTGTAGCTTTTCCCTCGTTACGGCTGACATTATTTTTATCACGAAAAAATATCAACACCAAAAGTCATTTAAAGTTATTTGAAAAAATTGTTTTTGCTTTTTAGCTTTAATTAAATATTAATTGATTTTGTTCTTTAAAAATAATTTCTCGTATAACTTTTAATACAAAAATTAAATTTCCTCGTAATATAAAGCAAATCTTTTCTTTAGTCACTTTTCTACTAAACTTTTATATGAAATCAACAGAATATTATCACTATTGGCTCACTATAGACTAGAAGTTAAGTTCTGACTCACAATTAAATCTTTTTTATAATAAGTTAATAATATTTATAACTTAAATGAATGAAAAGAAAATTTGTTTTAATAAAAGATTATTTATTATATGAAGTGGCTTATCAAACAATCAAACTAAACTCGCATGAATTCTTGGAATTGTCGCAAAATGAAACTTACTAAAATGAAAAAAATGTTAGATAAAGAGTTTTTGAATTAATATTATATTATATATTATTTTTCAATTATTTTACATAACAAGTAAAGAAGCAAAATTAAATAAAATTAATAAACCAATACACAAAAAAGGTAACCCAGGAAAATAGTAAAAAATTCATCAAAACAATAAATTTTAAATCTTTCGGAAAAATTGCCAATATCCTCAATAATGGTTTTTCACTGGAAAGTATTTTTATTTAATTTAGTATTCCACGAGAACTAAAAAATTAATTCATCTGCATCCGTTTTTATTTTCAAATTATAATGGAAGAATATTTTTCAATCACTTTTATTCTTACCTTTTGTATTGAATCAAAACAATAAAGTACCTGGACACAATAGATGACACAATTAAATTGTACATCACAAAAAAAATTTCTGAATGTTAAGAAAACTAATAAATATTTGTAACTTTTCTTTCTTCTAGAATTGACTTAATCAAACCAAATGATGGAATTAATTTTATTTTAGGCATTACTAAGAGATTATTTGTATTTTTTATCTAACTAATACTAGCATGAAATCTCCGAAAAAAACGCATAAAGCTGATAAAAATTATAAGAATTTTTGCTTTAGCTTTCAAACAGAAATTGTTATATAAAAAATGTGAATATATAAATCGTAAAACTATATATTTTGTTAAAATAAATAATCATCGTTTATAGTTAAAGTATTATACTGCATTATTCATAACTTGAGAATAATCATTATTATTTCTTTTAAGAAATTTACAATTTCATAAGAATCTTTAGACTATTCTACTAGAGCCAGTTCTTCCTTTTGGGATTTTAATTTCTTGGATTTTTATTTTTCCCCACGTTTGTTTATCTTATTGTTCTTTCATATTTTATATTAATAAATTGCAATAATTAATATATCAATAATAAACGAATTTAAAATTATGACTGAGATAAAAAAATTTCTAATAATTATTTGAGTTTCTCCTACAAATTTTTTTTAATAACTTTCATTATTTAATAATAAATATTAAATCATTTTCCACTACCCCACTAATGTTATAGAACAAAAAAACGAAAAATATTCATCGTTATTATAATTTATTAATATTATTTATTTTTTTATTCTTTTACATCAATATAATATTATTTGATATTCCAATAAATAAAACTGTTTAAAAACAAGCAGTCAGCAAATTATTTATGGATCATCTTTCAAATACAATAAAAAGGACATTTCTCTACGTTGAATGTTTGCAGCATTATAAGAGACAATAAAAAAAAATGTTATTTTATATATTGTGACAACAATATAATAAAAATGTTAATTTATATATTGTGACAACAATAATTGAGCTTATTTCAACTCAATATAATTAGTTATTAATTAACATAAGTATGTTGTGATTTTCCTTTGCGAGGGAAGAATCTTAAATCTTAAAATAATCTTTAAGTGTTTTACAAAACGATTTAGTGTTTAAGTATCTTACTTAGTTCAGACTCACGACGTCTGACTAATTACTTTGACTGATTTTTACTAACTTTCCCGATTCTCTGTGAATCGGAACTATTTATTGATTTAGTCAAAAATCCATCATCAAAAAATATCCCCAAATTGTCTGGGCAATTTCCCCAGTCAGGTATTCATACTTTAGTTAAATTTGGTTCAATTATAATTTCTTTGTTTAATTAGATTTAGTACGAATATTTTGTTTAATTGTTATTTTGAAATATAATTTCGATCGATAATTTGGTAATCAATTGTTGATATTGCATTTCTGATTTTTCCCTTGTTTATTAGCTTTACAATATATTTGATTATTTATATTGTTTAATATTATTATTTCAATTCAAAATGAGGTGAGATTAATTAGAATTTTAGTTGCCTAACTCTCGGAGCACCTATTATTAGTTTTTAATGTTATTTAAAGTCTTGATAAATTTTGTTTGCCTAAGTATAGGCACAACAAGTAACAGGAATTTTATGTTGTTATTTAATAACGATTGCAATTTTAGCAATACATTTTGATGAGCCTAACAATTGTTCAAGCAAAATTCACATTTAATATTTTTCATTAAAATTTTATTTGAAATATAATTCACAGATCCACGTATTTTGTTATCTCTATATAATTCTTAACAGTTTCAGATATAAAGAATTACACAAATATGGTTTAAAAAAATTATTCTGGTAAACATTGAAGAGACATTTAATATGTCTATTTAAACTTTGATTTTATAGAAATAATTATAATTGATTTTGATTGTCAAATGCCTCAATTTATTAAATAACGCAAAGATTTCCAATTTTTTATCCTAACTAAAAGACTGAAAAGAAAAATCATTTACTATATTGTTACTATATGTAGCTCGGATTATTGTAGCCGTGAGAAATAAACAAGATAACATATGATATAATGTTGATAGATAACAATCAATGTCGCCAAATCACCAATCATCTTTACATAAAAACATGGAGGGACAAATTTATTACTTTACACAAGCAAGATGAAATTCTTGTATTGCAGTTGGTACAGAACAAAAACATTATTCAACTAATACGTGAGAGCCAATTATAATGTTATCTCATATATAAATCCAATATATTCAAACAATGAATATTAAAAAATAATTAAATAAAGTAACTATTAGTGCAAATTCAAAACTTTCATTTATGGTAAACCCCATATTAAAATATGCTTTGATCATCATAAATAGAAAAAAATTATTAACTATGGACGTGTCCACATTGGATTTGTTTTTTTCTCAATTTTTCTCGATTGATTGAATAAAAAATATTGGTGCAATTATTTGTTCAACTTCATTAAATCTAGTTCAACACCATCCCAAATAAATCACGAAAAATATACGGTTAATAATAAACAAATATTAACACAAATATAGAATATTGATATTAAAATATGAAATTTATTTATTATAAAACATTTAATTTTTATTCTTTGATTCAGTTAATTGTATTATTTAATATTTGATATTTATATGATAGTCATTAAGTCATTATGATTTGATTGTTTAATTAATAATTAAAATTTTATTACAAGATGAATGAATAATTTTGTTTGATTTGACATAATTTGAAATAGTTGTTAGATATTAACAAAATATAATATTAATTTTGTTGAAGAGCCGTGGAAAGGAAGCAAAAAGTAAGATTAATTAAAATGTCCTATAAAACATGGCTTATAAAACAATTTTGTTTAGAATTACTGTAACTTGTAATCAATTTTGCATTAAATATCAATTCAAGCTAAAATTACAATTGTACTCAAAGAAATAAAATTGAATTTAAAAAGTTAGTTCAAGTAGTTTTCTTTAAATAAGTGCTAGTATTAAAAGCCCTTCTAGTGTAGTGAGTCTAGTGAATTAATAAAATTCTGTATTGATTTTACCTGGCGACTTATCTAAGAATAGTGAGAATTTAAAGTGATGAAAGTGCCCTAGTAGAAAAAAAACCTTCGTACTAATGTATTTCATTTTGCATCCATTTTAAGAAATAAATTTATTTGTTTTATTGTATTGTATTGTATTTCAATTTTTATTAACCTAGTACATCAACGACTAAGGTTATTAGTAACTAGAAGACCTACTATTTTTGAGGTGGGTTCTGAACCACCTAGCATCTGCATATGCTAGGTGGTTCGATTCGGCGCATTGCCAGCTCTTAAGAAACATGCAGATTTCGTAAGAAGAATCGTTCGGCTTAAACCTTATCCTGCACAACAACATTTTCAACAAAATCAAATTTGCCAAAAAAATAAATAAACCAAACGTAAAGCAATTATATATTAAGAATTAAGATGACCTTCCTTTTTCTGACATTATATATATATTATATATATATATATTAACTATATATTATATATTATATATATAAAACAATTTTAAGACTGAATTGAAAAAAGTGATTTTTAGCTATCTTAGATATTATGTTGCCTTTTTATATAATTTTTTGTTATTTAAAATAAACCAAAAATTAAATCGTTATTATTTATTTTATTTCTTATTATTTTTAATTAGAAGAAATTGATTTCATTAGCATTCTCAATGACATGTCTAGCACTGGTACAACGACTGTCAGAGACTCATTCCAGCGAACATTTTTGTGGCAGACATTAAAATATTAAATAGTTTATTTTTAATATAATTTCGAATTAATATTAACAATTATGTTTATATTTATTAAACAGTGTTTTGTGGTATACTGAAACAATATAGCTTTTTTTAACAAACCTAATTTTAACTTTAATTTTACATCAAAAGTTTACTAGCATGGCGCGACTGAGACCATTACCTTATCAGTTTTTATTTGCAATCAAAATTACAACAATTATTAATTATTATTAAATTTGGAGATTATAGATAAAATTTCCATAGAATATGCCTCTGAAGTAAATTGAAATGTCACTATGCATTGTTTTTCCATTTAATCTTACCTTTTCTAATTTTTTTCATCTTAAAAATGCATAAAAAATGAATTCGATATTCCAGCCTTTTGCAGCTCATGCCCATAGAAGATCATTTTTTATTTCTTACCATTAAACTCAAGCACCTTTCTTATGTTGACCAACACGTTCCGATTTAATACATTTTTTATCTGGATTGTTAATAATAAAAATATACATAATTAATTCCAATATTTAACAATTTATTATAAAACATAAAATATTTCCAAGTACGAGGTACATTATTTAATATTCTAAAATTCATCAAATATATTACATTTTGTTTTAAATGTTAAAATATTTGAACTAAAAAAGCAAATGATTTTTACGTAAATAAAAATTAAGATTACATAATTTGTACAAATATCAAAACTTCCACCTTAATATTCACAATATATAAGAATGAATTTATTATTAGATAAATAAAAATTATTTATTAATTAATAATTCATTAATAAAATATTTTCAAGTACATGCATTATTCCTTAATCCTAAAATTCATCAGGTATATTAAGACATTTTTATTTAAAGGTAAAAATTTTTAAACTTACAAAGCAAATGATTTTTACGTAAATAAAAATAAAATTGCGTACTTTGTCCTAATATTAAAATCTTTTCCATAATAGTAACAATATCCGTGTTTTATATTTCGAATTTTATGCAGAGATATTTTGTATTAAAAAAATGCTGAAATATTCTGTACAAATATCAATTTTCCCATTTGCCAAACAAACTGAAAGTATACTAATAGCGATAGTTTTGTGTACATTGCACAGAATTATAAAGAATTAATTTTAATGTGGGAAATAAGTTAGAGAAAATATCTTTGTATAGAATTGGAATAAACACGAATAAGAATGAATACATTATTAGGTAAATAAAACCACCTATTGATTAAAAATATTTTAACAGATCATAGTATTTTGAATAAATAAAAACTGATTTTATAAGGAAAATTAGTTCTTAATTTGAATTACGATAATTTCGCATCAACAAAATAAAAAATAAAGAAAATTTATCGTTAGAATTTTTCTAAAATAAATTCTAATGACAAATTCAAGCGTAAATTTTATATTGGAGAAAACCTTATAACTGAGATAATAATTTCTTAATTAAATTAATATTTTCATTTTTTGGGTCTTTATTCAATATTTCAATAGCTAATTTATTTGGAGTTTTTCCATTTTTATCATTAATGTTTGAATTTGCATTTTTATTTAACAAGAGTTTAACAGTTTCGTAATAGCCACCCATAGTAGCCCAGTGCAATGCTGTTTCTCCGTTTTTATTCTGCATATCTAAGTTTGCTCCATATTCTAGTAGCATTTTAGCCATTTCATATTTCCCAGTTTCAGCAGCCCACATTAATGGAGTATCACCTTCACTGTCAGTGGCATTTATAAACGGATCCGTAACTGGTTCTGTCCTTTTAATTTCATTTAAAATTGATTGCAGTATTTCTGCATTATTCAACTTTACTGCCTGGTGCAATATAGTATTATGATTATCTCTTGCAACAACACAAGCATTGTATTTTACGAGAATTTTAATAATATCTGTGTTTCCGATCGAAAGAGCAACGTGTAATGCTGTACGTTTATTAAGGTTTCTTGCATTTATTAACTCGGATAATTTATCGGGTTTTGATTTTTCTAAAGATTTTATTAAAAGTTCTACAACTTTTGTTTTTCCTAATTGAGCTGCTAAATGTAGAGCATTGTAACCGTCATTCGCTTTAACGTTTATAAATTCTAAAAGTTTTTCAGGGAATTTCATTTGTACTAATTTTAATAAAACTTCTACAACTTCCGTTTTACCTTGTTGAGCTGCAATATGTACAGCAGTGAAACCGGTATTCTGTTTCGCGTTAACAAAATCTAAAAAATGTTCAGGGAATTTCATTTGTACTAATTTTAATAAAAGTTCAACAACTTCTGTTTTACCTGAATGAGCTGCTATATGTAGTGCAGTCAAACAGTTTGCCGTTCTCGCGTTTATAAATTCCAACAAATTTTTAGGAAATTCCGTTTCTATTAAGTTTAATAGAAGTTCTGTAACTTTTGTTTTACCTTGTTGAGCTGCTAAATGTAGAGCAGTGTAACCGTCATTCGCTTTTACGTTCATAAATTCTAAAACTTTTTCAGGGAATTTCATTTGTACTAATTTTAATAAAAGTTCAACAACTTCTATTTTACCTGACTGAGCTGCTATATGTAGTGCGGTCAAACAGTTTGTCGTTCTCGCGTTTATAAATTCCAACAAATTTTTAGGGAATTCCGTTTCTATTAAGTTTAGTAAAAGTTCTGTAACTTTTGTTTTACCTTGTTGAGCTGCGAAATGTAGAGCAGTGTAACCGTCATTCGCTTTTACGTTTATAAATTCTAAAACTTTTTCAGGGAATTTCGTTTCTAATAATTTTAATAAAATTTCAACAACTTCTACTTTACCTGAATAAGCTGCTATATGTAGAGCAGTCAAACAGTTTGTCGTTTTCATGTTTATTAATTCCAACAAATTTTCAGGGAATGTCGTTTCTACTAATTTTAATAAAAGTTCAACAACTTCTGTTTCACCTGAATGAGCTGCTACATATAAAGCAGTGAAACCGTCATTCGTTCTCGCGTTTATGAATTCCAACAAATTTTCAGGAAATTCCGTTTTTATTAAGTTTAATAAAAGTTCTACAACTTCTGTTTTACCTTGTTGAGCTGCTATATGTACAGCAGTGAAACCGTTTTTCTGTTTCGCGTTTATAAAATCTAAAAATTTTTCAGGGAATTTCCTCTCTATTAATATTAATAAAAGTTCAACAACTTCTGTTTTACCATTTTGAGCTGCTATATATAGGGCAGTGAAACCGTCATTCGTTCTCGCGTTTATAAATTCCAACAAATTTTCAGGAAATTCCGTTTCTATTAAGTTTAATAAAAGTTCTACAACTTCTGTTTTACCTTGTTGAGCTGCTATATGTAAAGCAGTGAAGCCGTTATTCTGTTTCGCGTTTATAAAATCTAGAAATTTTTCAGGGAATTTCGTTTCAACTAATTTTAATAAAAGTTCAACCACTTCTGTTATACCATTTTGAGCTGATATAAGTAAAGTAGTAAAACCGTTTGTCGTTTTCGCGATTACAAATTCAAACAGTTTTTCAGGAAATTTATTTTCTACTAATTTTAATAGAAGTTTAAAAACTTCAGTTTGTCCGTTTTGAGCAGAAATATACAGAGCTGTACAACCATTTACCTCTTTTTGTTTCATAAACTCCCACAATTGATCAGGTTTTATTTTTACCACAGATCTTATTAAAAGTTCAATAACTTCTGTTTTACCTTTTGCAGCTGCTATATATAGAGAAGTTATACCGTTATTCATTTTTGCGTTTATAAATTCCAAGAAATTTTCAGAAAATTTCGTTTCTACAAATTTTAATAAAAGTTCAACAACTTCCGTTTTACCTGCATGAGCGGCTATATGTAGAGCAGTGAAACCGTCGGACGCTTTCGCGTTTATAAATTCCAATAAATTTTCAGGAAATTTCGTTTCTATTAAGTTTAAGAAAAATTGAACAATTTCTGTTATACCTTGTTGAGCTGCCATAAATACAGCAGTGAAACCGTCGGACGCTTTCGCATTTATAAATTCCAACAAATTTTCAGGAAATTTTGTTTCTATTAAGTTTAATAAAAATTCAACAACTTCTGTTTTACCTCGTTGAGCTGCTATATGTAGAGCAGTGAAACCGTTATTCTGTTTTGCGTTTATAAAATCTAAAAAATTTTTAGGGAATTTTTTTTCAACTAATTTTAATAAAAGTTTTACAATTTCTGCTTTACCATTTCGAGCTACTATATGTAGAGCAGTGAAACCGTTCATCGTTTCCGAGATTATAAAATCCAAAAAATTTTCAGGAAGTTTCGTTTCAACTAATTTTAATAAAATTTCAACAACTTCTGTTTTACCTACGTCTGCTGCCATATGTAGTGCGTTGTAATGGTCTTTGTCTTTCATGTTTATAAACTTCCATAATTTATCCGGATTTTTTTCCTTTATATGTTTATGTAAAATTTCAACTATCATTTGGCCATCATGACAAGCCGCATAATGTAAAGTAGACCTACCAAATCCATCAGGAGTAGTAACATCACTTCCTCTTTTTATTAGAACTTTTGTAAGATTTAATAAGCCCAGATTAGTAGCGATATGTAATAATGTCATATTTGTGATAGTAAATGGATTATTAGGACCCTCATATATTCTATTAATGTTGTCTAATTCTTTAAACAGTTTATCATTATTGGCATCTACTTGTAAAAGCGATTCAACATTATGCCAGCTACCAGATTTTTCAGCATAAATGATAGGACTCCAACCAAATAATTTATCTTTCTTATCAATATCAAAATTCATGCCATCTAACTTTAATAAATCAAAAATTTCGTAATAATCATAGGACGCCATTAAGTGTAAGGCTATTCGACCTCCTTTGTCAATACAATTTACTACCTCATATGAATTTTGTTGTTCCAATAATTGTTTTAACTTTGTTTTATCATTATTTAAGGCTGCTATGTGTAAAGCATATTTATTCTCTATCAACGGTTTGGACATTTCTTCGGACCCACTTTTATTTCCAGCTTCATCATTACTGTTATCGCTATCCGCATATTCATAATCGCACTCAGATTCTTCCTCAATTTCTTTTCTATTATTTTCATAAGCTAGCAAATAGTCGAAAAAACGTCGAATTCCATTATTTTCTTCTTTAAAAATATATTCCATTAGAAAACTCTTAACTTTATTTTCCTTCCAATTGTCAGCAAACCAAAGTGCAGCAAAATACTCAGCATACGATTTGTGAACAAAAACTGGTTTCTCTTCAATCACTCGATCAATAATTCCCGTCTTCTCCTTCGCTTCTGTAATATCTGCAACTGAATCACCTATTTCAATGTTCAACATTTTAAGTCCAACAGTTCCAAACAGCGATAACAAAGCCAATTTTTTGTGATTTTCTATAAAATAAATTTGTTTGTCTTCAATTATTGTTTTTATAATTGGTTCAGCTATATTCAATCGAGCTTTCTCTTGCATTAAAATTTTATTAAATTTATTATCAATAAACATTTCATATAAAATCACTAAATTAAGTTTTTCTCCAAACATTTGTTTATACTGTTTAGATAACTCAGGCGTCCCAGATTTAATTAATTCTTCAAATTTATTTTGGAAAACCTCAGCAATCATTCTTAGTTGTAAAGGGACAGCCACAAAGTCGCCATTTTCATCATTTGTTATTTCGGAGAACCATCCAAGTAATTGTTCAATAAACGAATCATTATTTTCAGCCACTTTCAAGTTTTGTGCACAATAAGATTTTAAGAAAGAAATTTGATTTTCTTTAGAAATGGGTTGAAGACTGTACGAAAATGTATTTAAAACGTTTTCTACATCGCTTTGGATATTATAAGGGCGTGTGGTAATCCACAACCCCCCAATTGTAGTCTTTTGTAAAACTTTTATTATTTTCATTATAACAGTTTTATAATCTGGACTTATTTCATCAAACCCATCGAACATTACAATTATTTTACCTTCTTCATAACAATAATCGAAAAAAAATTTCTCTAATGCTTTTATTGGTCCTTCATTTGTTTTTTCTGAATAACAAGTATACAAAAAGTTTTTGATATCAGTTTCTGAAAGCGTTCTTTTTTTCTTCCACGATTGAAATTTTTCGGCCTTATCAATTAAATTTATTTTCAAAATACATAAAGTAGGATCTGATTTCTTTGTTTGCAATGCTAAATATGTGAGCAAAGTCGATTTACCCATTCCAGGCTCAGCAACTATAACGACCAGTTTTTCTCTTAAATCTGTAGTAACTTTTGGTTTTGTGAACTGAGGAATATTTTTATCTATAAAATCCCTCAACTTTGATAAATTACCACCAAAAGACTGTTTCCATATCAGCCTTTCTTCAACATTTTTGAGCCAATGAATATTTTTTCGTCTGTATTTGTTGCATAGTTCTTCAAAATAACCGTCTCTGCTGTCAGAAATTAATATTATGTCTTGTTGATCATTCGGTTCGACATCATTAAATCCTTTAAGTTCAAAATTTGTAGTCATCGTTTCCTCAATACAATTTTCAGTGGTTTGTTTATTTAAAATATCAAACTTATTTAAGTCTTTTTTCTTTTCTTTATTTTTCATAAAATTACTTTCATTCTTCTTGTTTCTAAAGTTTAAGCGATTGTTCTTGTAATCAGTATTAAAAAATATATTTTCTTTATTCGATTTTGGGTATTTACTTCCATCAATAATAAAAAAAAATTCAGTTTTTTTCTTGAATGCTAAGTCCACATTCACGCAATACTTGAGCGTTCTCTTAATATAATAATGCTCAATTTCACCCAAATTAAAAAGTTCAGCGCCAATTTTTAATTTTCGTTTGTGAATTAAGTTTGATAAAATATGTCCATCGATAGTATTATCTAATTTACAGTTCAGTAGTTTGTTCAAATTTATGCTGTGTCCTTGGAATAACACAATTCCTTCAGAAAGAATTTTTTTCTGTGACTCGAGAGTGAGATCAGTTAAACTGAGATTTATATCCTCATATTTATTCATGTTCAATTCTGCATCATTTAACGAAGTTTTTTCCGATGAACCAATGATAATAATTTTCATATTAGAATTTTTAACTAAAATTCGTTTTAAATTCTGGATCAGATTTAATAAGTTATCGTTTTCGGTACCATTATCATTTTTTGTATTATCAGTTGCAATAATTAATAATTTAGTTGCGCATGAGCCAAGTGCTCGCAATAATTGATCCTCTAAACGTAAAAGAGTACTCAAACAGAGAAAAATGTAACTATCCTTTGTTTTATAGTCGACTACCTCTTTTATAATTTGATAAATCTTTATAGAACATAATTCAGTGTGTTCAGACAAAATATTTAGTATTTGGTTGTTGGATTCTGAATTAAAAAAGTCATTAAAGCACATCTGTAGATTATTTATTGCATTTTGATTAAAAGTTAAACAAAATTCATCCATTTTCGCAAGATAGTCGAATGTGAGTCCAATAAACATTAATTTATCAAGTTCACTTTTAGCTTCTTCAAAAAACTTTTTTCCATCATCGAAAGTAAGAAAAGTTCCTTCTTTTTTCTTCATCCAATTCAGCATATAACTTTGAAACTTCTCTACTATAAAGTCATTGTTTACATTTATCTCAGCCAATATTTCTTTCGCAGTAATTTTACCCAGTTCAACCTCATTTGGTTGATTAACGGCAAATACTAACTTATTTAAGAATCCTTTCATTTCCTCGTCAGTTACACAATCATCGGGTAAAGATTCTTTTACTTTTGTATTATGTTCGCCATCATAACACGTATGAAATTTTGTTATTTTAAATTTGAATTCATCTTTGGTAACCACAATTCCTTCCTTTTTAAATGCAGCTTTCAAGTTACTCCTAAATATTGTTAGTTCAACTGGCAATGAACAGTTGTCATCAAAAAATGCAGAACTTAAAGAGTAGAAATTGTTTTCACTGTCTTCTTTCGAGATCAATAAATATCCGGCTAGTTCGTTTATGTTATCTTTGATATTTTTATTTGTTCTTGAAAGTTGAACAATATTGTTCTGAGCTAATTTTACTAAATTAACGAATTCTTGGGCAAACTCTTTAGAATTTTTAATCTTTGGATTATCATTTAGTTCAAAAACCTTTCCAAAGGCTTCGGATGTTAGTATTTTCCCGGATTTTAATTTAATTAAATCAATTTTTTTTTCATTTACATAAGAAAGGAAATTATCTCTGAGAAGTATTAATGGTTTTGTTTTGTTAGTGTTAGACAAATCCAAAAAGCTATCGCAAAATGTAGAATATATTTTCTTTGTGTTTTCAATAACGATGAACACGTCTTTGGCTAAAACACCGTGGTAAGCTCTAAGAAGCTTGTCCGTTAAGTTCAATTTTTCTGTTGTCGCTATTTTCTCTGCTAGTCTGCGTGATTCTGATGAATTTTTGAATATTGATTCAATTTTTGATTTAATTAGAAAATCAGGTTTGAATTTCAATAGTTGAGCTTCCTTTCTATAACATTTCATATTTAAAATAACATCCAAACCTTTTACTGGTTCAAAGTTATCGTTTAAATCCTTATATAAATCAATATTCGTACAAATAATGAAATCTTTTATTTCTGTATTTATGCGGGTACATTCTGCATGTTTTAGTATTTTAAGATAAGAAATAAAATATTTTCGTAAGCTAAATTCACCATCTGTTTCAGTTAATAAATCATTTAAAGAAATTGTTGTGGAATCATCTTGTTTATGTTTGGCTTGAAGAAGACGAATTATAGATCCATCTTCATTTTCATTTTCATATTCAAAGAATAAATCATCAAATTTTTCAGCTGGATCAAATTCTGTAGCCAAACGATAACGTAGATTTAGTTTGAGTCCTCTAATCATAAAAAGCATCAGTAATTTCAACTGGTAAATGTTTCCATGTAAAGTGAGCCTTAATCCTGAACTTGGATGCTCCATTAAGTTGTTTAAAAAAGATAGTTTACATTTTTTTCCTGGACCCTTCTCCTTACTGTCTTCGTTTAATTTGTGTTTCTTTATTTTTTCATCTGAAATTTTTAATTCTTTCGAATTCATTTCTATTTACTGTTGGGCTTTCACTTCTATTTACTCAAACTTTGATGCTATGAAATAAAAAAGAAGTTCAAAATAATGTTAAAAAATACGTAAAAATTCGTTTATGATTAACTTATGATTGAAATTTATTTAAAAAATAGATTTTGTATTCTGTGTTGAGAAATAAATCCTAAATGAAATTTAAAAAAAACCAAAAAAAAAATGGTTTAACTAACCCGAAGATTATTTTTTCCCTCCTAATCATTGAAATAGACGATTGTCTTAATTCGTTGTTAAATTAATAATTTCTTATTCAATGTTACATGGCGATTAGAAGATTATGTAAATTTCATGTTACTGAACTAACTTTCGCAAAAATAAAAATTATTTACAGATACTTAGAAAAATGGAATTCTAGTGTTCCATATCCATACAATTCCAAATTTATCAGGAATATTCTTCACTATTTTTATCACTAAAAAAAATATCAACATCTCGAAACTGGAGCTGGCTCTGCACCATTGAAGACATCCTGAGAAAAAGGTAATCGAGTTAAAATGTTCAAATTGGATCCAGTTTGTGGATCAACTTAATAATAACGCGAACCAACATCAAACTTAAACAAAAAATGCAATGTTTTATTATGCTGCAGTTGGCAGGAGTTTTTCTATGTTGGTTATTATTAAGTCGAATCCCCACAAGTTTTTGTTCAGGATGTTGTAAACGATTTTGTAGGTTTAGGTAACTGGGATTCCATTTTAATACTGAATAATAACGTTTATGTGTATAACTATTATTTTTCTTTAGACATTTTAAAAGATAATATTAATAATTAAGAAAAAGAATAAGAATTTAAAAAAAAAAGTAAACATAGGTAATAATTGAAAAAGAACAAAGATTAAAAATGCATCATCTACAATTACAAGAAGATAATATTAAATCAAAGAAAAATATAAAACGAATAATGTCAAAAATTGTGGGAAATTCATTTTCAGTATTTGAATTAAAATTAAGAGGAGATGAATTGTTTAAAATATGAAATTTGTCACTCGGTAAATAAGGGTTCACTTGATTCACTTAAAATCAGAGAGTTAGTTTTTGGCCAGTTAAGTCGATAAGGCTTAATTACACCACTTTTGTAAAATTAAAAAACTTTAAATAAATATATAAATATAAACTTACTGTAAAAGGGGCTGATCTCGCAACCGAGATCTGAAAAATTAAATTGATTTATTCTTTTTAAATAATAATAATTAAGACTTTTGTTCTTACCTTCGCACATACACGGAACGGCAACGCACGCTTTGAATTTTTAAGTGGCCCGCTTAAATGTAGGTGGCCGGTTCAAAATTTTCTCCTCAAATGCGTAAAGCTTTGGACGATTTGTACGCTAGACATGCGCCGGAAGTCGCGCTACATAATAAATAACATTACGAAATTTACTACAATTCAATGCAGAAAATACTTACGAAACTAGTGGAATTTTGTCGATTTCAAGCTTCCATTTGGGCCGCAAACAAATGCAGCACTTTGCGTAGTCATAGAATTTAGTCTGAAATATTATAAAATCATTTTGATTACTGTATTCCTATATTTTCAAGTATAAGTATACAATAAAAATTATATTAATTGGGCTTTATGTATTTTTTGTACCTCAGTAAGAACTCACGTACGCTACACACACACATATAAATACATACACATAAACATACACACATAGAGAAACACTTATTTTTTTATTCCAATAACTATACCAAGCACGAGTAAATAATTCGAATTTTTCATGGCAGAGATGCAAATTTTAACAATCGTTTTTGATATATTGACCTCTGACCCCAATCCAAAAAAAACACAATTTTAATAATTTTTTTGGAAAAAACAATAGAGCAAAGTTAAATAAAAAAGAAAAGAATAATAAATATTTTCTTTACATGGATTTTTTTTTATTTACTAATTTTAACCTTAAAATGTGAATGATTGAAATTGAAATTTATCTGTCATTTGACATGATGAATGAAAAAGAATAATACGAAAATATAAAGTTCGCCTAAATTTTTATATCGAATTACTTATAAGAATTGTTTTTTCTCTGTAAGGACTGATAATAATGAATAATTAAAATTACTAAAACTTTGTGATGTATCAGAACGATACGACGATACCGAATATTTAATATTAAAATCGAATGAATAACAACAAACTTTTTAACATAATTCTTGGTAAATATTTAAAACAAAACGCAAAACATATATGTATTTTTTATTTTAATATCGAATTATTTATAAGAATTGTTTTTTTTCTCTGTAAGGACAACGATAGACTGATAAATTAAAAATACAAAAACTTTGTGACGTACTATATTTAAATATTGATTAAATATAATTACATCAGAACGATACCAAATATTTAATATTAAAAATCCAAAGAATAACAACAAACTTTTTAACATAATTCTTGCTAAATATTTAAAACAAAACGCGCATAATGTTGCAACGATTTGATTAGAAAAAACTGAAACTACAATAACCAGATGCAAACTACACACCTACCCAATAATTTATTGACAATAAAATAAACCAGAGAAAACAATTTATTTTCCAAATAACCTTGAACAATTCGCGTATATGAATTTATTTAAAGAACCAGACAAAACGATTTAACTTCCAAACGACCTTGAAATATTTGCGAATATGAATTTATTTAAAGAACAAATAATTTTTGATCGTTATTATATTCTGATATGAGTTTAGTCGTTATCATTTTAAGGTCACAAATATAACAAGTTTTTTATGTCAATTCTAAATGTTTCAATACCAATACACTTATATATATGTCGTAACTTAATTTCTTAGAAACATTCTTAGCTTAAACTCATATGGGTTAAAATTTGTTTCGAAGAACGTATGTTAGATAGTTGGAATTTATTCTGTTTTACTTTAAATTTTAACTTACTACATGACTTACCTTAATTAAAAACTTTTACTTTGCAATTTGAGTTTTAATAAATATTTCAACACTTTTTCATTTATTTCAAATTTGTTTTGATTATCAACGAATATTAATTTGTTCCGAATTTAGGAATGAATTTATTTCTTTTATTTAAATTATTTATTTAAATGAAAAACGAAAAAATTTCCTTTAATTAATTTAAAAATGTGTTTATACTTGTAAATCGACTGATAAAATGTCACTAACAAAAATTATACAATAACTGTGCGAACTGTGCAAAAAAAATTTGTTGACTAAAAAATTAAAATTTTTTCCTCGTATTTTTTGTTTATTTAACTTCTTGGGTCTTCTTACTAATAATAGATTAAGGCTCGCATCTGTTTTCTTAGTTTCGTTTCTTATTAATCGCTCATATTGAAAAAATGTTTATAATTTAAAGTGATTCCTGTAATTAAAATTGTATTAATAAAATCGTTGTAGGAGAAAATAAGAGATTTAAGAATGATTTTATTGAAGTCAATCGTCTAAGCGTGATTTAAACGCAGTCAATATATTTATTAGAACAAGTTTTATGAATCTTTCTAAATTCAGACGCGACCTTAATGATAAAAAGGGGAATTTGTAAATAAACAAAATTAAAGTTTTACTCGGGACAAGTTTATTTTCGGATGTTACTTAGTGGGAAATATTTATTCACAAAACTTCTAATACAGCGAATATTTTATAAGATTTCTCTTCTGTAATAAAAACATAGGAATATTATTTATAGTGTAAATTTGTAATTTTTTCTTGTTAAAAGTATTAATATTTTTGTGATTTTTCATACAACCGAAGAAATTTGAATTAAAAAACACAAATTTTTTATTATTTGAATCTTGAATTTATTGATTTTTGAGTTTTGAAAATCTGAAATTTTGTTATTTTATATTTAATGGAAATTAGATTTTCTTATATTTTAAGTGAAATATAAATGGTTTAATAAATTTATATTAATAGGTAGGTACATAAAGGGGTATGGAACCCAAATAAACTATACATCATTATAAATTATCTTTGTCACAGTTGCATTTACACCTTTCTACTACAACATAAGTACCTACAATTCATGGAATCAATGTAAATTTCAATATGAAGAATAAAATCAGTTTGTCTAATTGAATATAAATTTTACACAAAAGACGATAAAAAACTGTTTAGAAAAAAAATGCTTTATAAAAAATCTTAGCCTCACGATTTTTTAATTTCATTGATCAGCGACAAATTTACCAAAAATTTCCAAAATTTAATTAAAACAATTTATATGGAAAAATTAAACAATTAAATAAATTTTCATGTTAATAATAAAAAAATTAAAGAAAACGGAACGTTATTTAGATTTTTAATTTAATTCTGTAAAAGTGTAATAAAATTTTCTTATAAACAAAAAATCTATTTTAAAATTCAAGATCAAAAAATTAGAGGAAAAATTGAAGTCATTCTGAAAACGCTTTAATATTTTGTGATACAATTTTTTTTTTTTTGTAAACAAAATTAAGATTAAGATTCTAGATAAAATTTTAAAAGAAAATTAAAAAAAAATTTATATTTTTGAGGGAAAACATTTTTTGGTCATATTTTTTTATCACCAGGCACCATGTTTAAACGTGAATACTTTGGATCATTGTTAAAAAAAGTAATTTCTTTCAATTTAACATTGCTTTACATGTAATTTTTTTAGGTCATTGATGATGCGATAACCCCAATATTATTGCGAATGGGTTCAAAGAGTGTGGGATTTTTCCTTTTACATCTAAATCAATAAAATTCGAAAAATTAATTAAAAATAGTGCTGATCACAACAAGACAATGAACAGCTTAAAGCAGTAATAGATTTGAAAGGTTTTTTTGGATTTTACTAAAACATTTCTAACTAATTAGCAGGTTGAATTGTTCAAAAGTTCTGAGCCTGTTTGGACTGGAAATGTTGAGGACACTTCACTATATTATTTTTGGAAGAGAATTTACTCTCTTTTGCTTAGAAATGCGTTCGAACAATCAAATATATAAGTTGCTTGAAAAAGTGACATAATTTTCTCAGAAAGCTTAACTCCGAATTTAATTAGCGTTAACAACTCGCAGCAAAGTACATCACCCTACATTCCACGAAAAACTACAAAACCATTTAAAGTAGCTTTGTTTTGGCCACACGTAAAAAATCTTAAGTCCCAGCAGTAGCTACGTCCGAGTCAGATGAATTCAAAGAATTTTTTCGAAGAAAAGAATAAGCTAAAGCGAAAAAGGAAACAGGGAAGTACGAACGAAGAAAAATAAGAGAAGACAAAAAATATAATAAACTGGTTCCTAAGGAAAAACTAAACAGAAATAAGGAAAATGAAATGGAAGAAAATATAATCTAATACCATGTAATTATTATATATGAAGAAGAATATTTTCGTGGACTGACGGATTAATGAGAGTCTAGTCAGTGTAATGTGGCATTTTGCAATGGAAATGGCCAAAAGCACCTGACAACTTATGGTATAATAATGGAGATATAATTGAGATTATTCAGCCACCAACATTCATAAATAAGAGGGGAATTTATGCAGTCCCCGAAATGTATAAATATGCAAAATACCAAACGTAAAACAATTATATATTAAGAATTAAGATGACGTTCGTTTTCCTGATATTATATATAAGCAATTTTAAGACTGAATTAAAAAAAGTGATTCTTAACTATGTCTAAGATACTATGTTTCTTTTCTATATAATTTTTTGTTATTTAAAATAAACCAAAAATTAAATCGTTATTATTTATTTTCTTTCTTATTATTTTAAAAAATCATTTGTAGAAGAAATTTGAAAATGCTGCAATTGACGTCATTAAATAAATAATTCAAATTTAATTATATTGTTATAAAAAGAAAATTGTTATAAGGTAAAAATGCAACCTTTGTATTTAAATAGTATATAAGACGTGACTTTTATTCAATAAAGTACTTACTTATAACCAATAAGTCAGTCTATTCAGTTCACCTGAAAGAAAATAAGACATTGAGCTCAAATAGGAAGAATATTCCTGCTGTCTAACAGAATATTTGAGTAAAATACTTATTTTATTTTTAATCCTACCAAAATATCTATCACCAAAAAATCTCAAATTGAACATGAAGAATATTTCTGCTGTCTAACAGTATTGTTCAATTGAGAGATTTTAAATCTTGCAACCAAATAATCATTGTCCACACAAACAGGCACAACGACTGACAGAACATTTTTGTGGCAGACATTAAATTATTAAATAGTTTATTTTTAATATAATTGCAAATTAATATCAACAATTATGTTTATATTTATTAAACAATGTTTTGTGGTCTACTGAAACAATATAGTTTTAATTGGCAAACCTAATTTTAACTATAATTTTACATCAAAAGTTTACTAGCATGGCAGCGACTGGGACCATTATCAGTATTTTTTTGCAAACAAAATTACAAAAAAAATAATTAAAAACATGATGACCGACGTCATTATTAAATTTGGAGATTATAGATAAAATTTCCATAGAATATGTCTCTGAAGTAAATTGAAATGTTACTATGCATTGTTTTTCCATTTAATCTTACCTTTTCTAATTTTTTTCATCTTAAAAATGCATAAAAAATGAATTCGATATTCCAGCCTTTTGCAGCTCATGCCCATAAAAGATCATTTTTTATTTCTTACCATTAAACCCAATCACCTTTCTTATGTTGACCAACACGTTCCGATTTAATACATTTTTTATCTGGATTGTTAATAATGAAAATATAAAGAATTAATTCCAATATTTAACAATTTATTATAAAACATAAAATATTTCCAAGTACGAGGTACATTATTTAATATTCTAAAATTCATCAAATATATTACATTTTGTTTTAAATGTAAAAATATTTGAACTAAAAAAGCAAATGATTTTTACGTAAATAAAAATTAAGATTACATAATTTGTACAAATATCAAAACTTCCACCTTAATATTCACAATATATAAGAAGGATTTTATTATTAGATAAATATAAATTATTTATTAATTAATAATTCATTAATAAAATATTTTCAAGTACTTACAAAGCAAATGATTTTTGTACTAATATTAAAACCTTTCCCTTAATATTAACAATAGCTGTGTTTTATATTTCAAATTCTATGCAGAGATATTTTGAAATCAAAAAACGCTCAAATATTCTTTATAAATAATAATTTCCCTATTTGCCAACCCAAAGATATAAAAACATAATCAAAGTATACTAATAGCGATAGTTTTGTGTACATAACACAGAATTATAAAGAATTAATTTTTGTGTGGAAAAATATTTATAGAGACAATAATATATAATTAGAATTAAAAAACACGAATAAGAATGAATACATTATTAATAAACACACATTACAATAACTAAAAATATCATAGTATTTAACTAAACAGATCATAGTATTTTGAATAAATAAAAACTAATTTTATAAGGAAATTTAGTTCTTAATTTAAATTACGATAATTTCGCATCAACAAAATAATAAATAAAGAAAAGTTATCATTAGACTTTTTCTTAAATAAATTCCAATGACAAATTCAAACGTAAATTTTATATTGGAAAAAAACCTTACCACTGAGATAATAATTTCGTAATTAAATTAAAGTTTTCATTTTTTGGAACTTTATTGCATAATTCAACAGCTAATTTAATTGGAGTTTTTCCATTTTTATCATTTATGATTGAATTTGCATTTTTATTCACCAATAATACAACAATTTCATAATATCCACCCTTAGTAGCCCAATGCAATGCTGTATTTCCATTATTATTCTGCATATCTAAGTTTGCTCCATATTCAAGTAGCATTTTAGCCATTTCCAGTTTTCCCTTTTCAACAGCCCACATTAATGGTGTATCACCTTCAGTATCAATGGTATTTATAAATGAATCCATAATTGGTTTGGTCCTTTTAATTTCATTTAAAATTAATTGCAGTATTTCTTCATTATTCAACTTAACTGCCTGATGCAATATAGTATGATGGCTATCTCTTGCAAAAACATTAGCTTTGTATTTTATAAGAATTTTAATAATATCTGGGTTTCTGAACCTATTATTAACTAGAATAATTCATCGAGTTTTGATTTTTCTGATGATTTTATTAAAAGTTCAATAACTTCTGTTTTACCTTGTTCTGCTATATGCAGAGCAATAAACTATCGTTCGATTTCGCGTTTATAAATTCCAACAAATTTTTAGCAAATTTTGTTTCAACTGACTTTAATAAAACTTCAACAACTTCTGTTTTTCCTATTTGAGCTGCTATATAAAAAGCAGTAATAC
Source organism: Pedicia rivosa (assembly GCA_963082725.1). NCBI lineage: Eukaryota > Metazoa > Arthropoda > Insecta > Diptera > Pediciidae > Pedicia > Pedicia rivosa. The sequence goes on from OY720154.1 coordinate 26,887,168, forward strand.
CGTTTTTACTTCTCACGCTTAAAAATTCCAACAAATGTTCAGGAAATTCCGTTTCAACTAATTTTATTAAAACTTCAACTACTTCTGTTTTACCCGCTGCAACTGCAATATATAGTGCAGTGTAATCATCATTCGTTCTCGCGTTTATAAATTCCAACAAATTTTCAGGAAATCTCGTTCTTACTAAATTTAATAAAAGTTCAAATACTTCTCTTTTACCTACTTCAGCTGCAACATGTAGTGCATTGTAATTACATTTGTCTTCCATTTTTATAAACTCTAATAATTTATCTGGATTTGTTTATGTAAAACTTCAACAATCAGTTGGCCATCAAGAAGAGTTGCATAATGTAAAGTTGACCTACCCGGACCATCGGGAGTAGTAACATCACTTCCTCTTTTTATTAGAACTTTTGTGAGATTTAATAAGCCAAGCCCAATAGCGATATGTAATAATGTCATATTTGTGACGTTAAATGGATAATTAGGACCCTCATATATTCCATTAATGTTGTCTATTTCTTTAAACAGTTCATTATTATTGGCGTCTACTTGTAAAAGCGATTCAACGTTATTCCAGTTACCAGATTTTTCACCATAAATGATAGGACTCCAGCCAAATAGTTTATCTGTCATATTAATATCAAACTTCATTTCATCTAACTTTAATAAATCAAAAATTTTATAATAATTATAGGACGCCACTAAGTGTAGGGCTGTTCGACCTCCTTTATCAATACCTCGTATGAATTTCCTTGTTCCAATAATTGTTTCAACTTTTTTTTATCATTATTTAAGACTGCTATGTGTAAAGCGTATTTATTCTTCATCAATGGTTTGCATATTTCTTCGAACTCATATTTATGTGAAACTTCATCATTACTGTTATCGTTATCCGTATATTCAGAATCACACTCAGATTCTTCCTCAATTTCTTATCTATTACTTTCATAAGCTAGCAAATAGTCGAAAAAACGTCGAATCCCAATATTTTCTTCTGTAAAAATATATTCCATTAGAAGACTGTTAACAATGTTTTCCTTCGATTTGTCGTCAAACCAAAGTGCAGCGAAATATTCAGCATAGGATTTGTGAACAAAGTTTGGTTTCTCTTTAATCACTCGATCAATAATTCCTGCCTTTTCCTTCCCTTCTTTTATATCTGCCACTAAATCACCTATTTTATTGTTCAAGAATTTAAGTCCATCAGTTCCAAACAGCGATGACAAAGCTAATTTTTTGTGATTTTCTATAAAATTTATTCGTTTGTCTCTAATCATTGCTTTTATACATGGGTTATCTTTATTTAGTATTAAAGTATTTTTTTCTTGCATTAAAATTTTGTCAAATTTGTTGTCAATAAACTTCTCATATAGAATCACTAAATTGAATTCTTCTCCAAACATTTGTTCATAGTTTTTGGATAATTCAGGCTTCCCGGATTTAATTAATTCTTCAAAATTATGTTGAAAAACTTCAGCAATCATTTTTAAATGTAAAGGGACAGTTACAAAGTAACCGTTTTCATCATTTGTTGTTTCGGAGAACCATTCAAGTAATTGTTCAATAAACGCATCAACATTTTCAGTCACTCTCAAGTTATGTGCCCAATAAGATTTTAAGAATGAAATTTGATTTTCTTTAGAAATGGGTTGAACACGGTACGAAAATGTATTTAGAACAGTTTCGATATCACTATGGATATTATAAAGGCGTGTGGTTATCCACAATCCTCCAATTGTAGTCTTTTGTAAAACTTTTAATAATTTAATTACAACAGTTTTATAATCTGGACTTATTTCATCAAACCCGTCCAATATTAGAATCATTTTACCTTCTTGATAACAATAATCGAAAATTGTTTTCTCTAATGCTTTTATTGGACTTTCATTTGTTTTTTCTAAATAACAAGAATACAAAAAGGCGTTGATATCAGTTTCTCTAAGCGCCTTTTTTTTCCGCCACGATTGAAATTGTTCAGCATTATCAATTATATTGATCAAGAAGGTTGCGATTTCTTTGTCTGCAATGCTAAATGTGTGAGCAGAGTTGATTTTCCCATGCCAGGCTTAGCAATAATAACGACCAATTTTTCTCTTATATCTGTAACACTTTTTGGTTTTGTGAACTGAGGAGTAGTTTTATCTATAAAATCCATCAATTTTGATAACTTACCACCATAAGAATGTTTCCAAGTGAATTTATCATCATTCGTTTTGAGCCAATGAATATTTTTTTGTTTATATTTGTTGCATAGCTCTTCTAAATGACCATCACTGCTGTCAGAAGTTAATATTATGTCTTGTTGATCATTCAGTTCGATACAATTTAATCCTGCATGTTCAAAATTTGTAGTATTAAGAAATATTTTTTGTTTTCTTGATTTTCCATTAATAATAAAAAACTGTTCAGTTTTTTTCATGAATTCCGGATCAATATTTATACAATACTTGAGTGTTCTCATAATATAATAATGCTCAATTTCACCCAAATTTGAAAGTTTAGCGCCAATTTTTAATTCTCGTTTGTGAATTAAGTTTGATAAAATATTTCCATCGATAGCATTATATAATTTGAAGTTTAGTAGTTTGTTCAAATTTATGTGGTGCCCTTGAAATGACACAATTCCATTAGAAAGAATTTCTTTCTGTGACTCAAGAGTAAGATCAGATAAATTGAGATTTCTGTCCTCATATTTATCGATATTTAATTCTTTATCATTCAACAAATCTTTTTCTGATGAACCAATAATAATAATTTTCAGATTAGAATTTCCATTCAAAATTGATTTTATGATCTGAATCAGTTTTAGTAAGTCGGGTATTACTTTTTCAAGTACAATAACCAATAAATTATTGTTATCTTTAAAAGTTTACATTCACGACCATTATAATGCAAAATATCATCACTTTCAATTGAGTAGAAATTAGCTTGCAAATTTTGATCAATGTCCATGTTCGTAAAAATTAGGAAATCTTGTATTTAGGAATCGTCGTTTGTGTATTGTGTATTTCTTATTATTTCACGATAAGAGGAAAAATATTTTGGAAGACCAAAATTACAGTTTCCATCTTTTAGTAATTCTTCTTTGGTTATTTTTTTGTTATTATTCTGTTTATGCTTTGCTTGAACCAGACGAATAATTTTTCCATTTTCTGTGTTAAATTCAAAGAATATATCATCAAAGCATCCAGTATTCGTTTCAGAGCCTAAACGAAAAGTGTATCCTTTATCCAGTCCTCGTTTTAGAAAAAACGCGAGTAATTTTAACTGGTAGTTAATACCATGTATTGATTTTTTAAATCCAGTTTTATCCATAATCTTGTCCATTTTTATTTATTCCTGTGTCGGATTTTTCATCAAGGAAAAGTAATATTTTCATGAGTTTTATTGGGAATGTACATAAAGTAACCTAGATATGGAACATATAATATAAAATGTTATTATAGTTTAAGGATTACTTTAATAGCATAAATTGTCCTTACCTCTTCAATTAGTGTACAATTTTGTTATCTCAGCCAAATAAATTAAACTTGTTTGATTCTTTCAATCGACTTATTTTAGAATTTCATGGTTGATTCTGTTAAAGAGAATATATATCAATTATATAATAATATGTTAGAAAAGTAATATAACAATTTGTTATAAAATACAAATCTAATAAGAGAAGTAACTTACTTTCCGAAGACGTGAATTTCCTTACGATTTTTATTTTCGTTTCGTGCTTAGTAAAAAAATGTAAGTATGTATGTAGCCATTTTTCCATTTTGGTTAATTTAATATTACTGCATTGTGTATTATTTGATAATTTGATAATCGAGATTGGTGTAATTGTTGTTTTTTTATTTACGAATGTTCGCCACAGCTGATCCAAAAAGAATAAGTATAAAAGTAAATACTAATTTTTAAGTATGCTTCCTTTGTGTTCACAAAATCAGGTAATTAACTTTGAAAGAAAAATAAATAATTTTTTAAATAATTTTAAATCAAATGTCAAAATCTTAATTAATGGAATTCGAATTAGCTTGGATATGATAAAAATTTGAAAATAATTACTTAAATTATATATGAGGCTCGAGCGGGGTTTATTCCTAGATTAATTATTTGTTGACTTAATTTTTGTATTATTTTTAACATTTGACTGGGTTTAATAAATATATAAAACTTACTAAAATTAAGTATTATGCTTATTAATAAATTTTCGAGTTGCGAGTTAATTTGTATTTGTATTTCAATTTTTTATTAACCTAGTGCATCAACGACTAAGGTTAGTAACTAGGAGACAGTTGTGCCTGAATTTAGGCAAGCGAAAAGTTCATGAATTTAATAAAAGTAATAAAGTAGATTGTAACTGTATTTAGTCCGTCGTAAAGCAAAATTAAAATACTTATAAAATTATAAAATAATAATGTGTTGCATTTTTATATAACTTGAGTAAAACTAAAATGTGTGCGAAATCCTAATAGTTATGTCTGTGTTTAGTAATAAGAAGGGTAATATTAGGGAATTATTGATGTAAAATGATCTATTCCATTTTACATCAATAATTCAAAGTGTCCGAGAGACTATGACTTTGGATTGATTTCCATTTAAAAAGAATCATAATAATAATTAAGGAATAGTAATAATGATTTAAAATAATTTCAAATAATATAATAGTTATACAAAGGTTAAAATTGCATCATCAACAATTAGAAAAAGATCATATTAAATTATAATAAATTATAATAAAGTCATAAATTGTGGGAAATGCATTTTCAACATTTGAATTATGGCATTGGTCACACGGAAAATGGATAAGGGTTAATGATCGAAGAGTTATTGGACTGTGGGAAAATTAAATTATAGTACGTGACTGGATAAATTACCCAAACATGGCGGAGATTTTTGTTGATGTTGGACTTTGAATCCGAAGCAATAAATACGTCTGATTCACTGAGAATCAGAGAGTTAGTTTTTGGCCAGCAAATTGTAAACTTTAAAACGTTTTTAAATAAATTAAATATTCACAACAATATTTTACTTAAACTAAAATCTGAAGTATTTCATTTAAAACTCAAGTGCCTTTCTTCCTTCATTTGATATAAACCTACAAAACCCGCGTGATTCTCCCTCGAAAGGAAAAACACACAACAAGACCTACTATTTTTGAGGTGGGTTCTGAACCACCTAGCATCTACGTATGCATTTTAATTCGATTCAGCGCATTTCCAGCTCTTAAGGAACATGCAGATTTCGTAAGAAGAGCCAGTTAATTCATTTATATTTCTAAATTATGTTGTTTGATATTGTATTACATCAAAGTCTCACTATAGATGATCCAATTAAGTCTTAAATCACTAAAATTGCTTTTGAATGACAAGCAAACTGTTAAATGTTTGTAGCTTTTCCCTCGTTACGGCTGACATTATTTTTATCACGAAAAAATATCAACACCAAAAGTCATTTAAAGTTATTTGAAAAAATTGTTTTTGCTTTTTAGCTTTAATTAAATATTAATTGATTTTGTTCTTTAAAAATAATTTCTCGTATAACTTTTAATACAAAAATTAAATTTCCTCGTAATATAAAGCAAATCTTTTCTTTAGTCACTTTTCTACTAAACTTTTATATGAAATCAACAGAATATTATCACTATTGGCTCACTATAGACTAGAAGTTAAGTTCTGACTCACAATTAAATCTTTTTTATAATAAGTTAATAATATTTATAACTTAAATGAATGAAAAGAAAATTTGTTTTAATAAAAGATTATTTATTATATGAAGTGGCTTATCAAACAATCAAACTAAACTCGCATGAATTCTTGGAATTGTCGCAAAATGAAACTTACTAAAATGAAAAAAATGTTAGATAAAGAGTTTTTGAATTAATATTATATTATATATTATTTTTCAATTATTTTACATAACAAGTAAAGAAGCAAAATTAAATAAAATTAATAAACCAATACACAAAAAAGGTAACCCAGGAAAATAGTAAAAAATTCATCAAAACAATAAATTTTAAATCTTTCGGAAAAATTGCCAATATCCTCAATAATGGTTTTTCACTGGAAAGTATTTTTATTTAATTTAGTATTCCACGAGAACTAAAAAATTAATTCATCTGCATCCGTTTTTATTTTCAAATTATAATGGAAGAATATTTTTCAATCACTTTTATTCTTACCTTTTGTATTGAATCAAAACAATAAAGTACCTGGACACAATAGATGACACAATTAAATTGTACATCACAAAAAAAATTTCTGAATGTTAAGAAAACTAATAAATATTTGTAACTTTTCTTTCTTCTAGAATTGACTTAATCAAACCAAATGATGGAATTAATTTTATTTTAGGCATTACTAAGAGATTATTTGTATTTTTTATCTAACTAATACTAGCATGAAATCTCCGAAAAAAACGCATAAAGCTGATAAAAATTATAAGAATTTTTGCTTTAGCTTTCAAACAGAAATTGTTATATAAAAAATGTGAATATATAAATCGTAAAACTATATATTTTGTTAAAATAAATAATCATCGTTTATAGTTAAAGTATTATACTGCATTATTCATAACTTGAGAATAATCATTATTATTTCTTTTAAGAAATTTACAATTTCATAAGAATCTTTAGACTATTCTACTAGAGCCAGTTCTTCCTTTTGGGATTTTAATTTCTTGGATTTTTATTTTTCCCCACGTTTGTTTATCTTATTGTTCTTTCATATTTTATATTAATAAATTGCAATAATTAATATATCAATAATAAACGAATTTAAAATTATGACTGAGATAAAAAAATTTCTAATAATTATTTGAGTTTCTCCTACAAATTTTTTTTAATAACTTTCATTATTTAATAATAAATATTAAATCATTTTCCACTACCCCACTAATGTTATAGAACAAAAAAACGAAAAATATTCATCGTTATTATAATTTATTAATATTATTTATTTTTTTATTCTTTTACATCAATATAATATTATTTGATATTCCAATAAATAAAACTGTTTAAAAACAAGCAGTCAGCAAATTATTTATGGATCATCTTTCAAATACAATAAAAAGGACATTTCTCTACGTTGAATGTTTGCAGCATTATAAGAGACAATAAAAAAAAATGTTATTTTATATATTGTGACAACAATATAATAAAAATGTTAATTTATATATTGTGACAACAATAATTGAGCTTATTTCAACTCAATATAATTAGTTATTAATTAACATAAGTATGTTGTGATTTTCCTTTGCGAGGGAAGAATCTTAAATCTTAAAATAATCTTTAAGTGTTTTACAAAACGATTTAGTGTTTAAGTATCTTACTTAGTTCAGACTCACGACGTCTGACTAATTACTTTGACTGATTTTTACTAACTTTCCCGATTCTCTGTGAATCGGAACTATTTATTGATTTAGTCAAAAATCCATCATCAAAAAATATCCCCAAATTGTCTGGGCAATTTCCCCAGTCAGGTATTCATACTTTAGTTAAATTTGGTTCAATTATAATTTCTTTGTTTAATTAGATTTAGTACGAATATTTTGTTTAATTGTTATTTTGAAATATAATTTCGATCGATAATTTGGTAATCAATTGTTGATATTGCATTTCTGATTTTTCCCTTGTTTATTAGCTTTACAATATATTTGATTATTTATATTGTTTAATATTATTATTTCAATTCAAAATGAGGTGAGATTAATTAGAATTTTAGTTGCCTAACTCTCGGAGCACCTATTATTAGTTTTTAATGTTATTTAAAGTCTTGATAAATTTTGTTTGCCTAAGTATAGGCACAACAAGTAACAGGAATTTTATGTTGTTATTTAATAACGATTGCAATTTTAGCAATACATTTTGATGAGCCTAACAATTGTTCAAGCAAAATTCACATTTAATATTTTTCATTAAAATTTTATTTGAAATATAATTCACAGATCCACGTATTTTGTTATCTCTATATAATTCTTAACAGTTTCAGATATAAAGAATTACACAAATATGGTTTAAAAAAATTATTCTGGTAAACATTGAAGAGACATTTAATATGTCTATTTAAACTTTGATTTTATAGAAATAATTATAATTGATTTTGATTGTCAAATGCCTCAATTTATTAAATAACGCAAAGATTTCCAATTTTTTATCCTAACTAAAAGACTGAAAAGAAAAATCATTTACTATATTGTTACTATATGTAGCTCGGATTATTGTAGCCGTGAGAAATAAACAAGATAACATATGATATAATGTTGATAGATAACAATCAATGTCGCCAAATCACCAATCATCTTTACATAAAAACATGGAGGGACAAATTTATTACTTTACACAAGCAAGATGAAATTCTTGTATTGCAGTTGGTACAGAACAAAAACATTATTCAACTAATACGTGAGAGCCAATTATAATGTTATCTCATATATAAATCCAATATATTCAAACAATGAATATTAAAAAATAATTAAATAAAGTAACTATTAGTGCAAATTCAAAACTTTCATTTATGGTAAACCCCATATTAAAATATGCTTTGATCATCATAAATAGAAAAAAATTATTAACTATGGACGTGTCCACATTGGATTTGTTTTTTTCTCAATTTTTCTCGATTGATTGAATAAAAAATATTGGTGCAATTATTTGTTCAACTTCATTAAATCTAGTTCAACACCATCCCAAATAAATCACGAAAAATATACGGTTAATAATAAACAAATATTAACACAAATATAGAATATTGATATTAAAATATGAAATTTATTTATTATAAAACATTTAATTTTTATTCTTTGATTCAGTTAATTGTATTATTTAATATTTGATATTTATATGATAGTCATTAAGTCATTATGATTTGATTGTTTAATTAATAATTAAAATTTTATTACAAGATGAATGAATAATTTTGTTTGATTTGACATAATTTGAAATAGTTGTTAGATATTAACAAAATATAATATTAATTTTGTTGAAGAGCCGTGGAAAGGAAGCAAAAAGTAAGATTAATTAAAATGTCCTATAAAACATGGCTTATAAAACAATTTTGTTTAGAATTACTGTAACTTGTAATCAATTTTGCATTAAATATCAATTCAAGCTAAAATTACAATTGTACTCAAAGAAATAAAATTGAATTTAAAAAGTTAGTTCAAGTAGTTTTCTTTAAATAAGTGCTAGTATTAAAAGCCCTTCTAGTGTAGTGAGTCTAGTGAATTAATAAAATTCTGTATTGATTTTACCTGGCGACTTATCTAAGAATAGTGAGAATTTAAAGTGATGAAAGTGCCCTAGTAGAAAAAAAACCTTCGTACTAATGTATTTCATTTTGCATCCATTTTAAGAAATAAATTTATTTGTTTTATTGTATTGTATTGTATTTCAATTTTTATTAACCTAGTACATCAACGACTAAGGTTATTAGTAACTAGAAGACCTACTATTTTTGAGGTGGGTTCTGAACCACCTAGCATCTGCATATGCTAGGTGGTTCGATTCGGCGCATTGCCAGCTCTTAAGAAACATGCAGATTTCGTAAGAAGAATCGTTCGGCTTAAACCTTATCCTGCACAACAACATTTTCAACAAAATCAAATTTGCCAAAAAAATAAATAAACCAAACGTAAAGCAATTATATATTAAGAATTAAGATGACCTTCCTTTTTCTGACATTATATATATATTATATATATATATATTAACTATATATTATATATTATATATATAAAACAATTTTAAGACTGAATTGAAAAAAGTGATTTTTAGCTATCTTAGATATTATGTTGCCTTTTTATATAATTTTTTGTTATTTAAAATAAACCAAAAATTAAATCGTTATTATTTATTTTATTTCTTATTATTTTTAATTAGAAGAAATTGATTTCATTAGCATTCTCAATGACATGTCTAGCACTGGTACAACGACTGTCAGAGACTCATTCCAGCGAACATTTTTGTGGCAGACATTAAAATATTAAATAGTTTATTTTTAATATAATTTCGAATTAATATTAACAATTATGTTTATATTTATTAAACAGTGTTTTGTGGTATACTGAAACAATATAGCTTTTTTTAACAAACCTAATTTTAACTTTAATTTTACATCAAAAGTTTACTAGCATGGCGCGACTGAGACCATTACCTTATCAGTTTTTATTTGCAATCAAAATTACAACAATTATTAATTATTATTAAATTTGGAGATTATAGATAAAATTTCCATAGAATATGCCTCTGAAGTAAATTGAAATGTCACTATGCATTGTTTTTCCATTTAATCTTACCTTTTCTAATTTTTTTCATCTTAAAAATGCATAAAAAATGAATTCGATATTCCAGCCTTTTGCAGCTCATGCCCATAGAAGATCATTTTTTATTTCTTACCATTAAACTCAAGCACCTTTCTTATGTTGACCAACACGTTCCGATTTAATACATTTTTTATCTGGATTGTTAATAATAAAAATATACATAATTAATTCCAATATTTAACAATTTATTATAAAACATAAAATATTTCCAAGTACGAGGTACATTATTTAATATTCTAAAATTCATCAAATATATTACATTTTGTTTTAAATGTTAAAATATTTGAACTAAAAAAGCAAATGATTTTTACGTAAATAAAAATTAAGATTACATAATTTGTACAAATATCAAAACTTCCACCTTAATATTCACAATATATAAGAATGAATTTATTATTAGATAAATAAAAATTATTTATTAATTAATAATTCATTAATAAAATATTTTCAAGTACATGCATTATTCCTTAATCCTAAAATTCATCAGGTATATTAAGACATTTTTATTTAAAGGTAAAAATTTTTAAACTTACAAAGCAAATGATTTTTACGTAAATAAAAATAAAATTGCGTACTTTGTCCTAATATTAAAATCTTTTCCATAATAGTAACAATATCCGTGTTTTATATTTCGAATTTTATGCAGAGATATTTTGTATTAAAAAAATGCTGAAATATTCTGTACAAATATCAATTTTCCCATTTGCCAAACAAACTGAAAGTATACTAATAGCGATAGTTTTGTGTACATTGCACAGAATTATAAAGAATTAATTTTAATGTGGGAAATAAGTTAGAGAAAATATCTTTGTATAGAATTGGAATAAACACGAATAAGAATGAATACATTATTAGGTAAATAAAACCACCTATTGATTAAAAATATTTTAACAGATCATAGTATTTTGAATAAATAAAAACTGATTTTATAAGGAAAATTAGTTCTTAATTTGAATTACGATAATTTCGCATCAACAAAATAAAAAATAAAGAAAATTTATCGTTAGAATTTTTCTAAAATAAATTCTAATGACAAATTCAAGCGTAAATTTTATATTGGAGAAAACCTTATAACTGAGATAATAATTTCTTAATTAAATTAATATTTTCATTTTTTGGGTCTTTATTCAATATTTCAATAGCTAATTTATTTGGAGTTTTTCCATTTTTATCATTAATGTTTGAATTTGCATTTTTATTTAACAAGAGTTTAACAGTTTCGTAATAGCCACCCATAGTAGCCCAGTGCAATGCTGTTTCTCCGTTTTTATTCTGCATATCTAAGTTTGCTCCATATTCTAGTAGCATTTTAGCCATTTCATATTTCCCAGTTTCAGCAGCCCACATTAATGGAGTATCACCTTCACTGTCAGTGGCATTTATAAACGGATCCGTAACTGGTTCTGTCCTTTTAATTTCATTTAAAATTGATTGCAGTATTTCTGCATTATTCAACTTTACTGCCTGGTGCAATATAGTATTATGATTATCTCTTGCAACAACACAAGCATTGTATTTTACGAGAATTTTAATAATATCTGTGTTTCCGATCGAAAGAGCAACGTGTAATGCTGTACGTTTATTAAGGTTTCTTGCATTTATTAACTCGGATAATTTATCGGGTTTTGATTTTTCTAAAGATTTTATTAAAAGTTCTACAACTTTTGTTTTTCCTAATTGAGCTGCTAAATGTAGAGCATTGTAACCGTCATTCGCTTTAACGTTTATAAATTCTAAAAGTTTTTCAGGGAATTTCATTTGTACTAATTTTAATAAAACTTCTACAACTTCCGTTTTACCTTGTTGAGCTGCAATATGTACAGCAGTGAAACCGGTATTCTGTTTCGCGTTAACAAAATCTAAAAAATTTTCAGGGAATTTCATTTGTACTAATTTTAATAAAAGTTCAACAACTTCTGTTTTACCTGAATGAGCTGCTATATGTAGTGCAGTCAAACAGTTTGCCGTTCTCGCGTTTATAAATTCCAACAAATTTTTAGGAAATTCCGTTTCTATTAAGTTTAATAGAAGTTCTGTAACTTTTGTTTTACCTTGTTGAGCTGCTAAATGTAGAGCAGTGTAACCGTCATTCGCTTTTACGTTCATAAATTCTAAAACTTTTTCAGGGAATTTCATTTGTACTAATTTTAATAAAAGTTCAACAACTTCTATTTTACCTGACTGAGCTGCTATATGTAGTGCGGTCAAACAGTTTGTCGTTCTCGCGTTTATAAATTCCAACAAATTTTTAGGGAATTCCGTTTCTATTAAGTTTAGTAAAAGTTCTGTAACTTTTGTTTTACCTTGTTGAGCTGCGAAATGTAGAGCAGTGTAACCGTCATTCGCTTTTACGTTTATAAATTCTAAAACTTTTTCAGGGAATTTCGTTTCTAATAATTTTAATAAAATTTCAACAACTTCTACTTTACCTGAATAAGCTGCTATATGTAGAGCAGTCAAACAGTTTGTCGTTTTCATGTTTATTAATTCCAACAAATTTTCAGGGAATGTCGTTTCTACTAATTTTAATAAAAGTTCAACAACTTCTGTTTCACCTGAATGAGCTGCTACATATAAAGCAGTGAAACCGTCATTCGTTCTCGCGTTTATGAATTCCAACAAATTTTCAGGAAATTCCGTTTTTATTAAGTTTAATAAAAGTTCTACAACTTCTGTTTTACCTTGTTGAGCTGCTATATGTACAGCAGTGAAACCGTTTTTCTGTTTCGCGTTTATAAAATCTAAAAATTTTTCAGGGAATTTCCTCTCTATTAATATTAATAAAAGTTCAACAACTTCTGTTTTACCATTTTGAGCTGCTATATATAGGGCAGTGAAACCGTCATTCGTTCTCGCGTTTATAAATTCCAACAAATTTTCAGGAAATTCCGTTTCTATTAAGTTTAATAAAAGTTCTACAACTTCTGTTTTACCTTGTTGAGCTGCTATATGTAAAGCAGTGAAGCCGTTATTCTGTTTCGCGTTTATAAAATCTAGAAATTTTTCAGGGAATTTCGTTTCAACTAATTTTAATAAAAGTTCAACCACTTCTGTTATACCATTTTGAGCTGATATAAGTAAAGTAGTAAAACCGTTTGTCGTTTTCGCGATTACAAATTCAAACAGTTTTTCAGGAAATTTATTTTCTACTAATTTTAATAGAAGTTTAAAAACTTCAGTTTGTCCGTTTTGAGCAGAAATATACAGAGCTGTACAACCATTTACCTCTTTTTGTTTCATAAACTCCCACAATTGATCAGGTTTTATTTTTACCACAGATCTTATTAAAAGTTCAATAACTTCTGTTTTACCTTTTGCAGCTGCTATATATAGAGAAGTTATACCGTTATTCATTTTTGCGTTTATAAATTCCAAGAAATTTTCAGAAAATTTCGTTTCTACAAATTTTAATAAAAGTTCAACAACTTCCGTTTTACCTGCATGAGCGGCTATATGTAGAGCAGTGAAACCGTCGGACGCTTTCGCGTTTATAAATTCCAATAAATTTTCAGGAAATTTCGTTTCTATTAAGTTTAAGAAAAATTGAACAATTTCTGTTATACCTTGTTGAGCTGCCATAAATACAGCAGTGAAACCGTCGGACGCTTTCGCATTTATAAATTCCAACAAATTTTCAGGAAATTTTGTTTCTATTAAGTTTAATAAAAATTCAACAACTTCTGTTTTACCTCGTTGAGCTGCTATATGTAGAGCAGTGAAACCGTTATTCTGTTTTGCGTTTATAAAATCTAAAAAATTTTTAGGGAATTTTTTTTCAACTAATTTTAATAAAAGTTTTACAATTTCTGCTTTACCATTTCGAGCTACTATATGTAGAGCAGTGAAACCGTTCATCGTTTCCGAGATTATAAAATCCAAAAAATTTTCAGGAAGTTTCGTTTCAACTAATTTTAATAAAATTTCAACAACTTCTGTTTTACCTACGTCTGCTGCCATATGTAGTGCGTTGTAATGGTCTTTGTCTTTCATGTTTATAAACTTCCATAATTTATCCGGATTTTTTTCCTTTATATGTTTATGTAAAATTTCAACTATCATTTGGCCATCATGACAAGCCGCATAATGTAAAGTAGACCTACCAAATCCATCAGGAGTAGTAACATCACTTCCTCTTTTTATTAGAACTTTTGTAAGATTTAATAAGCCCAGATTAGTAGCGATATGTAATAATGTCATATTTGTGATAGTAAATGGATTATTAGGACCCTCATATATTCTATTAATGTTGTCTAATTCTTTAAACAGTTTATCATTATTGGCATCTACTTGTAAAAGCGATTCAACATTATGCCAGCTACCAGATTTTTCAGCATAAATGATAGGACTCCAACCAAATAATTTATCTTTCTTATCAATATCAAAATTCATGCCATCTAACTTTAATAAATCAAAAATTTCGTAATAATCATAGGACGCCATTAAGTGTAAGGCTATTCGACCTCCTTTGTCAATACAATTTACTACCTCATATGAATTTTGTTGTTCCAATAATTGTTTTAACTTTGTTTTATCATTATTTAAGGCTGCTATGTGTAAAGCATATTTATTCTCTATCAACGGTTTGGACATTTCTTCGGACCCACTTTTATTTCCAGCTTCATCATTACTGTTATCGCTATCCGCATATTCATAATCGCACTCAGATTCTTCCTCAATTTCTTTTCTATTATTTTCATAAGCTAGCAAATAGTCGAAAAAACGTCGAATTCCATTATTTTCTTCTTTAAAAATATATTCCATTAGAAAACTCTTAACTTTATTTTCCTTCCAATTGTCAGCAAACCAAAGTGCAGCAAAATACTCAGCATACGATTTGTGAACAAAAACTGGTTTCTCTTCAATCACTCGATCAATAATTCCCGTCTTCTCCTTCGCTTCTGTAATATCTGCAACTGAATCACCTATTTCAATGTTCAACATTTTAAGTCCAACAGTTCCAAACAGCGATAACAAAGCCAATTTTTTGTGATTTTCTATAAAATAAATTTGTTTGTCTTCAATTATTGTTTTTATAATTGGTTCAGCTATATTCAATCGAGCTTTCTCTTGCATTAAAATTTTATTAAATTTATTATCAATAAACATTTCATATAAAATCACTAAATTAAGTTTTTCTCCAAACATTTGTTTATACTGTTTAGATAACTCAGGCGTCCCAGATTTAATTAATTCTTCAAATTTATTTTGGAAAACCTCAGCAATCATTCTTAGTTGTAAAGGGACAGCCACAAAGTCGCCATTTTCATCATTTGTTATTTCGGAGAACCATCCAAGTAATTGTTCAATAAACGAATCATTATTTTCAGCCACTTTCAAGTTTTGTGCACAATAAGATTTTAAGAAAGAAATTTGATTTTCTTTAGAAATGGGTTGAAGACTGTACGAAAATGTATTTAAAACGTTTTCTACATCGCTTTGGATATTATAAGGGCGTGTGGTAATCCACAACCCCCCAATTGTAGTCTTTTGTAAAACTTTTATTATTTTCATTATAACAGTTTTATAATCTGGACTTATTTCATCAAACCCATCGAACATTACAATTATTTTACCTTCTTCATAACAATAATCGAAAAAAAATTTCTCTAATGCTTTTATTGGTCCTTCATTTGTTTTTTCTGAATAACAAGTATACAAAAAGTTTTTGATATCAGTTTCTGAAAGCGTTCTTTTTTTCTTCCACGATTGAAATTTTTCGGCCTTATCAATTAAATTTATTTTCAAAATACATAAAGTAGGATCTGATTTCTTTGTTTGCAATGCTAAATATGTGAGCAAAGTCGATTTACCCATTCCAGGCTCAGCAACTATAACGACCAGTTTTTCTCTTAAATCTGTAGTAACTTTTGGTTTTGTGAACTGAGGAATATTTTTATCTATAAAATCCCTCAACTTTGATAAATTACCACCAAAAGACTGTTTCCATATCAGCCTTTCTTCAACATTTTTGAGCCAATGAATATTTTTTCGTCTGTATTTGTTGCATAGTTCTTCAAAATAACCGTCTCTGCTGTCAGAAATTAATATTATGTCTTGTTGATCATTCGGTTCGACATCATTAAATCCTTTAAGTTCAAAATTTGTAGTCATCGTTTCCTCAATACAATTTTCAGTGGTTTGTTTATTTAAAATATCAAACTTATTTAAGTCTTTTTTCTTTTCTTTATTTTTCATAAAATTACTTTCATTCTTCTTGTTTCTAAAGTTTAAGCGATTGTTCTTGTAATCAGTATTAAAAAATATATTTTCTTTATTCGATTTTGGGTATTTACTTCCATCAATAATAAAAAAAAATTCAGTTTTTTTCTTGAATGCTAAGTCCACATTCACGCAATACTTGAGCGTTCTCTTAATATAATAATGCTCAATTTCACCCAAATTAAAAAGTTCAGCGCCAATTTTTAATTTTCGTTTGTGAATTAAGTTTGATAAAATATGTCCATCGATAGTATTATCTAATTTACAGTTCAGTAGTTTGTTCAAATTTATGCTGTGTCCTTGGAATAACACAATTCCTTCAGAAAGAATTTTTTTCTGTGACTCGAGAGTGAGATCAGTTAAACTGAGATTTATATCCTCATATTTATTCATGTTCAATTCTGCATCATTTAACGAAGTTTTTTCCGATGAACCAATGATAATAATTTTCATATTAGAATTTTTAACTAAAATTCGTTTTAAATTCTGGATCAGATTTAATAAGTTATCGTTTTCGGTACCATTATCATTTTTTGTATTATCAGTTGCAATAATTAATAATTTAGTTGCGCATGAGCCAAGTGCTCGCAATAATTGATCCTCTAAACGTAAAAGAGTACTCAAACAGAGAAAAATGTAACTATCCTTTGTTTTATAGTCGACTACCTCTTTTATAATTTGATAAATCTTTATAGAACATAATTCAGTGTGTTCAGACAAAATATTTAGTATTTGGTTGTTGGATTCTGAATTAAAAAAGTCATTAAAGCACATCTGTAGATTATTTATTGCATTTTGATTAAAAGTTAAACAAAATTCATCCATTTTCGCAAGATAGTCGAATGTGAGTCCAATAAACATTAATTTATCAAGTTCACTTTTAGCTTCTTCAAAAAACTTTTTTCCATCATCGAAAGTAAGAAAAGTTCCTTCTTTTTTCTTCATCCAATTCAGCATATAACTTTGAAACTTCTCTACTATAAAGTCATTGTTTACATTTATCTCAGCCAATATTTCTTTCGCAGTAATTTTACCCAGTTCAACCTCATTTGGTTGATTAACGGCAAATACTAACTTATTTAAGAATCCTTTCATTTCCTCGTCAGTTACACAATCATCGGGTAAAGATTCTTTTACTTTTGTATTATGTTCGCCATCATAACACGTATGAAATTTTGTTATTTTAAATTTGAATTCATCTTTGGTAACCACAATTCCTTCCTTTTTAAATGCAGCTTTCAAGTTACTCCTAAATATTGTTAGTTCAACTGGCAATGAACAGTTGTCATCAAAAAATGCAGAACTTAAAGAGTAGAAATTGTTTTCACTGTCTTCTTTCGAGATCAATAAATATCCGGCTAGTTCGTTTATGTTATCTTTGATATTTTTATTTGTTCTTGAAAGTTGAACAATATTGTTCTGAGCTAATTTTACTAAATTAACGAATTCTTGGGCAAACTCTTTAGAATTTTTAATCTTTGGATTATCATTTAGTTCAAAAACCTTTCCAAAGGCTTCGGATGTTAGTATTTTCCCGGATTTTAATTTAATTAAATCAATTTTTTTTTCATTTACATAAGAAAGGAAATTATCTCTGAGAAGTATTAATGGTTTTGTTTTGTTAGTGTTAGACAAATCCAAAAAGCTATCGCAAAATGTAGAATATATTTTCTTTGTGTTTTCAATAACGATGAACACGTCTTTGGCTAAAACACCGTGGTAAGCTCTAAGAAGCTTGTCCGTTAAGTTCAATTTTTCTGTTGTCGCTATTTTCTCTGCTAGTCTGCGTGATTCTGATGAATTTTTGAATATTGATTCAATTTTTGATTTAATTAGAAAATCAGGTTTGAATTTCAATAGTTGAGCTTCCTTTCTATAACATTTCATATTTAAAATAACATCCAAACCTTTTACTGGTTCAAAGTTATCGTTTAAATCCTTATATAAATCAATATTCGTACAAATAATGAAATCTTTTATTTCTGTATTTATGCGGGTACATTCTGCATGTTTTAGTATTTTAAGATAAGAAATAAAATATTTTCGTAAGCTAAATTCACCATCTGTTTCAGTTAATAAATCATTTAAAGAAATTGTTGTGGAATCATCTTGTTTATGTTTGGCTTGAAGAAGACGAATTATAGATCCATCTTCATTTTCATTTTCATATTCAAAGAATAAATCATCAAATTTTTCAGCTGGATCAAATTCTGTAGCCAAACGATAACGTAGATTTAGTTTGAGTCCTCTAATCATAAAAAGCATCAGTAATTTCAACTGGTAAATGTTTCCATGTAAAGTGAGCCTTAATCCTGAACTTGGATGCTCCATTAAGTTGTTTAAAAAAGATAGTTTACATTTTTTTCCTGGACCCTTCTCCTTACTGTCTTCGTTTAATTTGTGTTTCTTTATTTTTTCATCTGAAATTTTTAATTCTTTCGAATTCATTTCTATTTACTGTTGGGCTTTCACTTCTATTTACTCAAACTTTGATGCTATGAAATAAAAAAGAAGTTCAAAATAATGTTAAAAAATACGTAAAAATTCGTTTATGATTAACTTATGATTGAAATTTATTTAAAAAATAGATTTTGTATTCTGTGTTGAGAAATAAATCCTAAATGAAATTTAAAAAAAACCAAAAAAAAAATGGTTTAACTAACCCGAAGATTATTTTTTCCCTCCTAATCATTGAAATAGACGATTGTCTTAATTCGTTGTTAAATTAATAATTTCTTATTCAATGTTACATGGCGATTAGAAGATTATGTAAATTTCATGTTACTGAACTAACTTTCGCAAAAATAAAAATTATTTACAGATACTTAGAAAAATGGAATTCTAGTGTTCCATATCCATACAATTCCAAATTTATCAGGAATATTCTTCACTATTTTTATCACTAAAAAAAATATCAACATCTCGAAACTGGAGCTGGCTCTGCACCATTGAAGACATCCTGAGAAAAAGGTAATCGAGTTAAAATGTTCAAATTGGATCCAGTTTGTGGATCAACTTAATAATAACGCGAACCAACATCAAACTTAAACAAAAAATGCAATGTTTTATTATGCTGCAGTTGGCAGGAGTTTTTCTATGTTGGTTATTATTAAGTCGAATCCCCACAAGTTTTTGTTCAGGATGTTGTAAACGATTTTGTAGGTTTAGGTAACTGGGATTCCATTTTAATACTGAATAATAACGTTTATGTGTATAACTATTATTTTTCTTTAGACATTTTAAAAGATAATATTAATAATTAAGAAAAAGAATAAGAATTTAAAAAAAAAAGTAAACATAGGTAATAATTGAAAAAGAACAAAGATTAAAAATGCATCATCTACAATTACAAGAAGATAATATTAAATCAAAGAAAAATATAAAACGAATAATGTCAAAAATTGTGGGAAATTCATTTTCAGTATTTGAATTAAAATTAAGAGGAGATGAATTGTTTAAAATATGAAATTTGTCACTCGGTAAATAAGGGTTCACTTGATTCACTTAAAATCAGAGAGTTAGTTTTTGGCCAGTTAAGTCGATAAGGCTTAATTACACCACTTTTGTAAAATTAAAAAACTTTAAATAAATATATAAATATAAACTTACTGTAAAAGGGGCTGATCTCGCAACCGAGATCTGAAAAATTAAATTGATTTATTCTTTTTAAATAATAATAATTAAGACTTTTGTTCTTACCTTCGCACATACACGGAACGGCAACGCACGCTTTGAATTTTTAAGTGGCCCGCTTAAATGTAGGTGGCCGGTTCAAAATTTTCTCCTCAAATGCGTAAAGCTTTGGACGATTTGTACGCTAAACATGCGCCGGAAGTCGCGCTACATAATAAATAACATTACGAAATTTACTACAATTCAATGCAGAAAATACTTACGAAACTAGTGGAATTTTGTCGATTTCAAGCTTCCATTTGGGCCGCAAACAAATGCAGCACTTTGCGTAGTCATAGAATTTAGTCTGAAATATTATAAAATCATTTTGATTACTGTATTCCTATATTTTCAAGTATAAGTATACAATAAAAATTATATTAATTGGGCTTTATGTATTTTTTGTACCTCAGTAAGAACTCACGTACGCTACACACACACATATAAATACATACACATAAACATACACACATAGAGAAACACTTATTTTTTTATTCCAATAACTATACCAAGCACGAGTAAATAATTCGAATTTTTCATGGCAGAGATGCAAATTTTAACAATCGTTTTTGATATATTGACCTCTGACCCCAATCCAAAAAAAACACAATTTTAATAATTTTTTTGGAAAAAACAATAGAGCAAAGTTAAATAAAAAAGAAAAGAATAATAAATATTTTCTTTACATGGATTTTTTTTTATTTACTAATTTTAACCTTAAAATGTGAATGATTGAAATTGAAATTTATCTGTCATTTGACATGATGAATGAAAAAGAATAATACGAAAATATAAAGTTCGCCTAAATTTTTATATCGAATTACTTATAAGAATTGTTTTTTCTCTGTAAGGACTGATAATAATGAATAATTAAAATTACTAAAACTTTGTGATGTATCAGAACGATACGACGATACCGAATATTTAATATTAAAATCGAATGAATAACAACAAACTTTTTAACATAATTCTTGGTAAATATTTAAAACAAAACGCAAAACATATATGTATTTTTTATTTTAATATCGAATTATTTATAAGAATTGTTTTTTTTCTCTGTAAGGACAACGATAGACTGATAAATTAAAAATACAAAAACTTTGTGACGTACTATATTTAAATATTGATTAAATATAATTACATCAGAACGATACCAAATATTTAATATTAAAAATCCAAAGAATAACAACAAACTTTTTAACATAATTCTTGCTAAATATTTAAAACAAAACGCGCATAATGTTGCAACGATTTGATTAGAAAAAACTGAAACTACAATAACCAGATGCAAACTACACACCTACCCAATAATTTATTGACAATAAAATAAACCAGAGAAAACAATTTATTTTCCAAATAACCTTGAACAATTCGCGTATATGAATTTATTTAAAGAACCAGACAAAACGATTTAACTTCCAAACGACCTTGAAATATTTGCGAATATGAATTTATTTAAAGAACAAATAATTTTTGATCGTTATTATATTCTGATATGAGTTTAGTCGTTATCATTTTAAGGTCACAAATATAACAAGTTTTTTATGTCAATTCTAAATGTTTCAATACCAATACACTTATTATATGTCGTAACTTAATTTCTTAGAAACATTCTTAGCTTAAACTCATATGGGTTAAAATTTGTTTCGAAGAACGTATGTTAGATAGTTGGAATTTATTCTGTTTTACTTTAAATTTTAACTTACTACATGACTTACCTTAATTAAAAACTTTTACTTTGCAATTTGAGTTTTAATAAATATTTCAACACTTTTTCATTTATTTCAAATTTGTTTTGATTATCAACGAATATTAATTTGTTCCGAATTTAGGAATGAATTTATTTCTTTTATTTAAATTATTTATTTAAATGAAAAACGAAAAAATTTCCTTTAATTAATTTAAAAATGTGTTTATACTTGTAAATCGACTGATAAAATGTCACTAACAAAAATTATACAATAACTGTGCGAACTGTGCAAAAAAAATTTGTTGACTAAAAAATTAAAATTTTTTCCTCGTATTTTTTGTTTATTTAACTTCTTGGGTCTTCTTACTAATAATAGATTAAGGCTCGCATCTGTTTTCTTAGTTTCGTTTCTTATTAATCGCTCATATTGAAAAAATGTTTATAATTTAAAGTGATTCCTGTAATTAAAATTGTATTAATAAAATCGTTGTAGGAGAAAATAAGAGATTTAATAGGGGTATCACACGTGAATTGCTAGACTTCATAATTCCAAAAATTATTTTGAGTGCGAGAGAGAAAAATTAAATTAGATAGCAATACATTTTGTCATAACATACCGTTTTAGAACAAATGGCAACGTAGTGAAAAATAAAATTTATATCGAAAAATGCAGTGTTGCTTTTATCTATTTAAAATAATTTAACCAAAAATTTAAATATAATTTTTTTTTATGTAAAATAATTAATTTTTTAATATAATAAGTTGCTTTGATAACTATTAATCTTAAAATAATTGATTATATAATTATTAAATAATATTTTACGTTGGAAAAGAGTTAATGAAAATTTGGGAATTGTAAATGGTTTTCAATTCCATGAGCGTAGCTATTATTTATGGATATAAAGTTGGTATTAATTCGCGTAGACATAATTTTTGAATTTAAAAAAAGAGTTATACACATTTTTTTTTCATTCTATCTCGTTTATATTCATTGGTTTTTGACAAGTTGGAATAGAAACCAAAATTAAATTGGCTAACAATTCACGTGTGATACCCCTATAATTCATAAATTATGTCTACGCGAATTAATACCAACTTTAAATACATAAATAATAGCTACGCGCATGGAATTGAAAACCATTTACAATTCCCAAATTTTCATTAACTCTTTTCCAACGTAAAATATTATTTAATAATTATATAATCAATTATTTTAAGATTAATAGCTATCAAAGCAACTTATTATATTAAAAAATTAATTATTTTACATAAAAAAAAATTATATTTAAATTTTTGGTTAAATTATTTTAAATAGATAAAAGCAACACTGCATTTTTCGATATAAATTTTATTTTTCACTACGTTGCCATTTGTTCTAAAACGGTATGTTATGACAAAATGTATTGCTATCTAATTTAATTTTTCTCTCTCGCACTCAAAATAATTTTTGGAATTATGAAGTCTAGCAATTCACGTGTGATACCCCTATAAGAATGATTTTATTGAAGTCAATCGTCTAAGCGTGATTTAAACGCAGTCAATATATTTATTAGAACAAGTTTTATGAATCTTTCTAAATTCAGACGCGACCTTAATGATAAAAAGGGGAATTTGTAAATAAAAAAAATTAAAGTTTTACTCGGGACAAGTTTATTTTCGGATGTTACTTAGTGGGAAATATTTATTCACAAAACTTCTAATACAGCGAATATTTTATAAGATTTCTCTTCTGTAATAAAAACATAGGAATATTATTTATAGTGTAAATTTGTAATTTTTTCTTGTTAAAAGTATTAATATTTTTGTGATTTTTCATACAACCGAAGAAATTTGAATTAAAAAACACAAATTTTTTATTATTTGAATCTTGAATTTATTGATTTTTGAGTTTTGAAAATCTGAAATTTTGTTATTTTATATTTAATGGAAATTAGATTTTCTTATATTTTAAGTGAAATATAAATGGTTTAATAAATTTATATTAATAGGTAGGTACATAAAGGGGTATGGAACCCAAATAAACTATACATCATTATAAATTATCTTTGTCACAGTTGCATTTACACCTTTCATAAGTACCTTCAATTCATGGAAACAATGTAAATTTCACTATGAAGAATAAAATGCAAACCTGCATAATCAGTTTGTCTAATTGAATATAAATTTTACACAAAAGACGATAAAAAACTGTTTAGAAAAAAAATGCTTTATAAAAAATCTTAGCCTCACGATTTTTTAATTTCATTGATCAGCGACAAATTTACCAAAAATTTCCAAAATTTAATTAAAACAATTTATATGGAAAAATTAAACAATTAAATAAATTTTCATGTTAATAATAAAAAAATTAAAGAAAACGGAACGTTATTTAGATTTTTAATTTAATTCTGTAAAAGCGTTTTCTTATAAACAAAAAATCTATTTTAAAATTCAAGATCAAAAAATTAGAGGAAAAATTGAAGTCATTCTGAAAACGCTTTAATATTTTGTGATATCAATTTTTTTTTTGGGAAAACATTTTTTGGTCATATTTTTTTATCACCAGGCACCATGTTTCAACAGCTAATTTAATTGGAAATTTTATCTCAAGTAAAATGTATCATATGATACATACTTTAATATAATTTGATAACCAATTCATCGAGTTAATCGTTGGAAAATGTAAATCATAGAAGAATTTCGAATGAACAAACACGATGACATTACATGACGTCTCGAGCTGATATCCATTAAATGTGGCTTGTGGTGTAGTGGTTAGCATGCTTGGCTAGATACCGAGAGATCCATGGTTCGATTCCCTGGTTGGTCACAAAAATTTTTCAAGATTTGCATTTTCTCTAACGGTAAAAAAATTTCTTATCGGGACCTGCAACCTAAGTTTGCACGAGATAAGAATATAAAAGTTTGAAATTTTAAAGGTGGCTTTTTTCATAAGGTAAAAGTATAAAGAAACTTACTAAAACGTTTGATTAAATTAATATAATTTAATTGGAGTTTTTCCATTTTTACCATTTATGAGATTTGCATTTTTATTTAACAATAATTTAACAATTTCATAGTATCCACCCTTAGTAGCCCAATGCAATGCTGTATCTCCATTATTATTCTGCATATCTAAGTTTGCTCCATATTCTAGTAGCATTTTATTCATTTCCAGAAGACCAAATTGAGCAGCCAACATTAATGGTGTATCACATTCAGTATCACTGGCATTTATAAATGGATCCATAATTGGTTCTGTCATTTTAATTTCATTTAAAATTAATTGCAGTATTTCTTCATTATTCATACTAACTGCCTGATGCAATATAGTATCATGATTATCTCTAATATCTGCGTTTCTGAACCTAAGAGCGATGTGTAATGCAGTACGTTCGTTAAGGCTTCTAGCATTTATTAATTCGAATAATTTATCGGGATTTCATTTTTCCAAAGATTTCAATAAAACTTCAACAACTTCTGTTTTACCATTTTGAGCTGCTATATGTAGAGCATTGAAACCTTTTGTCGCTTTCGCGTTTATAAATTCCAACAAATTTTCTGGAAATTTCGTTTCTATAAATTTTAATAAACGTTCAACAACTTCTGTTTTACCTTTATGAGTTGCTACATATAGAGAAGGGATACCGTTATTCGTTTTCGCGTTTATAAATTCCAGGAAATATCGTTTCAACTAATTTTAATAACAGTTCAACAGCTTCTGTTTTACCTTCTTTAGCTGCGTTGTAGTTGTGTTCGTCTTTCATGTTTATAAACTCCCATAATTTACCCGGATTTGTTTCCTTTAGATGTTTATTTAAAATTTTAACTATCATTTTGCCATCATAAGAAGCCGCATAATGTAAAGTTGACCTACCAACTCCATCCGGAGTAGTAACATCACTTCCACTTTTTATTTGAATTTTTGTGAAATTTAAAAGGCCTATGCCCGTAGAAATCTGTGGATATTATTACATTTTTTACATTGATTTTTGATATCGGCAGAAATGTTCCTTTGGCGCAAATAGTATTTTGCATCTATTTATTTAGTTCAAAAAAAGTAAAAATACGGTTAAAAATATTTACTTTTATTTACTTTTTTGGTTTCGTAACTTTTTTTTACTTTTAATTTAACTTTTTAGAAAGTTAAAAATTATTAAGAGTGATAAGATCAGTAGTCTATGCCTTATTCAATTCAAATTTAATAAAAATAAACATCTTTTTCGAACATTATTTGTTTTTTTTTTAAATTGATTAGTTATAAAAATTTAAGTTTTTAAAAAAATGAGTTCAACAATAATTTTAAATCAATTTTTTAAAAAATTAAATGACGAAAATTTGATTGCAGAAACCATTTCTATTTCTAATTTAACACAACTTACACCACCTTGTCTGAGCAGTAATTCATCTTTAGAGCCAATATGCATTCAATTATATAACGAATCCGATAGTGCGATTCTAGCAGATGATTCATATGACTTTAAAAAGAATCGTCAAACTCAGTTGGATAGCTATTATGAACAAGGTTTTAATATTTTTTCTTCCTATGAACATTTAATAAGTTAATTTTTCATTTAGTTGAAGATGATCAACTTTTTGGATATGAAAAATATGAACGAGAATGTAATAAATATAATTTAGTACCAGTATTACCTGTCCGAGATGCATTGAAAGGAAATGGAATTCTTAACTTAAGCGTATTTGTTTTCAAATTTCAAAATAACATTTTATTTATTATATAATTACATAACAGAGTTATGGTTGTGGAACATTGCAAATTCAATTAATTTTTGAAATACTTACTGAAATGCCAGTGGCATTAATAACACATTTGGATTTGAGTCATTCTCAAATTGATGAGTTTGCTTGCACGACACTAAAACATTTTATTCAAAAAAGTTTTAAAATACAATACTTGAATTTACACAAGTGTTTAATAGGCAGTAAAGGTGCTGAAATATTGTCGGATGGTATCCAAGTATCACAAAGTATTTGTTATTTGAATTTAAGTGCGTGTAATATAAATGACACAGGAGGGGCTGCAGTCGGCCAAGCAATGGCATATAATGAGTTTTGTAGAGTAATGATAAGAGTTTAAAATTCTTTACATTTATATTCATAGAAAACTTTGATGTATATAGGTTCTTGATTTAAGTCACAATCAACTATGCTGTAAATCTGCAGAAGCTCTAGGAGAAATGTTAAGTGACAATACAACCCTAACTACACTTGAGCTCGGATGGAATGATTTATATCCTGAAGAAGGTATAACTAGTTTTAGTGGAAACTTTACTAAAACTAATAAAAAGATATTTTCTAAATGACGATATCTGTATTCAATTTTAGTCTTCTGTAAAATAATCAGTTGAATTAATTCAAATAATGGCATCGTATATCATTTAAATTTATGTTCCCTTGCACTTTAATTTTGACTCTTTACTTTTTTAAAAAATTTATAAAAAAAATTTCAAATAATATTTTAGTTTTCTTGAACTTGAATTTTTAATTTCAATTTTAATTTTTATTTTGTTAACCAAATTGTAATTTATTTTGTTGTTTTGTACCTATTTATTATTTTATTAAATTTTAAAATTTTATAAGTCAAAAACTAATCAATGTATTGTAATTTTTCTAATGTAAAATATGTTCCTTTATTTAATTCTAATTGAAACATTGATTTAGATGCAATTATACCATTATTCGAGGGATTAAAACAAAATACTGGATTGATAAAATTGGGATTATCATGGAATGGCTTAACAGGCGAATTATTTTCAAAAAGTTTTCGAAAAGCACTTCAGAATAGTGATACTCTTGAAATGATCGATATTCAAAATAACCGACTTCAATCGATTGATGTTAAAAATATTTTGATAGGTTTAAGAAAGGCTAAAGTATTGCATACTATTTATCTGGGAGGAAATTCTTTTACAAATGAAGATATTGAGTTATTAATCAATGTTTTCAATGTAAATCCACACCTAAAATTTATGTCATTAGGAAGTCAAACTTGGATTTCGCAAAAAGCGTCACAAGTGAGATGAGAAAGTAAATTTATGAAAATTTTAAATCTAGAAGTTAATTTTTAGCTGGTCAAAACTATAAAACGAAGAAATCCATCTATTGAAATCATATTTAAAGGAACACTTTTAAACTATCCACCGAAACCTATAAATTTTCGTAATATTATTATCGATCGTTGTCACTTTTTAGCCCTTAAGCCAAAAAAAGCACGTTTGAAAAGAAATATGGGGTAAGTTATATTTAAATGATACAAAAATATTTATAATATGATTTCGAAAAATACATTTTTTTGATTTATCCATTAATTTTTATTTCTTTTTATTATAGACATTTGATGTTGCAATTTAAAGAAAAAAAAGAGAAATTTGTAACCCGAGAGGAATTTAAAGAATTTATTAGAGAGTTTAAAGTCAAATTGGATGATGAACTTGTTACACATTTAATTGATGAGTTTACAGTAGAAATTACTGGAAAATCTGTAAAAAAAAGAATTTCTCTAGACGAGATTGCTGATTATTATTTAAAAAAGTATCCAACAGAGCATCCAAAACTAGCTCCAGAAAATTTTAAAAGTAAAAAAAAAAGTAAAAAATCTGATGGAGTAAAAAACAAAAAATAATTAATAAAAGAAATTAAATTCAAAATTTTGAGCTTACTTTCGATATTCTTAATTTTGAGATTTTTTTTATCAAGCAATCAAATAAGAAGTTTCAAATTCGTGATGATTCAGCTCTAATTGAAGTCTTGCAAATAAAAGTATTAAAATTTAGTTGTTATTAGAATAATTAAAATTCAAATATTTGTATGCATCAGAGTTCAGGACAGCGATTATGAACACCCTCAAATTAAAATTAAAATTCATTTTCGGATTTAAATAATCCAATTTAATTCGTAATTAAAAAATATTCGCCGAAATACCTAGCATTCTTTAAAACAATTATTATTTCTCCAATTAAAATTAGTTAACATTAAAAATGTATTTTTTGTCTGCTCCTTTTTTGTTTGAACTGAAAATAGCTCTATAAAGTAAAGCTACTAAGCAAAATAAAACAACTTTCAATAAAAAATTTTCAATGTGATAAATAAAATATAAATTAATATTAGGGTAAACTAGGATATTTATTATATAAAAAACGTTAAAAATGTAAACAATTAATAAAACCAAAAATGTTATTTTATAATTTATTCCACATGATGTTTATTTAAGATCTAAAAAAGAAATTAACAAAAATATTTTCACTTATATTTATATTTTTTCATAGACAAGAAATATATGCAAAATCTGTTGACGATATTTTTTTTGAATGAATGATTTTTGTGTTCAATAAATTTTTTGCAAACATTAAAGCTACAACATTGTTAAATTTGAGATAACGTTTCGACATTCATTTTGTATCTGAACACTTTTTTTATTTGAATTAACAAAAAGTTGCCATGCATGTATTTTCTAATTTCTAATTTTTTAAATTCATCTTAAGAACATTATTATTTTAAATTTTTAAACTTTATTTGGTTTATAACCATTTATAATTTATGCAACATTTCTAACACTAATAATAATATAATAAATTTAATTAAATGCGTTTTTTATAAACAACAATCTTCTCTTTACATTTATATTTTTGCCTTTCAGTCGATAGTACGTATTTTAAAAAGAAACCTACAATTTTATTAATTGTTATATTTTGTTGATATATTTCCTTAAAATCTGGTTGTATTTTGTGACAAATTAATTATTTATATATAAGTAATGTATAATTTTGTGTTTTAATATTGGTTGTGTTTCCTTTGTGTTTTACTTTGTTTTTTGATTTATTTTGTTTTATTTATTATGTATGATTTATTAATCATGGTAAATTGCTTTAAATGTGATACTATACCAATTGATAATTTTGTAGCTTGTAGTGGTATATAAACTTTTCATTTTAAATGTGCAGATCTATCTATGTTCTAAAGGTTTAAATTTATTAATGGCTGTAATATCTAATATTTTTTGAATGTGACTATCATATATCTCATACATCTAATGAACCTTCTTATTCAGTCATAAAATATTGTGTTATGAATTGTTACTCTATCTCATTATCTAAATCCATGGGATTGTATATGGCATAGATAAAGATAAGATATGAGGGCCTTTCTATTGACCTGATTTACTGATATTTTTCACTTTAACTGATATGTTGAAGTGATAAATACTGTTCTATTGGTAATATCAGTTGACACTGAACTGAATTCAAATTTAATAAAAATAAACAACTTTTTCGAACATTATTTGTTTTTTTTTTAAATTGATTAGTTATAAAAATTTAAGTTTTTAAAAAAATGAGTTCAACAATAATTTTAAATCAATTTTTTAAAAAATTAAATGACGAAAATTTGATTGCAGAAACCATTTCTATTTCTAATTTAACACAACTTACACCACCTTGTCTGAGCAGTAATTCATCTTTAGAGCCAATATGCATTCAATTATATAACGAATCCGATAGTGCGATTCTAGCAGATGATTCATATGACTTTAAAAAGAATCGTCAAACTCAGTTGGATAGCTATTATGAACAAGGTTTTAATATTTTTTCTTCCTATGAACATTTAATAAGTTAATTTTTCATTTAGTTGAAGATGATCAACTTTTTGGATATGAAAAATATGAACGAGAATGTAATAAATATAATTTAGTACCAGTATTACCTGTCCGAGATGCATTGAAAGGAAATGGAATTCTTAACTTAAGCGTATTTGTTTTCAAATTTCAAAATAACATTTTATTTATTATATAATTACATAACAGAGTTATGGTTGTGGAACATTGCAAATTCAATTAATTTTTGAAATACTTACTGAAATGCCAGTGGCATTAATAACACATTTGGATTTGAGTCATTCTCAAATTGATGAGTTTGCTTGCACGACACTAAAACATTTTATTCAAAAAAGTTTTAAAATACAATACTTGAATTTACACAAGTGTTTAATAGGCAGTAAAGGTGCTGAAATATTGTCGGATGGTATCCAAGTATCACAAAGTATTTGTTATTTGAATTTAAGTGCGTGTAATATAAATGACACAGGAGGGGCTGCAGTCGGCCAAGCAATGGCATATAATGAGTTTTGTAGAGTAATGATAAGAGTTTAAAATTCTTTACATTTATATTCATAGAAAACTTTGATGTATATAGGTTCTTGATTTAAGTCACAATCAACTATGCTGTAAATCTGCAGAAGCTCTAGGAGAAATGTTAAGTGACAATACAACCCTAACTACACTTGAGCTCGGATGGAATGATTTATATCCTGAAGAAGGTATAACTAGTTTTAGTGGAAACTTTACTAAAACTAATAAAAAGTTATTTTCTAAATGACGATATCTGTATTCAATTTTAGTCTTCTGTAAAATAATCAGTTGAATTAATTCAAATAATGGCATCGTATATCATTTAAATTTATGTTCCCTTGCACTTTAATTTTGACTCTTTACTTTTTTAAAAAATTTATAAAAAAAATTTCAAATAATATTTTAGTTTTCTTGAACTTGAATTTTTAATTTCAATTTTAATTTTTATTTTGTTAACCAAATTGTAATTTATTTTGTTGTTTTGTACCTATTTATTATTTTATTAAATTTTAAAATTTTATAAGTCAAAAACTAATCAATGTATTGTAATTTTTCTAATGTAAAATATGTTCCTTTATTTAATTCTAATTGAAACATTGATTTAGATGCAATTATACCATTATTCGAGGGATTAAAACAAAATACTGGATTGATAAAATTGGGATTATCATGGAATGGCTTAACAGGCGAATTATTTTCAAAAAGTTTTCGAAAAGCACTTCAGAATAGTGATACTCTTGAAATGATCGATATTCAAAATAACCGACTTCAATCGATTGATGTTAAAAATATTTTGATAGGTTTAAGAAAGGCTAAAGTATTGCATACTATTTATCTGGGAGGAAATTCTTTTACAAATGAAGATATTGAGTTATTAATCAATGTTTTCAATGTAAATCCACACCTAAAATTTATGTCATTAGGAAGTCAAACTTGGATTTCGCAAAAAGCGTCACAAGTGAGATGAGAAAGTAAATTTATGAAAATTTTAAATCTAGAAGTTAATTTTTAGCTGGTCAAAACTATAAAACGAAGAAATCCATCTATTGAAATCATATTTAAAGGAACACTTTTAAACTATCCACCGAAACCTATAAATTTTCGTAATATTATTATCGATCGTTGTCACTTTTTAGCCCTTAAGCCAAAAAAAGCACGTTTGAAAAGAAATATGGGGTAAGTTATATTTAAATGATACAAAAATATTTATAATATGATTTCGAAAAATACATTTTTTTGATTTATCCATTAATTTTTATTTCTTTTTATTATAGACATTTGATGTTGCAATTTAAAGAAAAAAAAGAGAAATTTGTAACCCGAGAGGAATTTAAAGAATTTATTAGAGAGTTTAAAGTCAAATTGGATGATGAACTTGTTACACATTTAATTGATGAGTTTACAGTAGAAATTACTGGAAAATCTGTAAAAAAAAGAATTTCTCTAGACGAGATTGCTGATTATTATTTAAAAAAGTATCCAACAGAGCATCCAAAACTAGCTCCAGAAAATTTTAAAAGTAAAAAAAAAAGTAAAAAATCTGATGGAGTAAAAAACAAAAAATAATTAATAAAAGAAATTAAATTCAAAATTTTGAGCTTACTTTCGATATTCTTAATTTTGAGATTTTTTTTATCAAGCAATCAAATAAGAAGTTTCAAATTCGTGATGATTCAGCTCTAATTGAAGTCTTGCAAATAAAAGTATTAAAATTTAGTTGTTATTAGAATAATTAAAATTCAAATATTTGTATGCATCAGAGTTCAGGACAGCGATTATGAACACCCTCAAATTAAAATTAAAATTCATTTTCGGATTTAAATAATCCAATTTAATTCGTAATTAAAAAATATTCGCCGAAATACCTAGCATTCTTTAAAACAATTATTATTACTCCAATTAAAATTAGTTAACATTAAAAATGTATTTTTTGTCTGCTCCTTTTTTGTTTGAACTGAAAATAGCTCTATAAAGTAAAGCTACTAAGCAAAATAAAACAACTTTCAATAAAAAATTTTCAATGTGATAAATAAAATATAAATTAATATTAGGGTAAACTAGGATATTTATTATATAAAAAACGTTAAAAATGTAAACAATTAATAAAACCAAAAATGTTATTTTATAATTTATTCCACATGATGTTTATTTAAGATCTAAAAAAGAAATTAACAAAAATATTTTCACTTATATTTATATTTTTTCATAGACAAGAAATATATGCAAAATCTGTTGACGATATTTTTTTTGAATGAATGATTTTTGTGTTCAATAAATTTTTTGCAAACATTAAAGCTACAACATTGTTAAATTTGAGATAACGTTTCGACATTCATTTTGTATCTGAACACTTTTTTTATTTGAATTAACAAAAAGTTGCCATGCATGTATTTTCTAATTTCTAATTTTTTAAATTCATCTTAAGAACATTATTATTTTAAATTTTTAAACTTTATTTGGTTTATAACCATTTATAATTTATGCAACATTTCTAACACTAATAATAATATAATAAATTTAATTAAATGCGTTTTTTATAAACAACAATCTTCTCTTTACATTTATATTTTTGCCTTTCAGTCGATAGTACGTATTTTAAAAAGAAACCTACAATTTTATTAATTGTTATATTTTGTTGATATATTTCCTTAAAATCTGGTTGTATTTTGTGACAAATTAATTATTTATATATAAGTAATGTATAATTTTGTGTTTTAATATTGGTTGTGTTTCCTTTGTGTTTTACTTTGTTTTTTGATTTATTTTGTTTTATTTATTATGTATGATTTATTAATCATGGTAAATTGCTTTAAATGTGATACTATACCAATTGATAATTTTGTAGCTTGTAGTGGTATATAAACTTTTCATTTTAAATGTGCAGATCTATCTATGTTCTAAAGGTTTAAATTTATTAATGGCTGTAATATCTAATATTTTTTGAATGTGACTATCATATATCTCATACATCTAATGAACCTTCTTATTCAGTCATAAAATATTGTGTTATGAATTGTTACTCTATCTCATTATCTAAATCCATGGGATTGTATATGGCATAGATAAAGATAAGATATGAGGGCCTTTCTATTGACCTGATTTACTGATATTTTTCACTTTAACTGATATGTTGAAGTGATAAATACTGTTCTATTGGTAATATCAGTTGACACTGAACTGAAATTTGAGCAATTGTGGAACCGATTTACTGATATAAAAAAACTATATGATCAGTTGCTTATAACCACATACTTTTTGTATTATATTAATTTTTAATTTTTTAGGGAAAATCTTTGTTATTTAATTTTAAAATGATTTTCAAAATCCATTTCAAATAATATTTTATTTTATTTTCACAAATATAAATGTTAAATTAATATAAACGTCAAAATAACATATCACTTCACTTGCCAATAGAACAGTAATTGCTTAAATCACAATGGCTGAACTGATATTTAGACCAAAAAATGTGATATTTTGCTAAATTATAGAACCGTGATGATATCAGTAAATCAGGTGAATAGAAAGGCCCTTATGTTTATGTGCATTTATCACTGAAACCGCAATATAAGGCGCTTTCTATTCACCTGAAACCGCAATATACTTAACTACTTAACTTGTAGACTTTAGTTGAACTAACGTGTGGGTCTACAAATGTCAATCATATATATTCTTTTTAATATTTATTTTTAAATTTTTTACTTATATTTATTATTAATAAATGATTTAAAAATTAAAATCACAATTTTCACATTTTTATTTTAATTTTATTTTATTTAATTAGAATACTTATGGCGGGTTTCTTAACATATGACTAAACGAGGATCTAACTAGATCGACTCTAAGCCCTAGATGACATCTAACAAAAATCTGTTTCTCCTTATTTGTAGCGTTTTTTAAAACTATTTTTAGTTCAGTGGCTTCGATTAGTTTTTTTCTGTGCGTTTTGACTTTTGTAATGAATCACATTTGACAACTAAAGCAAACCACATCTAAGTATTTAGATGCGCCAAATTGCGCATCTAAGTTAGATGGAGAGTTAGATGAGATCTAAATGTTGTGAAACAGATTTTAGCTTAAAACTCATCTACAGTCACTAGATGAGATCTAAACGGAGATGAGAAACCCGCCATTAATTATATATTATTTATTTTTGGCAGGTCTTGGTTTTATTATTTTTGTTGTTTTTTTGATCATTTTCATAGTTTAGCTACCTACCACTTGACTTTCAGAGCCATTTTTTCCTCCAAAACCACTGAACTAAAATCTCTAGTTAAAGTGCGAAAATTTTCGAACGTTAGTTCAGCTAACAAAAATTCACTACCTAACCATTTTTCGTTAGTTGAACTAACGGAGAGGTGAAAAAGAGCGATACATTTTGACGCGAGGCGAATAGAGAAAAAACATAACAAGTTAACTATTACACTGAAACCGCAATATAGTTAACTACTTAAATTGTAGACTTTAGTTGAACTAACGTGTAGATCTCCAAATTTGAATCAAAAATATTCTTTTTAATTTTAAATTTAAAATTTTTTACTTATATTTATTATTAATAAATGATTTTAAAATTAAAATCACAATTTATACATTTTTATTTTGATTTTATTTTATTTAATTAGAACAATAATATATTATTTATTTTTGGCGGGTCTTGGTTTTATTTTTTTTGTTGTTTTTTTGATCATTTTCATAGTTTAGCTATCTACCACATTACTTTCAGAGCCATTTTGCTCTCCAATATCACTGAACTGAAACCTATAGTTAAAGTGCGAAAATTTTCGAACGTTAGTTCAACTAACAAAAATTCACTAGCTAACCATTTTTCGTTAGTTGAACTAACGGAGAGGTGAGAAAGAGCGATATATTTTGACGCGAGGTGGATAGAGAAAAAACATAACAAGTTAACTACTTAACGTGTAGACTTTAGTTGAACTAACGATTGGGTCTACAAATTTCAATCAAATATATTCTTTTTAATATTTATTTTTAAATTTTTTACTTATATGTATTTCTTATTAATAAATGATTTAAAAATTAAAATCACAATTTTTACATTTTTATTTTAATTTAATTTAATTTTATTTTATTTAATCAGAATAATTTTTATTTTATTTATTTTTGGTGGGTCTTGGTTTTATTATTTTTGTTGTTTTTTTGATCATTTTCATAGTTCAGCTATCTACCACTTTACTTTCAGAGCCATTTTTTCCTCCAAAACCACTGAACTAAAATCTCTAGTTAAAGTGCGAAAATTTTCGAACGTTAGTTCAACTAACAAAAATTCACTACCTAACCATTTTTCGTTAGTTGAACTAACGGAGAGGTGAGAAAAAGCGATACATTTTGACGCGAGGCGGATAGAGAAAAATGTGATACTAACATACCTGAATGGACAAAAAAACAACAAATTTTAATGATGTAATAAGAAATGCAAAAAGCAAAATTACATATACTGGATTCATAAGAACCATCTTCATGAAGGCATATTCTGAAGTACAGGTGAGAATAAATTCTTATTTGGAGAATGATGGGTTAAGGACAAGGGTGAATAATTGCATCCAATATGCAAGAAGAACCGAAATACCTTTGCAAATCTTATATTACTCACCAGAAAATGTAACTCATCCTATCAATTTTTCATAAATATTGGTGTAAAAGGGTACATGTCGATGATCTTCCATTATTTGCTATTATGGGAAATATGACTGGTGCTTTCCACATTTTGCCTATAACATCAACTCAATATTACGTTTCATGAAATATTGTGTTTTCGCCAAGGTAATGATGAAGTTATGCGAATTGTGCACGATTGCACAATTATTGAAGTTAAGGGTCCCACATACATAATTGTTTTGATTATCAGCAACAGAAAGAAAGGCATATAATATCATTGCTACAAGTGCAGTGTTGTTGCTAGAAATGGGTGGAAATAAATATAAAGTAACAACTCATGAAATTCATACAATACGATTAAACAATTTAGAAATATTAGAGATTTTTTAAGAGAATAATGCCGATTAGGTACAAATTTAAAAATTGGATGTATTGGATCCGACAACGAGAATGATAATAAAAGCGACAATAATGATAATGTGATAATTTACATAATAATAACAATATAACTATTATTTTAATAATAAATGCTATCGAATGATAGCGACGATATTAGCCGTGTATTACAATTAAAATCCTATATAGAGACATTTTTTAATTAAAAAATTTGTAAAAAATAATTATAAATTGAAATATATGTCAAACCAAGAATTATCAAAATACCAATGGCTGTCAACCTGCAAAATACTAAAAAAATGTTAACAGTGACAACTACTTTTTCACAGCGTGATTACAAATATGAATTCAGTAAAACACACAAAATAATGTAAAGTATGTTGTAACAGTCATCTATCGATATACAAAAAATGTCAAAGCATAACTTTTCTATGGTTTGTGCGAAGCGGTTGAAAAATACCATAGAGAAAAGCATTTGTTGTAAAGAGTTTACAACTTCTCGTAAGGAGTTCGAATTAAAAAACGCTACTTATTTCAGCAATTCAAAACTTTTTGTGCAGCTTGATGTTCTATATTTTTTTATCGTTGTCAAATTTGTCATACATTATTATTATTGTCGCTTTTATTATCATTCTCGTTGTCGAATCCAATACATCCAATTTTTAAATTTGTACCTAATCCGCACAATCTTTAATATTTCTAAATTGTTTAATCGTATTGTATGAAAGACGCCATAACTTGTTATTAGCAAATTGTTCATCATGATAATGCGCCTTCTTTTAAAAAGCGATATTTAATCCATAATACCATTGACACACCAAAAAGTTAAACCACATTATCGGGGTTAAGTTGTTGCGCCATCTTTTGACAAAACTATGTAAGTAGAAATGAATGCGATATGAAATGGATTAAAGTTAAACCACTTTTTGAAGTAGGATTAAATATATTAACAGGATAATTTTTGAAATTTGGTGCAAACAATTTTTTAAATGTCTATACAAAATGATAATAATAATAATGATAGTAATGATAATAAATAAATAAATATAACAACAATAACAATCGACTAATAACAAATTTAAATAATTTAAATGCGATATTAGTGTGTCTACCTACTAGATTAAAGCCCATCATTTTGATATTTAACTTTAACTCCGATATTATTTTATCCCGATAATCTTTTGGTGTGTCGAAGGTATAACGTTATGGTGGCATAATAACACGTTATTAATAAATTATTAAACATAAAGGCTCATTCAAAATTGTTAGACAATTTAAAAAAATAATAAAGATAAAAAAATATTATTGATCAATTTCGATTTCCAAAAATCGGGTACTGAATATTTATTTCTTTTTCATATGAAGTGAATAGCACGATAAGAATTTTATGGGAAATTCGTAATTTCGCTTTTGGATAATAGATGGGAACAAAATTCTACCTTAAAGTGGTTTAAAAATCCACTATATTTGAAAATTTATTTATAGTATGTATATTTTATTTTTATGTTTAATATTTAAAATAGTATTTAAAACTAACTTCGAAAGTATTTATATTTATTAAAGAAATAATTAATTTTTACTAATTGTTGTGGTAAATGCTTCCTATAGCGTTGTAGCATTTTATAGTTGACAGAAAACAATAACACTAAAAATATTGTTTAAATGTTTACCAACAAAAATTCCAATATAAATATAATAAAATTTGATTGGAGGAATTTTAAAATAATAAACGACTTATTTTTTTTTAAAACAAAACATATTTTATATATAATTAAAACAATGAATATTCATTATTTATTTTTTGCAAATATTTATAATAATGTGGAATTTCCTAAATATAATATAATTAGATAATAATTATTATTACTTTATTATATTATATATATGTATTATGATTTAGTTTTGCTGTGTTTTTAGTCTAGGAGATCAAATAAATTCAACAAAATTACTAACAAGCATAACTATATTCAGCAACTATATAGATATAGTTATTATTTTTAACTGTTTAAATTTATAATAATTCATTAAAATAATAAATAATGTTAAGTTTTAAGTAGGTCATATATTATCGCTAATAAAACCTGCCTAATTGAGGATCACATTTTACCCAACTTTTCACAACAAATTTCTGCTTTACTAGTTAAAATTAATTTAATTAAAAATTATAAAGATTTAAATCTATATTTTTTTTTTGGTGTTTTATTTGATCTCCTAAAAATTGACACGAAATTATTTATTTATATATTTAGTTTCAATTAATTTATACACTTTCGTTCATTCGGCAATTTTTTTATTTAAATATTTTCATATCTTTTTACTCTAAAATTTTTTTTATTTCTATATTTTAATAGATTATCCTCTAATGCAACATTATTTTTATTTGACTGACTCCATTCATTTTTTAATTTATTTTCATTTTTTCGTTTTTTTTTATTCTGAATTTTTTTATTCTTAATTTCACAATTATTTTGATAAAAAGTAGGTATACATTTTTTATTTTTATATTTAATGTATTAATTTTGTTGTTTTGGTTTTTCTGTACTTAGTACGTACACAAATTAAGATGAACGACATTTTGTTTATGGACTGAAAGAGTAGATTTATTTTCTTTCTGTTTTTTTTTTTTTTTATTTAAATATATTTTTTTTATCAATATATTATCATTCATTTAATTCTTTTTAATTTTTTTTTAATAAAATATTACAATATGTTTATTTTTCATTGTTTTTTTTCTTATCTTTTCATTCATAATGCAGATTGCAATTATGTATCTTGGTTTGTATGATTGATTTCTCTCTTAATCTCGTGACATTTTTTTTTTTTTTTATTTTATATTTTTCTCTACTGATTGCCTTATTGTTTTTTTTTAAGAAGAGAAAAATTTGCAGAATTTTTTTGATGCCAAAAATGTATTTTTCTTAAAAAAAAAATTGGTGATTTATTAAAAATCCTTAAATTAAATTATTAATTATATCAGAAAATCAAACAAAACTGGTTATCTGCTTACATTTATAGTAATTTCCTCTCGTGTTTTAAAAGCTTTTAATATAAAAAAAAATGTAGGTAAATTAAAAATTCATGTTCATTCAAATTCAAACATAATTCAACTATTATTATGTATGTGTGTCTATCTAATAGTATGGACTCGAACCAATTATTAATTTTTGTTCGATGATGCATAAAAAACACTTTTAAATTAAAAGAAAGTAATTTATAATCATTATTAGTATTAAACCGAATAAAACAAAAGAAATAAAAACCGATTATCTCAATTTTTTAATTTTTGGTTGAAAAATATGAATAAAATAAAAATGACAAAAAGAAATGATTTACTTCTAGTTTGATGATAAAGAGAAACAAATTATTATTTAATTATCAATTTTAAAAAAAAATCAGAAAGAAACAGAACGGCCATTTTTTTTTTTTGTTTTTATGTTTCCCAATATTTTTGTAATTATTAAGACATCAGCAAAATTATATAAACTATGAATTATTTTCTTCTTCTTTTTCCAAATTAATTATTTATCTCATATTTTTTTTCTTGTCTATTTCCAATTTCTAATAATTTAATTAATAAATCGTTTTTTTTTTTTTGTGTTTTTTTTTGTGTAA
This sequence comes from Pedicia rivosa, assembly GCA_963082725.1. Taxonomy (NCBI): domain Eukaryota; kingdom Metazoa; phylum Arthropoda; class Insecta; order Diptera; family Pediciidae; genus Pedicia; species Pedicia rivosa. The sequence goes on from OY720154.1 coordinate 26,927,805, forward strand.
TCGCCAAAATTACATAAATTTTCTTCTCTCTTTTTTGTTATGTTTTGATTTCTTTTAATATTTTTTACAATATTTTTCTTTTCTGTGTTAAAGTTTTATTTACAAAATTTGTTTTTATTATTTTTATGTTTACGAAATATGTTTTATAATTAATTAAAGCAATTTTATTATCATTCACAAATAAAAGCTGTTTTTATTCATAATTACTCGTTTTTTTTTTTTTTTTTTACTTTTATTATTTTAAATTTAATTTCAAATTTTTTAATAGTTATTAGAATTTATAATTAAATTAACGAACACATATTTGTGTGTGTGTTTTTTTTTTATTATTTTACTTTATTTTATGTTTATTTAACAATGAAGTTTTAGAGAGAAACTTCAATTATTTATAATTCTCTTTGTTGGTTTATTTTGTTTTTGTTATTTATTTCTTTGTAATTTGAGAAAAGATAATAAAAAAGAGAAATTGCAGTTAAAGAGGAGGAAGACTGTGAATTTTCTATATGAACAAGTGCCCACAACATAACAAGTGTTATGTGATTCTTTTTGCCTAAATTTTATTATTTTTTTTTTTGTGTTTTAAAATAAAAAATAACACTCGCACTTCACTTTTTTAAATGGTAACTTCATTCATTTAATTTTATTTTTAAATTTAAAGAATATTTGCGAAAATTTTAATATTGGCTTACCCAGGTGACCGACTATGTGCGTTAATTAAAAAATATTTGAAAATAACCAAATAAGATAATCTGTTTTGTTTATTTTTTTAACATAGTCAGATCCCAGAAATTTTTTAATTTTCCTTGTGAAGTCCAAAAAAAAAAAAAAAATTTGTGCGAAAAGTAAATTTTTTTTTTTCGGTTTAATTAAACATAGATGGCGAGAATGTCAAATCTTTTTTTTTTTGTTAAGAAAAAGGGAATTTTAAATTCTTTTCCCGCGCCCCTTTGTTATCTTTTGTTATTAGTTATTTTTAAAAATATATATGACCACAAAAATTAAAACAAAATATGTTACTTCAAAAGCGTACTACTAGTTTTTTTTTTTTTTTTGATTTTCGTTGTTTTACACCACTGTCACTGTCAATTTAAGTATTTTATTTCTTAAACGAATTTTTTGTTTTTTTTTTTTCACAACTTGGATTAAATTTCCAATTCCTGTAAACTGCAAGAAAAAAAAAACAAATAACAATTTAACAAAGTGTCGGGAATTGAGCTAGTAATTTTTTTTTTAATTATTATTTTAAGATAATTGTTATTCGAATTTTTTAATATTATTATTATTATTATATTATTTACAATATTTTTGGTTTTAATTAATATTATTCATTTAAGTTAAATAAAATTAAATAAAATGAAACAAAACAAAATTACAGCAAATTCTGATAGGCCTAAGGAAATGTAAACATAATTTATTATATAAATAAATGAAATATGCATTTCAATTATTAACGGAAACTTTGCACAGAAAACCTAATTTGGTCTGCGTACTTTTTTTCTTTCTTCTTATTTTGGCACAAATTTATATGTTTTTCTTTTCCATTTGTTTTATTTAGGTTTAGGAACTGTTTTCTTTTTCCTTTTTTTTATAAAAAAAAAAGTTCATTCTGGAGTGTTTTTTTTTTTGCAAATTTAATTTTTTTTTTTTGTTTCGTACCAATTTTTTTTTTTTTTTAATTAAAAAAATAATGTCGCTTGTGAGGACGGGAATTTAATACAAAAAATCATTTTTGCTTTTCAAGGATAAAACGAGAGAAGGCACATTTTTGGTAGACAAATTAATTAATTTTTAATTAATATTTTGGTTTTTTTTTTATGTCCGACACATAAAAGATTTTCTCCCCAAAATTTCCGTTTATTTTTCGTATTTTTTTTTTTTTTGTTTAAAGCCGTCTTTTTAATAAAAGAAATCGTAATTAAAACATTTTTTATTCTTAAATATTCAACATCAGTAAGGAACACTTAAAACTTATTATTGCTTTAAATCGAACTTACAATTACATAAAAAAAAACAAAAATAATAATATTAAAATGTAATTAACTTCGCCATCTTAAAAAAAGAAAAGAAAAAACAAAAAAAAACAAAACAAATAAATTAATTTTAACTTTGTGCTTAATTTAAAATTTAAAAATATTAAGAATATGTTTAATTTTATGTCTTTCTACTTTTCATCAATATTTTTTTGTTTTTACAAATTACAATTAATTAATTTAAAAAAAAAACTTGAATAGATTTTTTTCTTTTCAAAAGAGTGAGAAAAATAGAAATACATTAAATTACATTATGTATTTTTTAAGAATATACAAACAATAAAAAAAATGTAATTAATTAATTAATTAGGTAAATAAATATTCTTTTTTTTTTGCTATAATTAACATTACTTAAATTTTATTTTTAATTATCAAATGAAATTGGGGTGATAGAGAGTATACGCGAAATTGTAATTGTTGTAATTCTGAATTTTAAATTTCAGACAAATTTAAAATGTCAAAAAATCGAAAGTATTTAGTACTTCAACTTTCCCAGGGGAAATTGATAGATTCTGTCAAGAAAGTTACCAAAAGAAAGCATAAAAAAAAATTAAAAAGAATTAAGTTCCAAGTGTTACCACTAGAAGACATTGTGAACTAAATATTTGGTAAAGTAAATAATATATTCCGACTCCGTTCGGAATTTTGTCAATCGGAATTTTAAAGTTCCCAATTACGCTGGGAAACTAGACTAACCAGTTTATATTTTTCTTTTTTACCAAATTTCATTTTATTTTTGATTTTGTACCTATATTTTGTTATTGTTTTCATCGATCTAAAAAAAAACAGAAACGAATCAATTTTAGAAAAAACAGTCTTAAATAAAATACTGCCAGGCTATTTAATAAAATATTCCTTTTCATTTTTTCTTCTTTCAATAAAAAATACAATGTAATTTTAGGCAGAACGATAATCAATACAAATCAATAAACATAAAATATTTATCATAATAATAAACAATTAAGAGTTAATTACAAAAACAAACAAAGGGGTAAATAAATAATTCTTTAACGTCGAAATCATTATATTAAAATATTTCTTTCTTTCTTTTTATCATTATTTACACGCACTTTGCTATTTTTTAATAAAATGGATTTTGTATTTTGAATTAATAACATTTAAATATTTATTTTATTTTTTTCTATTTACATATTGTCGATATTATTTTTCATCAATTTTTTTTTGTAAACAAATAAATTAAAAAATCAAAAACAATAAAACATTTATTTCCAGTATTTTTACCATCGCACTTCAATATTATATATCTCAAGTAGTTTAAAAAAAAATAATTATAAATATTGATGATTATTATTTTTAATTGTTATTTTCTTCTTATTGTAATTAAATTCATTATGATTGTCTTCTATTATTCTCTTTTTTTTTTGTTATAGTGAAATCTCTTAAGTGATTGACTACTTTTCTCAAACTGATGAATTATTATGAAAAACAATAAAAGCAATATTCCTGATCAACCTATCTGACCAACACTTATTTGTGCAACAAATGGAGATTTCACCATAATTGTAAATATTCATTGTTAAAAATGTTTTATTCCAGGTTTTACTTTTCAACTGAGGAGTTAAATAAGAACAGAACAATAAATTAAACATTTGTCATTATCGAGTCGAGTTAATTACTCTAGTAAAAATTATTTGTTAAATAAATTTAATTAATTAAAATTAAAACTTGAGTTATATATTATTGATGCAGGAAAAATGGAAATTTGTTTGGGGAAAAACAACAAAATTAAAAAATAACTCTACCTAATGAACTTGAACTGAAGACAATTTTTCATTAAATATTTAATTAACTTTTTTTAATTTTTTTCTACATTTCGAAAAGAAATTTATGAGTTTTGTCCGTTTTTAGTTATATTTTTTTGTTGACACGTTTTGACTAAATATTTTTTTTAGATTTTTAGGAAGCAGCCTTTTATATTATTTAATTAAATTTAATATTTACTAGGGTTTTTTATCGATAACATTTAATCTTTATGTTAATTTTAGTCCTCTTTTGTTTTTATTTTGTTTTTCTTTTAAATTTCCAATTTTAAAAATAGCAAAACAAACATGTTTCTTTTAATTAATTATTTATTTAATTGAATCGGATGGCAGTGCAATGCTATTTTATTACTCAATTGATTTATGCTAATTAAGATAATAATAAGGTAAATAATAATACACAAAAGTTTTCTTATTACAAGTTTTAAGAATTGTATTTTCCATTTCGTAACTTTTTGTATCTTTATATTCGTTCTACCAATATATGAACGATTAACTACAAAAAAAATCAAAATTATTGGATGTAATGATTCGCACATCATTTTCATAAATAATTTTTCTAAACAATTCCGTTACGTCATTTTAATTAAATTTCTGCACAGTTAAACAACGACTTCAGTGCCAGTCTCTTTACAAAGGATTTCCAATTAATTATAATTTCGAAGTTTCGTGAAATCTTTTATCGATTGCATTATTCAAAATTAATACGAATGCTTTTATGATTATACTTGTATATTGCATACATTATTCTATAAAGATAAACTGATACTGGCGGTTTGATATTTTCTTTTGTTTGCATATTCTGTGAATTACTTCCTTAGTCGCAAATATGTTTAACAACTCCGTAAAGTTTTCAGGCTCATATTTGTTACATTTTCATCATTAAAATTCTTTCTCAAAATTTAATTTATTACAGTCTTAATGGCAGAACATCAATTATAATATGAAATATTTTAACATTAAGACCGATGATTAAACTGAATTTATTTCACTACTTCATTACATGCATCTTTGAAATAGTTTTAAATTTATTCTTAATCATTAGTTTTGTCTTTTTTTTTCAAGTATATTTTCAAAGTTATTAGAAATACAAACATCATATTAGTTTGCTCCAACCAAATCGTTTATTTTTCAGCTTTGTTCGAATTGCGACTAATATCGAAACGACTACTTATATAATTAGTAATAAAATAAGTTTTTTTTTTTGGTCATGCTTCAAGACTTTTTTTTTTCAAGAATTTACCTAAAAAGCATAAACTATATTATTTATATTTAATTTTTATTTGTTTTCATTTAATGTTAGGCTCGTTTCTCATTAAACAAAAAAAAAGTAAAAATATGCTTTAGTTTGGAGAATCTTTTATCGTAAATTTTTGTTTTGTGTGAAATTTGTGTTTTATTTTAATATTCAAAAAATATATTTTTGTTTTTAATTTTCTTTTTCTAAAAAAACAAAACAAAAATTAGAAAATAAATAATTTTACAAATTTTCTCTTATTATTTATGGAAAAAACTCAATTTTTAGCTCATAAATACTTAAAAAACAATAAAACTACACCCTGTATTTTTTTTTCTTTAAAATTAATCATAATTTTATAATAATAGTTAATTATTTGTAAGGTTAAGATCAAAATTTAAAATAGAAAATAATACAATTTTTCATCATTAGTATTAATCCCCCGTTCCCAAATGTGATAGTTGAACTATGTATTTCATTTAAAAAAAAAAGGAATGAAAAATAATTATGAGTTTAACACAATTTATGGAATAATATTAGTAATAAGATAAATAAAAAATATAAGTTTTAGCTATTTGTTTCATGACAGTTCATCTACCAACATGGTATACGATAGACTCGATTATTAAATTTTCACTCGATATCAATGAAATCCTTGTAAACTGACCACTCTTATAGAATATTATACTGTTGTTGATGATGATGGACTACATGACAGAAATGGTCACTTATGAAGGTTCCTCCTTAATTTTTTTTTTTTTTCTTGTTAAGGTTTGTAATTTCTCCTTCATTTCACGAAGTGCAATTGCCTTTTGTTCTTTCGAATGTTTTATATTAAAATTGTTGTCAGATCTAACAAAAAATAATTTAAGCCCAATTTTTTTGTATTTTAAGTGAAAAGTCTGTTTTGTCTTTGTTTATACACTTTCATACTTCACGAAATCTAAAAATAAAATCGAAAATCTTATTATTATTTTCATTTTAATTAAGAATTTTAATTTTAATTTCGTCGCTTTCACAATTTATTTTAATACGGATTGCAAAATTAAATTATTATTATTTTATTATTTTTTTTTTTGTTAATAATAATTTTCATTTAATTAAATATTAAAAATAACGGACGAGAATGTCAGTAAAGTAGTATTTAATTATCATCGTAACTTTTACATCACATTTAACTTAATTTTTAAACTTCATTTTCATTTTTTTTTTAATTTGTTGGCTGGAATAATGAATTTTTTTTTACCATTTAAAAAACTCAGTTTTTTTTGCATGTTTATGTATTCTTTTGTTTGTTTATTTTTCCTCGTTTTTAGGCGTCCTAATTATTTATAACATTTACATGTTTTGTTGTTTCGTTTGTTTTTTATTTACAAAATTTTATTTTATTTTTATGTTTAGCTTTTTTATTAATTGAAGTTAAGAAGAATTAATAAAAAAAACTCATTTAATTTTTTTTTTAATAATTAATTATGATTAATGTAATATTAAAATATTGAATGTACATTATGTATATAAAGGACGCGGCATTTTGTTGTTGTTGTTATTTTATTTATATTAATTTTATTTAATTTATTCTTTTTATTCATAATTCAATTATCAGTTTTTTTTTTATTAAATTTATAATAATTTAGGTAACTAGTTTTTTTGTTTAGTTTTAATTTTAATTTTATTTTATTTTTTTTTTTTGGGTTTTTTGTCTTTTTTTTTATTTAGTTATTTATTTTTATGAGAAGATTTTCAAAAAATAATAAAAAAAAATCATTTTCAACAAAAAAAAGGAAATAAAGAAGTATAATTTATGTACGGAGCTTGGCCTATCCATACAAGTACTAGAAAAATGTATCTAAGTACATTTTTTTGTACTTTGTATCTGTATTTCGAGATACTTTAAAGAAATAGAATATTTGAATATATATTTTCTAGTATTTCAGTAATGTTTATGTACAATATTAAGAGTGCAAGATACCTTTTCAAGTATAATAACTTAAATTCAGATTTTACATAAGTTTAAGATAAACAAAGTTTAAGGTAAACAACACAAAAATCTTTCGGTTAACAGAGAAAAAGTATTATGGGAGTTAGTTCCAAAATTGAATAAAATTGCAAGTGTATCTGAAATGAAAATTTTGGAAGTATCTTGTATCTTAGATACATTTATAGTGTACCTGATATAGCTCTGTAAATGTATAATTAATTTACATTATACATAGGAAGGTAATATATTACACATTTCAATCCGTTTTTCCTCTTTTAATTTTTTTACCTTTTATTTTTCTTATTTTTTTGTTATTATTTATTTATGTATTTTTTTTTTTACTTTATATAAATTTAATATATTTTTATTATTAAGATGTCAATAAAGTGATTTGTGCAGAATAGACTTTTTGTATTTATTATTTTAAGTTTTATTTGTTTTTTTCTTCCTCTCGCTTCTTTTGTATGTAACAGTTCAATATTATTGAAAACGAAAAAAAAAATTGGTTGTCCTTTTATTTGTATTATTTTTTTAATCAATAATAATTTTTTGGTTTTTAATTAAATTCACTGATTCTTATTTTTACTTTTTTATTTATTTTGTTTTCTATTTTTATAACATCTTTGTTAAACTAATTCATATTCTAAACCGTTTTGATTTTTGTTATTGAATAAACAACAGCAATTCAATATTTGATGTTGTACTGTCTTCTTTTTTACTAATTTTGTTGTATTACACGGATTTTTTTTTTGTTTTCTAGTACGTTTGATAAAAATTATCAATAATTTATTTATTATATAAAATATTAGTATTTTTGATATAAATAATTAGTATTATTAATTTTTAATTAATATTATTAAATAAATTAATAATAAAAATCATTACCGCTCCCCCATGATTACCGGCTATCACGAGCGGAGCGTGGCCTTCCCTAACTGGATGTTGATGCAATTGGTGATACTGGTGAAAGAGGACTACGTGCTGAATCTCGTGGACAACCAGATAATGTTATAACTAATTTACGTGAACCAGCATGATCTCTGTGCTCACATAACCATACACCTTGCCATGTGCCAAGTGATAATTTACCATCAGTTATTGGAATTGTCAATGAGCTGCCAAGAAAGCATGCTTTTACATGGGCGGGCTGCAATAATAAATTCAAAATATTACTTTAGTTAACAATTAATAATAGTGTCTGTGGTTTCACCTTAAATAAAATAAAATTTAATAATAAATATAAAAATGTAGATGATATCTTTTATAATTTATTTATGGACACACATAAGCAATATTTGGTTTCTTATTTCCTGTTCACAACAGGAAATATTTTATTAATTTTTTGTTTTTAATGTTATAGTAAACATTATAAATTCTTAAGTTAAAACATAATCACCTTACTTTTTTTGTGTCGAAATACGTTCAATTATTAAATTACAAATAATAATAAAAATAGTTTTATTGCTGTATAAATAAGCTAAACTAATATAATTTTAACTACTTTTACTACAAATTGAAATTAACAATTTTGTATACTCAAATGTTAATAAATATTATTAATCAATTTATAGACAACTTTACACATAAGGAGGTTTAATTAATAAATTTATCAATTATGGATATTTTTTAACTGGAACATTAAATCTAAGATTATGCAATTGATTTTTAACCACAAAAATAAATGTATTCATTAATAAGACGTACCATATCGTCTGGACCTTCACATGAATGCCTATAAGGCAACCCTTCGGGTACTATTTTATTTAACATCATTTCCATATCGTCCCTATAATTACATTTAATTTTTTTATTTTTTTAAGCTTGTTTTAATTTATTTCAAATATTTACCTAACATCTGGATCCCAACTTTCATTTATTGCTAAACTTGCTGATGTGTGCAATACTGGAAGCAAAAATAAATAAAATAAAAATTTTAAGCAAAAAAAAAATTAATTTGAGTTGTTACTTTATAATTTTAAACATATTAAATCAAAGACTATAAAAATTCAACAAAAACAAGAAAATACAAAACTAGATACCTAATAGTTAGTTTTAGTTTTAGATACCTATTAATTAAAGGTATTAAAATTTAAAAAATTCACAACCAATGGAATGGACCAAATATTAAGTGAAAAAACAAGATTATTTATTTAAGTAAATAATAACAAAAATGTATTAATATTGTATCAAATCTAAATATGTTAATTTGAAGAATAAATAAATTTGTACTAAATTAAATATAAGGAACTAACATATTTTATTAATTTCGATTGATTTAAATTCAAATAATTTATATGCTGCAGTGAAATTATTAAATTTTTAATTTTATGGGGTTTCAATTTTATGAAATCCGTAATCTAACAAAAGTGGTTTTAACGAATATATAAACCCCTCGAGTTTGGCTACTAGTAACGGACATCAAATGTTTAATTTTTACATTATGAAAAAAAGTAACCTTGGTAGAATTAGGTTATTAGGTCATTGTACTTTTTCTTTATATTAAATAATTCTGTCTTATTAAACTAAAAACATTAGGTAAGTAGGTGCTACTTTCTGTTCAAATTAACTACATAAGTATATTTAAACTACTAGAATATTGCAAATTTTATATAATTATGTATAACAAGAAAATGCACTTTCTAAGCATTAATGTTAATATTTTAAAAGATATTGAAAACTGTGTCTACTTGAGAATTATCGTATGTAAATAATGAATTAATTTTAATATTTGTTTAAATTTGAATTAAAATTTTACTATATATGAGTTTAATAGTAGATTAAAAAGTTATTTTGATCAGTTAGAAGTACAAAAAATTACTTAAGAACTTCCTCAGAACTATTTATTCGTATTTGATAGACTTCAGAATAACTTGAATTTATTTTAAATTATAATAATTATTGCAGAATTAAATTAGTGTATTATCGAAAATTTCACTATAATTAAAGCATTTACGATAAAAAATTAAAAGTACACAAAACCAAAAAGACCTTGAACGGTATAAATTAATATTTAAATAAAAAACGTAAACCAACCAAAATGAATGTAACTAGTATATGGTTAATTTTTCTGATCTAAAAGGTTAACCAGACAACCAAAAATTACCAACAAAAAAACAAATAAACATTTACAAATAAATAGTACAAAACTGTCAAATAAATCAATTTCTGACAATCGGAGATTTCAATATGACACATCATATACCTATCAAGTTTTGTGCCGTATAAAAAATTCATCAAGACACCAACCGACCCTTTTCTACTGATGACTTCGCCACCTTCTCATTCTTTATTTATTATTTTTGCCTTTGATTAAAAAAAAAGAAGAAAAAAAATATTCAAAAAGAAACAAACTTTTTTTTACTAATTCAAAAGTTTTTGGCAACTTTTTTCTGCATTGCATGTGAATTAAAGGTGCCTAATTTTTTCTTTTTCTTTAAAAATATTTTTTTTTTTTGATATTAAAATTGTTACAAGTCACACAAAAACCGAAATATAGAAAGAAAATAATATTTTTTTAAAAAGAGAAAATCAAATTAATATATGTACTTATTAAGATTGGTATCTTTGTTTTTTTTTTTTAAATAACTAAATAAAAACTAAAATTTTATTTTCGTTGAAAATTTTAAATTTTTTTAAAGGAAATTAAAAATAAATAAATTTCTCACTTTGTACATGACAGAGTCCAACAGAAAATTGTCCTAATTCTGGCATTTGTCTCAATATTTCTTCTGTAACTAAATGTACACCACGATGCTGTGGCCGTAAATTAATTTTCCTTTGAAACCACGCTGAACCAATTTGTATTCCACGATGATTTGATGAAGCCATGTTGGTTTCTCATTCAACCTTTTTTTTTTACTCTTTCTCCTTAACAAATAAAAATTAACTACAAATATGTAAAAACCCTTTTTCTTTCAATGCAAATAACACTTTTAATTATATTTATTGTGGACACAATAAACAACACAGAACACTATATTATTATAACTTTTTTTTATTTTTAATTTATAGAATTTTTGTGTTGTTAAAAATATATTTATTTGACGTTTAGACAAAAACGCTACAAAAACTATCATTTCAGACAGAAAACATTCATGATACAAAAAATACTAAAAATTAAATTATTTTTCGGTTGGTAGGTTCTTGTAAAACTAAAACTTTTACATATAATATTTTTTGACGCAATTTGAAAATTTTCGGTTAATGAAACCATAAACAATTAAAGTGCCAACTTTTTTTTTGTCCATATCAATTAACACTCAGTTCATTTTTCAAATATATGTTTTATGTTAAATAATGTTTTACTTTAAAATTTGATTGTTTCGTTAAATAAAATACATAAATAAAACAGTATTTCAAGGTAAATTTTATTAATGTTTCATATTATAATTTATACATATATAAATTTATTAAATTTATTAAAATCAAAAACAAATTTTTAAAGTTTTTTTATACAACAAAATTTATAATTTGTTGGTTTTCTATTATCTACATATGAATCGATATTTTTCTGCCGTCCGTAACTAAACTATCCACAACTCATCAAGCAAATGAAATGTACATAATTATAATGTTTTACAGTGGAGGGCATTGTATTTACAAAAATTTTGTTATATTTTTAACGTGAATCAGTACACCACTGTTTTTATAATATATAATATATTGACTTGACGGCACACCCACATTAAGCATGTATCAGAAAAAGGATGATACAAAAATAAGAAAAACTAGCATTAGGTTTAGTTACTTCATTGTTATTATACCTACTATTTTTAGTTTGATAAAGTTCTTGTCAACCTCTGTCATACATTTATAAATAAACGTAAACTGGATAATGGAAACTGAAACGGAATCAACTTGGCTTGAAGAAGAAGCTATATATCAATCAGGTTTACGGTATTGGCAGTTAATATTTGTGTGTGCCGCTAGTGCTCTTTGTGTTGGTTTGTAAAAAACTTTTAAGTTTTTAGAATTTTAAAAAGAAAAACAAATTCTATAATTTTCGTCATTCAGTATAATCGATTTAAATGAATACCCTATTTTAGAAATAAAAGCTGTGTGTTTCATATGTTAAAGTATGGTTATTTCTTTTCAGAAATTTTTGGTTAAATTCAAATTTGTATATCCTTGTTTGATTTTATTTAAAAATGCAAAACAATAAAAAAAACTTAATATTTTCTTGCTAGTTATTTTACTATGCTGTTGTTTCCGGTTTCGCATTCCTCGGACAAAACAAGAGATCGAAGCGGATTTTCAACGAAGGAAAATTGCAAAAAAATTCAGAGATCGACTTTCAAAAATCAATAATTCGGAATTCGAGTCAGCCGAACAAATGGATTTACAAAAGGCATTAGAAAGAGTTAGAAAAGACGTACAATCAGGAAGAGAAGCTGAAGAAAAATTACAGGAAATTGTTAGATCAGCTATGAAACCAGTAGCAGACATAAATGCTAGAAATGAGGTTTAAATTTTTACTCACTTAGTATTGTAGTCAGAGACATGATGTAATAAATGGTGTCATTTAAATGTTTCAACTTATTTTTGCCCCAACATATTTTTTTCCGACCGAGATTTAATATAACGGACCGTGTGAGAACCAATGCCATTAATAGATGTTAGAGCCAAAATCTTACCCTTTATTGAATATAGTTTTGATATAAGTTCTTTTGAGTAATTAGTGATTATAAATTTTTGCTGAAAATAAAAATTTATTCCATTTGTTTGTTTAAATAAAACACGTTTAATTAATGAAAAAATTAAAATTTATAGTGGACGAAACATGATAAAGTAAGTTTATGCAGTTTATTCAATATTTTCCTAGATTGTAAATATCCTTTATTTTTCAGTTTATTGCAAATCAACAAGATGGAGGGACATTGATATTTTGACGTTTAAATATTGTTAAATTTGTTGTCAACAAACAATTTAAATTCGTTCACAAAATTTAACCAATTTTCATCAGATTTACATATGGGAAATAGAATTACGCTATTGATTGGTTCTTCCGGTTTCAAACCGAAACTAGTTCAATTATTAAAACAAAACATTTTTTTTATAGAATTAGTTTTTTTATTGTAAATACATTAAACAATTTGTTTGCACTGAATTAAATAAAAAAAATATTTAGATAAAAAAGAGAGTAGTTTCATAAATAAACGTTGTGCTTATTAAATGTTTTTCTTGGCGTTTAGTTAACAAAGAAATTCCTTGTCCTGAATTTATCTAGTAAACTGATTCAAAAATTTAAGCATTATTATGTTAAATTAAATAATAAATACTTTACAAATTTTTTGTATATTAAAAAAAAAATTAAATAAATGGATGACTTCATTGGAACTGGGACAAGAACAAGGACAAGATATTATAATTTTGTTGCTTTTACAATAAATAATTGTAACATTTTTCTTTTAATTTTATACAACAACTCTTAAATTTTGAACTCTTTTAATATATATTGTATTGTTATTAATTACAGTTTTTAATATTAAATTTTAAATATTTTTAAAAGCATTTTTATTTCATCATCAGATTTTTAATTATTTTTCCTTTGAAAAATTATTAAAATAAAATTAAGAAAAACCTCAATTACTGGAAAACTATTTACATTTTCATCATTCGAATTTAAAATACCATCTTTCTAATACGTTTCCTTTCTTTAACAATTGACTCTTTTGCTGTAATACAATTAAATTAAATTAAGATCAAAATAAATTAATTAATGATGTTTTATTTGCTAGTTATAAATCATTCAATTATTAACAAAAACATTGAATAAATTTTCATGTAAAGGCGTTTGATTATTAAACCTCTACATAAATTCATTTAATCAATTGGAATTTAATTGTAACAACTACAATTATCAAGAATTTTGTTTGAGATTGTCTGTAGCAAAATAAATATTAGAAAGACAAGAAAACTTATTAGTGCTATAACTTTTATAATTGGTTTTTTTTACTTACAATTAAAATCTTGATAACTAACGGTTGTTTGATAATTATTATTCTTTTCTGATAAATGTTCTGCCACTAAAATAGAAATATTTAATATTATTCACAAAATCTGGTTGTTTTATAATAAATAATATTACGTGATGGTTTTCTTTTCCGTTACTTTTGGCTCTGGGCGAGCTCTATTAAGAACTTTTAAAAAATCAGATGTCTTAGCTCGCATACGTGAATGAATGTATGCTTTAGAACACTAAAACAAATACAAAACAATTGATTTAGTTTTCATATTAATAATTATAATAAAAATATATAAAAAAACCTTAATGTGATAATGCAAATAATCCCGGAAAATATGAATTAAATTGATTGTATTGTCTCTCGTTTCTTTATTCGTATGCCGTGGAAACAGTACTGTAATAGAAAAGCATACAATAATTTCATATAAAACATTACTTATATTGACAACACTAAATTATAGAACGAATTGTTAATACCAAATGTAACATAACCAATATTGTCTCCAACCCGAGCTCCTGAATTTGCCAGTTCTAATGGAGGCTCTTTATGGGAAAATAAAACTTGTGGTGCTGTATGTGAAGCTCTTCTTCCTTCTCGCAATTCTTGCATAAATACTTTACCAAGCACAACATCATCTTCATCACGAAATATTGTACTAAATACAACTGTTACACGGTCTGGCTTCGCTTCAACATATCTTAAAATCAAAATTTAAATAAACTCGTGTAAAATTTTTGAATTTTATTAAAAGTAAATATATGTTAATATTTACAATGTCTCCTCATTACGATAATTAATAACAGCTCTTTTTTGACCTTCTTCACCATTTTCTTGATAGTCAAAATATTTTTCAAAAACTGATGCAAAACAATTCCGTTTTAACAAACCAATTTTTTGTGCAACTGTCTCCCAATCGGATGGTATATTTTCCAGATCAATCAGAACAGAGACATTATAACCTTTAAAAGAAAATGTATAAACATTTTATATTTTATAACAATAAAAATAAACACACCATCTTCTGCATCTATGAGCAAATCTCCATATTCTTTTTTAAGTAATTCATCGGCTCCATATTCTTGAAGTTGTTTATAAAATTTTAATGATATACTAATCTAGAACAATTATAAAATAATATAAAAAAAATATAAATAAAAATATAAAAAAAATTTCATTGAAAATATTAAAGCCATTTACTTACTCTGACTTTTGTTTTATCTCCATTAATGTTAGAAATATGAAATAATACACCATCAAAATCTGCAACTGTGACATCAATTGATTCTGGTTTTTGCCTTAAATTTAAAATTAAATCAAATTTTGGATTGTGAAAAAAAACTAATTTTAATGTATAATAAAAATTGTATTAAACGTTATCTAATGTTATTTCTTATCAGTTCTTATTTAAGAGAATTATATATAAATAGGCACACCCTTTAGAGATAAATTATTATTTAGTTCGTAATTTCATTTAAATATTTGTAAAAATATTGGAAAAATTCTAATATCTCACTGAATTTTATTTGGCCTTTTAAAATATAACCATTTATGTCATATAAGATGATTTGCTATTAGATGCAAATGTATAATTGAAAAATGTCAGGAAATCTTTACTAAATCTGCATAAAAGACAAAACGCCGCCACGTATAGTCGGCCTCAAAAAATTAGTAATAAAAATATATGTTACAAGAAGAAATTTTTAATTCAACTAAATTATGATTTATAATAAAAAATTCCAACGTGTACAGTCATAATCCGACATAATAATAAAAGGGTGGAACCATGAATATGCATATAAATAAAAAGAACCATAATTTATGATCAATATCCACTTATATTTATCAAGTAAAAGCCCGGAATAATTCATAATTCTCTTATCTCACTTTAATAATACTTTAAATCTTAGAATTTCAGGTTACTCACCCAGCAAGAGCATTTTTGAACTTTACTATTAAAGTTTCCTCAACTATTCTATTATTGATCTCTAATAAGATCATTTTCACAAATTTATTTAATTTTTTCTTTAGTATTTTTATATCAAATATTGCATATTATTTATTATAAAAGGACACAAAAATTCTTTTTTCCTGGTTTAACTTTGACACAAAAAATTAGATGCGCTGAAGTTATACACGAAACACAACATAAAATTATCATGCATTTTATATAAAATGGATTGTAGCGTTTTGTATAAAAGATTTTTGTACCGTTTTTTGTTTTTTCTATATATGAAGAAAAATTTGGTTATGTTTTTTCTATATATGTTATGTAAATAGATATTATAATTTAGTTTGTGACAAGAATGCATAAACCAGAAACTAATATTAAAGTTAAAGAGGGTTTAGACGAAGATACAAAATACAGAATGAAAGGTACTTAATAGATGGTTGCTTTTCATCTATATTTACGTAAACATGAATTTTGATTTAAATTTCTCTTATTGCATATAAATTGAGATGTTTTTTTGTTTTCAATGGTTTGATAGTCGGATTTATTATATCCGTTAATGTATATTTTTTATCTATTATCTTATCAATTAGCTTTTGTTTTTAAGCTGGTGCATTCTTGTGCACTGTTGCTGGGATTGCTTCTATTTCTGGGTTTGGACGAACAATATTATCTGCAAAAAAAAAAGATCCTCAAATGTTTAACAAAGGAGTAGCTGGGAGCTTAGAAATGACAGAAACGGGAGCCCACTTAGCAATGAGAGCCTTAGGTAAAGTGCTAAATTTCAAATGTGTAGTTATTAATGACTATAAATCCATTATTAGGTTGGGGAACATTATATGCTTTCTTGGGGACCGGTCTATTTTGCTATGGGGCTTGGAAACTATCAGGTGCAACAAACGTATGTGATTGTCTTTTTTTTTTGTTAGTAGCTAGTGAATACGGATTTTTTTCAGCTTGTGGACTTTCGAGAAAAAATGGGCGCTGTTTTACCAAAAGTAAGAAAAAATGACCCCCCGCAAAGTCGGACGGAATTCGAAGGTTTAACAGATTTTCTGAAATATCTATCTTCTTGGACTAAAGAATAAATTACATTAAAAAAATCAATAATTAGATAAATAAATTAAATAATTTTTAAGTTTTATGTAAATATATTTTTATTAGAATTTCAATAAAATAACATAACATGTAAAATAGTATATATAAATATACTTAACTATAAAATATGATTTTGCTTCAAAGAGGCACTTATATAAATGAAAACATAAAACAAAATTTTTTCATTTAAAATTTTGAAAGAAAATGTTATATTTCATGGTACAAAGGATATTTTAAGGCTTTCATATTGATCACTTAGACTTTTAAAACCATCTTCCAGTAAATCATTCATTGCATTTTTTATCGATTCATTATCTCTTAAAAGAGAATTTAAATCAGGACCTTCACCAAAACAAAGAAGTTCAGAATTCTTCAATTCAGGAATATTATTAACTTTTGAGCCAATTTGAAATGATTTTCTCGTATTATTTGGTGAATCAATATTTAATTGTTCAAACATACTAGCAAAGTCTGGCGGTGAATATCCATTAATATGAACTTCTGCTTCGGATTTAGTGTATTGCTCAATTAATGTCCAAACTTTCTCCATTAACTCATTATTCATATTCATTATATCTGCTTTATATTTTTCACCTTGTGAAATAGCTTTATCAACAGTTTTTTTAATTTCATCAATTTCAATTTGAATGTTTTCTAAATGCCTAAAAAAATTGAAAGTCATTAAAATAAAAATAAATTCATTTCAACTTAAAAAACATATATGTATTTACTTTTGTAGTTTCACAAATTCAGGGTCTCTGAGAAATATATCACGTTTTTTTAAACAGTGATAGACAAATTGTAACATTTTTGTATGTGATTTATCATTAACTTTTTTATTTAAGATTTCATTCTTAATATGTTCGTATGATTTATCCAATATATCTCTGCAATAAAATATAAATCATTATAAAATTAAATATTATTAATTACTAATGCATTTTTTTCTTATACATATCAAATGATGATAGAAAAGGTTTTTCAAAAACTTTGTTAACATCAGATTCACGACTTCGTCTTAAAACTGATTCATATCGAGTTAAAATTTTTTCTGAAGCATCACATAGTTTTGTTAAATTACTATTCATCCTTGTGATAAGTTCATCCCATACTATGAATATTGGGCTCATATTATCAGGTGTCTATATAATTAATTAAATAGTTAATAATTTTTTAAATTATAATAAAAAAGTTGGATGAAAAGGGTTTAGTAAACAAAAAAGGATGATTAAATATAATGTTAAACCCTTTTCATCACATTTTTAAATTTAAATTAATAATCAGACATTTAATTACTTTAGCGATTAATTTTTCTTTACTATGTGCAACAGAACGTCCATACAATTCTAGACTTCCTTTAAGACCAAACATCAGTTTAATCATTTCACTTATTTTATTTTTAAAAACGGTAATCTGATGATTTAAATAAAAACCATAATTTTTAATACCATTAAGCATTGTTTCATATAAAAGTTTTTCATTCTTTATAACATAATATGAATTACTCGCAAATTGTTTTAAGACATGAGGACGTAATGTAACTTTATCATTTTCAAATAAATTAATAATTATGTCTGGTATTTTGGGTTTTATTTCATCATTTAATATTTTTTCAGTTTTTTTTAATGATATTGTTGGTTTTTTAACAATATAAATCATTGGTTTTTCATAATTGTTTGATAAATATAAATCAATTGGCTTGGTTTTATCATTAATATGATCAATTGTTTGCTCTAAAGGTAAAATTATTTCAATATCTTTTTTTTCTATTCCAGTTTCCTTATGAATCCAATCATATAATAATTCCATGGTTGTATGTTCATCAATTATATAACATAAAAATTCGTATGTATATAAAGAAAATATTGTTAAAATTTTTTCATCGAAAATTTGGTCCAGCATTGTAAATATTTTTAATACATGTAATGGACCACTTCCATTAAATGGAATAGAATCTGCAAATGTTACTGATTTTGGGCGTGTGAATGTTTTTAAATCTGTTTGAGAATTATCATCTATGATTTCAAAAATGTATCCACGTTGTTTTGGATTCCATTCAAGAGCAATTGTTAGCCATTTTTCTAACTGTTGTTTTAAACATTTTGATATACGATTTTCTGAACAAAGTTTGTTAGAAAATGTATACTGACCATTATTATCTTCCGATATACTAATATGTTCGGATTTTTTTTGTTGAACTTGCACAATCCTATAATGAATTCAAATATAAGAAAGTTTAATAATAAGCATTAAATATTAATATTATAAGTACTAAATTGTGCATTATCAAAATTACAGTTCGACTAAAACACAATATGGGTTTAATAAACATTTATAATATATACTTTACCACTGTGCAATCGATGCATGTTGTATAAATGGTCGATGACCACAAATAATTTCAAAACCGATTATTCCCATTGACCAATAATCAACAGAGTTATTATATTTTCCATTATGTATTAGCTCTGGAGCTAAATATTCCACAGTACCAACTAAACTCGCATTTAAGCTTTCAATATCCAAAGCACGTGCATAACCCAAATCAGTTAACTAAAATTTTAGAATAAAATTTAGATGTTTTGAAAATGAAAATAAATAATTTGAAAATTGTTCTTGAATAAATAATTTATATATGAATTGGTAAATAAAATAATTCTTTTAATATAAAATTTTGTTAAACATTTTTAATTAACTACTTCTTTTTAAATTTAAATTCTTAACATACAAAAATATTTATTCATATAACTGGTAATGTAAAGTGTTGAAAGAGTTAATAGCTTTCTCTTATTTTTAAATATTAAAACACTTTACATATATGAATCATTCAATATTGTAAAATATATTTAAAAAAAAGCTTATTTGTAATTACTTTGTAAACAGTAATTTCTCCAAATTGTTTCAGGACAATATTTTCTGGTTTTATATCCCTATGCGTTATTTTAAGGCTATGAAGATATGAAATTGCATTGCTCAATGATTTTAAGACAGCTCTAACTTCAGATTCTTTTAATCCAGTGCAATTTGTATTTTTATATAATAATCTCCTTAAATCGCCTCCTTCACAATATTCCATTATTAGAAATTGTAAACCAGAAGAATTTGTTTTCATTAATTCTATCAAAAAACTTTCTGGTTCAACTTTTATTGTTTTAACAATATTATCATTTTTAACGACATCAGTCATTAATTTAACTTCATTTTCCCAACGTTCTCTATGTTTTTCTGTTGAAGCACTTTTTCCTTTCACCATATGGCATTTTTTGATTGCTAAATAAGTTTAAAAATATACATTTACACTTTTGATGTTTATTTTATACATTTTTATGGGATAGGAAAAAGACGGCAAAATCTATTTATAAATTTGCTTTTTCTAAGAATATTTTTCCAACATATTTTTATTGAGTTTAGAAAATTTTAAATTGATTTTTTTTTTTAAATAATATAAACAAAGGAGTTATCAATATACTACGTGCAAATCATTGCAAATACCTTACCAACATTTTCCTGAGTTTTTTTATTTTTCCATAGAGTAACAACTCCAAAACTCCCTGATCCCAGTTTTCTTTCAGAAAACCAATCACCAATAAATGGGGGATCTTGTAACATCCTGATCAACAACAATTATTTAAGAATTTAATTTTGTTTATAATAAATGCACTTTTCTTACTGACTTTTTGGTGACAATAATTTATTATTATTATTATAAACCAGTTACTGTTCTCTCTCTCTTTCTTCAAGATTTTTGTACTATCAGTCTAATAATTACAGCTGATTGGTTTAATAAATATGTCATTTATAAATACAGCATTTCTAAAATATGTCGCCAGATGCCACCTACTCAAAATAGAGGTGTGAAGTTGGCAACAATATGCACAAAAAAACGTGAATTCATGAAATAACAATAAGTTTTGGCAACGAAATAATAAGAAAACGAAGAAAACTAAAACGCTACAACGAAAATAATGGTGTTGTTGTTGTTGTGTTTGACATAATACAATTATTTTAATTCATTCTTTTCTATTTAATAAATTTAAAAATATAATATTTAATTCTCTAATATTAAGTGCAATCATTTTATTTCATTGATGGCTTATATAAACGTGGCAGAATGGCAGAATGACCAAATAATTGAATGGATTTCTGGTTAGAACAATTTATTTTGAGGAAAATGTAGTAAAAAAAATAAAAAAAAACGTCTATAATTTAATAATAAATAATAATCTTAATTAGAGTATAACTCAAATTGTATATTCGCTTTCATTATTAAAACACCATTTATTGTTCGCAGTTACCTCAGAAAAACATTATACATAATGTTTTAATCATTTACCAATTGATATAGATTCTAAATATTTATATCCTCAATTGCGAACATTCTCAACACTTGTAATTACACATAGAATATTAATGCATATGTATATATATATATATATTTGGTCCAATCATATAATCTCGTAATTTTTTCCGTTTCTTAGTGATTATTTGTAATTCCTCTCAATACCAGCAACATTAATTTTTTTAATTGATCCATCAAATGAATTTTTCTAACACTGTGGCAAAATATAATGAAATTGCCAAAAAAAATCTCTTTGTTTTATAAGTTATTAATTTAAACTGAAGAATATAATTTTTTTTTTTAATAATGATTTATATTTAGTTAACTATATTCTTCATCTTTAGTGGTTAGAAATTCTTTTTTGCTCCAATTAAATATTTAACAGATTTTGGAATTTTTTTCAATTGTTTATGGTATACTACAAACTATGTTTGGTTATTTAGAAATTTTCGAAATTTTTTCGAAAGAAATGATTACTAATTTTATGATTAGTAATTTTATTAAAAACGATTCCTTCAAAATTTCACAAAAAATATCTGGAATTTTTAAATTATGTTCGAATATGTTTTATAGTATGCAAATAAATATTTAAAAATGAGATGCAGTAGATTAATGAAAATGAAAAAATATTCGATTTAATTTATTTTTAGGTTTAGATAATTCAATGTATCATTATGTTCATTCATTTACTAATAATCAAGTTGATGGGCAACAGCTACTTAATATACGACCATATGAACTTGAACAATTGGGTATGTACTCAATTGGTCATCAAGAAATTGTCCTTGAAGCTGTTGAACATTTAAAAAATTTTGTAAGTTATCTCTCTTTATTTTATATTTTAATCCTTAATCAGTTCAAGAAATTGTTTTTATTTTCATTGGAAATATATTTTTAAATTATCCCTTTTTTTTAGCATTATCATCTGGATCGAGAAAATCTCCAATTTCTTGCATTACATGTAGCAACATCAGCCAGTTGTTTAAATAACCAATTAAAAAATCATTGTGATAAAAGTAAATTAGCAACACAAATATTGAATGATGTATCACGTACAATCATAACAATAAAACCAATTGTTGCATGGTTAGATCGCCAACCATTTCATGGTCAATTGCAATTTAGTGAAACACGTAAACAATTGCTAAAATTCGGTATAGAATTGGCAACAATCGCCCAACGTGATCGTTTTGTTTATAATCCAGTTGAACAGGTTTATTGTTTTTCTTCTATTTTTATTTACCTTTAACTCTTTTCTTTAACTTTTCTTTTTAGTTACGAACAACAGCAGAAAAATTGGCGAAATTAGCAAATTATATAATTCAAGATATATCCGATCCAATGATATTACAACCGGCTACATTAGATTTGGTAACACTTAAAAAGCGTGAATCAGAATTGGGATTTTATATAATGCCAAGTTATCATGGAGTATTAAGGTATGTTTATAATAATGATGGTCGGATTTATTATTTTTTGCTCATATTTCTGTGTAGATTTCAATTTTCAATAAATTATAATTCCGACATTGTTTCAAAATTGAAAAAAAATGCATACATATTAATTAATTAATTATTATTAATAATTTTATTTTTCATTCTCAAATTTAATAGAATAACTGATATAAAATTTAATTCACCTGCACATAATTCTGGTAAAATAGAAGAAGGTGATGAAATTGTTCAAATTAATTACCAAACAGTTGTTGGATGGCAATATAAGAAAGTTATTATGCAATTACAAGAATCATCATCAGAAGTTTTATTAACACTTAAAAAACGCCCTAAACACACAAAAATTTATGGACAAATTTATATGAAACCATACAGATTACCGAGTAAAAAACGTGCACTCCCATATCGTTGGGGTGATAGCCTAAGTCCAAGACCTGAATTATATCCAATCCAAGATTTTCCATTACAATTATTACAACGTGTTCCAGAAAAACATCCAACGATATCTGATTCTGAAGATTCTAGTTGTAGTGATATTATGACCCCCACAAATATAGAAACCTCTAATAAAGATTTACGTCTTTATTTACCAAAGCCAAGAGCAGTATTACAACGTCGTAATACAATATGTGGTGATCGAGTTACAAATTTTAAAAATTTTGGTAATTTAATGTTTTTACAAGAACGTAAAAATGTTGAAAAAGATGAGGAATCACCAAGCTTACGTGATAAATCAATATCATTTGGTTTTGGCCTTGAACTAACACAACGTCCAACAACATGTTTAGGAATATCAACATCAACAACAACTGGAACATCAGCACCAGGGATAACAAATGGTATATTTAATGAATTTAGTGCTATGAAAGGTTCTTTATCCGAAATAATATCAGAGAAAAAAAAAATTCTTTTGGATGAAAAAGATGAAAAACTTTTAAATTTAAAATCTGATGACACAAAACTTAAGGCTGGAGTTTCTAAAGTTGTAAGATTTGATTCAAATATGAAATTTGAGGAGCAGCACATCGATACTAAGGTAAGACAAAAAACCTTGACCTAATTTTTATTTGATTTCAATTTGAAATTAATTGTAGAATAATTAAAATATTCGATAATTTTTTTGTATATTACAAAAATAAAAATATTGAAGTTTTTTAGATTGAAATTAATTATATTTTTTTTTGAACAGTTTACATGCAATGTTGATAATACCGTCTTAGAAACATTCGAACCAATACCATATGTTGATGAAGAAGTTTTAACATCAACACCGACAACTCCAAAAATAATAACAATACCACCATTAGCTGAGCCTCAATGTATTGTTGAATTTAAATTAAATGTTCTTCCTGATATTATAATGTCTTCCCAAAAAGTTACTCGTATGGCAAAAGAATCGGGTCTCATTGAAGCTGTTAATACAGTTGTTGTTAATCGTGAAATTGTTAAACGCGGTAAATTAGATAAAAGTTTTAGTACACCTGCTTATGATTCTGATACTCATACAGGTAAAAATCTTTAATGATTTAATTATTTATTTTTATTTAAAAATTTAAAAATTTGTATTATCATTTAAAAATTACTATTTATAATTTGTTTTAGATATTCCTCCCGCAATTGAACCACGGAAAGAATTTCTTAATAAAACACCACCTGCACCACCACCAAGGCCGAGAAAATTTATTGATAATATTTCCAGTTTACAAACAACAACACAATTAAATAATAAGACTGAATTAAATAATGATAATAAATCAAAAATGGCTACAGTAATTGATTTAAAAAAACAAGAAAATTGCCAAAATATTGTTGATATTGTTAGTCAAACTCAACAACAACAGCAAAAAACCACAAATGTACGATCAGGGACACCAAGTGAAAACAATTCTGAGAGTAATTCACGGTATCAATCGCCTGCAGTTACTACGATAGTTGTTACACCAGCAACAACAACAACAATCTCGAAAAAACTTCCCCCAACGAAACATTTCCTTGAAGAACGTTTTGAAGCATTAGAACTTTTAACACCTAATAAAACAAAAAGTTTAACATTAAAAAAGAAAAATTCAATATTAGCAAAACGTAGAAAATTAACGCTCAAAATACTTGGAACAAGTGATATCCAAGGACATTTATTTCGGCGATCAAAAGATAAACATGGTGTTACTTATTGGGCTAAATTATATTTTGTTTTAATTGATGCTGCTTTATATGGATTTAAACTGAAAGAATCATCTAAAGCTGATTGTTTAATATTTTTAACTGGCTTTACAGTTTCACTAGCAACAGAAGTTCATTCTAAATCATATGCATTTAAAGTTTATCATCCATCAAAAACATTTTATTTTGCTGCTGAAACACAAGAAGCATTAGCACAATGGATTGAATATATACGCCAAGCAACACTTAAAGGTAATACTACATCTATGAATGTTTCAACAGACCAAAAAATAAAGGAATTATATTCAGAAACTGATAGTTCTGGTGATGAATTTGATGATAATAAAACAAAATTAAAATCTTTTGGAATTGCGTCATCACATTCATTATCAGGAACAAGTAAAAATAATCAATCCACTAAAGGAAATGAGAATGATTCATTATCTTCATCTTCTACAAAACATGAAAAATATCATCTTGGTTTTAATTCATTGAAAAAATTTACAAAATCAAATTTACCATTTTCATCAAATAAAAATACTGAAAAAAAATTGCAATCCAGTGATGTGCCAGTTCCAACTGCACAGTTTCGTAGTTATAGAAAAGTTCCAGGTAATGCTGGACTACAATTAGGTACAAATTCAATGACATCACAAAGCATCGATATATCATCACCAGCAACCCATCTTCTCTTTACAAACCAACAATCATCACCGTCTCCTTCTACTTCAATAGATACTAATTTTATACAAATTCAGCATCATCGGAAGATTTCAATTTCATCATTTCATAATTATGATGATGAAATTAATGATAATGAAATTAAGCCGAAAGACATAAAACCAGTTTTTCATAAAACTAAAAAAACACGGAAAACATTTCCACATAATTATATGCATGCATCAAATCCAAATTTAGTTGAGTTTGATTTTCAAACATCAAGAGCATTAGATTTTTCATTACCAAAAATAAATGCAGCAAATAGTTGGGATGCTTATAATGCTACCCAGGGTTTTGTTACATTAAAGGATTTAATGTTACAGAAACAGGCAGAAGATGCACAGGAAATGTATAATAATCGGGTTTATTTAGGTTTTGAAAAAGATGAAATGAAAATTTCAAATCCAAATAAAAATCTAAAAATTGAAAAAAATGATAAAGAAAATTATACAATGGAAACAGTAATTGTTGGTGGTGGTGTTAAACAAAACATTCTAAAAATACAAAGACGAAGTCTTCCTAAAACTCCAGATTATGCACAAAGTTTTAAACCAGATGATAAAGATATTATAATGGCACGTAGTAAAGAAGGACAAAAATTAAGAGACTTTGGTTATGAATTTATTTCTGGTGATGATACTAATAGCAATGAAAATAAAACTCATCTTCATTCATCAGAAAATTTATTACGTCGTAATGATAGAGTTTCTCCAGCAAGTGCATCATTAGTTAAAAAAGGTATAAATTGGATAAGTTCTGATCGTAAACAACAAGAGGAAGAAAAATCTTCACGTCAAGGAAGTCTTAAAAAAGCTAAAAACAAACTTGATACATTAAAAGCAAGTAGTGAAAAATTGTTTCAATTTAAACATTCATTTAATGAAAAGGATTCACTTAAATTAAATCCAAAAAATGTTGAAAAGTTAACGTTTGTAAAACCACTGACATCAACACTTCCTCTAAATAAAAAATCATCTCATCTAATGAATGTTAATATAGACAATTTAAATACATCCCATAGTAATATCAAAAAAATTAATAGTAGTAGTATTCAAAGTGGATGTTACAATGATATAATTAATGAAAATCCACGTAAAAATTCTGCGCCTGAACGAAGTGCATCATATTTAACAAAACTAACGTTTGCAACAAGTAAAAGTTCTAAAGAACGAAAATTACTTGGTTCTCCGAGATTACATAGAGCAATATTTGGACGTAGTTCAAGTCAATCCGAGGCTCAAGGATCTGTCGATCATGAGATTTTTTCACCGATTAGTGTGGCAAAAGTAAAATTTTAATAAATATTGAATATTTGAAATTATTTGTAATAATTTTTATATTTCAGACTTCAAGTGATATCATAGATTCTCTTCCGGTCATTCCATCACAAATTCCTTTGTCGAAAACTGCTTCCACTTCATCCAGTCAACTTGGCTCACCTGATTATCCAAATCTGGAATATCCGCCGGTTTTTGAACCAGAAACATATTCCCTTAGTCCTAATACTAATTTAACTCTTTTACGACGAAGGAATAATAATGAAAGCAAATAAATTAAATGTATTAAATTTGGAAGTCAATAACTATTATGAATAATGGAAAAAATTGTGTCATTTATTTATTTCGAGTAACGATCTTCTATATTCATAATTTTGAATATTTTTCTTGTAATGCATGATATATTTGTATCATGCTTGTAATTTATTAATTTTATAAAAAGTAATAATTTTTTTTCCTTATTTTTAGAAATTTTAATACATTTATTCTTGTATACTCGGTTTTGAAAATTATCACTAATTAAAAATTTTATATCATTCCAAAATTATTCGTGTTTTTAAAAAAATTACATTTTTAAGTGCCTTAAAAATATTATAAATTATAAAAATTTTCTTGATTCAAAATAAAAATAATTTTTAAATAATGTTAAAACATCGAGTTTTATTGTTGAATTATATATTATTATATGTTGATTCTATATTTTATTCTAATTTAAATGAAAATTTAACGGTCTCAATTTGAAATGAACGATACAAAAGTTATTCGACACACAAGGTGAATAACGGAGGTAAGTTTTTATTTCGCTGATTAATTTTGATTGGTTAAATTAAATAATTTTGGAAATTAGTCTGTTGGCAACATCGCATAACAGCGTGACTGTCAAAAACAAAAAGTTAAGTGTCATTTTTCGTTGTTTTATTAAAAATTAAATAATATAAATCAAATAAAAAGGTAATTATTATTACTTTAAATAATGCAGATTCCGCAATTCCTCAATTCTAATAATATGTAGATACTATGAATTGCATAGAATAAACGCTGCCGGCTTTTGCATTGTCATCCAATCATAACCTCAAATAATAACAACTGTTTTTATTAAATATTTTAATAGCGTTGTTTACTTATATTTAAGATGTTTCTTACACGTTCTGAATATGATCGCGGTGTGAACACATTTTCTCCAGAAGGCCGCCTTTTTCAAGTAGAATATGCAATTGAAGCAATTAAGTTAGGCTCTACAGCCATTGGAATACGAACACCCGAAGGTATTTTATAGTTATAATGTAAATATTTGAGTATATTTGGGTGATATATATATTTGAGTATATTTGGGTGATATATCTCATGAGTAAATTTTATTTAAATAAATTATAATTAATTAAATTTTTTGTAATTCAATATTTTCGTAGGTGTTGTATTGGCTGTCGAAAAACGCATTACATCAAAACTTATGGTACAGAAGACAGCTGAGAAGATTGTAGAAGTTGATAAGCATATTGGATGTACAACCTCTGGCTTAACTGCAGATTCCAGAACTCTAATCGAACGTGCTCGTGTGGAATGTCAAAATCATTGGTTTGTGTATAACGAACCCATCACCGTCGAATCATGTGCATTAGCTGTGTCTGGTTTAGCTATTCAGTTTGGTGATAGCGAAGAGACTGGATCAGCTATGAGTCGCCCGTTTGGAGTTGCTATGTTATTTGCTGGTATAAACGATAATGAACCAGAACTATGGCATATGGATCCATCCGGTACATATACACGGTATGATGCTAAAGCAATTGGTTCTGGAAGTGAGGGTGCGCAACAAAATCTTCAGGTATTATATTTTGACCAATTATTTGTGAAACAATAAAAAAGGATTTATTTTTTATTTTTAGGATAATTATTTAGAAAAAATGGATCTTTCAAGTGCTATTGAATTGGCTTTGGTTACATTGAAACAAATAATGGAACAAAATTTAGATTCAACCAATGTTGAAGTAATGACAATGACACCAGGGAATCTTTTTAAAATGTTGTCTAAAAGTGAAATGGAAGAGTACATTGTGAAACTTCCTAAAAACTAAGAAGTTTTATGTTTTGAAACATCAATTACAATAAATAATTAATTAAATAAAAAAAAAGATTTTTTTTTAAACTTTGTTTCTGACTTTTATTTCTGTTTGTTCCTTTTTTGGCTGGCCTTTTTAGTTTACCTGTTAATGAGTGTCAATAATATATATAATATATAATCTAATCACATATTATAATATGGGGTTTTTCTGTAAGTATTTTTTTTTTCTTAATTATAATTATACATAGGGATAAGAACACATTTAAGGCTTTTAGTATTTATGTGTTTGTTTTCTATTTTTATTCTAAAAAATTCTTCTCATAGAGTAAAACGTTATACAGGCTGAAACAAACAATAAATAATTAAATCAAGATATGATTAATTCATATTTTTTTCATTTATAAAGCATATAATGAAAGTTTTTGATTGTTAAAATTAGTATAATAATATAATATATATATATATAAATGAAACCAATTTAACTTTTAAATTTTTTGTTTTCTTTGTATTTTTAAAAATTATTGAAAGTGTTCAATTAATAATAAAAGTATTATCACAATCAAAAATACATAAAAAAAACATACGACAGAATTAAAATGATATTAATCACTTCCCATTTTATTCATATAAGAAGTGATATAATTATAAAAAAAATAACCAAAAATAAAAAAATTATTGTTAATATTATGAAATAAATTTTTTATTTTTTTTTTTTATAATTTTTAATTTATTCAAAAAAATATTGTTAATCTTCCTTATAATTACGTGATTACGATGATTTGAGTGTTAGAAATTACATAAAATTTGTTATTATTATTTCTCTTTTAATTTGCTTTTAATTTCAATTTATGTAGCAATTTGTGATTTTTTTTTAAATATATAATTGTAATGCATAACTTTATATTTAATTAATATAAAAAGTAATTTCATTTAATATTTCTATAAAAAATATTTTCGATAACCACAAATATATCTATAGGTATTAGGAAAATTGTAAAAAAATGTGATAAATATTACAAATTTCATTAATCAATAACTATAAAAAAAATATTTTCTATATAAACTCAAAATATAAGAAAAATCGTTTATAAATATTTAATTAAAATTAAAAAAAAAACACTCAACTCAAAAGTTATTCTTCATGTGAAAATTTTAATTAATCAAAAAAAATTTTATAAAATGAAAGATTTTCTAATTTTTTTATCTTGACTTAATCTTAATGTTTTTATAGATATATGATTGATCCAAAAGTTGATGTAATTTTTGAGTGCGTTTATACTGAACCAATCCATATTAGCAAAATACAAAAAAAAAATGGAATCCTTTTTGTAAATTGTAAAAGAATAAAAATAAAAATCATTTTACATTTTTGGCAACATTTACGAACAGACCATTTAACGAGTAAAATAATTTGTTTTTTTCCAGAAGTTTACCAGTTTCAATTCTCTATAAAAGTAAAATGTTTTGCTTTTCTTTGGAATAATTTTGATAGAATTGTGGAACAACTCCATTATGGAACTCATTATAATATGAGCTTCTGTTTGGTTTTTTGTGAAAAACATGTTGCATCAGTGTTGTTATTATTGTTGTTCTATTATTTATTTTTAATTTAAACAGAAATAAAATTGTGTATATTTATGAGAATAAATTAAATATGTAAAAATACATATTGTTTATTTTACATACATAAATTTACATTTTTAAATTATAATTACATATATATTGATAATAATACTAAAAAATATAATTTCTTCTTTCTTCACACAATTATTTGGACCATTTATTAATCACTATTATTAAATATATATTAAATAATTAAAAATAAAATTATAAACACTCTATCATAGTTTCTGAAAAGTCAGTCAGAATAGAATTATTATGTTGGTAAAATTAAAAGTGATGTGATATCGTAATTCTATTATCGGAGTATTACAAGTAATCCTAGATAACGTATTATCCCCCTTGGTGTATACGGCCCTTAAAGTACCATTAATAAATATTACCCTTTTTCTTTGTGGTGGCAGAAAAATTGGTTTTAGCGATTAATAATTTAATTTTTCTGTTTTTCAATTTTCATCAATAATTTTATTATATTTACTTACGTATTATTACATCTTTCACTTTCAAATAATTAAATAAGTTTGTACTGTTAAATTTCATATTGCATTTTTTATATTTTTTTATCTTGTTTCATTTCATGAAGTAGATATATTTTTAATTTATTCTTTTAATAATTAATCATTTTTTGTTTTTAATTTTTGGCCAATTTTTCACAAATTATCATCTGTTTCTGTTTCTATTTTGTTTTATGTTTCATTATATGCGTGTCTAAATTAATATAACTGGTTCAAAATATATCTTAACCAACCAGTATAAAAAAGAAAATGTATCTAAAAGAATAATGCAAAGAAAAAAAAACAATCCTCATACTAAAAGAGTGTTACCAAAGATATCAAAATCCCATGAGATTTTTGTTTTGTTTGCGATAACGTAATTAAGATATTAATGAAAGATGATGGTTTTATATATAGAATTTATTTCAGGATGAAATCCTTTCATATTATACACTAATACATTGCCAAATATTTTTCATAAATGTAATAGGCATACATATTGTTCCATATAATATGGTTTTAATTTTAACAGAAATTTATATAGTAATCCATATCCATATACTAACTTCTACTAGTATGAATAACATATACATTTATTTTTATTTTCTGTTATAAATTAAGCGTTTCTAAATACAACTTTGACCATCAGAGTTTCTAAGAGTGAAATTGTTGTTATGAATGTGTTTCCTTACTGTATATAAAAAAAAACAACATCCGTAACTCATTTAACTTCTTTTTTTAATAATAAGAGATAGCTTCCACCAGAAATATCTTTAGTTGACTATTCTAAAATAAAATTTTATGCAATTTTGATGAATTCAAATAATTAAACATTACGTTTTATTTTATAGTAAAGATGCCCTTGGCTTGCCTTTTTTATCTTTATATGTATAGGTATACATTTGTAAACAAAGTTTTTGACCCCGTCAATATATTGTTAAACCAATATTTTTATTAGTGTATCCCCTTTTATTATATGAACAGGTATTGTGTAGGTAGGTATGTATAAGTTGTATGAAGGAAGTAGAAGAAAATAAATTGTTGGCTTTAAAATCATAATATTTTATTTTGATTTCTTTTCCGCTCCAGATCATTGTTGTTGGCCAGATTCACCTTATGTTCAGCATTGAGAATGCATTATTGTACGAAAAATGAAAATGTTATGCAATGAGCGTTTTATTTTATTTAATTATGTTTTCTCTCTTTAAACATAAAATAAATTAGAAATCGCGTGTTTGTTTTATGATTTTTATTTGATGATATATTCTTTTGTTTTCCTCTAAAAAAAAAAACAAAATCCCATATCCAATGAATGCATTTTAATTATATTGTCGCATTTTTTTTTGTTTGATCTTTTCTCAGAGATTATTTTTAAAGATAATAGAAATTTGAAAAAAAAAAAAATGAAAACAGGTAGCATAAAGTTAAAGTTAAAAAATAATAAAGAAATCATCACCTGCTTTTTATAACAGACCAGAACCGAAAAATATTACAATTGCCATTTTTCTTCTTAATTTTTTTTTTGCGTATATAAATCAATTTTGATTGCCGTATCTATATCCAATTCATTTCTTTGTACCTATAGAATAGAGCATCCTATTTTTCTTAACGTAAAACAATAAATTACGTTTATTATTTTCGATCCTCATTTTATTAAATGCTGTTTTTTTTTGTTTTTGGCTAAATAAAAATTTAGAAACTAAACCATTTAAATTTGTGTGTCCTTATGCTCATAATCAAATTTAGCTTAGACATATTTTTTCTCTCTGAAATTATTTGTTGAGCAAATTACAAAATGCATAATATTAAAGAGTCATGCAAATATGGATATGATTATGCTAAAAATATTATCGACTATAGGGATTTTATTATCGGATTTATTAAAACATCAGAAAAAGCAAATATCTTACATTTAATCTTTATTAGACGTCTTTTTAGTATAACTTGACATCATATAGAAACGACAATGATATACATACTTAAACAATGAACGGAATCTTAAGCCGTTACTAAAACAAAAAATGTTATAAAATTCGCATTCTTTATAAAAGTAATTTAGTTTGTAGTTTGTACATATATTAACTATATTTATTGTTTTTTAAAAAAAAAAAAATAACAATAGAACAACAAGAACGAAGAAAAAACTTCGTTCGTCTTGATCTAATTCACGCTTTCTTATAATATACAATAATGATGATTATTATGTTAAGTATTGCTAAGATGAAAATTATAAAATGCAGCATAGACAAAATTCTTTCCACTTCATCATTATATTTTATTTATACTAACTTTTAATTCATTCAATTAAAGTAAAAAAAAAAAAAAAAGTATCATATAAAATGACATATGTTTTTTTTTTCATACAATTAAATTCAGGTGCGTGACAAAAAAAAAGTATCTTTCTTTGACTCCGAAATCACTCTATAACTAAATAAATATGCCATTTAGAAAAAACTTCTCAAAAAAAAAATGTATATTCTCTCTAGTCCAATTTTCACGACGTTGCGTGAGTAGCTCATCTAACACTTTTTTTTTCGGATTCAGAGTTTATTAAGTTTAACTTTTTTTTATACTAAAGTTACATATCTTATATTTTATTAATAATTATTCTCTATTATTTAAATTATTTTTGGGAAATTAGGAAATGTTTTGAGTGAAAATTATTAATCATTTTTATATAAATTATGTAAAAGAAGACAATAACAAAATAATATTATATTATAATTAGTAATAAAGGAAATCATAATATACAATATTACAGAGCAGAATCGGATACTTTTGTATATTTATATGTACAATAGTTAGTTGTTCAATTTTGTTTTAATTTAAAGTAGATTTAATGTAAAGTCAAATTATTTTCTATCTTTGATGACGTCCTATTATTTATATCATATAATATCTGGAATTTTCCAATACAATTCAGCTCTGGTATTATTACGCAAACAAATTGATATAAATAGAAAATCTAAAAATGAAAAATATAATAATAACAATATTTATTTGTTGTTGAAATTGGAACTTCATATTTTCTAATTCTCACATATTTTGCATTATGGAATAATTTTTATAAAATATATAAATAAAATGGAACTTTTGTAATATATGTATAAATCGTTTATTTGATTTGTAAATTAAAGATTATAAGGTTTTAAATATTTATTATTATAATTTAAAATAAAAAAAAACACAAAATCACGATCAAAAAGTTTAAAATTCAAAGTGAAAAGTATAGAAAAATCACCAATTTTATATTGAGAAATTTTGCATTTTATTTCACCATAATCTGTTGGTTCATTTTTATAAGCGCTATACGCGCAATTTAATCGATTTAAAAAAAAACATTTTAATTTCATAAATATCGATCAAAAATTGTATTTTTGTTCTAATTTCTCAAATCAATTTCTTCAATTATAATGATTTAGATTTGGCTTTATTACATGATTTTTTTTTGTGATGGAATTTAATTTAGGCTAAATTTAATTTTAATTTATTTCTTAAAATTTGTTCAGTTTAAATTTATACTTTTCAAATCTAATAAATCTCAATTTACGTTAAATTAAAAGATAATTGATTCAAGGATGAAAGAAAGAGGAATTTTACAACTGATGATTGTCTTAATTATCCTTTGCTTAGGAATTATTATATTTACGATGTTATAAGTATAATTATATTTTAAAGTATTGGCATCTAACACATGAAATAATAAAATAGGTAGGTATATATGATCCTTAATGAAATTGACCAATTTATTATTTTAGTGCAATGAACATTCTCTATTTCCTCTTAAACTGAGATCGTAACCACTTAATTGCAAATGATATATTCTGTCACTTTTGTATAAATACTTTCTACAAGTCTATATAAGGATGTATTCAGCTTCACTGTACTTATGCATTAAGTATAAGAATTTATATTAATTACATTCACATAAATGTGCTCCAGTTTTTTCAATTTTAAAAACAAATAAAAAAAATAAATATTAAAATGAGAGAAATATATAAAGTTAACGTCTGCTTCTTTAAAATAACAATTATTTCAAAATATGTCGAATGAAATCTTAATTCAGATTGTGATTGATCGGCGGTGGCAAAGGAAAGCAAATTTCGGTCAAAATCATTTGAGTCTTTCTCTTTAACATGATTACGAAATTAATAACGTTTATTTGATTTTTTTTTGGTTGAATCTTTCACATGTTATATTATTATTATTATTATGATTATTAAACGCCCTTTTAAAGACAAACATTATTAAAGACGTGTTCATCCGTGTATGTATGTTTACGCACGACAATTTATAAGAGTCACATTTTCACATTTTCTCACTCAACACACAATATTATTAAAACAAAATTAGACTTTTATATATTAAAACTTTTGCAAATCGACTTTTTTATTATTATTATTTTTTTTTTTTTGTGAATAACAAATATGAACAACGAACTTATGCAATACTTTCTCTGATCTCCGATTGTAATGTAAAGGTATATAAGATGCCCGTTTGGTTATACATTATATTATCATTCTGAATGTGGATGAGAATGTAATTTATAATATTATGTTTTTCATTTTTTTATGCCATTTTTTTTTTCTTTTTTACAATTTTCATTCAACTCTTTCATGTTATAATCCAATTTACTCTATATCGACCGACTGAGACTCTATACACTCGACACTCACAAAAAAAAAAAAACAAAATTAAATTAAATAAGAACAACGAAAAGTTTCGTAATTCTTTTTATATACGTATGTATATATACTTGAAAGTTGAATGCTAAAAATTAATTTGAATTTTTAAAATTCAAGTACACCATCTGTATTCAATTTTTTTTTTTCAGGCAAGTATATAAGTTTGAAACTTCTAATTTTTTATTATGTACTAATTGCCACATTATTTAAATCAATTAAGATTATAGGGTGTGTGGGCGTTATTATAATATACTTGAAAAAAATAAATAGTAGGTACTCCATAAATAAATGTGCTTTTAAATGAATAGAAATTAAACCCTCGTTAATAATCTACATTTATGCAAGAATAATTTGATAATACAATAATGATATTATTCGTCATTTAATCATTTAAATAATTAAATATTAAATATTTTAATAGTATAATTATCTGTTAGAATAAGTAGACAATTAATAAATAAGATTTTCTATATATTTAAAATTGTCTTTTACCAAAACAATTACTAGAGATAAAACGTCATTAAATTGTTTTAAATAATACCAAAAGTTAGCAAACTTTAAATAAATTTGGATTTCTATAATAACAAAAGTTTAATAAAAATGTCAACATAAATATAATAAAGCTTAATTTATTACACGTTTAGCGTTAAATAAATATTTTTTTTTATAATCTGTTCAATTTCAATTTTCTCTATAATATTTATAAAATATTTATTTAGGGTCCATTAACATTAGTCTATCTAATAAAAATTTTACAGAGTTTTTTCTTCCTATTTTTATATATTCAATTATTTATGGTATCTAATGAAGATCATTGTACAATTAATTAAAACATTCATATAGTTTCAAAGTTTTTGTTCAGAATACAAAAAAATAAATATATAATTTTTATATAAAAAAAAAATAATTTAAAAGCAGAAAAAATTAAGAAGAAGAAAATAATAATAATTTTTTTTATATACGTGAAAACCATAAGCATATAGTATTAAATTTGTGTGCTCTCAACCTCTTATATTACGTTATGGTACATCGTTTTTTCGAGCGAAAGTTATACCTACTCGCGGCGTATAATATTATTTTATTTTTCTTTTATATAAATTTTTAGAATGGTGGGGAATCTCTATCTATTTTTGGAATCATATATATAGTGGCGAAGCGCCAGTTTTTAATCAGTACCTACTTTTGGTCTCGCTTGTTCTATAAACTTTTAGCTCAATATGCGAATGGTATGTGTTTTTTTTATTCTTCTTAAAATTTTTAATAATATTTTGTATAATTATTTATTTTGGATTATTATTGTTTATAAAAAAATAAAACAAAGTGCATTATGATAAAAGTGATAAAAAGAAAAAAAAGAGAAAATGGATAATTATTACCAATCTATATAAAAAGTTACATATATAAAGTAAACATCAATAACGTCCCAATTTTTGTTTTATATTTTTAATTACAATATTGAAAAATAGTAATAAAAGAAAATCGTGTGCATCTAAATCCTATTCACAATTTTTCAATGTTGGAAACAATAAAAGTGTTTAATTAACTAATGAACAACATTTTTAAGAATTTTTTATTATTGAGTTTCCGATACAGTTTATTATCGCAACATTTTAAAATACTATAATTTTCTACTCAAATAATTGGAATTTGCAATAAAAGTATCATTATAATTATATAGTGAAAATAATTATACCAAAATAATAACAGATAATTAAATTTAAGAAATTATTATTAAAGTGAATTAAATCTATTGTTTTCTTTTTTATTTTCAGATAATAATTCCTTGTTGTCTTGCCCTTTTGGTGGCATCAGTCACATGTAAGGGTACTGCTACTGAGGAGAAGAAAGTAGAAAAAACAGCTGAGCCTGCTGCATCTGCTGATGAATCACAAAATCATGAAAAACGTGGATTACATCACTCAATTGGTGATTATGGTGGACATGGACATGACTTTGGTGGACACGGACATGACTTTGGTGGACATGGACATGACTTTGGTGGACATGGACATGACTTTAGTGGACATGACTTCAGTGGCCATGGACATCAACAACAAGAACATCATCATCAACCACAACATCATCATCATGAACATATCAAAACAATTACAATTGAAAAGAAAGTACCAGTACCATATACTGTAGAAAAACGTGTTCCATACACTGTTGAAAAGAAAGTCCCATATGAAGTTAAAGTATCTGTTCCACAACCTTACACTGTAGAAAAGAAAGTACCATACACTGTTAAAGAATACGTTAAAGTGCCAGTACATGTTCCACAACCCTACACAGTCGAAAAGAAAATCCCATATGAAGTTAAATATCCAGTTGATAAACCATATGAAGTCAAAGTATTAGTTCCACAGCCCTATACTGTTGAAAAGAAAGTACCATATGAAGTTAAAGTTCAGGTGCCACAACCCTACACTGTTGAAAAGAAAGTACCATACCCAGTTAAAGTTGAGGTTTTAGTACCAAAACCATACACAGTCATCAAGAAGGTACCATATGAAGTTAAAGTACCAGTTGATAAACCATACAACGTATATGTTGACAAACCATACCCCGTTGAAGTAGAAAAAAGGTATCCAGTTGTTGTTGAAAAGAAAGTACCATATGAAGTTAAATATCCAGTAGACAAACCATACAAAGTAGAAGTTGAAAAACCATATCCAGTTGAAGTTAAAGTACCTGTACCACAGCCCTATACCGTTGAAAAGAGAGTACCATATATTGTAGAGAAACCAGTACCATATGAAGTTAAGGTTCCAATTGACAAACCTTATGCAGTTTACAAAGAAATTAAATTACCATACCGTAAGGAAGTTCCAGTAGCAGTACATCAACCTGTTCATGCACCAGAACATCATCACCATCAGACTCACCATCAAACTCACCATCAACCAGCAGAAGAAGCTCATTCGTATGTAGCATCATCTTCTCATCATGATCATCATCATGATCAACACGAATATCATCATTAAACACTCTTTATCAACTTTTTGTTTTTGTTAAATTTTTTTTTTCTTCATTTTATTAAATAGGTTCCTTTTCCTTTATAAAATTTCTTATTATGCAAATTTCAAAGAACAACAGCAAAAAAAAAAACTCAATGAAGTGAAAGAAGAAGAATACTATGATGAAGATAGAAAACATAACGGTTGTTCGGACACTTGAGTATAAAAAAAATAAGAATAAAAAAAAAAAAACTAAACACCAATATAAATCTTCTCATCCATCATCTTCTCTCTAACTCACGGAAGTGTCCAAATATATATATATATATATATATATATATATATATGCAAAGATTTACCTGAATTTTTGTTGTTTGTTACTTTATTAATTGCAGTGAACCAAAACATAAATATTAATAATAATAAATTACGAAAAAAAAAAAATTTATAATAAAAGAAAAAAGAAAGAAATACACATTAGTATAGAGAGAGATAAAAAAAAACCAGAAAAAGAAAAGATTTAAAATTCTGATGATTCCGTCTTAAACATTTTTAATTAATGCACCGACGCGCCAATAGAGAGTTGCAATTTCTTTAAACTTTTGCTATAAAAAAATTATGTTTTTATTTTTATTTTTATAGCAACATTTTGTGATGTTTAATTTATAGGACGATTTGTACTCTTTTATAGCAAAAAAAAAACACAAATTATATTTTTTTATAATAAAATTATATTTTTCTTTTATTTTTTGATTTTTTTTTCTTCTTCTTTTTCTTCTATTTTTTCTTCTCTATTCAAAATATGCAAATTTATTAGAAACAGTTTGCAATAATATAGATGATTATAAAGAAGTTGTATAGATTTATAGTTTGTTTAAAGTGAAATGAAAAGTTAATCTTGAAAATCAGGTTTATTTGTTTTTCAAATAATATTTTCTCCTTTCCATCAAAATTTAATAAATCTAATTTAATGGAATAAAAAACAAAATCGAATATATAACAAGAAGAAAAAAAATCTAATAAACACAAACAAACAAACAAACAAACAAACAAAAAAACACAAGAAAAAATCGCCTAATTTCCAAATTGACTGTTTTTTTTTTTAATGAAGTCCAAAGAAAGAAAAAGAAGAAGAAAAATATAAAAGCTTTCTAAAAAAAAAAAAAACTATATTAATAATTTTCACTTTGGGTTTTTTAACAAACACGAAATCTATTTTGAGGTTAATCAATAAATCATATAATTAATGTATGTACATATTATTATAATACGTTAATATGTTTCTGTTTTCTGTTTTCTGTTTTGTTTCTAACTTCTTATTTTATTTGGTTGTTTTTTTTTTACTACTACTACTACTAACTACTTTTTGTTTTTAAAAAGTAATTCAAATTAATTGACTTTTAAAGAAAAGAAAATATATAAAAAAAAAATAACAAAAACAAAAACCTTAAAAACAAAACACGGAAATTATTATATAAAGAAAATATTGTTAATATTTCAATTTCACTTCCTATAAAAAAAAAAAAAAAAAATAAAAAAAAAAAATATAAATTCCGGTTTGGCGCGCCAGTTATTTACCGTGGTCATACACTGAAATATCTACGATTATATACATATATGTTTAATAATTGCCAATTATTAAAGTTACTATATATAATTTTCACAGTTTTAATAGAAGTTTAAGTTAAGTCATTGCACTTTTATTTAACAGTTGACAAAGAATGTTAGAATATTTTATTTTGATGTGATTTTTTTGTATATAAATTCTCTATCAATTTCTCAATATTCAAACATTATAAATAATATGCAAAGTGTTTTTAATTTAATAAATATAAAAATTATTATTGCATAACTGATAATGTGTTGAAATATTATAATACCTAATATGAACTAGAAAATTTATAATAACAAAAATTTTTATATTGATTAAATTAAAAACAGAAAAAAAAATAATACTGCGCTTTGAAATAAAACAAAAACATAAAAAAAAATGTAGGTAGGTATGTAATTATATAATAATATTTACTCTATAATTTAAATTTAAGGCTGTTTGTTTTTTTTTTGTCTTATAGTGAAGAACTTTCGTTCATTTTGAAATTATACTTATTGATTAATCCAAATTAACTTTCGATTATATATTGTTTTGTTTCTTCAAAATATTTAAATTAGTTTAAATTTCAAATAAATACTTAAAATATATTTTCAGATTTCATCTCAAAATTTACAGTAGAAGATCTTCAATCTAAAGTTTTTCATTACATGAACGTATAGAGTGTATTTTTTTGCAATATGAAACGAATGAAATTCAAACAGCTGTTCAATAAATAATTTTATATTAAAATAGAAATTTTGATTTCTTATAATTTAAAAGTTAATGGCTCAGTAAAATCAATTAAATTCTCTGACTAATTACCAGTACAAAATAATGAGTTTATCTTTGTAACAAATAAAATATAATAATTGTTTATTTTTAATTTTACGTGAGGTACATGTTATGCTTCGATTAAATCAACATTTTTACTTGTATTTATATATAAAATCTCTAATTTATATATAAATGTAGGTTTGTGGTGTTTTCGATGTGCTATAGAGAAGAAGAAAAAATTTAAAATACAAAAACTGGATTTTGGAATCAGTTTCTATCGTTTTGTTGAAATCATGTATAATTATAAATATTTTTTATTTCTCCATCAATCACTCATCCTATATATTTTTTATTAATGTAAACTTTATATAATATTTATGTATTTCCGTAGTCATAGGTAAGTTCCGCAAAATTTCTTTAATTTTAAAATTCATAATATGTTTAGTTTAATTATGGTAAATTAAACAAACGATACAACAACACAAATGTGCGGTCAGTAGCTTATGCCCGATATTTATCTTGTTTAATTAAATTTATAGGCATATATTATATGGATATATATTTATATACATATTTACGTTTTTAAACTCGTGAAAAAATTAAATATAAAATGTGTTGTTTTTTGATGAAATTTTTTTTCTAAATTTTAAACTTTATTTGATTCCCACGGTTGTTCTTATAATTTTTGTTGTTATTTATACTTACTCCTTTTTCTCTTTATAATTCCCGGTACTTTTATAAAAAAATAATTAGATATTATTCTTTGACAATCGCATGTCATCAGTTCACATATTAACAACAAATACAACATAATACAAGCAGCTTGTAAAAAAATCTTATCGCTGCTTATCAGAATGACACAGTAAAATATTAAATTTTCTATAAATAAATCCAATTAGAATTGTGTCAAAACTTTTATATTATAAGACTTAAGTACTGAAGGGTGCAAATCAAAAATTTTCAAACATGAACGATTGTCGGAGATTATGGTGTACACAGATTTAAAGGATTACCTCAAGGGTGGATTTTTTCCATTATAAATTATATCAGTATGATATGATACACATATATATATGACTTACAAAAATCAATTTCTAGAAAATGCATTTTTAAATATTGCGCAAAGAAAATATTATAAAGTTAAATACAACTTACTTTTTAAATCAAAAATGTTTCAATTTCTTTTTATACAAATACAAGTATATAATATACCTGTAACCCTTATACTTATTTTATTTAAAAGTATGAAAAAGTCCCGCTGTGCTCTTCTATTATTAAAGTTTTAGAGTTCACACTTTAATTTAAACGTAATGTTCCGTGAAACTAACACGAATATTATTTATATATTATATTTCTCTATTATAATAATACATTATTATTTAAAAAGGGAATCTGATTTTAGTTTGTATATAGGATAAGATTTAACCGCAACAATAAAAAAAAATTATATTAGTTGTCAACAGTTAATATATTACCCAAACGATAATTGTTTCAACATATGTGTTATTTTCATGATTTTATTTGTAGGACATACTTAAGTTTGAGGGTAATCCAAATATTTGTGATTCAATCTGGTATACAAAAAAAAATGAATGTATTGTAATTATGATGTTTTAGTGCAGATAATCGATTAAAACAAAAAAAAAATTCATAAATGGCTGTGAAAGTGTTAATTATATAAAAAAAAAATACGCCAGAACGAATTCAATTGTTTTAAATATATTTAAATTATTCGCCTTAAAGTCTACTTCAAAGTATACACAAAAAATAACTCTTTTTTACGTTTTTTTTCTTGTTGCTCATTTCAATCTTCATTAATTTTACAATCGTTAATCAAAATTGATAAATGATAACCAAAATTGATGTAGGAATGAATAAAAAAAATGATTCAATAATTTATAATTTCTTTAACAAAAAT
The DNA here is from genome assembly GCA_963082725.1 of Pedicia rivosa. Classification (NCBI taxonomy): domain Eukaryota; kingdom Metazoa; phylum Arthropoda; class Insecta; order Diptera; family Pediciidae; genus Pedicia; species Pedicia rivosa. The sequence goes on from OY720154.1 coordinate 26,970,890, forward strand.
CTGTTTAATTCGAAAAAAAAACTATTTAATTTTTTTTTATTTAGTGAAAATTAAACGTAAGTACATGAACAGGAAGTTTGCTTTAATTTTTTATATATATATGAAGAAAAAGTCATATATGTATGAGAAAGTATGTAGAAATTGAAAAGAAACGACGAGTCTCTAAAAAATATACTAATTTGAAAAGGTCACACCAAGAACAAACAACTATTGGACTGACTTCATATAATGAAATCAAAGTTTGACATTTAAATCTATAATTAGAATTCGTTATAATTATATGTAAAAGGTATAATATACACGCTAATCGAATATAATAATTTCAAAATATATACTTTAGTGTAAGCGAATAGAATAATAAATTAAGAATTTCTTCGTAAAAAAAAAAAAATATTAAAATTATACGTAATAACCACCCTCAATTTGGACTGTTACCATAATAATGAACATTTTTTTAACACCAAATGTTTGTTAAATTCATATATGCATATAAATCGTATTAAATTATTATAAATTCAGTTACTATAATATATTACAGTAACATGTATTTTGAAATCAATTACAATTTTTAACAATAGAATGTAAATAGATAAACTACGGTCACCAAGCGAATCCGAATATTTATCAATGTGGTTGCTATTTTGTTGACTGATGATAGTGAAGATGATTTTTGTTTGGTGTTTATTTAAGGGTGATAAATACAATGCACATATATTCGTTAAACAACCCCATCAGACATCATATTTTCATTTGAAATGAAGGGTGATTTTATTTGTATATAATACAGTGCTCATGTTGATATGCAATAAATATATTTTGTCAAAATAATCTAAAGATATCATATGATTCAAGTGGCTGTATTATATATAGAAGAGGGTTGTAAGAGTTTTATATAATTTTCATATTGTGTCAATACGAAGTGTGTTTTCTATTATAATTGTTTTGATTACAGGATTATGATATAACATGGATTACTCAAATGTTTACAATGTGAAAGGAAATTATTTCAAAATGATATTGAAAGTGTGTTTCTTAACTATTTTTGAATATCCTTCGTGTAACATAAATATTTGGTAAAATTTCCTTTATTAATTATAAATAGTAATAATTTAATTATTACTCTATTACGTATATAAGTTATGTTTGTATATATGCATACCTATACCCTTTACCAATAACTATGCATACGTACTACTTGCATAGATATTTTATTTAAAAATAACATATCATCATAAACTCAATAAAAATAAATAAATACGAAAATAAATTCGGTTTGTAAATTATAGAAAGAAAAGTCTCAAATTAAAATAATGTAAAAATTTACAACCTTAAACAAGCAGAAATTTTTATATGTTGTTCTGTTCAAGGAATGGTGTTACACATAGTAATGTATTTTCTTGTTTATTTTATATACTTTATGTAAGTGTATGTTAAAGAAGGAACCTTAACCTATATAACTATACCTCTAACTATATAAATATGCTTGCATATTCTTTGTTTATTATAAAATCGAACATCAATCGATTACTTATTCAATAGGTAATCAAATCATAAACTGAAATATTCAAGGCTGAGCTTTTTTCTTATGCTCTTTTCAGATATGCTATGTGTGGAAATAATTATGCCTTCAAGTATATAATTCTTCATATATATAAGTGATGATTTTTTGTTCGGTTGAGGACCAAGTAAAATTATAAATGCAAAGAAAGATAATTACGTAAATAGGAGTTATATATACATATCAATAGGGGAATTATATAAGAATGTGCGTATATAATATAGGTACATACATATATACATATATATGCAACTATATATTTTTATCTTAATTAATAAACGGTATTTTCTATGAAAAAGAATTTATCATCTTATCAATATTCGTTAAACACTTTACAATCATATAATTAATTTGACCCAATGAAATGAATTTGTTCTACACGAAACATATTAAAACAATTGAACGAATAGCACTTAAACACACACACACACACACATATTTTTTTTTTATTCTTTTAACCTCATTCCTTTTTATCCCTTTATTATCTTATCACAACAAGACATCACTCGTTTTGCGTTTAAGTTTTTGACTTCATATTATAGTCAAAGACAGACCTACCAGGACATTTATATAAATTAAATATTGTCTAAAGTAACGAAAAAAAATAAACCAACCACAAAAAAAAGATCCATTATTAAACAACAAAAACTATATATAAAACAATAAGAAAGACAAAAAAAACTGTTGTAATTTCGGCATCATTTTGCCCTTACATAATTCAAGGGTGGAGACATAATTCAACATTTTCATCATAGTATACATAACATAAATGCGTGCCATTTGATGGCAGGTGTATCCTTTTTTACATCCTTTTTGTTTTTGTTGGATTTTAGCTTTTCAGCTTTTTTTAAGTATGAAATTTGTATCTTAAACGTCGTATTCATATATCAATGATATATAAGTGTATCTGTATATGTTTTAAAATTTTGACATACCAATATAATAAGAATTTTCAAGGTCCAAAATGAGACACGAGACATATTTTTTACACTGAACTAAGTGTAGAAAAAGCTTCGGCAAGGTGTTTTTAAGGTGTTTTTGATCCTTAACCTTATTATGGGATGAGATCAAACAACAATATCAATATTCTAGAACCCCATATAAATTTTGGTAATACAAATAAATTTTTCTTTTTTTGTAAAATTCCAAATATATTTGATCTTCTAATTACGAGAAAAAGGTAGAAAATATATATTAAATTTATATGTTTTATATTGTTAGCAAAATAGAAATAAAATTCAAAGAAAAGAAACAAACAAAATGTCAGAATTTTGTTTTATTTGCTTTTAGCTATAAGACCTTTTGCCACATCAGGTAAATTGATATATATATAAAAAAAGCATTTAAAACGTTCTCACAATCACTATAATAATAAAAAAAAAAAAAAACTAAAACACAAACAAGTTTCCCGCCTAATTAAAAAGACATAATCGAATTTCAATTTAATATAATTTTTCAATATTTGTAATCCGAAGAGACAACGATCATTTTTCAATTTCAAAAATAGTCGCGGTTCCTCGTACTTAAATATCGTTTTATATTATTGAAAAAAAAATCCAAACATTTTTTAAATCGTTTTTTCTTCTTTCTTTTTTTTTTTGTTTATATAAAATATTTTTTTATATTTATATTTATTTTTTTTTTTTGAGTTTCTAATCTAGCATTCACGCATTTCAATAAATATAATATTATATATATATATTGAGAGAAAATTGTTTGACTATACAGCTTCTTAATATACTCAATATACTTTAAGTGTCTCCTCGATGAATTGGATAATTAAATTTTTGTCTTTGATGGTGGCGCGTGATAAACGCGGTTCTAGAGGTGTGAAAAATGAGTTGTTGATGATATTCAATACAATTCTGGTTATGGTTTCTATTGAAATAAATTGATGTGATTATTTAGTTTTAGTGAATTTGAATTTTTTAACCAGTTTACGATGACTTAAGAACGGGAATTGTTTTTTTTTTTTTTACTTCAAAGTAAACTATTTGTTTTTTTTTCTATAAATAAAGAAAAATGTCACATTCTTAAGTATAGTTTGTGATAAAGTTATTGATTTGTTTTTAAAGAGGTTATATCTTTGCGGTTTTTATATAAGCTAAATTTTTTTTTTTTAGATATGCAGATTTAAGTTAAGCGATCCTTCTAAATATCAATTATTTATATGAGTGAACCTGTACCTATAAGTGCAATTCGAATTCTTATTGTTAGATCCGGTTCATAGTACTTTTTGTGTAAGAACAGAATGAATTTGAAATCAGCATATAAATAATTGGGAAAAAAAATAATTTGAAATTCCTTTATAATGTAAAATATCTCGATTATTTGGTTGTTTTCATTTTTATAGATTTAAACATATATGAATATAATCAAATATTTACGTTTGTATAAAACTTTTCAAAAATATATTCCTAATTACTTCTTATATTTTAAAGAGCACGCAATCTTCACTTTTATTCTTCATGCTCCAATTTATATATTATATTATTAAATGTGATTTCTGCAATGACGCAAAAAAATATATATATTAAAGAAAAAAATTCGTTGAATAAAATTACAAGTTAGTTTTGTTGCTCGTCTAAAGAAAAATATTATTTCCAAAAAAATATATAAAACTAAATTGCACCTTTTATACACGTTAGCTTGATGATATGCGTCGTCCCATGAAATTGACCATAAGAAGTTATATAGGACGACTATAACAGCAAAAAAAAAAGTAATACTTAGCCAAAAGCCATTTAGCTATCTTCAGGGCGCTTTTATGAATTTAATGTAAAAAGTATAAAAAAAAAGAAGATACCTTCACTAAATAGCGATTATGACAAATACGCAATTATGCAAATGAAAAAATCGCGCATATAGACAGAAACATTTTACGGCAATCAATTTTGATATATAAATACATTTTTTTTGTATATCTTTTAAATTATCCTACGGGCATTGTCTACCTTTATTATATAATCTATATATACATATATGTATACACTGACCAAACATTAAGTTCGTCAAACTTCTATAATATTCCTTATAAAACATTTTTTTTTACCTCTATACAAATTTCTAATAAATATGAACACTTAAATGTTCAGTGATGTGTTTTTAGGAAATGGAAAAATAAAGTTTGTGTTGTGCATCAAAAATAAAAGTAAATGATATTATACCATTGCAATTGGACACACAAAGTAACAACACCATATAAAAATATTAGAACGATTGATGAACCAAGTTTGATGAACATTTTTCCTTATCGTTAAAAAGTAATTATTACTTTTACATCAACATTACATGATGAAAATGGGACAAAAAAAATATATATAAACCGTTTAAAATTTAACGGTAAATAGAGACTTCAATTTTTGGTATATAGAAAAGAACAAATAATTAGAATTATTGATTTAGAATGATCAAGGAACAATAAATTGTTTCTTTATTTTCATACAACAGCTCCAGTTTGTCTGTAAATACTTTAGAATTTTAATTTACACCCGAAAATCCATTAATTTAGATTAATAAGGCAATCATGACAATTTTAAGGCCAAAACTACTATTATAAGGAGGTAAACTCTTCAAAAGTATTACAAAGTATTTATTGAGTCAACAGGACTGAATCCTATTTGACTTACCAATGCATAATATATTCCAATGACCTAATAAAAATATTATAACTTAAATTGAATATAACATCTAAGACATCTAAGACATCTAAGACATCTAAAACATCTAAGACATCTAAGACATCATTACATAATCTCATTGATAGAAAACAAAAAAATATAATCAATATTTTATTTTGACTTCTTTACTTCATCACTGATGTATTCGATTAATTTTACTTTATTTTTAAAAATTTTAATTAACTTTTGTAGTTAGGCATAACTTAAATACATTTACTTGAAAATATTGAATAATATAAATCGTTTGAGGCTGAGGCTGCCTATAATCTCCGTTCAAATTTACAATCAACTACATTTTTAATTAAATGTTATTTATATAATTTAAATTTTAAAAATATTAATAATTTTGATCAATTGAGGAAGTAAATGTTAAATAAATTTACAAGACTTATTTAAATTTAATTATTTATAATATTCGTTAAGTTAACCGTTTACATATATTGGTAGAAAATTTCTAAAAATATTTCCACTAAAAACGAACAATTTAATTTACAGCTTTAAAGTTGTTACAGTTTTAGTTGTAAAAAGAATAACTGCTCTAGTTTCTAAATATGGACGTACATTATATAAATAAATCCCATTTTCCATTAAATTTACTTTTTTAAGAGTTGATAATGGTAGTGGGATACTGCGTAGTTTATTTGTACAATAGCAAAAGCTCTCGAGATGCCTTTTAAATATTTACAAATATATATAAATACAAAAATTCATATATTCAACCCTATTTTATAAATTAAAAAATTTTACATTTTCATTATGAAAATTTAATACATAAAAAGAAAATGAGTGCCAATGTCAAATGCATAAATAAATTGTTTCGGTTATTGAAGAATAATTATTCAACTTAATTATTTACCATCGTTGTCACGTCAGAAAAATTAAAATTATTTTTCGATTGACCGAAAAAAATAATTATGTAAGTAATAATGTGAAATTTAGTGTTGATATTAGGCCTTGCTAACCGAAACTTTGTATATATATAGCGAGTCTAATTCGTATGCATATATATAATCGACGAGAATATTTCAGGTTGGCAAAGTCTGGTTTACATAACACAAAATTATTCGAAAGCTGCGACACAAATATTTTATATTATTTATATACATAATATTTGAGTGACGGTCGAAGGACGTTTATATAGAAAAGAAAATATATACCTAAGCATGAGAATAAGTATTGTTCATTAAAGAAATGGGGTTGAAACCCAAAAAAAAAAAAAAATAGGACACGCATTTTTTTTTGTTTAAATATAATTTATTCCGTTAACTTTATACATAACTCAAAGTTTACGCAGTTCTGGAAATTTTATCCTTTGTCAGAAAAATGTTTTTTTTTTAACAGAAAAATACATTTAAGCTGGAAAAATTCTTTTAAATAATTAAAAGAGATTTTTAAAGTTCTTAACGATATGATTTCAGTTTTAAGAACAAAATAAGAAAAATTATCAAGATCAAAAATTTAATTAACAAAAATTTTTTATATAGCCCTACAGCAATGTAAGAATTTACAACAAAATTTATGAATGTCAAATAATGACAGTTACCATCATTACCAGGTGCTTTTTACACGTTATGATTGGACGTACGAGTTTAGTATAGGGTAATTTTAAATAATTAGATTTATTAGATGCCGTTTTCTTATGTATTTTTCCTTAAAGAAAATACATACTTTTTCCCTCGTTTTCAACCCTCATTTGAGATAATTTTTTTACGATATCATCGCATCACAGGCTTATCATTCAATTCCACATTTTTATCCTTTTTCAAGCCGAAGCATACAAAAACCAATTTACTTTTTTTTAATTGTCATAAAATGAATGAAGAATTTTTTTTTTTTGGTTTAATCAATTTTTGGTTTTTTCCTAAAGTATTATAATAAAAGGGAAAAAAGCTTTCGCTTTATGTATGCGAATGGAGAATGTATCTATATACATAAAGATCGCGCGCGTGCTAAATTTGAACCTGAACCACAATTATAGATTTTCGATTGGTTTAAAAAACTTTCCGGAGGTTTCTTCACGATTGGTGCAGAACACTGTTACACTCCGCCCATTAAACAATATTGTGGTCACGTGTCAGCCGCAGTGGCAAAGAAAATAATATATGTTTGTTTCTTTCTAACCTGAAAACATTTTAGAAAAATAATTCAAATTATTTTTTGAACAGGAAAACTAAAATGCCGTTTTATGTAAAGGAGTGTGTCAAAAGTGTGCCCAAAAATATTTTTGCTTTGGTTTTCTTTTTCCTATTTTTCAAGCGGTAGAAGTATTCTTGTTTTTTCATTTTTTTATTACAAATATTTTTAGTTACTTGCGAAGTGTATGAAAACAACTTTATAAACTAGTATACGATATTTCTTATGAATATTTTTAGGTGTATGAACGAGAATCTCACTTCGATTCGCTTTTAAAATACCATACCAAGGCGCAAACGTTTCGCTTATTTTTATGCTTCGCTAATACAGTTTATGCTACGCCTCTATTACATTTGCTCACTCTTACTACTGTAAATAATATAATATTGTACTCTTCATTTAATCACTCAACTAAAAATATATTTAACCGCACACAAAATTCAATAATAAATATATATTCCCTCTTCTGTCGTTATTACTAATTTTTTTTGAGATTTTTTTCTTTTAGTCTGCAACTCAGTGTTGATGTTGATGGTTCGAAAAGTCATTTAGTTTTATGTGTTTTTTTTTGTTACGGTATAAACGGTGGTTATGGTATATCTATTTATAGTGATTGATTGATGATAATTAAAATTCATTAACAACAACAACAAATTTTTTTAAACATTTAATTTGAAAAAACCAAAAATAGTGTTTCTAAAAGGAAAAAAATAAAATGCGTTTTTTCATAAAAAAATAAAAAGTGGATTGTGCTTTTCCTATATAAATAATGTTTTTTTTATTGAATGAAAAAGGTAAGATTTTGTGATTTAAAATAAAAATTTTTATGTTCCTTATTTTTAAATATAATATTTAATCCCACCCACAGTTAATATTCTTTTTATATAATAATTATATTAAATTAAATCTTCTCTTGCGCATCTTTTCATAAATATTTTCACCCCTATATTTAAAAAAAACCCGCCCTTAAAATGGTAGTAAAAAATTTTCTTTTTGGCAACAAAAAACGGAAATTAATTTTCACTTAGTAGATTATTTCATTAAATGCATATTTATTTGCTGTGAATTTTTAATTAAAATCTATATGGATGTTTTAATAACTTGTTGCATTATTAATTATATAGGCAAAAAGTTTATAAAATGAGTTAAGTGAAGTTTTGAATTTCATGGAATTTATAAAAAAATTTAAGGATGAATTTTACCATAGATTTAGGATCTTATAGTATATTTCTTTCAGTGCATGCACTTATTGAAGGTATATTGATATGGATATTTTTCATAGATATCGTAATGAAAATATTTATAAGAATTGGTTCTGTAGTCACTCAGTGGTATCATATAAATATCAGATTGGTTCGTTTTGTCGCTACCCTTATTTGGTAATGTCATCAGATAATTTATATATACAACATATACAAAAGCAAAACAACAAGTTTGATGAAATTTGCATAATTAAGGGTATATAGTATTTAACCCATGTTTTGATTTTCAATTTTTCCCCCTTTTATTTCAGTTAAATGCTACACCGAAAATGTAATTTTATTTTATAATTAAATCACTTTGTTGCACGCCATCCCACACATAATATAAAATATTTATATACACAATTATTACAAAAATATTGATATTTGTTAATAGACTTACCTTATAAAAGTATAATATAAAACTTCTTCGTAGAAATGTGCGCTGTTTGTTAGCTTCATAAAATTTATCTTAGTCTTCCTGAATTTAGGATGTTACATAATAATTGAATAACATAACTTTATATAATTTAAGTCATTTTTGGGGTTAATTATAATTTTATTTTACGACCTTTAATTTATAAAATATTCTTTTTAAAATAATAAAAACATTCTCGTATAACATTTCAACACTTTTGGTAAAATATATACTGCATATTATGTGCGACGTAAGTTTGTAGTTTATTAAATTATTATAATGTCCGGCATAGTACGACGTAAATGTCACTCCGAAAGAGCATATTCTCGAATACATCTTTCGATCATAGACATTTTTAATTTCTATGATTTTCAAAGAATTTGCTTGTATATAGCTTTGCACTTATATATGTACGATGTACATTGTACCTGTACTGTACATTATAATTTTTATAGTTTATTGTGAAACTATATATTCGTTTTGTTTAAGTACTGAAGTTAAGAAAATTATGTATGTAAGCAAAATAAATAAATTGGTTGCGACTATTGATAAATATATTCATAATCTATATAAGTATATAAACTATATGCTTTGGTTTAAATGCAAATGATATTTGAAATTATATTGAATAGGTTAATTTGCTGAATATATTTCCTAGTTCGAATTTTATGTTGTTTTTTTTTTTTGGTGCATTAATTTTCTTTTATGTCAAGGGTATATTATAAGAAATAATAATAATGTAAATGTAAAATAAAAACGGAAATATGTTTTTCTTTTAAGTTAACATTTTGGTGAAACCCACATACTATATATTTTTTTTAGTCAATTGAATTAATTCACTTATAGAAAGAAAAATTAATTTAGTAGTCTTACTTAGATACATGATTAAATAATTTTCTCCAATAAATTTCACTCAGTGTTACAAAATTTCATTACCCATTGCCTTTGAGTGGAAATATTTTTATAATGAAAAAGTTCTATATATATGAAAACTAATCACGGCGGCAATACGAAAACTTAATTGAAATAATGGGTAATTATATACTGAATTTAAACTTTAAATGAAAATACACTTACAAACATATTTGGATAATTCTCTACGTAATGCTTATTAAATATTTATCACGATCTTCTAATTTATCTATATTGATCAAAAAGCTATATTCGATTAAATTAAAAAATATTAATTAAATAAAATGTCAAAATAAATAAATAACGATAAGAATTATCCTAAATAAAAGTTCTTTGTAAAATCTATATATGTATACATATATGTACATATATGCATCAGAAGCTCTAAAAACATTTTCCACTTTTTTTTTATTGCATATAAATAAATAAAGAAATATTTATATAAAGTTTACAATAATATATAACAGTAAATACTTATAGATATTGAGAATTTATAATAAAAATAAAAATTTGATATTACGCTTTAAATTAAAATTAAAAAAAAAAAATACAGAAGAAGTTTTATTATTCGATATGTTTCTAATTACAGATATATACACACACACACACAATGATCATAAAAATCATTAACGAGAATGTCAAATACTTAAATGGTCATTCATCAAATTAATTGACCAAAGCGCAAGCTTCACCTATCATCGCATCTCAGATTTTACCTAAAGGCAAAATAATGTTATAAAAAGTAAAATTTCATTAAATTAAAATAAAAAAAATAAGAAATAATATTATTAAATTTTATCCAATTATTTACGTCTATTCACAACATCATCGTCATCGGCTGTATATTAAAGTTAGTTTGTCCAGTGGCCAATGCCACACACAATGATTGTTAACTTCTTCGAATTTTTGTTTATTTAATTTTCACTGAAATTTATGATTATTTTCAAGAGCCACCGAATGTTATTATGTTTATTTATATTTGTAATTTTATGATAATTACGATCGTATATATGATTAAAATCGTGGTTTCCATTCCATTGATTTTGTGGTATAGAGAAATCAAGTTTTTTTTTATGATCTGACTGCTGCAGGGTTAGTTACGCTTTGTTTTTTTTCGTATATATATCTTCTTTATATTGTCAGGCATTTTATATAGATTTAGTTAAATTAAGTGATAAATTAATTGATCGATTGTTTATCTATAATACTTTTTGTTTTTGTTTTTAATTTCATTTAATTGAATTTTTCATATACACTTTATGCATATTTTTTAAAACAGATTTTCAATGTATAGGAATATAACACGAAACATTTTTTTTTTAAAGTAAAAGAATAAATCAATATTTTCGTTCATTTTATATGGGCGATCAAATCTCTACACATGTGTATATTTTGATAAAATAAAACACGGTGGCGAGATGTCTTTTTTTTTATTATTAAAAAGAATTTCTTTTCGTTTACATGCCTGTCTGTACTTATTTTTTATTCGACAATTATTATCCATGTTTTGTACATCAAAATGTATATTAAAAAAAAAACTTAAAATAAGCGTTAAAATGAGCGATAATTAAGAATTAATTTACGATTTAAAGATCATGAATTCAAGCGAAAACACTCAAACGATATGATATGAAATTAAATTTAATGCCATTGGGTTTTTTATATAAACTTTTTAATTTAAACAGGACCGAATTTAGGCGAGTTATTTAACGAGAATATAATTCTCATTCGATTTCTGTTCTCTTAATTCTTCTTCTTTAATTCTGCAGAACCTCAAATCTATTATATTTAATCTATAATTTCGGCACTGAACTCAAACAAAGCTAACATATAAAATCAAAAAGATGAGCATCGTTTAGTTTTATTTATATACTTTTTTTTAAATGTTTTTCCTTATTATTTACGGATAGTAATTTTGAGATGAAATTTGATTGCCTGAATTACATTTTTAAAAGTATAAAGTAAAGATGAAAAATATATCAATTTATTTGTTATAGTCTCATTAAATCCGATTTCAAAGTAACATGGAATTTTTATAAAATCAATGTAAATTTCGTTAAATTGAATTTATTCTAACAGATAGGAAAAGAATAAATGTTTTCGGTGTTTATATTTTAAAAGAAAAGACACAGAAGGCGTGTCTAAATTTCTAAGATTTATTCTTAAGTTGAATATGTGCAATCACATTTTAAAATTAAAGTTAATTTATATTTGAAATATGAACTTAAAAAAATTGTCTTCAAAATGCAAGTACAAAATAATGAAATGTTATTTTTGTTTTTATATTATTTGAAAAATCTCAAATTATAAGTTACTGTTTATTTCTGCAGTCTCTCTGTTATTAATTTTAGTTTTTAATTACACCTACCTATATTTATATATTTTAAATAAATAAATAAATTATGTTATTTAAAATTTTGCCCAATGAGTGAATATACATCATTAATAATATATAATGAATTTTTTATATCGTTTATGTATGTTAAGACACAAATTTAATCTAATTTAAATGTCGACCCCATTATAAACTGCTCGTTTTATATTTTTTTTTAATTTTATTTATCTAATTATAGATTTAAAATGAACAAAATCACACAATATAAAAAAATTTCCCTTCACTATTTAGACACAGAACATAAAAAAAACAGCATTTATTTTTAATTTACTCAACTCCTTTTTGATGACTTTTATATTTAATACAATCAAAAAAAAAATCTTTATAATATAATAATAAAGAAGCTTAAAGATTGAGAGTAATCAAAATGTTGATGAAGATGATGATGTGGACAGACGTGAATGAGGAGACAAATTCATATAAAAGATTTACATAACAGATTATCTATATACACGAATAATAAGATATATTTTAACGAAAACATTTAATTACTTTAGTTTTACAACAGAAAAAAATGTTGAAAGCAAGACAACAAACTTATATGTTTAATCGCATTTTTTAGTGAAAATTACGGACACACAATTTTTTTATCATGATCAAAATTCGAATAACAAAAATAAATATAAAAAAATAAGAAACAAAAAAAAAACCAACAAATTAAATGTTTTGTTTTATTTCTATATAATTAAAAACGAAACTTATAGAAAAAATGTCTTTCAAATCGTTAAATTTCGAACAAAAAAAAAAAACAAATCAGAAAATGTTGTATGCGGTAATTAAAATTAATTAAATAAAATTGTTTTATTAGTGCACGATGAAGTGGTGCCTGGAAGCTTAGAATTAAAACAAAAATAAATATTATTGCTTAAAATTAAGTTTTAATCTTTTCAGACAAATTTTAAGAAAACATTTTATAATTTGACTTTTATAAACTCAGATAAAATTTGGAGTTAGTAACATCTGAAATGTTAACGCAAGTACCAAATAAAATGGGAATAAAATTATAAATTATTTATAATGAATAATTAGAACTAAACAGAAAATAAAATCACATATAAGAACTAATTAAAATGAAAATAAAAAAAACTAAAATCACTTAATAATTTTAATTTATTAAAAAAAAAAAAGAAGGTAAATTGTATTATTTTTCGTGCATTTAATACATTTAAATATAAATTTACAAGAATTATAATATATTTATATGTAAGAAGAAGGATACACCTTCCTTTTCTATGTATATATTTTAATATTTTATTTCATTCCATTTTTTTTGTTCTCTTATGGTTCTACATAATAAATCCGATGAAATCTGTTATTATATAAAAAGTGTCGAAAATTCACGCAATGATATGTAAATATTATGTTCAAACCGAATTAAGTTGTATAGTTTGGTCATTTTGATTATGTTTGTTCCTTGATTTTTTTTTTATATATTATACAAAATTAAACAGAAGGCATAAGTAAAGGTAACTTAATCTATATATGAATAACCTTATAAAAAACAGTGTTGCCATATACACTTTAAATTGTTTTTAAAAGTTTTCTGTTTATTTTTTTTATAAGAACAAAATTAGGCAAATAGAAATTAAATGTAATTAAAATCTTCAATGGTATAAAATATTTATTTGTTTTATTATATTTTTAATTTATATAAAAATCAGAGAAAAGTTTAATTTCAAATCGAGAGAACGGCAACAGTGACAAAAATTAATGCAGAAATACAAATATATGTATATAGGTACCTAACTATTTTCGGCTGTTAACGATAATGTTGTTTAGACCGTGGGTGAATAAATCATAATATTATCCACGACTAAACCACAGGGTGTATATTAGAAGGGCACGTATATATATTTTACCTGTGGTGAAACAATATTATAAAGCTTGAAAAATTGTGCAATATAATTGACAATCGATTCCGGTAATCTTTTATTTTATTATTTAACGAACTAATTAGAAATATTTTTGATATGAAAATAACACGATCGATTTCTTTTCTCACTTTGTGTAAATTACCATATTGTTTTGAAACGTTTTTTTTTAATTTATGAGAAATTATATCACCCAATATTTTGTAAAAAAAAAACCAAACTCCTGTCAATGTAATACAATTAAATGTAAGAATTAAACCTTACATGATTTTAAACTTTATATGCATAAATAGGACGCGTGTAAACGTTTACAATATATTTAATTTTAACTGTAAAAATCATGCAAATATATATTTACAAAAAATGCATGCAACAAAACGGTTGCAATCATGAACTTTAAATATAAAACTAAAATCTTTCACCCTAAAGTTGAAAAGTTAAAATATAATAAAATTATCACGCAAATATCATATTTGTCTGTAATATGCATTTAACTAAAGGATTTAAATTTTCAAACTACTATATATGTGTAGTTTAAACTTTAATAGTTATGTATCCACAAATTAATTAATGATCTTTCAGCAAGAATATTAAATTAGAACATATTTTAATGTTAACCAATTAACCCTATCACCCTATTGTATTTCATCAACCTCAGATTAACCTATAAATAAAAATTTGATATATAATTCCTGGTCACCCATATATATATTTACGTATACCTATTTAACTCCATTATTCTTACTAAAAATAATATAAAAAGAAAGACAAAACCGATACAAATGACCACAACACAATTCAATTGCATTGGCACCCTTTTCTTATGCAAATTTCTGACTGTGTGTGTAATTATGCTGATGAAATGAGCAGTTTTATATATGAATAAAAAATGACTTTTAACACGCATATAAAAAAAATACAGAAAAAGCTCCACAAGGATTATATTAAATTCTTCTAACTATTGTTGTTGTTGTTCCATATAATACGTTGTTTTTGTTTTGTTTTTTTTTTAGTGTCGTTTAATTGTGTGTTTTGACGTGAGATGGTTATGTGTGGTTGACAGGGTGGTGGTATTATATAGTTAGTGTTTTCTTTCTATATTTCTTAAAGTGTTAGTGTCTCATACCTTTTTCCATATAATTATGAGTATATTGATTGGTATAATTTAAGAATATATTAAGTCCGATGTAAACAAGTGAAGTGAATGACGAACAGTATACAGGGGAAATGAAATGATTATGTTCTTATTAATTTTCAAGGCACGATATACCTAATACTAAATTAAATCTACATAACTATATATACGATCTGAGGTCGGTTATATAGAAATATATTAAAGATATGGTATTTAACGTTAGGTAATCAAGGATTTTTCCGGATTTTTAAAGGAAAAAAAAATGATTTCCGTCTCTAAATGAATGAACGAAATGAAAAACCTTCCGATTAGTTAAGGACTTGCAAAATTGATTTTAAAATTCCCATCATCTTTTTATCTTTTTTCTTGTTTACAGTTTAAGTCAAAAAGGGAATCCGACAAATAAAATAAAGTGAGAAGATCAATCAACCAAAAAGATTCACACAGAAGACGAACAAAAAAAAAATTTGTGTCCACCTGACCAAACTAGGAAGATGCCTCACACTGGTAAGCTGTCTTTGATTTATAATTGTTACAAAAATTTTGATGTTTTGAATTGGTTGTTGTTTTTATTTTTTGTTTTTTATTTTTCTTTATGAAAAATTCATCGAGAAAAAAACATAGTGTTAAAACAGAATGAAATAAAAGGAGAAAAAAAAATGCTGATATAGAATTTTTTACTTCAGAATATTTCGCACATATGGACTGACGATATATATATATATAATATAATATAATACAAAATGCATACATACCTGCACATACCGAAAGCTATAACCAATTTATGTAATAATAAAACAATATAATATATTCTTTCGCGTATCTTTCTATATATAGTTTTTTTTTCAACTTTTATTATATTTTCTCACTTTATTTTTGTCGGTGAATTGTCTGGTCATGTCAGTAATCGTGTAAAATGGCAACACCATCAGAAAAACAGCTCACATATTGATATATGTCTATATAGTATATGTATATAAATTTCCAATTCAATTCTATGTAGTCAGTAATAGATATTGGAAAACAACAACTAAATATACAACAAAATCCGTATTTAACTTATTTTTTACCATTTTTTTTTAATCAACGCAGGGTTGAAAATATAAAAACAAGTATAGAAATTTATAAAAAAGTTAAATACATACTATTAAATAATTGTAGGGAGTTCATATGTATTAATTTATATTTTTAATAAATTTTTTTCTAAAAAAGTTCAATAATTAATTTAAAGCCATAATTCTATACCAGATTATTGACTTTTAATTGTGCTGAAGAAAAGAAATGGTAAATAAAGTAATCATCTAATAACTGAAAATTTCTTATGGCTTGTTTACATTAATTTTAACTGAAACCAGTTCAAAAATTGAAAGTATATTAAAAAGGGAAATGAAATAATAGTTGTTGTCCACATTTAACATTAATATAATTAACCAACCCTGATTACCTTTCAAATATATATTTGAACCAAAGCAAGTCAAGGAATATAATGGAAAAAAACAGTGTTTAAAATAACTAAAGTTCCAAACTCATCAGTATTCATGAGTTGCTACCGCCGTTTTATAGCACAAATCGCGGGTTGTATTTTTTTTGTTTATTAAAATAAAATATATCACTTTTAGAAGGTGTACCAAAAGCAGTTAATATATATATATATATATATATATATATATATATATATATATATATATATATATATGATATGATATGATATGTAGGTGATTTATTATGTGCCTTTAATTTAAACAGCAAATGAGAAAATTTATATAGAATGCAAATATTGTTCAAAAACCAGTGATAAAATAAGGATTCACTATTATTGAAATTTTTTTCTATATATACGAACAGCAATATTGTTTGACAATTATTTGCTTGAATGAAAATTTTAATTTAATCTATAAGATAGATTTGTACTACTGTTTATGAATCATATATTTATTTATTTGATCATTGAATTTGTTCTCTTTAACTTCTTTCCAATCATTAAAAAAAATCTTAAATTTCGAAGAATTATCCATCATAAAAAACTATAGGTAATTTCTTTTTACATTCAAATGTTTTTTATCTCTTACACGTTACACCTCATATAAATTGCAATAAAAATTTTAATAAAAAAATTCATAATTATTAAATAAAAGCCTTATCGTTATATCGCACACTAGTAATCACCTTGTGATATGAATGTGAATTAATAAATATATAAAATGCTTGTGTGATGTTTACATGCTGATACCGGTTT